>CM031238.1:306457204-307822681 GCA_018340775.1 Taxus wallichiana var. yunnanensis
AATCCACATAGTAGTAGGAGGCAATAGTATGTCAGAATCAATAAACTATATACATTTGAAATGCATGTGGAGTTCTAATGGGAACTAATCATAAGAGGTAACAATTTGAGGATAATTTTTTTTTATGTGTTGCCTAAGGAAAAGATTTTTGTTATATGGAAAGATACAATATGTTCTAATACTATACAAGGATGAAAATATGTACATAATAAAAGTGCAAGTTAAATGCATTTATTTTCTTAAAATTACTTACAATCCACATAGTAGTAGGTGACAATAGTATGTCAAGTTTATAAGGAACTACATAAGTTTTCTTTTGAAGCAAGGGGAAAAGGGCGAAACATAGATATGAAATAAGCAACATAGCAGTTGATAGTTCAAAGTATAGAATGGGATGGGTGAGGGTGTAAAGTTTGAAGGGACGGATACATTAGAAGTATTTGCATAAAGAAGGTTACAGAGGAGTTGCACTGTTATCCACTTTCTTAGAACTGAGGATGACACATTTCAATATGTTGTTTCTACAGTATGTCTCTTTTTTAGGGAAAGTGTGAAGCAGTATTCGTTGTCGATGACATTACTTGTAATTTCATTGGTCGCGTCTTTGTCTATAGACAATAGGTGGAGATCGCTAGCTTCAACACCCATGATTGACTCAGTTGTCTCATCAAAAGCGGAATGGATTTGGAGTTCTCATGTTGGGTCTTTTAGATAGATCCACGAGTCCATATCTATAATCATAGTTCTGAACTTGTACGTTGCAACTCGAACATAACCATGAACCATTACCATTCTCTCTCACCTTTTTCCTGCATTGTTTTTCACCTTTTGAAGAGGACATGCCTTGTAAAAAAGTTGTCCATGTTGATATTTGTGATTTCTGCAGTAACCATGGCCCATTCATTTCTCTGTGTTCCCCATATGTAGTACCTTCAAAATCATTATTACAGAGGTCAAGCTTTTTGGAGGGCCCATAAATTGGCTTGTGATAGAGGGTACCGAAAGGGAGTAGTCATCATAATCAACCCAACCATGAAGTGTATTTGTTTATGAAATTAGAGGGTTGACGTAACATTTGGTTCTTGAAACAATGTCAACTGAGCTTCCATTGAAACTGGAGACGCGAGCAACTTTCAAGGCAAGGACCGGAAGAGGCGGTATAAAAAGCATGTCTTCAAGTTCGTTGTTTATCTCATCTAAGTGTTGTCCCCACAATGTGACACTTACACTGAATCTCGACATGTCCTTTAATTGTATTTTTCTTCTCTTTGTTTCAGACTTGTCATGCCAACGAATTGTTGAGCATGGTGACATCGTAAGAACAATGCCAATCAAATCAACTGTAGAACCTTCAACGCTTGCAGGTATGTCCTTGATTTTGGTGAAGTGAAAGTGATGGGAAGGTATTGTATCCTCATTTGCTATGAGTGGAGATATGGTTGAGGAAGGTTGTAAGAAAATATCCAAAGCATTGTTCAAATGGTTGTAACATAGCTTTGCATCAGCAATCCTCACAATCCTCCCATTGGAAATTGTATATAGCTTCCCATTTTCAATCTTCTCATAGAATGCTTCCGTGGCCTCATTGAAATAGGTGATGTGGATTTCCCCTTCTTCCTGATCCACAAAATCAAACCCAAACACAAAACCATCTCCCCTTGCATTGTGATATTCGCGAAGGGTTATTTTTGCTAGGGCACGACCCTCTACGGACCACATGTGCATAGATGTATTCAATCCACTTATTTTAGTTGGTGTTCTCACAAAATATTTGTTAACCTAATTGGCACTTGCATCTGTTTGAGACAACTGACTATCTTGGAGAGCATTTGTTGGTAGTCGGGTTGGAGCACCGATTATCAAATGTTTTTACAACAACATCCATTTCAATGATAAGAACAATCCTGTCAGTGGAAAAGAAAATCATGAAAAAACAAACATAAAGAAATTATAATTAATATAGGGAGTTTATATACATTGGTAATCGAGCAGGAGATGAAGCTTACAATTCACTTTTGATCATTCTAACGCGGGATTTGTGTAAGCACACAATGGAGCCTTCTTGTATTGATTTGTCGGTTACACGGCTTGCAAATTTGGAGGGTAGAAGTGATGTCTGAAAATGTTTCCCATCTGAAAGGTCAACACGATGTTGGGCAACCGTGTTGAGAATGGACCTTAGGGAGGACAAGTGCAATATCTGAAATGTGGGGTCAACAATGGAACCGCCCTCAATCAATTGAGAAATGCCTTCGTGTGTCAAAGTTATTTCCATGGCAACTAAAAGATGCTCGAGATAGTCGGAGTTCTGCAAATGTATGGTGGAAAATGTAAACTTGTAGTGCAATCAAAGATGAAATGAAGGATGTGTTCGAAAAACATGCATTTGTAAGCAATGAGAACCTTTAAAGTTTGCTTCCTTTTTCATTTATATTTTCTAAAAAGCACAAACATGAAGTCTAACCCTTTAACAATTCAATATGCAAAAAAGTGATATAATGTACAAAACTTTGCATGAAAATAACTAAAAATTGCATGATTCTTTCTCGACATTTTAAAACTATATGTATTTGTGTGCTAGATATAATGAGGAACACATTAAAAATGCGTTGTTGTTGGTTTACATAAAGAAGCGAGCAATTGTATAAAGGAAAGATATAATGAAGAACACATTAAAAATGCGTTGTTGTTGGTTTACATAAAGTAGCAAGCAATTGTATAAAGGAAAAATTGAACACGTATGTTGAAAAGTTAGATTTTGTCTTCCATATGTTCTGTCATAATATATACATGCATTTATTTGAAACGAATTACAAATTATTATGTTAAGCAAATAGAATGGAAAACAATAAGAACAATATGTACACTTGAAGTGAGAAAACTATAGGTATTTGTATGGAGACACAATGATAAAGAAATTAGGAATGCATAGTTGTTGGATTACAAAAATTGTACATGTGTTTGAAAAGTTTGATTCTCTGTCAATATATACTGCCACAATACATACATGGAATTATTTGAAACGAGTTACTGATTTGTTTCAAAAACACTTATAAACTAACCACTACAAGCTATTTTTTAAAATCAAATTTCTTGTTTTTTGCTTGTGTAATTTTCTTTGCACGTTTCTTGTATTTTTGTCCAGTTGCAAATGCCTCAATTGGTATTCCCATTCTCCTCAATTTGTGGGGATGGAAACAGATCATCTACTGCTATTCCAAGTGAAGACCGCAGTGGAATGGGTGAGGAAATTGAGAAAACATCAGAAACATCCAAGACAACTCTATCATCAACATCATGTAAAGAGAGTAATCCAACAAAGGATCTGGTTGATGGAGAAATAGTTAAAACATGTGAAAAAGTTCAGACAACAACAGTCTTAGTGAAGAACCGTCCACACCTTCCTAAAGTAACTGGTATTGTCTACGATGACAAGGGCATGAAGCTACTGGCAAATGTGGCAGCCTATGAACCTTCAAAGGATGAGCAAGTTTCCTTTGGCAATTCTGGAAGACGAGTTTTTGTGACATGCGGCTCAAAAGCTAAACATGCACAACACAAAACAGAACCTCATTGACCAAGAACCAAAGCTGTAGAACTGGTCATAAGAGGAGGCTAAGAAATATAGTTCTACTGCTACATACAAGTATAAACAGAATTTAAATGCATACCTGTAGAATTCAATTTAACGCAGGGATTGACTAGAACTTGGAGAACCTGAAGAATGAAATTATAGTGTTAGTGACCAGTATTTAAAGGTTAATGCATGCAAAAGCTATAAAATAAAATTTAAAAATAGTAAAACCAAAGCAACATGCAAAACCAGAAAAACAAAGTTGTTAAAAATAGCAAAAGCAAAATTGTTAAAAATAACAAAAGTAAAATAGTTTAAAATAACAAAACTATCATTTAAGTGTCAAATTTGATACGGTCCACGAATGTCCACAAAGCCTTTTCCCATAGGGGTAACGCCTTGACGTAATTAAAAATCCTTTAAAGAAAAAAATTAAACATGACGTAAAAATGAGTAATTTGAGTAAAACCCATGAAAACAATAGTATCTTGCTCTCGAGTGAGAATTTAATCCTTCTGAATTAATAAATTTATCGGGATTGAATGTGTGGCACAATTTGGAATTTAGTGTGTGTGGGGTGTAATTGTGTGAAGATGTAGAGGAAGTGTGATCGATCATGAGACCTCATCAAATTGAAAGGAAAATAAATGATTTCATAAAAACAGAGAAGACATGAATGCATCTTTACATTTAGTAAAACAAATACAAATTGGGGCTCCCCGAAATTCAAATTGGCGTGGTGTTTCCCAACAGGCAGCAGGTATAAAAATAATGTAGAATCTTGGAGATACATGCTCGGGTGGAGTTAGGAGGGAGACCAACGGGCGAGATACATAACCCGTCTTAATGACTCATCCTCTCTCAATTTCCTCGCCTTGCCATTATTCTCTACTTCGTTCTTCTTCATCTCGAAGGAGGAAAAAGAGGGGGTTTGAAGGGCTAAAAAAGCGAAGTAGAATCGATAGCTTCGGCATCAGTTATTAAATTTAATGCCTTGATCTACGAAACCCCGCATCATATAAAAATTTAAAACTTGGAGGTGTTGTCGGTCTCTGTTCATCAATTTCTTCATTCCGAGTTAGGAGGGAGACCAATAGGTGAGATACATAACTCGTCTCAATGACTAATCCTCTCTTAATTTCTTGCTTTGCCATTATTCTCTACTTCGCTCTTCTTCATCTCAAAGGAAGAAAGAGAGGGACTATAATTGACAATCATATAAGAATGAATGATATCGTCCTTTGAATTTTTGGTTGCATGTCCTATGGATATAAAATATGTTAGATCTACATAATGCCTTGCAAGCCTATGTTTTTCACAAATCCTCTATCAATCCACTATTATGGAAAAACATAAACTTTGAGTATTTCAAAAGAGGAAAAACATTGAACACATTTGTTTCAAAGTAAGAAAAACCAGTTTTTGGCTAAGCAATCATGAATAGGGGATTCTAATCGGCTAAAGTCACCAAGGAAACTACCTTTACCCTATCCATTTGATTATCCTAGATGTCTCAAAGTATAAGAAACAAGAGCCTTTCGGCTAAACAACCATAATTAGAAAGAATCTCAATCCATAAAAAGCATCCAAGAACCGACCGTGGCTCTATCCATTTGACTTTTTGTGTTGAGTATTTAAAGGAGCTTGTACCCTAATGAATAGATACAAGTAACCATCATCCTCTTCAATGAGACTAGGACACTCTTGAAATGTAATATTTATTTTGAATCAATTTTGGGCGAATATCCAATAAAAACAATAAAGAAATATGTAGAGGAGCGACTGACAATGGAGTTTTTATTAATCCATTTTGAATGGTGGTTTTCAATCCAAAAAAAAACCGTGGGAGTTGCGGTTTGCCCCCATAAATAAACAAGGGTGGATTGAGAGACCGCCCACCGAAAGTCTGTTTTATGTTGCTGCCGCTGGTATTCATTTTATCTGCCCACTCCCAAAGAGACCCAATATCTTTCTTTATATTCCTCTTCTCTCCTCCTCATTATTCAATCACAATTACAGACATAGCCTATCTCATCAATATTATTTGGAGAAATGAGTATTTCAAAGGCATTCGTAGCCGCTGGCGTGGGTTCGATGATGCAGGGATTCAGAGATCAAGGCATTAAATTTAATACGCTACATAATCTGCCGCCAAAGCTATCAGTTGCTGCTTCTTCTGCTTTTTTAGCCCTTCAAATCCCCTCTTTTTCTTCCTTGCGGCTGAAGAAGAGTGAAGCAGAGAATAATGGCAGCAGGGAATCAAAAGAGGAGGAGTCATTGAGGCGTGTTATGTATCTTACCTGTTGGTCTCCCTCCTAACTGCACATCTCAACCAGTGAAAGGAAGGAAAGAATTGATGAACACAGACCAGACCTGCAGCTCTAAAGTTATAATTTTTATACCTGCGTGTGGGGAGGACAGTTCCAATTTGTACTTGTAATCTGCCCAATGTAGCAAATATAAATATGCATTCATTCTTCTCTATTTCGTATTGGATTCCATATCAATTTGATGAGTTGTGCGGAGATCCAAAATTCCAAAACTGAGGAACACATATAAGTTATAACCCCGATAATTATGAAAAGCCAAGGATTAAAAACACTGTTATTCGATAAGGCGTCTTGACTTCCAACCAGGTGATTGTGGGTTCGAGTCCCAGTGGAAAGAAGGGGATCTGAATGTGTATGTGTACGCTCTACCGCAACAACTGGGAAAGAAGAAATTGCTGTATTTTCGGGATATTTTACTCATAAGTTGCTATTTCTTTGTGTGATATTTTCTACTCTATTTTATTTACCTCTACTTATCAGTAGTCATTATTTCGATGATTTCTTCTTCGTTTTTATTTTAATTTTCTTCCGCGTTACAGAAATTTAGGGTAAACGTAGATCTGTGTTGATTTGGATGATTAGAAGTTTCTTTCGGCTAAGTCCGTTTAAACAAGACCTGGAATCAGCCAACGGATTTAGTTTCTGAATATGAACATTTGAAACAATTATGTACTAAAAATTGGAATGCAGATCATACCTTAGCGCAGAGAAGGATATAAAAGGGGAACGAATAACGAAACCGGGGTGAAATCGAGAGTAAAGGGAAATCCCTGTGTTAGTTTATAAGGCCTCAAGTCCATCTTAGTTCAGCAGAGCTATTTCTTTAGAGGTACCACTTCATCAAGAGGAATTAAACGATAAGGGGAATGCTGTCCAGAATTCACAAGAAACAACGTATTGTTGGATGGAACGAATGAGACATTCAATATGCAAAACCATGAGCTCAAACAAAGAGCGGCTACGTTAGACTCTGACCAAAAATGGTATACACAATTTCAAGGTTCCATCATGATGAGTTTAGGGGCGTGATTAAAATTGTTGAATCTAAAACTAGCAACTGTACTTGGAATCTACGATGGAAATCCTAAAGGGGATCTATTGAAGAAGTCAAAGCGGCGGGAGAGAAACAATGGTAGTCCGGTAGAGGAAGAGGGGTGAAGATAAAAGGGTTTGAGGGTGGAGAAGTGTAGGGAGAGGAAAGTGGGATCGGGGACAAATGCGAAAGTGTACCCTCAAACAACCACATGACATTTATGGCTATCGAATGAAGGAGAAAACTCATGTTTTGTAAGACGTAGAGGCAATTGTTTCCTCAAGGGCATCATAGTGATTGTGCAAGAATCGAGCAACGTTATGTTGTAAAAATCTCGCGAGATCAATCATTTTCTGTCGGCATACTCACTATTGTATTCGCGAGTGGAATCCACCGTATGTTGGGCTATGGTCCCGACAGATGCGAGGTGGACTTTGGGGCCGTTTGGAAGGTCCTTGTGAGTTGCTTGAAAGCAACAGAGGAACTGAATGCGAGATGGGGACGTGAGAAACAAAATTTTTTGGTCCATGAGAACCAACGCCGCAAGGGGTGTGTTAGAGTACTTTGGTAACGGGGTAGCCGAAATGGCAACAACAACAACTAGTTCTTTATTAGCAGCAATTGGTTCCTTAGTAGTAATTGTGGGCTCCTTAGAAGTATTATGAGAATGTTCCTTACAATTTGGTTCTCGATAGCCATGGGAGCTAGAGGCTTTAAATTGTTGGGCTTTGTTCTTGTTTTGCCGGCCCCCGACAACTTGCCAACCTTCCTCCTGTTGGGGTTTGACTGGCTTGGGAGCGGGTTTTGCCACAAGGCGGTTACGAGGAACATAAAGTGGACAGTCCCCCGATCTTGTGATCGACACTTGACAACGGAAGCAAGTGTTAGGTAGATTGATATACATGACCCGTTGGGAGTAGCGCTTATGATTCATTCATTCTTTGAGGTTCTGCGAGAGATCAATCTCAACGCATACTCGCTTCTGGGGATGAGCATGGTAAAATTTATCGGCTTACATGTATACAACCCGCTCAAGCGAAGTGGCATTTAGCGTGAGAAAATGAATGCATAACAAAGCGAGACCAAGAAATTCAATCAAAAGGCACTTTAAGGGCGATTACTCAGATTCCACAAAGTCCTTGTGCCAGGGTGTTAATACAAGCAATGAGTTGTGAACATACCAAGTGGCTTGTTTAGCCAAGAAATTCAAGGCGCGCTATGGTCGAGAAAAGTGAAAAAGAAAGAAACCCTTGGTCATGTTTTGGACACTATCTAGACGGACCCCATGGGGGGTCCAAACTGTGTTAGCCCAGGATTTAAGCATGCTTTTAGAGGGGATTCGACCCACAAAATACCCAATGATTCAAAAGCTGTTCTAACCATTAACAAGCAACATTAAATTTAGGAATAGGCGAACTACTGTGAGGAGAGAGATTACAGTGAAAAACCTTTGGGATGAATTTCTGGGGCGCTTAGCCGGGCGGTGCCATTGCTCGCTCCACTATCTCTTGCCACGATTGAAACAAACGGGTTCGAAGATGGCAAGATCATTATATAGGGACGCTTGGGAGGCGGAAAACCCTAGGAGAGACTATAACAATAAATTCCCACAAACCCCGAAAAGGTCACGGCATGATGGTTAGAGGGGGAAACCCTAGAATAGCCGACTCAGATTTTGTGCAATAGTTGCAAAGTGTTTTTTTCCAAACAAAGTCATGCCCGAGGAATATATGTTTTCAATCTAGTGTAAACACTTTTCAACTACTATATCATAATGTAAGGAGTGGCCTACAAGTATTGTTGAAGTGAACAATTGTTTGTGATTATAACTTCTTCTAGAACTTTGTAGGTCCCCTTTTAAATTTTAAGTTGGAGCAATTGCAAGGAAGTAGGCAATACAATAATAGTCATCGACAATTGAGTGTACCCAACATATGTTCATAAGAGAAATTATCTACTGAACGTACTTTGTATTTTTTACTTTATTGTTTACGGCTTTAAGGTCGTCAATTGGATGATGTTTAATTTGGTAGATAAGACAAAGACATGAATGGAAAGTTGGAAATTAAATGATGGAAATTAAATACTTGCATGCCCCATACCTATTCCATAGGTCAGATAGTTCTAACCCAAAGAATATATACTATATACACTCCACTTTATAGTTTTGAACTCGTTTTCACTATTGACATGATGCAATTTATGCTTAAATGGGCCAAAACGAATAAAGGGAGAATCCAAAAGTTTCCAAGTTTGAGATGTGACCACAATGCCTACTTCTAGTAGAATGTTGTAGCACTCGTTTCCAACTATAAGCTTAAGTAAGTGCAGGAAATAGTTGATGCAGGGACAATCATTGACAATTGAGCCCTTCTAATGATTAGTCATATGAGTGAAATGTAGATTAAGGATTTTGATTGGACAACGTTAAGTTTGTTAGATAAGGCGAAGACATGAATGGAAATTTGGAAAAAAAATGTTGGAACTAAATACTTACATGTCCCACATCCCCGATCGCCAATTTTTTTGTTGTCATTTGGGCCATCCTTCGATCCTCTAGCTCATCGAAGGTTATAAAAGGAGCGTAAGCTTGAAGAATATAATTTGGTTGATTGGTTTGAATATTATAATTCATTTGATTAGTTTGAAGATTATAATCTATTGATGAGCCAACAAATCTCAATAAATGGAATCTATTGAATGCATGGATATTGGTTGAGGATTGTATTAAGCTCGAGTAATTGTATAAAAGCATGTGATGAAAGGAAAACTAGTGAACATTGATCTCCTCCAATGGATGGACATATGAGTGAAAGGAAGATTTTATCTGACAGTTGAGCTTTGTATTTAGTTATTTTACTTTTTTATGGCATCAAGGTTTTATATTGCACGATGTTTAATTTTTTAGATAAGGTGAAGACACGATTGGAAAGTTGTAAATAAAAGGTGGGAATCAAGATCTTGCATGTATCGCACCTAATTCACAACTCATATTTTTCCGACCCAAATAACATCTACTATATGTGCTTTAAAGTATCATCTCGATATTGCTTGCATTATTTAGATGAGTGCAATTTATGTTTAAAGTGGGAAAAATAAATTTAAAAAGTCAAAAATTGAATAGGTTCCATGGTTAAAACCAACCACAATGTTTGCTTCTTGTAGTATTTCACATCCGCCCTTTTAGGTAATAATGTGGCACTTTTTTAATATCATATTTAATATACTAAATATGAAAGATCAATTTACTTTTACACGAAAAATTGAGAGCTAACAAATTTGGTAAAGATATGCTTGCTTCTTGTAGCAGTTTGTAACCTCCCTTTTGATTTATAATCTCAAGTAATTTCAAGAAAATAGGCGGTGCATGAACAATCAATCATGATTGAGCCCCTCAAACCGACATGTAGATTTTATTTGCCAATCAAGCTCTACTATCTTTGATAGATAACACACAACATGAATGGAATGTTGGAAATTAAAAGGTGTGAATTAAATACTTGCATGTACCACACGTATTACATGGAGCAAATTGTTCCTACCCAAATAATATATGTTATTTGTGCTCCACTTAAGCATTTTAATCTCACAAAGAGGACAAAATTAAAAATGAGGAAACTTGAAAATGTTAAGGGTTCGAAACCCAGAATGTATCTATGTTATAACAATTTATAGCCTTCCATTCCAGTTGTAAACTTAAGTAATTGTAGGAAAATAGGTGGTGTGCGAACAACCATCGATAATTGAGGCCCTCAAGTGATTGGTCATATCAGTGAAAGGTAGATTTGATCTATCAATCAAGCTTGCAACATTATTTTTTTATTTCATGGCATCAAGGTTTTGGATTGGAAGGCATTTAATTTGATAGGTAAGTCGTAGACATGAATGGAAAGTTGGAAATTAAAAGGTGGGAATTAAATTCCTACATGTCCCACACCTATTCCACAAATGATATTTCTACCCAAATAATATATGTTATATGTGCTCCATTTAGATACTAGAACAAGGGAATTTTTTTTTTTTTTTTTGATAACGTTCTCTGTTATGAATTATAAAATTCAAACACACGTTCAAGTTTTAATAATTGTTCTCTGCCCAAACAACACAGTTTGGAACACACAATTTCCTTTTAAAACTAATGTTCCTGTTCGCATATTTACAATATGGAACACACATTCAATGCCATTCAATCCTATAACAGATTCTATATGCTGCTGTAAATGACTCGAGGAACTACCGATCTTCCATTTTCATGGCTCGGAGTTTCATCGATCCTTCATTTCATGACTCGGCAACAACCGATCCTTCATGTTTGTTTATGCATAGTATATTATATATACCAGTTCTCTTAACCATTTCCGGTTATCAAAGTGATCCATTTAAGAAGCCTATCTGAATATTTGTTACTGATATTCATCTGACATCCTGCATCTTAAATTAAGTGATAAGGACAACACAACCAGCACTTGCGATACTTTGGCCAAAGATTTTCACATGCTTTGCATGATCATATTCCTGGATGTGATACACATCAATGGAATACGTCCTTCACTTCACTTCACCTGTTATCTAGAATGGTCTTTCCTGGTTCCTACCAGTCCTCTCAGTTTAAGATCAGTTTTAAACTTCCAATTTCTAACTAGCAATATGAACAAATATAGGAAGGCACTCCTGGTAACTAAAGATACGCAGACATGCGGTGTCGTTCCCCACGACTCCGTGTGTCTAGTTATCTTTAGTATCCCGGAGTCACTCCGTATACCTGATCATACTCCTATCCCTTGCCAAGAACTTCACATTCAGCCTATGTATTCTTAATGTTTTAATTCGGGAGGGCATTGTAATATGTCAGCTATAACATTGTGTCGTCATGAAGACCCCGTCTTCATGAAGACACCTTGTTGTAGCTGGCGTATGTCAATGTCCTACGGAATCCTTCCATCGAGAGTACACATCCTGCTCAAGTGATTTGGATATGATCTTAGTATTTAAAATCAACTCTCAGCAACCATGTTGATCCCTTTATCCTCGTTCCCGTTACAGTTGTATATAGCTAAGAGAGACTAAATCCGTCTTCTAGCTTGCTATGCATCTTCTTCGTACCGAAGGGTTGCATTTTCTCTACTTGGTTCTCTTCTTAATCATTGGATTAAGCAGCCCGTTACCGACGGATGTGATAAGTTTAACCTATTAAACTTAACCAAGATTTTCCCAACTGTAACTAAATTCAGAATTCTAGCTTATTAGACGTCATTTAAACGAGGTCTAATTCCCAATAAATGTATTCATTTATTCTCCTTAACATTACATAGTTAAGGTCCATTAGTTAGGGATATACTTATCCCCTACCCTTTATTCTGAAATTAACATACGAGGTCATTAATGGAGTTCGAAAGCGAAGTTCGATTACTCCGAAGTTAATTGATATTCCTTAGCTTCCAAGCTAATCCTGAATACCTATCAGTTATGGAATCATATTCTTCCTAACCCTTTTTAATGTCAATTAAGAATTCATCTTTACCCAAGTATGATCTAATTGCGCATTTCAACTTAAAGTTGTAATAAGGTAAGAATAGATATCAATTCCCATTTAGCATCCATCCACGGACAATTAAATAAATCCAAATCAGGAATAACATTATGTTTCCAATTTAATCATCAATATCAACTGATATAGTCATTAAAATATCACACTTGTATTTGTATTCATCAATTCATGTCATAATCCATACATTTGCCAATCCCACTGAATGGGCATTGTTTACATAAAACATCATTACAACTCATAGATGGAAGAATATACTTTCTTCTTTTCTTAATTCCTCGAAGAGGAATAAAAGTAAACAAATACAATTCATCTTCAACCAATCAAGAAGCATCAGAAAACAGCCATGTCTTCATTCTAATCAAATTCCATCTGCAAAATTATTTGCACGGGTCAGTTCAATGAACTGAGCATATTAAGCACTTGTCATTAAAATGAGGTGCTTCAATTAACTGTCTCAATAAAAGAACCCTGCTTTTATGAAACGACAGTAAGACATCAATCAAGAAATAGGCACCAAAGAATGATCAGCATAACAACTGAACCATCAAAATACCATCACAATCAGCCAAAGAACTGCTGTCCCATTTTCCACATAACCGTTACAAGTTCCAAATTACAATATTTGTAAGGTTAGGAATACAAGTAGCATACTGCTGATATAAAATACTGTTATCCTTTCCACACCTTTCATTAATAATAAATGCAAAGGTTAAAACTAACTGAAACGTAAACCCATTACTTTCCTTTCAGTTCATGCATCATATTAGATTCCAAGCAATCAAGCACAGACGAGAAAGCGAACAACAATGCAGATAGTTGCTCATATCTAAGCACTACAAGATTCATTATTAACGAATTACAGATTTCCAACTGAATGAAAGAAGAAAAGATCATTTTTCCAAGTCATTCATCCATATCCCTATTTCTTTCCTCATGACTGTCCCAAAATTGAATCCAAACGAGACACAATCAAGATAACAGTTCAGAGTGAAACTTACAAAATCCATTCAGAATTCACTTTCCGGCAGCAAGAGTAATTTCATTCATAATCAGCTTTAAATGAAAACAAGGAAGAATTTATCGTCCTTATCAATACTTCATTTAAATCAGGCTCATATGAATATCCAAAACAGGTTAGTACAACATCGTATTTATCATAGATCAAATAGTATAAGGATGCATACTATGTATTTACTGTACTAGAAGAGCCCATACTTTCTTCACTGTATTTTAAACCAGATAAACAGTTATACAATCATGCAATCAATTAATCACATGATTTTCTATTTCCATGAACGCATACAGTTCAAGATGAAATTTATTCATGGCTGTTACCTACAGCAAGACCAATCATAATGCTATTTCCATAATTCAAACAGCCCAAAGAGAAGAATTCGTTCCTTTAACTATTCAAATAAGAAACAATCATTTTCTTCAACTCAACAAGAATTACTCATGCCGATTTCATTTTTCCTTGAATGACAGTGCAAAGATCAGAAGACCACACGAAAACATTCAAAATTTCTGTTTGTACAGAAAAATAACAACACTCAGAAACCATCTAAATGTCACTGTAATCTTTGTCAAACTGAACTTATAACGTTCATCAAAACCAATTTACTGTTTCTTTCGAATCGAAAACAACATAAAGAAGAATTCATGTCCCTAAAATTTCATTAAGAAACGATCATTTTGCTCAGAATGAACTAAAAACACCCAAGTCGTGTTTATCCAAGCATGACAGCTCAACTTATAAAGATAACAGAACAATCGCTCATATTGAAAAGCAACTCACCTAACCTGTGCAGTTCCAATCCAATATACCGCAAACAATGAATATCCAAAATACCGCAAACAATGAAATAACCAATTCGAGTTCTATCTCGATCAACAATTAGTTCCAAAAACAACATTCTCCTTTTTCTTAATGAGATACAGAACTCAATATATATATAATATATATATATATTCATATATCAATACCTCTGTCAAGGCAAACCCGCATAGGGTATTAAATATATAAGCTTGGTGCAGTCAAGACAAACTCAAGCAATAACCCAAATTTCTATATTTTTCCATTTACTTGTACAGAAAACAAGCCGAGATAGTAATCGTGACAACAGTCCGAACAGGAAGGCCGAACAACATCCATAAAACACAACGAAAATCATCCTGTCCTCACAGCAACGAGGGAATGTAATCATATGCAAGTTCAGAAGAAAAACAGTTAACCTTTCCTACTTCCACGAATACCCAAAACGTTATTCGTTCATTTCTTATGCAAGAAAAAGGGACAACAATAAAATATTACCATTTCTTCCTTTAAATCGAGTTCATAAGCTCAATAAAACCCATATGCTATTTCTAACAAAATCCAAAACAACAGAAGGAAAAAGGATCTTATTTCCTTTTAAAGATTTCAGTATAGAAACAACATCAACAACTCGTACATCCTGTACAGTTTTCATCACTGAAATTCATATAGCAAAAGAACAATTGCTCAACACCGAAAGACAACTCCTACTGCCTGTACTGCTTTCATCATTCAAATTCATTTAACAAAGAAGAACGATTGCACAATAAGGAGAACAACTCATACTGCCTGTTCCGTTTTCATATAAACATTAACAGAGAAGAAGAAAAAAAAATACCTATTTCAAATTCTCCAAACTGTCAAACAAACCAACACAGCAAATTCGTATTTCCTACTCCAATCCATGCAAAGACAGATCAAACACAACAGCAAGAAATGATTCCACTCATATCATTTCAAACAAGAGAAAAATCAAATAAACCCAAAACCCAAGAGCAGGGTTGTTTTAATGAGACGTTTAAACAAAGCAAGTATTTTTAAAGAGAAGGGCTTAACATGCCTGCAATTTCTTTTCCAAAACTCGAAGAAAACTGCGTTTTCTCGAAGATATTTCCTTCCTCGGCGACAGCACGAGCTTTCCAACAATTCCTTTCCTCTTTAGGCTCAACAACAGCCTCCAAATCTCCCAAGAACAGTGATAAATCCAAAGAAACTGGTTCGACTGAACCAAACAAAAAAACCAAATGCAGAGCAACTTCACCAAATCCAAATCGACACAATAACAATCAACATTTCCCTCCTACGCCTTCCAAGGCGAGCTGGTCGTGAGGACCAAGAACATTTAATGCATTAAAGGCTCTGCCTTTTTCCAAATTTCCACGCCACTGCCAACTTGAGTTGGCGAATTCCAAATTTTGAATTTCACATGCAAAACCAAATTTAGCTCCATGTCCAACTAAATACCTCCGCCACTTACCTGCCCCGGCCAAACTGGCGCTGTCCACGTATGGACTTCCCATTTAATGCCATTGAATACCCCTTCATCCTTATCCTCTCCCTCCAAGGGTCTGCGCGTCCCCTTTAGGTTAGGATTAGTTTAGGATGTATATTAGTTATTCAACCTAGGTCATAGTTTAGTTTTAGATTATAGGACTTAGGTTTATTTCCCTTTTTTTTGTAATTTAAAAATCCACTTAGGATAGTAGTTTAGGATGTATGTTAGAACTTAGGATTAGCTTAGGATTTAATTCCTTCTAACCACTAACACTAACCAACCTTCACCCAGTCTTCCAACTGACACTCACGTCAATGCGTTGTGCAGGACGTTTCGTCCTTTGTTTCACATGCCAAAGCCACCCGTGTCCAGACGCTTCCTGTCTCACGAGGTCTTAAGTTCGACAGTACAGAGGTTCAAGAATCGAACCTTTGTCGTTGGCATTTACGTGCCAGCTACTCATACCTGCAATCAGGCGCTGCACATTTATATCATCCTCAGGTTCGGTTAAAGAGTAAATCGACACAGAAATCACAAGAAGACCACAACATACTTTGGATCAATGAAATTGATTCAAGGTGTGCTGTCAATCAGCAAAGAGAGTTTAGCAAGTATACGACAATTTGTCGTCACATCAGCAAACACACAAGCACAATAACTGTTGTCCTATGCAATAAATTACAGCATGCAAGAATCCAAGTTAGCAACACATTCTCTTAAGATCAGAATATATCTTAACATGTTTGCCTTCATTTCAGCAGTTATAATAGTATGAAAAATATTCACCAAGATAACTTACAAAAATTTTTATTACACGACATTTAATTTTTTAGATAAGGCGAAGACATGAATGAAAAGTTGAAATTGTCCATGAAGCATAATTAAATCCTAACCATTCTTTACAAGATATTTTTCATCAACATGTGCTTCAAATATGTATACGAATAGATAAGCCAAAAGTCGAGCACACATCTCGATGTCAACACACTCCACGATTTCAAGTAAGAGGCAAGCAAGTTATGCAACTCATCCAACTTGGTAGAAAACACATTCCCGCACTTCACCAAAACTTGTATATGTGAATCTAAATTAACTCAAACCCCGCTTTCCCGCACACACTAACCCTAACGCCATTTCTCTCCTTATTGTTAAATTTATAACCAATTATAATATCTTATTGTTGTTGATTATTGTTATGGAAAACAAGTATGCGGTATTGACGGGGTGCAATTATCCCAACACGAAAAGGAGCTTCACAGTTGCATCAACATATGTTGCGTGTAAATGGGCACAAAAACAAAGGTCTTCTTTGCTTTCTAGAAATCATATCTTTGTGCACATGGATTTGATCATCTGTTAATTACGGAGGCATACGACATCAAAACAACTATCCAGATGGCTAAGGACATGGCGATTAAAGCTGGTGCATTGATCATGTTACCTCAAAAAGGATGACATAGAGATTTACGTACATTAACGACCAACGAAGCCAAAACCTTCCAATGTCTGCGGTGTGTCAAACTTCACTACCCTCAGCCACGTTATTCTAATTTGGAATATGTCTTCGACGTAATAAATTAAGGCTCTAATAGTATAAAAATAAAAAAGTTTTGGCCGTTCATTAAATCTATGAGCCAACCAAATGTGCACACTTAGTTATCACGAAAAAAGTAATCATGATGCCCCAATGACATATACATCCATGTATATCTATCATGCATCCATGAGTATCCATTATAGAAACCAGGCACACATCATGCTTCATCGGTCATAGGGGTTAAATTTGAGGTCCACTTGTGGCAGTCAAATAATTTTTTGGGTGATGGCAATTTTTCAATATTGCCTTTCAAAAATATAAAATTATGTTATTAATATTAACTATTTTATATTTATTTAATTATGTTTAATATATATTTATATATGTAAATATAATTTATATAAAAATGACGATTGTATTTTAAATATACAAGTCATATGTGATGATTATTTCAAATATGTACAAGTATTTTACGATTAAAATCACAAAAACAACCATCAAAATCAACCCTTACTTATGACTATGGCTTATCTTAGTCTACAAATATGAAACACCTGTCAGTATTGAATGTATCCCCACCCTTTATTATGATGACATGTGTTAGAGTCAACAACCTCAACCTCAAAGTGTAGTTTGGAAATGCCTTCGCCGTAAATACATGTATACTTACATACAAATTCGCATGCCTAAAATATAGGCTATAAAACTTAACAGGCTGGAAAAGCCACATAGGAACGTAACAACATGAGAGTCTATAAAAAGCTTCAATAATTTACATTTCTCACGCATCTGAAAAATGTTTAGCTCGATTTTGATAAAGTCGGCATCGCAAGACACGATAAGGGCGACTTCATAAGGTGAGACACCACATAAAAAAACTAACGACATGACAGTCTTTAAAAGACTGCAATTTACATTTCTCGTGCCATCTGAAGAATGTTTCACCTGATAAGGTCACCATTGTAGGGCTCGACAATGTCGACATAATAGTGTTTGGTGTAGCATTTTTCTCGAACCTCTGTAAATATTCCGGGCCCGAAGGGATTCGATCAAGAAATTTTTTCTTTATTATTGCGATCGAATCTTGTGATTTTACTTACAAGATCAACGCTCTTGTGTTTGAAACCTTGGGAATTGGTCAATCAAAGATGGCACCAAATAATAATGACGGTGAGGTTAAGAGGACAGCTAAGGATAAGCCTCATGTGGTGGGTGTTCCCTTCATCCAACAAGGCTACATCATCCCATTCCTTGAGCTGTCAAAGATTCTGGCCTCCCAAGGCTTAATGGTTTCTTATTTCACTACTACCTCGAATGTTGCATGCATTCACCCTCAACTAGATAATAATTTCGACATTAAGGTCAAACTGGAGTCCGTCCCTGTGCCTTCCAAGAATGGAATTGAAAACAATGACACTTTCTGCTCCATATTGGGCAGATGTTTCTGGGTGGGCCAGTAGAGGAATGAATCCGTCTACAGATTAATAATGTAGAAAATGCTTTGGTTTGTTTGTATAATTGAAGTCTAATCTCCTTGTAACTGTGATTTTGGATGACATTGATAGACCTGAAAGTGGAAGTCATGGCCATTTGCAGGAGCATGTGACGGATCCAGTTGACATCGTATGGGGCTTGAATGTAAAAAATGATCGGTTCAAGAATATAATAATATGATGGAAATGTGGGTTGACCAAAGAAAGGCAATGCATGGTGATTGTCAATGAATGATTGATCTTGACTTTCATTCCATATAATATATGTCCCAAATCGAGACCATGAATTTGGATGACTGACATAACAAGTACTCGGTTTCGATGTATGTTGCATGTAAATGGGCAGAAAAACAAAGGTCTTCTTTGTTGCTTAGAAATCATGCTATTGCGGCCTCTAAGTGGGACGAACACCAAAATGTTTGTACATTAACGTCTAATGAAGCATAGCCCTCGAGATGTTTTGCAGTGTGTCGATTGCATAACCCTCGGTGCCATTATTCTACTTTGGAATACGCCTTTGACATAATTAAAATTATATGTATCGGAATCGTTTTTAATACATCGATTATTTGGTTTGTCCTCCAATAGATAGAAAAGAGAGGGCATCAAAATTGTCTAAATCATTGTAATAATCATATGGACCATACTCGTTATGCCCGAGGCATCTTTCTTTGAAGAATCCCTGGTCGAGAAAGCGTCATATTTTTGGCGGACTTTCTTATCGGCAATGTTTCTCTTTGGATGGTGAAAATAGTGTTGCCAACACATTTAAGGAAAGAATCCAACCTCAAACAACTACCATCTTACGGTCCCACCATGCAATATCACCAAAGTGGTTTCCCTATTTTGTTTACCTTCCCTCTCATAACTTCTCACATCTTTCTTTGGCATTGGAGGCAATGATTGGCCCGAGATGTTTATGGAGATGGTGGTGGTGGCACTTGGCCGATCTATTTATGGATATGGTGATGGAGGCACTTGTCTGAGCTATTTATGGATATGGTGATGACGACACTTAGCCTGAACTTTGTATATTCTCCACGTTTAGTTGCTTGACCGAATCCATTATCATTGTGTATATGTAGTTGTTTTGACCCGCAACAGACAGAGGATGTTTGTACTCTCACACAATATTGAAATTAGATCACTAAGTGCACCCAAAAGATGTGTAATGTGATCAATTCACCTTTTCTAGCATCCTTCTAGCCTATGCCAAAAAAGAGCTTGGAAATAAGCTTTGGACACCCTCCAAAGCATTATGGAGAAGGGAATTTCAGAAGATGTAGTTTCAGGTGCCATGGGAGATATGTTTGCAAAATATGGAAGAATGCATAGGACATGTGAAATATTCAACTAAATACCTACAAGAAATGTGTCTCATGGACTTAAAAGGGTTGTGGGAAATACACAAAATGGTCTTATTAAAATTGCCTCGGATATGTGGAACCATGTGAACTTTGAAAAAATGCCTGAGAGATATGTAGTCTCATGGATTGCAATACCTCCAAGTGGATGAACACTAAAAGTTCCAAACATCAACATCCAACGAAGAAGATCCCTCAGATGTTTGTGGTGTGTCAAACTGCGCTACTCGTAGTGCCCTTATTCTACTTTGGAATACACCTTCAACATAAATAAGTTATTTCAATTTTAAGTACTATTCAGTATGCATGAGGTGTTTGTTTTTCCTTTTTTTGGGGTTTGATTTTCAATGAAGGTGTTTCTTATTATGGAATTATTTACGAGAAAAGTGTATAAGACTTCCCAAGTTTGGATTTTCCAAGGATTTATTTTTCCAATAATTACTTTTTTCTAACTATATCACCAACATAAGATTTACTTCCCGATTTTCCATTGAATGTTTGCAATTAATTATTTATTTCCACCTTTCCTTCTCTCTCCCCTCCCATTTTTCAAAACTTTTATTGTTTGTATACATTTGATTTGATTTATTTCTTGAGACGAGACACAAGAAAGAAAGAGAGCGCCTTTCACTTCCTTTATCACATTCATGATATGTAAAGGAGTTTGTTTGTGTTGAGTGCACTCATCTAATATATTAGTAGATATGTACAATGATGTGTTTTTATGCTAAAACTATGACCTTTGAATATTGCATTCTTTTGGGTATCTAGCATTGTGATTTTCCCCCTTTTGGATATCAATAAATCAAGGTTTGATTCTTTGTCGTGTTGAAAGTTTTTGATGACATGCAAGTCTCGAGCCCAAAGTTTCTTAGGTTACATTTATGTCTCTATTATTTTTACTATTATTGTTTTGTTTAACATCTCGGGTCCTTGTAAACATGGGGGAATAAGTGTCCTTTAAACCCTAAGAAAATATGTCTTTTTATATCTCTTCCCACCTTCAATATAAGTTATCAATTTTTTTGTATTTCTACCATGACACTAACAACTTTGATACCATTCCTACATATTTCTTCAAGGAAGTGACCACTTTAGTGTGTTTCTATTGGGAATGTAATAATGTGGACAACTTGCCTCTCATTGCCTAATGAATTGACCAAACTAACAAGATGTACAAGAGAACAACAAACAAATGAAAACTCTAAGAACAAATAGATGCCAATACATCAATTTGCAACACCATTAGAAGCAAAAGCAGAAAAAGGATGTGTGTAAACGTTTGGGTGGACACCGCAATCGAAAGCACCAACACGAAAACATAAGCTAATTCTCCCTTCATCCCATGTTCGCAATGTACTCTCACAAATTTCTCACATAAGAGCACATGCTACAATATCCCGATCTACAATCAACACCATAGAAGTAGATTTGGAGAAATTACCATCAGCAGACACAAATTGAGGGAGTACACACACGTAAGAAAATATTAAAACAATCACACTACAGATGGCCCAATAGAAATATAACTTAGAGAAAACACTACACAATTTGAGGTTATATGTCATACAACACTGTCCCTAACGGTAACAAACACCATAGGTGACCAACCCATGAGTGAAGAAATGTTGAAACCACTTTTGGTTGACAAGATGGTGGACATCTAGAACAAAAACGAAGTGGACAAGAATATTGTAACACAAGTAATCAACACCAAATAAGAGGTAAAATAGGCCATAATAATACTCAAGGAGTATATCACAATGCTCAAGCAGGTCGAAGCTCAGGTGAAACAACTAACATCTGAACTCTTAGATTGGAACACATAGTTTAAGTCTTTATGAGAAAAAATAAGAATGAAGTTAAGGCGGGTAAAAACTACACAAAAACTTGAAATAGATTTACAGTCATCACTACAAGCCATGGATAATGTTAGTGAATAATTGTGAGAATGGGAACAAAATGTAACGAGGAACACTTTCGCAGGGGTCCAAACACAATTGATGAGAGACCGAATGGAGACACTCATTCGAGATAGCCAATATGATATTCTTGTTCATGACTAAGCTACCTAAAGACGAGGAAGATTGACTATATGAAGTTATGAAGGTACTCGCACAATTACATATATACTACGAAAGAATAAATGATGTCTTCCAAGCTTGGAATACATACAAGCGAGATCTAGAATTCATTCTTCCAAGTCGTACAGAATGAAGAACACACCAAGGTTCATTCTATTGCATGTAATTCTTGAAGATCCAAGATCACACTCATAATGCCACCATCACTATTCACCCTTTGCAATCAAACTCAGCAGATGGAACAACCAAGTAGATTGGGCAACACCAATAAAAATGCGCGCCACAATTTTATGGAAGGTAATTAGGTAAATATATTAAGTGCCTAAAGTTCAGTATATCCTGTAAAGAGTCCGCATAGTTTGAAAACTCAGAAGGGAAGCCTAAGAGGGAGTTCCATAGGTTAAAAACCTGAAAGGGTGGTCTATTGGGAAATCTACTTAATTGAAAACCCGAAAGGGTGGTTAAGTAGTGTGCAGAGGATGAAAAATGGTAAACGACATCCTCTGCGTCGATTGCGAGAAGAGTAAGTTAAAGCAAAATGCAATCACCATTTGACATTGGACATAAGTGATTTTTTTTTTATCTTGGGACAAGACAACTATTAAGTCCAAGAAAGTGTTGGATAGTAAAATGTGATAGTAAGCCAACATGGATATAGTTCATGATTCCACAATCCTTTTGTATGTATATAATAATATAAGACAAAATATAGAATGTATACCTTCTCTATGCATATGTAGAGAATATGAAAATCCTCTGAAGAGACAAGAAGGAGATGAAAGGACTAGTAATTCAATAGTCATTACATTTTGTATAAAGCTATGTAATTTGATTTGAAAGAAGGTTGATCTTGGATCCTAATAGAAAGTACTTTAGTATAATTCCTTTTTCCATCTATGTTATGATCTAACTCTGTGTAATTATAAACTTTACATTATGTGACTTCTACATGATATGTTTCTCTTTTCGTGAATTCTTTGCATATAGTTTAGTGTGCAATTGAATCATTTAATGATATCCCCTATTATAATCTAGACTACAACTTATTGCAAGTTTTAATGCCGCAATCTAGGAACCTTTGCTAACAAACCTTAAAGAAGATATATTGTATTTGTATGTTGGTTTCAATTTAATATAGTTATCAAGGTTCAAGATGGGTTTTTAACCCAGAAGGGTTTTTCTAGGATAATCATTGTGTTAATATTTTGTGCATATGTTTTTGCCATTTAGATCTCTAGTTTTTTGCTTCTCTAATTTATTTTATTGTTTGCATGTTTTCCCAAAATCCCATCATAAATAAATATGTATTGATTTTTTTTATTGAAATGCATTTCCCAATATTTAAAAAAATTAACATATCAAAATAGTAGTATGAAAATAATTTTAAATCCCTTCCAATGTATTCTGAAACTTTTGTGCAATTGCTAGTTGTAAACTTACCTTAATCTTTATTGAAATAGGGGCTTGAACTAGAGAAGTTCATTAGAGGAGAAATTATATCGAATGCATGTGGTGGTTTGAACTCTTCCCAATTTGAGTTTGACACGAAGAAAATTAAATTTACACAACAAACAAATACTAATGTTTCCTTCCCATCTAGTGATAGGGACTCTTGTATCCAATCCTGAAAATTCCAATCTTATTCGTTATTAATTTTGAAACCAACTTATCTTGGTGTGGATTTGTGGGGCTTCAAAGATGTTACTACTCATTGAGTGCAAGAGTATGTTTTCTTTATCCTCCTTTTCTTACCCTTCGTATAGATGTATGATTAAAATAAGGCATTTGAGATTTTCTAAATATATACCTTACGTCACATGTTTAGATGTGGAAAAATTGATTATAACTTTATTCTACTATGTTTACTTTTAAAATAAATGATAATTTTATTCCGATTGGAATCTTTTACAATAATTAGTGCAACTACTAGTTATTTATACATTATTTTGATTATATTTTTAGGTACATTTACTTCCAAGCAATTTTATTTTAAAATCACATCAACACAATTTAAAGATAACTTGCACGTTTTAAAGTCGGGTGAGTATAAATGTACATTCACAAACATGTAGAAAGTGGATTTTCTCTAGTAATGCCCAACGCTAATCACATGAATTTAATTCATATATAAATTACAAATAATATAAACTAACGAACGTCCTCGCCACAATATTTGTAAATAAAGAAATCATTGATTTTTGTGGAATATTTACTTAAAAGTTATTCATTTTTGTGGAATAATTAGTCGCGTGTTTTACTTGAATGATTTTCATGAGCAGTCATTTCCTTATGATATTTTTAGGTTTGTTTGTCTTATAATTGTTATCAAGAAAATGTTAGTTCAAAAATGACTACTCTTTATTGAAGTCATTTTTTAATAATGACTAAAACACATACACAAAAAATTACACAAAAACAATAATCTAACCGCTAAACTAGTTAATAAACACCAAACCAAAAAAATTAAATACATAAAGTTGTCTAAACAAAATGGTGCACTTTTTAACTCATGTATATTCTTTAGATGTGAAAAGTGGGTTTTCCTAATAATACACTATATTAATGATGTTACTCGCAATCAAGTCTAATTAAGATATAAATTTATAAAGATGATAATGCGGGAATATGAATCCATCTTAGACAATATCATAATGTGGACATATTTGCAAATAATTTATATACTTTGAATAGGATAATTAGGGTTTTATAGGATAAAGTTCATTTTTTTGTTGATTTGAAGATGGTTATCAACAACTACTAGTATGAAACAAGTCCAAAATCAATGCAAAAAGACCCATAAAGCACAAACCCAATCAACCACCTAGACTAGAATCATACAAGTACAAAATTGACACAACCATAACCATACAAATATAGAATTGGCTTATGGTTGTGAATGCCAATCCTATTAGATGAATGTGTTCCTAGGTCCTTGAGCTCTGCAAACTTAGCTCGTTTTCCTAACTTTGTTGAAAATAATTGGGAAACCATACTCCTTTCTCTAGGCCCTAAGTTGACATCAAAACCTTACAAAAGGGTTAAAAAAAGAGTTTTTATCTTCGGGGACTTTTTAATCGGACCCCTTTTGAAGAAAAAGTTTCCAAATGAACATTTAATGCAAGTGAACAAGAAATATGGGGTATGTAAGTGTCTCAACCCTCATCTTTTCAAATCAATGCAACAAGTAGTAATTGATAGATTCTCTCTACATGCTTTCAAATTCTACTTTTGGAATGAAGATTGCCATGAAAAATAAAATTACTCATAGAACTTCAATACTATTGTTTTGTGAATCAATTATTGAGTGTATTGTCTCTTGATTATCTATGATTCCCTAAATACATTGATACAATCACATATTTATAAAAAAAAAATTGTTTGAAAACTATTCCACATATATTGATATAAACATAAAGTACAAGCTAATCACACAAAAAGTGAGTGAAAGAATCACAATTCGAGCCTCACATCACCCAATGTTGAGAAAGCCCACGAATCAACAATTAAAAAAGTTTTTCAATAAAAAAGAGTGCAATTAAGCCATGGGAGCCACAACCAAGAAGCGTGGAGGAGGGGGTCATCGAGCTTACCCCCATGCTTCGCAACTACTTCTAGGTGGGTTAGTTGCATCCGGTTGGTTTTACCAATCATCTTTATCTTTATCTTCTACTTTAGTAGCATTCCAATGAGAGGGAGAGATGGCTGAACAAAGCAAAGGAACTTCCGCAGAAGGCAACAACTAGTCAATATAGTTCCTCTTGATGTGGCTACCACTATTGTCGTCGCCCGAGAATTGTGACTTGGAGAATGAAATTGCCACTCTGGGGAGACACTCGTCCGTGCTACAAGAATGAGATATTCCATGTTGGCCATAGTGACGAGTCCCAAGGAGGAACGATGGCAAGGCGAGTTTGAAGGAATTGGGCTAGCAACATAGGGTGCATTGCACCAATGGTGAAATAACATTTGGAGGTGTGTAACCTTTAGGCAGACTTTCTCCACTTGTAGGTCTAAATCTAGAGAATAACAATAGAAAACACATTAAGTTTGTTAGCAACTAGAACATACTACTTTAAAAGGGATGTGATAAAAATAGCATCATTTTTATAAAAAAAATTAGAACAAAAATATGCCCAAATTGTGTGTATTTTGTAGGGAGCATTGCTAAGACCCAAAAGCACCATTTTCTAAGTGAACATCTCATGATAGAAAGGATTGAAAAGGGTATGAATCTAATCTCAAACGGATTAAGCATACTTGCGGAACTAAAAGACGAGTTTAACAAATTATGGGTTGTTGCAACAAAAATATATCAGGGGAACTATGCCAAGGTGTGGCCAAAATAAACCAAGTGAGAGTTAATTGGAAGACCTCGATGAAGGGTGCACTAGAAGAAATGGGTCTCCTTAGATTCAAAAATGGTTGCCCAAACTTTATTGAATCTCCTCTTTCAATTTTTTTTTTGAAAATCAAACTTTCCAACTAACATTGAGAGATTCAAATAAATAATTGGTGAGTGGGGAGGTGTTGATACATACTTGAGACCAATCTATATAACTCACACTATCAATAAATGGGATTGATAATATATGGTGCATAATTGAGAGCCACTTACATACTCTAAAAGACATAACAACATACATTGAATTAGTACCCATATCTCAAATAGGTATATTGGTTGAAATATAGGAATAAGATCGATCTGAACGTCCTTGTCTTGAATATGTGAAAATATATGCAGTAATATTTTTCTATTAATTCCTCAAAACTTGTGAAAGACATATCGCAAAACTGCAATTCTGTGGACTTGGTCTTGACGTGGAATTCCAAAACGACTCTAGAAATTGTTTTTGGGGTTTTAATCCAAAAGAAACCATGGGTTATGGGAGTTGCAATTTGCATTTGGTGGGCGGCGCCCACATACGTAAGAACCGCCCATTGTAAGTTAATGCTGCTGGTATTCACTGCTTTTTAAAAAATTATTTGCCATTCTCCCAAGGACCAGGCACAATATCTTTATATTCCTCTTTCCCCCTTGTCAGTTGCTCAATAACAATTGCAATCACAATTACAGACATATCTCATCATTGAAGCAATGAGTATTTCAAAGGCATTCGTGGCCGCTGGTGTGGGTTCGATTACGCAGGGCTTCAGAGACGGAGGCATTCGATTTAATACTCTGATGCCGAAGCTATCAGTTGCTGCTTCTTCTGCTTTTTTAGCCATTCAAACCCCCTCTTTTTCCTCCTTCGAGATGAAGAAGAGCGAAGCAGAGAATAATGACAGCAGGAAATTGAGAGAAGAGGAGTCATTGAGGCGTGTTATGTATCTCACCTGTTGGTCTCCTTCCTAACTCCACATGTTAAAGGAAGGAATGAAGAAATTGACGAGCACAGACCAGGCCTGCAGCTCCAAAGTTCCGATTTTTATACCTGCGTGTGGGGAGGATAGGTCGGGGCAGGGGAAATACCATGCCAAATTTTAGGACGTGTAATTGGCCCTCTGTACTAAATATAAATATGCATTCACTGCCTTTTCGCTTATCCTCGAATCATTTCTTTTCCAATTTCATTTTGGTTTCCATTTCAATTTCAATTTTGGTTGGGATCGAACACGCCTCCACATATTTTATTCAATCACCTTGGGTAAATCCAAAACTGAAGAACATACATATAGGTAACCCCAATAATTATCAAAAAATCAAGAATTAAAACAAGGTCATGATATGACAAATACTGCCAGAAGTGATGTTTTGTGAGATGTGGAGAAGATGTATATGCAAAATTTTGAAGCAAATACAAAACACAATCTTCTTAGAATTTTGGTTTGTTTGTGAAGTGAATATTTTACATACACCAAAGTGTCATGGAGATAGGTTGGAAGTTTTCACAAATGTAATCGTGTGTGATCAAATAGATATTTATGCAAAGTGCATAAGAACGTAAACTATTTGATTATGTGTTACAACAATGAGCATTGGTATCAAACTTCCATTTCCTAATCACAATGAGGTTAGTAGTGTTGAGTGCTTGCACATTTGTACATTGAAGTTCATACTATGAAAAGCGAGAATGTATGGGAGCCTCTCACCGAAGTGGCATTAAATGGTTAGACTATTTGCGGGCGTAGTCTTGGAAGGGTTGCGTATCGTGGCTTTTATAAATGGAGGATTCAAGCAAACAAAATAAGACGTAATATACAGAGGTTATACCATTCCCAAGGGATGGAAGGTAAGTTCTGATTTTATATTTTCACAAGAGCAATTTTTGTAAAGATTTATGATATTTTCTTACATGAATGTAACATGTGATGAGTTTTGCAGGTTGATTATTCCATTAGACATACAAACAACAAACACGAGTACTTTTTTGTAGTCCACCAATATTTGATTCAGATCGTTTCAATGAGTTAAATGGCAATTAGATGTACCCTGGAAATGAATTTGCAATATTAACAATGAAAGACTTTCTCTATCATTTAATGCTAAGATACGATTGGAGTTGGTGGATGCAAATGAACAGATTGATATGATGCACTTGAGCCCTTGAGTGCTTGAGTGCTTGAGTGATTGATATGTAGATTTGTAGTCAAAGTGAACCTGCACAAAAGATTGACCATCCCGCTCGATCCTCGCACCGGCCTTGAACCCGCAACCCTCGCACCCCGATTCTTGTGCCCTTCCATCCTATTGCGCGCTCACGTATGGAGAAATACAGTGCCTGTTATTTTAAAAAAATCACAAATGGTAATTTGAAAAAATAAGTAACAACACATTATGTCGTTACCTATATAGGTTACAACGTAATGTGTTGTTACGTATCCGTCTAAACTAACGCCACCGTAATTGAAAATACTTTTTTCCTATTGTGCAAACGTACGTGAGGGTTAGGCTCTTTTGGCATAGTTATTTGAGTGTAGTGTGATAAATGGAACAGTGTCCTGGTTGGAGACAAAAGTGTGGTGTGCATTGTGCAACGATCTGTGTAAGGGTTTAGCAATGTTGAGTGCTTGCACATTTGTACACCGAACTTCATACTATGAAAACCAAGAATGCATGAGAGCCTCTCACATGAAGTGACATTAAATGGTTAGAACTTAGACTATTTGCGAAATGTAGTCTCGAAAGGGTTGTACATCGTGACTCTTATAAATGGAGGATTCAAGCAAACAAAAAAGACATAATAAACATAGGTTATACCATTCCCAAGGGATGGAAGGTAAATTACATATTTTATATTTTCACAAGAGCAATTTTTGTAAAGATTTATGATTTTTTCTTACATGAATGTAACATGTGATGAGTTTTCTTTGGTTCATTATTCCATTAGACATATGAACAACAAACAAGAGTACTTTTGCATCCACAAATATTTGATTCATATCATTTTAATGAGCTTTTAGACTATTTACTGAGTGTAATCTCATAAGGGTTGCACATCGTGGCTCTTATAAATGGAGGATTCAAGTAAACAAAATAAGACGTAATATACAAGAGGTTATACCATTCCCAAGGGATAGAAGGTAAGTTATAGATTTTATATTTTGACAAGAGCGGGTTTTGTAAAGCTTTATGATTTTTTCTTTCATGAATGTAATATGTGATGAGCTTTGCAAGTTCATTATTCCATTAGACATACAAACAACAAACATGCATACTTTTGCAATCCACAAATATTTGATTCGGATCGTTTCAATGAGTGTAATGGCAATTAGACCTGCCTTGGAAATGAATTTGCAATGTTAACGATGGAAGCTTTTCTCTATCATTTAATGCTAAGATATGATTGGAGTTTGGTGGATGCAAATGAAGAAATTGATATGATGTGCTTCAACCCTTCCCCTCCCTAAGTTTTACCTTTGCTACTTAAACCTGCACTTACGTCTCAACAAACATGTTAATGTATTAACATTCTAATTATTGGTCATTCCTTGTCATTCCCAACCATATGTTGATCAAAAATATTGATTTGGAGGAGATGTTTCTCCTTTTCCATAGTCCACTTGAAAAATTCATTAATTCAAAATTGTCCCTTTTGAACTCCTCTACTCCTCACTCCTCCACCAAATCCCGTTCGAAGTTCACATTGCATTGTTTATGTGTGATTGCTAGTGTAATTCCTTATCTTGAAAAAAGAAAAGATGATGCCACTATCTTGAATGCTTCCTATCATCTACTATACAAGATAGAGTAAATTGGCTAGGCCTATCTCTCACGTAAGTTCGCACAAAGCCAAAATGTATTTTCCATCACGTCGTTAGTTTTGACACAAAAGGTAACAACATAATAAAAGAACCGCGCTGCAGATCTTTCATACATGAATGCGCAACAAGATGGTGGGACATAGGAAATAGGCACGGGGTCGTGGGTTTGACGCTGCCTGGGTGCAAGGGGAGTAAATCCATAAAAACATTACATTTATATCCTTCCACGTTTTTTGCACCTCAAATGCGACTAGTAGTCAACAACTCCATTATGTTTTTCTATCAACTTCTCAACAGCTAGGGAGGGATAACCGGAATATGGCAAAACTGCAATTCCGTGGATTTGGTATTATCGGTGACGACCAAAACCACTCTAGTATTTGTTTTCCGTACGGTTGCGTATACTATAATATTCAATAAAAACAAAATGTGGACGAGCAAATGACAAAACATAAATGAGCAGAAACCATGGGAGTTGCGAAACCGCCCATCGAAATTCTATTTTATGTTGCTGCCGCTGGTATTCACTACTTAATTGTTTATGTTTATCCTCCTCCAAAAGACACTTCTTCTTTATATTCCTCCTTCCCCCCTCGTCAATTGCTCAATAACAATTACAGACATATCTCATCATTTGAGAAATGAGTATTTCAAAAGCATTCGTGGCCGCTGGTGTGGGTTCGATGATGCAGGGATTCAGAGACCAAGGCATTCGGTTTAATACTCTGATGCCTAAGCTATCAGTTGCTGCTTCTTCTGCTTTTTTAGCCCTTCAAACCCCCTCTCTTTCCTCCTTCCAAATGAAGAAGAGCGAAGCAGAGAATAATGGCAGCAGGAAATCAAGAGAGGATGAGTCATTGAGACGGGTCATGTATCTCGCCTGTTGGTCTCCCTCCTAACTCGGAATGAAGAAATTGATGAACAGAGACCAGACAGCACCTCCAAGTTTTAAATTTTTATACAACTCGAGCCTCGGGAAATACCGTGCCAAATTTCAGGACGGCCCCAATTTGTACTTGTAATTTGCCCTCTGTACTAAATATTTCAATTTGATGTGTATTATTTTCTGCCCTCTGTACTAAATATAAATATGCATTCAATGCCATTTCGCTTATCCTCGAATCATTTCTTTTCCAATTTCATTTTGGTTTCCATTTCAATTCCAATTTTGGTTCGGATCGAAGTAAGGCGGATTTACCCCAACTAAAACTAGGCAACTGCCTAGGATTAGCAATCTTGAATCTAAATATTTTCATTATTTTAAATTATTATTGGAACTCAATTTTAAAGTTTTTTTTTTTTTTTTAAAGTCTATATTAATTGACCCTTGTATTGATATTATTATAAAGTAATATAAATTTCATGCATACACATAAAAAGTACTATAATATTTTTGCAATTAAAAATAAATATGCATCTTCTTAAGCTCATACAATTTTGTTGGTATTGTTACTCATTCTCTAATGTAGCTCTAGATAATTCAAGTGTGTAATTTTTTCTAGAAAAGGTTCGTATATTTTTTATAATGTCATTAGTGTAGCTAGTAAAGGAAAGTATAATTGAAGGAAAGAATTATTTAATTCTCTATTCCTAATGTTTTGGGGGAAATGTCTTTTTTTTATGGAGGAATTAGTAGGCTTGATACAAATACTACTCTTCACAAAACTATGGAAGCTACCTCAAAATTTTCTTGCTTTGCAAATAAGTTCTTTGTTAAATTTTGAGTCCAATCACCTACTTGATATTAGTAAATAAGACGAGTAACAAACCTTGTTTAAAAAATATGTTTATCTCATTCTAATCCCCTCATGTGATTAGTTCTCTCCATCCATGGATATTATTGTCCTTATTTGATAATTTTATAGGATATTTTTATTCCTTTTGTATACCAATTTCTCTAAATTAGTGATTTATTATGATCCTTATGAAATTTAAAATACAATAATGTACATAGCTTTTATTTATTTATTTGATGGGAAAAATTATTAACTAAAATTTTAAGAAGGGTGTTTACTTCAATTATTGTCTTGGGCACTCTTAACCTTTAATTTAGCTTTGGAACGAACACGCCTCCACATCTTTTACACAATCACCTTATGTAAATAAAAAACTGAAGAACACACATATATGTAATCCAAATAATTATCAAAAAGCCAAGAATCAAACAAGGTCATGTTATGACAAATCATCAAAGGTGATGTTTTGTGGGATGTAGAGAAGAAGTATATGCAAAATTTTGAAATAAATACAAAAACAATCTTCTTAGAATTTTGGTTTGTTTGTGAAGTGAATATTTTACATACACCAAAATGTTATGGAGATAGGTTGGACGTTTTCACAAATATTATCATGTGTGATCAAATAGATATTTATGCAAAGTGCGTAAGAATGTAAACTATTTGATTATGTGTTACAACAATGAGCATTGGTATCAAACTTTTTTTCCTAATCGCAACATGTAGATGTCCAAACTCATGCCAATGCTAGAAATTAATTGTATAATATTGTTTGATTCTCGAATACACAAATTCAATGATGGGACCGTATTTATTCGCATTAGTTGCTGAAAATTAAGAATTGAGTAAAAAATCATACACCATCATTTCTACTTAGCCTAAAAATTGAGACCCTATAGGCCATCTTTACGATTTTAGTTGTATAAGATGGGTAAAACATTTAGGCAATAGTAGACAATTATAGGCTAGAAAATACAAACCCTAAGAATTCATCAACAATAGTTTAAATTCTGTCCACACAATGAAATAAAAAGTTTTACATAACCCTGACACATGTCAAACCATTTCTTTTGATTATTTTGAAATATCTCCAAGCCAACTTAAAAGTTAAAAACAAACAATGATAAAGTACATGCTCAGGTGCTTTTACGAAATTCCAATAAAAAAAGAATCTTAGAATTTAATCAAATACAACTCAAAACACACTTAACAGAATGCAACATGAAGATGAACACAAAATACTTCGATTAAAAATTTAAAAATAATTTTTATGTGAAGTAGCTCAAACCTAACCAAAAAAAATTAATAATGTAACTAAATATAAATGTTCTAAATTTATTTTTAGGGTAAACAATGAAAACCGAATAATTTGAGCCCAAGGTAGTTATTCATATACCAAAAATAGTAAGCGGTAGGTAGAGCTTGACTTCGAATATCCTTTTTAACTACATAGTTGATAATCGTAAATGAAATTGAAATAGACGCCAATTTACATAGATAATGTACAAATTTTGGAGAAAACACTCTTATATACTCTTAACAGAATGTAAAGAGGAGTGCATTAACACATGTTATTTTGATTCTTTGTCGGAGTGACTTATAAAAGCAATTGCTTCCATTTTCTTGCAATACTTCATCAACAACTTTCAAATAAGGTTCAAGTTGTGAGAATCTTAAAAGGAGGAAACTAATGACTAAATGTAGGTCGAAGTTGCTTAAATTCACCTTTAGCATATGTAATCGGCTCTGAATTTTTATGCATAAAATCAATAAAATAATGATTTACTGCAATGAAGATAGCGAACAAAATAGAAAATGAAAACTTGGCATTGCATAGCTTACTTTTGATCTAAAATTATGATTTAAAAACCACATGACTATAAGTATTCTTTGTTTTATATTTTTGAGGGTTTTGATGAAACTAAATTCTAGAAGCGGAGAAGAAGAAAATAGTGGAAGAATGTTTTCAAACTAACATTTAGCACTTGAATGGTATTCTACTTTGATCAGGGGATATTTTTCTATGTCAAAAGTTCCATAAACTTCCCTAAACCATACTAGTGTAGTATATCCTTCAGAGAGCTTTCCGACGACTATAAGAACGTGAAAAATAGACACTCTGAGCTCAAGATATGTCCGGTCAAAGTTCGGTCAACAGGAAAGTCAACATTAGTCAACATGTCCATGGTGACGTGGACGCGTGCACAATTGGCCAAGTGGCTCAGTCAGCATCGGGAAAGAGACAAAAGGAGAAAAAAATGCCACCACGAGTTCAATTTTCCAAACGAGGTCGACATGTGGTCTTATTCGTCATATATCATGTGGGTCAAATTTCATATTACTTTGTAATTTTTGCCATACATTATTTCCATATGCCATGCATATATATATTATATTAATGTTCAAACATTAGTATTAAACTCCACATAAAATGCCAAATGCTATGCTTCCACGTGGAGGAGAGAAGGTGGTGAAGCGGTCATTAACGGGCTTAAAGCCATGCGTGGTATTAATCCATGCAGAGATGGGGGCGGTTATGTTCACGTGGTCCATGTTGACCACTTTTTATGCATGGAAAAGGCTATTTAAAAGCCTAAACAATATACACTCCATCATATGTGGGATTTCCCCACTTCAAAAATCCGCCCAATGTGGGATGTTAATCCCTTTTCAAATGCTAAGCGAGAAATATGGGATTTTTACCCATTTGGAAGAAAATTTGTGGCAAAATGGTAGGAGGCGGGATTTGATCCCTCAACCTCACAGTTCTAAAACAAATCCGCTAGCCAACTCGCCTAAGGAGTCGTTTGATTATAAAATGGGTCGCTTCAACTTATACAAGGAAGTGTCAGGTCTGTGTAAAAGCCATAAGGAGGCAGTTTTCAGAAAATGCCATTTTTGAAGGCCTTGCACTCAGAATGGGAACTCAAAGTAAAAAGGTGAAATGTAGGGAATTATGAGACGATTCCAAAAATATAAGATTTGATGTTTTTTGTTGAGTTTTATCCTATTTTTGGAAGCTTTGAATGCAGTTTTTAACAGGGATCTACAAGACAGCTAGTTGGAAAACACGAATTTCAATGCACTTCTAGTCCGAAATGTGACTTGGTGTAAACATGAAAAGTGTTCAAAATTATGAGATGATCTCAGATATATGATTTTTTTTCATATAATTTTCTAAATCTCCATGTGTAGGTGTTTTTCTAACATAGTTGTAGGGAGATCACATTGTGAAAACACTGTAGGAGCCATGGATCATTCTTGGGACAATTTCTACTATTTTTCAGAGTTCTTGGGACATTGATCAGCTCATTTGTAGGTTTTGATTCATTATTGGTTGTTTGTAAGAGTTATTGTACTTAAATTTCAATATTATTAATGGATCGGTTCAATCCGAACCCGGGACGTAGGAATTTCGAACCTCGTAAACAATCTTGTTTGTTATCTGAGTGTTTTTAGTTTTGATTATTTATTTGTTACCCAAGTTTTCTGCACTTCTATGGATGAATAATAATTAGAATTTAATCAATTTTTGAAGTTTAGAATACTTAAAATTGGTTAAGAAAATCACGATCTTTGGAAACTTTTAAAAGTGAAAAAAATACAACACATGTTTTCAGATCAAGTTTGGTATCAGAGCAGTTAGATTGCCAGATTAACTTCTAATTGTGTTTGAAAATTTGGATTCAGTTTCAATATTGATTTCACTTTTTAGTGTGCAGACATTTTGGGGCTTGTTAATCTTATTTCACGGTGTGCGTTTTGAAAGTACATGTTGTGTTTGCAGGAACAAGGAATCATGGGCAAGTCATCCAAACAGGAGCAACTGGATGAGATTGAAGCCATAAACCACCAACTCCAGGAAGAAAATTCTTTCTTGAGAGCTAATTTTTATTCCTTGGAAGAGGAAATAGTGCAGTTAAAATCTGAGCCACAATCCTCTATAACCAAGAAAGAGGAGTATGTCAACAAGATGCTTGAAGAGAGCAAGAAGTTGATGGGCTTTGTTAAAGAGTTGCAGGAAGAAATACGGACCAAGGATGCCCTCTTGGCAAAGCTGCAACAAGGTGAACATAAGAAGGAAATGCCTTCCAAATCAGATGCAAGTACTATGACAGAATGCACTATAAGTTGTTCACATTTTAATTCTTCCTCTCATTCAATTTCAAATATTCCTTTGGGTCAGTTTGAAAAACACACTAAGGGAATTGGGTCTAAGCTAATGGTTAAGATGGGATTTAATGGAAAGGGCCTTGGTAAAAATGGACAAGGTGATGCTAACCCAATACAGGTAGAGGATCAGCCTCGATTTGCAGGTTTGGGTTATTCTAGTGGGAAAATGGAAATTGGAGAAAGTTCAAAGCAGTTGAAGGAAGACAAGCTTCCAACAACCAAGGATCTATGCCACTAGAATTGTAGGATTCTACCATTAGGAGGAACAATGAAAGGTGTAAGAAAACAAGTAAAAGAGGTAATCAGATTCCACCTCCTTCCACTTACACTAAAAATAGCACTAAGGGAAAATCAAATCCTAAAACTTCTAATACACTCTTTCAGTTGGAACAATATAGCTTTGGTAGGCAAAAATATGATTTCCCTTGCACATTTTGTGAAGGTACTAATCATTCTTCTGCATATTGTTGGAAGAGGAAAAATTTGATTAAGAAGTTAATGCATTTTGTGAATGATAAGCCAGTGCTAAAGACCACTCGCACCAAGGAAAGGCGAGAAATGGCAAGAATGTTACCTCTCCTAACAGGGGAATCATTCTCGTAGACAGAGTTATGAGAATGGTAAAATGGGTAAGACTCCTAAAAATAGGGAAGTTAAATTTTGTTCCCATTGTAATAGGAATGGTCATGATGTTAAGGTTTGTTGGTTTGTTCCTAAACAACAAAATTGGAAAGTTGTTAAAAAGAATAATATTGTAAAACCATCAGTCTTTAAAACTAACTAAAACTCATTTTAGTCGAGAAGGTAAAACAGCCAAAATGGAAAAACCCAAGTGATTGGTTGGGAAAAAAACTCCTCAATTTTATATTTGCACTACAATAAATTGTTGATAGTAGGCAAGCAAAAAAATTCAAAGCTATATTTTAGGGATTCCTGTTGATTGATAAGGATTTGTTCCTAAGTTGATATTTAAGCTTTGAAAATGAATGGAAACAATTGAAGAGAAGATTTGAGTGATAGGTTCATCATACTCATGTTTTTTTTTCTCATATTGGTTGGTAGTTCCATTGTTGAAAACAGTATGCAGGGATAGGCATCAGTAGCATGTCTAAATTTGAAACTTGCAATGTTATAGTGTTGTCATTTGTGCAAATATTATGGATGCTTATAAGACCCATTCGGGCACTTGTTTGATATTGTAATAAATAGACAAACTTGTTGTATCCACATGTGTTATTTGCATTAATTTAAAAGACCCTTATTTTGGGCAAATTTGATTTTTGTAACTATCAGATGTGGTTGCAATTAGGGTGTAAATTTATTACACTAACAAACTGGTTTGCAAAGGCACCAGGTGATCATTTTACAAATTATGGCAGTTCACAAATTTGGGTAAGCATACAGTTTATAATCTATCCCTTTACAATTCAGTGTATGGATAGAATATTTGGCAGATTCACGTTGATTCGGATTTTGACTATAGCTATTTTTGGCGTTGATGGTTTATTTTATCTACGGATAGTGAATACTTGCGATTTGTAAACAACATAATCACAAAGTGTTAGTGGAACACTAGCTTAGTTATAGATGGGTGTTATTATCTGACTTATTATTTGTGATGGCGATACAGTGTTTTTGGCAGATTCACATGGATTTAGTTGTTGACTATAGCTATTTTTGGGCGTTGATAGTCTATTTTATTCTGGATAGTGAATACTTGCAATTGTTACAGTTTTCAATGGATAGTGGGCACTAGCCTAATTATGGGCAGTTTAGATGTCTGGTATACTGATATGTGTTTATGAAATTGTAATTTAAGTAATCGGCCATATCAAAAGGTGACAGTTGAACACTAGCTTTCGTAATAGAATGGGTGTTATTATCTGGTTAGTTAATTGTGATGGCATTACAGTGGGGAATAATAGTTCATAGTTGTGTGCAGAGTTGATAGGGTTGCAACGTTTTAGTTGAACACTAGCTTAATTGGGTGTTATTATCTGATCGGTTATGTGACTAGCTAATCAACTATTTGCATTTATTTAACCTATAATGTTATTTTGGGTTCTTGTATGTGTTTGTGCAATGCAGGAAGAGATAACATTATTTGTGGGTTGATAAACAACTTTTTGTGGACAAAAAGCCTTCTCAGTGGGGAGGAGTGATCAGGGGATATTTTTCTATGTCAAAAGTTCCCTAAACTTCCCTAAACCATGCTAATGTAGTAGAGCCTTCAGAGAGCTTTCCGATGACTGTAAGAACGTGAAAATCGACACTCTGAGCTCAAGATATGTTCGGTCAAAGTTTAGTCAACATTGGTCAACAAGTCCATGGTGACGTGGACACATGCACAATTGGCCAAGTGGCTCAGTCAGCATCGGGCAAGAGACAAAAGGAGAAAAAAAATTCCACCACGAGTTCAATTTTCCAAACGAGGTCGACATGTGGTCTTATTCATCATATATCATGTGGGTCAAATTTCATATTACTTTGTAATTTTTTGCCATACATTATTTCCATATGCCACGCATATATATATTATATTAATGTTCAAAACATTAGTATTAAACTCCACATAAACTGCCAAATGCTATGCTTCCACGTGGAGGAGAGAAGGTGGTGAAGCGGTTATTAGGGGGCTTAAAGCCATGCGTGGTATTAATTCACATGGAGATGGGGACGGTTATGTTCACGTGGTCCATGTTGACCACTTTTTATGCATGTAAAAGGATATTTAAAAGCCTAAACAATATAAACTCCACCATATGTGGGATTTCCCCACTTTGAAAATCCGCCCAATGTGGGATGTTAATCCCTTTTCAAATGCTAAGCGAGAAATATGGGATTTTTACCCATTTGGAAGAAAATTCACAGCAAAATGGTAGGAGGCGGGATTTGATCCCCCGACCTCACAGTTCTAAAACAAATCCGCTAGCCAACTCGCCTAAGGAGTCGTTTGATTGTAAAATGGGTCGCTTCAACTTATACGAGGAAGTGCAGTGTCCGTGTAAAAGCCATAAGGAGACCAGTTTTTAGAAAACATCATTTTTGAAAGCCTTGCACTCAGAATGGGAACTTGAAGTAAAAAGGTGAAATGTAGGAAATTATGAGTTGATTTTACAATGTAAGATTTGATGTTTTTTTGAGTTTTATCCTATTTTTGGAAGCTTTGAATACAGTTTTTAACAGGGATCTACAAGACAACTAGTTGGAAAACATGAATTTCAATGCACTTCTAGTCCGAAATGTGACTTGGTGTAAACATGAAAAGTGTTCAGAATTCTGAGATGATCTCAGATATATGATTTGTTTTCATATAATTTTTGTAAATCTCCATTTGTAAGTGTTTTTCTAACACAGTTGCAGGGAGATCACATTATGAAAACACTGTAGGAGCCACGGATCGTTCTTGGGACAATTTCTACTATTTTTCAAAGTTCTTGGGACATTGATCAGCTCATTTACAGGTTTTGATTCATTATTGGTTGTTTATAAGAGTTATTGTACTTAAATTTCAATATTATTAATGGATCGGTTCAATCCAAACCAAATGACATAGGAATTTCTGAACTCCGTAAACAATCTTGTTTGTTATATGAGTGTTTTCAGTTTCTGATTATTTATTTGCTACCCAAGTTTTTTGCACTTCTATGGATGAATAATAATCAGAATTTAATCAATTTTTGAAGTTTATAATCCTTAAAATTGGTTAAAAAAATCATGATATTTGGAAACTTTTAAAAGTGAAAAAAAAAATACAACACACGTTTTGGATCATACTTGGTGTTTTGTTGTCTTTGTATGTGAATGCTTTTATGTAGCATGACATGAAAATTTGATTTTACTCAATTGATCGACATACTTACATATCTTGATTATTAATATTTTGTACTTGAAGATATGTTGATGAATATGCATGGGTTGTGATCATACTCTGCTACTATTTTCTCACATTTGGTTTTGTTCATCATTCTGATAAGTATGGTAACTCCGGTATTTGACTCATGAGTAGGATATTGTTGGCATATCTCAAGGAAAGCCCTAAAGTGATCAACATTATTTTTACTTGAACCAAGAATGGTCTTAACAAGTATAGTCCTGGTCTAATTTAAGGACCTATATGATAACTATGCAATGATGATGCCTCTGAATAATACCCTGGTTCAATTTATAATGGCCTAGGTTATTATCTTGAGTCATCATGATAATGTGGATTTGAAATGTTAAGGCTTTGCTTTATTTGCTCAAGGCTCGAAGGTTATTTAATTAAATGGGCCTAAGATGATAATGAACCTAACCTTAATCTAAGCTAAGGTTTATGAGGGAAAAATTATGAAGGCTTAAATCTATAGTATCTAAGCCTTGACATATACATATATTTGAGGAACCTAAGTGTGGGTACCTATGTGAATATTTCAAATCACTAAAACCTAACCTAAGGGTTATAATGTTAGGGCCAATGTTATACTAAAATAATGGCCTAGGATTCGAATAGTGAGTTGTCACCCACTATCACTGGTACAAAAATATATATTAATGATGGCTCATAAAATATTACCGCCAGCTAAATTTAGTGGCATTAAACAAAGTTGGAGGCTCCTGCTAAACTAATAGATGACATGTTGCAAGTCATAGTTAACATGAGTTAGGGCATTGCTAAAATCAAATTGGAAACATGAAAGGTGGCATGAATTTTGGAGGGAACACAAAGTGTCCTTTCATGCATTAACTCACCTCAAACCTCCTTCACCGCCTTGGAGAATGGGCTAGCGGTTTTGAGGGAAAAGAAGGAATAGTTGGTTTCATTTTGTTGTTCACATTGTTGGCTCATGGAGCTCTGCATGTTGATTATTTCTCCTATTTTTGATGCTTAGACTATATTCAAAATTTTCCATGTATTTTCTATAAGCTGCACGAGGAATTTCAAGGAGCTATTATTAATGTGAGCAACAAATAAAGAGGATGTAAATTAGAGGATTCTTGGGTTTTGTGAAATCGATCATGGGTTTTTTGGGAGTTTCATTTCAATCGAGCTTGCGAAAAAAGAAGAAAAATAGTCACTACTAGTCATGATAGAGTCTATCCCTTCCTTAATATGTTACCCCATCTCTTATTTTTGTTCACGAATTCCCGTATTAAGTTGTTATCACTATGTGGTTCTGGGTTTGATTATTTAGCTTTAAACTGGAAAATTCATTGTTATTCTCTGCATATGAATGATTTGGGAAAATAATATTTTATTATAGTGAGACTGTATGGTTTCGATTCGAGAGGGTTTGATTATAAATGCGTATTTATTGCAATATATATATATATATATATATATATATATATATATATATATATATATATATATATATATATATATATATATATATATTCATTAGATAAAACAACGGTTTGTATTGTATGAAATTATACTCGTGGTTTATTTTATTGAGGTCTATATTTATGGGTATATTGAATCCTTCCTCCTTTAAGGGTTTTGTGTATATATAGTCGATATGATTTAATGTTATGAGTTGAATGAAAGCTTTGTGTAAATTTATGTAGGTATTCATTACATTATTTGAAGCTTGTCCCATCTTGTTGTTTTCTATGGGGTGATTTTAGTTATATGGGTGTATTAATGATTCCATTTGTGTTTTATTGATTGAATGAAAACACCCAGATGGGTTGGGTATGTCGATTGTGAAATACATGTGATCGGAGGTAGAAATCTTGAAGGGTTATGAATGATAACTTGGCTTCTCGTTTCTAGGCATTGTCGTGGCATTTTACCATGAAATGTTAGTTCGCTTGGGTCTATGTAATAGATTAGTCCTTGTTATTATTACGAAGTTGAGTGTTTTCCTTTTAGTTGGAATCATGCCAGATTTATGGCACTAATGGAATGAAATCGTATCGATTTCATAGGTTTATACCTTACCTTCTGTGGCTCATCTAGTTTATGTGTTCACCATAATGGTTGTGAGTTTCCCTCCTTGGGAAGATTGCTCTCCACCTCTTTGAGTTGCTTGAATACTACTTGGTTTGTTGAGTTTATGTTATTCTAGGTTTTATTGTTGTAGAACTATGTTGAGATTGGTATGGCCGTTAGTGCACCTTATCTTGGTTTAGTATAAATGGTGACTTTGTCACTTTGCTTCCTTTGTGGATATTAAGGAAATTACATTGCATGGGTTTTCTCGAACTGTGGAATCTACCTTAAGGATTATCTATGAAATGTTATTTTACTTCCAAACTCTTGATGGTCTATATGAATAGGTAATCACATTTCGTGGTTCTTAAATGGTCAAGGAACCAATAATATAATTTATGAAATGATAAGACATTTCATCGGGAAGCTAAGTACTCCTATAATTAAATTATATGGTTGTGTTGGGGAGAATTTCCTTGCTAAAGTAAACATTTATATCAGTTTGATTGTGATGAGATTATATTATTTGACACCTTGAATGGTAACAAATAATAATGATACTTGTATTGTATTCATACAATTTATTCTTCGCTTAGTATTATTCTATACTAGTAGTTTATCATTATGAGAAAGGTTTATTGACTTGTATTAATTCATAAGGGTTGAGTACCATACAATACTTGTAGCTATTGAATAAAATAAGGATTGTTTGACTTATGTGAATTATAATAATCGAGTATTATGAACCACTAGAATCTAATAGAATAAATTAAGTATGGTTGGGTCTTGTTTATGATATGACAGAGTATATAGTGTAACAAGGATTTTATACTATGAAGTTATAAATGTAATGTTATTACAAATATACTCAATTCGATAATCAATAATGAGTTGAATTTACCATAATGATTATATAGATTATACTTAAGGACTTTACCTTAAGTTATTATATTAAAGGAAGTAAACATCAATGTATGTGTAAAGTGCTTTTTGGAAATGCTTCAAAAATGACATGTACTCCTTTTGGTGCTTTATGTGAATTTAAATTATTGTAGTATTTCCTTCATGAAAATACTAGATGGCGTAAGTTATTATGGGAGATATAGATCTTATCATTCCAGTTCATATGAATTGATAGTTGCTAACAATTTTGCAGATGGACTACTTAAAATGTGAAAGATGGATGAAGTTAAAAGATTTCATTTGTTCAATTGACTGAAGAACGCTGAATTATATTACTTGATTGAATTTTCATTGAATGAAGTACTCTTGTATTGTTGATTATTGAAAGGCCAATATTAGCCTAGATAATTGTATCAATTATAAAAACGGAAAATTGTAAGAATTATTTTGTCTTAAATAAAATCATTGTAACTAATTTCAAGGAAATGAATAAGAGGCTTATATATATTCATTGTGAAATAAATTACATTGATGTGAAAAGGAAGTTTATTAAACTAGTACATATATGATGTGTATTTAAGATACAAGATTATAGTATTTTAGTACAAGTGTAGAAGTATTGTATACTTGGCATGATATAAACTTGTTGTAATCTTTGTGGATTAAAGTGACGATTAAGATTCTTCATGCAAACAACTAAAACAATGACAATAGCCTTTTATGGTTCTTATATATGAACATGTAACATAGTGATATACATATATATACAACTATTATTGGATGTACACGAGATGATATTCGAATGTATAGATTCTTGCCTTTATTTAGAATTCAACTTAATAAGAAGAAATCTATACTTATCTATATTTACTTGATTAAAGATCAAAGTATGAATTATGAGATTAATACATTCTGCAATTTCAAATCTGCAACCTGCAATTAAATAGGTCATAATGTACTATATCTAATTAAGTAAATGATAAATGTGAAACTCTTGTTAGTTCAATAGGTATGAACCATCTGCTGAGATTACCGCTGGTTATCAAGGATTGACAAGTCGGGAATTAATTAAATTAATTAAACTTGTTAAGATATGATGTTCTGATTAGTGGAACTCGGTGGGCTATCTCATCATAGCCGCTGTTGCGTAGTACCCAATTAATGACTTAGGTCATTACTTGGCTACTACGAAGAAACTACTATGACATGATATCTCGTCAAGCTCCTCTAATCGTAACTATTGTAAAGCCTTGGATTCAATTACATGTTAGGTAATGAGTGCGCAGAAATATTTGCACGGTTAAGTACCAATGTTATCTAATGATGACTACGGGAAAGGGAGTGAACCTACAAATGACGCAAGTCATTTTGGAGATGCTTACTTCCCCTTATCCTTCTTAAGACAACGTCTCAAAGACTTGCCCATGGAGACCGATCCAAATTAGTACCTAGTATGTGGCTTGAAAGTGATTGATGTAAATCAAATTAGTCCTAATCTAGATAACAATTTTTGGTGTTAGCGTGAAAGACAAATTCCAATGATGATTATGTCGTCATGGAGATTAAGCATGACAAACATGAATCAAAACCTTGGCCAAGGTAACACAAGTTGTTGATTGTGCTGTTAGGATTTCACCTGGTCATAAAGTCAGCAGGATTTTGGATGGGTATTCCGTAATAGATGCCTAGATAGATAGCACTTTATACCGTTACACTTGATTGTCCTTGAAGGATGATGAGACCATAGTATACTTAATATACATATTTAATTAAATGGACATGAGAGGATTGGTTTTAGTCTGACTCATACAACTACATAAGGTTTACTGTTATAGGATGGATTGACTAAGATAATGTTGGTTCTAAATTATGTGAATTTAGAATAGTGAAACATTAAGTTCTGAGATAGGAACTTAAGATTTATGTTGGATTTAAATATATGGGTATTTAAATCAATGAAGCATAAAGTGTAAAAAATCCCTTGTATTGAAGTCTTAAAAATATGATGTTATAGCAACAACTTGGGTGAGGTTTTGCAGCAACCCTCTCATGTTTGAGCAACCCTCCCGTGTTTTCCTCGGGTTCTTTTTTAAAGACATCATTTCGCCATTAAAAATAATGATTTTCGCGTGGGTACTTTTTTGTATAGACTCCACAATTTTGGCATAGTTCCTTTGTTGAATGTTCTTGCCCATTAGCCATCTAGCATGTGTTTGTTGTCCTCGAAAGACTCGTCATTAACATCTTCTTTGGAAATACTTATTTTGAGCAAAAGCCGAGTAATAAACATTTACATCACGTGATGATGGAATTTTATACAAATTGATACTCAATTCGATGGGTGTATTCGAGAGATAATGGTTTTTTAACCTCAAAACCCTAACTAGAGTGTTCCTAAGGCTTGCGTCTACCCCAAAGTCTAAATTTTCTTTAGCTCCCTACAATTATGGATTCAAGACCAAAAAATTTACCCAAGGGTTTGTTTCACTAAACTCCTCTTTAGTTCTTTACCAGTCGGCATAAATAACACGTAAAACTTAAAAAAACACTTGTTTATTCTTACCTAGACTATACATGACATGGATCTAGACATGCATGAGTTTAAACCAATTTTCTTTCACCCGCACAACAAGTACATATCAACTCGTGCTTAGATTATTTCAAGTTATAGATGATAATTATAGTGCACCTTAAATAATAAAACAAAGCAATGTATTTGTTTTTATGGGTTGATATTCTTCTTCTATTTGTAATAAACCATTTTCTCAAAATAAACTATATCTAAACTAATCAAATATTCCTCTATACTAAACATGGTAGCAATATGTGCATATTTAAAATCATTTTCCAATTTTTCCCATAGCTCTATAGGATTATCAACATCAACAAATATTTTGTAGATATTCGAGCTCAAGGATTTACCAATAATACCTCTAGATTGTTCCAATTTGCGTTTGCATTACTTATTTTTATCATTTTGTTGAGGCTCTTTCATTTCTTTATTTTCCATCCTCCATAGAGTTATTTCCCTTAGAGAATTCTTGACTGCAATCTTCCAATCTTTCAAAACCGCTTCCATCAAAGATTGGAAAACTTTCATTGGTAGAGCCCATGATGTTAGAAAAATTCATTCCTCAAGCTAATGTGTTAAAATAAATCTAAAAAATCACTTCCAATTAATATCTAGTTTTACAAAATATTCTATCAACTCCTTAGCCCTGCTAGTAGAAAGGTCTCTTTAATACTATGAAAGAATTACAAAAAAAAATCTTTAGTTATAAAAAACAAAGTTGCAACATGACAAAAATTAGAGCATAGAAAATTGAGAAAATTCTTGAATGAAAACTAATACAATATTGTGGGGTCATGCGAGTGTTGTTTTCCATATACACAATGTGTGTATACCACATAACAGAGATAAAACTGTCTATACTCTTGTCTTGGTTGGCTAGTCAATGAATGTGTTGTGACACCTACTTATACATACACATACATATCCATACGTACATACATACATACATATATGTGCATTTGTATATGCATGTTTATACATGCATATGCATATACATATACTTATATATGTACATGTATGTACGAGTATACATATACACATGTATATGTAATTACATATGTAATGGTCTCACATACCTGGACGTTTGTATTATCATATGATAGTGTTGTTTGTCATATACACATTGTGTGTATACCACAAAAGAGAGATAAAACAATCTATACTATTGTCCTGGTTGGCTAGTCAATGAATGTGTTGTGATACCTACTTATACATATCCATACATATATGTATACAAATATATACACGTACATACACACACACACACACACACACACACACACACACACACACACACACACACACACATAGTACATGTATGTACGAGTATACATATACACTTGTATATGTAATTACATATGTAATGGTCTCACATACCTGGATGTTTGTATTATCATATGGTAGTGTTGTTTGTCATATACACATTGTGTGTATACCATAGAAGAGAGATAAAATAGTCTATACTATTGTCTTGGCTGGCTAGTCAATGAATGTGTTGTGATACCTACTTATAAATACACATACATACATATGTGTGTGTGTGTATTTGTATATGCATGTTTATACATGCATATGCATATACATATACTTATATATGTACATGTATGTATGAGTATACATATACACATTTATATGTAATTACATATGTAATGGTATCACATACTTGGATGTTTGTATTATCATATGGTTGTGTTGTTTGTCATATACACATTGTGTGTATACCACAAAAGAGAGATAAAGCAGTCTATACTATTATCTTGGTTGGATAGTCAATGAATGTGTTGTGATACCTACTTATACATACACATACATATCCATATGTATACATATACACATACATACACGTACATGCACACATATATGTGTTTGTATATGTATGTATACTTCTATATGTGTTTGGTGCCACTAAAGGCGGGGGTGGTTTGGCATGTGGGGGTGAGATGTATGGTGTATATATGGTCTATCGAATGGGGTTCATTTGATCATGTTGACATGATACTCTTGTCCTGCTAGTATCCACAAAAATCACTACTAGTATCCTATTACGGTGTTTGCATCATTTTTCACATAAAGTATAATCACAACATGTGTTACAACCTAGTCATTTACTTTCCATCCAAGACAGGATCGTATGAACCCCATATGATACACCATAAAATGCCATACATGCATCGTCCATTTATTTATTTTGTGATATACACACAATGTTTATATAACAAACAACACTCCCATATGATAATACAAACATCTAGGTATGTGAGACCATTACATATACATATGTATATGTATAATCGTACATACATGTACATATTCTCCATGTATCTTCTTGTTTCCATTCTAAATAATTTTCTACCTATCATTTTCCAATTCTCTCCCCTCCTTTGCTTCTTCCACTTGAAGCACATGATCCTCCTCTTTTTCTTAATTCTAACAATGGCCAACTAGGCCCAGTTTGAATCCCTTTCATCACTATAAGTTTTTCTTCCACAACATCTGGGGCAATAGGGATCATATTTATCCCCCCTCCCTCCATTATTTATTTTTGTACATCTCGGATAATAGGGATCATATTTATCCCCCTCCTCCCTTATTTCTTCCCTATAAGTTTTTCTTCCACAACATCTAGGGCAATAGGGATCATATTTATCCCCCTCCCTCCCTTATTTCTTCCCTATAAGTTTTTCTTCCACAACATCTGGGGCAATAGGGATCATATTTATCCCCCTCCCTCCTTTATTTCTTCCCTACGTCAAAACACAAGACTTCTTTTCTAATCAATCAATTTGAAAAAGTGGCCTACCATTTGTATTTTCATATACACACAAAGACACAATGTGTATACCACAAAATACATAGAAAAATAGTTTGTATATATATATATATATATATATATATATATATATATATATATATATATATATGCATTTGTCTTGGAAGCGAAAATAGTTGTATTGAAAAGATCAAATTTGTCTTGTTAAATATGCAAAAAAAACATTGTTTGTTGTTACTTACGATAGATGTTTTTCCATTGTAAAGGTAAACATGGTTGTCATTTGGAGATTGGAAATTCATGGAGTGTCGAATACCTCAGAAAATATTACATGCTCATCGTTCATATTATATGACCCTGATGGCAACAAGAAAGTAGAGAGAGGCACCATTGTGGGAGATGCCACTATGACCGCATACAATGATGAGAATAGGCCTTGATATTGGGTCTTGTGAAGCGATATGCCATGAAGTTCGGAACATTTGCGTGTTTTTGCATGATATTCTTGTTATGAATAAAATGAAGGGTTTTACCAATGTAATAATGTAAATATTTATGTTATTCGAGTTCAAGCGTCTAGAGATTGTATCTCGCTCGAGAAATATTCATATATACATATAAAGATTAATAGAGGTAGGTTGGATGTATGTCAAGTTTCTAGGGCCATTATAAATGAAGAAGTGGTAGTGTTGTTAGTAGTTTCCATGGATTACATTGTAATATGATATATGTATACACTGTAACTCCTTTTTGTGTTATGCACATTCATGTGTTTGATTATTTAATGGCTTAATATGTACTATATGTGATGAATTTTTGAAAGGTAGACAACCTTTTATTGTAGGAATAATGTGACCCGTCGTGGAAAGAATGTGATTTGTTATCGAAAGTACTAAGACCTTGTAGTGATCATACTCTTCCATGGTGTGTATGCTTAGAAAAATATAATTAGGATTATATCTTCCATTTGGTTATTGTTAAGCTTAATTATGCTTTTTTGTTATAAATGGCCGTAGAGGAGATTACCATTGTTGTGGTTAGATTTGCCGATGATGCATTATGAGGACATTGTGTCTTCATCGCAAGTAAGAATACATGATTTTCAATTATCTTTTCCATTGTTGTAATTGAAAAAAAAAATTGTATTATCTTTTACGTTGAAACTTATTTTTTATGTAATTAACACAATCTTATTTCAGGCACTTGTGGTTGGGCCTTCCATTAGAAGATCAAACGAGCGAAGGCCATGATTATACCTTCAGATATATTCTTCGGTATGTGTGTGTGTACTTGATCTACTAATCATTCTAACATTGATTTTTTAACATTTGTTAGACTTTGGTATTATTTATTATGTGAGTAATGTTTTTATATGGATTGTTGATTGAAGGACGACGAGGCGGTTGCGTTGAAAGTTGGTTTGTCGTCACGTGTACAAGCGTATATCGTTGTTGAGGAGGTGAAATCATCTAAATTTAATGTTGTATTTTTATCTTAATTTAATTTTACTATATATAATTTGGTTCGTGTGTGCATGTTATTGCTTTAGTAATTGTTTATGCATTGTTATTTAAAAATTTAGTGTGACTAACAAGATTTTACTTAGATTGCATGGAAGGTTTCTTCGTAAACACATGTACGAGTAGATATTGCTGATGAGGAGGAAAAATCACCTTAGTTTTTTATTAGATATTATTTTGTACGTGTGTGCCTAACTAGTTTATATGTGCCTAACAAGTTTGTATGACTAACAAGGTGATATTTGGAATGTTGATTGCAGGAGGATGCACCCAAGGTTGCTTCTCCAAGTCATGCAGAGGATGATATTGTCGTCGATGAGGTAAAATCAACAAATTAAAACTTTTTATTTATTGTTTTCATTTATCTCCATTAGTGTCTAATTGTTTATATTATGTTGGTGAATAGGATCCTCTTCACTATAGGAGGGAGCATTGCAGGGACCACATACTTTATTATCATGAGTGATTATTGCGAAAGGAAATTTTATGAGTTATGGAGGCTAAAAATCCATAGGATAGATGCCCATTCCCTCTCTCATGTTTCCCCGAGCGGAAATGTAGAAAGTTTTCTAGAAATTACCCTCAAGCATGCCTCCGAAAAGTGGAGGCACACATTGGGATCAGAGGGAGGGGAACATTGAGGTTGTGTTGCATACGTGATCTATATCAAGAGGCGGCGTGTGATACAACACATATGTAATAGGGTTGGGAAGGAATCATTTTAAAATCCTAGCAAATGCTCCAAGATAAAGGTTGAATATGCAATGAGATTCTATGATTTGGAGTCCTTGAGGAGTAGGAGGAGGGTAGTAAGCTTAGCATTGAGAGAAAAGAAGGAAAACATGGTAAGTTTATTGAGTAACAGTTTCATTTCACTTGTTTCTTGATATCAATACATAAGTATTATCTATTTAATTTAATTTATATGTCATTGTCTTAATAGGGTGAGGAGGGTGAGATGGATGCGAAAATGAGGGGGTCATTCACGAAAGAACTAGTGGAGGTGACAATGAGGTAAGTTATTGGTTTGATATTTAGTTTTTTTTTTAAACACTTTTGTTCATGAATCGTTCACTAACAGTTGTATTGATACAATATGTGTGTAGGAGGATGACATGCCATTACTACATTTGTATGAAAAATGTAAAAAAAAATATCAATGAAGCCAACCAAAAGAAAGCAAGCTGAGGTAAATACAAGCGAACACAAAATCTCCAAATCGTAATTTGTAGTTTTTGTGTTAAAACCATTGTAATAAGAAGTTTTTGTTTTTTAGGTTGGTTCATCGCAAGGGGTGATGTAGTGGCACCTTTTCATCTAATCGTGGATGTGGCGGTGCAAGAAATGGAGGACATGGTATGTCATGGACCTTATTGGAAATGTAAATTTCAAGCTATCAATTTGCCCTCTAAATGTAGTGTTTGAAAATTTGAATTGTTAAGTTTGAATGAAGGGGCCAAATGTCAAGTGTAAGGGATATTAATGAATAAATTGTCTTTACCTTTGTGTATTCTTTGTGTTTAGGAACCAATGCATGTCACTTAATATCTTTGTTTATTGTAGTAAAGAAAGTGTATATTGTTTTATAGGAGAAGTTTTAAATCCTTTTGATGACCCAGTGACAATGTTCTTATGCACAATAGAGTTGAGAGACCACTCAGATTTAATTTGTAAGCTTTGGTGAAGGAGTCCATTTGGTGAGTTGGAACATATATCAAGAAGGGAATATTGAGCATCTACTACCCCTTTTAGCTCCAATAAGAGACCTTAAAACAAGGAAAAAGGATGATTGTTCTAACAAAGATTTACCTCTTTAAAAGTTTAAATAAGAGTGAAATTTTTGGATATACTATGCTTGTTCTCTAACAGTGGTTTTCCTCTTCAAAATTTTAAAATTGGTTATGATGGATATGGTACTCTTATATCCTTATATATTTTTGTAACTTGGATTTACATTCATTTCTTTGACTAAGCATCTCTCTTGGGGCCCTTAGAGAGAGAGAGAGAAAATTGAACCAATGAACATGCATGTCGGTTTATAGGTTTGTAATTAAATTTTAGTTGATAACGTTGTTCACATATCCACAAACATTTTATTATGATATATTTTGCTACTTACTGTAACTAATTTAATGTGCAATGATTGCAAGCATCTGTCAGGGGCCATGAGAGAGAAGGGGAGGAGCATATTCCGTTACACGAGGATTTATAGGTAACCTTTACATGAAGTAAAATTGAGATTCTATATTGTGATTCATTTTATTATATAAATAGTGTTAAAAATAGGAATAAAGCTATACTATATAAATTTATTTTTGTTTGGACTAACTATTATTATTCTTTCAAAAGACTAAAGTGTTCCTATAATGCAGGCCTCATCCACTCCTGCTACATCCGTAGTAGTTCCCACTACGGTGTCATCTATTGGTGATGAGGTGGATGTCTATATGGAGGGATGAGTGGTGGGACATGGAAAATTACACAATGTTGGTGCCGATGCAATCTGCCACGGGAAGAAAGTTCCACCAGATTGTGCAGTTGTTAATATCCTCTATGTTATCGATCTTGATTGCCCTCTACCAGTTCTAAGTGCTTTGAGGACATGTTGGTGGATGTTTTCAATGGATTTTCCATTTGGCCACTTTTTGATGTGCATCATAGCCGTCCACCTTAGGTATTATCTTGTTTGCAAATGTGTTACATGCAGTATCGACTTTGCTTTATTCTTCATATATATTTATTATTGTAACATAAATTGATTTAATTTTGTAGGATGATGTGGTGCTTTCTAGAAAATCAAGGCAAGAAGCAATGATGGGAGTGACACCCAACTCAATTCATAGGAATCCCAAAAGAAAAAAAGCATTTTACGAAAGAATTACATCTGTTGTGTGCACTAGGCAACACAAGAAAACTAATTTCATAAGAATAACATTATTATTTCATAACAATAACATTATTATAATGACAAAGTATTTTGAGATTTGGACAAAATATCCTTGACATGTGTTTTAATTCATGATTAGATTTGGACAACTTATCCTTCACATGTTTACTTAAATTATTATTCAGGCATGACATGTGTTTTAATTGTGGATATTTTTGATTTAATCATGATTATAGTTGTCATCATTGTTTTTGGTTTGAATGTGCCATGTGGCATCACAATGGTTTGATTAATCATGATTATAGTTGTCATAATTTTTTTGTTTGAATGTGTCATGTGGCATCACAATGACAACCATAGGTAATCATTGCATCTTGTGCCCACTTTATTAAAAATCATGTGACTTTGAAAAAACTAAACATGTGAACCTATTCTTCCTTTATTTATTTCAACAATTTTACATTGTTAGTATTTGTATTGCAGTTAAGGTTTGATTCCTTTGCCTCCCTTCCTTCAATTACAGTTAAGGTATGTGCCTTCATGCTAATTTTGATTTCCTTAAAATTGTTGATTTACTTGCTTCTATTTTTTAGTTACATTGCTATTTTAGATTTACAAAGTATGATGATATACTAAAAAATTGAAATCTATAAATACAGTATATCCTATTATTATTCTCCTTAATTTCTTTAGGTTTTTCATTGTGCATATTATAATTTAGCCAAAATGAGTCACTTGGTTCCGCTTATGTTGTTTTTTGGAAAGTATACTTAAGTTGTTTGTATAAGCAACTTTAATATTTAACTTTGAAAGGGATTGTTTCCAGTAAAATAACAATCACCGTGAGGAAAATTCATTGGAGTGAATTTTGAAAGAGAAACATGAGTTGTTGGACAAGACTGTTGATTTCAATGATAAAATAATACAAATAGAAGAAGATATGCCTTCTTGAAATACAAATAGGGAACATAGATGATTTTTAGATTTCATTTAGTGGTATGCCTTCTTAGAATGCTTGTGAATTTTACTTGCATGCCTTTCTTAGTTCATGCATAGTTCTTATGTTCTATCTTGATCTATTACTAGAAAAATTAGGTTTGGGGGTGCCTTGTGCAATCTTTGATTTACTTTTGAAAGTGATAAACTAAAAGGTTCCATTTATGAACATGTGGTTATCTTTAGTTAACATTTTGTCATCTTTAGTTTTGTTGCATACAAACTACTAATATATCTTACAAACAGGAAGCTATACCATTTACAATACATAAGCTCGTATTTCTATTAAACATGAAATAGCAAGGAACTCGATATTATTTTCAGATAATGTGATAATTTAACATTTCAAAGTTTACCATTATTTTAAAATCCAAGAGTTATTAGAGGCGTAGATTTGTCTTTAATTTGCATGAAAAACATGTTAAATTTGTGTTTCACATGCCACATGCTAAATATTCATGCCCTTGCAAATGCAATAAACAATGTACAAGTATTCGAGATCAATTTTTTTATTTGATGTAGTATTTATATGTGTGAATAATCATGCCTAGGAGGCTCTTGTGTGAGATTCACCAATTAACGAATAATAGCTAGATGTAGCAATGTAAATAGATGTGTGGATGTCAAAATGAACTTCCCCTCCTATGAAGTGTATGCAAAAGAATGTACTCCTTGTCCCTTAAATAAAGCTAGATGGATGCTTTGATGCTCTTGAAATACCTTTAAATGCAACCTTAGGTCATATTAATAGATGCGTAGAGCTTGATCCTTTATTATGGTCACATAGCTTCGTATTTATATGAACCTCTAGTTTGAATTTATTAATTAACATCTAAAAGGCTAGCCAAAAATAAAAAAGATTCCCAAAAGATAAAAGAGGCCAAAAATGGTTGCACAAGATACAAAAGTTCGGGGGCACCCAAAGGCGATGAGGGTGCCTAGGCGTTGAGTTTCTGGCTTGGCGCTAGTTTCTAGAGCCAAGAAAGATAAAGCATTGGAAGTCAAATTGGGGAGTGAGGTGTGAAAGACCATAGAGAAAATTTGAAAGCAAATAAAGAGGCCAAAGATAGATGTTAATTACTAGTTTTCTCGCTTAGGAGTCATATGAATAGTGGTATGTGATTAGGACCTCGAAATGTACCCAAGTGCGTGATTTGGGTCTACATTTCCCCCAATTTATGTTGTTGAGTGAATATTCAATAACATAAAGTAGATAGAAGATGCATACCTAATAACCATGTAGATTGATGGTGAAAGTGTGGTGAGGAGACAAGAAAAAGTGTGGAGTGATAAACTGAAGTGTGGAAGCTAAAGAAGAGGAAGTCACCCTAGGGGTAAAAGCGTATGTGTATATGTCGTATTTTACCTGTTGTCATTTTTCTTGATGTGTTCGATGATGTGGTTATTTCTTCCCATAAGGACATACCTGCAAAAGAGAAGAGAAAAAGATTAGTCAAAGTCACGTACATGTGAAAAAATCGATCAAAGTATGTAAAAAGTATGTGAAAATGCAAAAATGAACATGTGCACTTGATCCATGACGAGTGAAAAGGATATAAAGTTTCCTAAAACACTATAGAAGAACGAGTTTTTTGGGCAATCTCACGGCAAGAACGAGTTTTCAGGTGATCTCACGCCAAGAACAAGTTTTTCGGGTGATCTCATGCCAAGTGCGAGTTTTTGGGAAATCTAACGCCACGATAGTGTTGAACCATGGAAATTGGTGTTGTCATTGATTTCAAGTGGAATTTATGGCAAAGGAGTGAATGGTGAAATGAATCTTAGTCAAAGGCATGAAGATTGATTGGTAGTGTCTTCTCAGTGGTTTAGTGAGCATTCAAGATGGTTTTAGGATAGTCTTAGTGTTCTGCAGGCTTGGTTTGTAAGGCAAGTTTCCATTGGAAGCATGAACATGGTTAGTATGGCTAGATTAGATTCTTTGCAAGTTAGATATGATAGTTTCAAAGCATCGTTACAAGCTCTTACATGGAGTTTGGTCATTTGGTGGAAGTCTCAATTGAAACCTCTCATTTAGGCATGTTTCTAGAGCCTAATGAGGTGTGAAAGGTTGGAAAAAGTCATGAAAAGATCATGTGAGTATTAGAGGAGAATAGAAATGTTGCCTAGGGAATTTATGAGCAATAACAAGGTGTATTTTAGCTCCTGGAGGAAAATTTCAAAAGTTCACCAAAGTTGGCCTTGAGGACTGACAATGTAGGTTGATGCAAATGAGATAGGTATGAGAGGTACAGGTAAAAATGTGGTTAAAAACCTATGGAGATTGTATATGGGTGTCTTTTAGTGCTCCATGCCAAATTTCATCAAGTTCGAAGAAGAAGTCCGTGGAAGTTATGCTACTTTTTCTAAAAGCGGTTCTTTGAAAAATTTAAACGAGTTATCTGTCTTCTTAGCACTCAAGAAAAAATATGAAGGCTTCTTCAGATAAATCATATAATAAATTTTTATAGATGATTCCAAGCCTGAAATTTGGTAAAAGGTTTGAGGCACTTTGGACAAGTTTTAAGAAAGTTATGATCATTTTTGTAGCTCTATTTTTATCACTTCCAAGCACCCCCTTGAATCAATAAAGGAAAAAGTGGTTCGTTTTACTTCAAATCCCATGTTTGAGCTATTCTATTATATTTCAGAGCTATCCAATTTTGACACCATGATTCTGAGTCATTCAATTCACTTCAAGAATGAATTTTCCCTTCAAGCTCCTTCAACAAGGCATAGGTTGCTTTCTTCAGGAACAATACAATAGTATAACCATAGAGGTAATGGTTGCATCAGATTTTGAGATTGAAATCAAATTTTGACACTCTATACAAGTTTTTTCAAATTATTTAAGCTCATAAGTGACCCAAATATGTCAAAATAATGGATTGATTCTCAGTATCCAATTTGTCTTCTTGAGTCATCATTCATGTGTTATAGCCTAAGTGGGTAAGAATACTTTCAAAGGAGTGAGTGATATATTTAGAGAAATTGAAATGATATGGTGGTTATCAAGCCCTTACTCATGTCAACAAGAAGCATAAAGCAGGTTAGAAGTCTTTTTTGAAGGGTATTAACTTAGTTGTTATCAAAAGTTTCAACAATACTCTTTGTACATAGTTGATGAAATTGTTTTGGAGACCTTGGTGTGAAGAATTTTTCATTAGGAATTGACACAAAGTATATGCTATTTCAATAAGCTCATCCAAGTTTTCAAGGCATCCTTTTTTACCTTATGCACCGCAAACTAATACACGGACTCCATTTTTATACATTGTGCACTACATTTTTTTGAAGTCTGTGAGCATTTTGGAATATTTCAAGCTTGTCAATTATTTGGAAAAGGTTGAAAATGTTATTACAAAACTAGAACAATTGAAATTTATAAATTTCATTAATTTTTAAACAAGAAATCAATTTTTTAGCGGTCTCGGGCTTTCACGGTAACATAAACCCTGGTTCTAGGGTTTGGAAATGAGTTTTATTCGAAGCTCCAAACTTAGCCAATAGAAATTGCTAAAATTTTGACGAGTCATCTGCAGAGATAGTACAAACATGTTGCAAAATGAATTAAGAAATTTCACTTCGAATTAAGGGAGATTTAAATGACAATTGTTTTCAAAAATGGTTCCCCATGATTTTACAGGTAGAGTAAGCTCTCTAAATGCAAAATATTTAGTGTCTGATCATAAAATATTCATACAAAGCATCTAGATGATAATGAAAAACAAAAGCATTCTTAGTTTGATATAAATCTCATTTGGATGTAGTGAATTCTTATGAATGAGATGTAGGAGTGAGAAAAACCTCACTTTGACCATTTTAGTTGAGAAACCAAATGAAAACTCATTTCAACATGAGCTTGGAATAGTTGAACATGACTCTCTTACCAACATTTGAAGAGTAAAGAAGTTCATCATGGGACATCAAAGAGTGATTGTCTTGGTTTGAAAGGGTGTAATAGTGAACAATGTGTGAAGTTGATTGTCAAGCTACAGGATTACTTCATCGAGCCTATGAATAGTGAAATGTCGGTATGTAGGGTATAAGTCAAAGCATATAATAAGGCATGTTTTGTCTTCTTGAGAAAGAGGAAAGTCACGTAGGAGCTCAAAGGAAATTAATCAGTTAAAACCTATGATTACCTCATCTAACTCTTAAGTAGGAAGAAGGTGGAAAGCATGTCCTTGGTCAAGAACAATGAAGAGGTCCAAAAGGTAGATATATCAAAATGCATAGAAGATGAAATGAATGGGAATTTGGAGTGAAATTTTTATTTCTTTTGTAGATATGTTCTCGAGAAAGTGTAAGGATATTTGAACAAGATAGTGAAAAATATAAGTTCATAGGTCACATAGTTGTTAATATAAGTTTGAATTCCAAGTAGAAGGAAAAGAAACAACAAGGAGTGTAGTTGAAAAAAGGACTACAAACGAGAAATGTTGAAGTGTGAAAGTTGTGTGATGAAGAGAAGTATTTGAACTTGCAAGGTATAATTTTTGAAGGATGCAAGATTACAGGTTAGAAGTATATATGGAAATAGATGATGAGAAAAATCTTGCATCTTGGCTTGAGTGATAAAAATGCAAGAAACAAGATAGAAGTTAGTAAGTGTACTGTAAACAACAATATACAAAGAGCTAATTAGAAAAATGCATGTGAAGACAAGGAGCTTTAGATTGAGGTATGAAGTACCGAGTCAATAAACAAGGGAAGAAAATGCAGGATTTAAAGAACATGAAATATGAAGGCTATGTATAAAAGGCATGTATGTGAGTGAGACAAGCGATGAAATATGCAGAGAAGAAGTTGAGAAGACTTTAACAAGTTCCCGATTACGTGATGGTGAAAAATAATGTATGAAAGTGATATATTAGAGGTTTGTGTGTTTGAAAGGGCTAATTTGTTAAACTTGAATGTTGCTTGAAGCACTGTGAGGACCGATGAATCTAATAAAGGCAACAAAGTATACAATTTAGGTAGGTTTCCTTAAGATCAAGAGCATTTGATGGACTAAGTATGTGAAGTCAAGGAATTCGATAGAGTACGAGTCTTGAAGTGGAGAATGTAACTCGGAGAAGAATACTAGGTTGTATTGAGAAGAAAGTGAAGATGTAATGAGCATAGGAAGGCTTATTGAAGAGATGGCACTATAGATGCATGATGAAAGCAAGTAGTGAGCTAAATGCAACAGGATTAAATGATTCCATAAACCTTGTATGAAAAAAAAGGTATATTGATTTGATAAGTAGGAGAGAGATCATTGAGTAGTAAAGTGTGAAAATCTCTGTCACTATTAGTTGTATAAGACAACATTTTTGTGTGACAAAATATTGTTGAAATTTTTTAAGTTGCAGCTTAGCATAAAGGTGGTTATAGCCTCCTTGTAAGTAGTAGCTTACAAAAGATCAGTTGTAGTTGGTTGAATTTTAGGGTTTTGAATCTTCCTTGTGAGTTGAAGCTCACTAAAGGTCAGTTGTTGCTGAACCAAATTTTGGAGTTGACTCCAGGTTGAGTTGAAGCTCAACCATGAAATCATGTAACAATTAAAGGGCATTTCTGTCCTAAGCATAGTTCATGGTTTTAGTGGGTTTTTTCCCAGTTTGGGTTTCCCACATTAATTTTTTTATCTCAGTGTACATTATTCTGTAATTTTCTTGTGTGTGTGGTTTTATATGCTCTTCATAACAAGATTAAAGAAATGAAAATAGTTGTAAACTTTTAATTAGACATCGCTTCATCCCCCTTCTCAAAGTGTCTAAGTTTCCAATAATTGGTATCAGATACTGGTCCTCCTGAATTGAGCCTAACATCTTAGAGGTGATCCCGAAGACATAAATATTGGTACATCGAAGATTCAAGTAATGAAAAAGAGGTATGAAATTTCTCAAGCTCTTATAAATGAATTAAAGATAGAAATCAAGCTCAAGGAGGCTAATCATGGTCATGAACTAAATGAGATGTCCTCATATGTTGAAAATGTATCAAAGGATTTGAGAGACAAAGGAGATGTTTGTCTCAAACTTGAAGAATAAATAGAGACTTTAAAGGTTGAGTTAGAGCAGGTTTCAAGAAAACTCAATGAGTTGCTGATCAAACAAACATATCTTGGTGAAAATCCTAGTTTAGAACTCAAAAATAAAGCATGAGCTTAGTCACGAGTTATGTCAAGCATTCATCCAAGTCAGAATAAAGAATGTGAAAGACTAAGTGCATAAATAAAGACCCTAAAAGAGGAGCTAGAATAAGCAAAGAAAAGGGAATTGAGAACTAAATCAAGTCATACTTCTTGTCAAGGATGATCTCAGTCCAACAAGGAAAAAATAGAGCACAAGAGGATCTTTAGGTCGCCAAATGCAAGGAAATTAACATTTAAGTTTCTTCATGGACTTTTATTTTCATGCAATATTTTTGGGCATAGAGCTAGGGACTACATGAGTAAGTTTGACAAAGAACATCCATGGAGAGCTTGTAGTACTGAATATGAAAAGAATATAGTGTGTTTCAATTGCAAAGAAAAGGGTCACATAGCCAAGTACTTCCTAGAAGATCCATTCAATCAATTTTGGGAAGAAGAAGACTCAAGAGGCAAGAATCAACTTGTTTGCTTCAACTGTCATAGGAAAGGGCATTTTTCCAGACATTGTCATGAACCACCTAGATTTAGTTACAATATGAATGCATTCCAGAGGCAAGACAAAATAATATTAAGAGAAAATAAAAACTCTAAGAGTAAGACCAAGTCAGCCATGGTTGAAAGAGATACTGGAAATAAGAAAGAAAAATGGATATATAAGGTCGAAATTGAACTAGCAAAGGATGGTAAGAAAATATCAAGGGCAGATGTTGAAGAAGAACATAAATCTAAGATAGTCACAGGATAATATTAAAAGAAAGAAAACATGAAGTGGTGACAAAGGTAAGAAGAAGGAAAACAATTCCAGTGCAAAGAATGAAGAAATTCTTCCGAAGCAATGTTAGAGAAGGTGTATAAATTGTAACATGTATGTTTATCGTGTACTCAAGTAAAATATGAGAGCTCGAGAGATGTGGTGATCACACCAAGGATTATATCTCAGAGGATTAACAAGAAATCAAGGACAAGGAAGGAAATAATTGAATCATCATGTTGTTGTGATGAATTTCTCTTGTTCTGAGGTAAGATGACAAGATGGTATGCCTTCTCTAGGATTTTAGAAGGTATACACTAGCGTAGAAGGAAGCACCAGTTGAGGATTATTGCTACATCTATCAAGTTGAAAAGGTATGTTAATTTCAAAATTGTTTATCTTGCTCCATGTTGAAATTCTAGTTCATGTTGAAGTCTTTGAAGGTATTCTTAAGTATTCATGAAGAAATATGGTTATCAATAGATTTCATAACTTGAGGTTGTCATCTTAATACTATCAAGAGTAGTTTCAAGAAATAAAATATCCAAGAAAGTATAAAACTACTTAGACTCCTCTTATGTGTTGTTGAAAAGAGGTTATTTTTTGATGCAAGTTCTTATACTTTTGAGTCTATTTTTCACACAAATTGTGTCATGGAAGTGAATACGATCTGCTGAAATTGAGAGATCATATTTGTATTAAGAAGTGTGTCATGGTGTCAAGTGTATCTCATTATTCTTAACCTTAAATTTATATCATTCAAGACCCATGGTATCTTCTTATATGTTGTCAAAGACGATTCATAGTTGAGTCTTCGGTATTAAGATGTTTACATGAATGAATAGTCCTCGTGGCAATCTTAAGCTATTTTGGTTAAGTCTAGTGGAAGCTAAAGAAGTGTTTGAATCCCTATAAAGATGTGATCTTTCTTCAAGTACAAAAGTTCTTGTTAGGGATGCAATCGGGAGATTAGTAAAGTCATAGGTCAGAACAAGCTTGTCATAAATTTTGGAACCTTAAGGGAAATTAGCACCTTGTAAAAGGTAAGACAGATGTCAAAAAGATATTGTGTGAGAAAAATATCAAGGTGGTCTAAAATCACATGAACATGGATAAAAGACTCAATAAAATATGTGGAAGTGAAGATTTACAAATCTAGGTACAAATGGCATATCAATGAATGTGCATACCTACTTAGTGCAAGGGCAATCAATTTCTCAATATAACTAAGATAAATATATTCAAATATGTGCAAGGATCAATAGTGATCAAATGTATAATACTACGATGAAAAGTGTAATGGTTGGCAAGCAAGGTTTCTATATTTTATATTAATAACTTGAACCTTGTTAATGTTTTGAGGGTTTCTACAGTCTATGCTAGTATTATAAGTCGAGAATCATATGCAAAGCTTTTGAGAAGTATTGAGTGACTTGACAAAAGAAAATGATGACACTTAGAAAGTTTCATTGCAAGGGAATAATGTAGATAGTGTACATGATGATCTAGACCTAGAAATGAAGGTTCAAAATTAGTTTTAAAGCTTTTGGCAGTAATTGGAGAGTCAACAAATAATGGAACGGTTTCGAGATCCAGATTGGAAAATCAATTGACGACAAATTTTATGTAAATCATGCAACATATCTTGAAGAATTGACTTAACCTCTAAAGTTTGGTCTTGAAACGAGTTTAAGCTTTAAAAATATTGACTATTGTATGTGATTCTTTAGCTTGATATATAAAATGAATAAAGGTCTATTATAAACTATTACAAGGCTATTTGGTAACTCTTTGAAATAAAGGAATAAGGAAGAGTTAAATTGCTAATGGATTTTTTGTTCTTGATAATGATAAAAGTGAGTTAGATGTTCTATAGGTCAGATATGATAGTGTCAGCATGGGCACAAACTCTTACAGGAAGTTTCAAGTCATTTGGTGGAAGTATCAGTTGAAAATGGCTCATTTAGGCATGTTTCTAGAGCTTGATGAGGTGTGAAAGGTTGGTAATTTTCATGAAAAGATCATGTGAGAATGGGATGAGCATAGAAATGTTGTCTAGGGAGTTTATGAGCAAAAAAGGTGTATTTTAGCTCCTAGAGGAAATTTAAAAAGTTCACCAAAGTAGGCCTTAAGGACTGATAGTTTAGGTAGATCAAAATGAGATAGGTCTAAGAGGTACAGGTAAACCTATGGCTAACCAACCTATGGAGAGTGTGATAGGAGGAGTGTTCCCCCAAAACAAATGTGTATGAGATGAGGTTCATTTATAAATGCCCCCTTAGCAATCAAGAATGAACTATAGAACAAGAGTGCATCATCGGGAAATGGTTTGAACATGTGCTCTAGAAATATTGATCAACGAAGCATGGAGTGTAAAGTGTGTGAATGCGGTGAGTAATGTGAGGTTAATTTCAGATTTATACCCTTATCAATCAAGTATGAACCATGGAACTAGAGTGCATCATCAGGAAATGAGTTGTGATAAATATATGCTCTAAAGATGTGTCATGAATGCACCAAGTGTGAAATGTGTAGTGTGTGTGATGTGAGGTTCATGGATGTAGTATGCCCTCAATAGTCAAGTGTGAACCATAACACAAGAGTGTGTCATAGGGTAATGAAAATACAAGTGTATCAAGATGTGTAAGATGCATGTAAAAGACTAGATGAGTAGAAATGTGCGACACCTGATAATGTTAGAAGGGGGAGAATAAGCATGATGCCACCAATTGTATGTTGATGAATATGCCATCTGAAAAAAGTGAAGTGTAAGGGTCCTCCACCCAATGCTTACAAAGATAAAGGTGTGTGACCATGCTCTGAGATAGGTGATGTATGAGATAAACGATGTATCGGTGAATACAATCTATTTGCATGAGACCAACGAGGTGTTGGAAATCTATGTGAAGGATAACACAGAGAGGTGATGAATACCTATGTGAAGGAGGGCATGGAGGTAATGAAAAACTATGTGAAGGAGAGTGTGGAGGTGATTAACACCTATTTGAAGGAGAGCATGGAGGTGATGAACACCTATGTGAAGGAGCCACTCGAGTGGTGGACCTAGACTGATGGGATAGAATAGTAGACCAATGAGACTAAGTAAGTCATGTGAGAATAGGAGAGACATGAGCATATTGTGATTTAGAGTTGAAAGGTCATGAGGACCTATATTCTCTAGTGAGTGCAACGAAAACCTCAAGAGGAGGCTATGACCATAGTGTGCATGGTGGAATACTATTTATAGTAATGATTTGCTTGTTGTGAATGAACTTTAGACATGAGTGATCCATGGAAATGATAGCTTGAGTAGCACGGGGCCGGGAAGACCTAATAGCATGTCACAAATTTTTATTGAAGGTGCCACAAGAAATGGCATAAGCATGATAAGAGGACCAACTGTGTTTGAAAGCTTAACATAACCAAAAGTTTTAGGAACCGGATATGAAATATGCAATAGTGGATAGTCAATAACAACTAGAAGTGCAATAGAGCACACACACATATGAATCGATGGATCAATCATTATATTATTAATAGCGTGAGGCCCAATAGAAGCATTGATATGTAATGTGTCAGAGGATAATGTAGCGTGATAGTTGTGATTAGAGAATGCAATGATTGGTGGAGATGCATCGATGTGAGAAACTAGAAAATCAAGACTTCCCCATGAAGGAGGAGGCACTCCACAATATGTATGATTGGATGAAGAGACAACCGCTTGATTTTCATGTTTAGGAAGAGGATTGTTGAAGATATTGAGCTTGTGATTTTTATTGAATTCGCATATATTTCGTAGGCTCGTGAAGCTCATCACACTATTATGAATAAGGTCTTAAATAAGATGTCAAAGTTTGAAACAATGATATGTAGAATTCCCAATGCATTGATGATAGTCGCATATGAAATTTTCATTGTAATTATGACCTTTAAGATGAGATGGGTCCAAATTGAGTGGAGATGGAATCATAATACTATTTCTCTCAACGAGTTGCGGAAATAGAACATACAAGAGAGCATAAGGAAATTTAGTAAACGTACACTTAGGCAATTTCCATTGAATCTTTCAGGATTAGAGACGATGTTGACAGTAGCTTTAACTTCAGTAGGTTTAGTAGATGGATTAAAATTTAATTTACTTTGAAATTTCGTAGAAGATCGAGCCTGCTCATGATACTTAAGCTTGCCCATAGATAATAGTTTACTTTGGCATAGCTTAAGAGTATGACATAAATGACCGAATGATGGAGATGTCTTGAAGATGACACTCTCCTGCAGAGGTGGTAATAGACTTTAGACAAATAGACCTTGAAGTTTAGAGTATGCAAGTACATTATACATCTTAGCTAAGTTATTATATCGCAAAACATAATTTAATAAATGCTCATTAGATCCTTGCTTAATTTTCACTAGTTGAGTATAGGATATCTTAGAGATGATATTGATAGAGAAATGAGCAAGACAAACATCAGCTAATGCGTAGAATATGTTATCGAGTGGACAGGTAGTTCGTAGAACCAACACATTACATAATCTTAGAGACTTACAGAAAGAGCTTTGCGAGTAAAGTGTGATCATCCACATGATCTAGACATGCTACATGAAATGCCCAAAGGTGATCTTGAGGGTCACAATGGCCACTAAAAATGGGCATTTTGGGAGTGACAAAATTAGGAGGAAGTGCATAAGAGGAAATGGTGGCTGTGAAAGGAGTATGAAGTAGTAATGTGGAATCCAGAGATGGAAACATATGATAAGTAGCTTATTGCAATTGAAGGATTTGAAATTGAAGATCCTGATAAAGAGAGGTTAGGTCTTGAGTGCCGGTGGAAGTGGCTTGCCACATGTGAAAAAAAAAAGAGGTGGAGTGAAGTGGTTGGTGGGAGTACGAACAAAAATGGAAACAATAGAAGTAGGTGGAAGAGTGGAAGTAGGGGTTTGACTAGAAATAAGCATGTAAGTAGGAACATTAGGCTCCAAAAGATTAGTGACATCCTCACAAGCATCAAATAAAAGTAGATCTAGATCCTGGGGATGTTCAACAAGATGATCATTGAGATCTTGAAGATGGGATTCAATAAATGGTCCATAAGATTGAGCCATAATAAGAAGATGATAAAAGACCTAGAAGCAAGGTGGGTTTGAGTGATGGGTTCACCAAATGATTTAACAAATATAGAAATATGTTAAACCCTAATTACAGAGTCACAATACAAATAATAAGCAATAAAGTACAAATATGACCTAAGTAATAAGCTAGAGAAATATGAAACCCTAGGTACAAGAGAGGGAATAAGAGAATTAGTTGATTTTGCAATAATCCCGAAGATGTACCGAGATGGAAAACAAATGAAACATGAGGGTAGACTATCCCAACCGAGCCTAGAAAATTACAAATCTGTCATATATGTCGGGACTAGGGCACCTGGATTAGGTCATGGGTGCCTAGGCACCATAAACCTTATGTAGCTTCCCGTGATCGCGCAAAACCTTAGAAAATGTTTTTGTTGTGTCACACCGATGTCGCTAATCTTCACTATTTGTCGCCGTAGGTTGCTAGAAGATCACCGAGTTCGCATCTATCCTACAAAACAAAAGATCTCCTGCAAAACCCCAAAACACATCAAATCCTAAAAATAAAAATATGTAAATAGGAGTCAGACTAACCCCGGTGGTCACCAGACAGAGTGAACTTATGACCGAGAGTTATGCTACATCTCGACTCCATCTACTTTTACGTGTGTGTGTGTGAAGAATCATTCCCTATGAGGCTCTTCCATAAGATGCAACGAATAATGAACAATAGCTAGATGTATCAATGTAAATAGATGTGTGGATGTCAAAATGAACTTCCCCTCCTATGAAGTGTATGTAAAAGAATGTAATCCCTATCCCTTGAGTGAAGTTATTGTTAGTGCAAAATCACAACACCCCTAAGTGCCTGCAACTAGATGAGTTGGGACTCTCAACATGATTCCACAACATGGACCATCTCTCAAAGTGTGGGACCTTACGAGTTGAGAGAGATCTCCAGATTAAGGTTGGTTCTTATTCCTCTGTTCTCAGTGCACACAAGTAAATTGCAAAGGATCTATTCTAAACCTAATCTATCTTACCAAGGAGATAGGGTTGAGAAGATGCAAAAATAAACCTAAGCTAATGAGGTGATGCACCAAAGGAATGTTAAACACTCATTTTGCAAGCTAACACAGACCATAAAAATGTAATGCAAATGCCATGCACAGATAACCAAACTGCAATGAGAGATCAGAAGGGAACAATAAACACATGAGAGGGTCGAGAATCATCCACAAACATATATTATTGCTCCAAAAGTTGATACAATGCATTACAGTGGCCAAGAGGCAAAATCTTGCATTACAACTTGAATGGGAGGTTTGGAAACTCCACAAATTCACTTATAGACAAGGGAAGAAGGGAGAGTGAAAAATAGAAATGTCCAACCTTTTACAATGAGCCCGGTCAGCCCCTTCTTTTATAGATTCAACATAAAGAGAAGAAGGAGAGAGATGTGGGAAAACTAATTGAAACTTAGCCACCAGCCATTAATGCTACTGTGAATCCACCCACAATTTGTCGAATCTGCTGCTCCATGTTTTCTCAGTGCTTTCAAGAAAGAAGAACGACATATCAAATCTAATTTGATCTAGTGGTTGGAGTAATCAGATCGTGTATTAATGTGTGAAGACGTTTTCCCATTTTTCACCCACCTAACCTTGCCAAAATTAAAGTTTTAGGTTTCCATGGCGTAGATGAGGTCGAGATCTTTCCAATGGTACCAATTTTGTTGAATTTCGGGCACTAGGTCGAAAGATATGTCCATTTGAATATTTGAATCGGGTCCGCACAAAATGGCGGAAACCAATTAGCAGAACGGGTCCGTGGGCCCAAAATTCACTTTTTGCCAAAAACCATCTTTGGGTCTGTCGGTTCATATTTTCCATTTGGGAAAAAAATCACTCCAAGGCCCGCCACCCGCATTCAATATAGGCCTGACACGTGGTTCCTTGGGCATTGGCGGAGGCACGACTCATTTTTATACTTTATGTCTCTTGGGAACGAAGCCAAAAAGTTAAAATTACTCCTAGAGACCCGCCTCCCGCTTTGACTTGAAATATGGCCACGTGGAGGGTTGGCACTCGTTTGGGGACCACTTTTGAATTTTTCTTTTGAAGTTGTGTTGGGCTGACACGTGGCTTCTTCCACCTGGTTTTGCTTTGTTCCTTCATGTTTTGAATAAGTCCTTTTGCTTGGCGAGGCCGTATATCTGACCTGGGACACGTGGAGGCTTGGCACTTTTTAAGGACCCGCTTTTAGATCTATCTTTAAAGATGCGCCAGGATGATACATGAAAGCCTTACGCTCCATTGAGTCTTTGCTTTGGGCCGCACCTTTGAATAAGCATCGTTAAGACACATGGCACTTTTCGCCTACACTTCATACTTAACCAATTTGGGACCACTTTTCATTTTACCTCTGTTAACCCCTGGCCACGTGGAGAGCTAGTGCAAGTTTTGAGTTTCGCCTTGGGATCCCATCTTGGAATTGCGTCGAGATGACACGTGGTAGCCTTGCGCTTGTTTGGAATTTTCAACAGCCGACTCTATCCTTTTTCGGGCCTGAGACACATGGAATCTCCACACTCGTCTGGGAATCACCTTTTCTTTAACCCTTGAAGGTGCGCCATTTGAACATGTGGAGGCTTCCACTGGTCCTCTATACTTAATCGTTTTGGGCCTGAAATTCATCCTTTTTACTCTGGGACATGTGGAAACTTGACACTTGTTCGATACTGCCTTTTGAGTTTAATCTTTGGAGATTGGCCACTAAGGCACATGGAGGCTTGCACTGATTCTCCCATACTTAGCCAATTTTTGGCTCGTTCAATCATTCACAGAGCCCAAAGACTTCAAGTTTTTTTCCATTTCATTTCCTTACGGCCTCTAGTTTTCTTTAACACTGCTTGTCTCCTTCTCGACCATTTTTCTTTACTCCATTATAGAGCCCGCGTGCAACCTGTTTGTTTATTTTGAAGCGTGGATTTGTGTGACGGATCCGTCCCTTGGATTTCTTCCTACACGGGGCCATGTTTGATTAATTTTTCGGGGAAAATTTGAGATAACAATTTGGTGACTCATGGGGACGTCTACCTGCTAGATGAAGAGATAAGTTTCCTTGTTGTATCCATTGGGCATGAAGTCATGGTTGGTGTCCTAGTGCTGGTCCTATTCTTCTGGAAATGAAAACTATAAAACCTGATTTCAGTTGCTCTATATTTGTTCTATTAGAAATGAGCAACTGTTACAGCAACTATGGGTCTCCCTGTTGCAAGATGCTGAAGGGCTTGGCGCATTCACCTAGAGGCACATTGAACTGTATAACGACGCAAACTGGAGCAACAAAAACTTGTGCCACAACACTTAGGGAAACAAAACCTACGCTACAACAAAACAATGTGCATACACACTTAGGGAAAATAAAATTCTCTATGCTAATATTTACAAGGGTGGAACCTTCCTTTTTAGTAGCAATGTTTGAGATGGATCCCATTTACTGGGATGTGCAATTCTTCACCATCCAATTTAGCCAGCTGGAAGGCATTGCTACTCTTGCACCTTGTGATCATGTAAGGGCCACTCCAAATGGCATCAAATTTGGAATGCTTTCCTAGCTTTTCCCGATCTGCATCCCACTTTAGAACTAAGTCCCCTTCTTGAAAGGTCCTTGTTCTTTCTTTCTTGTCAAAACTCTTCTTGATCAATGCTTGATCCTTTTCCATGCTCTATGCATTGCATGCTCTCTTGCTTCTCCTACTTCCATCAGCTCTGCATACCTAATTTCCATGGGTCCAAACTCAGCAGTTCTAACTGTTTCATGAGCTCCAGAGCGGGAAAATCCAATGATATGGGAAATACTGCCTCTTTTCCATATACAATCTTGTATGGGGAGTTACCTATGGATCTTTTGGATGTGATCCTATCAGCCCATAGAGTTGATTTGAGCTTTATATGCCAAGTTCTCTGATTTTCATCAAGAGTTCTTGATAATCCTTAATAGGTTCTTATTTGTGGACTCTTCTTGGCCATTACCTTGAGGGTAATAGTTTGATGAAGTGTTGAGGTACACACCATTCTTGACTGCCCATTTAGTGATCCTTGTACCAAGGAATGCCAATGCATTATCAGATATAATAGTGGCAGGGACTCCAAACCTAGTGGCTATTCCTTCATAGAAATCCAAGATGTTGGATTCATTTGCTTCTTTTAGTGCCACTGCCTCAGTCCACTTGGTGAAGTAGTCATGTTGTTGTAAGTATCCACTTATGGCCCTGGCTTGAATTTGGGTTAATCACCCCAATGAAGTCTAGTCCCCATTGCATGAATGGCTGATCCACTAAAATTGGGTGAAGGGGTAGGGCTGCTAACTTCTCTTTCCCTGTGAAGAATGCACACTTCTTGCACTTCTTGATCCATGAGTAGTAGTCCCTAAACACTGTAGGCCAGTAATAACCAACTTTCATGATCTTGAGAGCTGTTACTCGAGGAGAAAAATGGCCTCCTACTTCTCCATCATGAAACTCATGCAACACTCTCTCAATTTGGCATGTCCCAATGCACCTCAATAGAACACTATTGATATCCTTTTGAATAAGACACCACCAACAAGCACATATGGGATGGCTTGTAGTATGAAGTATCTCCTTTTTGCTTTGTTCCATTCTGGAGGGCACAAACATGTTTGAAGGTAATGCACCAAGGCTTGGGTCCAACATGGGGCAGGTGCATCATCACCGATTGCTCTATATCATTATGTAGGAATAGGACAACCTCCTTTTTTCCCATCGACTCAACCTATTTCTCCGAAGCGAAAGCTGTTCACATAGACCCTTGCCATGAACTAGTTTGGTCACCTTGATCTCAATGTCATATTCCATTACCCGGTGATCCAACCTACTCTCTTCTCATTCAAGTCCTTGTTTAGAAGAAAATATTTGACACTAACATGAGATACTAGCAGTTGAATCTTATTGTTTGAGACCAAGTGTCTGAACTTCTTCAAGCTCCTAATAACAACAAGGACATGCTTCTCAATGAAAGATTATTTCACCTTGTAGTCCTCCAAGCTCTAACTGAAGAAGGCTATGGGTTGTTTTGAACCTTCCTTGTTGGGTTGTGCCAAGATGGCTGAGATGGTGTCTGTCCCTCCAAAAGCATACAACATGAAGTATTTTGAGAATTCTAGGTTAATGAGAGTTGGGGCTTGTGATATTACGAGCTTGATGGCCTAAAAACTCTCTTTGCCTTCTGTTGTCCATTTAAATGCAAGAATCTTCTTTAACATCATTGTTAAAGGCTTCACAAGAGTGGCAAAATTAGGTACAAACCTGTGAAAAAAGTTTATCCTCCCCAAGAAGCTTTGGAGAGACTTTTTGTGTTGTGGCAATGGAAGTGTCCGGATGGCTTCAACTCTTTCAAGATCAATTGCTAACCCTTCTCTAGAGACAATGTGGCCCAACAATTTACCCTCATGTGCCAAGAATACACATTTCTTTGGGTTTAAGGACACTCCGAACCTTCTACATCTCTGGAATACCTGTCTGAGGTGGAAGAGATGGTCTACAACATTTTTTGAGAAAACAAAGTGATATCATCTAGATACACCAGAACTATATTGTTGATCAAGCCTTTGAATGCCATGTCCATAGCTCTTTGAAATGTTGCTCGAAATTTGATAGTCCAAATGGCATCTTCTTATAAGCATATGTGCCCCATTTGGTGGTGAAGGCTATCTTGAACTGATCCTCCTCTTTCACCATTATTTGGTTATAGCCTGAGTATCCATCTAGCAATGAAAACCTCTCAGAGCTAGCTACAACCTGTAGGATCTGTTCCATTGATGGAAGTGGGTAGTGATCTTTGAGTGATGCTCTATTTAGATCACAGAAGTCCACACACAGTCTGATCTCTCCACTTATTTTCCTCACAGGCACCAAGTTTGTAACCCAACTTGAGTGCTTGATAGGGAAGATGATGCTAGCCTCAATAAGCTTATTCAACTCTTTTCTCATAAGAGGCTCTATGTGAGGGTTTACTGGCCTTTTCTTCTATCTGAAAGGCTTGGCTCCTAGATCTAACTCGATTGTGTGTTGTGCCAACTTCAGGTTGAAGCCTCTTAAATCTTTGTAGGTCCAAGAAAAGACATCTGGGAATTCTTGACAAAGTTGAATAAAATCATATTTTTCTTGTTGAGTGCTTCCCTTGCCAATCTGCAGCGCTTTTCCTTCTTCTATGAAAACGGCTCGAATCTTCATGTAATGCCATATTTTTTTTTTGACTTTTAAAAGTAAGCACAACTAAATATTTCAGATTTAATGTATATTGCATAACTATATTGTGCAGATTTCTAAACAAAACAACACCTTCCAAATGAAGACATTGAAATAAAAAGGTTCATGGTTTCATTATGATCTCAAATGATAATCTTACATGATTCTTGCAACAATGAAGGAAACCTTCATTAGCAAATGACTTATGTTTACAATAACATCAAATACCAAGAAAAAGGTGTTTACAAGAATGTAAAACTTCTCAAAGCCACATTAATTTACAAAATGAAAGTAATGCCCTCAAAAGATGAAGATGACCAAGAGGACCAAGAAGGCAAAGAGGCTCCAACTATCTCCAACTTGAGTGTTCTTCCAAGGACGCTGAAATAAGAGGCAAGGCTTGTTTACCACCCAACCAATAGGCATCATCACATGCCTTTCCATGGTTGGAAGCCATGCTAGCCTCCCCCAAGTCCATGGGAGAGAGGAACAAACTTCCACAATGTGCACAAGTATAAAGGGGATAAAACACAACAAGAAATACATAAATTCATTTAACCACTTAGACATACTACACATGATATAAACAACAACATGAGGATAACAAGGTCAACCTCACAAGGGGAAGAGAGGAACTAGGATGCCCAAATCGAAGGTGTCCAACCATAGGAGCACTAGCAAAAACATGTTTACAAAACTCCTTATTCCTCCTAATCATTCATCCTCCTTATTCCTCATTTATGTCATAGAAATCCTTCTTGGGAGGATTTTCAAACCCAAAAGGGTTTCCTCACCAAGAATGGGGAAAGGTTCAAGCCATATGAACCTTTCTCCCACCTCAAACCATATGAGGGGATGAGAAGGGAACTTCATGGCTTGACCAAAAACCATGAGGTTTGAGAGGGAAATCCCTCTCTATTCCCCTACATTCTCCAAAAACCATCAATCCAAATGATGGTGGAGAGAAAACAAAAGAAAACAACAAAGAACAAGCAAACAAACCACATTCACCACACAACTTCACAACACACCGTTTCACACACATCATTTTATTGATCATAGCATAGTTAACAAGATAAGCACAACTAAGAAAGAAAAAGGTTAAGAATCCTACCTCTACAATGCTTTCCAAGACTCTAAGTTTTTCCCTTTGTCCAAGAAAACCTCCAAGCTCCCAAAATTCTCTAAGTTCTCCCAAACAAAAACGAGCCAAGAAGGCCCCTTCCTTCCACACGAGGAAGAATAAGAAGAGGAACCCAAAAGTTTCCTCACCAATGGGAAGGTGACAAGTGTCACCCCTCCCTTCTCAAGAGTCAAAGATTGCAAAAACCAAATAAGTAAAGTAAACTCACCTTTTAGCCCTTATCACCCAAAATGCTAAAAACGAAAATAAAACAAAGTGGAGCAACTTTTAACAATTACACACAAACCAACCATCTTACATGGATGGTGACTAAGGAGGGTAAAATGGGAGGGAAACTCCCTCCAAACCTTGGAAATAAGGCCCCCTACCTATTAGGTAGGGTCCAAGGGCCCATTTTCATGCTAAGGGAACTCCCAAACTCAAAAGGGGTCCCTAAAATGCCCAAAATAGCCCAATTTCGGGTTTGGCATGCTTGGGCACAAGGGTAGAGGGTGTGAGGTCCACCCAAGGTTCAAATGTGGTCCCCAATCCCTTCTACCAACACACACACACACTTACCAAAAACCATCACTTAAATTAAGATGAGATCATTAAACCCCTAAACTACTTTGCTTAATAAACACACCCTAAACATAATTAATTTTACAAGACATAAATACATTACAATTGAGGGTTCACCCATGGTGCCCAAATAAATAAACCTATTCTAAGGCCTCAAACATTTAGCATGGTTAGGACTCAGTCCGTGGCCACTCTTGCACACTGAGTGCGTAGCTGTCCCGAAACCCATGCTCTCCTATACCTGTCACCTGCACACTCATTGCACACATTAACCACATCTGTCCAATATAAATCATCATATACACATCACAACTTAATCAACTTATAATGTCCTAACATAATTTTACAATTGATAGTGCAATGTATACAATTATACACATGGTTTGCCACGAATCATCCACAGATAAAATTACAATGACATACACTTAGGCTAGCATGAAATTACCATTATTAAATCCAGAAAACTATATCATTAATCAAATCGAACACAAGAACCAACATCTAACCAATAAATCTCACTATCATATAACCCTGTTAGTGTCATCAACATCATAAGAAATATATCAATATACGAATCTAGTCCAATTGGCGCTACACGCCCAAAATACCATAATGTCCATGAGGATAAAATAACATAGTAAAATGTCTAAAATCTATCAGAGTCTCAATCAAAACATGTTTATGCATAAGGGAACCAACAGATAACTGGAGCTATAAAAAAATGGGCACTACATCCCCCTCTCCTCGAATTAGACTTCCTCTGGAAGTCATTAGAAGAGATAGGGATATCTATCCCTTAGTGGTGTAAAGAACCTCCCCTGTAGTGGCGATGACTCGTCATATCGGTCCCACTGCACTCTAACCTGGTCCAAATCTTCGACCCCGAAGGGCCAACCTCCGGTGCTCTAGTATGTGTATGGGCTCCAGTCTCCACTGCCCTCCATCCTCTACCTGTAATGTCGACCAATCCAAAACATGAGAAACATCTGGTACATATCTACGAAGTACAGAAACATGAAAAACATCGTGGGCCCGTGCAAGGCGTGGTGGCAAAGCTAGACGATAGGCAACTGGACCGATGACCTCAAGAATATCAAAAGGCCCCACAAAATGAGGTGATAGCTTAGAACCCTTTCCATAATGGATCAAACTCTTATGAGGATGAACCCTCAAGAAGACTTTGTCACCCACTGAGAAGTGACGATTGATCCTCTTGGTGTCCGCATATGCCTTCTGGTGTGCTCTAGCCTGCTCAAGACGAATCAGAACAACCTGCTGCTCTAAATCCCGAAGGTAAGTCGCCCTAAAATAATCTTTTCATCCAGTTTGTCCGGCTTAAAGGTGTCCCGCAAGGTCGTCCATACAAATCTTGATAGGGAGCCATGCCAATAGAGCTATGATAAGCTGTTGTTGTAGGAAAACTCAACTAAATGTAAATAATGTTCCCACTTATTTTGCTAGTCCATCACATACATCCTCAACATGTCCTCAAGAACTGATTAACCATCTCTGTCCCGCCTTCCGTCGTCGAATGATATGCCAAACTGAAATTAATCTGTGTACCTAAAGCATCCTGAAAAGAAGTCCAGAAAACTGATGTGTAGATGGTGTCTCTGTCATTGATGATCATCTTTGGGATCCCATGCAATCTAACAATGTCCTCCATAAACACTTTGGCGATGGCCTGTGCATTATAGGTAACCTTGGTTGGTGAGAAATGCGCAACCTTGGTCAACTTATCCATAGTGACCATAATGGCATCATGACGATAAGAGGACATAGGGAGTCCTACTATGAAATCCATGGAGATCACATCCCATTTCCACTCGGGAATGTCATGAGGGTATAAGAGTCCTACGGGATGAGAATGCTCTGCCTTGACTCTCTGACACTCAAGACAACGTGCTACAAAATCTGCTATGTCCCGACGAAGACCCGGCCAATAATATAACTCTCTCAAATTGGCATGCATCTTCTTCACTCCTGGATGTGCTGTGTATGGGGCTCGATGAGCCTCAGTAAGGATGAAACTACACAGATCACCTGCCTTAGGCACATAAATGCTCCTATGGAACCAAAGCAGACCATCATACTCTAACAAGCATCCTGAATATCTACCCTCAAAAGAACCCTGAGAATCCAACATCTGCTTAGCACCCACATAATACCTGTCCTCTGGAAGATGCTCAAGTATCCTACCTCTCAAATCTGACTGCAGTGTCAATGAAGCAAGTACATGTCGTTGTCTACTAAGTGCATCTACAACAACATGTTCCTTTCCTTTGATATATTATACCTCCATGTCATACTCACATAGGAACTCCATCCAATGCCGTTGACGAGCGTTGAGGTTCGCTGAGAGAAGATATGCTGTAAGCTACAATGATCCGTCCTCAAGATGAAAGGTCTACCCAAAAGGAAATGTTGCCAATGCACAAGTGCATGAACAACTGCTGCAAGCTCTAAGTCATGAGTAGGATAGTTAAGCTCGTAGTATTTGAGCTTACACGACTCAAAGGTAATCACCCGATGCTCCTGCATAAGAACTGCTCCCAAACCCTCTAGTGATGCATCAGTGCAAACAACAAAATCCTTTGTCGAGTCTGGAACTGCTAAGATAGGTGCCATGGTTAACCTTTCCTTAAGCAAATTGAAGGCCTGCTCACACTTTTCTGACCAATCAAATTTCTTCCCTTTCCTCTGAAGGGAGGTAATAGGGTGAGAAATCCTAGAAAAGTCCTGCACAAATATGTGGTAATACCCTGTTAAACCCATGAAGCTCCTCACCTCAGTGACTGATGTGGGTGCTGGCCAATCCATGATAGCCTGGATCTTAGAGGGATCTACAGAGATACCCTTTCCTGAAATAATGTGACCCAAGTACTGAATCTCTGTCTAAAAGAAGCTACATTTTTCCAAGTTCCCAAACAACTTCTACTCTCTCAAAATCTAAAGCACCTGTCTCAAATGTTCCTCATGTTCCTCCTTGGAACAAGAATATATCAAAATATCATCAAGGAACACTATGAAAAAGTGATCTAGGAAGGTCCTAAACACTCCATTAATGAGGCTCATGAAGATAGCTGGGGCATTGGTCAAACCAAATGGGACAACGGTGAACTCATAATGCCCATAACGTGTGCGAAAAGTTGTCTTATGAATATCTGCATCTGATATGTGTAACTGATGATACCCTGACTTGAGATCGATTTTGGAGAACACTCTAGCTCCCCGCATCTAATTAAACAAGTCATCAATCCCAAGAAGTGGGTAATGGTTCTTTATTGTGACTTTGTTGAGCTATCTGAAGTCTACACAAAGCCTGAGAGAACCATCCTTCTTCTTCACAAATATAACTGGTGCTCCCCAAGGAGATACACTAGGTCGAATGAGACCCTTCTCTAACAACTCCTCTAACTGAATCTTGAGCTCATGAAGCTTTGAAGTCGTCATCCGATAGGGTGCCCTAGAAATTGGTGTGGAGCCAGGCACTAAGTCAATGGTGAAGTCCACCTCCCTACTAGGGGGTAAACCTGGAAGCTCTCCTAGAAACACATCTGCATACTCCCTCAAAACTGCGTGATCATCAAGGGGTGAATGCTCTAGAGTACTGTCCGAACGATCATTGATAGTGATAGCAAACAACTAGAAACCCTTACGCATGCTCTACTTGAGTTGCTTAGCTGAGATCATACACAAGGAAATAGGTCTCTGCATCCCTGAAATCACAACTGCACTACCAAGATCATCTTGACACTCAATGACCTTCTTTCTGTAATCCACCTTGGCTCGATGAGCCTCGAGCCAATCCATACCCAACACTACCTGATAGGATCCTAAAGGAATAACTGGAAGTCAAGTTTAGTGGAGAAGACTCCCAAGTCAAGTACACAACTCTCCACATACGAGTCCATGATGAGTTTAGCCCCAAAGGCCAACTCAACTCGCCAACTATCTCGGCTACCTAACCACCACTAGCCCACCTTTGGTCTACTACGAGAAGGAGATATAAAAGAATCGAAGCACTCGAATCAAAAAGTACCGAGATAGAAATACCCTCGATAGTACTGCCATCTCAATGACTATGGCACGATGTTAAGCCCAGAGTTGTCAGTTGTATACACATGATGGGCACGTCCCATGTCACCCACCGTCTGCTCGGATCTAGGAGCTCTCTGCATATCCGTAGTAGTGGGCTTGTGCAGACACATACGCACATAATGGTCTGGAGCCCCACAAATAAAACATCCTATACCCCTTGAGATGGGGTCCCTCCCGTACTTTGGTGAACCGAACGTACGGTCCAAACCTAGCATTCTTCGCGAACGGTGGCTATGAGTGATGAGTACCCAGCCTCCTGTCTCTAGATCCACCAAAACCACCTCTAGATCCACCTCACTGAAAACTCGAGTCCTGTCTACCCTCCGATGTTGGTGTCCCCGATGCCTTTGTGTCTACTATGATGGGTGCAGTGGAGCTCTCGATGTCTTTGAGAAGACCAGAATCCTCCTCTAGGGGGTGGTGCTGCACCCCGTGCCCTCTGACTCTGAAATACCTGAATCTTGTCCTGGAACTTGCTCTTGTTTCTATCTCGGTGCTCTTATGCCTCGTCCTATTCTCCTCGGCCAAGTAGGCCTTCTCAATGGCCTTCTCGAGCGTGGGACGAGATAACATCCTAATAGCTCTGTTATATCTTCATTCAAGCCTCGAATGAACTGTTTGCCTGCAACTTCTCGTCTTGCAGGTAGTCTTCATATTGCAAGAGGTCCACGAACCTGTTCTCATACTATGCCACTGTGCCAGAACCCTATCGTAAGTCGTGAAACTCATCGATCCTCTTCTACACAATATGCTCGACATATACCGGCCCGAACTACTCCTCGAACAACTCCCTGTGTCATCGTATCTCGATTCAAATGGAGCTTTCGCTCTTCATTCCTTCACCAAACACTGCTTGTGTCTCGGAGGAGGTGTATGGCGAACCTGGCTTTGACATTGCTCTCATGAGAGTGTAAGCCAAAGCAGCTATCCAAGCTAAGGAGCCAGGACTCTGCCCCAAAGCCATCTATCGAACCAGTGAAAGTAGGTGGTGAAGGTGAAGAAGGTCTCGAATCACACTACCTGTGTCTCGATCCTAGCGATGTGGTCTAATAGGTGAAAGGGGTCGCCTATCTCCAAATGGTCCCTTGAAGTTGTGTGATCAGCTGTGACGAAATGAGGCCACCCTCTCACTAAGCATGGAAGGGCTGTGTGACCTCTCTCGTCTTGAGATATCATGCTCAGGTGGCTCTGAATGTGCGTCCTCACCAATCAACTCTTTGTCTCCCAACTGAATGTCCTCCTCTCTCGGCTCCTGTGGTGGTGGAAGGTGCTCCTGCACAACACCTATCAGTAGTTGCAGGGTCTCTAATATCTGAGGCCCAAAATTGGGGGCTAGCAGCTCCCATGTAGGTGCACTACGTCCTGAGCCTCAAGCCGATCATTCCCTCTTGGGTGCCATCCTGAACCCGAGGTAAAAAAAAAAAAAACTTAAAAAATGGTTTATAAACTTTTAAGAGTTGCGAAAAGTGTTTTTTTAATAATTATTATTACGCTGTTGAAGGCATTCCCCCTATGGGAAAGGCCCCTGCGGACATTTCTACGACTGTCCTAATTTTGACGGTTTGACGGCCGTCTGGAAGTTTGTTCTTTTTCACCTATTTTTAATAGTTATTTTATTCTTTTTCGCCTATTTTTAATAGTGTTTTTTTTGGGTGCATGTTGAATGCAGCAGCTATTTTTAACAGTCGTTTTTGTTTTTGCAGCGGCTATTTTTAACAGTCGTTTTTGTTTTTGCGGGGGCTATTTTTAAGAGTGTTTTTTCTTGCATGCTCAATGAGGGTTTGTGTGACAGATTTTTGTGTATAAGTAGAAGAGGTGCGGGTTTGCAATTTCACAAGATTCATTACAGTGCTGAGGATTTCAGGTTTGCAATTTCACAGGTATTTATTACTCTGTTCTCATCAATTTGCTTTGAAACTACTTATCTGCCTTGGTCACAACATCCAGAACAATGACAAGTTGCAATCTTTGAGTCTGGTAGCGAGCTTATTGATTATTTATTCCCTCACTGTGCTTGGTCTTATCTTGAAATACCATTTCCTTCAACACGGCCACTTGAAAAAACTCCAAATATTTGACAGATATTGTTGTAGGAAGTGCATTAGTTGATGTGTATTCCAAGCATGGAGATGTAGATGATGCCAAGAAAGTGTTTGACTGAATGCCTCAACTAAATTTGGTTTCCTGGAATTCAATGATCGGGGTTTATTCTTGGAGTTAGTAACATTAAATGGATGAAAGGAATTGTACAACCTATTCTACCCTTCCCTCACGAGACATCCTTAGCATTATTCCAACATGTTCTACCTATTTGCTTAGATCCCTATCTAAAGGGCTCATTTGCACAGTATGTAAATGCAATTATGGGAAAATTTTAAATAGATTGTTTATCTTTTTGTTGTCATTGTTTTCAATTCTTTTTTTCAGTACCCAGTAGAAGGGTTGAATTTGTGAGTATAAACATATGGATAACAAATTTTTCAGATGGATAGTTTCTTTATTTATCTATTTTTATGTTGCAGTGACCACTACTTATAAGAGATGAAATTATAGTTACTAGTATTTATATTTCACTTTGATATTTTTGATTTCTGGGATAAATGATTATTATGTTTTAGTCCATAAAAATATTGTGGCCATTCAGCTGACTTACTGGTCCAAGCTCACTGAGCACCATGGCAATCCATCAATACTCATGTCATTTTGTTGTCTTCCCCTAATTTAGTTGTCTTTGCTAGCATACTGCCAGCCTCTGCAAAAGCAGGGCTTTCAAATAGGGTATTCATATCCACCAAAGCATTATGGAATGGGATGTTCAAATGTGGAAGCAAGTAAAGGCATGTCAACTGTTGGACAAAATGTCCCCAACACAATCTTGTCAGCCGTGCAGTGATATATAAGGTGATAAAGAAGGGCTCATTTTAGTTGCATGTTCCCTGGCAGATATGTGTGAAAAATGGGCAAGAATGTTAACTGTTTAAAAAAATGACTTTAAAGGTATTTGGTCTCAAAGACTGCAGTGATTGCAGGATATGCAAAAAAATAAATTGGGTTTGTTGAAAAGACCTTAATTTGAGTTTTTTTGGTTCGGTTAAAACATTGCCCTTCTTTTATTTAAATTTTGTCAAACAGTTCATGTGCCTTTACTACGCTTTCACAATTACATACATCTTTGGCAAGCGACTTGCAAGATGGAATCATAAATTGTTGCAATATGGATTCTTGAAGATTTTAATTATTGCAAGAGGGTTTCCAAGAGATTTTAGCTCCCTCAGTCAGTAAATGGTTGCAGGAGGTATTCTGGATTGAAAATTACACGAAATAATGAATGAGATACTTAGTTGCCTTGATAAGCGTACTATAATTTTAGACTTGTTATTGTTATTTTAGTCTGATAATGGCAAAAAACTATGAGACAACCAGGTCTCAACATAGCTAGCACACTGAAATCCTGGTGACATTGTTGTATCATTACAATGATGTGTATGCTTGAGTTTGTATCCAGGTTCAATTTGTGGAGATTTGCACGGTTTCCCTGAGAAATTTAGTTACATGTAACCTGAAATTTATCTCTATAGAGTTTGGCTGATTCAGCACGTGATAACAAAATATGATGAGCAATAATTTATGGTTTCTGTACGATGGAAAAGTGACAAGCGAGTGTGGGAATCTACAAGTAACTCTTCCTCGCACCTGACCTCCCGAGGTCGTGCCGAGACAACCGGTGGGGATGGAATATGTGTGGGATGTAGACAAACTAGTTAGGCAATCTAATATCTTCTACACGCACTAGTGGAAATTGCGAATCTAAGGCAAAGAAGGCCTTCCTAACCTGAACTGGTGTGATAGATCGATTAACAAGGATGACTGCTCGAAGGCTCTAATCAATATCGAGCTCTGGCGTGATTCGGTTTATAGGTTGTGGGATACGTGGAAAATGGCCTGGGATAGTTTCATGTATGTCTCCAGATAGGGTCATAGAGTGGATGATGGATGTAGTTGTTTTTATGGGCGGTTCTCTGGCCTAGTCCATAATTCTTTAGCTTCGTTAGCCACTATATCTAACAAGGATAATTGTGTGACGATGATAGGTGGAAGTGGGGTAGATTTGAGTACTAGTGTGCGTAGGCCAGTGTCTATGTCTGATTCACTTACGGATTTGTTGGGTTGCGGGATTTGTGGATCACAACCGTAGACTCTTGGTTGTTGCGGTCCTGCTATGGTCATGTACAAATTCAGTCCCTGATCCCTAGTATCCAATAATCATATGCTTTCTCAGCCTCTATATTCAAAATTAATAGCTGTGCGATCTTCTCAGAGTACCTCACAGGCGTTCTTGCAACCTGAATTCTTAGGCTAGTATCTATGTCTGTGAGAATGTCTCCTGCGTCTGGTTGTGGGACCAAAGGATCACAACCAAATGTTTGCTCTCTTTAAATCCCCCTGCTACGATCATGTGGATATTTTTCTAGGGTAATTTATAATTTGGTTGACTTGACCAAAATATGTGTGCTTGGTCGTTTTCTATGTTTAACCCGTGCGATTTGAAACCGATTTGTTGCAAGTTCACCATGTTGTTGAAAGACTTGGATCCTTAGATTTTGATCTATATCGAGCTTATTGTTGTAATGAGATTAGGTTGAGACACGATTGGCTCGAATACGTATCTCTCGGGCTCTTTAGGTCCCATGATTGTCATACGTAAGCAACAATATAAATTAACTACAACAAAGTGAAATTTAACTACTTTGAATATATCTATAACATATATGATTTCTCTATTTTTGTATTTTCTGATGAACTATTCGAATGAATCTAAAAGAGTAATTGTTTAACATATCTAGAATTGATGGCTAAAAATAAGAAATTAAAACAAACAAGATAACCGAGTATAGCTATTTGTCTGTGCAACTGTGAGCCTATTCTGAATAATGAAATAACTGATCTAATCTATTTGCAAGACTGTCGATCCTACCTCAGAAGTGAGGAATGAATCATAGTTTCTTCGTAAACTATCAATCCCCACAACTTCCCCAATATCGAAAGTAAAATTAACTGAAATAAAGCAATTAACTACTCTATTTGATACGATTCTAATTTAGAACTTTGAAAGCTAGAACCTGGATTCCGCAGAACAGTGGCGAATCCGATGGTGTGTGTGATCTTGTCCCCTCAGTGTGATCTCCTCGTTCCTTCGTGTTCACGTGGATCTAGAAAAGCATGTAATGCTAGCATCAATAGAAGTAGATATTGGGACAAAGGCAGCTCAAGATACAGACTGAATACAATGCGAGTAGGAGAGGGATAGCGCAAGAGTACAGAGCTTGGCTTATGTAATTCCTAGTGGGATTTATTGCGAGTCATGCAACATGAAACGTCCAGAACCTGAAACTATCCTATTTGAAGAACAAAACCTATAACTTTAATGGCTTCCTATTGAAAACAAACTATTCTACTCCAATGGATTGGATAAAATGATAACAACACCTACACAAGATGGATATGTGGCTTCCTAACAACAAAACAATACTAACTAAGCATGCAATGAAAGAAACTAAGGACTCTAAACAAAATGAAAGACTAATCTATTGCAAAGAGAAATTCAGAGGCAAATTTGAGGGGCCATTTGCTTGAGCACAAGCCAACTATTTATAGCATTTGCATTTACCCAAGGTAAAACCCAAATAGAACTCTTAAACTATAAACAATGGCAAAACACTATTCCAGGGAACCAGAATCATAAATGCAAGCTTATGGTGGTGAAATAAAGCTGGTAAAACATTAAAATTACGTGAGTCATGTTAAAAGAGCTTTCTAGAAAACACGTAAAGGACCGTAGTGACCGTCCCTGTTTGGGTGGAAGTAGTCACGAGACCGCCGCCCCAGGGGGCGGTTTCATCATCAAGAGAAAAAGGCCAAGAAAATAGGGGAAAAGGAAAAAACAGAGCATGCGGGGGCTAAGCGGGGCATGCGGGATGTTAACGCACACTTGGATATCTTTTCTGGATCCCGAACACCTTGCGAGGAGACCTGTATCATCATTGGGGCACGTGTTACGTTGTTCCAGCGTAGTACCCTATAATTTCGGGTACGTACATATTGCCCTCTCGGAGAAGAATTTTAGCCATGAAGAAGCGCAAAATGGTGGGTCTGAGTATGGCGGTCCCGAAATGGGAAGTTAGAAGTTATACCTGATATGTCCTGTGTTGAAATGACGCCATCCAAATTTCCTGTTACCTGCAAAACGAAAAGAGAACTCAAGTGCAGATAGACACAATAACTTGGAAAATAAACACTAAAATAATAGGAAATGAGGATGTACCATTTGTGTGAGGATAAAAACTTACCTCCGTCGGCACTCCAAACCTGCGAAAAAGGCATTTAAACCAGTCAGGTTGCTATATATATGAAAGTGGGCCCATTTTCCTATTCATTTATGCGTGTTGATTTGATTGATTTTGAGCTCTGGGACCCACGGTGACGGTTTCTTGTGAGTAGAGTCAAAACGTCCGTGACGAGATAGTGATCATGCCTCCGCGAGCAGAACATCGACCTGCGAGATCACAGGTTGGTTTTCTTCAATTTACTATTTTTCCCCCTCAATTTTAAAATGCTAAAATCTTTGTCGTGGGGGGATAGTTTTTGAAAATGTTAGGTTCAAAAGGTCTATCTAGGGGGGGCGCCTACTGGGTAGGCTTTGTTTTTAGCTAAAATGGTTGTTTTTAGTGTTTTTAGGCTTTTTAAATTACAAAACCCGCGTGGGTTTTCGGGCCACGACCGCCGCCCTGGGTAGGGTGGCGGTTACATGACCACCGCCTTGTCTGTGGCGGTGGTTACAAGACCGCCACCCTTAAGGCAGGCGGTTACGAAACCGCTGCCCTGCTCAGGGCGGCGGTTCTTCACAGAATGTCAAAAGAGTACTTGTTTGAAGTTGTTTTTGCATTTTTAGCATTTCTACATGTTTTCATGATTTTTCTAGTATCACTTGGATGCTAACTTGCTCTATTTTGTGTGTTTTTGGGTGTATGCAGGCGAGAGAGGAGTACATTCGGTGGAGCCAGAGAGAGAGAGTGCGACTGGCTCCCAGCAGTGTTAGATGCCCTCTCACAGGATGAGGAGGATACTCTTCAGCGGGCTGGTATACTGCGTATATCACGCGTGCCCCACGTTGCTCCTTCCAGTCACATTCTTTGTGACTTGTTCTCATATTGGGATGCTGATCGGAACACCTTCCGATTACCAGGGGTCCGCAGTGAGTGGACCATCACTTTAGAGGATGTTTACCGTATCCTGGGGGTCCCGATCATCGGGAGACGACTCACCCTAGAGACAGCAGGTTCACGGGCCCAGATAGCATAGTGGGCCACTTATATGGGAGATGCAGTCATCTCCACGGGTTCGAAGAAGGGGGTCAGAGTTCAATCTATTCCCAGCTTGCCCATCCCCCTACTTCGCCAAGCTATTATGGGGATCCTTACCTCGAGACTGATCGGGGACAAGGGAGGAGACACATTGTTATATTGTTGGTCCCCCATTATTACACAGATAGAGGGACATGGCCGGATATATGCTTGGGGAGCAGACATACTTGGGACCACCTACCATGATTTATACAGGTAGTCCATTTATAAGGGCAGTCCTTGAGCCACCCGACCCTGGTCATGAGTTGGGTCTATGAGCACTTCATCCCCTATGGCAGAGGTGTAGAGGTGACAGATCCCGGAGCTGTGAGGGCAGCTAGATGGATAGATATGTCGGTGCTTCCAAGCACCTCATCAGCCAGTTGCTTCTCTGACCACTGCTGACATGGAGGCCACACCGTATCAGACTATGGCAGGTATATGGGGCGAGGAGGCTCTTACTTTGATCTCCTGCTCCACCACAGGGCAGCTTATTGATAGAGTGGGGCGAGTGGAGATACACCCCTTTGGCCGAGTTCCTCAGCAGTTTGGCCTACCTTACATGGGCATGCTTCCCCAGTAGCGCCAAATATATGTGTCGTCGTCGAGAGAGGTAGAGGGGATCCTAGAGGCCGGGGTTGGGTGGTTACTCCTGGCATTCCTATTGCGGCCAGGAGGGTAGTACGTGCCAGAGGGAGAGTCGGTGTGCCTCAGGCACCCTTGCTTCAGATTGCCGCGGGTCCTGCCCATAGCAGTGATGACCCTATTGACATAGACTCCGAGTTTGAGGAGTTTACAGGGGGAGAGACAGAGGAGGACAGCGATCCTGAGTGGCATGACACTCAGGATATTATGTAGGCAGCGAGGGCCGAGCAGAGTGCAGAGAGAGTTACTCTGGTCTCAGAGGAGCCACTCTCCCAGGGCCATGGCAGGGAGGATGAGTCCGTTGCGGGACGCTACGTTGCTCCAGTCATTGGAGTAGCCCCTCAGTCAGCGGCGGCATCCGTAGCAGGTGCTGACCCTAGTGATCCATCCTGGAGGCCTGGTGATCCGAGTAAGTTACCCTCCCTCCTTTTAATGTTTGTTGTTAATTTAGGATTGCTTTAGTTACTATCTCTCCTCTTGTTTACTCTTGTGTTTTATCTCTTGTTTATTTCTAATTTGTTTTCTCCTTTGTTTGCAAAGACCGCCGATGAGTGGCGAGACTTGATTCACGCAGGTATGCACCGATACCCTGATGATCCCCATGGAGAGGACCCGCGTAGAGTTGTTTGTGGATGTTGGGGAGCCCTCAACAGCTGGTAGACATACTGACATCTTTGCCCTAGTCTGGCATGTGGCCAAGATGGTATCGACTCTTCGCACGGAGCTAGCGGGGTATAGGATGGCCGAGCGCTTGATGAGGAGTCATTCTCGTGGCGAGACTACGGCTGCCCCTCGGGATCTTGAGCCCTCCGTGCACTCAGAGTGCCGGTGTAGCCGGAGTCCTAGGCATGGGCGTGCGCCTTCAGAGGGGTCTCGTAGGGATTGAGAAGCCACTTGGCTCTCCTAGATTTTGTATGATACATTCTTTTGTATATCCCGGGCTCTTTGAGCGTTTTGACCATGCTTAGTGCATGATGGCATTGTATAGAAACTTTGATCATTCATGTATATATATTCTCTTTTGGATCAAAACCCTTGGTATCTATGGCTTACTTTCCATTTCCAGTTTCCTCATGTAGATTATGATGTATGTATGTATGCTCTTTAGAATGTATGCAATGGAGAACAAATGATGCAAGTGTTTATTTTCCTTTTGTATTTCATGATGCTGATATATGATAATGTAGATACAATGTGATTTTGAATTTTAGTTTTTGTAAGAAATTTTGGATACTTCATATTTGTTTTGGCAAAGTGGTGAAGATAAACCGATATGATGAGCAGATAGACTTGCCCCTCTCCTAACTCCACACAACTAGTAAGATGTGAGGGCTCATCACCGAGAGCTAGAAAGGGCACAAGTTGTGAAATGTGTTGAAATGGTAGTGATGAGAGATAGACAAAGCTCTGGTGGAACCAAATTAGGATGCTACAAGCTTACTCCACTCGAGTGACTTCATAGTTTTGGGATGTAACTTGCTTTGCGGTTTATCCAGACTTAGATCCTTAGATGGCCACATGGTAGACAAAATCTGGGTTTTTAGGATTTTGAACTCTTTTGGAATTTTGGACATCTGATTCATTTGTTTTTTACTCAAAGACTTTGAGATTTGAATTGTTTGTGTATGACCTTTTACATTTGTTTGTCAAGAGGACCCCCTACACTTTGCCCCATGCTACTAGTAAGAAGCGTGGGTTTATCACCGTGGGCAAAGCATAGGCGAGTAAGGGCATTTCCATCCTTTCCCAACCCTACGTCACTAGTAAGAGACGCAAGCTCATCACCAAAGGTTGGTGGGGCAAGGAAATGTGTAAAATTAAAATTTTCTGTTTGATCAATATTTGACTTGTTTACTTGAGTAAAATGTCAGTATGTGCTTATTTCCAAAGAGATATACATATGGGATAGATGTGACACCATGAAGCTTCTAGAACAGACCATAGGCAAGACACCTATCCTAAGAAGAAACCAAAAGTGAGAATAAACCTGCAGATCTTGGCATGGTTACCGTTAAGACTTTGTCATATCTAGCTTTATTTGATAAAATGATTCCAAGATAATTTGATGATATCATGGAAATGGAGAAGTATGATTAGAGTGTTTATGCCAACAACATCATGAGTTTGTAATGAATTTCTTTGAGAACAAAATTCCTTGATCACAATTTGTGTACAAAACAAGTGGACAAAATGATCTTAATCTATATGAAGATGCAATGTAAATGTAATTATAAATAGTGCTAGTTGCTTACGCGTAGAACCGCTTGAGGTGTAGGGAATTGACTGTTTCACCAAATTCCTCACCTTCTAGCGTACATAAGAGGTATGCACCATTTCCATAGTCCTTCATGACTCAGTATGGGCCCAACCATTTGGGCAGAACTTCCTTCCTTCGCCGGTCTTCTTGTCGATCCAGTTGTCTAGCCTTAGAACTAGATCACCTTCATATATGTCACGTTCATAGACTTTCTTGTTATACTACCGGCACATCCGGTCAGCATAGGCTCTGTGCCACTGTTCAACATCTAACCTAGCTTCATCTAGGCTTTCTAGTTGGGAGAGACGTGCTTCTCTGTAAGCGTCTTCATCTAGAATCCCTTGTAATGAAATACGGAGACTGGGTATTTCAACCTCAAGTGGGAGAACTACCTCTACCCCGAATACTAGTGAGAAAGGAGTTGCTCCCGTTGGTGTTCTTATTGAGGTTCGGTGGGCCCATAAGGCCGGATATAACTTCAAGTGCCAATCTCGTTTGTTTTCTTTCACCGTTTTAAGGAGAATGGCTTTTAGTGTTTTATTTGTCGCTTCAGCCTGTCCGTTGGCTTGAGGGTAATACAAGGAAGCCGTATGATGGCTTATTTTAAATTTATTACACAATTCGCGAACTTCGTCATTCTTAAAAGAAGTTCCATTATCTGAGATAATGATTTGCGGGATACCATACCTGCAAATGATTTGGTTCAAAATGAACTTGGCGATTACAGAACCCGGTACAGTAGTAAGAGGCATAGCCTCTACCCACTTGGTAAAATATTCGGTGGCCGTGATTATAAAATTATGGCCGTCTGTAGATGAGGGAGAGAATTTCCCTATTAAATCTAGGCCCCACGTAGAAAAGGGCCATGGAGTCGCGATTGGTTGTAGAGCTTGTGTCGGCATGTGGATCTCATGGGAGAACTCTTGGCACTTATGACACCTGCGTACAAACTCTACTGCGTCGTGTTCTAGAGTGGGCCAGAAATAGCCCATTCGATGTATTTTACGAGTGGTGGCATGGCCACCGAAGTGGCCTCCACACATTCCACTGTGAGATTCATGGAGAATCTTCTTGGATTCTTCTGTGTCGACACATCTTAGAAGCATTCCATCGAACGCCTTTCGATAGAGCACTTGTTCTATGATGACGTATTTAGCTATGATAATGCGTAATCACCTTCTTTGTTGCGGTGTAGCCCCTTCTAGATACATATGGTCCATGATATAATTAATGATATCAGTGTACCAAAAACACTCAGAGATAGAAGGTCGGGTTTCGATGTAGTATACGCACTCATCTGGAAAGTCCAGATCTACTAGATCACCTCCGTCTAATGGGTTATCAGCTAACCAATCCATGATGATTTGTCCTTTAACCGACTTCTGATTTACAAATGTTAATTTGAATTCTCCCATTAAGGTTATAAAAAGTCCATCTTTTTTTAGACAAGGACCCTTGATGAGAAAAGTTCGTAAATGGTCCGCTTTTACCATGACCCTTGTTTCTTGATTTAGCATATAATGTCTTAAGCATTTTGTTGCAAAGACTATGGCAAGGCATTCTCATTCTGCATGTGTATAACGTGTTTCATAGTCAAGTAATGTTCGACTAATGAAATAAATGCATGCTCTCTCTTGTCATCATCCTCTTGGGCCAACATACAGGCCAGCGAGACATCGGTAGCTCGTGAATATAAAATTAATGGGTGGTCTAGCTTAGGTGGCATTAGCGTAGGTGGTGATAATAGGAAACACTTAACTGCATCAAAAGCTTCATTGCAGTCTTCGGTCCAATCAATGCTATAATCCTTCTTGAGTAGATTGTTGATTGGATGAATGGTGAAACTTAAGTCCGGGATGAATCTCCGGATTGCACCAAGCTTTCCGAGAAAAGACCTGATTCCAGATTCATCCGAAGGTGGGACCATTTGAGGACAGCCCGAATTTTGGTTGGGTCAACATCTATCCCTCGTGACGATATGATGTAACCTAGGAGCTTCCCTCCTGTTACACCAAAGACGCATTTGGGTGACTTCGTATTCTATCAGACATAAAAGAATGATGCGAAGTACTTCCGGATGGTCACAACACTTCTTGGCCTTAGCCAACAAGTCATCTACGTAGGATTCCATGATTTTATGAATTAGATCGTGAAATATATATGTCATAGCTCACTGGTATGTAGCACCAGTGTTCTTGAGACCAAATGGCATAACAACATAGCAATAAGTTCCCCAAGGAGTTATAAATGTGGTTTTAGCTTGATCTTGTTCAGATATTCTGATTTGATTGTATCCCGAGAATCCATCCATGAGAGACAAAAGTTCAAATCCAGCTGTCGCATCAACAATGACGTCAATGGATGGTAATGGGAAGTCATCTTTAGGACATGCTTTGTTAATGTCTTGAAGTCTATGCAGATGCGTATCTTTCCATTTTTTTGAGAACGGGAATGATATTAGATACCCATTGAGAGTAATCAACTGGTTTGATGAATCCTACTTGGAGGAGTTTCATTACCTCCTCTTTTACCATGAGAGCTACTTTGGGTTTCATTGGTCTCGATTTTTGTTTAATTGGTTTTGCATCTGATTTAGTGACGAGGTTGTGCACCACAATGTGGGGTGCAACTCCTGTCATTTCCTTATAATTAAATGCAAATGCCTTCTGATGTTCTTTGAGGATCCGAGTGTGTATTTCTACTTCTAATGGAGTTAACGAGGATCCTAACTTCAATATCCTTGGTTCATCTTCCGTTCTGATGTTAACATCAATTGTTTCTTCGATTAAAGAGGCATTACCTTCTTCAAACTCAGGTGGGGCTGGAGGTAAATCCAAATCATCCCCATTTTCTACTGTGTATACGCTAGGTTCCATTTGCGAGGGAAGCTCCATCATGGGATTTCCGAAGTAGGAAGACGAATGTGGGATTAAGGACAAATCTATCATATGATAGGAGAGATGTAATGCCACATAGGTGTTTAAGTAATTTAGAGTGGCCATATCACTATCAATGTGGTCTAGGATAGTAGATTTGTTTTCATTTCCATTTAAAAGAGAATTTTTCATTGTTTTTATCAATGGTTCATCACGAAGGGATACTATGAAATGGGTATCCTCTAACTTACTATTTGGAGTAAAACATGATGCTGAAGTTGCTATTGAATCAGCGAGAAGATTTTTCTCTCAGGATTGCTTCAATTGATATGAAGTCAAACTCCTTGCTTAAATTCAATACAGTTGTTTTGTAAAGTTGTAAGTGCTCGACTTTGGTTTCATATATCTCAGAGACTTGGTTTGCTACCAATTGTGAGTCTCCTAAGACTCGATGTTATCAACACCGATTCTCTTAGCTAAGCTTGAGGCCAAGGAGGGCTTCATACTCAAGGCCGTTATTTGTGCATTGAAATTTAGTTTAAAGGTAAATGGTAGGACTTTCCCCTCGGAGAAGTAAGGATTATACGCCTCTGACTCCATAACAACATCTAGCCCCATCAAAATGGAGAGTCCAATATTTATTTGGGAGTATAGATGTTGAGATATTTGTTGTGTTAACATCTTCTACCTCTACCATTCAGAGATCTACTACATTTGGAAGAGAACCGACACCCAAGGAATATCCCACGCCTATAGAATCAAATGGTAAGAACATTGGTAGATCTTGTTCTATCAATTCAACGATTTTTGCAGTAGTTCCTAATGATACTGTTTCTACAGTGTTAGCCTCATCTTTGGGGGTGGGGTTTTTAGTTAGGCTCATAGCTTCAAGATTTGTCATAGGTACCAAATTTTCTTCTAGTTTTGCGTTGGTAGGTTTATTAAGTTGGTTTATTGGGAGTTCAAACTCCGAGTGCACGCCTGGTCTTTTCTTTAAGTCAGCTAGGTGTACATCGAATGGTTTTGGATCACCTTTGGCTACAAATATCTTTCCTAAGTGTAAAAACCTTACTTCTTGAAATAGCGTAGAAGGGATTGCCTTCATGTGGTGTATCCATGGTCGGCCGAGGATCATATTATAGTTAGTTTCCGATCTATAATATAAAACTCAGTCAAGATGGTTTTGGGTCCTAAGGTGACCGGTAATATTATAGTTCCAACCGAGGTGGCTTTAAGGCTATCATAGCCCCTTAGTGTGTTTCGAGTTGTGGAACAATTGGTTTCTCCATACCCTAGCTTTTGAAGGAAAGAGAAGGGGACTATGTTAACCGCTGCCCCATCGTCTATCATTGCACGCTTTACATAGTTGTTATAAACCCATACTTGCAAATGTAAGGTTGGATCACCTCGGCGTGCGATCTCAGCATCTATCGGCATTTTGTTTATCTCGAATATGAATTCGACATCCCTATCCGCCTGCCCCGGAGGATGAACATCAAAGTCTATATGATTTACCTATGTTTCAGGAGGTGGAGTGATGTTAATTAAATGACCTAAACCTAATGCTTCTAAAAGAGCAGCCCTGTGGGCAGGAGAGTTCTTTAGTAAGTCTAAAAATGAAATGTGCGAGAAGGTTTTTGTTAGGTCATTAATTAAATCATAGGCACCCACAGGCTTTGCTACTATTTGTTGGAAGTTATCTGTCCCTGGCAGGTGGCTTGGACTTGGCTGAGAGAAATACTCTCGCGTCCTTGTTACAGCTTCGATGGGTAGTTCGGCGTCTAACTCTACTAAACCGACTATCTTAGGTCGTGGCTGACTTCCTAGTTGTGGCACAACTAATGGATTTAGCGAAGTTGAAGCTTCATGATCATTGTTTCCTGTCATTATGCTCTTGTTCGTCCCAGTTAGATTTAGCCTGTTGTTATCGTGATTTGGGAGTGGATCATTAAAGATCTTCAGGGGTGTTTTTGAGGGGAAACTGCCCCTAAAAAAGTATTTGATGTTGGTGATGTAGGATCTGCCAAGAACATATCCATGAAAAGTTGTCTTTGTTCATCTGGCAAGCGTTGCATGAATTTATTGTAGTCACGACACGTTCTAGTGTCATGGCCCCGAATTTTGTGGAAACCACAATACGAATTAGGATTGTAATTCCTAGTTTGTTGGTTTGGTGCGTATTGTGGCCCAAAATTTTGATCAAACCGTTGCCTATTAGGATTAAAATTTTGCGTTTGTTGTCTTTGGTTTGAATTCTGGTTTTGGTACCTAGTTGAATTTTGGCTTGGACCCTGTGTGGGATTTTTCCGTTGTTGTTGTTGTTGTTGTGGATGATTAAAATCCACTGTATTGATTGTCGGGGTAAAGTTGTTGTTTCGTTGGTTGTTTATTTGTGATGGAGTATTGACAACATTTACCTTCTTAGGCTGGTCGGTTACTCCATCTGTTGTTACACCGTGATTTTTGTTAAGGATTTTAGGTCCTTGATTGACATTTGTGGTAGTAGGATAAGTTGTAGTGTTCTGGTTGGAGGTGATTAACCTCCCGTTTGTTCCATATGTCTTATGACCACTATCTATTGCGCTTGATCTATTCGGAGAGCGCTCTCAAGTACTTCATCGTAAGTCCTTAGTGGGAACTTCTGGACTTCTTCCTTCACTTCTCTGCTGAGAGAATGAAGGAATAAATCACATAGTTCCATTTGGTCCATATTTGGAGCACTGGCTGAAGAATAAAGAATCGTACGCCATCTCTGGATGAAATGAGCGACATATTCATTATGTTCCTGCTTAATGTGTAAGAACTCCCTGATTCCTGTTCTCAACAGTTTGTTCATGTCAAATGCCTTAATGAACTCTGAAACGAGTTGTTTAAATGAATGGATGGAAGCCTCAGGTATTCTATAATACCAATCGAGAGCGATGCCTTCCAAAGTTTTGGGAATATTTTAGCAACAACCCCATCCCAAGGGAGTAGTTCTCGTATGGCTATAGCGTAAGCCTTGATATGTGCATTCGGATCTCCCTCACCTTTGTACTTGGGTAAATCGGGAAGGGGTCTTGGAAGCATGACGCTTCGTATGGTGAAGTCTAAGGGCTCTTTCAAATATTCTGAATAAGTCCCTATCGCATAGGTTTCGACCATTGATGGTGCTTGCTGAGGGAGTGGTGGTGGAATGGGTTGTTGATATGGCATAGCGTATGCGTTGGTAGGGGCATAAGGAAACACTTGTGTTTGAGAAAACATGCCGGGAGAGGAGAACATATCCCCTTGTGGTGATTTGGAGTACATGTTTAAGTATGATGAGGTATTGTCCAAGAATGGATTGTTTTGCACTAGACCGGGAGGAACAGTGTTAGAGATGGTGGGTCTCGTTGGCGTTTGTTGTGAATACTTATGAGGCATTCCTAACGCGCCTATTCCTATGAGGAGGTCTACTTGGCTAGGATGGTGTGGGGGATTGGAACTTCCTGCTTGCATGAATTGAGAATTTTGACTTGCTTGGGCAAGTTCTAATCCCTTAACTTTGTCTACTAAAGTGGAAATGACTTCATATGGTGAAGTCACGATATTTTGCCTTAGTGGTGTTTGTTGTATATTCTGATGTTGTATAGGTCTATGATACCCTGCTATGAACTGACCATTGTCTTGCTAAGTTTCTTGAGGGTATTTCCTATATGCAAAGTGGTATAGAGGTATTTTCTTGAAAAGAGGCCTTGGGTTGTGTTTGTAAACTCCTATAGGTGGGTATATACTCCGAGAGCGTTGTTCATTCTGGGATAACGATTGATTGTTCATCATCTAAAACCGGTATGGGTCCGATTGTCTACTAATTTTGGTCTAAGCAAAGACTTGAGGAGATGAACCAGATTCTCGGTGAACGTCATATTATTCGAGCACGAAGGCTCTGTTTGTTGTGTTTGAGCGAGCTGATCTAACTCCTCAGTTTGAAAAGATGAGTTATATCTGATCCTTGGAGTTTGTGTTGACAATTGGTTAGTTGAGTAGTTGTCACCCCATACTGAGAGCGAGGGTGATGATTTTCCATTCAGTTGAGCGTAGTATGCCTCAAGACCTAAGAGAGGCCTACCATATGCATCGAATCCTGACATATTCGGGGGGTATATGAATACCCGCAGAATAATGGGAAGGAGCGAAGGTGATAGTGAAAGCTAATGAGGTGGTAAAGATGAAAGATATACTAATTTGGAAGAACATGTAATACTATGACTCCGAACTAGAAAGTAGGAAGGTTCACTATACGTCGGAAAAGCGACAGGCGAGCGTGAGAATCAACAAGTAACTCTTCCGCGCACCCGACCTCCCGAGGTCGTGCGAGACAATGCCGGTGGGGTAGAATATGCGAGACAAACTAGTTAGGCAGTCTAATGTCTTCGACACGCACTAGTGGAATTTGTGAATCTAAGGCAAAGAAGGCCCTTCTAACTTGGGTGGTGTAATAGATCGATCAGCGAGGATGACTGCTCAAGGCTCCAATCAATATCGAGCTCACGGTGTGATTCGATCTATGGGTTGCGGAATACGTGGAAAATGACCTGGGATTGTTTCGTGTATATCTCCTGATAAGGTCATATAGTGGATGATGAATACAATCGATTCTATGGACGATTTTCTGGCCTAGTCCAGAATTCCCTAGCTTCGTTAGCCGCTATATCTAGTAAGGACAGTTGTTCGATGATGATAGGTGGAAGTGGAGTGGACCTGAATACCAAAGTACGTAGGCTAGCGTCTATATCGGATTGACCTGTGGACTCGTTGGGCTGTGGGGTCTGTGGATCACAACCGTAGACTCTCGGTTGTTGCGGTCCTGTTATGGTCATACGTGAGATCAAGTTCTAATCCCTAGTATCCAGTAATCGTATGCTTTCTCAGCTTCTATGTTTAGAACCAATAGTTGTGCGATCTTCTCAGAATACCTTACAGGTGTTCTCGCAACCTGGATTCTTAAGCTGGTATCTATATCTATGAGGGTGTCTCCAGCATCTGGCTGTGGAACTAGAGGATCGCACCCGAATGTTTGTTCTCTTTCGAGCCCTTCTACGGTCATGTGGATGTTTTCTAGGGTAATCTGTAGTTTGGCTGACTTGACCAAAGCGCATGTGCTTGGTCGTCTTCTATGTTTAATCCTCTTAAGCGTGAACCGATCGATTGTAAATGCGGGTTGTTCGAATACTTGTATCTCGAGATTTTGGTCTATGTCAACTATTGCTGTGACTAGGTTTGGTTGAGGCACGATTGGCTCAAATATATATTCTCTGGGCTCTTGAGGTCCCGTGATTGTCATACGAAACAAAATGCAATCTAACTGTAATGAAACAAATTCTAACTAAGTGAAATAAATCTAACTACATATAACTTTTATTTTTTCTATGAAATATTCTAACAATTTTAAGGAAAGCAAACTATCTTATGCGTATCTAGAAATAATAACTAAACAATAATTAAAAACAGACAAGATAACCGAGTGTGGTTATTTGCCTGTGCGATTTGTAGAATTATTCTAAATGACTAAAATAATCTGTCTAATCTACCTGCAAGATTCTCGATCCTACCTCAGAAGTGAGGAGTGAATCATAGTTTCTCAGAAACTATCAATCCCCACAGCCTCCCTGGCAATATCGAGAATAGAATGAAATGAAATAAAGCGATTAACTACTCTATTTAATATGATTCTGACTAGAACTTTGAAATTTAAAACCTGGATTCCGCAGAACAGTGGCGAATCCGATGGTGTGCATGTGATCTCGTCCCCTCAGTATGGTCTCTTCGTTCTTTCATGTTCACGTGGATCCGTAGAAAAGCGTGTGATGCTAGCACCGATAGGAGTAGATTTTGGGATAAGGACAGCTCAGAATGCGAGGCCAGAGAATGCGAGTAGGAGAAGGATAGCGCAAGAGTACAGAGCTTGGTTTATGCGATTCCTAGTGGGATTTTACTGCAAGTCATGCAACGTGAAGCGACCAGAACCTTTGACTATCCTATACGAAGAGCAAAACCTGCAACTTTAATGGCTTCCCAAGCTATTCTATTCCAACATAAAGACACTGCTTGCACAAGTTGGGTATGTGGCTTACCAACAGCTGAATAAAGCTAACCAGGTATATAATGAATTGAACTAAGAACTCCAAGACACAGTAAAAACAAATCTACAGCAAAGAGGAATTCAAAGGCAAGCTTCTAACCGGATTGGATGGAACAACAGCACTGCCTGCACAAGATGGGTCTGTGGCTTACTAACAGCTGAGCAATACTGACCAAGTATGAAATAAGCTATGCTATCAATCCTAAGCAAGCTAACCAAAACACTAAAAATCAGAAGACTCTAACAAGGAAAAATGGTGACCAAAAGCTCCAGCTCAAATTCTTCACCCAAATTCAGACCAAAACTCCAGACCAAAATCAGACCATTTGCATGTACACAAACCATGCATTTATAGGAATTCCAACACTCAAAAACCAAAACCAAATTGAACTCCTAAACAATAAACAAAGGAAAAACACTGTTCCAGGGGACCAAAAACATTAATGCATGCTCAAGTCGGCAAAGAAAAGCTGGTGAAACGTGATATTTCACGCGAGTCGCGTCAAAAGAGCGTTCTGGAAAACGCGCACAGGACCGCCGCTCTGAGCAGGGCAGTGATTCTGAGGACCGCCGCCTGTTCAGGCGGCAGTCCTGGGCCGCCTGCCCGCAGGCGGCGGTTTACATCTTGAAGGTCAAGAGGCCAAGGAAAGAGGGAAAAAGGGAAAACAAAGGGCGCGGGGGATAAGTGGGGCATGCGGGATGTTAACGCATACTCCGAGGGCTTTTCCGGATCCCGAACACCTTGCGAGGAGACCTGTATCATCATTGGGGCACTTGTTACACTGTTCTGGCGGTACAGTACCTTACAATTTTGGGTACGTACATTCACGTCGGGTTCACCAATTTTGTACGATGGAAAAGTGACAAGTGAGTGTGGGAATCTACAAGTAACTCTTCCTCGCATCCGGCCTCCCGAGGTCATGCCAAGATAGTCGGTGGGGATGAAATATGTGTGGGATACGAGAAAAACTAGTTAGGTAATCTAATATCTTCTACGCACTAGTGGAAATTGTGAATCTAAGGCAAAGAAGGCCTTCCTAACCGAATCTGGTGTGATAGATTGATCAGCAAGGATGACTGACCTCAAGGCTCTAATCAATATCGAGCTCGGCGTGATTCGGTCATAGGTTGTGGGATACGTGGAAAATGGCACGGGATAGTTTTGTGTATGTCTCTATACAGGGTCATAGAGTGGATGATGGATGTAGTTGTTTTTATGGGTGGTTCTCTGGCCTAGTCCAGAATTCTTTAGCTTCGTTAGCCACTATATCTAACAAGGATAATTATGTGATGATGATAGGTGGAAGTTGGCTAGATCTAAATACTAGTGTGCATAGGCAGTTGTCTATGTCGATTCACTTACGGATTCGTTGGGTTGGGATTTTGGATCGTAACCAGAGACTCTTGGTTGTTGTGGTCCTTGCTATGGTCATGTCATTTACGAATTCAGTCCCTGATCCCTAGTATCCAATAATCATATGCTTTCTCAGCCTCTATATTCAAAATTAATAGCTGTGCGATCTTCTCAGAGTACCTCACAGGTGTTCTTGCAACCTGAATTCTTAGGCTAGTATCTATGTCTGTGAGAATGTCTCCTGCATCTGGTTGTGGGACCAAAGGATCACAACCGAATGTTTGCTCTCTTTCAAGCCCTTCTACAGTCATGTGGATATTTTTAGGGTAATCTGTAATTTGGTTGACTTGACCAAAATATGTGTGCTTGGTCGTCTTCTATGTTTAACCCGTGCAGTTGGAAACTGATTTGTTGCAAGTTCACCGTTGTTCGGAAGACTTGGATCCTGAGATTTTGATCTATATCAGTTATTGCTGTAATGAGATTGGGTTGAGACACGATTGGCTCGAATACGTATTCTCTGGGCTCCCTAGGTCCCGTGATTGTCATACATAAGCAACAATATAAATTAACTACAGCAAAGTGAAATTTAACTACTTTGAATATATCTATAACATATATGATTTCTCTATTTTTGTATTTTCTGATGAACTATTCGAACGAATCTAAAAGAGTAACTGTTTAACATATCTAGAATTGACAGCTAAAAATAAGAAATTAAAACAAACAAGATAACCGAGTATAGCTATTTGTCTGTGTAATGGCTGTGAGCCTATTCTGAATAATGAAATAACTGATCTAATCTATTTGCAAGACTATCGATCCTACCTCAGAAGTGAGGAATGAATCATAGTTTCTCAGAAACTATCAATCCCCACAACTTCCCGGCAATATCGAAAGTAAAATTAACTGAAATAAAGTAATTAACTACTCTATTTGATACGATTCTAATTTAGAACTTTGAAAGCTAGAACCTGGATTCCACATAACAGTGGCAAATCCGATGGTGTGTGTGATCTTGTCCCCTCAGTGTGATCTCCTTGTTCCTTCGTGTTCACGTGGATCCAGAAAAGCATGTAATGCTAGCATCAATAGAAGTAGATATTGGGACAAAGGCAGCTCAAGATACAGACTGAATACAATGCGAGTAGGAGAGGGATAGCGCAAGAGTACAGAGCTTGGCTTATGCAATTCCTAGCGGGATTTATTGCGAGTCATGCAACATGAAATGTCTAGAACCTGAAACTATCTGTTTGAAGAACAAAACCTGCAACTTTAATGGCTTCCTATTGAAAACAAACTATTCTACTCCAATGGATTGGATAAAATGATAACAACACTGCACAAGATGGATATGTGGCTTCCTAACAACAAAACAATACTAACTAAGCATGCAATGAAAGAAACTAAGGACTCTAAACAAAATGAAAGACTAATCTATTGCAAAGAGAAATTCGGAGGAAAATTTGAGGGGCCATTTTCTTGAGCACAAGTAAACTATTTATAGCATTTGCATTTACCCAAGGTAAAACCCAAATAGAACTCTTAAACTATAAATAATGGCAAAACACTATTCCAGGGAACCAGAATCATAAATGCAAGCTTATGGTGGTGAAAGAAAGCTGGTAAAACGTTGAAATTACGTGATTCGTGTTAAAAGAGCTTTGTAGAAAATGCGTAAGGACCGCCGCCCTAAGCGGGGCGGGTTATAGAGACCGCCGTCTGTTTAGGGCGGCGGTCATGAGACCATTGCCGCCAGGCGGGGTGGCGATTTCATCACCGAAGAGCAAAAGGCCAAGAAAAGAGGGGAAAAGGGAAAAGCAAAGCACATGGGGGCTAAGCGGGGCATGCAGGATGTTAACTCACACTTAGAGATCTTTTCCGGATCCCAAACACCTTGCGAGAAGACCTGTATCATCATTGGGGCACATGTTATGTTGTTTTGGCGAGGCAAGTACCCTACAATTTCGGGTATGTATAGTTCCCTTGTGAAGTTTTATACACTACGGTTGCAAATAATTTGAATGGATAAGAACAACTCAAATAACTCCATCTACCCAAATTTCAAACCCATTTATTAAATTAAATTTAATGGTCAGATTTGATCTTTCCTGAGTCACGTCCATAATAAAAAAATACAGTTTACTATTTTCTTATGTATGGCCTCTACTAATATACAATTTTTAATAACTCTTTATAATCTTTTTGGTTTTGTTGTATTATATTTGAGATTGAAATTAAAAATATAGAATAATCTTAATGGATGAGTGTCTCCTTTTGAATTCGCAGATACATTTAGTTTTAATAACTTCCTATTTCGTTTATTTGCAGGATATTTGTGCTTCTCTTTCTCTGACAGTAAAGAAAAGAGTGTTGTCTCTAGACGAACTTCAGGTGGGTTACAATACTGATTGAAGTTTTTATTCAATTGATCTCTTTATTGCATGCTATGGACTAAGAAATTATTGTAGAGAGTTTTGATGTTATTTGGTTTGGATTGTTCCATTTATATTTGTAATTGGCTCCAATCTTTTTCCCGAAGTGACATGTGGGGGCATGTGCCTTCGTCAATGACAGGATTCGTTATGTGTCGAGGGGCTCGTTCCCCAATGAGGCCATTTTGAAGCGTCCCAAGTTGGACGTTAGACTGATCAGCGACAAGGCTTTTAAAGTTGCCCGTCATACCTAAGAACATCTTGGTGGACTAACATACTTATTGTCCCTCTCCAATTTAATATGATGCAGACTAGAAACACAATTCCCCTCCCCACAATGGGATTGACATTAACTATGCCTCACTTGCAGAGGGAGGAAGATTTTAAGTGTATTCAATGTGTTGTTAATGTTTTGCATTGCAGGAAACTGAAACCACCTAAAATAGTGATAGCCAAAATGATCAGAGATCACCTCCACCTGATGCCAACATCCCCAATTTTTCTCTCCAAAATCCAAACAATTGGAGATCATTCACGAGGCTTCTGTTTGATTTATGATTCTAACGAAGATGCACTGAAATATGAACCACCCCAAAAATTGAGGAGAATGGGAATACCAATTGAGGCATCTGTAAATGGACAAAAATACAAGAAACGTGCTAAGAAAATTGCACAAGCAAAAAGCAAGAAATTTGATTTAAAGAAATAACTTGTAGTGGTTAGTTTATAAGTGTTTTTGAAACAAACTGTAACTCATACCAAATAATTCCATGTATGCATTGTGGCAATATATATCGGACATAGAATCAAACTTTTTAAACACATGTTCAGTTTATGTAATCCAACAACTATGGATTTCAAATTTCTTTATCATTGTATCTCCATATAAATACCTATAGTTTTCTTACTTCAAGTGTACATATTGTTCTTATTGTCTTCCATTCTATTTGCTTAACATAATAATCTGTAATTCGTTTCAACCATGCAAATTTTAGTTCTTTTCAACCAAAGCTTTGTGTGTTATATAACTTTTTGCATATTGAATTGTTAAAGGATTAGACTTCGTGTTTTTGCTTTTTAGCACATATAAAATAATAAGGAAGCCAACTTTAAAGGTTCTCATTCTTTACAAATGCATGCTTTCCTGAACACATCCTTCATTATCATGATTGTCTGCCCTACAAGTTTACATTGTCCACCATATATTTGCAGAATTCCCACTATCGCGAGCATCTTTTAGTTGCCATGGAAATAACTTTGACACATGAAGGCATTACTCAATTGATTGAGGGTGGTTCCAATGTTGACCCCACATTTCAGATACTCCACTTGTCCTCCCTAAGGTCCATTCTCAACACAGGTGCCCAACATCGTGTTGACCTTTCAGATGGGATACATTTTCAGACAGCACTTCTACCCTCCAAATTTGCAAGTCGTGTAACCAAAAATCAATACAAGAAGGCTCCATTGTGTGCTTACACAAATCCCTCGTTAGAATGATCAAAAGTGAACTGTAAGCTTCATCTCTGCTCAATTACCAATGTACATAAACTTCCTATATTAATTATAATTTCTTTCTGTTTGTTTTTTCGATCCGTTGTTCAGTTCTAATTCTATCCCGATTTCCTTTTCCATTGCAGGACTGTTCTTATCATTGAAATGGATGTTCTTGTCGAAACACATTTGGTAATCGGTGCTCCAATCCGACTACCAACAAATGCTCTCAAACACATTCAGTTGCCGCAAACAGATGCAAGTGCAAATCGGGTTAACAAATATTTTGCGAGAACACCAACTAAAATAAGTGCTTTGAATACATCTATGTGCATGTGGTCCGTAGAGGGCCGTGCCCTAGCAAAAACAACCCTTCACCAATATCACAATGTAAGGGGAAATGGATCCGTGTTTGGGTTTGATTTTATTGATCAGGAAGGGGGGAAAATCCACATCACTTGTTTCAATGAGGCCACAGAAGCATTCTATGAGCAGATTAAGAATGGAAAGCTATATACAATTTCCAATGGGAGGATTACGAGTATTGCTGATGCAAAGCTATGTTACAACCATTTGAACAATGCTTTGGAGATTTTCCTGTAACCTTCCTCAACCATATCTCCACTCATAGCAGAGATAAAGATAAAATACCTTCTCATAACTTTCACTTCACCAAAATCAAGGAATTACCTACAATGTCACCGAAGGTTCTACAGTTGATTTGATTGGCATTGTTGTTACGATGTCACCATGCTCAACAATTTGTCGGTATGACAAGTCTGAAACAAAGAGAAGAACACTGCAATTAAAGGACATGTCGGGTTTCAGTGTAAGTGTCACATTATGGGGACAACACTTAGATGATATAAGCAACGAACTTGAAGACATGCTTTCTATACCGCCTCTTCCGGTCCTCACCTTGAAAGCTTCCGCGTCTCAGTTTCAATGGAAGCTCAGTGGACACTGTTTCAAGAACCAAATGTTACGTCAACCCTCAAATTTCAGAAACAAATACACTTCATGGCTGGGTTGATTCCGATGACTACTTGCTTCCGGCGCCCTCTATCACAAGCCAATTTCTGGGCCCTCCAAAAATCCTAACCTCTATAACGATGATTTCGGAGGTACTAAATATGGGGAACACTGAGAGAAATGAATGGGCCATGGTTACTATAGAAATCACAAATATCAGCATGGACAACTTTTTACAAGGCATGTCCTCTTCAAAAAGGTGACAAACAATGCAGGAAAAAGGTGAGAGAGAATGGTAATGGTTCATGGTTATGTTCAAGTTGCAATGAGACAAGTTCAAAACTATGATTATAGATATGCACTCAGAATCGATCTAAAGGACCCAATAGGAGAACTTCAATCAGTTACCACTTTTGATGAGACAACTGAGTTAATCATGGGTGTTGCAGCTAGCGACCTCCATATATTGTCTATAGATGAAGATGCGACTAGTGAAATTATAAGTAATGTCATCGGCAATGAATACTGCTTCACACTTTCACTGAAAAAAGAGACATATTGTGGAAACAACAGATTGAAATGTGTCATCCTCAGTTCAAAGAAAGCGGAAAATAGTGCAACTCCTCCATAACCTTTACGCAAGGATTTCCAACCCACCCGTCCCTTCAAACATTACACCCTCACTCATCCCATTCTATACTTTGAACTATCACTGCTATGTTTCTTATTTCATATCTATGTTTCACTTTTTTCCTGCTTCAAAAGAAAACTGTTGAATTCCCTTATACACTGACATACTATTGTCTCCTTCTATTATGTGGATTGTTAGTACTTTTAAGAAAATAAATATACAAAATGCAATTTTGTTATGTACGTATTTACATCCTTCTGTAGTATGTGAACACATTGTATGTTTCTATATATCTAATACTCTTTTCCTTAATAAAAAAAGTAGTTTCTCAAAACTCAAATTGTTACCTCTTGTGCGTATTTCCCATTGGAACTCCACATGAATTACAATTGAATTTAGTTTTACATTTTCACTTATTTCAGCATTTGTTTGTCATCAAACTATGTATCATTCCTTGCTAACCCAAAATGATCTTTATCCAACAGGTGGTACTCCATAATCCTGTGACTTCGCAATCATGTCGACTCCTGCAAAACGAGCCCAACGAAGAGAGAATTACGCAAAAAATAAAGTACACATAACTGCTGAGCAACGATGTCGTAAATTAGAGCATAGAACAACGAAAATCTCAAATATCTTTCAACTTACAATGACCAACAACCTACGATCCCCCGACATTCCAATCTTGCCATCAAATACAACTACTGAAGAATTGCCAACCAACATTCCACATGTAACTTCCATGGAAAAAAAAACTTTCAAGAGCATACCACTTCCTTCCGTATGAACCCATCTTTGCTAACAACTGTCACTTTCCCCCAAATGTCTGGGATGCCACATGAAACTGTCTCAAGTACTGACCTCTCTTCAGTTCATCACACAAATACAACCAGTTTATCCTCTCCTTTAGACTGCTTTCCACCTTGCAATCCACAAAGGACTGAAACAGAACACCCCACCCCTTCCAATACACAGACAATTCCCATATCCCCACCCTCTTCGCTGAATTTAGAAGCCCAACATCGGTTTCACAAAAGAATAGATTTGTTGGCGAACATACAAACTTGCTCAATCTGTTTGGAAAATTACCCTGGAATTAAAACAATTTCCTTTGAAGGCTTTCCATCCTGTAACAGATGCAAAACTGAAAAACAAGGCCACCGCTTCTCTTCATGGAACAACATGGACCCTGGAAATCAGGCTACCGTTCTTGCATCTTTAACCCAAATCGAGGAGATGCTTATCACACGAGTTAATCCATTCCTGCAAGTTGCCCAAGTACGTGGCGGGAAATACAAATACTCAGGACACACCATAAGCTTCCCGTAAAACATTACTTCAATAGCAAAGACCCTACCCCACCGCCTTGGAGATTTGGACATAATTCTCATACAAAGGGAAGGATCTAATTTAAAAATTATGATTTCTACGTCAGTAGATCTCGTGTTTGGGAAGCCTTGCAATATAAAATCCAACATGATCCCTATTACAAAGATGTCTTAATCGACAATGACACCCTTTCCTCTCTACCATCTGAGTCGTCAAATGTTTCCTCCTCTCTTAACACAGCCACATTGGAACTGCCCCAAATGCAAAGTGCCTCTACAGCTCATGGTAATGATGCTCCCACTCACTTTGATGAAACGTATGAACACTCATCATCTTTCGTGCCAACACCTCACAATACAGGAACAAAAGAAGAGGAAATTGAACAGTTCTGCTCAACCATGATGGTAACACTCCATTTACCATGCCATGGCCAGAGCTTGGCCTCTCGCCAATAAATGAATACAATACAGAGGGCTTGTTCTCAATGGCTTTCCCAACTTTATTTCCGACAGGAAAAGCAATGTGGCAACAACCCCACATAAAAGAAGTTCCAATGCATGAATACGCACTTCATTTGATGTGTTACCATGATGGGCACTTTGGTTCCCACCCAAGATTTCATTACTTCCTTCTAAACCTCATAATGCGACACAGAAGCCAGTCCACAATGCAGTCTTTATGAAACAAAACCTCGAATCTGGAATCCCTCCGACAATTAGAGACCTACGAAGACAACTACTGGAATGCCCCAAAGACAACCTCCCAGACAACTTAATGCGGTTTGGATCGAGCCTTCGAGGGACCCATTCATTCTGGGCAAAAAGTAGAAGCGAGCTTTCAGATATGGTGGAACAATTGGGGACACCAACCTTATTCTTTACTCTAAGTGCTGCAGACACTAAATGGCCAGATCTCCACAATATTATGTCGGGTGAATGCCCAACAGATCCTCGAGCTGCACAACGTTGGAGAACACTTAACATTGTCTCTAACCCTCATTGAGTATCAACATACCTACATCACAGATTCACAATATTTCGCGAAGAAATATTGCAGAAGGAACTTGGAGCAGTAGACTTTTGGTACAGGTAATCAAATCTACTTATTTCAAAGTTATTTCCAAACTACATAGCTAATATTTATGTTCCCTTGTCTCGTAGGTATGAATGGAAACATAGAGGCTCCGCACATGTCCATGGTTTATTGTGGCTCGAGAATGCGCCCAAAGTTGATAAAATGGATTGGGAGGATACAACAGTTATTGAGGCCACAAAACAATACTTTGATAAGTTCGTGTCTGCCTGGAACCCTCGACCGGCATGCAACCACTTGGATTTTGTTCGCAGGTCACTCCTAGATGACCCTTGCTTGCTAGATACAACAAAAATTCTATCCTCCTCCCCAAATTTAGACCTTGAAGAACTGCTTAATCGAGTTCAGCGCCACACTAAATGTTCAAAATAGACATGCCTGCGTAGAAAGCAATCACAGCTCCAGTGCAGTACAACGCCCCTGGGCCGCGCAACCTACTTCTTCCTTGCACATTGAAAGTGATGGGAAAATTAAGTACCTCCCTTCCAGAAATGATGACAGATTGAACATCCACAATCGAACTATGATATACATATGGAGAGAAAATGTCGATTGCCAACTGGTACTTTCCCGCCATGCCATTCTTAAGTATATTGCAAAATATGCTTCGAAAGCTGAGCAACGCTCAGAAACATATCACCAAATGTTATCTAGATTTTCAAGAGACGCAGATGCAGATTCTCCAGCACATATCGTGATCCGTAAAATGCTAACAGAAAGCATTGTCGAACATGACATAAGCACACAAGAAACATGCCACATGTTGCAAAAAATGCCACTTGTTATGTGCAGTCGTCCATTTGTATCATTAAATGTTGGAAAAAAAATTCTGAGACGTGTCGTTGAAAGTGACGCTGATGCAGAACAAACATCCGCTTTCTTGGATGCATATAAAGTTCGTCCAACAATCATGGAACACCTACCACTTATTCAAGTTGCTCGAGATTGGAGCTACAACAAGAATCGTAAAGGTGATAAATGGAAAAAGTGAATGATACACGTAATTGTTCGGGTCCACCCGAGATTTGTGGATGTCCCAGCTCAGGATTCAACGTCATATGACCTTTTCTGTTGGTCAGAACTCCTTTTATACAAGCCTTTCAGAAATATTGCGTCAGAATTTGGAGCAACCCCACATGACATCAACGACACTTGGGACATGTTCAAGCACAACTACAAACCGTGGCATGTTTTACGCATAAACGCTTGAGACACATGACTGGAGAATCGAAGACAACCGCCAATTAAAATGGCACTCGGGATTAACTATCCACAAGTCGCGGGGACTTGCTTTATGCATGAGCAACCATCGACATTGGAACCACTGAAAGGCAGGGTCTGACATTCACAACTTTCTCCAGAGTTCCCTCGCTTGCAAATCTGCGTATTTCACCTGCTTTTTCATTCGAGAGATACTCAAAAATGGTGTACGTAACAACACTTCGAGCAAGAAGAAAGGAGGAAGCAAGACTACTATCACTCAGCCTATCGTAAAAGCTACCCTCTGCTTTGATAGCACCTCCGCTACTACTATACTCAACACTTATTCTATCCAAAGCGACATTGCTGCTCAAGGGGTATCAAATGTAATCATGTTTATTCAAGCTAAAAAAGCCCACTAAAGGCTACTATTCATGATATAAAAAATGCAAATGTATACATGTCTCATTGTGTGCACGCAGATCTACATTTATTAGATGTTGTGAAATATGATATGAAACTTTAAATGTACAAAGTCTGTAACAGAAATAAATGTACACATACAAAATTTCAATCTAATGTTTCAACTCAATTCCTACACTACAACTATCAATCACACACATTATCAACTGTACAATAAATAATTTTCCAACAAAACACCAACCGAACAACCGATGCACAACTAACACAATAAACCCGAATAAAATACATACAACATCAACTTTAAGATAAATTAACTATTGAAAAGGGTTAACAAGTTTGAAAAGTAGAAACAACCTTCACATTAAGTGGCCCATCTATATTTCTACACTTACGAAATCAATCACACCCCTAATCACCATCTACTACAAAAGTAATAATTATACCTCTAAAACAAATAACATATACCGTTCGGTGTTCACATTGCATGAAACACATGTGATTGCTAGTTATTATTATTATAATTATATAATGTAACACTACATGTAATGCCCCTTCCTGTTAATAATTAATTTACATTAATCATTAAATTACGAAATCAAATAAACACTAGCCTAATAATAATTTAATTATTTTACCCTATCAAGCTTCCTAGGGTCATAAATTAAAAAAAAATCCACCCCTGGTAAATAATTAGTCTCCCCCCCTTTTATTAATTTTCCTACACACCCTTTTAATTTTTAATTCATTTTCCCCCTTTTACTCTAGTCTACCCCCACACCCCTCTTAATTTATTTTCCAAACCCATTAACATGTCATGTTTTTAAAGAAAAGTAGGGTTGAAGGAGGGCCCTAGGATCAAATCCAATCTTGGCCCTTGATTTCAAATCCACCCTAATGTTGCCCTAAATCTCTCTATGTTTTCTTTTCTTTCTTTTAGCTTTCTTTTCCCATGCCATTTTCTCTCATTTTGTTTTGTGTTTTCAATTGAATGTGCAGGTTGAGGAACTATGAGGATTTGATTTCCTGGAGATTTCTTTTGAGGACCTGTGTAGTTGTTTCTTCTTTACTGGTTTAGTATCACTACTATGTATATACATACATACATACATACACACATACATACATACATACATACATACATATATATTGGATTTACGTTGTTTGGGATTTTGGATCTCTGTTGGATTTTTTTTTGTTTATGGTAATGGCGACGTGCGGGGAAGAGAGGGATCGGGTCGGCCGTGTGGAGAAAGGGGCGCGAGGTGGATGGACAAAGCGTGGGAGTTGGGACGCGGGTGACAGGGGCGGTGTAAGTAGGTGCTATCGCGACGGGGGACGCGAGGGGGCAGGGGGCGGGGTAGTGAGGGAGCAGTGCGGGGTAGGGAAAACACGAGTCGGGTGCGCGGGGGCATGGTGCGTAGGGGACGTTGGGGGAAGAACGAGGGCAGCTGTGGGGCACAGGGGGTCGTTGGGTTTGGGTCAGCGAGATATGCGTGGGGGGGTCGCCCCCAAAACAAATTTTGTTTTATTTTATTTTATTTTATTTATATTTATTTTGTTTTAAATTTTATATGTTTTTATTTTTTTATTTAAAAAAACTATAATTTTATTTTATTTTATTTACTTTTTTTAATATATATATATATATATATATATATATATGTTTTTTTTTTTTTTTTTTTTTGAAACCATATATATACACACTATATACTATTTATATTATGTAATATATAATATATAATATACAATATATATATTATATAACATGTATAACATTTGCTGCAATTAAATCAATATATATATATAATTCTAGGAAAAAAAAAAATAGTCATAAGTTGGAAACCAAAAAAATGTAACTATATTAAATTTGTTTTCATTTCCTTGTTCAATACTATCAAACTTGCAAAACAAAACCATTATATAAAAAAATGATAATATAACCATTTTTAAAAAATCCTAAAACTCCAAGAACACTAACTTTCCTTCAAATGAAATAACTAAATGGTATTTCAAATTTCAGATTTTCATGCAAGAAAAAAAAATTACAATAAGAACATATCCATGTGCATTTATATATTTATTTTTGTTAAATGCAAGACTAATTAATTTACCAGTTACCCAAGAGTCCGCGTGTTTGAACCACGGCTCTGATACCAAAATGTAATGCCATATTTTTTTTACTTTTAAAAGTAAGAACAACTAAATATTTCAGATTTAATGTATATTGCATAACTATATTGTGTAGATTTCTAAACAAAACAAAACCTTCCAAATGAAGACATTGAAATAAAAAGGTTCATGGTTTCATTATGATCTCAAAATGATAATCTTACAAGATTCTTGCAACAATGAAGGAAAACTTCCTTAGCAAATGACTTATGTTTACAATAACATCAAATACCAAAAAAAAGGTGTTTACAAGAATGTAAAACTTCTCAAAGCCACATTTATTTACAAAATGAAAGTAATGCCCTCAAAAGATGAAGATGACCAAGAGGACCAAGATGGCAAAGAGGCTCCAACTATCTCCAACTTGAGTGTTCTTCCAAGGATGCTGAAATAAGAGGCAAGACTTGTTTACCACCCAACCAATAGGCATCATCACATGCCTTTCCATGGTTGGAAGCCATGCTAGCCTCCCCCAAGCCCATGGGAGAGAGGAAAAAACTTCCACAATGTGCACAAGTATAAAGGGGATAAAACACAACAAGAAATACATAAGATCATTTAACCACTTAGACATACTACACATGATATAAACAACAACATGAGGATAACAAGGTCAACCTCACAAGGGGGAATAGAGGAACTAGGATGCCCAAATCGAAGGTGTCCAACCATAGGAGCACAAACAAAAATATGTTTACAAAAATCCTTATTCCTCTTAATCATTCATCCTTCTTATTCCTCCTTTATGTCATAGAAATCCTTCTTGGGAGGATTTTCAAACCCAAAAGGGTTTCCTCACCAAGAATGGGGAAAGGTTCAAGCCATATGAACCTTTCTCCCACCTCAAACCATATGAGGGGATGAGAAGGGACCTTCATGGCTTGACCAACACCATGAGGTTTGAGAGGGAAATCCCTCTCTCTTCCCCTACATTCTCCAAAAACCATCAATCCAAATGATGGTGGAGAGAAAACAAAAGAAAACAACAAAGAACAAGCAAACAAACCACATTCACCACACAACTTCACAACACATCGTTTCACACACATCATTTTATTGATCATAGCATAGTTAACAAGATAAGCACAACTAAGAAAGAAAAAGGTTAAGAATCCTACCTCTACAATGCTTTCCAAGACTCTAAGCTTTTCCCTTTGTCCAAGGAAACCTCCAAGCTCCCAAAATTCTCCAAGTTCTCCCAAAAAAAAATGAGCCAAGAAGGCCCCTTCCTTCCACATGAGGAAGAATAAGAAGAGGAACCCAAAAGTTTCTTACCAATGGGAAGGTGACAAGTGTCACCCCCTCTCCTCTCAAGAGTCAAAGATTCCAAAACCAAATAAGTAAAAGTAAACTCACCTTTTAGCCCTTATCACCCAAAATACTAAAAACAAAAATAAAACAAAGTGGAGCAACTTTTAACAATTACACACAAACCAACCATCTTACATGGATGGTGACTAAGGAGGGAAAAATGGGAGGGAAACTCCCTCCAAACCTTGGAAATAAGCCCCCCTACCTATTAGGTAGGGTCCAAGGGCCCATTTTCATGCTAAGGGAACTCCCAAACTCAAAAGGGGTCCCTAAAATGCCCAAAATAGCCCAATTTCGGGTTTGGCATGCTTGGGCACAAGGGTAGAGGGTGTGAGGTCCACCCAAGGTTCAAATGTGGTCCCCAATCCCTTCTACCAACACACACACACACTTACCAAAAACCATCACCTAAATTAAGATGAGATCATTAAACCCCTAAACTAGTTTGCTTAATAAACACACCCTAAACATAATTAATTTTACAAGACATAAATACATTACAATTGACGGTTCACCCATGGTGCCCAAATAAATACACCTATTCTAAGGCCTCAAACATTTAGCATGGTTAGGACTCATCCGTGGGTCGCTCGTGCACAATTGTGTAGCTGTCCCCGAAACCCATGCTCTCATATACATTGCCACTGCACACTCATTGCACACATTAACCGCATATGTCCAATATAAATCATCATATACACATCACAACTTAATCAACTTATAATGTCCTAACATAATTTTACAATTGCTAGTGCAATGTATACAATTATACACATTGTTTTCCACGAATCATCCATGATAAAATTACAACGACATACACTTAGGCTAGCATGAAATTACCATTATTAAATCCAGAAAAATATATCATTAATCAAATCGAACACAAGAACTAACATCTAACCAATAAATCTAACTATCATATAACCTTGTTAGTGTCATCAACATCATAAGAAATATATCAATATACGAATCTAGTCCAATTGGCACTACGCTCCCAAAATATCGTAATGTCCATGAGGATAAAATAACATAGTAAAATGTCCAAAATCTATGAGAGTCTCAATCAAAACATGTCTATGCATAAGGGAACCAAAAGATTACTGGAGCTATAAAAACGTGGGCACTACACTTCACCTTTTACCTGAATATTCACCTTCTCCTTTTAGAATTGGTCATTTGGGTTGAAGATTGATTCCAAAGTGACAAGACCCTTTGGTAGTTTGTTGGTCCTCAGCTGCACCACTTGGTCACCATACTGCTGCTCCAGTTTGTCTTGGTTTCTGGAGGAGAACTCAGCTTCTTCTTGTAGAAAGTTGACAATTTGCTGATCATTCTCGAAGACCTGCCAACTTGTGTTATTATCAGGGACAATGGTCTCATAACCACTTTGATATGGGGTTGAGACTTATCACTCTTGATACTCTCTACAACATCAAATGTTGCCCCAATTGTTGCCAATTTGTCATCACTTCATTCTTCTTCCTCGGGATAGAATTGATGCTAAATGCTTCAAAATCCTCGATGAGGTCCCATACCCGGTTCTTATAGCTCCTTAGCAGATCATTCTTGGCGTATTTTGTCCTCGGACTTGATTAGCAACTAGTTCATTGTCGCCAAACACTTGCAAGTTCTTGATACCCCTTTTCCTTGCCCAATGCAATCCATGGACCAAAGCCTCATACTCTGCTGTGTTGTTTGAATAGGAAAATTGGAAACGGAAAGTTGAGTAGTATTTCATACCTTAGGGGAAACAAGCATAGCTCCTCCTCGGCTCCTTGTCTACTTCTTGAGCCATCAAAGAACAACTACCATACCTCATTATCATCTCTGTGGTTTGGCTTAATGATGTTAGGAAGAGGGTGATCATCCTCATGCAAACAAAGTAGACTCCTAGCTCAGATTCCTCCATCTATTTATAAGGGTCAAAAGCATGCCTCTTGTTTGCCCACTCGTTGAGGTTCAAGTCTGGGATACACCCCACCTTGGTATCTACTTCACAAGTGCTTGGGAGATCCTCTTGATCAAAGGCCAAACAATTGGCGTTGATTAGGCTAGGTACATAAGACTCAATATGGTAATCTGTAATGGGCTCAGATATGATTGTGGCCTTAGCTCCATACCTTGTTCTAAAAAGCATGCAACCAATCAATGCAGACAGATAGCCCCCAATCTTAGCAGTGAAGTCTCTCGACAAACACAATGCAAAATGTGGTGGCAAGTCTATGACTGATACATTTTGCAACACAGTCACATTGGGGCAGGCGTGCAGTGTGAGGCTCAAATCTTTGATGACTCAACAGTTGTCACTGTTGTCCCATCCAATTGCACTACCCCGAAGATGACTTCGTATTGAAGACCTAGTTGATCGGCTATTTGTTTTGGCATTACAGAGCTACTTGCCCCCGAATCAATCATGTAATTATGTACCAATTTGTCCCTAATGATCAATGAAACATAGAATGGAGGGGGCTTCAAATTTTTACCTTATTGTCCTCCATGATTTCCCCAGTCGAACTGCATTGGTAAACACTTTCTCTTGCTAGTTAGGGGGATAATTTGAGCTTGACCAATTAGCCATAATATTTTGCAACAAATCTCTATCCTGGAATGGCCAATGACTCCCACATTGAAATGTTCACATTTGTCTTCTTCATTTGTTCAATGATGTTAAATGAGCTATCCTTTTGCTGCCCCTTTCTTGGTACATTTTTCTCTTGCACATGGGTTGTTACAACCGGTGCCTGAGTGGGTTTGGAAGGTGGCTTGGAATGACTCTGCATATTGGGAGTTGCATTTTGAGTGCCAATACCTTATGGAGTAATGGAGGGCTTAGGATAACTGAGTTTTTTTTATTGTCCCTCTCTAATATTCATTGTCTTGCATTGTGTATTGGGCATGTGCACTCTAAGAAGGTGTTTGATTCATCCCACATAAGTCTTCAGCCTGCCAATTGACAAGCATAGTCTCACTTGGAGATGCTTCTTATTGAGCTCCTTGCTACTGATTTTCTTCTTGGCTAGACTCTTGTGACACACCAATGGTCTGTACCATCAAGGCCTAGTTTAGTGCACCATTGAAACACATTGACTAGTTGTGAGGCTGATTGCATGGGAAACACCAGTCATATTCTTGGGCCATGTTGTTTTGTGTTGGAACCAAGGCCCTTGATGTTGAAGTTGTGTTTGGATCATATGACCGGAAAGGCCTAACAACTTGAGGTTGTCCTTGGCTTTGGTTTTGATTTGCAGCCTGAGCTGGTTGCCTATTTTGCTGATATGGGGGTCTAGCCTGATACTGAGCTTGAGGCTGATATGGCCTAGAACTCTGAGCTTGTTGCCTCTTGATAGTTACTAACTCATTCCCTAGGTTCTATAGCTGTTTCATAACTTCTTGAAGCTCTTTTGAGGTGCTAGAGGATGAGGTAGAGGCTTCAGTTGAACTCTGATTCCTAGGAGTAGGTATAGGAGCCAATGTGGGTGTCTGACTAGTGCTTGAGGCTGATAGTTCTAGGTATAGAGGCATGGGTGGCCTAGGAGAAAGTTTTCCAGCCTGAATTAAATAATTTTCAGCTCTTATGGAGATGTTATAGGTTGCAGGTAAGGTGGTGCCTCCCATTGATTGAATCATTAAAGCAATATCAAAATTTAGAGCTCTAAGAAAGTATAAGAAAGCACCTTCATCTATGGGCCTTACAGCCACTGGAATTCGTCCCATGTCCTTTGAAATCTGAGGTTGAAATCTATCAACTGCTCATTAGGAGCCCTCTTGATTGTTGTCAGTTGCTCCAACAAGGATAGATTATCTCCCTTTTCTCCAAATTGATTATGAAGAGCTCTACATAGATGGTCCCAAGTTTGAATAGAGCTTGTTGTTAGACTCTGAACCATTGTGAAGCTTTACCCTTGAGTGAAGAGGCTAGTAACTTGACTGCAATGTCCATCTTAGTGATCTCATGAATTGCATCAGACATTTGTAATGTCTTGAATGTGGTCACTAAGAGAAGTCTAGTTCTCTCCAAAGTGAAATAAGGGATGTTCTTTAATGCTGCAACTAGGACTGGATTTTGTGCATTAAGGGCGAGTGGGCATGCTGCCAATGAAATTGACATAAGGATTTGGTTGTGCCATCCTGATTGGCCTGAGAACCCTTGTTGATTGAATGAATGACCTACCAGGAGGAGGTGTTGACAAGGTTCTGTTTGGTGGAGATGGAGACCTCTGGCTCTTCTCCCTTTTCTCCCTCTGTCTGGGGACAAGTGTAGATAGACAAATAGTCCCTCCTCTCTAGTTCTTGACCTTGTTTGTATTCTTCTCATGAACTTGATAAGCTTGGATTGTTGAAACCAGTAGATTTTGATTCTTTTGGAGTTGCCATATGTGTAATTTCAAAGCTTCTTAAAAGCTAAAATTACAACAAGTGCACATCAATCTTGTTGTAATAAAGATGGAGACTTCTTTGTCCTACCGGGCATGCCAAAAATGTTAGTGCACAATCACATCACCCTTGAGTGCCTAAATCTAGCTGATTTGGGAATCTCAGTGTGATTGCACAACATGGAGCATCTCTCAAAGTGTGGGACCTTGCGAGTTGAGAGAGCTCTCGAATTAAGGCCAGTTCCTATTCCTCTGTTCAGGTGCACACAAATAAATTGCAGAGGATCTATTCTAAACCTACTCTATCTTACCAAGGAGACATGGGTGAGAAGATGCAAAAAATAAACCTAAGCTAACGAGGTGATACACCAAAGGAATGTTAAACACTCGTTTACAAGCTAACACAGACCATAAAAATGTAATGCAAACGTCATGCATAGATAACCAAACTGCAATGAGAGATCAGAAGGGAACAATAAACACATGAGAGGGTCGAGAATCATCCATAGACATATATTATTGCTCCAAAATTTGATACAGTGCATTACAGTGGCCAAGAGGTAAAATCTGCATTACAACTTGAATGGGAGGTTTGGAAACTCCACAAATTCGCTTATAGACAAGGGAAGGAGGGAGAGTGCAAAACAGAAATGTCCAACCTTTACAATGAGCTGGACCCTTCTTTTATAGATTCAACACAAAGAGAAGAAGGAGAGAGAGGTGGGAAAACTAATTTGAAACTCAGCTACCGGCCATTAATGCTCCTACAAATCCACCCACAATCTAACGAATCTGCCGCTCTATGTCTACTCGGTGCTTTGAAGAAAGAAGAACGGCGGATCAAATATAATTTGATCTGGTTGTTGGAGCAATTAGATCACGTATTAATGGCGTGAATATGTTTTCCCATTTTTCACCCACCTAACCTTGCCAAAATTAAAGTTTCAGGTTTCCATGGCATAGATGAGGTCGAGATCTTTCCAATGGTACCAATTTTGTCGAATTTCGGGCACTGGGTTGAAAAATATGTCCATTTGAATATTTGAATCGGGTTCGTACAAAAATGGCGAGAAACTAGTTAGCAGAACGGGTCCATGGGCCCAAAATTCACTTTTTGCCAAAAAACCATCTTCGGGTCCCGTAGTTCATATTTTCCATTTGGGCAAGAAATCACTCCAAGGCCCCATTAGCCCGCATTCAATATAGGCCTAACATGTGGTTCCTTGGGCATTGGCGGAGGCATGACTCATTTTTATACTTTATGTCTCTTGGGAACGGAGCAAAAAAGTTAAAATTACTCTCGGAGACCCGCCTCCTGCTTTGACTTAAAATATGGCCACGTGGAGGGCTGGCGCTCATTTGGGGACCGCTTTTGAATTTTTCTTTTGAAGTTACGCTGGTGACACGTGGCTTCTTCTATGGCTTTGCTTTGTTCCTTTATGTTTTTACTAAGTCCTTTTGCTTGGTAGGGCGTATATATCGACTGGGACACATGGAGGCTTGGTGCTTGTCTAAGGACCCACTTTTAGATCTATCTTTGAAGATGCATCAGCTGACACATGGAAGCCTTACGCTCCTTTGAGTCTCCACTTTGGGCCACACCTTTGAATGTGTGCCATTAAGACACGTGGCACCTTCCGCCTGCTCTTCATACTTAACCAATTTGGGCCCGCTTTCCATTTGACCTCTGTTGACCCTTGGCCACGTGGAGAGCTGGCGCAAGTTTTGAGTTTCCACCTTGGGATCCCATCTTGGAATTACACCGAGATGACACGTGGTAGCCTTGCGCTTGTTCATACTTTTCAACGGCCGACTCTATCTTTTTCGGGCCTAAGACACGTGAAAGCTCTGTGCTTGTCTGGGAATCACCTTTTGCTTTGACCCTTGAAGGTGTGCCGTTTGAACACGTGGAGGCTTCCACTTGTCCTTTATACTTAATCATTTTGGGCCCGAAATTCACCCTTTTTGACTTTGGGACACATGGAAACCACGGCACTTGTTCGAGTCTTCCTTTTGAGTTTAATCTTTGGAGATGCGCCACTGAGGCACATGGAGGCTTCCGCTGATTCTCCCATACTTAGCCAATTTTGGGCTCGTTTTGAATCATTCGCAGAGCCCGAAGACTTCGAGTTTTTTTCCATTTCTTTTCCTTATGGCCTCTGGTTTTCTTTGACATTGTTTGCCTCCTTCCCCAACCCTATTGCTCCATTATAGAGCCCGCCTATAACCTGTTTGTTGGATTTGAAGCGTGGATTCGTGCGACGGAGCCGTCCCTTGGATTTCTTCTTGCACGGGGCCATGTTTGATTAATTTTTCGGGGAAAAATTGAGATAACAATTATATGGATGAATTGATGCTCTTGAAATGCCTTTGGATGCAACCTTAGATGATAATAATATATGCTTAGAGCTTGGTGCTTTATTATGGTCACATAGTTTTTTATTTAAGTGATTCCCTTGTTTGAATTTGGTAATTAACATCTAAAATGCCGACCATCAAGAAAACAATATGCCTTAGAGATAAAAGAGTACCATAAAGGGAAAACAAGATATAAAGAGGTCGGGGGTGCCCAGAGGGGACGAGGGTGCACAGGCACCTGGCGCCTGGTGGGCATTGGTGTCAGAGCCAAGAAAGATAAAGCAATGGAAGTAAGTAAGATCGAGTAGTGAGGTGTGCGAGGCCATAAAGAATGTAAGAAAGAAAATAAAGAGGCCAAAGATAGATGTTAATTACTATTTTTCTCACTTAGGAATCATATGAATAGTGGTATGTGATTAGAACCTAGAAATGTACCCAAGTGCATGATTTAGTATCTACACCTATAGACCTTTGTTTTTCATAGATCCTCTATTAATCCATGATCATGAAAAAACATAAACTTTGAGTATTTCAAAAAGAGGAAAAATACTATACAAATTTGTCTCAAAGTAAAAAAAACAATCGTCTTTTGGCTAACCAACCATGAATTGGGGGAATCCAATCCATCAAATTCATCAAGAAACTATTTTTGCCTTATCCATTTGACTCTCCTGTTAGGTATCTAATTTGTTGCAAACAATAGAAAATAAGTGTCTCTTGGTTAAACAACCACAATTAAGGAAAATCTATATCCATCAAAACCAACCTTGACTATATTTATTTGAATCTTACTACTTAATTACGTTGAAGGTGTGTGTACACTTGGAGTAGATGCTTTACAATAACGCTCAACAACTTGTCATCCAAGTTCCACCGTGCAGATTTCTCACTTTCCGGTTGTTCAAAATACATTGTGTCCCAAACATTTCTTGTGAGCACTATTATTGACCAAAGTGTTTCTTTTCCATTTACATTTCACTTGCGTATTAGTTTTTATGATTTTTTTGTGTGAATGCTCAAAAATCATGTAGAGAAACAAACCATATAGAATTATGTACCAAGAAGTAGGCCTTAATAGTTTTTTCCCTACATGTAATATAGTATTATACAACAAAATATTTTTTGTTTCTTCCCATTAATGTGCGTGGCTATAACCAATAGGGTATTTAAGATAAAGTTGTTTTCGGAGTCTTGGCCACACCCACCACACATGCTTCCTATTTTGTCAAGCTGCAGTAGATTGTTAAAAATAATCAATATATTCCACCATTTCCAAAAAAATCGGGACGTAGTGTGCAAGAGAGTTTTCCTTCCAAAGAAGGAAGCGGGGCCACTTATAATTCTATTCATATGTGATTTCAACCTGCTTAATAATTAATGTTTACTAAATTTAATCACTTAATTTTTCCTTTATACTTTTATAATGTACAACTCTAACTTTGCCTACTTAATTTATACTTTATACTTTTATAATGTGTAGTTGATATTTTATCTAAGTACGCATGTTGGATCCCTCCACTAATTCTATCCTTAGAATAGAATGGATTACATTTGTTTTCTCGTGTTTTCCATGGTTTTCTCAATTCACCAACACAAACTTTTGTTCTCTTGTTAAGAGACAAAATATTTGCTTTGATAGTGGCACAAACAATCGTATAACAATGAGAACTACAAAACAAAATTTCCTTGTTAATAGATTGTTTTGAGGCTATATACTTATGTATACTCTCAATTGGTTGGTTGAAAAATAGGTTATCCTATTGTAAATTATTCTTATGTCCTACTACACAACAACCTTTCTTTAGGTCAAAGTCAAATGTTCTAAGGTCCTACTACATTGGTGAGAACAACATTAATTACTTACTACACACTTCAAATATTTTATCATGGATGTTAGTTTCATTTTTTTGCAAATCCATGGTTCTAAGCTTCTCAACCCGCACCACCTCTATGGGCAGCCCCCAACAAGTCTCGATGGAAACTATTTTTGGAATTATGTGTATAGTGTTGTTTAATACCTTTCAAAGTGTAAACTTGTACCTATACAAATCCATCTCGTGATGTATTATATATATCATCCATCGAAGGGATCCTTGATGAATAACTCCTCATGGGTGGGGTAGGCATCCCGAGATTCGGAGATCCCAAGTGATTCCTTGATTCATGGGTTCGGTGAGCATTGGGCCCTATTTCTATAGGGCATACATAATACAAATATCAATCAATATAGGGTCATCCCATCCACCATGTAGTTCTTCATCCCACCACATGTCACCACATGCACTATGTGGTTTAGTTAGCGTGATTTCCTACCTTGTGTCATCTTGCTATGACACCTCTAGGGGAAAAAGGAAAGCTAAAAAGACATTATGAGCAAGAAAGAAAATACAAAGAGCAAAAAGTTGGCTTATTCTCAATGCAATCCAGAGGGCGTCAAAATTAGGGAAAACAAGCGTTGAGTACACCAAAATACTTTACAAAGGAGCCTTTGTACTTCCTTGGAAATATTTAGAGAATGGTGTGAGGACGTGTGAGTTATAACATGACATGCGGGAAGAATAAACATGTATCCTACAATAATAGAAACCTCGGGGACTAGATCCCTTAGAGCGAGCATGTAGAAATTATAGGGCATATGGGAGTCCATTAAGCAAAAACTTTATGAGAGGTTACTGTTGTGAATTCCCGACAACCTTGAATGTGAAATGTTAAAATTTTATACGGGACCTACCCTACAACCCAAACACTGTTTCATGGAATGCATGACTAAAAAGGTTCAAGCGATCTCCATTACACCCATGGCGAGAAGATTTTTCTGCATTTACATTAACTACTTGGATGTGGATTATCAATGCGTCATGTAAATATCACGCACTTGATTAGACATTGTTATGTAAGCAAATTACAAAATTTGTGAGCTTTTTTTAGTTTTGGTCATGATTTTACAAGAAGAGTTTCCCATTAACAAAGCCATTTGTTAAATCGATTGTAGCAACATACATATTAGAGGATCAAATTGTTCTACTCCACTCTTATGGATGCATTTCGTGGATTGTTTTGTGTGAGTCGGTAAGTTCTCCCATATGGTAATGTCTTATTATTCTCGCTTGTATTACATGTATTAATGTAAATGTGATTTGATTTGATTTCGCGTTGCAATGGATTCTTTGCTTCTTGAGTTGACAACCAATAACTTAGTAGAAAAATACTTCACTCTAAATGTGAGTATGCACGGATTTGAAGTAATTGATGACGAAAAAGCAAAAATAGAGAATAGATGTCGTGTATGGTTTCATGGGCCGCCATTCTCACACTTACTTCCCGAGATGTAGTCATTGTTGCGATAATTATATTAAACAACAATATTATATAGTTGAAACTTCGTTGATATTTATTGTATATTAAATAATTTGCATGTTGTATGTTACCTTTTCGGACCATGTAGAATTTCCTCCATAGAGCTCCATTGGGGTTCACATGATGACCCCGCAAAATGATTTAGTAACAACATAATATTTCATCTTAACAAACCAAGGAATTTTACAATTTATCATAATATTCCTCACCGTGTCCTGGACTAGGATTAAAGCAGAGAATTTGTTTGATGACTTGGTTGGTAAGAATTTTGCCAGAAATATTTATGATATGCGAGATGTATTGTTGATCGCCTGGTCTGCTTGGTCGATTCCATGCATCATTAGTAAGAGGGTCACCTTTTGGCCAGAGCTTGGAAAGTTCAAAATGCCATAATGTATTTGGCTTGGGAATAAGCTGTTGAAGCCGAATTCCTTCCAAAGGTGGCGTGTCATGAGTAGGCTCTGTTTCTCTTGAATGGCGCCATGGCCATTTTAAATTGCAGAAGACCATGGGGTCTTGAATAGTATGAAAATCAGAGGTTGGAATATCTGGATCAACAAACCTACTGGCAACCTCTGTCATATTATAATGAGACACTGAAATAATGTCTCTGGATACAAGCAGTTGTTCTGCTTCTTGGGACATTCTTTGATCACATATTTCTTTAGACCTGATCATAGGCAAACAGGTAGCTGTGTCCCAAATTGGCTGGAGATACTCATGAATTATTTGAGTAACATTGACGGATTTACATTGAATCAATTCTCGGGAAGCAAAATCAGCAAGAGCATTATGCTTACCAGAAATGTGTTCTACATCAAAATCATATCCATCGAACCATTGAGCCCATCTTTGGAGACGACCATAAGTAGTCTTGTTTGTTGGGTCGCCTTTGTACAATATTCCTTTAAAATTCTGGAGATCAATTCTCAGCAAGAATTTTTCATGTTGAATAAAGAATAGGAAAGATTGAATGGCTCTTTTGGCAGCAAGTATCTCTTTATGGCTTGAATGGTATTTGAGTTCAGGACCTCTAAAGGAACCAGAGGCATACCTGCAAATTTCTTCTTTACCATTCTCCTTGCGTTCTTTTAGAATGGCGCCCCAAGAATCTTCTGAGGCATCTGTCTCAACGATTTTGAAACCTGTACTGTGCGAGACAGAGAGATGGTAGTGGACCGGCATGACCGCTTGATTCTTCTTACAGCATTGGTCATGTCGAATTCCATGCGGGAGCATTTTTACGAAGCCTTTTGTTCAGCAATATTCTATTTGCAGCAACATTCTAATAAAATCCTGCAATGTAGTTAACACATCCTAAAAATATTTGAAGTTTGTGTTTTATCGGGCAATTCATCAGAAATAAAGCGATCTTGGAAACAATATGTTCTTGTAGCAAAATGGATCCATTTGAAATAGTAATGCCGGGGTGAATTGTATCTTTAAATGTCTCCATTTTTGTCGGACTGAGACATAAACCATTAGAATATACTGATCGATAAAATTCTTCTAGATGCTCCAAATGTTCTTTAGTATTCTGAGAAAATACTAGAATGTCATCAATGTACACAATGAGAAACTTGGAGAGATGATCAAAAATCTGATCCATCTTTTTCTGGAAGATGGATGGTGCAGTCTTCAAACCGAATGGCAAGACGGTCCATTCATATCGGCCTCTGGAATATCGAATGCGGTTTTATAAGCATCTTCCTTATTCAGAAATATTTTCCAGAAGCCAAATTTTAAATCAAATTTACTATAAACCTTCTTCGCCGCTGATTCGAGTCAAAAGATCATCTCGAATCGGGATAGGATGTTGAATAGGTAGAATATATTTGTTCGGGGGGTTTATAGTTGACAACTAATCTTTTCTTGCCTCTTACTTGCTCACTCCTTTTATTTACATAAAAGGCCAGACAAAGCTCCATGAAGACTTAGAAGTTTGAATGAATCCACCTTTTAAGAGATTATCAATCTCGCTTGACATTCAATACGCTCGAGGGAGACATGCCAATGTGGTTTGCCTTGAATTTAGGGGGAGTGCTTGTCTGGAATTCTAAGCATGCGAAATGTTTCTTTCGATGCACGAAGGCATGAGGGTTGTCAGGAAGAACATTCACTTCACGATCTTATTGATCAAAACATCAATTACAGAGGCATTGAGGAAATAGATTTATACTGACCAGTCATTGTTGGAAACCTTGGATGGTTTTATGACAGAGGGTACTATGGACGAGTAAGTAGAAAGACGGGGAATAGATCCTTGAGGAAAACGGATCTCGTTCTCACGAGGCAGTATAGGGCATATGATTATTAAGGTTTATCGATCCTAAAAGCATGTCGTAATGCAGAGGTCAAATTGATGAACCTTAAATGTAGTTTGGACTTGCCCAAGATATACAGGAATATATGCAGAACATTTAGAAACAATTTTCTTTGAATCGAAACTTACTTGCAAAAAGTCTGGTATCCAGCAATCTTGTGGAATGGCTTTTTCTTTGAGCAGACTAACTTCTGCACCAGTGTCAATCATTGCATCCAAAGTGTATGGCTTGATGTTTGGAATGCATATTTGGATTTTGCAGAAAGGATTGCAGGAAGTTCGAACAGTACTAACATCAGCTTGATGTTCTGCATTGTATTGGTCGAAGGCTTTTTCCATTATCAGCCTGTCGACTTCTTCTTCTTTGTTATCGCACCTTGGCCGCGATTCTTTTTCTTGAAGCAAAGAATCTGGAATTCCTCGGTAGATTTTTGTATTTCTCGTTCAAGAAGTTCAATTCTTGCCTTTCTCCACCATTTTCGTTCAGGAGTTCGACAGGAGCGGGAGCAGAGGTAGGAACATTTGATGGACGATCTTCATAAGATTCTTCTTCTACAGGATTCTCTTCGGGAAACAGGAATGGAAAACTTCGTGAGGGCATGCTTCGTCCTCGTCCAAAGCTTGGAGAGCTTGGCTGACGTCCTCGTCCTCGACCAGAAGGTAGAGAATACTGATATGGTGCAAAAGAAGTAACAGGAAGAGAAGACTTTGCGTGCAGCAAGCTGAAGATCTTCACTATTTTCTTGTCGGATTTTAGCATCCAACTGTTCTTTTATCTCATATATTTGTGCCTGAAATGAATAATGATGATTCACCATGTGCGGCGGGCACTTGGACAATTCTTGCTGAAGTGAATTCAGCTTTTGCTTCAGGACTATGGAGCTAGGAGCAATAAATGGATGCTCGTATGAACTTCTGATCATGTTGCAGTGAAAACTAGGTAGTGAGTCATAACCTTGATCAGAATCAGAGAATTCATCTTCTGATGAAGATGCAGATACTTGATTGGCAGCAATAGTGAGTTCAGAGAACTCAACATCAGACTCATAGCTTTCAGTATCTGAGATGAGCACATATTCATCTTCATTAAAGGAGTGCTCCAGGGCAAAACTGACTTTAGCCTTTGCAGAGGCTTGGTGGCCTTTCTTTGGACAATCCTAGCTGTAATGATTTCCCTTACATATAAAACATTCTATTTTCTTATTTTTGGGAAATATTTCTTTTTCTAAAAAACTTCCTCCGGGGTTTGAAGGATTTACGAAAAGGCTTAGATGCACAGTCAGTGCATTGAGCAGACTTCTTGAAGCGAGAAGAATGCTTCTTATGCTTTTTATGAGAAAAGCCAGGAGTTGGACAACCAAATTGATTTTCTATTTGATTTGAACAGAATTTGAATCCTAAAATTTTCTCAGCTTTCATGGCTTCCTTACGAGCCTTCTTTTCTAAACAGAGACGCTGATTAGTTTCTGTAATGATCTGATTTATTCTACCAAATGTTAAATCAACATCTGAATAGTTATGCATGGCCTTTTTATATTCAGTGGAGAAATATGAAGGGAAAGACTCCACATACCTTAATTTCATAGTAGAATTGAAAGGAGTACCTAAATTGTATAGGAGCTTCTGCATGTAGCACTGGTACTCTTTCACTTTGGACATATCACAGAGTTGAGCTCTGAGAAACTCAAGTGTGCACAGTCTTTTTCATCATCATCACTGATGAACTCTGCAATAATAGCATTTATCAAACCGGTAGTTCCTCCACCAACGCGCTCAGTGCCTTCTGCACCTTGACCATTTATGATCTGGTCCTTCATGCGTTCAGGAACAGCGTCCCACCATTCTTTCAAAATACCAACAAAACCGTTGGCTATAATGCTGGCAATATCTTTGTCGTGCTTGCCGAACTGCAGAACTTGTGTATTGGCCCAGCCAATCATTCCGTGAATCATCTCACGAATTTCATCAGCACTTTTACACTCAACTTTATAAAAATTTGGCTGAAAATTTAAAGTTCTGATTGTACCTTGTAATGGTGGTGTAGAACTTTCTGCCGTGTCCATGAAGCTTTCAACAGCTTCTTCTGTCAATCTGGCCATACCAATTGTTTTGTCACCTTTGTCCTTGTTTTGACTGAATGGTGATGGCATAGAAGCAACTTGTGCCCATGTAATTGCCTTAGACCGTCTGGGTGGGTCCTTGGCTAGTAGAAGAGATATCTTTGCTTTTATCGACCGAGAAATCTCGATTTTATTGATAGCAGTAGAGAGGGCAGGAAAATGTTGCTCAATCTCAGAAATAGAAAAACACAAAGTATTAACCTTATCATTGTGATCGAATGTTGTCAATTACCTTTTCTCGAGATACCTCAAAAAAAATAGCTCGCATGCATTTGTTGGATCTGGGGATTTGGAGATTATTCTTGACTTGATCGGAACTGTTGCACATGAGAAGTCAGCTGTTGAACATTGGTGGTTAGATTATCCATCTTTTTATTCAACAAATTAACAGCAGATTGGATATCACCACGTTGATGCAACTCAATAGCTTTAAGAGTGTCCTGCATCCTCTTAAGCTTTTCATTTTGTGACAGGACTGGTCTGTATTGCTCTTGTAGCCTTGTTGTTCCAATTCATCATTACAGCGATTCGATTGCTCTATCTTGGAGTCAATTGCGCCGGTACCCGATCTTGTCGGCACCACTTGCCGATCATCAGTGTAGATCTCGAAATCTTTAGCCATAGGAAACTCATTTTCAGACTGAGAGGTAGAGGCTTCCTTGGAGTCCATAGAGATCTTGGCTTTGTTCAAGCAGATTGAGCCAAGCTGCAATGTGCAGTAATGAGAGGAAGATGAACAACTATTCATGCTAATTGTCGGGCCATTTTTGGGATATATTTTTGTTGGACTAGGACTTGACATTGTTCGCACCACAAACTTGATCGGTGTTTGGGTCATGCACCAAAGTAGGATGGCTACAGGGAGGAAAGTCTGACTCAAGACGCTTCTCTTTATCAGATATAAATGACTGAGTAGAAGATGAAGTAGACAGTCTTGGTTTAACCGAATTAGACTTTCTAAATGAAATAGTAGCCTTACCTTTGTCTTCTATGACTTTGGAAGCGGATCATGAGATGATGTGCTTCCTTCGACACATTTGGTGGAGATGGTCCACTCACGGGGTACACGAATCTTGTCCCACTAACAACTTTAGGCTTGATTTTTGAGCAGTGAGGCTTGCATGCATGACTACACTGGATCATTGGGAAGGACCATGTTTAATTGCAGGATGAGTTGTGTTAGTCAATCTAAAAATAATTCTATAAAAAATAGCAAATGGGGAAGAACCCGGTTTCATATTTACTCCTGTGGTTTGCAAATGCAATTTCAAAACTTGATCCAACATTATCGATCCGTATGGATACGGGGTAATTAGGAAATACATTAAAATGAATAGGGCCATTGCTTAAACTAGTTTGCAGAGCAGCTAATAAACAATCCTTAAAAGAATTATGATGCGTATCTAATAAACAACACAAGACAGACGCGTTTAGACCTTGCTTAGGAATAAAGGAGTTATTCCGATCTGGACGCAACCTATATGCACAAATTTGTAAGTAGACTGCTTCTTCAAATAATTAAGATCTTGCGGAGAAATCAAAGGAATATCATATTCAGACTTTGAAGAAGTCTTTACTTGAATACAGGATTCTCGCGATCGATAGCGATACTAGCAAGTAAATGGAAAGACTTAGACTTTTGATATACCTCATTATACGGGAGCTTTGGGAGCTTCCAACCAGGAAGAGGATTGTCTTCCTCTGAAATATTAGTCTCATCATTTACGGGAATGATATACGAAAGGCTTACGAAGGCATCGTCTGTGAGTCTTGACTTGTCGACCAGATGTCGATGCAACCCATGCTTCGTATCCATGTCGAAATGCAGTGTGCAAAGTTTCTGTCCTACACCATGGCTTATCTCGAACGTATATGACCTCAACATGCCTCACCCGAGCTAAAACGGTCCATGTTCTCTCGGGTGCACGTCTTACGGGATTCGAAATGCTTTGAGACGAAATCTCTAAATATAGAGAGCAAAAGATACAATGAAAAATAGTAGAACAAGAATCAAACCGGCTCGATACCGAGGAAGAATCCGTCTGCAAGGACGCGATAATTATTTTTAGAATACGCAATCCAACCAAGGTTGAATTCCAACAAAGACCCCTTACGTCAAAGACCCATCCGGCATAGACTTGCTTCTTGAGGAACAACCACTAGTATCTAAAGTAATTTGTTACACCGAAGGCATTCTATAGTGAAACTAAGACCTATTGGATCGACACATAACAAATGCGTTGAAATCGAATGGCCAAAACTCCACTTTTTCCATCGATTTCGTAAGAAAAATATTAAAAGATTCTCCAATAGCTTGCAGATCTGTTGGGAGATGTCATTCTAAGCTTATACACAATCGGTGAAAATGAGGAGCACCAGTCACGTTGGTGTCGTGTTGATAAAGCCGGCAGAGGAAGATCAGGTATGCATTTTTGTGGATTCATATGACAAGCTTCATCAAAATTTGAAATCAGATTGAACCGCGATTAATGGTGTATATTGAGGAGGGCGGGTTGTGTTGTTTGATGTGAAGAAGTTGCAGTGCAACAAAGGGGGAAAGAAATTTATTTTCTTCTTTCTTTTTGGAGTGCATTGACGGGTTTCAGCAGCAGGACATGGCATTCTTTGTTAAGGATGCAGTGGAATTTTCCTTTGTGCTTAACCTCCTTGTATCTTTGGCATTCTCTCAAGCGTGTGCTCCTTCTCCCACGAGTGATGGTAAGATTTGATGCCTTGATTTTTGGGAGAGTGTAGGTTGTTAGTCATTGCGAGTATGTGTAATTTGTGAGTGTTTTGGCTGAGTTGAGATGATGGGATTTTTGGGCATTTGAAGCAAGAAGATTATGGGTTTTGTGGGTGTTTATCTCAAATTAAGAATTTGGGGATTTTAGGGCGTTTCGATTAAGATTGTGGGTGTTCGGCTTAAATCAAAATTATGGGATTTGGGTACATTGGATTCAAGTTCACATAGTGAGGTTTGTGTGGGTATTTGGCTTCAAATCAATCCATTTTATGGGATTTGCTAGTATTATGATGCGATTTCCATGCATTTGGTTCAAGTTAATTTTATGGGATTTTTAGGCATTTGCTTCCGGTTAAAGCTTGAGATTTTTTGTGGGTATTTGGCTTTTATGATCATGGGATTTATAAGCTTTTAGAAAAAGTTAACATTATGTGATTTTTAAGATTATGTTTTTTTGTAGGTTTTGGCTCAAGTTAAAATCCAGTTTGTAGATTTTGTGGGCATTTGGTATTTTGGATTTGTTCAAGAATTTCCACTTAATGGGTGTTCTTGTTGCTAGTGTGTGTTTTGTCAGGATTGTTATTGCTCGGGGCATAGCTTGTGTGTTAATGCTTGTGGCGCTGGTGTTGACATATATGATTCATCCAATGGATGCATTTCCTTACAATCTATTTACTGACTTTTTGCATTTGCCTCGTCCACCGTATCAAACAATGAAATTTTCAGGATTTTATAGTTTAAAGCAGAAAAAAATTCAAAGGTTGTAGTTGGAAATAATAAAAGATTACCCCAAATGATTTGGAAATTAGATTAGTTGTTTCTTTCTTTTTGTTGGTTATTTAATACTACTTAATTAAATATTATATTAGTTAGTTGTTTATGTGCATTAGTTAGTTGTTTAATATTATATTAATTATGTGTTTAATTATTAAATATTATATTAATTATGTGTTTAATTATTAAAATTATCATATTTTTATATATGTATAATTTAACGTATTTTTTCCGTATTTATTCTATGCACCATTTTTTCCATATTTGTTGTCCTTTGCATCACGAAATTTGCTACTTCACATTCTTGTATGAATTTTGTCTATGGTCTAACGTAGCATTGGGTATTCTTTTTACCAATATTGTTTGCAATTTGCATTTTTCGTTTTATCAAAATTTAGCTTCAATGGTAGCAGTAGATAGGTAGAAATTAACTATTTATAATATATGTGAGAAAAATAACCGTAGGCGTGACATTGAATTATAGAGGATCCTCTGAGCCGCCAAATGGAATGCCACTCTCCATATTGGAAATATCAATCTTCGGTCCTTGGATTCCCTCAGCAAGTAGCGGGTGTCATGAACGAATTCCTTCGTTGTTATCATATGATTGTCTTGCCTACTTCAATAAATTTTCATATTGAATTCTAGCTGGGAAAGAGGAGTGGAAGTTATTTTTGTTTGGGCATGGTTTTCAATGCATTGTTGTTTGAGATTTTGACCAAAAAAAGGAATTGAAGTTATAGATGCAGTGTGGAAATGGAGAATCACTTGGTTTTGTGTGTTGATGAGCGAAGGTGTATTGTTCTAATCACGAGACAAGTTTAGAGCTTGTTGAATGCAGAATTTGCCAGGAAGATGACGAGCCACTAAATTTGGATGTGCCTTGTGCGTGCACAGGAAGCTTGAAGGTAGGGTTGGAAACTTTTTTCATATGGTTTTTTCAGCATTGTATGTCATTGGGCTTGCCTATGCCAAATTTGGGTATATAAAACTTATTGCAAACACTGGGTAATCTGAAGTTTTTGGGGAAAAATCGTGTTTGTAAAAATTATTGTATTGGACTATTTGCTTTATAGTAGAATTGTCCATTTCCATATTTGGATTATCAACATTGAGTGATTCGGTTTTTATTCATGTCCAATTGATTGCATGAGGACAAGTGGTGAAATTGGTTCTTGAGGCTATAATTGGGGGTTTTTGTTGAAGTTGTGGAGCTTGATTGCAAGTTAAAGTGGGAGTTTGGTTTTCTTTGTTCTATTTTTGGGAGGAAATCATGGCCATGGATAAAAATAACATTATCTTATTAATAGATTGCATTTATTATTAATAGACCAAAAGTTTTTTTTTATAAGCACGTGATATTTAGGTTCTTGTGGTCGAAGAAATTTTTTATAAGCATGTGATATTTAGGTTGTTTGTGGTTGAAAAAAAGTTTTACAAAGAGGTGCAAAAGCGATATATATGTGCATGGATTTACTCTTTGAAGTTTGAAAAATAGAGATAATTGTATTGTGTTCTTTAAGACTGAGTAAAGGAGAAGGTTGACTTGTTTCTGGTGGATGTAGCCCAAATTGGGTGAACCGCGTTAAATCTAGGGTTTATCTTGTGATTGCATGCTTCTTTTATTTTTGTTTTAATTTTGTTTTATCGTCCATCGTGTTTCGATCCTAATAAATGGTATCGGAGCAGGATTTTATTTTGGCGAAAAAGCTCACGTGAGGGTATCTCGTTTGAGTGGGAGCAATGACAGATTCAAGGTTGAGAAGTTTAACGGCGAACTTTCAATAATGGAAGATGCAAGTAAAAGACTACCTATATCAAAAGGATCTCTATTTACCATTGAAAGTGAAAGCTTTGAAGCCGTTAGCTATGAAAGATGAAGAATGGGATGTTCTTGATTGGAAGACACTGGGAACCATACGGTTGTGTCTAGAAGCAATGATAGCTTTCAATATTTCTAAGGAAAAGACAATGGTAGATCTAATGGAAAAATTGGGTAAATTGTATGAAAAACCCTCAGCCTCCAATAAGGTATTTCTCATGAAAAGTTTGTTTAATATGAATATGTCAGAAAGTGATTCAATAAATGATCATTTGAATGAATTCAACATGGTTACTAATCAATTAAGCTTTGTAGGAGTAAGTTTTGATGATGAAGTTAGGTATCTGTTAATTTTGTGCTCATTGCTTGAAAGAAATTATGTTTTGAAAGTGGCATCTGGGGCCTCCCTTTGAGGAGGTAACATCGACATGGAAAAACTCTTTTGGTTAGAGGCAGGATGCTGGTATCTCGACTTTAAATGCTTTTGACCTATTAATGGGTGGTATAGTCCAGATTCAAGAGAGCCAAGTGTTTTCCCCAACCACTCCAATTACAGGGACCAAACCTATAACAAGGAGAAACTATAGAGTGGATGTCGGTAAAGATTCAAATCCAAAATGATGACAAACTAACAAGGAAAAGGAGGAGTCCTCGACAAAGAAAGAAATGGATAAAGGGTTATAGAAACCCCTTAGGTTCTCACATGCAAATAAAAATAAATGATTATGATATCATGGAACATAAGGGGGTTGAATAACCTTAGCAAACATAAAGCGTGAAGGATTTTAGGAACAAATATAAACCTGACATTTTGATGATTCAAGAAACTAAAATGAGTATTGAAAGATTAAAGTTGTTAGTAGGATGGTTTGGAAAGATGTTCTCTGATTTGGAGTCAACTCAGAAGGGGCTTCAGGTGGTATTGCTACTCTTTGGAATCTTGTTATGGTGAAAGGTGAGGTGCTCTTGTCCTTGGTCAACCATCTGGCCATGTGTTTCACTGATTTTTCTTCTAATAAAACTTGGATTGTGTCAAATATCTATGCCCCCAACTTTGTTGTTGGAAGAAGGAAACTTTGGGGGAGCTCACAAGTTTTAGGCTTTTGTTTAAGGATTGTGATTGGATTGTTGGGGGTGATTTCAACACCCCCTTTCTCTTGATGACAAAAATGGGGAACCATCTCTTATATTGATAGTATGGACGATTTGGAATTTTTTTGATGAGAAATGATTTGTTTGATCTGGAGTTAGGAGGTTCTAAATTCACTTGGGCTAATAGAAGAATTGGTCAGGATCTCATCCAAATCAGATTGGACAGGTTTGTTGTGAGCCATCTTTGTATGATTAACCAAATCTATTCTCTATCCACTTTGCCCAGAATTGGGTTTGACCATAATCCGATCCTCCTTAATTTGGGCATGACTATTCCCAAAAGCCTAGACCCTTCAGATTTGAAAAAATGTGGCTCCAACATCTGGACATTCTCAAGAGAATGCAAGAATGGTTGGAAGTGCCTATCCATGGGGTGCCGATGTTCAAATTAAGTTTCAAGATGAAGCATGTCAAAAATAACCTGAAAATTTGGAATAAGGAGACTTTTGGGAATATTTTTCAAGATAAAAGCAAAATTGAGGAGGATTTGCGAACTATAGAGGAGCTGATGGAGGAGGATGGCCTTAACTAGGTCCTTAAAAGCCAAGAGCAGACTCTTCTCATAGAATATCATGATATCCTTGCTAAAGAGGAAGTGTACTAGAAGCAAAAATCTAGAGTTAAATGGTTAAAGGAGGGCAATAGAAACACCAAGTTCTTTCATTTCTCAGCTACTTCAAGAACCAACCAACTCAAGATCAAGGAAATCAGGAAAACTGATGGAGAACTTATTGTTGATGAAAAGGAAATCAATGAAACTGTTATTAATTACTTCAAGGATCTTTTTCTTCATGGGCAAGAGTTGAATATGACATCTCGGGACAAGGTATTAGGCTTCCTCCAGAATGTTATCTCATAGCAGGAAAACAAAGAGCTTTTGCTTATTCTAGGGGAGGAAGAGATCATATTTGTTGTATTTGATATGGAACCTGATAAATCTCCTGGGCCAGATGGTTTTCCGACATTTTTTTCCAATAATTGGGAGGTGATTAAGAAAGAGGTAATTGAGATGGTTCAAGATTTATTCAGTAATGGGTAGCTCCTAAAATAAAAAAAAAACCATACTTTCCTTTTCCTCATTCCCAAAATGATAGGGGCTAAGGATGTTAAATATTTCAGGCCCATCAACCTTTGCAATACTAGCTACAAATTGCTTACTAAAATCATTGCTTTCAAGCTCTGGAAAGTGCTTGCCAATTTCATCTCACCTAATCAAGGCACCTTTGTCCCTGACAAACAAATTCTAGACAACATCATGGTTATCCAAGAGGCCATTCATTTTGTTGAAAATTTGGGAAGATCTGCTATGTTTGTTAAGCTTGATATGCACAAAGCCTATGACAGGGTTTCGTGGGCCTTTCTTCGGGCCATCTTGATCAAGGTTGGTTTTGATGATTTCTTTATTAACATGATTATGGTTTGTATTTCTATTGCCAGTTTCTCTGTTATTGTTAATGGAAAACCTAAAGGTTTATTTCGAGCTGGGAGGGGGCTTAGACAAGGTGACCCCCTCTCCCTTTCCTTTATATTATTATGGTGGAGTCTTTAAGTAGACTGTGCAATCAAGTTGTATCCCTTAATATTTTGCAGGGACTCAAAATTTCTAATGGTCTTCCTCCCATTTGTCTCAATCAATTTGTGGATGAAAATTTCTTGATGGGAAAAGTTTCTATTCAGGAAGCCTCTATTTTCAAGGGTGTTCTGAATGAATATGAGAATGTCTTTGGTTAATTTGTCAATTTCCACAAAAGTGTTATTTTTTCATTAATGTGGATGAGAAGTTTCAAGTGAGACTGGCCCGTATCCTTGGTTGCAAGATTAAGAATTTCCTGGATACCTACATGGGAATGCCTCTCATTCATAAGAAGTCGGATCCTTCTATCTGGAATAATTATCTAGAGAGTGTCATTTGAAACCGACCACCTAGAAGGGAATCCTCCTTACTCAAGCTGGAAAAATTTAATTGCTCCAAAGTTCACTCCAAGGCATTCCCATTTATGTTATGTCTCTTTTCAGGTTACTGGTTAAGATCTTGGAGGCGCTGGAAAAAATATAGAAAAGGTTCTTGTGGGCTGGTGTGGAGGAGAAGTTAAAATTCCCTCTTGTGGCTTGGGATAAAGTTACTAGACCCAAGGAATGTGGCGTTGGTCTGGGCTTGAAGAATATGAGATACATGAATGAGGCCCTTGTTGCCAAAGCGGGATGGAGAGTGATAAAGAAGATGGTCTATGGACTGACATCATCAAAAAGAAATACTTAGGGAATGTTGGTAGAATAGAAACTTTTTTCTGCAAGCCAATCTCCCTTGTGGATATTTTTTTAGAAATATTTTCTTGCTTCAAAAGAGATTATGAGAAGGGGTATTAAACGGAATATTGGTAAAGGAAACAAGATTCACTTCTAGAGGGATTCTGGTTTTCTGAGTAGATTTTGTGGAGGAAGAGCCTTGGAGAAATGTGGCACAATTTTTTGAAGATAGGGGCAAAGTGTGGGTTAAAGACTATTGGGTTTTTTCTAATGATGATATCATTTGGGAGGCTTTGAATCCACCCCCTAATTTCAATCGGCATACGCTCCCCTTTACCACTCTAAACCTTAAATTACGGAGTTTCTATATCTCGAGGTTTCAACAACATGAGGACTCTATTATTTGGAAGGAAGAGGATTTGGGAAATTATTTTGTTAAATTTTCCTACTACCTTAATTTCAAGGATTCTATCCAAAAGGACTATTGGGGTAGACTTTGGGTGAAATATATTCTACCTAAAGTTAACATTTTCTTTTGGTTGGCGATGCAAAACAAAATCCTCACTATTGATAACTTGAGGAAACGGGGAATGGTTATACCCAACAGGTGTGTCCTTTGTAACAAAGAGGAGGAAAGTGTTAACCACCTTTTCATCTCGTGCCCCTTCTCTCAAGTGGTCTTTACTAAGGTGATGGATTTGTTCCAAGTGCAATGGCTCCTTCCTAATTCCATTGAGGATTGTTGTTTGCAATGGGAATGCCCTTTTAGGTTTCCCTTTCTTGTTGCTACTTGGAAGATGGCCCTTCCCCATTTCTTTTGGTGCTTATGGAAGGAAAGGAATGCCCTCATCTTTAGAAATCAGAAAGCTAACATTAGAAAGGTCAGTGCTTGTTTGATTTCCTCTATTAAAGAGAATTCCAAACTTTTTAGAGGTAAGATTAAAAAGGCTTGTTCTAGCAAGGAAGAGGAAGTCCTCAAACAATTCACCTATATCCCTCCTCAAGTGGTCTTTCCTTCTACTCATATCAAGTGGTCCAAACTGGAAAGGGAAGGGTCAAACTTAATTTTGATGGGGCTTGAAAAGTAATCTTGGCATGACAGGGGGGTGACATTATTAGAGATCATGAAGGTGACTGGATCCTTGCCTATGTTGGTCCTTTGGGCATTCAAAGCAACAATGTGATGGAGGCTCGGGCGTTGCTCTGGGGTGTTAGCCTAGCTAAGGAAAGAGGTATCAACCATATTTTAATTGAGGGGGACTCTCTTCTCATTATCAATGCCATTAAAAAGGATCATTCCCATAATTGGGCTCTGGGTAACATTATTTTTGATATTAAGGAGCATCTTAAAGGTTTTGATTCTTTCATTATCAAACATACTTCTCACCTTGGGTACATTATAATGATTTCAAATTCTGGCATAAAGGTGATATCATCCCCGCGCCAATTAATGATATTACACACCATGAAAAATCATAATAATTTCACTATCGTCCACTCGAGCGAGGAAAATTGGCTCATTTTTCAAGACAACAAGCTCATGTTTGGCTTTATTTCACTTTGGAAAGGTCATTTTAACACCAAAATTTACAAGAACCATTTGGTTGGGATTCTGGAAAATATTCTTGTGACCATGGGTGGAGACAGAGTTAGGGTGGAACCATCTAGCCATGGCAATATTGTGGACAACCCTTCTATGTGGCACATGCTTCGGGTTGGGGATTTAGAAAGTATATCACAAAGTTGTAAGGGCACGATCCTTCGTTAACCAAGGAGTTTGGGTTGGCGTGGAAGGATGGTAAGGTGGTGGTCAAGGGTATGGAAATTGAGACTTCAGAGGAAATCATTTTCGGATTATCGTACAGACATGGATGACCCCAAAATTTTCAAGGACAAGAATAGACGTGAGCATGAAATTAACACCTTTTTCGTTGGCAAGGAAAGGGTGCATTACTTCACTGATGGCATTGCTCGGTCCTACATCCTTGGAGTGTGGAAGGAGGTTTTCCTTCACATTATGAAGTATTTAACTTTGGAAGGCAAGTATCGTAAGATCTACACTCATCACTTGTCTCTCCTGAATATGTTCAAGCACAAGAAAATGTTAAGTATTCCCTTCTTTTTGTTCATGTCTTTGACTACCTCTGTGAAATATTTTCAAAGGGGTAAGGTGGATACCCCTATTCATGAGGGGCTCATTCTCCTTTTGTTTCAAAATGGTAAACTTGTCTTTGGCTAAACCCATGCCCCAAATCGAGGAGGAGGAGGACATTACTTTGGTGAATGTCTTACAAAGATGCGTGAGGGAAAATTGGGCCATAACAGAGTTGAGGAGGGGAAGAATGTGGTTGGCTCGGCGAGTCAGGAGGCAGGGTCCTCGAAAGGTAAAGGTAATATGATCTCGGAAAGCTGAGTTGAGCTACAAGGACTTGAAGAAAAAATGTAGTACTTGGAGATTGTGTTACAAGTTATGGAGGAGACAAATTCGGTGGTTAGGAATGGCATGATCAACAACATTGAAGCCACCAAACAAATTTGCATGGCCTAGAAGAATATTAGGGGGAAATAAATGGTCTGGATAATCTTGTTTGGGATATGAGGGTTTGTTTGGAAGCGGTTGAAGAGGAGCAGAGGAAAAGAAAATATTCCAGAGCCACTAGCTCTGATGAAGAAGAGGAGGATGAGGATGAGACAAAGGAGGATGTTGTGGGTGAAGATGAGGAGGAGCCACCTTAGAAGAAGCTGCAGCTCAAGCTCGAGCACAACAAGGAGACTGTGACCATGGAGGCCAAACCCTCCAAAATCAAAAGAAAAATTAATGGTGATGTTCCAGAACTTTCAAAGGTTTTTTGGTGAATTGTCTCTAATTTTTTACGGTTGTGTAGCTTCTGTTTCGCTCCTTGGTTGGGTTTCTGGACCTTGTTGTTTTAGAGTTAATCCTATTTAACTCCTTTTGTTCATGTTCCTCTTTTTGTTTCTTTTAATGTGCTTTCACGATGGAATCTTTCATGTTCGGCCTCTAGAACCGATCCTGTTTTTACCGTGTCTAATAAAAAATGCATACCTTATTCAAATCAATAAACGTTGACGTTGAAAATACCTTCCATGAACTTCCTTGAATGGTGTTAAATTTGACGGTTGTTTAGATGTTTTTGTTATCTTAGACGTAACATACTTTCAAATATTTTATAAAACTGACACATGTGACTCACATGTTTAAAAGGTAACTGTCAATATTTATATACATTTATATTAAAAAATTATTTGTGTATATTAAGCATAGTTAAAAAAATATGGAATTGTCATTTAGAAAGTTTGTAAGTAGTGTATAAGTGCGAGTGATCGCACTTACAAGTGCGAGCCTCAAGTCACACATCTCTCGACTTGTACTTTAAGTGCAAATCTCAACTGACACTGCAAATTACAAGTATCGAATCATACTTCTAAGTGAAAGTATCGACGTGCACTTCTAGATGTGATTCTTGGACCGACACTACTAAGTATAAGTATCGACTCACACTTCTAAGTGAAATTCTCGACTCACAATTCTAGGTGCAAGTTTTGATTCATACCGCTAAGTGTGAGTCTTGATAACCCACCATTCAAACAAATTTTGGGTAACGGTAAATTTTCAACACTACCCTTCAAAAATACAAAACAATGTTTATTTATACCAATTATTATGTATAAATTTCATTATTTTTAATATATATTGATGTAAATTTTTATAATTTATATATAAATCTATATTAATAATTGACGGTTAAATATTAAATATGCAATTCATGTGTGACGTTTATTACAAATATTTACAAGTATTTTACGGCTACAATCAACAAAAATGTCTAAACGAGCGTCAAGAGTTGCACGTTGAAGTGCAAGCACAAGAATTAAGGGCTTTATTTTTACTCAAATTATATAAGGGATTTTATTTACAGTACAAAAATTATAATATTAAATTCTTACATTAATTTTTACAATACCAAATGCAGTATTTATGATAACCATTTCTAAAGAAAAATGCTAGTTAATGTTGTGTTTGCCTCAACATTAATTGGCCATTAATTTGATCTATGTAAAATTCACCATTTAAAAGTATATGCCCCATTCAAAATATGTGCACTTTTTGGAGCATGTAACTGTTGTCAGCCATTAATTAGCCATTTAATGAAAAGAAATGTAAACTCATACGCGTGCCCTCTTAAATTCGTGTGTCAATGAAATTGGCTGTTAGATTTGTCAGTTACATATCACTATAAGTAGACAATCTTTGAGTTTATATTTTTAACTTTTGCCTTTCTATTCTCTTCGTCAATGCATAAGATTATTCATCAATAGAAAAATCTCACCATCGCAAGCATCGAAAATTTTGTGCTTGAGTTCTGGAAATGTTTTTATTTCCTCTCTGTGCCAAAAATTGGTATGCATTCTCACCTTTAGTCCCTCCAAAATTACGAAATTCTATTAATGTAAAATTTTCCATAGCTGATTAGGGCTTATATCCATGTAGGGCTTTTGTAGATAATTAAACGGAAGCAAGTTTGTTATTCAATATTTTGTAGAAGGTAGTTTTGTTTATCAAATAAATAATTTCGTAATATAGTAAACATTTGTTAGAGTAGTGAAAGAGGACGGAATGGAGCACATCTTGACAGAGAAATGGTGTAGCTTAATACGTAATAACATGAGAGGAAGATTTACAAAATTTTTAAAAACCCAAAACACTTGCCAAGAACTTGTTTTGTTGAGTCTTGAAAAAGAAGTTTGGTGGTATGGATGGTGGCTCAATTTACACATAAAAAAGTGAATATCGGAATCGATTTATGGTCATGGTGGTGCGTAGGAATAGAAGAGCAGATGTATTTTATAAAATTGATATTATTTTGTTGTCGCAAATAGTCCTCTGTTGCACATACTCAACAAAATTCAATGGCTACGACATCGTTGACATTGTCAATGACAATATTTTATAAGATATTCATGTTAAGAATGAGTTTTCCATTGAATGTGTTGGTGATGGATTACAATTACTTATTTGTGAAAAATATGGTAATGCAAGAGTAGGAGAACCAAACAGATTTTGGAGAACAAAAGAATGAATATAGATTTGTGAAAGGAGAATTCGAGGAACAAGGAAACTCTAAGATGATGCTACTATGGAAGCAATAGCTATCCTCAAAAATTTTCACAAAATGTAAATTTTCTCTATTTGCGTTGTGGCTATGTGGCTTTTTGTCTTTTTGCCGCATACGGGATTTCTCTCTTCTATGCTTTAATGTCATATTCTGCCTTAAGGACATTTTTGTAAAAGGATGCAAATCCTTTCAAAATCCCCATATTAACCCTTATACAAAAAAATGGACATAGTTTTTGTACATTGAAATATGTTGTTGTGGCATAACCTAGCAGACTCTATGATGACAATATCTTACTTTATTTTGTTAATTCCTATCGATCGATAATATCCAATTATTATGGTGTCACATAAGCTAGCAGACACTAAGCTAAAAATAATATTCTTTGACTTGTTAAATGCTAGCGATCCATAAGCTCAAAAATTTATATTGTGGAAGTATTAGGTTACCTTAAGTGCTATGCTCAAAACATCTTACTTAAAATTTCTCCTCAATCCACCAATAAAAATAGAAAAATTCTATAACTTTTCAACTTTTTAATGTTTGTAATTTTTTAAACTACAAAACTTATTTATATTTTTCTTTAATTGCTAGTTAGTATTGATTTGAAAAATATGAGGCCTTGTTGTAACATTTATTTATACTATTTAATAAATATCATAATTCTATGAAAACAAACGCACAACTAGAACATCTCCCATCCATGAGGCATGAACTTGCCGCTCTGTCTTGTTTAATTTAAAATGTTGTTAACAAAATTACTATTAACAAAGGTTTATTAAATATACATGAACATAATGATTGGATACTTTATACAGGGATTAAGGCACCTATAAACCTTACAATAGAATGCATCATGAGCATCACCAAGAGTGAACAAAAAAGAAACATGACAAAAAGGGATAAAACAACTTATCCCAAACTACACTCCAACAGATCAATACAAGCAAAAATCACAAAAATTGAGGGGAAAACATCCCAAATGATATAGTCCACAAACAAAGTCAAACAATCTTCAAGATCCAATGGACTAGTTAGTCTTCAAACGTTTCATATTATCATCCTGCTCGCTCATGATAGGGATGTCGTCTTCAACCTACTCTTCCTCATCAGAACTATTGAGGTGGAGATTATACCTGTGAACTTTGTGTCCCTGCTCCAGCTTGACCACACACCCTTGTAACTCCAAAACAAAACTTTTGATCTCTACCATATCAACCCTGATAGAATTTGGGTGATGCAAATTTTCTGAGAGGCATTAATGCAATGGATGAAACTATTTCTCATATCCATTCCAACTTCACCTAAGTCCTCCATATCCATTTCCACCTGACTCATGCTGAGAGAAATTTTATCAAAAGACACATTCTAACCCAGCTCCACTCTCACTTTCCCTTTAGACGACTCTCCTTTCGTATCAATCAGAGAACCTGCAGCCCCAGTACCAAGATTGTCATTGCCTTGAGGTTCCTTACTCTTCTTTCTCCTTAGTTTGTTCATATGGTCTGTAAGAGTACACTTTTCATCTAAATCCCTAGATTCAGGATCTAATTCCTTTGCCACCATTGGTTTACCATTCTTAAAAATGAAAATAATTAGTCCATGGTGTATCGGGGTATCAATATTTCCTGTTGAAAATCATGCACCAACGTAGAGAGTGACACAAACAAGAAAAATGCAAGGCTCATAGGAATGTTATTCCTAAACATATTAAGCATAGTAAGATGGTGATTAAATATCTTTCTATAATTCACTTAAATAATAATGTACCTCATAAGGTAGAGGCAGATCGTATTCCAAATATCAAGGATGTAGAATTTAGTTATATCATCTACCAACCAAGTAAACCATTTCTTTATTGCGGAAGAAAGTCTCAATTTTGTGCTTGCATCTAGTGTGGTCTTTGAATATATTTAAGCCCTCCGTCTCCATTCCAGTTTCCTGTGCTATCGAATCCTTTGAAACCTGAATTTCCATGTCGTGGATCACCATGTTGCCATTGTTCCATGCCCGACCAAACTCCAACGCAAGATAAGGATCAGACCCGTGATTTTTGAGATGAAATTCCTAAACCCCCCAATTTTTAGAATGTACCACAAGGAGGGGTTGTCCTTCAGGGCACCATAGCTCGTGGGATTGGTTCTCGAATGACCACCTCCCATGGTTTTAGTTGAATGAGATTGAAAATGGAAGAAACAATGGCCAAAATGAATTGTAAGAGAAAAATTAATACAAATCCCGCCATATATCCTACACGTGCGAAGGGTCCTGCTAACCATAAGTACAAGGATGACATCCCAACGAGGGAAAAAAACCACCGGAACATCAGTACTTAATGTTCTTAATAATATTAATAACATTCGTGATATCATCTCCCTCTCTCACACTTTAAAATTACTACCTTTAGCCCCCAATTTGGCAAGATAATCCACACATTTATTACCCTTTCTAGGGGTATGAATAATTAAATTTATCAAACTCTTTCAACAAATTTTATTTAGTATCTTTATGGATATTGCTTATGGTCCAATTATTAATTGTATCCTTTCTCACATTGCAAAGGGTTAAAATCTTGTTTTGTACAACTAACCAGAAAATACATGTTGACATTGGTGAGTAAATCCTTAATAAAAAATTTCCTCTACAAATCCTTTTCAAGACAACATATTCTCGGAAAATGAATATGTTTGGTCCAAGAATTGATATGTCAGGTGTTATACTTGAGCATTATAGTCATTGATATCCATAAACGTATGTAGGAAAATCATTTATGTGAAAACAATTGATCTAGGACGTTTAAAAGACATCAAATTATTTTAGGAAAATGTTCAATATTTTTCATTCAAACAAAAACATATTATAAGTACAACATAAAATGTATTTTTAGTAAGTAACAAATCTTTCAAATAAATACAATTTTTGTCCTCCAATATTTACAATTAAATTCTAGTTATCTCTCTGCCTTTTGACGAGGTCACCCGTATGATGGTGAGATACATTTCTCTAGAGGGGAGATTTGTCACAGTGCCCTTAAAGCATCTTGTGTTTCTCAACCACTTCCGCAGAAATTACACGGTATGTTTCCCTCATTATTTACTTAACTCTCTTGAGCGCTCCATCTTGGAGTTCCAAAAACATGCTCGTGCGGTCCCGTTGCATCAAGGGCTCATTTTCTTGTTGCATAAACTGTGTCTTCTCAAGCTTCCCGGCTTCCCAACCTCCCCCATCTCTGTTCCTTCTTTTCCCACCACCGCTGCGGATACCACTCCCTCTATACCCATCACCGCGGCTGCTTCCCCTCTGCCTTCCTTCTCGGCTCCCCCTGTCATCCCCCCCACCTCTGCCCCCACCCCTTTCACCTCCACCTCGAACAGGCCTAGAACTAGATCATCTAAAAGGCTGAACCTGGAAACCCCTGTTTCGGGGAATGTGCCTCAGGACTTGGAGGTTGCCCATAATCTCCTACACATTAACGAGACGGGTTCTCAGGAGACACACACTGAGAGCTCCACTAAAAGGCTGGAAGCATTAGAAACTGACATGTTGCTGCTGAAAGAGGAAGTAAAACACTTGTCTAAGCAAAAAGGTAAGAGAATGAAGGAGGAGGAGGCTGATATTGACAACAATCAGATGGAAGATATCTACAAAAAAATTTACTCCCTGGACAACCGACTTGGAAAAACCAAGACTCGCCATGATTATAATATGGCTATTTTTAATGCAATTGAGGAGTTTATTGAGTAGCACGTTTGTTGCGTCTCTAATCTCAGAGCACATACCAGCTACTCTTTGGGGAACGGAAAAAGAAAGCAAACAAACCATTCAACAGTTGGATACTACTGACCCTGCTCACATGACGACATTGGCTATGTTCACCTCTTGGTAGAATATCAAATCCAAAATTGCCAAAGCCACCAAGAAGTAATTATGGATCTGTGCTATTCTTGCTGACTTCTGTCATGGTTTTTGTTGTTTTGTTGTTGTTTTTTTGCTGCTCTTTTGTAGTTTTCGAACTGGTTGGATGTTTTGGGGTAACTGCTCTTTGGTTACACTGGTTTTTTATGTCTTATCTGGATCTTGATCCTTCTTATAATGTTTTTCACTCTTATTCTGGCTCCTAGGCCCCTCCTTTTTGTATTTAAGGGTATAGTCCCTTTCAAAAAACTATTTACCAATAATAAAAAAGGCGAGCGATCTTCATGTTGTTGAACTTGGGAGTAAATCCTTAGTCCAATTTTCCTCCGTAAATCCTTTACAAGACAGCATATGTTTTGCCAATGAATATGTTTGGTCCAAGAATGCCAGATATGTCGGGTGTTATACTTAATCATTGTAGTCATTTATCTCCATCAATGCATGCAAACAAAGTGTTTTTGTGAAAACAATTAAAAAGGACATTTAAAAGACATCGACTATTTTAGAAACATGTTCAATATTTTTCATTAAAAAAATACATATTACAAGTACAACATAAAAGGCATTTTGTAGTAATTAAAAATATTTCAACCCTTCCAATAAGAAGAAATTTTAACATCCATGACGCTAGTCACACTTACATTCAAGAAGTAACAAATTTAAAAACAGATTACAAATTTCACTTCAATCCCAAACTATTATACCTTTTTTGTTATATCAATTAAATCGTCCAACCAAGTGGAAGTTCATTACGAGATTAACATTGGAGATACTATTAAAAATAAACTCAATATGTCTTTCTTTAGCTTGTTGAATGATAGTGACTGACTTTAGCTCGAACTATTATATTCTTCAAATACATCCTAAGCAAATAAGCTAACACTAGGTTGATTTAATTTGTTAAATCCTAGTGACCACTAAAATAAAAATAATATCTCACTTTCTTTTGTCAAAACCTTGAGACCGCAAAGATCCAAATATTATGTTGTGTCATAAGCTATCGGACGCTAAGTTCAAAATATCATTTAGTAACTTGTTAAATGAAAGTGACCACTACGCTTGAAGTAATATAAACAACCAACTGCTGACTGTACCTGCAACAAAACAATATTGATTCAAGTTAATATATATACCCACACCAATTTGAAGTCATATAAGGGTTCAATATAAGAATAACTTTTAACATCCATGAGGCTAGTTAAAAGATGAAAAAGCATATTATTCTTGTCATGTACCTGTAATTGTACCTATAATTGTGAATGTAATTGTACTGTAAGAGAAAACAAACCCAATAAGCATATTATTCTTGCCACGTACATGTAATTATATCTACATTTAAATTTATCTTGGTATGAACTAAACATGCTGCTCTCCGTTGAAAAAATCAGACCTCGGGATGGAGAGGACTCGTAGGGATGCATTTTTTTTTTGAGACAACATCGTCCCTGTCTCATTTCAGTCAAATAGTGTTTTGTGAAATCACCTCACCAAATATCATAAACAAATTCCCATCACTAGTGCTTCTTGTGCTCCCTGTAACATCTCTGTGCTTACCCACTTCATTTCCATGTGTAGAATGAACAACCTTGGAGAACCTAAATGTAACAAATAGATGTGTTAATAATGAAATTCTAATAAGATATTGCTTTATGATTTGTTGTCTGATAATCTATACAATATGAAATCATGTCTAACAATGTTAGTTATTTCACCTTGCTTCATTTTGTTTGTAGATTCTTCCTTTATAATATATATTAACTAAATACATCTAATATCGCTAACATTCAAACCTTTAACCTCCACTAAATGCAGTAATTGCATGAACATTAACTAATTAATGTTGCGGTTGGCTGAACATTAACTAACATTACAATAAAAGTTGTTAGGTTATGTTGAGGCATAACCTCTTTTGGCGGTGATAAGAGGATATGATATTTGTGGGGTTTTTGGGCATTTATGACATTCATAGATTGCGTTCGTGTGATGGCGGGACCAATTAATGAATATTAATAATTACGTCATATTTCAATTAGAAATATTGGAGACACGTGTTGAATATTGGAATGAAGGTACTCAACATCTCTATTTAAGCATCATCTATATCGAGCCTTTGGAAATCATTGTCAGAATAGTCCTGTTGACTATGGGTGGCATTATAATATGCATTGAGCCTTCTTCTTATGAAGAGGTCAAGTCTGACCCGATAGTATGGAATATTTTACATGAGGGTGGTGTTGCATCGTTTATGGAAAGACTGTTTGGTCACTCTCTTTGTTTGAGTAGTAGTAGTAGTGCAGCTTTCGCAAACTGGAAGAAAGGAAGAGTCAAAGTGGGCAAGACGATTTTTTATTTCAACAGAGTCCATTATGGTTGTGATGGGGCTCTCCACGAGAGGGAGACATTTATTTTAGATTCTCTCTTCAGGAGGAGATGGATGATTTCCTATATCCTAGTGAAAATTAGACAATGTATCACTCAAGCTATGAATGGGACTCGCTTCCACAACCTTGGGATAGGGTTGTTGAGCAATTGAGGAGGTACTTCACGTTGCAACGATGCTACAAAGTGATCTATGGACCTCAAATTTTTCTTCTTGCACATCTTCGACATGATCGGAAGGTAAAATTTGCGGATTTTCTATTTCAATCGCTTGAGAGGTCCCTTAAATTGGCTAGAGAAGATGAAGGTCTATTCCTACACCTGGCCTTTTGTATTTTCTATTTAAAATTGAAGCTTCCTAAAAAGAACTCTTGCTCTTCCCCTCTAAGCCTCGGTAATCAACGTTGTGTCCCCCCTCCTCTTCCAAAACTAGCTCCCTCTTTCCGTTAGCATCATTGTTGCCTTCGTCTCCCTTCCGACTTCGATTCAGACATCAAGATCATTAGCCCTAAATATTTCAATTTTTTTCGCTCTCTCATCTTCTCGATGGCTCTTAACCCTTCAAACCCCTCAAAGCACTCTCTTAAGGTCTCTGAACCACTTTCGAGACCCGACATCTACTTCCTTTCCACCTCTTTCCGACGCTTCTCTGGCTTCTCCTCTCATCTCCACTGACATTGTAATGGCTACAACCAACTCAAATCACCTGATCATGAAAGCATGTGCGGCTGCCCTCCCACCTTTTTGCATGGAAGTTAGTATGGACTCAAAAATTCTAGATGTGTTGTGGGATCTCTCCTTGGTTTACCCTAATTCTCCTCTGTCAGAGAAAATGGGCTCCCCAATGCAACTTCGGAACACAAGGAGCATTTAGAGAAGATCTCTCCTGATCCACACGAGGCCATTGAAGATTATGTTACACTCAGTATCTACTATCAAGGAATGGAAAATTCACATGGACATGACCTAGATGAAAATAAATGAAGACTTCCTGGAACACATTAAGTTAGTGGACGTGTTGGTTCAAGGAAGCCCTACTACCGATGCTAAGGATGAAGCAACTACTCTCATGAATATCCATAAAATGTAATTTGGATTTGTCCAATTTGAAACTTTTTGGTTTTATGTTTTTTTGCATGCATACAATATTGGTCTATTCTTGTTTCACCTGTAATATCTCGTCCGTGAGGGATTGTTTTTGTGCAAGTATATGATTCATTTCGGAAAACCCCCTTTTACTCTAATTCTAAATAGTTTTATGTTTTGGCATATATCGTAGTGCAAGGGTAAGCTCCTAATATCTTAATGAGTTTTCTTACATCCTTAAGATCACTATGATCCAAATTTTATGTCTTGGTATAACCTAGGGGCTTCTCAAATCACTAGTATCCTACTTTATTTTGATAAAACCTGGAGACCACCAAGCTCCAAAAATTTATGGTGTGGCATAACGTACCATTTTCTAATATCAAAATATAATTCTCTTACTAGTTAGGTGCTAGTGAAAACTAAACCCGAAATATTATATTGTGGGTTTAGCACTAGAAAAGTTATGAATATCTACCTCTAATTTGCTAGATGCTGTAAAATATCTTAATTATGAATTATTAAACCCTAGTGATGAAATCACCAAATAACATGTTGTGGCAAAACCTAGCGGCCACGAAGATCAAAATAATATATTGTTTAAGTACCTAACGACCGCTAAGCTCAAACTATGTTGATTCAAATTTGCTAAATCCCAGTCACCATTAAGATCCAAATATTATGTTTTGGCGTAACCCACCGACAACCAAGCTAATAATATCTTATTTCTTTTGTTTAAACCTAGTGAGCACTAAGCACCAAATATTATGTTGTGTCATAATCTAGTGGACGCTAAGCTCAAAATATCATTTAGTAACATGTTAAATGATAACAACCACTATGATTGAAATAATATATTATGGAAGTACCTAGTCTCTGCATAGTTCAAAATATGTTAATTTAATTTGTTTAATCATATCGACCATAACCTCCATATATTATGTCGTTGTTCAAAATATCTTCATGTAATTTTTTAACTGCTATAAAATATCGTAACTATGAATTATTGAACCCTAGCAAATTCAATATCTAAATAATATGTTGTGGCAAAGGCTACCGGATGCTAAGCTCAAAGTATCTGAAACCACCAGTAGTATCCAAATATTATGTGGTAGCATAACCTAGTGGGCGCTAAGCTCGAAATATCTTAATTCCAAATCTTAAATGCATACAAAAATTCAACTAATTTATAATACTATTTTTTTGTTAATTACTATTGTTTTTTTAGCTCAAAATATTTATAATCTTAAGTTCTTACTTCGGTTTGTTGAAACCTAGAGAGTGCAAAGATCCTAATATTATGTTATGGCCTAACCTAGTGGCCACTATGTTGAAAATATCTTAATTTAAATTATCAAATCCTAAACACCGATAGGATGCAAAGATTGTGTGGTAGCATAAACTAGCGGGTGTTATGCTGGAAATATCTTAATTTGAAATCTTAAAATCATACAATAAAGTCGACTAATTTATACAGATCTTGATTGCTATATATTTCTCCAAAGTTAACGTGGTTGATTAACTTAGAGGTCAATACGCTCAAAACAACTTAATTTAATTTGTCAAAACGTAGCAAATTATAAGATTTTATTAAAAATTGTTAGATTATTCTAAGGGGTAACCTTTTTTGGTGGCGCAGAAGATATGGCATCTGTGGCTTTAATGGTAATTTATGACATCGATAGATTGCATTTGTGCGATAGACGAAATCGTTTAAGGGTTATATGCACACAACATGTAAGATGGCATTGGAAACTTAAGAGCTTTAATGTGAAGCGTGATATTTATGATAAGGATATGTAATCGATGATCTTTGGTATTGTCACACTTACCTCCTTTCGTGTGTTGTGCGTTGGTGGCTTTATATCTTTGGGATGGCTAGACATTTCACTACCCCTTTCCTCTTTTCGTCTTTGGTTGTTTTGCTTCTTGTCTCTCTGCGACGGTGACAAGGGTGTTGGTGGTTTCTTGGGTAACATGGAGTGTGGTCCTAGTAGGAAGAGGCAGGATGGATATGACGGGAAGTACGTCGAGGAATCATTTACTTCTTGGATGGATGGGAAAATTTGGAACGCAACTATGTGGAATTGGATCAAGAAGGTCTGGTTAGTTGCAGAGCGATTCAAAGAAGAATATGACGGTGATATTTTTGAGAGCATGCACAAGCTAATGCTTGACCTAAACCATTCCAAAGGGTGGAGGAATATTTTTGACATGGCGCAAGGGTTGAGTGTGGAAAACATATTGTCCAACTCTTCAGGATGATTTATCTTGCATAAGGAGAATGAGAAGTTGGAAGAGCGTCTAGTCAGCCTTCAGTATCATGTATATGCCTTGATTCAGGGGATGCAGACGATTGCATGTGGTATGTAGTCGGTTGTGGAAAATCAGGGTATAAAACTCCCTTCTTGCGCTAAAGTGAAAATTCTGAAATGCTATGTCGATTTTTCCTCCTCCTCTAATCAGAGTAAAGGGGACGCGAATGTCGAGATCATCAACAAGGTGGAGCCGAGAGGCCGAACAACTTAATCTTTCCTAGATGCATTTGTCTTTATTTTTTTATTAAGGGACGAAATGGCTATATGTATAGAAAAGTGTATAGATATAGGAAATATTTGTGGGTAAAGTGAAGCTAATTACTACTCTTCCCCATATTTTGGCATATATTTTGTAATATAATTTGTTTTTAATCATCATGGGAGTCCATTGCTAGAAGAATTATTATGGACTGGTTCCTCATGTACTTTTTTGAAGACTTATCATCGAAATATCCTAGTTTAATATCTTAAAATCATAGAATGAATTCAACTAATTTATATATATCTTATTTGGGATACATATAGTGTTTACAATACATAACCTAGCAAATTGAATACCCAAATACTATATTGTGGCATAACCTAGTGGCCGCTAAGCTCTTAATACCTCAATTTAGTTTCTAAATCCTAACTATCACTAGGTTCCAATGATTATGTGGTAGCATAACCTAGCGGGCACTAAGCTCGAAATATCTTAATTTAAAATAACATATCATGTTTGTGATACATAACCTAGCAGCCACTAAGCTCTTAATACCAGTATTCACTAAGATCATATTATTATGTTTTGGCATAACCTAACCGTTGTTATGTTTATAATATCTTACTTGCTTTTAATGAAACCTAGATATTTATAAGATCCAAATATTATGTTGTGTTATAAGCTAGCGGATGTTAATCTCAAAATATAATTGGGTAACTGGATAGATTATAACACCCACTAAGCTCAAAATATTATAGTGTGGAAGTACCTAGTGCCCACTTATCTCAAAATATTTTAATTTAATTTGTTTAATCCAACCCACCGTAAGGTCTTAATGCTACACAACGCGATATCCTCGATAAAGCCTAGCAGTTGCTAAGCTATTCTTAGTCGTAAACAAAGAGATCACTTGACTTATAAAAGTGTGTTGCCTAAAAATAAAAAAGTGTATTTAAAACAAGAGAGAAAAAATGATCGCTTGACCCAAAAAGGTGTGTTGCCTATAGCAAAATCCACCTATCCTTGATTTCGTAAAGGTAAAGGAAGACTTCATCCAAATAAGAATTATAGCCTAGCGGTCGCTAGAGTAGGAAACATTTTTCATTTAGATCGTATTCAAAAAGGAGTTTATATAAACGGTAAAAAATAAATCTGGAATTTATATAATAGTATACGTATAGACTTGGATTCGTTGTACCCTAGCGGCCGTTAAGCTATAGTTAAAGGAAACATATCATGTTCATAATGAAGTTGTGTACATTTAGAATTGTATTTTCATGTGTTACACAACTATACATCTAGAATTCTATATTTCTTATAAGATTTTGGCATAATATTTTTACATTTAGGAAAAGAAAAGAAACCTGGACTAGCGACCTAGAAGTTATACTACAAGTTTTTAAATACAACGCGATCTACTCGTTGCACCTTAGTGGCCGCTAAGCTATGTTCATAATGAAGCTATGTTATAAATCTAAATTCTTAATGTTTGCTAACAAATAAATCTAATGGATACATAAATGTAAAAGATAAAAATAAATCTCATGTTTATATAATGGATACATAAATATATGTGTAAAATTGTATCTTTAATATGTTATACAGGTAAATGTATAGTTTTATCTACTTCTTACAAGATTCTGGCAAAATTATTTTACATTTATGAAAAAATATGGAAACTCGAAATTGCGTCTAAGAATCTATAAAACAAGTTTTTACATACTACGCCATCTACTCATTGCATCCTAGCGGCCGCTAATCTATTCTTAAAGGTAAATATATCATGTTCAAAATGAAGTTGTTTTATAAATCTAAATTGTTAATCTTTGCGAATATAACAGCTAACAAAGAACAAAAGTGATCACTAGGACCAAAAAACGTTGTGTTTCCTATATAAAACTGATCCGTGAGGTGCTAAGGAAAACAAATGCTTTTTCCAAATTAGAATTATAGCCTAGCGGACGCTAGGGTAGAAATTTTTCCTATGGTAGAGTTTATTCATAGAAAAGAAATCATATTGAAAAGATACAAATGATAACAAATAAATCTAGAATTTATATAATGGATATATAAATATATGTGTAAAATCTTGTATGTAATTCGAAATAGAATTGGGGTTTTGTAAATAGGTTGTCGAAACAACCAATTATATCATGGAAGCCTCAAATCTATGTTAATTTTTGGCATAGATTAACGGGCTCAAAAGGAAGAATATATTAATTATAAAATGTATATTGATTAAAATTAGATTTAATAATATTATTGCATATATAATGTGTTTAACTTCCAATGTACATACCATAAAAATGATGAAGACATTACATTTAGTCAATTCTACATGGAAACACGTATATAATTGGAAATAATTATCATACAATTGAATTATTAATATAGTTTTATAGTTTTGAATTATTTTTTAACCTCATATATTTTCCTAAATTATCTAAGCGGAAACCATGTAAAAAATATCTTTGCATCATCTTGATGAACAACATTAAACTATTTTTGGTTCTCCGACCAAAATAAAATTAAAAATAAGGTGATTGTGCTAGAAGCTATCATTATCCTAAAAAAATTGTAGGAACGAGAACGAAAAATTCAAAATGAAAATAGCCAAAGAGAGACATAGAATGGCGGAAATGGGAAAGCGTTAAACAAAGATAAATACTAGAGCAAAAAAGTGATTAAAATTTCTTTCATTAACACACAAAAAAGTGAGTTTTCATGAAGAAAAAGGCAGTTTGGCACAAAGATCAAAAGCAATTGGAAAGCAAGACTTGAATGCATAACATGATTCAATAGGACAAAGCAGGGCTTGTGTGGGTGACGATTGGAGAGCCGCGTAACAAAGGAACTAGTCGACTACAAAATAACTAATAGATCCAACAATAAAAAATGTACACCTTTACTATAAATACCTGGTTTAGTAATATCTGGGATTATTCCATGTTCTCTGTTATCTGTTAAACCTCCATTTGCTATCTCATTCAAACAATCATCTTGATTCTTTTCGCAACCTTTGTTCTTTGATATCAAAACTCTAGATTTGATAATGAATTTAAGCAACAATAATTTTATATCAACACATGAAAATAGAGAAAACACATAAATAAATAAAATATAGAGAATAATGGAGCAATTTCTATTGATTAGTGGAGGGCATTTTATACAATTTTTGCTCCTATAATCATGGAGTCAAGTCTCATCATCTTATCCCCATATTTCTCCTCTAATCCCTAGTCTTACTCCCAATCCCAAGATAATCTCACACACTCCTATCTCTATGAGTTGTGCATGACAACTAATTCTACACACTCACATATTATTTAAATATTAAATAATACTAATATTCAAAGCATATGTTCACACTATGAACACTAATTTCCTAACATTCACCCCTTAGTGCGAACATGGGTGAGTTCTATCTAGTACTTGCTCATGTTCTACAATCCGATGGTTTTCAAAGAGTACCATCAACTCCAATAGGTTTTCTAGTGGAACCATTAACCACTCTATATGTGATTTTCTAAGAGATTCACAAACTCTCAAATTGGTTTTCTAGTGGACCACCAACCACTTTCATAGCAGCATACATGTTTCCCCACCTCATCTTTACATTCAAGAGAAAATATAAGAAATATCGCTCACGCAGGAGCTCACTTATTACAAGAGCGAACAAGAATAAATCATCTGTTCTTATTACATCACACAATGAAAATTAAACACACAACAAAAATAAATGCCACAAATTCATTGTGTGGCCCCTTCTTCTTGCTGACAAGAGGTCACTGATTATCCTCCTTCCTCGTTGCCTCCTTCCTCCATCGTGATGATGCTAAATCAATTGAATTTGTCTTTGAGGCTCATTTTACAATTCTATTAGGTGTCAGTTTCAACCGATAATGCACCCTTACAATAATAATTAGCTTTATATTTATCCAAAATAATAAAGCATATCAAATTTTAATTGCTGGAAATCAGTCACTATTTTTTTACAGAATAATTAGAAACGCATAATTGTTTCCACGATTTCTCTTAAAATATGAAATGGGTTTCTATAAATTTTTGACAAAAGTTTCCCATAATACAAATAAACAAACTCAAAAAAATTTAGAAAATTTTGAATCTGGGTTTTTGAGAAAAACGTGAATTACCAGTCATTTTTTTAAGATCAGAATCCCGAAAATGGTGATGAAAGCTTCAAAACTCTCATATCTGCATCTTAGAGGTTGTGGTTTTGTCTTGCAATGAATCTCATAACTTGTCCTAGCCTACTCTAATACCAGATGATATCAAAACTCTAGATTTGATAATGAATTTAAGCAACAATAATTTTATATCAACATGTGAAAATAGAGAAAACACATAAACAAATAAAATATAGATAATAATGGAGCAATTTCTATTGATTAGTGGAGGGCATTTTATACAATTTCTTGCTCCTATAATCATGGAGTCAAGTCTCATCATCTTATCCCCATATTTCTCCTCTAATACCTAGTCTTACTCTCAATCCCAAGATAATCTCACACACTCCTATCTCAATGAGTTGTGCATGACAACTAATTCTGCACACTCACATATTATTTAAATATTAAATAATACTAATATTCAAACCATATGTTCACACTATGAGCACTAATTTCCTAACAGTTGCTATCCTCCTTCATGTGTGTCCTTTATGTGCATCCTTTCTATGCTTATTTTGTGTGCCTTTTTCGTAATCGCATGCAAAAAAGAAACCTAGATTCGAACACTCAACCCCGCATTCTACGGTCTGCGCGTATTTTTTATTTTGAAGACATGCTTTTTTGATTGATTGAAAAAATCTGAAACCCTACTCAATAATTCTCTGAGGTATTTAATAATTTGTTTAGCACATTCCATGAAAAAAAAATTAAAATAAGAAAAAGAGCGGGATACGAAAAATTTGAAATTTTTACTTTCCCCCTCTAAAAGTAAAAGGGCGGGCTATTGAAATTTCAAATATCTGAAAATGTGGGGAATTCAAATTTCCCTATTTTTTATTTTTCCATGGTTTAAAAATTAAAAACTAAACATTTTTCGTTGTCTATAGCCTAACAATATAAACATAATAACAAATATATTATACAACTCATAATTGAACCAAGCATAGAATAAAAATATATTAAAAAGAAGAAATACATCTTAAACATAGGTTTAAAGATTATTAGAATAATATACAAACATTTACGTTCCATTCTTTATCAAAATTGATTTCTACATTGTTAGATATAGTGTGCGCTAATTTAAATTAATTATCCAATTAAAATGTGCCACGTGGCAAGTTCAAACAAGATATTTGGGATACATAATAAGGATAATGATACAAGACTATACAAATAGTGTTATTGTATGACTATTTTCAAAATAAGAAACGTTTGAGCCTAGACTATGATCTCGTTGTTTCTAACAATAAGTTAAGGAGCATAGTAGGTGCTAAACATTTTCTTTGTTAAGAAATGATGTGAAATATGTCTTAAAAACCATGTATCTTATGGCAACTACATACTAAGCCTAGTGATCCACAACTTTACAGATAATGTTTAAAATGAGAAGAGGTAAAGGTAGGAGCCTAGCGATTCGCTAAGCTAAACCATGATTTATTATTTTATGGATACTTTCAAAATAAGAAACTTTTGAGCCTAGGGTCTGATATGCCATTTCTATCAATAAGTAAAGGAGCTTAAGCGCTAAGAATTTTCTTTGATAGGAAATGATGTGAAGTATGAGTTAAAAACCATGTATCTCATTGGAACTACATACCAAGGCTAGGGATCCAAAACTGTAAAGATAGTGTTTAAAATGAGAAGAGGTAAAGGTAGGAGCCTAGTGGCCGCTAAACTATACCATGATTTTTGTTATTTTATGGCTATTTTCAAAATAAGAAACTTTTGAGACTATGGTTTGATATGTTGTTTATGTCAATAAGTAAAGGATCTTAGCGGTCGCTAAGCATTTTCTTTGATTGTAAATGATATAAAATATGAGTTGAAAACTATGTATCTTATGGGAACTACATATTAAGGCTAGCGATCCAAAATTGTAAAGATAGTGTTTATATTGATAAGAGGTAAAGGTAGGATCCTAGCGGCCGCTACGCTATACCATTCAATTCAATAGGTTATGACTTTCGATTCAATATGTACAGAAGCTTAGCGATCGCTAAGCATTTTCTCTCGTAAAAATATATGTGAATTATATGTTACAAACAATAAGTCTTGTGAGTACTACATAATAGATGAAAACATAGTAGCAACCCAAAGCTATATATGTATGGTATTTATAATGATTGGTAGTAATGGTGGGAGCGCATCGATTGCTAAAATAGAGCGTGATATTTTATTTTATCGTTGTTTTCAAATTATTAAAATATTGAATCTATCTTTCACTATTCCCTTACTTTCGATAAGGAAAAAATGCTTAGCATTCGCTAAGCATTTTCTCCCACAAGATCTGATGTGAATTATGTGTTTCAAACAATATACCTTATGGGAACTACGTAAGGCTTGATCCCTCTATATGTTATGCGGCAAAGGCAATTATTGTCTCTACCGGTACATTCTAGCCAACATGATATAATTATAATCAATGAAAACACTAGCGATCCAAAGTTGTATAGATAGTGTTTACAATGACCGTAATGGTAGGAGCCTCGTGGTCACTCAGCTAGGTCGTGATTTATTATTTTACCATAATTTTCAATAAAATAAACTGTTGAAACTAACGTCCATTGTGTTGTTACTTTCGATAAGTAATGAAACTAAGCGTTAGGTAAAAAAATCCGATACAAAACGTTGTGAATTATATGTTACAAACAATATATTTTATGGACAATACATATGGCTTGATCCCTATCAAGGATTTTTAGTGTATCACTTGTTTCCACCATGGATATGAGCCAAAAGTGTACAGATAGTAAATGTTTGCAGCCTAAGAAGACTGACACTATAAATAAGTTAACATAAGTTCAAACAATTTGGAATAAATTTCTTCAATTAGTATTGTAAATATAACTTATAGTCAGAGTAAGAGAGAATAGACCCTTGTTTTAGTGGTACTCAAAAACATTGTTAATAATCAAATCTTTTCTCAAATAGGTTTAACCCACCGTGACCTTATAGAGAGCATTGTTTCCACGAAAATGACTATTGTGAAGAGGGCCATACTTACGTTTAGGAAAAGTGTAATCCTTCCCGTTCATTTTTGATAGCTTTTTGAGAAATTTCCCACCAAGCGCTACTATTAAAATATCGTACTTAGAGTAGTTATAGACATTTAGACACAATGAATAAAGTATGTCTAGATATACATATATTTCACATTGTCTTATATAACAAAAAATGATGAGATATCACTAACTCTGTTAATGTGATTTTTGCTCAAATACTCTCCTCAAAATACCAAACATTAGATCTTCCGACCGCTATCCTTTAAACATGTTCATTAGTCTTGTTACATGCATCTAATCCTCACTACTACAATATGACTGATATACACATAAATCACATAGTCTTGTAAAACAAAAAATCCCAAGCTACCACAAACTCTCTTCAAAATACCAAATATTACATCTTAATGTCCTCTACGGTTTATCATTAAAAGGTGTAAATGGCTTAAAATTTATTTTAGGTGTTCTTTTATATGTTGACTAGAAGTCTATCTCGCCACTAAAGTGTGTATTTGTTAACGTTCATGTCATGCCATCTATATAATGTTATGGCTTGTTCGAATCATATGTAATATTTTCAAAAGGTGCAAATGGTTTCGTATCTTTTAATGCATCATAATTCGATTTCAAAATTTTAGAAAAATTATGTTATTATTGGTTAAATCCACAAAATATGAATTATCAGTAAACGGTTGAATGATACATAAGATGTCTTATTGAAGCCTAACGGTCGCTAACCATTAAATTAATTACTCTGTTATGATACACAATAAAGAACTCTAGAGGTTGGTGTCCGCTAGGGTAGTATTTAAATTCTTTAACAGACAATGCAAGAAAAATACTTTAAAGTTTGGAAATGACCTAATTATTAATGTATTTTACTCTAAATATAGGTAAAATGTCTTCCATTGTTTTGCGCTCCATTCAGAACAATTCCATTCATCACAGGTGGTATTTTTGGAAGAAAAGAGACAAGGAATGGTTTGTGGAAATTAATTCCCCGAAAACTACCACGTCAACATGTGGTTGTTTTTTGTTATAGATGACAATCATGAGGAAGTTGGTATTGTTCTATCATCATAATTTATTGATTTGGGGACACTGTATGTCCAAGTGGAATGCTTTGACTTTGAAAACAATAAGTGTCTTATTCTGGATATGGAGTTAGATGTTTCTTTGTTCAGAAACAGGAAATGCATGCCTCCATAAACAACGGACCATATTCCTGTTCAAAATATGGTTGGAATTTGGGGATTCTAATAGATTCTGACAAAATTGGTTGTTCAAATGCAGAAGACATTCAAAATGGTATATTTACAGTATTCAGAAAATTGTATAGAAACAAGAAAACATCTTTTGTTTGTCATTTCTTGCATAGAAAAGGTTTTCTTTCACCTCCAAAACATGCCAAGTTGTTTACTATGTTGAGGAAAACATATTTAACTAAATTCGAGACAAACCCATTTAAATCAAAATTGCATGGATTAAAGAAGAATACTAAATCAATTGGGTCTTTTGAGGCTAGTGTAATAGTAGAGACATTTGATTCTTCTTGCCCAAAAAATAAAAGGAGACAACAAATTGAGAGCCAAAGTTCTACATTATTTGAGAAATAAGCATTTGGATAATATTGTATATACATCATGTAGTGAATCCAATGTAATCAAAAAATTTAAATTGCATGAATCACAATACCACCAATTGTTTGTACTATTGGATGAAGTGAGTAATGGAAAAAGAAAATTTGATTCCCATATTGGGGAAAAATGGCTAAACGGGAAAAATATCATGAGGTGGAGGAAGTTCTTCCTGTCGCAGCTCATACAATATTAGACAACTATGTGATGTCACTAGAGGAAATATACCAACAAAGGTGAAAGTCATAAACAATTTTTCTTGTAAATGTGCATATCCATTCCAGCTTCCATCAAATTTATCAGCTATTCCTTCTACTAATCCTTTCAATGTTGAATGTGTGATTGTTGATTTTTCCAATTTGGCGGTGATATTTCTTTCGATGTCATAATGAAGCTTTATAACATTATCGAACCGAAGTGTGCTGAATTGTATTATTATTGTTATAATACCAACCATTGGTTATTCAAAAATATTAAGCAACACAATACAAAGATACACATGGGAAAGGTTAAAGACATTGGCGTATCAATTCTAGATGGATGCTATAAACTCTACGATAGCAATGGGATATTAATTTTTTTGTCTTATGTACACAATATCTTGTGTGCCTGCACAACCGAGACAATAACGATGATTATAAAGAAGAGGTCACTATGGAGTGGATGGAGAAAGCGCCACAAAAATTGGTAATCGCTGTGCTTAAATCGGCCTCTGAGGAAACATCCATCCTTTTCTTTTCGAAAGATCGAATGAGTTAAATTTGAGATGTTCACTCGATGATGTTCCGTAAATTCTCTAGTACTAGTGCTTTATGGCGGTAGTGTTGCACTCCATGCATTTGTGGATTCCAAACTATTTTCCATTTTTATTGTTGAGACACATATTCAAGCGATGTTTCTAAAACATTACTATTCTCATATGAAGAAAGGTTTGTCTCGAAAACAAATTCAACAAGTGATTTTGTTTAATGGCTTTTAACCTAAATATGCTACTTATACAATTATTTTTTATGCAGACAACCACAAAGCTATAAAAGCTGATGTACAACCGTTTCACCGTGACGCTACACAACCAATTCAAAATGGTGATTTACTTTCAATCATTTTATAAATATGATTAATGAGCTCTATCTTCAATTTCCATGGTTTTCAATTTTTTTAACAAAGTTATGTTTTTTACAATTTAGATGACAGATGTGGAAGACACGGGCACATCGGATGTTGAGCCCCTAAAATGATCAATTACCCATGGTGTGAAGGAATGTGGCACGCAGGAACAAGGTGCAAAGGTACGCACGGAAGTAGATTTTGGGGATGCACGAGGGCTCATGCCCAAGTAGGATGGATCCAGGACTTAGTCGTTTTAGACTATGAATGAAGTCACGCTAAGGGAGAAAATAAGAAAGTGACTAGGTACAGTTATGGATAATGTTACGCTATGGAGGGTTGTAGTTCAAGAAAGCATATTCCAAGGCATCATTACAGTTATCATAACCGGATAAGGAGTCAAGGTTGTTATGGGCTAGCTAGCACTTGCATGCTAAGGATACTCGATTAGGGAAATACATGATGACATTTGGCATGTTTTGTGGGTAATGATGATTTGGTTAGGGGATATTCCTTCCATGTTCTCTCTTATGTATTGATTTGCATGACACCGAAAAAGTAGATAGTAAGATGAGGTAGATAGAATGTAATGTGAAATTGTAAGCTTTGTAATGAAGTTACTATGGAAGCATGTTGAGACTCTGTTGTTGTATGATCTCCATTCATGGAATCTTTAATGTATCGTTGGCTACTATAATGTGATGAATATATAGATAATGAAGAGGTTTTGAATATCTATGTTATGGTCTTGATCTATACATTTTTCTTTCATGTTTATGGATCCAAACCCTTGTGTTCTTAGTAATGCTCATGGATGAGATATGATTCTTCCTTGTTATAGTGATGTTCACATCTATAGTATGGTGCATTTATACTTAGATCTAGTCTCCTTATTTATGTCTTAGAATGCATACAATCATATATGTGCATTGTCTCTCTCTAATGGTGATGAACATTCTTGCAAATCTCATATAAAGGAGGGCTCGATCCATGTGTGCACCTTGGGTGAGCTCCCAGTTAGGCTGGGTGATATGCCGACGCATTTGGGGTTTGAAGAGAAGTTAGAGGTGAATAGAGACTAAATTTTGGTTCCATTACTGGGACCTCTTTTGAAGCTGTTGCAAGAATGGTGAGGGATGGTAAAATGCTTGACCTTGGACTGTGTGGAAACTTGGCTTAGAAACATGGAGGATGATTTTTCTCATAGATTCAACACTAGACCTGAGTTTGATCCACATAAATGGGTAGAGGAGCACCTATATAATGATCTATATGAGACCTTATTTTGTTTCTTTCCGGTGGAGTTGTATGAGTGGTTATCAGTGTATGCATTGAAGAGAAGTTGGTTCCATCAACCTTGTGTGTGGAATCAAAAAAAATATCAGAGGCTTCATGATACTTGATCTGGTATGGACTCGTGTTGTTTATCATTAGTGGAGAGGTGTGTTGACAAGTTACATGTTGGAGTACGTAATTTCCACTTATTCTTGCCCAGAGGTTGCTTGAGTTTGAGTTCTTGCGAGAACCTAGAGGATATTTCTTGCGTGTCTTACCTTTAGCCATCAAGATCTTGATTGTGACCATGAGTTTAGAAGCATTTCCTATGGCTAGCTAAACTCCCACTAGGTGTAGGGTGTGGAAGTAGGTGTGGAAGGAGATGGCAGATCTTATGGTGGAAATGGAGAGAGAGGAAATACGACTCAAGTATAATGAGGCTTGGGAGAGGGAGTTGGTAAGACAATGCGAGATTGCAAGAGCAATGGATCTATGGAGGTAGATGTTGCGGGAAGGATTTTAGGTTCACGTAGAGGATGTGGAACCTATGTAGTCTATGCTACCCCATCTTGGAAAATGCGGGAGAACCCCTCGGCTTCTGATGAGAGCTCATCGGATGGAGGAAGAAGAAGGGCCGTAGGTGCGCATCTGGACCCACCTAGAAACCAGACCCTTGTGCTTAGTTTTCCAAGTCATGAAAAAGGTATTTCTAGTTCAATTAATATTGATAAACAAGAAGCATCAAGTGGTTACCATTTTTCCTTGAGTTCTATGGCTACGCAAACATTTCCTGTATTTGGTGGTATATTTTATGGCACATTGTTTCAGCAAGGTTTGGGTAGGTAAAATGTGGGTATCATGTATGGGAGTAGTTCTACTTCACAAACCATGGGAGCTTAGTTTAGCTCAATGGTGGGTACACAAAGTAGCACCACTTCATGCCATGTACCTACTACATAAGGAGGATCTAGTGGATCAGGAAGTTCTGGAGTGAGTGGATCAAGTGGATATAGTGGTAGAAACACCGAGGGAAATAAGGGTTCTGGACCTGGCAGATAAGGACCACAACCTCAACAACACGTGTTCTATGATGTTCTATGAGATGCCACTTTATTTTTTGAATTACAAGGGTGTTGAGTATGTTGCAGAACATGTACAAAGTATGAATTTATATGGTGCGCGAAGGGTATCATTGCCCCAGAGCAAAAGGTAATTCAATTTGTAGTGACATTGTAGGTGCGCACGCATAGCTGGTATCTTGGAAGTATAACCCACATCAGACGGTGGTGGATTTTACTGCGTTGCATGATGTGTTCCTGGTGGAATTTCACATTCTTGAGTTTGAGAAAAAAAGCATCAACGCGTTGAAGGAGATACAACAAGGTATGAAAAGAGTGTGTGAGAGTATGACACACATTTCAAGACCCTCTTGTCCAACCTATCTAACAACATCCATTCATCGCAACATGCTCAGTGGTTTGTTAGAGGATTGAAAACGTATTTCAAGAGGGCACTTTCACATAAGAATTTCACGGACTCGGGTGAGGCCTTGGATGTTGAATTATGTGTTTAGGTCATCGAAAGTGTTGACTTTGAAGTAAGTCCCTTTTGAAATCTTAGATTTCGTTCGTGGAAAATAAACTTGAGAAGTTATCTTGAATTCAACACATGAGACTTGCAGTGGAATTTGGTGTACGAAATGTGAAGTAGAAGGACATATAAAAGATAGTTTCCCTCGAATTCGATGTGCACCATGGCATTGGGTGTGAGATTTGTCATGGGGAGAATGATAAGAGTAAATACTCATTCTTTGTAACACACGCTCTTTAAGAATGTGCCTTGTTATTGTAAGATTTGTACATCTACCACCCATGATACCAAGGACTATAGGTTGATAGACTAGATCCATGATGCCATTGACACTAGTGTGCACTAGACCAACATTGCGAGTGGTTCCAAGGATGAGGGTCATAACTATGAAGGGTACATAGATGGTGGTGGAAGAGGATGAGGCTTTCGCGAAGGATTTAGAGGTCATAATGGTCATGGCGAGAGGAAGAGGTGACTTCCCCTGTGGAACTTGTTTTAACTGTGGATCTATAGAGCATTATAAACACAAATGCTGGACATGTTACAAAGCTCATGGTGTGGAAATAAGCATAAGTACGAAGAGTTACCATATTTGTATAGTGACATGCTTCATAATAAAAAAAAGAGGGATAAGGGTGCGGGGATGGTGAGTGTAAAGTGTGTTGAGCCATTGTACATCCCTAAGGTGATGTCTAATATAGAGTTGGAAGTTGTTTTGGTAACCACTTGTGTTGAGGCTACACGCATGAGGGAAATGCCATAATAGAAGCCTTCTATTACAAGAGAGGAGGTACTATATGGGAAGTACCCTAATCCTACCTACTAGAAGGAGGTGTATCAAGAGACTATGGAGGTGATTAGCAGTCTATAAGGAGAGTTTCAATGTTTGAACGAACAACTGTAGAAGTTCGAGCAAGAAAATAACTCTGAAACTCCTCAGAAGGACATAGATGATATTAAGGAGGTGTGTAAGATGTTGTGCCACAAGAACATCATTCCCATGTTAGGAGAATGGTTGAGAGAAAAAGTACCACACGTCCCGACTCTCGTAAGCTAGGCTAGGAAAGATTATGGGGACAAGATGGAGTATCTTGAGGACCTTGTAGGGATGTTGCTTGCAAATGTCAAGGATGGTACGGGACCAACAAGCTGCAGAGCTTGCCAAGGAAAAATAAGAGAACAAAATCACCGTTGAAGCCCGAATCACTGAGTTGGAGGATTTACTTACCCAACTCAAGGAAGAAAACACATTGGCTAGATAGGGGCTTTAACAATTGTAGGAAGTGTGAGCCAATCATTGATGCACGAGTGATAAAGGAGGAGGCCAATCTTAAATCCTTGTAGGAGAAGATCCCTACTAACAAGTCTGAGCACACACAATTGATTTTGATACCACAACTCAAAAATATAAGATAAAAAAAAGCGCAAGAAAATGGATTACAGGATTGGTGAGCTCTAGGATTCCATCACTGAGCGGATGGACGAGTTTGAAGGTATCTACATAGAGCTATTGGTGGCTATAAATGAGCTCAAGGGGAAAGTGGAGGAAGTCACCCTGGATCAAGTGCCCAACATTGTAGGGGAAGTGCAAGGAAGGCATTAGCGAGTTGAAGGCATGGGGGAAATTTAAGGATGAAATAGATGTAGAGTTCCCTGAACTCTTCCAATCAAGTGCTTAGTGGTTGAACCATGTAGCAAATTTTACCATGACAAATTTTTAGTCGTTGAAGTTTTGTTAGAGGGCACAGAGGATTTCCGTCGGTGGAAATTTTATTAGTGTGGGGTGATTTTGATCCCATAAAATGACCAAGTACTCAAGGCGCAAAGGAATGTGGTGTGTAGAAACAAGGCGCAGAGGCATGCGTGAAAGTAGATTTTGGGGATGCGCGAGGGCTCACGCCCAGGTATGATGGATCCGGGACTTAGTTGTTTTAGACTATGAATGAAGTCACGCTAAGGGAGAAAATAGAAAAGTGACCAGGTACAATTATGGATAACTTTAGGTTATAGAGGCTTATAGCTCAATAAATCATATTCCAAGGCATCATTAAGATTATCATAATTGATTAAGGATTGGAGGTTGTTATGGGCTAGCTGGAACTTGCATGCTAAAGTTACTTGATTAGGGAAAGACATGATGACATTTGGCATGTTTGATGGGTAATGATGATTCTGTTAGGAGAGATTCCTTCCATGCTCTCTCTTATGTATTGATTTACATGACACCTGAAAAAGTAGATAGTAAGATGAGGTAGATAGGATGTAAGGTGAAATTGTAAGCTCTATAATGAAGTAACTATGGAAGCATGTTGAAACTTTGTTGTTGTATGATCTCCATTCATGGAATCTTTAATGTATCATTGGCTACTGTAATGTGATGAATATATAGATAATGAAGAGGTTCTGAATATTTGTGTTATGGTCTTGATCGTACATTTTTCTTTCATGTTTATGGATCCAAACCCTTGTGTTCTTAGTAATGCTCATGGCTGAGATCTGATTCTTCCTTGTTATAGTGATGTTCACATCTATAGTATGGTGCATTTATACTTAGATCTAGTATCCTTTTTTCTAGCTTAGAATGCATATAGTCATATCTGTGCATTGTCTATCTCTAATGGTGATGAACATTCTTGCAAAGCTCATATAAAGGAGGGCTTGACACTACACGCACACCTCGGGTGAGCTCCCAGTTAGGCTAGGTGATATGCTAGCGCATTTGGGGTTTGAAGAGAAGTTAGAGGTGAATATAGTCTACATTAGTACGAATTTACCATTAGATCCGGTATGTTAATCATGTAAACTTACAAACAAAACTATTAATAAGCCCCACAAAATCATAAGACGATAAATGATTATGCACACAACCAATAAGGCCCAAAAATTTATAGGAAACAATATGATATCCACGTGTATTTTACAAAAAAAATATTTATAAGGCCCACAAATTTATAGGAAATGATAAATAACAAACATTAGTTAATATGCTTGTCTTAGGGTCAAAGATTTTTTTAAAGAAATCCATTTGTAAGCTAGAATAACAATTTAAATGAAGTATATAGAGCTTGGGCAACGCTATGCATCCACGTTTAATACATAAATGGATCGACTAAAAAACCTTACATTCATCAATATCTCACTGATTTACAACTGCATACTATCTACAATGTTTCACTGATTCACTACTGCATACGACTACTTACATTGAATTAACATTTTTTTGGCTTCAACATCATCATAAACAGAACTACATATGGCTTGATCCATCTCATACGTATGTAAAGCAACACTTGGCTAGCCTCATTAAAGGTTTTCCAACTAAGTGTAGTTCGGCCAATGATGGCATAACCTAGCGGTCGCTAATCCTAATCAATAGTTGAGGATGGTTTTCCACCAAAGGGTGGCTTGACAAATATAAGTGTAGCTTAACGTCCCATTTTTTAATGAAATTTTTATACAATTTTTAAATGGAGCTATGAACTAGAGGGTTAAGTGACCCCACCCTAAAAATAATGTACCAAATTGGCGAAAAAACCAACACAAGGCCCCACAAAATGGCCCACATGGAGAAGAAGGAACCACCAATGAAAAAGAGGCAACAAGACACCGAAAGCACAAGACCACAAAGCCAAAAAAACTAGCAAGGAAGGAGAATCACTCCTCATCCAAAAGAACCACCACCCTTGGAAATTGAGACCCACTCATTACCCCGCCACACGGTACCAAGTGCCGCATTTGATGAAGCACCCCACCTCCCTTCACGCCCCAATTGTTGCCGTGAAACACCGCTAATATGATTTTTGGCCTTACCCAATAGAAGAAGAAAAGCCTCCTTGGCATTAGCCTGAAACTCATCGAGGTAGTCAATGGTTGATTCTAAAGGAAAGCAAGCATCATAGATATTTAAAGGAGAAATTTGGCGAGGGTTCGAACTGCATGCGAGAATAGAGCATGAATGGCCTCGGCATGTACGAGCAGCTCCCTATACCACCGACCTGATCCAATCAACCCCACGCCCGAGCCAATTTCACAGTCGTATACCTCCTCCACCAAAATCAGAGGGTATGGGATGCAACATTGGTCTAATTATACTTGCAAAATGACATGATGAACAAGGTAAATGAAGAATTATGTGACTTCCACAACATCCATCTTGACCAGATGGAGTAAAAGGCAATTGGAAACGAAATTCCCTACAATTTAAGAGCTAACTTCGGCCCTGTGAGTATCGTTCATGTAAGAATCACCAATCACACTCTCTATAGCCTCGGCCTCGAGCACAGAATCATAATGAGAACACTTCTTAAAGCCACCTATGGGAGATGGACAAAGAAAAGGCCATTTCTCTTCTCTCCACGTGTAGAGAAATGAAAGGAAACCCCAGAAAGGCCATACTCACACCAATCCATAAAATCAAACAAACTGAAGTGAATAGAGTGGAATGTGAATGACCAACAAATAAAGAGTGTAACACATGCCACCATTAATTTAAACTTTTCCTATGCCACCCATCATGCATGATAAGATCTTCCAATTCGTGCCAATCTTCTATCTTATTTGAAATTTATTCAACTCCGGGACATCAATATCTGTGCTAGTAAGGTGATCGGAAACGAGTTGGCCTCTATATAAACATGATTAATACTTCAACGATGTAGGTTTCCAAGCTAGAAGAGGATATTGGAGATATATAAATTAAGGTGCCAAGAAAGGGAAATGCCCTTAGTAATCACATACATGATTACTTGTGAATCTCCTTCCACTTGGAGTCTCTCGCAACCACTTGACACCGCTAACTTAACACCCTCCAATAGAGCTTGAGCTTCTGCAAGGTTACAAGTTCCATCACGCAATGGAAATGATCCCACCACTACCAGAATACCATGCTCATTTGTTACTCTACACCTCGCCCTCGATTTTCCTGGGTTGCATCTAGAGGCCTCGTCAAAATTCAATTTGAAGAACCTAGGTGGGTGGGCTCCATTTCGAGTTTCTCCTTTTAACGACCGCTAAATTTGAACTATATGCCATTTAATAATTGATATTGTACTTACCATATCACCACATAAACCACTATGTTTATCCATTTAAGTTTGTCACAACATGAAATCGGTTATGAATTGATTAATGTTTATTTCAAATACATTATGCTCCCATTTGCAATAGGAAGAAATAGATTATGAATTGATGATTTTTTATTTGAAATAACTCTTGCATCAACGGATCCAACAATGTGTAAAGGCAGTGTAATCCAAGCCACAATCTCAATCGGTAACTGTTAGTCGTAAGTTAAAATGTTGTTTATTTCAATTGGTTGTAATTGATATGTGGCTGACGATTTTTTTTTTACTTCCCTGGATGTAGTGATAAGATTTATTTACTTATTTTGAATATGGAGGACCTGCTATATGTGATAAACAAAATATTCAATAGGAAGATGTCATTAAAGTTCGGTATGAAATTTGTCAACCTGCGAGGTGGCATGTAAGAATTTATAAAATTACTATCACCATACTGTGAACTAGGATTTTAGTGATGACAATCTCACTTATGTTGATGTTAAAAATATATCAACGGGCTTTAATAAAAAAATATCGACCGTATTGCATCCAATACTCACTTGGGGAAAGAAACATTGCAATATAGTCAAGTGAATAACAATAAGAGACCTAGAAAAGGTTTGAATTAGAAAAAATTTCTCATACAGTTCAAAAACACTTTGTGTATTACATTAGGTGAAAAGGGAAACCCTCTTGAAAATTTTATGGTGGGTATGAAAAACATATGCAAAGATTGTACAAAAGATAAATGGTTGATGAGTGATTTGTACAAAAATATCACAAATAGTGTCTCAAGAATTGAATGTGGTAGAGGGCATCAAATACTTGGAGTAATAAAATGCTAAATAATTATTTATCTTTTCATAATCTTGTTATGATGGTACTACTTAACATTAACAATAATATATACATTCATAATGCGTAACTCTATTATATTATATTGAGATTGTCGAAATATAAGTTGGAAGAATTTATATTTTCACCGATTATAAGATGACCTTAAGGTTGAATAACTTTTGTGGCGAATTATCGTAAAAAAACTTGCCCTTGAAAATTTGTAAAATAGTATTTTTACATTGTTCATAATATAAATATAAAATTATACTATATATACTTAATTGTTTTAAAATATTTTTAATATAAATAATCTATAAAAATGACGGTCATTTCTAAATATATGCAATTCATATGTGACGGTTATTTCAAAGATCCGCAACTATTTTACTGAGATAAAAATGATAAAAAAATGTCTAAACGGTGTCAAATTTAACACCACATTGTGGCCTTTGTTGCTGACTATTGAAGGAGACGAGAAGATGTTTGGGATGATATTTGATCAAAAGCGAATTTGAGGGCTGTTTTTAGAGTTTCACTATGACAAAGCATAAATAATGCTTAGCGGCCGCATTAGCTTTGTTTAAAACATAACCATTTTTGTATATAACATAACATAAATAATGGTTGTAGTAGAATGCCCTCACAAAACAAAAACTTGTTCTCGTACATAAAAATCATAAATAATGCCTAGCGGTTGTTGGCCTGTATAAAACATATACATGTTTTGTTTAGTCCAAAGCATAGATAATGCCTAGCGGACACTAGCCCATATAATGGATTCCAATATTTGACATTTTGGATTCCAATATATGGGACTTTGGAGTGCAATAAATTCCAATATATGTGATTTTGGATTCCAATATATGTGATTTTGGATTCCAATCTATGTGATTCTAGATTCCAATATATGCGATATTGGAATCCAATATGTGTGATTTTGGAGTCCAGATAATTCCAATATTTAACATTTTGGAATCCAAAACAAGTAGTTTTGGATTACGATATTGGCTATGTTTTCTTTCTTGAACTGGAATAAATCCCAATTTAGTGAAATAAGTGTTTTTACTATTGTTTATTGATGGATGGTGGAGAACCAAAAAGTTTTGAAGAAGTAATGTAGGTAGAAACACGGAAAAAGTGGGAGCAGGGCATGGATGATGAGATGAAATCCTTGGAACACAACCAAACTTGGGATTTGATTTAGTTTCTGTAGGAAAGAGAGCAAGGCGAGAACAAGTGGGTTTACGAGGTTGAAGGAAGAAGAAGGTGGCAAAAAGAAGTACAAGGAAACATTTTTTTGTGAAGGGATTTACATAGAAAAAGGTATATACTTTGATGTCTCTCATGTTGTTAAAATGACTTCCATTAGAACTGTTTTAAGTTTGATAGCTATGGAAGATTTGCATCTTGAACAATTAGATGTAAAAACTAATTTTCTTCATGGTGATTTGGAGGAATAAATCTATATGGAGCAGCCACAAGGATATGAAGTCAGGGGGAAAGAGAAATTGGTGTGCAGATTGAAGAAGAGCTTGTATGGCCTTAAGCAAGTTCCAAGATAGTGGTATTTGAGATTTGATAGGTTCATGATAGAACAAGGTTACTCTAGATGTCATTCGATCAGTGTGTTTATTTTAAAAGACTAGATAATGGTACATATATTATCTTGTTGTTGTATGTGGATGACATTTTTGTGGCAAGATCAAACATGCATGATATAAATGAGCTAAAGAGATAGTTAGCCAATACATTTGCCATGAAGGATTTAGGTGTAACAAAGAAAATTCTTGGCATGAGAATCAATAGAGACAGGAAGAGTAGAATATTGAATTTGTCTCAAGAAGAGTATGTGAACAAGGTGTTGGACATGTTTAGGATGCAGGATGCAAAACTAGTGAGTACACCGTTGGCGGGCGATTCAAGTTGAGTAAAGAACAATGTCCTAAAACACATGAAGAGATTGAATATATGTCTAGAGTTCCATATGCTTCAACAATTGGAAGTTTGATGTATGCTATGGTATGCACAAGACCATACATTTCCCATGTAGTGGGAGTCGTCAATAAGATACATGAGTAATCCAGAAAGGAGAACTAGAATGCAATACAGTGGATTCTCAGATACTTGAGAGGGACCAGTAGTAGACAATTGTGTTATGGAGGGTTAGAGGTTTCCTTACACAGATATGTTGATGTAGACATGGCTAGAGATTTGGATGGTAGGAGGAGCACCACATGTTATGTATTCACTATTGGTGGCACGACAGTTAGTTGGATTTCTAAACTACAGAAGATTGTTGCCTTGTCTACTACAGAGGCAGAGTATGTTATGCTGCTACAAAAGCAAGCAAGGAAATGATATGGATGCAGTGGTTTATGGAAGAGTTAGGAAAGATCTTTGGAGGATTACAGGTTATTCAGTGATATACAAAGTGCAATTCATCTTGCAAAGAACTCAACATTCCATTCGAGAACCAAACATATACAACTCATGTATCACTTTATTAGATCAGTTTTGGAGGATGGACAACTGAAGTTGGAGAAGATCCATAAAAGTCAGAATCCTGCTGATATGTTGACCAAGGAGGTGACAAAAGAGAATTTGGAAGGTTGTTCGACTTTGGTAGGTCTTTAAGATTGATCTTGAAGAAGAGAAACAAGTCAAAGAAGAGTGCAACCTGTCGGTTTCAAGTGGGAGATTTTTGAAGTTGTGGATCATGATTGTAAGTTAAAGTGGGAGTTTGGTTTTCTTTGTTCTATTTTTGGGGAGGAAATCATGGTCATGGATAAAAATAACATTATCTTATTAATAGACCGGAGTTGTTATTAATAGACTAGAGTTATTTTTATAAGCATGTGATATTTAGGTTGCTTGTGGTTAAAGCAAACTTTTATAAGCATGTGATATTTAGGTTGTTTGTGGTTGAAGCAAACTTTTATAAGCATGTGATATTTAGGCTACTTGTGGTTGAGGAAAACTTTTACAAAGAGGTGCACAACCTATATATATTATATATATACTCTTTGAAGTATGAAAAAGAGAGAGAATTGTATTGTATTCCTCAGGACTGAATAAAGTAGAAGGTGGCTTGTTTCTAATGGATGTAGCCCAGATTGGGTGAACCACGTTAAATCTTGGGTTTATCTTGTGATTGCATGCTTCTTTTATTTCTGTCTTAACTCTGTTTTATTTCTCATCTGTGTTTCGATCCTAATGTTGTTAGCAATTGTATGTGCTCGGTTATGCCTCTTCTAAATTTGGTTGTGTTAAATTCATCGCATTGGAGAAAGTGATTTTTTTGGTTTTCATAAGTAGGGACATGCACTCTAACTGGATGTTGAGGTTTATCTAGTGAAGAGACAAGAACAAACCAATCAATAGAAGGAAAAAACCTTCTTAAAGAAATAACGAGTTAGGGTCACAGATCTTAGTATTTATATTTTCAGCATATTGCACTCTCCTTGTGATTCCATTTCCAATTTTGAATAAACGGGTTTTCCAATTTTTTGAATTAGGATTAATGCTCTCTTCGGTTTTTTAAGGTAAAACTCCCTGTTTTCATATTTATGGTATTTACAATTGTATGGGTTTGGGGTTGCCTTGGTCAAACATGGGTGTATGGGGAAAAGTGGTCTATTTGGTTATTGAAGGTAGAATTCTCTCATTTTATATTCATATTTGTGTATTTGGATTTAATTTATTGAAATTAATATTTTAAATTGTATTGTATATATTATTTTTTGAGATTTATATTTGCCCCCTCTTTATGAGATCCTTCGAAAATAAAAATAGGCTAGATTGTTATTTGTATCACAAAAATATTATTAATTATAAATAGATTTTAAAAATTGATTATATAGATTGATATAGTCAATTCTTTATATATTGTTATTTGTATAATTTTTCTTTTCATAAAGTTAGTCTAAAAAGTTTCCTTTAAATTATGTAAGGGGAGACAAAAACCTTGGTTCGGGATTACCAAACTTTGCGCAATGGGGACAATCCGGAAAAAATACTTTTTAACATGTCTTAAAAGGGTGATATAAGGTTGTCAAAGTATCGTCTTCAAAATGCCTTCCATTTTTATGGGGCCATCGGTGATGCTTTATGTGCCTGTTGGGAACCCCTTCAAAATCAGCTATGACATCTCCATCGATTCGATTAGGTCCAAGCAACAAAAGGACACCATCTACGATCCCAACACCTCTTTCACTTGCAAAGACATCTGCTAGCAACGAAACGAATATAGTGCATTCCGAGAGTTCGGTATAAATATGGACTCTGTTCTTCCACGGTTGGAGTTCGCTTATGGAACATTCAACATCATAAACGACACCCTCCTCGAGGTCGTGGGTGCCCCTGGTTGTGTTGAAGGGATCTAATTTGGAAGCAATCATGAACATGACGGTTGTTTTCATGGATAACTGTAGAGTCAAATAAAAATGATAAAAAAATTCAAGGCAAAATTCATCTCATAGGAGCCCTTACTGCTACAAAACGAAATAATAACAAGCTTGATTAATGAATAAAATATATCTTTTGCTATTCGAAAACCTTGATACCATTGAACAAAAATATAACATAGCTTCATTACAAGATATAATTTACTTGTGATTTTTACTTTGACATATTTATCGTATTGTTGTTGGATGGTAAAGTTTTAAATTCTTTCACCTTTAGATTTTTCCTCCCTCTCACTTCTCCACCCTCTAACCCCTTCTTCACCCTTCTTCCTCTGCTACTATTTCTCTCCCTCAAATTTGACTCCTTCAAATGATCCCCTTCGGTGTTTCCATCGTACATTTCACGTACGATTGCTAGTATTTTAATGGATGCATATAAGAAAAATTTGTTTTGAATCAATTTAGAATGACTTTCCAATAAAAACAAAAAGAAATGTGTAGGGGAGCGAATAACAAAACATGAATGCAAATAATAATAATAATAGGTTTTTACAGTCCACGATGCCGTGGGGCGGCCTGTTTTTGGGTCTACAAGCGGCTTATAGCATATGGGACTACCTCGTACTCACATGCGGGAGGCAACTAACTTTGCTACAAACGAGGCGTACATACCCTACCCCCTGCAGGATTTGAACTTGTGACCTCTATTTCAAGAGCACATGTTCTTCACCATTAGGCCAACTCATATGTAAGGGTTTTTTTAAAAAACTATAATGAAAGGGGATTTTCGATCCAAAAGAAACCGCTGGAGTTACAGTTTGCCATGGGTGGGCGGCGCCCACATAATGAACCGCGGATTGAAATACCGCCCACCGACATTCTGTTTTTAATGTTGCTGCCGCTGGTATTCACTAGTTTTTTTATATTATTTGTGTTCTCCCGAGGAGACAAAATATCTTTATATTCCTCTATCCTCCTCGTCAATTGTTCAATAACAATTGCAATCACAGTTACAGACATCTCATCATTCATCATTTATCATTCAATAACAATTGTTCAATTCTTCAATGAGTATTTCAAAGGTATTCGTGGCCGCTGGCGTGGGTTCGATGATGCAGGGCTTCAGAGATCAAGGCATTAAATTTAATAATCTGATGCCGAAGCTATCAGTTGCTGCTTCTTCTGCTTTTTTAGGCCTTCAAACCCCATGTTTTTCCTCCTTCCGGATGAAGAAGAGCGAAGCAGAGAATAATGGCAGCAGGAAATTAAGAGAGGAGTCATTGAGACGTGTTATGTATCTCACCTGTTGGTCTCCTCCTAACTCCACATGTCAAAGGAAGGAAGGAAGGAAGGAAGGAATTTAACAACACAGACCAGACGGTTCAGGACGGATAATACCATGCCAGCCCCAATTTGTACCTGTAATCTGTACTCTCAACTAAATGTAAAATAAGCATTCATGTCTTTTCAGTTTTTTTCAAATCATTTCTTTTACTTTACGTTTTGGATTCCATATCAATTTGATGTGCTACTTATGTGGGAATCGAACACGCCTCCTTCCCATCTTTGCTTAACCAGCACTCTGTAAATCTAAAATTGAGGAACACATATAACCCGATAGTTATAAAAAGCCAAGGATCAAAACTACGGAGCCATTAAAGCCGCTCAGAGCTCGGCCCCCGTGGCCTATTGAATAAGGCGTCTGATTTGTAATCAGGCGATTCTGGGTTCGAGTCCTATCGGGGGTGGCAATACGTTTAGTGTACACTCTTCTAGATCTTCGGCATCTAACCACTTCTAGATATTGCATCCTTTAGATCATACTCAATGTCCTCTTAGATACCGTCTTCCAAATCCGTCTCCACAACAAATTTTGCAAGAACCTCTAAGCTTGAAGATCCCCTTCCACCAGATTTACATTAAGGGTTTCAATTACCCACATTTGATTTTCAACAACCAAACAATGCTTTTTGTAGAGTCAAATCATATTTGTCTAACAAGTCCAAATTTACCACATCCTTATTACTTACCACAGCTTCTTCCAAAACCTCCTCTATCTTCCCAACACCCATGCTCCTTGCTTCAAGGGAATCCACTTGCCATGCCTACCCATCTAGTCATAAATACACTTTCCCTAGTTTCCTACTCATCCTCCTCAACCCTTTTACCCTCAACCCCTACCTTAAGGTCCTTATGAACAAGGGAATCTTTTTTCACTTATGAAGTTTCGAAGTTAGGATCTTGGAGCACGACCAAAATTCATTCCATAAAACTTCTTTTTCGTAATCCAACCAAAGTATCTTCCACTAACATTCTAGTAATCTTGTGGTGAGCCAAAACTTTATCTTTAGTGTTTTAAAATTCTATGGTAATTTTATCTAATAATTTTAAAAGAAAAAATGACATGTTTATGAGAGAATTATACAAGTGAGTGAAGATTTTGATGCGATAAGAAAAATAAAAATATACCTACCCTCACATGTTAAATACTATATATTGAACCGAGTGAATCACCCCATCTCATAGGCGGGAAAGGGAAACCCTTAAAATGCCTTTCCCTATGTCTTTTACCACCTCACCAATGAGAAGGAAGACCTTCATATAATAGTTTTCCTTTGTTTTTACCACAAACCAATACAATCTTATCATATGAAAGCCCATAACTCTCAGTTGTGGCCTCATTGTCGATATAAAAACTTAAATCCCTTAAATTTTTCTCTCCATTTTAAAATGTTTGTGCAAGATCAAAACTCGAAATTTTTGAAGAAATTTAACCAACCTACCATGAGAAAAATTTGGTAACACTCCTTCTTATCTTTTCGAGGGTTCCCATTTTCATATGTCACCGTGCTCATATTTTTTTACAAAAAGGCATCCTTCTTTGATCCTTAGAAAAAACCTTCCATAAAAATGAGATTTTGGTCACTTTCAAAGGATCTACAACAATATAAATGATAACCAAAACAAGAAATATTGACGATGTTACTAAATCCCACACTTTTACCTTTTATTCATTATCTTTGGTTACCTTAAAAAAAACTCTACCTCATTATTCCCTTAAAAGAATCTTTTCTACATCTAATTTCATTAAAATTCCTATCACCTCCTCATTTTAAAAGTAGATCAAGGTACACCACTATTCTAAAATTAAATCGGGAGCTAAAGAATGACATCTAACACATAAATATATGTAACACTTCAATATTGACCCATGTTGATGGCTTTCCATTTCTTAGAATAACAATTTCCTCATGCTTCTTGTGAACATTTTTTCCACCATCTTTTGGGCCCCTAATTTTACCGCCTATAAGGAGGATTCGATAAATTCCTATATATCATATTTATTTCCCCCTTCCCCTTTTTAATTCTTTCATTCCCCTCAACATGAGAATTTGAATATATTAATTTTGTCGAGAGAATTTGCACGAATCATATGTGAATTCATCCGAACTCTAAGTTATTGTACCCTTCCGTTGGAAGCATTGGCAATGATCTCGAACTCTAAGTTATTTAAAAAGGCGAAGGGAATGGAGAATCATCGATGGCCCAATATAGTTGTTGAAGCGAGAACTAAGTAGAAGGAAAAACACATGGATGAAGCAAAACAATAAGTGGATGAGTAAATGGGACATCACCATGCAAAAATGTCCAAATACCAATGAGGAAATTAAAAAGTACGTGAAGGAGAAATTCGGGAAAACCATATGGACAAGGTAGATAGGACAAAAGAAAGCATACTTCATCAATCATTTTAACCCCGGACTTGGGAGCACGTAGAAAAGGAATACATAGGAGAGGAAATTAAATGGAAAGCAAAGATGTTAATCGCTAATTGAGAACCGTCTCACATCATCTTAGATGTGAAACCGGTATGTGGACGATACCCAAAGAAGAATATGAAAAAAATTGTTTATTATGCGTCAAGAGGTAGTGGAGACAGAATGACACTTCATTATGGAGTGTGCAACTTATAATGACATTCGAGTAACTACGGGGACAATTTAAGTGTTGACAAGTTAACGGCCCTGCTTCAAGAGGAAGTGCTAATCAAAATATCAAGTTTTTAAATCAAGATACATAGTAGAAGAGATGACATCGAGAAAGGAATTAAATTTTTGTGATATTAGCAGCAATCTTTGTGGACTGATGTTTTGTTTTTATACGAAAAATGTTCCATTTAAATTTTGAAAATACCAAAGCAAAACTAACAAAACAAATAGACTCATAATAACCTCTAGGAACTATGAACATACTTTCAAACCAAAATTGATGACAACATGACATATTCACATGTTTGGAGTGATGCTCTCGGCATCAACATGACTTGGGCTCATATAGGGTAACACAACATCACGTGAGACATTTTTACAAGCACAACCCCCATAAACAAAAAGATAACACATGATGCACATAAATTCCACACGTTCCCAAATGAAGAAATAAAACAACAACTCAACCTAAAAAAACCCAAAAATATGCACTCTCCACAACATGACACTTTCATGATTGCATATTTATTACTATAATTTTTTTTATTAATGGTGAAAATGGGTTGAGGGGACCCTACCCCATTACAACATATATCATCTAGAGAAAAAGATGTAACAATGAGGATCGAGTGAAGTTGCCTCTACCAACAGAGAAAAGAAACAACACAAACACAATCAAACTAACAACGCTACAAACAAAAATAAAACAAGATACAATCTCATCCTTGAGACTCATTCCCACAGGATCTTAAATTCATCTTAAGGGGATAAGAAACAAATTTCCCTTTCTTATGGTAACAACATGTATAAGAGCTGAAATAGGAGTAGGTCCTTCCATAGCATCAGGTAACCATACATGAAGTGGAAATTGTGCAGATTTGGCTACTGGACCTGAAAATAAGAGAAAAGTACACGAAGTAACAAAGAATGAACTAACCCCATCAACGGCAATCAATTCGTTTAATTTTTCGGACAAATATTTAAATTCGAAACTACCCGTGACCCAATAAAAACCTAAGATTCCTAATAAGAGTCCAAAATCTCCCACACGATTAGTTATAAATGCTTTTTGACAAGCATTAGCCGCACTGGGTCGTGTAAACCTTCTTCCCCACAGTTGTCCAACCATCACTAACATTCGGATTCACATTTTCTTGAGTGTGGACCGGAATGACGATTTCCAATTTCTCCATGTCCTCATGAGTTTTAATCCCAAGAGGAGGGGAAATAGAAACCGCCACATCATAACGTCATGGGGTAGCCTTACCTATCGGAGTACGAGACACAATAACATCCACATCCAACGAATCAAGATCAACTTCGTTGTGTCGATTCCACCTCGACGAATCAATGTCCAAACGATTTGTTAACCACTAGTTAACTAGGATCAAAATTCTTCCACCACGTAGATCTATTTTTAACTTGTTTTTTCCCCATCTGACAATCCATCGCTAAGTGACCAAGAGAAAAACAAGTTCTGCATCTAAAAGGAAAACCTTCAAAATCTAGATTTTGAGTCCAGATTCGATCTTCCACAATGAGATGAATAGAGGGTGGAAAATCCACTGAAGTATTCATGTCTACCAGAATGTGAGCATATGTGGTAAAATCACAAGAAGTCATCTTTGGATCAATAGACAAACATTTACCCTCATATTTATTACAATCCTATTTTCATTATTGGCCTTAATTATTTAAAAAGCACTTAACATGTAGACCTTCATTCTTCTTTAAACTAGCTTGCATTTTCTTTATTTTGTTTATTATTTTACATATAATAGTTCCATTTAATTTTACTCATTTCTCTTATCGTAATTAATTTAAATAGCTTGATTGTTAATAGGGACATTTAGAGACACATAAGACTTCTATTACTTGTCATAAGGATTCATTTTAAAGGAACATGTTTACTTTGATTTTACATTATGCTTTCATTATGTAATAGAACTCGATATGAGATCAAGAGGGAAGATTTCTATAGTTAAAGGATTAAGGTTCAAGATTACGTGTGTGTGTGTGTGTGTGTGTGTGTGTGTGTGTGTGTGTGTGTGTGTGTGTGTGTGTGTGTGTGTGTGTGTGTGTGTGTGTGTGTGTGTGTGTGCGCGCGTGCGCGCGTGTGTGTGTGTGTGCGTGCGTGTGCGTGTGGGGGGTGTGTGTGTGTGTGTGATTGGTTGGGTTCATATTAATTTTTACACATCATGAGTTTTTTTTCTCAAATAAAATTTAATGTTTTCTTGAATGCTTGATTTCACATGGAGCAACTTATATTCTTTTCCCACAACATAAGAAGGCTTAATCAAGTTATAAGAAAGCTTTGAATTTCACTTTTCTCCTAGAACAACATCTCATGAATACACTTTCAAAGACTAAGTGTTAATTACAATTTTACTATTATCCACAATTAATTCTTAATATCATATTATAGAAAATGAAATAGATAGCTGAAATTTGGTATGGAATTCGCCCATAACCCAAATTCTATAAGATATATTTCAAAAGAAACTACTACCTTTGTCACCTAAAACCCTTCATTCTACTCATGTGTCATCTTTAAAAAGGTTGCAGAGATTTAAAACCGAGTCCTCTATAGGTACTAACTTAACAAGACCATTCAATTTATGGTTTGCCAAAGTTTGTATGATCACCCATCAGTGTTACAAATTTACATTTCTTATTTTCCCATATGCTACCTAGTATGTTCATTGCTTAGACCTCCATGCCTAGCCTCAACACAACTAAAAAATTGTGTTTCTTAGACTTTACATCCTACATAACCTAGATGAAATTATACCTTAAAATAAAGCATCCCACACAATTTCAACACGCACAAATACAATTCCTAGGTGGAAACCCTCATACTCTAGACAATGTTTATCCATTACCATTCCTACAGGGTGGTTTCACGACAATGTTGATAAGCACACATGAAACTCATAAAAAATGGGTTAATATCATTAACTCACAATACCTTAAATCAAAGCCCAAGGTATTCCATTACTAACTATTAAAGAAACATTTGTTTTAATCTTAAGGATTAGGAAAGGTCACCACGGAGTTATTTCGCAATGTGAGGTTGACTCCCTTAACAAGTCTCTAGTTCGATACTTATGAAAGTGATAATTTGGCCCATGAGGGTAGAGAAAGACAATTCTCATGGACCATGCATGAAGGGTAGTCGAATTATAAAGTTAAGCTACCTCAATACAAGTAAAGCATGCACATGAGAGAATCAATATTTTCTCTGCGTATGGTAGGACCTAAAATCAATATACCATTGATATGACATGGTTCTAATTTGACCAAGTTCATTTTCAATATGGAAATAAGGCAGGAAGGTTAACTCAAGGATACCATTACATACAACAAGGGTTAGTGATTTGTACTATAAGTTTGTTTTTCGTTTCCACCCAAAAGGGAAACACACAAATACAAGTTGTTATGTCTCTTGAAGACTACATGGTTTTCTAGGTCCAACACATCACTAGAAAGTGGATAAGACATGCCATTCTTAAATTATTACTATCCAATTTACTAATACAATCAACATCCAAAATTACTATGGTATGATTAGTTTTAAATAACAAGATTTCAAATTCACCCTCCTACACCGATCGTAGACATTTGAGTTCTTTTGAAATCAATTTCCATAGCAACATGATATAATCAACTTATTTTACTCAACCAACATATAAAAGTATGACCAAGTAGGAAACTAGTCAAACATATAAAAGTGCAACTAAGTACAAAACAACACACTTTCCCAATAAGGCTAACAATTTCGTAATCATCGCGGAAAACAATCATTTACATTTCTAGTCATAAGATTTTCACTAATATATAACATATACCACTAAATTATCTCAATATCACATGTTATAGAGCAAACACTAGTAGTACTTCACTTTGCCCTTATCCTAGTACTCTACAACCAACAGATGGTCAACACAAACTAGTGACATGACATCTTCCCAAATTCTATCATAACTAATGTTTTCATAGTTTTCCATTCACATAATTATAATACTTAACACACAATAAGTGAGAGTTGGAGATACGTTCATTTCATTTCATTTCATTTCCTAAATAGAGAGAGAGAGAGAGAGAGAGAGAGAGAGTTTTTTCCTTGATAATCAAATTTCTCAAAACAAGAAACAAAAGAGAGTTCTATATAGTCATATATAAGTGCCTATAAGTTTTCTCCTCGTTATTGACTTGAAGAGGGTCCCACGATATTTGTTTCACATTTTCCTACAAGTAGTGAAAACGTCTAAATTCACCCAAGGGATAAGAAACTACATTCGAAAACTGATTTCTGATGGGCTAATGCACCATGAGGAAAATCCTATATATAGAAAATTTGCAAGAGTTGATGGAACTTATAATTGGAGAACAAGGTACAAATGGTGACTATTTTTTTGGAGCCACTAGTCATAGTTGAGCTAGTTTGACTCAGTCAACCATCGACCCGAGGCCTACAAAACCGCCTTGCAAAACTAACGACGACATGTTTTTATCTAAACTAAGGGTTACAAGAAAATTTCAAGGATAAATACTAGAGGGTTACGAAGGCCGATATCCATTCCTTAAACTAGGGCCAAAGTGAAAAGCCAAAACCAAACCAACTTTTGATTTTCAATAGCTTCCCAAAACCACAAAAAGGGTTAACGGGGCTCTTAGAGAGGTGTCGAAAACAACACAAACGATCATTCGAGGGCGTTCTAAGGTTTGATGCGACACCCCACATGATAGAGAACACAACCAAAACTTGAATTTCCCATTTTGGGGTCCGTAGAGGTGTTTTGCGAGTCACCAAAAATCGTGTTTTATTAAACTTTTACAAGTAAACAAAAAGAGGTTAACTTGAAGACTCAACTAAATATTGCCAATTCAAATTGACACAAACATAAATTTTTGATACCTTAGTTTTACAAATGAAATAGGTCATGGTTTGCGAGTACACTTGTTGGTCAAAAACTCAATTAAGTTGTGTAGGAAAAATCCACTTTTGTTGTCCGAAACTACTATCATTTAATTAAACCATAAACTACCATCTCAACCACAAACTCAATCTCACAATGTGCCAGAAAATTACTGAACCAAATGTCTATATCATGCTTCAAAGCTCTTATTTTGGTTGCTGGCTTAGCACATGGACGGGCTCGGAGGAACTGGCCAAGGTTAGGAGAGTTTGGCTTTACACCTGTGAACACATTTGCTTTAAAAGTTTCTAAAACCTTTTAAAAATTCCCTTTGGTGTGTAGCCTTGTAGCTAAAGGCATCCAACCACATCCCCCTAAGGCATTTTTTCAAACAATCTATGTGCCTAATTGACACTTCCCATTCCCATATGTTTCCACCAACACACTTTCAACTACATCAGACGACAAAAATTTCTGCCCCTCGTGCTCAGCATGGGCGTCCCTGCCTGAAATCAGAGCTCCTAGTTTAGCAGATGGAGGGAGTATGATGGCGAATGCTGCGGAGTTTGGCTTTACACCAGACAGACAAATGCATCTTCTTAAAAAGCTCCAAGGCCCTCTCAATAAGTCCATTTTGTGCATATGCGGCAATAACTGTATTCCACCAGACTACATTTCGTTGAGGAATTTGTTTGGAAGTAAATAGAGCCTCGTCCAGAACACCATTTTGTGCATATCCTGAAATAGTGGCTTTCCATGATAAAAATGAAACAAATGGCGTGCCTTGTGTATGTTTCCACATTTTGCGTACATGACTATGAGAGCATTCATAACCGCTACATTTGACAGAAATTTTCTTTACATTATTTCATGATGGACTTCCATACCCTATTCCCAAGCTCCCATCTTCGTGTGCACATGGAGGTTCATGGAAAAGGCATGAATAGTCTGTCACTACACTTGTCAAACGTATTTGCATTAAAGATTCCAATCCATTCTCAATAAACCCCTTTTGTGCATACGTTTGAATCATTGCAATCCTTATTAATTGGTGTTGTTGGCAAAGAGATGTAGTCGTGGTGAGGTTTTTGTGAGAAAAAGGTAAAACTATTTGATAGACTATCCTCCTTCCACCCATTCCCAATCACTTCCTTCCAATGCCATTTTCTCTACTTGCTAATTATTATTTTCATTATTATTATTACTATTATTAGTATTATTTTAAATTTATTTATCAAGTTTTGTTTACTTAGAAAATATATTTTATTATTAAAATAATTTAATATATTTAATTATTATTATTATTATTATTTGTAACAATATTGGGTCAAAGTAATCGTTGTCCATTTTTGCACCTTTGCAAAAATCGAACAACTTGGATTGCCTCATGCTTTAGAATAAGGGCCGCAGGAAAGTTTAAGCATGCCGCAGTAAAAGTGATAAGTCGTGAAGTCGACTTATGCCGCAGAAGGCTAGAAAATTGTCGCGGATGTTTTTAGCAAGCCGCGATACGGGAAGTGCACCAAGTTGGGGGCCAAAATGAGATCTTAAGTGGATGCATTTTTGAAAAAAACTTTAACTTGTACGAGTTTTTGAAATAGTTACACTCAAAATTGGAAGATGTTGTAGAAATATGAATCGTAGCATTTTGAATCTAGTTTCTAAGCTACTAAATTTTATTGAAAACGGATAAGTTTAAGTGGGTCAAACAACTAAAATACCAACAGATGCTCTGTTTTTGTTAAAAAAACATAATAGAGTGACTTTCGTGCCCCCACCATTTTTTGAGCACCATTTAGTATTTTTGAAAACCCTTCAGTAGAAAGATAGCTAGGAGCATCTAGTTTGGACTCCATTTTTTTAGTTTTTTTAGCGAATATTTTTTATTTATGATTTTTCTAGTACAAAAATTTTATGTTTTGAAAAATAACGAAGCTCCGACCGTGCCCCCTAACTACCTCAAAAAATATCGAAAATTAGATTTTTTTTTAATATGTATAGAATTATGCCTAGTTTGGGCTAGTATAATTTTTTAAATTTCGATCACAAAAAAAAAAAGATACACCATGAAAGATAGACATATTTACACTTCAAAAAATAGCTATAAAAAATATAGTTAGAAAATAAATAATATGGAAACCTTATATTAGTCATAAAATTTGAAAAATTATATTTTTAGAAAGAAGAAACTCTACTCTACGTCGTGGTATAATTTTTTTAAAATGGATCAATTGTTTTATTTTGATTTATCATAGAGGAAGTGACATTTTTACATTTTCTTGCAAAAACACATTGCTTCTTTGTGTTTGTGCAGGTACATGCCTCGGGCTTGGGGATCCAAACCGGATCCCAAGCCTTGAGGCATAGCTTGATAAAAAAGAAAATGCAAAACGCGTACACGTTATAATGCGATACACGTTACGTGTAGTATAACCATTATGTATAATTTTGACATGCTTTATTTACATAAATAAATGTTTAAGTATAAGTTTAAGTATACGTTTTTCATTTATTATAATTTATATTTTATTATTTCTTATACTTAAAAAATAAATAATAATAAAATATAAATAATAATAAATGAAAACTTAGACTTAAACTTATACTTATACTTTGAATTTATTTATGTAAATATAAGAAATTAAGGTCACTCTACACCTTATGGAATTAGTCTCATAGCTCCATGAGTCATGGTTTAGGAGATAGTTTTTTAAAGTATAATCTGGTTAGTACATAGGTAATTTTTCAGATTTCAGCATTCAGCCTAAAGCTTTTAGCGTTTAACTTCTACAATCAAAACCCTAAACCATAAGCCATAAACCTAAACACTAAACCGTAAACATTGAGCCCTAAACCCTAAACCTTTAACCATGATCCCTAGACCCTAAAACCTAAACCCTAAACTCTAAACCTTAAACAATCAGCCTTTTACCCATGAGCCCTAAACCCTAAACCCTAAACCATGAACCATGAGCCCTAAATTCTAAACCCTAAACCCTGAACCGTAAAAACTAAATCCTAAACCCAAAACCCTAAACCTTAAACACCGAATTCTAAACCCTAAACCCTAAGCCTTAAACCCTACACCCTTATCCCTGAGCCCTAAATTCTAAACCCTAAACCCTAAACCATATACCCTAAGCCATAACCCTAAAACCTAAACCCTAAACCCTAAACCCCGAGCCCTAAACCATAAACCCTAAACCTTAAGCCCTAAATATTAAATCTTAAACCCTAAACCCTGAACCCTGAACCATAAACCATAAAACCTCAACCGTTAACCATAAACTCTTATCCCTAAACACTAAATCCTTAACCCTAACCCCTAAACCCTAAACCCTAAACCTTAAACCCTGAACCATGAGCCCTAAACCCTAAACCTCAAACCATATTTCATCAATATTTCCTAGTCTTGTGCCTAGAACCATCAGTGAGTTTGCTTATAGAACTACCTTGTTTATGAGAGGTGGGACAAGTAACTAAATGGATATGACATCTACCTTGTGCCTTTTAATGCATATATTACACATCTCTTCCAAACTTGTTTCTCCCCACATATACTTGCACTCTTGAATGTAGAAAATATTCACACTTTGAAACAAATTTCACATTTCTCATATTTCCATGTATGGCATTATGCAAGCCAGGATGACCCATTGGAAGGTGGAAAAAATAACCATCACAACAAAAAAATTAATCTTAAAGGAAACAAAATAAACATAGAGAATATATCAATGCAGAGGTGTAGGATCATAATTGAATTTCCTGTAGTATCCTCTCCTTCGGAGAAAGATAAAGTTCAAGTGTTCTACTAGAATGGATAGTAAATTTGATAGAACTTCCTGAAGTGTTCAAAATAAGCATAGAAACATGGGAATGGCTAAGAACACTAAGGGGTTATCAATCACCTAGTAAATCTTTCTTGTTTAGTTCTAAATGGGAGTTACCTGGCCTATGACTTAATGACCGTCCATTCATTGATAATTCCTTATATGATAACCCATGGATATTTTCAAAATCCCCTGAACAAAAAGATAGGGGTAGTCATCAATCCTAGTGAAGGGTGTGATGTGATTTCCAAGCAACTTGAAATTCATATAGATTTAGAGGTCATAATACGAATTTACAAATATCTCTATCATTATAAATGGAAACCAAGTAACAGTGTCTCCTTGTACATCCAATAATTGAGGACTATCTTTGGGGTCTTTAGAAGGATTGGACAGTCAAGAATATGACATTTCCCTCCTTCAAAATATCAACAGATGAAAGACATCAAATTGTGATGACTCTCTTTGAATGTTCTACCTACAAAGTCGATGAACCCTAAACTCTGTGACCTAAACCCTTAACCCTCAACCATGAGACCTAAACCCTAAACTATAAACCCTAAACCCTAAAACCAAAATAATAAATCCTAAACCCTAAACACTAAATACTAAACCCTAAAACCTAAACCCTAAACCCATAACCCTAAACCCTAAACCCTTGACCCTAGACCCTAAACCCTGAGCCCTAAGCCCTAAACCCTAAATACTAAATCCAGAGCCCCGAGCTCTAACCCCAAACCTTAAACCAATAACTCTGAACCCCGAACCTTAAGCCATAAACCATGAACCATGAACCCTAATCCCTAATCCCTAAACCATAAACCCTAAACCTTAAGCCTTGAACCCTACACCCTAATCCTTGAGCCCTAAACCCTAAACCTTAAACCCTGAGCCCTAAACCCTAAATCTAGAGCCTTGAGCTCTAACCCCTAAACCTTAAACCCGTAACTAACCCCTAAACCTTAAACCCGTAACTTTGAACCCCGAACCTTGAGTCGTAAACCCTAAACCATGCACCCTAACCCCCCTAAACCTTGAGCCCTGAGCCCTAAACCGTAAACCCTAAACCTTAAGGCCTAAATGTTAAATCCTAAAGGTCCCTAAACCCTAAACCCTAAACCCTAAAAACTAAATCATAAACCCTAAACCCTGACCCCTAAACCCTAAACTCTAAACCCCAAGCACTAAACCCTAAACTCGTCGACCTAAACCCTTAACCCTCAACACTTAACCTTGAGACCTAAACCCTAAATTATAAACCCTAAACCCTAAAACAAAAATAATAAACCTTAAACTCTGAACACTAAAACCTAAACCCTAAACCCTAAAACCTTAACCCTAAACCTTAAACCTTGAGCCCTGAGCCCTAAGCCATAAACCCTAAACACTAAATCCATAACCCTAAGCTCTAACCCCTAAACCTCATATATTTCCATTAGGTCTCATGAGTGAGTTCATTTTTTGAATATCTTAGGACCATATTTCCTAGTCTTGTGCCTAGAACCATCATTAAGTATGCTTTTACAACTACCTTGTTTATGAGCTCGGTGGGCATTTCCCTCCTTCAAAATATCAACAAATGAAAGACATCAAATTTTGATGAATCTCTTTGAGTTTTGTTCCTACAAAGTCGATGAACCCTTTTTCAGTTGAATACTCTCTGTCAATACTAATAAGAATGGGTAAGACACAAAACATTATAGTGAGTGAAATAGTTTCACATGCAATGGGCATTTCCCTCCTTTAAAATATCAGTAGATGAAATGCATCAAATTGTGATGACTCCCTTGAATGTTTTGCCTACGAAGTAGATTAACCTTTTTTAGTTGAATACTCTTTGTCTTGATACTTATAAGAATGGGTAAGACATAGAACATTACTATGACTGAATGGGTGAGCCTAATCCATGAGCCTTAAATCCTAAACCCTAAACCCTAAACCTCGAGCCTTAAACCCTAAACCCTGAACCTTTTCCCTAAACCTTGAACCCTAACCTTTAAACCTTAAACCCTAACTCATAAACCCTAAACCATAAACCCTAAATCCTCAACCCTAAACCTTAAACCATGAACCCTAAACCCTAAACCCTATACCATAAACCATAAGCCCTAAAACCTAAACTCTAAGCCCTAAATCCTAAACCCTAAACCCTAAACCTTGAGCCCTAAACTCTAAACCTTGAGCCCATGAACCCTAAACCCTAAGCCCCGAACCTAGGCCCTAAGCCAAAACCCTAAACCTTGAACCCTCAAACATAAACCCTCAACCCTAAACCCTAAACCCTAAAAACTAAACCTGAACCCGAACCCTGAACCCTGAACTCTCAACCCTAAACCCTAAACCCTCAACCCTGATCCCTAAACCCTGAACCTTGAGCCATAAACCCTAAACCCTAAACCCTTAACCATAAACCCTAAACTCTAAACCCTAAACCATAAACCCTAAACCATGAACCCTAAGCCCTGAGCCCTAAACCCTAAACCCTAAAATTTGAACTATGAGCCTTAAACACTAAACCTTAAACCCTAAACTCTAAACCTTGAGTCCTAAACCCTTAGCCCTAAACCCTAAACCCCGAGCCCTAAACCCTAAACCCTAAATCATAAACCCTCACCTAAAGGAAAGTCCTAAAAAGATCATTCAACATGTTTCAGTGTGTAAGGAATAGTGTTTAAGGTGATTGATTGACTCATTTAGTTTTTATGAGAGACTACTTCCTTTGAAGGCCTAAAAGGATTTTTGGCCATTTTGTAGTTAATTGAACACCCTTTAGAACAAGCTAAAATGAGCTAGTCATGTCACCGAGTTATCAAGGACCATTATTTGTGAAGTATTAAGGCATCATTTTTCTCCATAAGAGACATATGAGCAAAAACATGTATGAGAATCATGAATTTGATTCCATGAAAGGATGTTTTTAGAGCTAGGAAAGGTGAGGGGATGATCTTTATATGGAGCACCATGTTTCTAAGAATGAGCAATCATCTGAGTTCACTTGATGCAATTCACTTGGTACTATTCATAACAACTCATTCAACACCTAGTAGTGTTATCACACCTTAAGGAGGAGGCACATTACAATCACCTCATTTTGGCCATAGGACAGGAATCCCATTCAAGGAACATCCTCTATCTATAAACCGAGGATCTCTTTTTAGTAAGAAGTAGACAAACATCATAGAGTTAATTCATGGTCACTAAAGTGAATTATGGACCAAATTTAAAAATTAGTACCAATTCAAGCAAAGTGGTAGGGCCAAAACCCATTTTTGAAGGTTAAAAACCTAAAAATGGCTATATGCTTTCCCAAAATAAAGACTCGACTACAATATATATGCCCGAAAGTTTTAGGTCATTTGCTTTGAAATCCTTAAAATAAGTAAGTACCGACTGATTATATTTTGAAAAACTATCTTCTAGATTATAACCGAACCGGAGCTATGAGACCACTTCCATAAGGTGCAGAGTGACCCTAATTTCTTATATTTACTAAAATAAATTTAAAGTATAAGAAATAATAAATGTATAAGAAATAATAAAAGAAATCTTATATGCACTAACAAAAGTCGCAGCATAAAAGAAAAATGGGTAAAGTTGTGGATTGAAGGAAAAGGGTCCGCAAATGTTGACTTGAGGCCGTGCCACATTGGATAAACCATGGGTCAAGCTGATATGTTAGTTATGTCGCGAATGGGGAAGTCAAGCCGCGGAGGTCGAAAAAGCCGCGTATCAAAGAAAAATGGTAGATTTCCATGAGAAACTAAAATTGAATATAAATTTCAATCCAATGATATGATCTCTGTAGTTCTTACATCATTGGATAAATCTTGGCCTCCTCTACGCAATAAAATCATATTTCCTGAATCAAATGGTGGTAGGTGGGTGAAGTAAAAGAAAACATCCCAAACACAAAAAAGAGATGCTCTAGGCGACACAACCACCAGAATTTAATGCAATATGGGCATCGTTCCTTCTTCAACAAGGCAATTGTCATGGCAAAGTGCGATTTCGGATGTGGTTAGATCTTTTCAGAGAATTTAATGAAAGTGGTTGGTTAGTAGAAGAAGGAATTCAAATTTCCCTCTCTTTTCTTCTTCTTTCTTCTTCTTCCATTTTTCTATATATTGTAAAGTGATGCCTAGTTTTAATGTTGGATACTTTGGGAATACAAGGGCATCACGTAAGTGTTGTGCAAGTATTCTAAAGGGTTGTATGCCTTGGATTTCATTTTTTGTTAATGTTTTGCATCTTCTTCCTATGCTGTAATGATCTGTGTATAATCTTTAAGAAATAAAACATCTGGTTTTGTGGCTCGTTTCTACCTTAGTTGTTGTTTTATTGTGTTTCATTTCCTGTCATTCACTCGCAGGTGTGTTGTATGTGTTCTTTCAGAATTTTTTCCATTGTGCATCGTGAAAGTGGGATCCTGGACGTGATTCTAAATTGTGGCTTTCATTTTTTCCCTCTTTATAACCGTTTCGTTCCATTTTCTATCTTCTTTGAAGTATGCATCCCCTTAGTTTTGGTGTTATCTCCTTCTGTAGTTTAGGTTTCTGTTTCATGCATCTCCTTCTCATCCTGGTCCCTTGGAAAGTTAGAGTAGAGTTAGGTGGTTGCATTTAAATTCCTAGAAGTAGTGTAGCAGTAGAAATAAGTAGAGGAAGTCGGCCTTCTCCGAGGTTTGTCTCGGTTCGATTCCCACAACTTGGAGATAGTCCCATGTTTCCTCAAAGCCCTAAATTCTTATGATTTAGGCCAGTGCAAATTTGAGCTCCAATAGTAACTTTCAAGGGTAAAACATCACTAACAACTAGCTAGGTTTTACAAAAATTCTTGTCGATGATTTGATCGGTAAGAAAATTATACACAAAATGTCAACATTTTCCTAAGAAGAATAATGGTGGAGCATTACAAGAAGAATTTCATTCATCATAGATTAAAACATTGTAGCCATATAAATTTCCAAATATTCCTATGTTTTTTTGAAAAAGATTCATTCTAAAATATATTTTTAGATTTCACAATGTCATAACAAACATTAAACTAGATTTTAAAAAACAAAAAGATATAGCTATTAAATATTGAGTTTACAACAAAATTTTGTTATTTATTATTTTCAATGTAAATCATATTTTTCATTTTAATACTATACAAAAATATATATTCTTAAATTAGAACTATTCAGACTAGTATTTTCATTAAAACAATATATTTAAAAATAAAATTAATAGAACATTCTATAGATATTTCTAATATTAAAATGTGAAATTTTTATTAAAAATATTGGTATGTGAGGTCAATTATTGTTTTCATTTTAATAACATATTATTTAGAAGTAAAAAACATATTGATCAACTATTGTTTTCATTTAAATAAAAGAATACTTGGAGTAAAGTCAATGAAATATTCCATATATATTTTCTAATATTTACTATTCATGAAAATATTTAAAAATATGAGCAATTGACTAGTTATAAAGTTAAAATTAATGCATGACATTATTGTTAGATAACTTACCATTGATAAGAATAAATATATAATGAAAAATTTATTCAATTATAACTATTTGTGAAGATCATTTGGTGAACGTGGTATTAATCACATTAATTAATTAAACTACAAAATTAGATTACCTATTAAATTTCCCATGAAAATATATACTAATATTATAAATAATATAAATCCCAATAGAGAGTAAAATTCATAAACTTTACAACTATTTTAAACATGTTCACATTTAAATATAAAAATTTAATAATGACATTTTTATAAGGATAAAAGTTAAAGGTTTTTATAGGTTCCCATAAACTAGACAATATTGGAATGATAAGACAATGACAGAACAAGAGAAATAGATGTAAAGCATGATCTAACACTCTAATCATCTAGACCTACCACAACCAAGAAGTTCATCCGACGGTTAACAACCAAGTAACATCACACTTACATCAAACTTACACCAAAGAGTCTTCTCCAAAATCCCTATTTTCAAACAGAGACATCAAGTGGCACAACCGAGGGATTTACTAGAGGCGATTCCGCCTAAAAATTACACCTTTTGACAATGAGAAGGGATTTTGAAAGGATCCTACAACCTTATTCAAAATCATCCTAATTTTGGGAAAAGAGATTCATCTTTGATGGTTTGGGTAACCTCTTAGTGTGTCCTTTATTCTTCTTACCCATTATAATACAAACCTTATCATCATCACGAGTTTTGGAATCAACAAATATCATGATAAAAAATTTCCAATTCCATAATGGATTGGAGCCCATCATGAGCTTATGAGGTCCCTTTAATGTTTTCCTCGAATCACTCTTGGACAAGAGAAAGAGGCTCTATCCCTCCTTCGTTCTTACCTAACCGTGAATAGGTCACAGGTAAAGTCCTTCCACCAAGATGATGCATTCTTTATTTTGGGTATTAGTAGCCCATGGAAAGATTCCCAATTTCAAAACACTCATGAAATTAAAAAGGGATCCTTTCATAGGGGAGAGCCACCAATACTTGAGTTCAATTGTGGACATAGAGTTTTGAATACACAACACTCAATAGTTGTCATAGTACAACTTGATAGTTGTCATAGAAGTACTTAGTGATTATTTAATTTTGACATGGAAAAACCCAATCACATCATGACATGCAATATTTACTTTGTTATTAAATATTCAATGTTCAACCATTATCACCCATGTTCAAGTATTGGTTTCCATCATGGTGTAGTGTAACTCAAATTTATTATTTTAAATCAATTCAAAATATGTCTTTCCCTCCAATTAAATACTCCAAAGAAAAATATAATTTTAAAAAACTTGAACTACATGTTGGTGCAAAATTGAGATCCCACATGGTATAGAATTGATTTTATGGACCCTTAAATTAGGGTGCGCCACTACTAGCTCTTCTCCCCTAGTCGGGGTTTTGTGATCAAGTGTACAATCAATCACATTCTAGTCAATTTTAGCACGAAGATCTTCCTACAGATGAAAAATCAAGTTAGTATGCAAAAATAAAATGAATATGAAACTAATTCAAATGCAACATGCAAACTCAACAAATAAACTACCTCAAATCAAACAAAGATGAAAGGAAGAGGAACAATACTTGCACTTACCGTCTAGCATGCAATTCTCCTTCCTTGATTGGTGGATGTTCTTGGAAGATGATTCGATCGCTTCAAATTTCGATGTGGATGCACTCGAACAACACCTCCCCTTGATGATTGTTTGATTATTGATGAAGATGATGAAGGATTGCTTGATTGTAGATGGATGATTGATAGAATGGATTGATTAAACAAAAGAGCCAAAAACCTTTACCCTTAATTAAAAAAATGATCCCACCAAAAACCTTTACCCTTAATTATGTGCTTATGTGCTTTATGCATCTTTTTTGTAATCGGGTAGGATCCCCAAAAAAATTTTACCCTTAAATAAAAAAATGTCCATTATGATAGATATGGTCGGGTGTGTGAGGTATTACTTGAGCTAATACAAGATATAATGGTCTCATGTATTGTATAAGCCTAGAAAATTTTGATGGTAAGGAGAATTATAAACATGTTTTAGCCCATGTTATTGATCCTGTAGATCCAAAGAACATAATGAATAAGTCATTTTGCTCTTCTAAAAAATAATTAAGATGCTCGGTGATAGGAATGTCAAAGTGAAATTATACAAATGCCATGATTATATGGTCACAATTAGTTTGGTATCCAATAATAAAGTTTCAACAATGAAAAATGAATTTTTCCTTCGCATAATCCTAAAGAAAGAATGTGCACATGGTTACAAATAAGCATGTTTGAAGCACGATGGTGATATTTTCCACACTATTTCCATGTTGTACACAATAACACCAAAATTTCTCTAGGAAAGTTCTTGAATAGTAAATTTTAAATTATATTTTACGTTACTAAATGTTGTCAATTTCTAGTCTTGTTTTCTCAGTAATGCATTATCAAATTCTAGTCTTATTTTCTTGACAATCCATAAAATAACTAACAGGAACTTAACCATAACTTGGATGCAATAAAACATTAGAAATATCGGTTTGATGAGTGAAATACAAATTTCAACTCATCATTATATGGATGTGAATTAACAGTTATGAAAAACTACATTGTTAATAGAATAAATAATATAAAGGTACATTGCACGTCACAACATCAAGTTCAATTATATATATATATATATATAAACTATCATTCATGACTTATGCCCAAGAAGGTGGAAAACTTGTTTATTATGCTTCTCCTGTTGGAGTTTGAATGGTTGTGAAGATGCTTCATGAAGTTGAAAAGATAACACAAGATTATGAAAAGAAACATCCATCCAAGAAACACAAGAAAGATAAATTTATTATGATTTGGGATGAAATAGAAAAAATGGGGATTTCATGTAGGTGGGGAAACCATATCATTATAAAGGTTCGGACTTTTAGGATCATAACCACAGCATAATAAGATGGTTCAATTTTTGACAAGATTTTCATTCATCGTGAAAGAATTTTAAAGGTTATTCCCTATTATTTATTATCAGTAATCAAAGGCCCTCTCGGATGAACAAAAGTATATAAAACTTGTGATAATGTGGCGGTGTTATAGAGATTTCCAAATAATGCATTTGCACCCATATATAGGGCAGACGATACTACAATTATGGAATATGAGGATATGTATGCAAAATCTTGGTTTTATTGGGTTTTGATGACATACTAGATCTTGTATATTGCATAGAATTGAATTGTGTATTCATCATCCATAGGATTAGAAATGTATCCAATGCGTGGATTTGGTTGTGTTCTTTGTTTCTAGAAGAGGATATTTTGCCTTATATCCATATTTAAGGAGCCCATGCCTTACAATTGACTAAGTCGGTCTACCATTTTACATTGGGTTGGTTACGAATGAGGTTATAGAGCGTAAAACTGGAGATGAAAATTTTGAAAAGCAAATCTTGTGGAGAAGAGGAACTCCCATGGATTTTAGAAACACATTTGAACATGATAAAATGTGTATGGTTATTGAGATGGGAGAATATTCTTCAATATAGTCATCGAGATCATAACATGGTTCATTTTATGTGCGAATATTTGCGCATGTATGAATATTAAAAAATTTGAAGTTTGAAATTGGTAATTTTTTCACTAGCGTGCGGTAGTAGGTTTGCCAAAATTTTATGGTTCATAAATAAATTTGACCCTAATTTCTCCTTACCGTTTCCACTAAGGGTCAACCAATGTTGTTATATTCATCATTATGTTATAATATACTACTATATATATGATTAATTCGCCATAATTGGCCGCACCATCTAATTTTGGCCAAGGGGTTTATATGCCACCATTGCAAAGATTTTCACATTGTTACATATTAAGTTGTCGCATTAGAATTCATGGAGGATAAAATTTCTAAATTTATTTTTCAAAAAATAAGACAAAATTTGTGATTAAATTTGACAAAAAAAGATTATGATTATTTTTTAGATTAAATATTCAAAAAAGAAAGAATGATTTCCAACAATTTTGAAATTGATTTCAATGTATTTTTATGAATTTTGGCAAATTTATAAAAATTTCAATGAAACTTTTTACACATATTTGGTATTCATTAAATTTCAATAATATTAACATAAAATTATATGAATGCGGTAACTAAATTTGATTAATGTTGACATCTCTACAACTACATCATTCACATTCGAGATAAAAGCAATGTATAGGATGATTTGTGCTTGTCAGGAGGAAATCGTCTTCTCCATAAAAAAATGGGTTTGGTTTCAAATCAACTAGTTTCTAGCATCTTTTATTTATCCACTTATCCTTTTATTCTCGTATCTAAAAGAATTGTCCTTTCATTTTAGGAATGACACAATTAGGAACCATTCTCCCAATTTTTATCTCACTAGGTTTGTTATGTGCCAATTTTATATCCCACAAGCTTTAGTTAGATTCAAATTTACCTTTTATTTCTTTTTCTTCAAATGTTAGGCATTGGGACCCCATTTGGGATTCCGGCCAGGGGCTCACTCTATTTATGTGGGATTGGGCATGGGGTGACTGGATTCGGGGTCTCATCAGCAATGCACCAATCTTCTCGCAGTCGGTTGCCTTGTCATTCCCTACCCTCTTCTAACCGGCCTAGGGCACCGAATCTCTAGAATAGAGATAAGAAAAGATGCAGCACAAAATGGTTTTGGTATGGATACATCCTAAATACACTTATGGATGCAACTCGAACGGTCTAGATAAATCCACAAACATATACGTGTGGATCCATACATCTCAAACATATTTTTCAACATGAAAACCCAAAAATTCAAACATGCAACACAAAAGCAAAACAATAACCTCACATTGCATACTTATGACTCTTTGTTCATTTCGGTTTGATACCTCATCAAGAAAAAATGTTATCATCCAATGAACTACATCAGATTGTTAATGTTGATGACCTTGATGAAGATTATGAATATCAAATACTAATTTTGTAGTGATTAAATATAATATTTGACATGACATTTGTAAATTTTTATTTGGCATTTAGTCAGTAAGGCGTTTAGACATTTTTAGTCATTTTAGATGTCAAAATATAGTCACTTTTAAAATATGATCGTCATGATTGACAAGTAAAATTATAATTTAAACGTCAAAATGACATGTATATTACAAATTTAACCGTCAATATATATATATATATATATATATTATAAATTATAAAAATTCATATAATATAAATAAAAATAGAAATTTTGAAATATATAGAAATAAAAAAATAGAATCTTACTATCTTTTTAATGAATATGAAATAGAAACTGCAAACTATTAGAATCTTACTATCCACGGTTCCATTGATTTTTCTCACTGCAATTACAGAAAATCAAGATGTAATTTCGAAGAAAAAATTAAAATATGTCTTTTGATCTAGTTTTCCCTCGTGAGTCCTCTCTATTAACTGCAAAATTAATCTCTGTAGTTTTACAATATTTTCAAGTCCTTTCTCTAGCAGATTATATACCATGAAACAATATTTTGGCAATGTGATCCTTGTCTCACACTTGTAAGTAGGGTTCTCACTACCGGAAATCACTTTCAAACCTATGCATAGGCTTCATGCTAGGGGGAACTACTTTACACTTGCCGATAAACTTTTTATCTATTATGAGTCCAGAGATTTATCTGTTATAGTTATGAAGATTTCATTAAAACTGTGCTGAAATTCTCTCTTTTTGTAATTGTTTTAAAAATTAAAGTTATTAAATTCCCAACAATTAAATATTACTTTTCCGTGGGCCCTTCTCACTTTTTTGTTCATTCATTTTTATCATGATTTACATTAGAATGATTTTCATTTTTAGATACAAAATTTGTGGTGCATTATTATAAAGAAATTAACATTTAAATTGATTTTTATTTCACATGATGTTTATATTCTGTTAAATATCTAGAAATTTGCATTTAATTTTATATTATTTATTTCAATTTCGTTTTAGAAATTCATTTAAATTTAGTTTTTCAATCTTATGGATATAAAATTTTACTCAATTTTCCGTATTTTGTAATAGTTATTAAAAAAACTTTTATCATGCATACTATATTTTGAATATCAAATAACATCCATATAATTTTTTAGACCATCAAATAATATTATTGTAACATGTAACATTGAACGTGAAAATCCAACACTAGTTGGCATTACATTAATTATCAGTAGTGTTTTTTGGCCAAAAAAGCTAATAATCATTGTATTTGCATGTTTGATTCTTCATTTCTGTACATGTATGCAAAACCTAACAGCAAATCGGATTCACACTAAAATGCTTCTAACAATTCTTGGTCACATTAGTGGAGAAGTGGAGGTCAAACGAAACGAGGTTCCACTTTTCCCACCAATCTTCCATCTTTAATCAAATTTGGCGATGTTGAATGGAAATGGGAAGTCATGAGCACAAATGCGTGATGTAATGGTGCATAACGTTCTGCTTTTTAACCCGCCTTTGATACTTGAAAATCACCACTGGTTGGAAGGGAAAAGAGATTTAACATACTCAAACATAGGAGCATTACATGTACATGGAATTGCCATGGCATGCATGAAAAATTGTATATGTATTTAATTACTGATAGTTTAAAATGAGAAGAAATCGACAATTTGACTCTAAATTTGAGGTGAGGAATAAAAATAATATATTAAATAATTCAATAACACTTTTTAAAGCATTCAAATCACAAAGTTATTTTTGTGTTGTTCACTAGTGTGGACTCGAATATCAATATTATGGATCTTAGAATATGTGAAGAAAGAAAGAATGAAGAGAAACCAGAATCCACACATTGTTGGTTGTGTCCATCATTTTATTAGGTGAGAGATGGTTATAAAATGGTTGAAGTGGTTACAACCATTTATTAGTTAATGCATAGCTAATATTAACTTATTGTTAATTTATACGGCTTAGATTATAATACCCCCTCCTCTTAAGGATTACACCACCGAAAAGAAGATAAAATTACAATATTCAAAAGCTTTTGTTTTGAACAACAATTTTGAACCAAGTAGACCCCCATCAAGTTGCCTTTGTAATCCTCGTAAATGTGTAGTTATCTAGTTGAGTTCTCGAGTTCCCAAATTCCACCTCCCCAAACTCCCAAATTACAAAATCTCCCGATCGTTGGATAATCCTCTATGTTGAACTACTCTCACAATGCCCCATCACATTGTTGTGTGACCCTCGTGGGGAAAGTTCCCAAGATCAACAAACTCCCGAACTATCTAGGAAACCATCCTTACCGATAGTTACCTACACTAGTTTCATCTTGTCATCAAACTGTTGAATTCTTAAAATAGGTATAAATCTTCTTCTTCAATTAAATCTTCATTAATTTAGCATTTAATCTCCACACATACACTCTTAATGGTTGCTTCCCTTAGGGTCGTCTAGTGTAAGGTTCACAACATAACACATAACTACATCATTAACACAATGGTGATTCATGCACATTAACCATAGTGTCTTACGCATGGTATATATACAAGGTATAACAAAATCATTACTTTCATGGGTTATGATACATCACTTTTCCACATAATGCACCTAAGGTGCAAGTATTGCACAATAGGGGTCATACGATCACCATATGCCCCTAATTCACGACATGAACCATCACATATTACACAAATTATACATATGATGAAAACAATGACTAACATTACAACATACAATCAATCACAATACAACATGGTGACACATACGATTGAACACAACACAGTGCCACGTCATGATAAAATCCAATTCATTATACACCAATTTTGTCATGCAACACATCAACACACCTTCATATCACATAATAACAAAACACTCCAACACTTTGTAACCCGCAATAACATTCTTTTTATACAAAACAAGGCGGCACATCACATGTGAACTCCTCATTGAGTTTACAAAAAGGAGAAAGAATACTCTCGTCACAAGCACATCAACGGGATAATAAACACAAACTAAGTGACATGCACCACATGTGCGTTCATAATATCACAGTTACAATGTTGGTCACATAACGACATATATCACATTACTCTTCCAATCTCCACCACCACCATGCAAAATCATCACAACTCCAATCCATCCCAGAGGTTCGAGAGCAAGAACACCCACTCTGATACCATATGTACACCCACATTTTACACACACAAATACAATGGACATAATAATAGGATTTATTTTTTTTTTTTATTGGCTAACATTGGTTGATACATAACATCACATCGGATCACTTAGGATAATGTATAACATATGGGATGTTTACGTAACCATGGACCCACATATATGACATGAAACACATGATGCACATCAAAGCCACATGTCCAAACATGACAAGGCACAACAACTACCCATGACAAGATACACTTACTCATAGGAACTTCCCACAACACATCATTATTCATGGTGAAATATTTATTTCAATCCTATTTTTATTAGTTGACTATAATTGTCTAAAGAACACATAACATGGGACCCTTCGCATTCCTTTACAACTAGGTTGCATATTTTTGGTTTAAAATTTCACCTATAGTGGTTTTTTTAGAATTCACTCATTTCTCTTGCGGAAATAACTTTATATAGCTTGATTGTGATTAGGAACGTATATACACACATGCACCTTCTAATATTTGACTTAAGGATTTGTTTGAAAGAGATGTGTTTACTTGGTTTGGAAAAATACTCGATTACAAGGAGAAAAAATTCACATGAATAAAAAGGAAGGTTATTAAATCCATAGAAAACCTATCCCGAGTTCATTTCAAAGAATTTTTTAATACTAATAATACACTCTTTTCATCTTCAAGATATTACAACCAACTATGTAGGTTAACTAATTAAGTTGTATCATTCTTGATTCAAAATCCATTGCTCCAATTAGGAATTCATATTTTCACAATCATATTGCACATGGAAGGTTACATTACACCTGTGTTCCCGTTATAGAGATTTTTCTTTGAATTTAAGTGACAAATTTCACATTTCAAACTACTTTTGTTTCATCATCTTAAGGATTTACTCTCAATATCAATGGGTTAATTACATGTTTCAACCATAAATTCTACTTCTGAGTGATCCTAGGTTTATTATATTCCTATCTATGCCAAGGGTTCTACTAAATTTTACAAGTCCAACTAGAGTGCAATTTCCTTAACTCACAAGACCTTGGCTACAACTAAAGTTATCTCATTCTCAAGGTTACACTTCATTATTTCATTAACATCGTTGTTTAATCCACATTTATGAAAACAAACCATGTGATCATGCATCATATTTGGTTTTCCAATTTATTATGTTGTTGTATTATTCATGTAGCTCTACTTTATCACATTCATTTTATGATCACATTTGACATTTTAGCTAGTTTTGACATCGCTCAATGGTGTACCATTTTCGTAGTGATCATTCCTTAGTTTAATCTTATTTACCCTTTTTACTCACTACATTTACGCGGTTACTTTGGTCTTGTATTAACATCATTTTGGAACAAATGAAATTCCTATAAAACTTACATAACACTAAGGAATTTAAGACTACAAGGAGTATAACCCCACACAAGACACCTCATTTCAATTCTCTTGGACATAGAAGTATAAGCGTATATTGAAAGAGAGATATCCCAAACAATCTTATGCATTACAAAAGCCTCCTAAGGACCTATTTCAATTGTTGGGTAAATACACATGTAAATTCGAAACGTAGTCTCCACTCACCTAATTTAGATCTCACAAGAGATCAATCATAGTACACAAACCAACTATCTGCAAGCATTTGGCCACCCGCTAGGTTAACAAGGGAAATTACGCATAAGGCGGTTAACTTATTCATGATATGGTCAAACCTACAACACCTAGACATGATCACCTCACTCGTCCCAAAATGATAGGTTTCACAACATATATGCACCACATCATAAAATATCAAGGAAATGGTCCTTAATAAGATGCCTTAGGTGTGAAGCATGAAGATGATTAATGAGATCAGAGTATTTTATTAACATGATCAATGTTTTATACCCTGGAAAAAGACTCAAATGGGGGGAGGAAGTACAATAGGCATTATAACTCGTTCTTTTAATTTCGTTAGTTTTGATGAGAGGAAATTCTACCTAGCATTGTGGTTGTTAAGGAAATAAACCAATAATTAACATAGAAAAATATTAGTTTAATATATTTATAACATAGGTACAACATTGAGTACAACTTCACATCCAATTCAACACTATAAAATATAGCCACATTGGTATTCCCTTTTCAAAATATATAAAGAACAATTCTTGAACAAAAATACATATCATTATTCTATGGTAATACATGTATTGCAAGATGAATATAACTTTACATTGACAACTCATTAATTACAATATATCACATCCAGAAAATTCCTCTTGTTCAAAGTACTTGCAACAAACATTACATCAGTCCTAGGACTAAGTATGGAAATCCCATATACTCAAGCATAAATTTCACGCATCCATCATTTCAAACAATCGGAACAGAGAATAGAGAGAGAGAGAGAGAGAGAGAGAGAGATAGAAGAGTAAGGGAAACGGGAAGAAAATCTAGGATTCATTTTCTTTTCAAATCACTATAACATCCCGTATTTAATTTTCATTTCATTTCAACTCATATACATTTTGACCCATTTGTATTTTCAAAACCCAATCAATATTTTCATAATTATCTCTAGAGAGAGAAAGGGGAAGAGAGAGAAAGTATGGATTTCATTTTCCTTTCTATTCATCATATCATAACCACATACATTATCAAATTTTCATTTCATTTCGAACCCATGAACATTTATAACTCATTTACATTTCTATAACTAGTCAAAATATCAGAGTTACTTCTAGAAAGAGAAAAGGGAAGAGAGAGAAACATCATAATTTCCCAAAAAGCATTCATACAATAGTTTGATCAATTCATACTCTATAACGTGTGGAGATGATATGTACAAGGTTCCAAGGTTAGTTAGGAGTCAACAAAACCCTTAGAAGGTGTGTTTAGCTAAAGTTGCAATTTTGGTGCACGTTGGCGAAACATCTAAAGTGCTCACAAATTGGGCCTTGAAAACACTCGTTTTAAGGTTGAACACAAAATTTGATGATTCCTACGTACTCTCCCATATACAGAGAGAATTCGTCGTGTCCAATGGAGGTTGATTACGATGGGAAGATTTCAAGTTGCAAGGGAGACTCGGGGCCAGTTATCGTAACTGTGTCGACAACTCTTGTCGCACAACGACTAGTGCGCCCCAAAACCCACTTACAAAACTAGTTTCCGAAGGCATTTTCATTGAAATGGAGGTGTGTTATGATCATCTTGTTGGCAGTCTAGAGGTATGAGGTAGTGGTTTTCAGTTTCGCTCAAGCTAAGCGATAAGCGTAAGCCGAAACCGATCGTGTTTTATTAGAACGAACACATCACACAAGTGACTGTTAAGCTAAGAGGGTTTAGGAATACGACTTGCAAGAGAGTTAATTAATTTTTAACAAATTGGTTAAGGTTCCCTGAGGTTATCCATGTTACCAGGGGTCATACAAAGAGTTCTGGTTTTGCGGTACGTTAGGGTGTGGCGCTCCATGCGCATGACTTTCGAGATTTTTTTTTTGTTTTAATAGTTCACATCAAGGTAAGATTTTGTCAATTGTTGGGGTTACATCCATCTATCATTCAACATTATATTTCTAAAAAAAATTGGAAATGATGAAGCGGAATTTAGTGTAAGTGAAAAGGGGAAAACCATACATGTATTCGACGTTTGCTGGAGGAAATAACATCGAGCTTTTCACCTCTCTTTAGGTCGGTTACTTGCATTCGATTATGAGTTCCCAATGACGTTTTCCACAAATCCTTTTGTGGATATCCAACCAACGTGGCATTTCATGAAACCATTGTTTTTAACGCATTTTATCAAATAGTTTATGAGGTTGCATTCACTCAAGGCATTTTGTCAAATAGTTCACGTGCCAAGTTCATGTTTCCTTTTTTTTTTATACACATCTACCTGAAATTTGCAAATAAACATCTAAAGAAAGACCCTTCCAAATCTCCATTATGTTTTGGTGTAAAACCACCTTTGTTTTAAAGCTCCCATTTTAACAAAGCTGAGAGTATACTAGCAAATATGAACCACCACGTAGAAACCTGTTGGTTACATTTGGTGAACAATAGAGAAGCTTCATGAGGAGGCCCATGTATTTTCCTTTCTAACTGCCAACACACTTTAGATGAAGTAGCCATTTGGGGAAACATATGGAGGCCACGAGCAGTCACACTCCTTGCTAAAATGGGACCGATATCACATTTATGTATTGCATTCATGCATTGATGGACGTAAACCCATTTCACAATCCACTAGACGCTTCAACAAATCTATTTTTTTCAATCCTTCAACAAAACTTAATGTATTCCAAGAGACCAAATCTATTTAGCTCCCACATCTTGCAAGTTTCTCCATTGATGGCACACATACTCTATTTGAATCTCTTGTCATTTGTTTTGACATAGAATGGGTAAATAGAGGGTTTCACATAGAGGAAGGGTAAATCTTGTAGAGACATAAGTGGGATAGCAGAAAAAGGGCACGTTCAATGGCTTAGCAATACAAAAACTACTCAGAATAAAAGATAAACAACAGATAATGACAAATAACAACAAGCTTACAGTGTACGTAGTACAGAAATTAGAAGCAAATGAAGTAGGAATCAATACAAGAAAACATTACGCCCCAATGAAGTGCCTCATACCCCAATCTTCTTCTTCTTCTGCATATAACAACAAAACAACAGTAACAGATAGGAAGAAGCTTCCTTTACACCCACAGACAAATGAAAATGCTTTAGACCCTTATGCAAATCCAGATTAGTCAAATTTGTGTCTAGTAACGTGAAGAGAGTTTAGATAAAATTTATTTTTGTATGCAGGGCCGATTAAACACGAGATGGCACTAATTTTAAGCAGCTATTCCTGAGAGCTACGTTCAACAAAGTTCCCGTATTTTTTTTTGTTCATTTAATAATGATAGTTCTCACGCACTGCAAGTATCCAATTAATGCTAAATTACCAACATTAACTTGGGTTTCAAATGGTGAATTCCTTTGGACCTCAAACAAAGTGCTTGTATTTTATTGCAAGGAAAAGATAGGTCAGAAAGGACGTTAAGGATGTGTTGTTCTCCATGTTCTGCAGCAGCTAAAAAAGATGAAAGGAATTTCTTGGGAGGTGAAAGATCAACTTGGTGGGAGAGGGACACTAACAATGACAGTGTAGTCACGCTTTACACCTGTCAATTGAAATACGTGTAAATTGGGGCACTACATATTACAGCTGAAATTTTTTAGCAATCGTAGACAATGACAGACTAAGAATTTTAAAACCCGTTATATTTTTAAATACTTTATTAAAAATTTAATACCTATATATATATGAACAGATTATAGAAATATCTATAAAAATTTCTGGAATTTACAGCCACTTGAAAGAGCTAAACCGTCACAAAATTTCCTTTTGACAGGCAGGGGTGACCGTCAAATTCCAGCCTTGGTTCTACTCATGGATCTCGCACAATCGAATCGATTGTCGGTTTTAAATTACATCGACATTATCGACAACATTTGTGAGGCAAGTGCTTAAATGCAACATTTTCTTCATATAGATTATTTGAAACTTGGTTTATTACATATTGAAAATTTTCTTGTTTGTGTAGTTGCCAAGATCCGTGCATCTTTTGAGACCCTTGAACTTCAAATCCATTTGCCTTTTTCAAAAACCTTGGAAATTTGTTGTCGTTGGAAGATTTGTGTATGGGAGCCATAGCTTGGCAAGCCTCCCACTTGCACTCTATTGGACACTTCAAATCATTACGTTTTTAGATATGTCATTTGCAAAGGCCTCTGTACACTTTCAGATTGTGATTTTGTAGGCTTGACTTCACTCGGTGCACTCAACGCATCAAGTTGCTCCCAATTAGAAGGAAACTCAATGGACGTATTGGCTCAAATGAAATGTTTAATATTTCTAAATATCAATGGAAACGCAATGTTGGAGGAGTGTGGCAACAAGTGACGGAACAACACCCTTTGCTCATGCTAGAGGTGTTGGTATTACTTGTCCATTAAAATGGTGCAAGAATAGTAAGTACTTCTCCACAACTCTTTCTTTTAACTAATTCTTTTCCACCACGTAATACTGGGATATCTCTAGAACAATTTATTGGGATGAAGCAATCTCCATTGCATTATTCCATGACGAAAGCATATTTTCACATCTTGATGGTGATGGACAATTGCTAGTTTCATCAACATCCGGCTTTCCAACCCATCAAGTAAAGTTGGTTTTTGTGATAACAATGTGTGATCTTTCTTCTCTGCTAACACCAAGGTGTGGAAATGGAAGCATTAAAATCAATGGAAGATGTACAAGAAGCTTTGCAAATCTAAGATATGTTGATCTTGGGGATCTTTGATATACCCATGGATCTAAATAAAATAAAGTGATTATCGGTTTTAAGTGGTGCTCACATTAAGAACAACGTGTTTTTGAGGCAAGTACATTTGCATCATTTTCTTTATTACATATTGAAAAATTCACTTTTTGTGTAGTTGCAAGTTCCTTGCATCTTTTGAGACCCTCAACTGTTTCAAATCTGCTTTCCTCAAAACCCTTGGAAATATCTCATCGTTGGAAGATTTGGATATGCCACAAAGCTTGGCGAGCCTTCTAGTGCACTTTGTCGGCCAATTTAAATCATTACTTTTTACATATGTCATTTTCAGGATAAGTGAACTCCCATAAGATTTTGGCAACGTACCTACCTTGAAGCCCTTAATGGCTATCATTTTTATCAATTGGTGTTGAGATTGTGGAGTTGAATTGCTTCACAAAGGAGCTTATTTACAACTTGCAAGTTTACATAGTAACCAACATTGGTTGAGACAAATCAACATCGGTTGAAACAAATCAACATCGGTTAATCGGTTAGGGGTAACCGGCATCGGTTACCTATGCGTGATTGTTTATATTTAAGTCATGAGAATTAGATCTAATATTTGTTATAAAGTTGATCTAATGGTTGTAAATGAATGGCTAAAGTGCCCTAAGTTTTTATAGGCTTATATAAGCCAGGAAACTAGGATTAGAGGTAAGTGAGTCAAGAAGATTGAGAGAATTTTTATAAGGAATTCTTGGTGAGAGCTTAGAGAAGCTTGTGAGAGGAAAAGTATTGTACATCGTGTAAGGTGTGGAAGATTACAGATCTTCAATTGTACAACCTCTGGAATAATATATTGGTTGTTTCTTGGTGGACGTAGCCCACACTGGGTGAACCACGTTATATCTTGTGTATTTTCTTTTGTTGGTTATTTATGTGTTTATTGCTTATATGCTTTAATCTGATATATATCTGTACAACCGATTTGGTCTAACCCCAAAAATTGGAAATTCTTCCACCAAACTTTGGTGGGCTCAAGTCTCTAAAGTGGTTAGATATGTCTGCATGCGAAACTCTAGTTACATTGCCCGATAGTTTTACGAATTTGTATGCTTTACAGCAAAGTAGGCTGCAATAAATTATTTACCATTCCGTTTGAATTCGGCCAACTTACATCTTTACTTTATTTAATATTTTCTTCGCACAATCTCACTACAATTCCCGACAAATTTGGAAATTTATAATCATTAAAACACCTGTATTTATTAGTAATTTTTGGCCAACTTAAGTCTCTCTACCATTCGGAAATGATTTAATGTAATCTTGTTGCATTTCCTGAAATCAGGAATCTGATTTCTTTGCAAACACTAAATTTATCATGTTCTCAATTGGTGAGCCTTCCCATAAGGTTTTGCCAGTTTACATCTCTCTGTTATCTAGAAATGAGTCATTGTACACTTCATGCATTTCCCAAAACCTTTGGGAATATGATTTCTTCGTAAACACTAGATTTAAGAAACAAATATCAATTAGCAAGCCTACCAGAATCATATAGTTAATTGACCTGTTTAGAAACGTTGAAAATGTCTAGATGTGAGAAGGTATCCACTCTTCCTCGTTAATTTGGGCAGCTCAAGTCTTTGACATTTATCAACATAAATTATTGCAAAGGCCTGCACACACTTTCAGATTGTGATTTCAGAGGCTTGACTTCACTCGGTGTACTCAAGGCATTAGGTTGCTCTCTATTGGAAAAAAGCTCAATAGATGTATTGGTTCAAATGAAAAGTTCAATATTTTCAAAAAACATTGGAAGCCCAATGTTGATAGAGCGGTGGCAACAAGTGAGGGAGCAACACCCTTTATTCACGACACACGACACACCAGCTGGTAATAGTAATACTCATAATATTTAGTTGTACATTAAATTTGTGCAAGAATAATACTTAGCTCTCCACAACTCTTTCTTTTTACTAATTTTGTCCCACCACTTGAACCAGGGTTTATCTTCACAGGATGAAGTAATATCCATTGCATTATTCCAATGCGAGAGTGTATTTTCATATCTCAATGTTGATGGACAATTGGCGGTTAGGTTGATATCTGGCTTCTCAGCGTATCAAGAAAATCTTGTTTTTTTGGTGACAATGTGTGATCTTTCTTCTCCAGCAAACACCATGGCTTTGGAAATGGTAAAGAAAAAAATTGCAGAGCTTGTTTCTCAAGATTTCCACATTATTTATGTAGAGATGGAAAACTTATTACAAAAAAGTGAAGAACGTGTGTGCCGGAATCTCCTTCATTTACCAAAAGGCACTCATGTTTGGATGGCTGCAGGAAATAAAACAAACAAAATATTTTGCTATGTTTTGTACAATACCCTCTACTGGGAACATGGTTTGCGTGACTCATGAACCTCGTGTCATATAATTCTTGTAAGTGCGAGTGTATCGGTAGACAGATACATTAAAAGGCGTGTGGAATTTTTGAAGAAAATAGTCCCTGATTATCATCATCATCATTCTGAAGCACTTAAAGATATTAAAGGAGGCTTCAAAAGTCAATTCGAATTCAACTCCCTTGATGGCCTCTCCCAAAACTATGCTACTGATTAATTGCTCAATGAGCTCTACATTTGCATAAGTATCATGGCAGATTCAATAGAAGCTAATGCATTATATTGATAAATTAATATACATGAAAGTGAAAGGTACATATATGGTATATATATTTTGAGGGGCGAGAGGATATCGAGGAAGAAGTTTAAAATGCTTGTGTATTAATGTTGTCTTCTACAGTTCGAAGACGTTAGAATAATTTCAATTTATTCTTGTCAGAGAAAAAAAGAATCGTCTGCTAATAGCATTGATTTTCAAATATTTTTAGGGTAGAATATAACGTTTATTAGATTGAAAAGAAGATATGAAGTGTTTAAAAAATTAAAAAGTATGGTTTTTAACTTTGAAATAAAATTTGTGCAAATTTTAAAGTTTCTCAAAATTCTTGTAGCATAAATTCTTGTTGTTAATCAGTAATGAGTCACAGCAAACAACCAATGATGATTACGAAATGGATATTTGAATAGAAAACTCTAAGGACTATGTTAGAATGGATTTAAACTTTGTAAAAATATTTTTTTGAGACATTTCATTAAATATATTTCGAGGTTACAACTAACTACATAACATAGTCACACATTATGTAATAGAAAAGGTGCATTCCATTCAAAGGGCTGAAATGGAGATTAATGTGATTTGATTGATAAACTCGATGATTTTAACAAAGGCTACTTCTCACTATTTAGAAAAGTTAAATTTTAAGCAAGCCAATCTAAAAACACTTAGAATAAAAATTCAAAAAACACACTTCTTTATTCTACAATTGTGATCCTTCACAAGGTTTGCATGACCTTTTTCTTACAATTAAATTGCTCCAAGAGGTTTTAAAGGAAGAGCTAGGTTTGGGTTTCTTATATCGTGATTTAAACTTACCATCCTCAAGGGCTCGAAGTTCCAAATTTTGGGCCATGGTAAAGGCCTCATCGAACATTTGAAATGATTGGATCTAAAGGGTAGATGATATATATTTCACGCAAGATTGAGCGAACAACTTGATCAACTCTGTTTGGGGTAGAAAAAACAATAACTGATTAATAATTCCATGCCATCCGGCGATGAAATCAACAAAAGAATCATCCTCAAATTTTTTAATAGCGTATAAGTCAGTGATAGATATCTTACACGTGATATTGGTAGAGAAATGTTATAAGAACAATTGTGGTAGTTATGCAAATGAATAAAGGGAATGTAGTTATACCAAGTCAAAGCGAGGCCTAGTTAATGACATTGGGAATGTCCTTAGCATAAGCTCCTCATCGAAATAGGATCCCACCCATCCCATCCATTATCTTGCTTATCACCAAAATTGTCATCAGGCCGAGGAGAAATGGCTAGCGTGAGCCAAGGAAACTTGCCCTATCTAGAAGAGATCCATCCGAGCCACATGTTGGAGGAATCACGGGTGAAGGAGGCCAAAAGCGGGAAATATCCGCCGAGGAGAAGGACTCCACGGGCAGAGATGGGCTCGCCCCAAACATGGCTAGGAGGTAAAGAGCGGCAAGGTGGAGGAAACGAATGACGACGCGAGGGTGCATCCAGGGAGCCCAACTAACAACACAATGGGCCGAACCCCAATGGTCGAGGAGGCGCTGGAGATGCTCCACCTCAAGCCTGACCTTCTTGGCCGATTTTGAATCTGAAGCATGACATTAGAAATCACAGCCACTTTATTAGTAATAAAGAAATCATAATCAAGTGTAGCACTATTAAAAACTACATTATTTCTATCTTTCCAAATAGTGAATAAGATTTCAGTTCTGAAGATGTGCCAAATTTTGTTGTAAATTATAGGTAGCATGGCGAGTCCCCCAAAAGAGCCATTTTCTAGGAGAAAAATATGGAGAAAAGGGTTGGAAAAGGGTATGAATCCATCTCCAAGTCATTTATACCCGAGGGCAAAAAAATCAAAAATGTGCTTAATAGTTTCGGCTATTGAGCACAAATAAATGGGATGAAACCCTAGATGGATGAGTCGAGTGCTAGCCGGAAGGCCTTGATGAAGGATGCACCATAGAAAATGGGCTTTCTTGGGCTCGACATGAGTAGACCAAACCCTTTGAAAATGTTGAATCCATACAGAGGTGAAGAGGAAAGGCACCAACATCTATTAAGCGTAGCAAAATCAATCACTTTAGGAGCCAATAGACAATAGCCAAGAGAGGGATTATAGTGGCAAAAAGGCATAGCAATAGGCCAATTCTAGTCATGCCACCAAGGAACACCAAAGGTAAGCCCAATTTTATGCAAGTATTCATCAGGAATACATTTAATCAATTGTCGGATAGGCTCTACATCAGTAGGAAGAAGCTGAAATTTTAAAGCAAGAACATCCCAAGAAAGCCAGTCTCTGGAATGTTTGCAGAATAAATCCCCAATAAATTTAATTCCCTTTTATACAATCTAAGAGCTTTAGACCAAGGGCTAATGCGAGAGGTGTGCCTGGAAAGAAAACACAAGGGACCACCAAAGAGACAAGGAATTAATAGAAAGACCAAATTTGAAACCATCACCCACCCAAACTAGATTAGGCTTGAGCAACTCCCATGCCTTCCAAATGCTCTGCAAGATAAATGATCCTTTAACCTTAACAACCATTGGACAAAGCAACAAAGATTGGAAATTAAGGCCTTTCCAAGTGAGCCTGCCCAAGGGGACCCCCTGAAAAATGCCATGCCGAATAAGCACCTTCCAAGCTTCATTACCCTCTAAACTGCACAAAATCCATTTAACACATAGGGAATTTCCCTGGAGTTTGATGTCAATCAAACCTAAGCCCCCAACTTCTTTAGGCATACAACAGATGTCCCAAGCCACCCTATGGAAACCCTTGTGCCCTTTAGTGTTGGCCCACAAAAAGTCCCTTAGAATAGCTTCTCAAGTTTGGCATAAGCAGCAATAGAAGGATCCCAACAAGAAGAATAATAAACATGTGTGGCAACTAACACTTTGGAGCAGATTTGAAACTTACCTGCTAAAGAGAGAGGCTTAGAGATCCAATAAGAAATTTTGCATTCAACTCTCTAAACAACATATGCCCAAAGCTGAGTAGATGTGGCCTAGAAGGAAAAAGGGATCCCAAGGAATTTAAACTACACACCAGGCTCAATCCACTCCACTTCATCTTTAAAAGCCAATTAGGAATGTGTAGTTAAGACTTCCTTTAACACTGATGTTTTTCCCATTGAATAGTAGACCCTGAAGCAAGAAAAAAATGTCTAAACAATCCAGTGCTTGACACACAAATTATTCTTCCTCTAAGAGAGTGAGAAATGAATCATCAACAAAATGACCATTGATAAGTTGTTGAGAAGTTGAAGGTAACGAAATACCTTTAACAAGTCCTTGAGAAGCTCTGTGGGCAAGAAGATAATTCAAACCTTTAATTGCCAAGACATAAAAGAGAGGGAACTAGAGGGCAGCTGTACGTACAAAAAATTGTAGGGTACCGTGCCACCGGAACGATGTCACACATGCCCCAATGATGATACAGGTCACCTCGCAAGGTGTTTGGGGTCCAGAGAAGCTCACGAAGTATATGTTAGCATCCCAAATACTTTATCCAAGTTCCTCGTGCCTTGTTTTATCCCTCACCCCCATTTTTAGCGCTTTGACCTTTAGTGACAAAACCGCCACCCTGATCAGGGCGGCGGTCCTGTAACTCACCGCCCTCGGGACCCATTTACCTTGATTAGGGTGGCGGTCTTATAACCACCGCCCTGCTCAAGGTGGCGGTCCTTCACGTATTTTCCAGCACGTTCTTTTGATCACGACTTGCATAATTTTCAACTTTTACTATCTTTTCTCCACCGCCTTGGCTAGCATTAATGTTTTTTGTCCCCTGGAATAGTGTTTCTCCATTGTTTAATGGTAAAAGAGTTCTAATAGGAATTACCTTTGGGTGAATGTGAAATCTATAAATAGCCAGCTTGTTTTCAAGCAAATGGCCCCTCAACTTCTCATTTTTCATTGTTTAAGTCTGTCAATTTCTTGTTAGAAGCTCATTTTGTTCTCATATTTGCATCCATGCTAGTTTTCCTTGCTGTTGGAAGCCATTCGATCTTCTTACTTCAGTCTTGTTCATTGCTATCCATACAAATTAGTCTAGAGTAGAGTAGTGTCAGTTTTAGATTGAATTCATTAGAGTTGCAGGTTGTGTTCTTCACAGAAGGTAGATTCTAGAATCTTTCGGTACCCTTGTGTTATATTCCCGCAATAAATCCCGCTAGGAATTGCATACGCCAAGCTCTGTCACTTGCGTTATCCCTCTCCTACTCGCATTGTATTCGGTCTATATCCAAAGTTGTCATTGTTCAAATACCTTCTTCTGTTGATGCTAGCATATACACGCTCTTCTGGATTCACGTGAACATGAAAGAATAAGGAGATCATTCTGAGGGGACAAAGTCATACACTACTAGATTCGCCACTGTTATGCAAATTCTAGGTTTTATCTGTCAAAGTTCTAGTTAAAATATATCAAATAGAGTAGTGAAATATTTCATTTTAGTTAAATTTCATTCTCGATATTGCCGGGGAAGCTGTGGGGATTGATAGTTTCTGAGAAACTATGATTCATTCCTCACTTCTGAGGTAGGATCGAGAATCTTTCAATTAAGTTAATTAGCTATCTAGTTATTTAGGATAAAACTCACAACTGCACAGGCAAGTAGCTACACCGGGCTACTTTGTTTGTTTTAATTTTGTTATTAGATTAGTTGTCATTTTCTAAATATATTAGATTAGTTTGCTCTTTCATTTCCATTCAAAATCTTATCAAAAATACAAAAATAGAGGATATATATATATATATGTTGTAGATATATCTCGCATAGTTAGTTTATTTCATTTCAGTTAGGCTTATATTGATCTTGTATGACAATCACGGGACCTAGGGAGCCCAGGGAATATGTTTTTGAGCCAATCATGCCTCAACCAAATATTGTTGCAGCAATAACTGACATAGACCAAAATCTCATAATTCAGGTCTTCCGAACAACAATAGACCTACAAGAAATCAGCTCACAGTTAAGGGGATTAAACATAGAAGACGACAAAGCACACACGTTCTGGTCAAATCAGAAAAATTATAGATTACCTTGATAGATATTTGTATGACTGTAGAAGGACCTGAAAGAGGGAAAACATTCGGTTGTGATCCACTAGTCCCACAGCCAGATGCAGGAGACCTCCTCATTGATATAGACACTAGCTTACGTATCCAAGTTGCCAGAACACCTGTTAGGTACTCAAGAAAATCATGCAACTTCTAGTTCTAAACGTAGAGGCCGAAAAGGCATATGACTACTGGATACTCGGAATTAGGAATTGATTCTTCACATGACCATAGGAGGTCCACAACAACCATGAACTTACGGTTGTGATCCACAGGTCCCACAACCCAACGAGCCTACAAATCAATCCAACGTTGACGTTGGTTTGCGAACATTAGTGTTTAGATCCTCTCCACTCCCACCAGACATTATCACACAACTATCATTATTAAACGTAGCAGCTAATCAAGCTAAAGATTTCTGGACTAGACCAGAGAATCATCCATAAAGCACCAAAAGATCCACTGCATATTTAGCCATTCCATTTTCATGACCTTGTCGGGAGACATATACGAAGCACCCACAGGTTATCTTCCACGTATTCCACAACCCATAGATCGGATCACGTAGAGCTTGATATTGATTGGAGCCTTCGAGCAGCTATCCTCGCGAACGATCTATCACACCGGTTCAAGTTAGGAGGGCCTTCTTTGCCTTAGATTTGTAGATCCCACCATTGCGTGTTGAAGACATAAGATTACCTAACTATCTTATCTGCATCCGTGTATTCCATCCCTACCAGTTGTCTCGGCATGACCTCGGGAGGTCGGGTGCGAGGAAGAGTCACTTGTAGATTCCCATGATCGCATGTCACTTTTCCATCGTACAAAATTGGTGAACCCAATGTGAAACAAACAACTGCTTCATCTTCTCTACCTCTTTAGCCTCCACATCAGCTTCACCAACAAAATTGGTGAACCCGACGTGAAACAAACAATTGTTTCATCTTCTCTACCTCTTTAGCCTCCACATCAGCTTCACCAACAAAATTGGTGAACCCGACGTGAAACAAACAACTACTTCATCTTCTCTACCACATTAGCCTTCACATCAACTTTACCAACAAAATTAGTGAAACTTACGTAAAAGGAACAATTGTTTCACTTTCACACTCTTCTTTTAATTTTATCCACCTTCGCTCTTTCCCATTATTCTGTGGGTATTCATATACCCCCTAAATATGTCAGGGATACGATGCATATGGCAGACCTCTCCTAGGTCTTGAAGCATACTATGATCAACTAAATAGACAACCATCACCCTCGCTCTCAGCATGGGGTGACAACTATTCAACTAACTAATTTTCAACACAAACTCTACCTCAAAGGACTAGATATAGTTCTTCTTTCCAAATAGAGGAGTTGGATCAGCTCACTCAAACGCAACAAATAGAGCCTTCAAGCTCAAACAATATGACGCTCACTGGAGAATCTGGTTCATCTCCTCAGGTGTTGCTTAGACCACAAATTAGTAGACAGTCAGATCCATATTTGTTGTTAGATGATGAATACTTAGCACGTTATGCTAGGAGTGAACAACACTCTCAAAATATGTACCCATCTATAGGAGGTTTGTAAACACAACCCGAGGTCTCATTCAAGAAAACACCTCCATTCCTCCACCTATAGGAAATGCCCTCGGTGAAACTTGGTAGGGCACCGATCAATTCATAGCTAGGTACCATATGCCTATACAACCTCAACAAACACCACTAAGGAAAAATACCGTATCTTCACCAAACGAGGTCATCTCAGCCTTAGTTGAGAAAGTTAGAGGGTTGGAACTTGCTCAAGCAAGTCAAAATTTACAATTCATGCAGGCAAGAAATTCCAATCCTCCACATCATCCTAGCCAAGTAGACCTCCTCATAGGAACAGGCACGTTGGGCATGCCTCCTTAGTATTCACAACAAATGCCAACTAGAACCGCGTTTTCTAACGCCGCTCCAGTGGAAAATATGATACCTCTCGGTTTAGTACAAAATAATCCATTCTGGCAATGCTCCTCCATACTTAAACATGTATTCCAAATCACCACAGGGAGATATGTTCTCTTCTCCTAGCATATTCGCTCAACCACAGGGATTCCCTTATGCCCCTGCAAATACATATGCTACACCATATCAACAACCCATTCCACCTCCACCCCCTCAACAAACACCATCAATGGTCGAAACCTATGCAATAGGAACTTATTCAGAATATTTGAAAGAACCTTTGGACTTCACTATACAAAGCGTCATGCTTCCAAGACCTCTCCCGATCTACCCAAGTACAAAGGAGAGGGAGACCCAAATGCACATATTAAGGCCTACGCCACAGCCATTCGAGAACTGCTCCCTTGGGATGGAGTTGTTGCTAAAATATTCCCCAAAACTTTAGAGGGTATTGCCCTCGATTGGTATTACAGAATACCTGAAGCCTCAATACATTCATTTAAACAACTCATTTCAGAGTTCATCAAGGTGTTTGACATGAACAAATTGTTGAGAACAGGAATCAGGGAATTCTTGCATATTAAACAAGAGCACAATGAATCTGTTGCTCATTTCATCCAAAGATGGCGTACAGTCCTCTATTCTTTAGCAAGTGCTCCAAACATGGATCAGATGGAACTATGTGATTTATTCCTTCATTCTCTCAACAAAGAGATAAAGGAAGAAGTCTAGAAATTCCCACTAAGAACTTATGATGAAGTACTCAAGAGAACTCTCTGAATAGATCAAGCTGCAATAGATAGCGGTCATGAAGACATATGGAACAAATGGGAGGTTAATCATCCCCAACCAAAACACTATGACTTATCCTACTACCACAAATGCCAATCAAGGACCTAAAATCCTTAACAAAAACCACGGAGTGACAACAGATGGAGTGACTGACCAAACTAAAAAAGAAAATGTTGTAAATGTTCCACCACCAGTTAACAACCAACGAAACAACAATTTCACCCCAATGATCAACTCGGTGGATTTTAATCGTCCCCAATGAAAACAACAACAACAACAACAATGGAAAATCCAGACACGGGTCAAGTCAAAACTCAATTGGATATCAAAACCAAAGACAACAAATGCAAAGCTTTAATCCTAATAGTCAACAGTTCAATCAGATTTTTGGACCAAAACATGTGCTAATCCAACAACCTAGGAATTATAATCCCAACTCATATTGTGGTTTCCACAAAATTTGAGGCCATGACACTAGGACTTGTCGTGATTACAATAAGTTCATGCAACATTTTCCAGAAGAACAAAGACAACTCTTCATAGATATGTTCTTAACAGATTCTGTGACACCGATGCCAAATACTTTCACAGGGGCAGTTTCCCCTCAAAACGCACCTCTTAAGATCTTCAATGATCCACTTCCAAATCACAATAGCAATAATAAATTAAATCCAAATGGGACGAACAAAGGTGTAATGATAGGAAATAATGATCATGAAGCCTCAACTTCACTAAATCCACTTGTTGCACCACAATTAGGAAATCAGCCACGAACCAAGATAGTTGGTCTAGTGGAGTTAGATACTGAGCTGCACGTAGAAGCCATAACAAGAACACGAGAATATTCTTCTCAACCAAATCCAATCTATCCACTAGAACCAGATAACATTCAACAAACATTGGTAAAACCCGTAGGTGCTTATGATTTAATTAATGACTTAACAAAGACCTTCTCTCACATCTCCTTTTTGGACTTATTGAAAAATTCTCCTGCCCATAGGGCTGCTCTTTTAGAAGCACTAGGTTTGGGTCATTTAATTAACATCACTCCACCTCCCGAAACACAAGTAAACCATATAGACTTTGATATCCACCCTCCAGGGCAGCCAGATAGGGATACCAAGTTTATATTCGACATAAACAAAATGCCAACAGATCTGAAAATTACACGTAGAGGTGATCCGGCCTTGCATTTACAGGTGTGGGTTTACAATAATTACGTTAAACATGTAATGGTGGATGATGGGGTAGTAGTTAACATTGTCCCCTTCTCTTTCCTTCAAAATCTAGGATATGGAGAAACAAATTGTTCCACAACAAGAAATACGCTAAGAGGTTATGATAGCCTTAAAGCTACTTCAATTGGGACTATAATATTACCAGTCACCTTAGGACCCAAGAAAATCCTCACGAGTTTTATATCATAGATTGGGAAACCAACTATAATATGATCCTCGGTCGACCATGGATACATCGCATGAAAGCAATCCCCTCTACGTTATTCCAGGAAATAAGATTCTTACACCTAGGAAAGATATTCGTAGCAAAAGGTGACCCAAAACCATTCGACATACACCTAGCAGACCTGAAGAAAAGACCAGGTGTTCACTCTGAGTTTGAACTCCCAACAAACCAACTTAACAAACCAATTGACTCAAAACCAGAAGAAAAATTAATACCTACAACAGAACTAGAAATTATGAACCTAGTCAAGGGCATCCCAGCCCTCAAGGATGAAGCTAACGTTATAGAAACAGTGTCATTAGGAACTACTACAAAAATTGTCGAATTACTGGAACAAGATCTACCAATTTTCCTACCATTTGATTCCGCAGGTATGGGATGTACCCTAGGAGTTGGTTCTCTTCCAGCAGAGGAACTTTGCATGGTAGAAGTAACCGAAACAGAAGAAACAGACATGAAGAATGTCCCAACATCCATCTTTCCTAGTAAGTATTGGACTCTCCATTTCGATGGAGCTAGATGTCACTATGGAGCCGGGGCAGGTGTGATCTTTACTTCTCCTGAGGGAAAGATCCTACCTTTTGCTTTTAAGTTGAACTTTGAATGTACAAACAACGGCGCTGAGTACGAAGCCCTCCTCCTTGGCCTCATCATAGCCAAAAGGATCGGTGTCAATAACATCAGAGTATTAGGAGACTCGCAGTTAGTTGCAAACCAAGTCTCTAAAGTATATGAGACTAAAGCTAAGCACTTACAGCTCTATAAAATAGTGGTATTAGATCTAAGCAAAATATTCAACTTCATATCCATTGAGGCAATCCCACGAGAACATAACCTTCTCGTAGATTCAATAGCAACCTCAACTTCACGTTTTACCCCAAGTAATGAGTTGGAAGATACAAGTTTCAAAGTATCACTTCATACTGAACCATTGGTGAAGAAAATGTCAACAAACCCTCTACTAACACATACACTGAGAATGAATCTCCTATCTTACATCATGTTGATAGTGATAAAGTCACTCTTGAATATCTAAACACCTATGCGGAGCTACACCTTGCTCACCCTATAGTTGATCTTTCCCTAATACCACACTCCTCTTCCTACTTTGGAAATCCCATGGTAGAGTCTCCTCCACAGAAGGATCTCGATATCTACGAGATAGAAAATGGAGAAAGCTTGGAACTACCTCCAGCCCCACCTGAATTTGAAGAAGGTAACGCTTCTTTGATAGAAGAAACCATTGACATAAACATTGGAATGGAGGAAGAACCAAGAATTTTGAAGTTAGGATCCTCGCTAACTCGGAAGAAATAGAAACACACACCCAAATCCTCAAAGAACATCAAAAGGCTTTTGCATTTAATTATAAAGAAATGACAGGTATCGCACCACAAGTTGCGGTACATAATCTTGTCACTAAACCAGATGCAAAGCCAATTAAACAGAAGTCAAGACCAATGAAGCCAAAAGTGGCTCTCATGGTAAAAGAGGAAGTAATAAAACTTCTCCAAGTAGGATTCATCAAACCAGTCGATTATTCACAATGGGTGTCTAATATCGTCCCCGTTCTAAAAAAGAATGGGAAGATACGCATTTGCATAGATTTTGGGATATTAAAAAAGCTTGTCCCAAGGATGATTTCCCATTACCATCCATTGACGTCATCGTTGATGTAACAGCTGGATTTGAGCTTTTGTCTCTCATGGATGGGTTCTCGGGATATAATCAAATCAAAATATCAAACAAGACCAAGCCAAAACCATGTTTATAACTCCCTGGGGAACTTATTGTTATGTTGTCATGCCATTTGGTCTTAAGAACGCCGGTGCTACATATTAGCGGGCAATGACGTACATATTCCATGATCTTATCCATAAAATTGTGGAATCATATGTGGATGACTTTTTGGCCAAGGCCAAGAAGCGATGTGATCACCGGAGGTGCTCGTATCATCCTCTCACGATTAATTGAGTATGGTGTCACATTAAACCCAGAGAAGTGTGTTTTCGATGTAACAGGAGGCAAACTTCTAGGATACATTATATCTTCACGAGGGATTGATGTTGATCTGGCCAAAATATGGGCTATTCTCGAAATGATCCCACCTTTGGACGAGTTTGGAATCAGGTCATTTCTTGGGAAACTCGGTGCAATCCAAAGGTTCATCCCAGATTTAAGCTTTGCCATTCATCCAATCAACAATCTACTCAAGAAATATTATAGTATCGATTGGACTGAAGACTGCAATGAGGCTTTGAAGTAGTTAAGCGCTTCTTATTGTCACCACCCATGCTAATGCCTCCCAAGCTAGACCGCCCTTTGATCCTATACTCATGAGCCACTCATGTCTCGTTGGCTTGCATGTTGGCTCAAGAAGATGATGATAAACGAGAACACGCGATCTATTTCATTAGCCGAACATTACTCGATTATGAAACGCGTTATACATAGGCAGAAAGAGAATGCCTTGCCATAATTTTTGCCACAAAATGTTTAAGACATTACATGTTAAATCAAGAAACAAGGGTCATTGTGAAGACAGACCATTTATGGACATTTCTCATGCAAGGGTCCTTGTCTAAAAAAGTTGGATGTTTCATAACCCTAATGGGAGAATTTGAGTTAACATTCGTAAACCAAAAATCATCAAAGGACAAATCATTGCAGACTGGTTAGCTGACAATCCACTAGATGGAGGCAAACTGGTAGATCTAGACTTTCCCGATGAATGTGTATTCTTTGTCAAAACTAGACCCCCCATCTCTACATGTCCCTGGTATACTGATATCATCAATTTTATCATGGACCATACATACCCGGAAAGTGCCACATCACAACAAAGAAGGTGGTTATGCATTATTGCTGCTAAATATGTTATTTTAGACCAAGTGCTCTATCGTAGAGCCTTCGACGACATGCTTCTAAGATGCGTCGACATAGAAGAATCCAAGAGGATCCTTCATGAATCCCACAGTGGGATATGTGGGGGCCACTTTGGTGGTCACGCCACCACTCACAAAATACATCGGATGGGCTATTTTTGGCCCACTCTCGAACATGACGCAATGGAATTTGTACGTAAGTGCCACAAATGTCAAGAATTCTCTCACGAGATTCACATGCCAGCACAATCCCTGCAGCCAATAGCGACTCCGTGGCCCTTCTCCACTTGGGGTCTAGACTTAATAGGGAAATTATCTCCCTCATCAACCGATGGCCATAATTTTATAATCACAGCCACGAAATATTTTACCAAATGGGTGGAGGCCATGCCTCTCACTACTATACAAGGTTTGGTGATTGCCAAATTCATTTTGAACCAAATTATCTGTAGGTATGGTGTCCCACAAATCATTATCTCAGATAATGGCACGTCCTTTAAGAATGATGAAGTTTGTGAGCTATGTAGCAAGTTCAAAATAAACCATCACACGGCCTCTCTTTACTACCCTCAAGCCATGGGCGGGTGAAGTGACAAAAAAACGTTGAAAGCTATTCTCCTCAAAACGGTAAAAGAAAACAAATGAGATTGGCACTTAAAATTATATCCAGCCTTGTGGGCCCACCGAACCTCAATAAGAACACCAACAGGAGAAACTCCTTTCTCACTGGTATTCGGGGCAGAAGCAGTTATCCCGCTTGAGGTTGAAATACCTAGTCTCCGCATCTCATTACAAGGGATTCTAGATGAAGAAGCTTATAGGGAGGCACGCCTCTCTCAACTAGAAAGCCTAGACGAGGCCAGGTTAAATGCCGAACAACGACATAGAGCCTATGCTGACCGGATGTGCTGGCAGTATAACAAAAAGGTCTATGAGCGAGAAATATATGAAGGAGATCTAGTTTTAAGACTAGATAGCTAGATCGATAAGAAAACCGGCGAAGGAAGAAAGTTCGGCCCAAATGGTTGGGCCCATATCGAGTCATGAAGGACTACGGTAATGGTGCGTATCTCTTGTGCACGCTGGAGGGTGAGGAATTCAGTGAATCAGTCAATTCCTTGCATCTTAAATGATTTTACGCATGAAGCATCAACACTATTTGTATAGTTATATCTACATTACATATTCATTTAGATAGGTTCATTTTGTTCACTCGTTTCGTAAAATTTGGTGATCAAGGGACTTATTCTTAAGCAATTCATTACAAACTTCTGATAGTATTGGCAGGAGCTTTCAAATCATACTTCTTCATTTTCATAACATCATCAATTGTTTCAGAATCATTTCATCAATTAAAGCTAGATATGACAAAGTCTTAACGGTAGCCATACCAAGGCCTACATGCTTGTTCTCACTTTTGGTTTCTTCCTAGGGTAGGTGTCTTGCCTATGTCTATTCTAGAAGCTTCATGGTGTCGCATTTATCCGCGTATATATCTCTTTGGAAATAAGAACATACTGACATTTTGCTCAAGTAAGTAAGTCAAATATAGATCAAACATAAAATTTTACTTTTACACATTTCCTTGCCCTATCAACCTTTGGTGTTGAGCTTGCGTCTCTTACTAGTGACGTAGGGTTGGGAAAGGATGGGAATGCCTTTACTTGCCTATGCCTTGTCCATGGTGATAAGCCCATGCTTCCTACTAGTAGCATGGGGCAAGGTGTAGGGGGTCCGCTTGACAGAAAACATTAAAAGTCATAAGCAAATAGTTCAAACAAACTTTTGAAATCTTGAGTCAAAACAAATGAATCAGATGTCCAAAATTCCAAGAGAGTTCAAAACCCTGAAAACCATATTTTTTCAACCAAGTGGCCATCTACGGATCTAAATCTAGATAAACTGCAAAGCAAGTTGCATTCTAAACTATGAAGTCACTTGAGTAAGATATGTTTGTAGTGTCCTAATTTGGTTCCACCAACTCTTTGTCTATCTCCCATCATTACCATTTCAACACACCTCATAGCTTTTGCCCTTTCTAGCTCTCAGTGGTGAGCCCTCGCATCTTACTGGTTACGTGGAGTTAGGAGTGGGGCAAGTTTATCTGCTCATCATACCAGCTCATCATCACATTTTGTCAAAACAATATGAAGTATTGGAAAATTGCTTATAGAAACTAAAGTTCAAGATCACATAGTGTCCACATCATCATACATCAACATCACGAAATACAAAAAAAAAACATTTGTGACATTTGTTCTCCATTGCATACATTTTGAAAAACATATAAAAACAAAAATTTTACAAACATCTAATATACATGTGAAAATGAATCACAAAACTCTAGGTACAAAGAAATCTAGATCCAAAAAGAGATGTATATATATATAATCAAGTTTTATGTACAATGCCATCATGCACTAGGCATGGTCAAAACGCTCAATGAGCCCGAAAAATACAAAATGGTCGTATAAAAAATCTAGCAAGAGTCACTACAAAAAGAGCCAAGTGGCCTCTCAATCCCTATGGGATCCCTCAGAAGGCACACGATCACGTCTAGGACTCTATCTATGCCGCGCTCTAAATGCGGTAAGGCCTCGTAATCTGAGCAGTGTTTGTAGCCTCGTTATGAGAGTGGATCCTCCTCATCAAGCGCTCTGCGCAGCCGCTATACAGCTACCTCGGCATGGAAAGTCACCATCTTGGCCACATGCCAGACAGGGGCAAAAACATCGGTATGCCTACCACTGCCGAAGGCTCCCCTACATCCGCGGATAGCTCGGCACGAGTCTTCTCCATGGGGAGCATTAGGGTATCAGTACATACCCGCGAATCAAGTCTCACCACTCATCAACAGTCTCTACAAGCAAAGGAGAAAAACAAATTAGAAAGTGATCAAAAGGTAAAACCAAGGATGAAAAAAAAGAGAGGTAGCAACTAAGGTAATTCTAGCTAAAATAACTATCAAAAGAAGAGTGACAACTCACTTGGATCTTCGGGCCTCCAAGAAGGATCTCTAGGATCCGTGCACCACGGATGCCACTGGCTTGGCCCGATGTCCTCCTCCCAAGTCTGGGACAACATGGCGTCCTGCCACGGACTCGTCCTCTCCGCCTAAGTCCTCGAGAAAGTAACTCCTTTTAGACTAGAGTCACCCTCTCCGCTCTGCTCTGCCCTCTCGGCCTGTAAAATCTCCTAAGTGTCATGCCACTCGGGATCGCTATCCTCTCCCCCACCCGACTCACTAACCTCCATGTCCTCGGTCTCCTCCTCTATCTCTCCCCTTGTGAACTCCTCAGACTTGGAGTCTATATCAATGGGGTCATCACTACTATGGGAAGGACAGGTGGCAATCTAAAGTAAAGGTGCCCGAGGTGCTTGGCTCTCACTCGGGCGCGTACCACCCTCCCGGCTATAACAGAGATGCCAAGAGTAACAACTGTCCAACCCGGCCTCTAGGACCTCCCCTAGCCTCCCGAACTAATATGAACATTGGCACCACTGGGGGAAGCATGTCAATATAAGCAAGGCCGAACTGTTGAGGCACTCGATCAAAGGGGTGTGTCTCTACCTTCCCCGTCCTATCTACAAGTTGCCCTGTAATAGAGCAGAAATCAAAGTAAAGGTATCCTCGCCCCACAACCCTGTCATGGCCTGATAAGGTGTGGCCTTCATATCCTCAGTAGTCAGGGAAGCAACTGGCTGGTGGGGTACTCTAAGCACCGTCATCTCTATCCATCTAGCTGCGCCTCACGGCTCCGAGATCCACCACCTTTATGCCTCTCCCATAAGGGATGATGTGCTCATAAACCCACTCATAACTAAGGTCGGATGGTTAAGTGGCTGCCCCTGTAATGAACCACCTGTATAAGTCGTGATAGGTGGTCCCAAGTATATGGCTTCCCAGAATAAATCCAACCATGTGCCTCAATCTTTGCGATGATGGGGGCCTAGCAGTAGAGAGTAAAGTAACCCATCCCTTGTCTCCGATCAATCTCGAAGCAAGGATGCCCATAATGGCCTGACGAATCAGAGGGATGGGCAAGCCGGGAGAATAGAATAGACCTTCACCCCCTTCTTCAAACAAGTGGAGACAACTGCGTCTCCCATATAGGTGGCCCTTTGAGTCACTTGAGCTCTGGATCTCTTGCTATATCAAATGAAAGTCTCCTCTTAATAATCGGGACTCCCAAAATGTGGTAGACATCCTCTAGGGTGATAGTCCACTCACCCCTAACACTGGAAATCTGAAGGTGTTCCGATTTGCATCCCAAGAAGAAAATGATTCACATAGTATGTGACTAGCAACCGTAACGTGGGAACCCGTGCGATCCTCAAGTATACCCGCCTCTCGAAGTGTATCCGCTCATCCTGAGAAAGTACACCTAGCACTACTAGAAGCCAATCACTCTCTCTCTCTCGGCTCCATCTGATGTACTCTTCCTTATGTAAAACACACAAAAACACGCAAAAAGGAGCAAGTTAGTATCAAGATTGCAAAAAAAATCATTAAAGCAAATGAGAATACTAAAAATGCAAAAATAAAATCAAAACATTGTTGTTTTAACATTCTGAAGAGAACCGCCGCCTTGAGCGGGGTGATGGTCTCAGTAACCGCCACCTTGCTCAAGGTGGCAGTCTATTCCACGTTTCAAAACGGATTGCGTGCCCTAAAATGCTCAAAAATACAAAAATTTGACCATTTTAGCTAAAACAGAAGCCTACCCATTAGGCGCCCCCCTAAGAGACACATTTAAAACTAACATTTCTAAGAATGACCCCCCCAAGACAAAGATTTTGACATTTTAACATTTTTCAAGTACAAAAATGTTAAAACAAGAAGAACTAACCTGAGATCTCACAGGTCGATGTTCCGCTCACGGAGGCATGATCGCTATCTCGCTACAAATGTTTCGACTATACTCTCAAAACCATCACCATGGGTCCCGTGAGAGCTCAAAAACTTTCAAATCAACACGCGCAAATGAATAGGAAATGGTCCCATTTTATAAATATATAGTGTGTTGACTCATTTTGAATGCCCCTCTCATAGGTTTAGAGTGCCAACGGAGGTAAGTTCTTATCCCCATGTAAATGGTAAGTCCTCATTTCATACTAAATTAGCATTTATTTTCGATTTATTTTATCTATCTGCACTTGAGTCCTCTTTCCGTTGGCAGTAAAGCGGGAACTCGGATGGCAAAATTTCGACACATGGGCGTGTCAGGTATAATTTCTAACTTCCCATTTTGGGACCGCCATACTCGGACCTACCGTTTTACACCTCTTCATGGCAAAAATGCTTCTCTGAGGGGGCAATATGTACCCAAAATTATAGGGTACTCTTGTGTCACGAAAAGATGTCACACATGCCCCAATGATGATACAGTCGCCTCAAGGTGTTCGGGCTCTAGAGAAGCTCACAAAGTAAATGTTAGCATCCCAAATACTTTATCCAAGTTTCTCATGCCTTTTTTATCTCTCGCCCCCCCTTTTTAGCAGTGCTTTGACCTTTAGTGATGAAACCGCCACCTTGATCGGGCGGCGGTCTCAGAACCGCCGCCCCTGCTCAAGGCGGCGGTCCTTCACGCGTTTTCAAACATGTGCTTTTGATCACGACTTGCGTAATTTTCAAATTTTACTAGCTTTTCTCCACTACCTTGGCTCACATTAATGTTTTGTGTCCCCTGGAATAGTGTTTCTCCATTGTTTAATGGTAAAAGAATTCTAATAGGAATTACCTTTGGGTGAATGTGAAATCTATAAATAGCTAGCTTGATTAATAAGATCCCCTAGGAATTTGAATCAAGAGCTTCCAAATAAACATGGTGGATGTCAGGATCTATCGTGTCCCAAAGATTCTAGTAGAATTTCACTTGGGAAACCATCAACTTTAGGAGCCTTGTCGGCTGCCATTTGACAAGCAACCGCCTTTAGATTTGAGAGTCATAAAAGTATATCACAAGAAGTCCTTTGAGATTGAAAAACTTTACAAGGAACCACCTGAAGACATTTCAAAAGAGCTTCTTCTCTAGTAGGAGTGGTTGGTTGAGCTGCAAAAACTCCATGATAGTGTTGGACAAAGGCTTGAAGGATATTAGGTAAGGTAGTTAGTCTTACATTATCATGCAAAATGGATTTAATCTTATCTGAAGAGTGCTTGGAACACAACATGGAAAAGAATTCTTTGGAAGCTCTATCACCAATCTTGAGCCAATGCATTCTAGCACGTAGTTGAGCTCCCTGGGCATTGTAAACTTCATGAATCTTAAGATTATGCCTCCAAACAATATCTTGAGATAGTAAATTTTTGTTGAAAGGAGAAGCCTCAAGTTCATGTGAGATTCTTTCAAACTCATGATAAGTAGTTGCATGATCATTTTCTAGAAGATGGAAGTCTGCTTACCATAAGTGCGCAAAACAATTTTAGTGTGCTTGATGGCATCATTCCACTCATCGAACCTAGTGAAGGAATCCAAGGATCGAGGGACCAGGTTCCAAATGTGTTGTATGTGAGACACAATCTGGGCATTTTTAAGGTGAGTTTGTATTGAGACATATTTGAGAAATTCTGTTGATGCAAAATCACAGCACCCCTGGATGTTGATCAGATTTCTAGTTTGATCACTCTAGCATCCAGTGTGATTGCACAACATTGAATCCTTTCTTTGAGTGTGGGACTCGCGAAAATGAGAAAGGAATCTCCAGAGAAGGCTGGTTCCTGCTCCTAAACTACCTGCCACAAGCTATTCCAGTGCAGGCAAGCTAATCTAAACCTAATCTAACCATGCCAAGGAGACAGAGAGAGAGAGAGAGAGAGAGAGAAAAGGGAAAAACAAAGAAAAGCCTACACTAAAAAGCGGTGATACACCGAGAGAAGGAGAATGTTGAACATCTATCAAAACTGCCATAGAACAAGGAGAGGTGAGCAATGGGAAGGATGGACGGATGCATCATAGGCCCAAGGATAGATTTCACACGAGAAAATGTCCCAAAAACTCCATGAACACGGCTACGGACACTGCAATGAACATTCAAACTTGCACAAATACTGTAATGAAGAGAGGCAAGAAGAAAACAAGTGAAAAACAAGCAAGGATGGCGGATGCATCACAAAACACGTTTTTGTTGCTTGTAAGTTTACACAAAACATCATTTCAATAGTAAAGGGCAAAAATGCCATTACTGAAGCAAGGGAGGAGGTTCGAACTCCATTTTCAACCCTAGAGAAGAAAAGAAGGGAGGCGAGCCGAAAAGATGAACCACTACTAATCTATCTTAGAAATGAGCCAAATCTGGCATTTTACAATGCATGGGTTGAGCCGGAGAGAGAAAATGTAGGAAAACGTGTAAAATGCCCAATCATTGACCATAACGCATTCTTCATTAAAATCGGTGGTTGAAACATCGCTTCTCGCCATGTCAAGAAGAATGCGACCCATGTGCATTAAAGCCCGGTTGTTGAAACGCCGCTTCGCCGTCTTTGAAGAAGAATGCGACCCATGTGCATTAAATCGGTTGTTGAAACGTCGCTTCTGGCCATTACCACGTGTCAGAGACGTTTCTTGATTTTCTCTCTCCAAACTAAACCAAAATGTAAGATTGACCCCAGAATCATGTAGAGAATTTTGCCAGTGTTTCATTGATATAAAGAACGTGAAAATCGAGCTCTGGATCAAAAGATATGGAGGTCTGAAGATTTAGGGCACAAAACAGGGCAAAACGGATATTTGAATTTTTTCCCGCGCTCTGCCACTTGGATGACACGTGTCGGCGCTGACCGGCCGCGTAATTCTCTCTCCTTGCCTTTCCGCGGGTTTCCCTTTGAAATTTTGACGTTTTTATCACTTTGGGAAATTTTCCATTTTTTCTTGCAAGGCCCGCCATTTTGGACACGTGGCATCGTTTTGGTTCGAGGGACGGGGCGCGGGGTTATCCTTGTCTTTTAATTTTTGGCCCAAGACTTTTGCAAATTTTCCTAAGTCTTTCCTCGGCTCCAAACCCCCACCTTAGGACACGTGTCTGTTACGATTCGTCCGCGGGCCTCCGGCAAGCGTCCTCTCGCATCCTTTTGTCCCGAATGTCCCTAAATCGTGCTGGGACAAAACTTCCAAACCGCCCGATTCGGGCTTCCTTGTCCCTCTTTGTGGTGAAGAAACGTGGCAAGATTTGATTGGATTTCGGCTCCTTCGGCTTTTCACGTCCCGCGTGCTTGTGTCCCGAATGTCCCAAACCAAAGTTCCTTGTTTCGGCCGATTCGGGCAGTTCACGTCCTCGCGTACCTTTGTTCCAAGTCCCGGACTATCTGGGACAAATTCTTCCGAACCACCCGAAATGGACTACCTTTGCTCTCGGCTGCTTCACCTTTTCGCGTCCTCACGACCTAGATGTCCCAGCCTTATCTGCACAACAGTTAGTCAATTTTTTCACCTTCGGCCGGTTCGCCCTTTCGCATCTGTCGTGCGCCCCTACGGCCCGAGATGTCCCTTTGCTACGCGGACCGCCTGGCGGCCTTTCGGCCGATTCGTGCTTTTACGTCCCAACTGTCCCAAGGACCGCCTGGACCAGGACTTAGCCGATTTTCTTCATTTTTTCGGCCCCAAGCCTGCAAACCCGAAATGCCTTAGGACAATCCTATAACCATATTTTTACATCTCTTCCATTTTATCAACTGTTGGGATTCCTTCTTGGACGGGGAGAGAAGGAAACCGAGGGGACCCCAGAAAACATGATTTTGGGCTTTGAATCATATACTTGCTCGGGACTGACAATCCGATGCATGTTATAAAAATTACCCTAGGGGTGAATTTTGGATAACGATTTTAGCGACTCAACGGGGTCATCACTGCTAGATGAATGATCGAGCTTTCTGAAGCAATCCATTGGGCATGGAGTCATGAGTTGTAACTCAGAATCGATCCGAAATTTGAAAACTTCCCTCCGAACCGCTTAAATCCCATTGAAATGGAGTCGTTCTCACCAAAAATGCCCTTTGAAATGAACGTGCAAGAGCAAAACCAACACCACAAAAACTATGTACAGAATCTGAAAATCATACATGCTCCAAATGGAACATGCAGAGTGTGCACAAGCACTTCTTCTGCTGAAAGCAAACCTACCTACTCTATTCTAACTGGAGCAAAGGCAAGCTAAACAAACCCTGCAATTGGTTGTGAGAAATAGCTTCCCTTTCTCAAAAGTGGCAGCCATGTAATTGATTTGGAGCTGATCATGGCTGATTGGATGGATGGAAAATCAACAAGAAGCTGGTCTTCCACCCAAATCATCAAGGTATTAGCTGAAGGCAAATTCAATACCTCTTTTAGTTGCTCTGCATTTGGATTGAAGAGGTATGACAGCTGATCCTTGGTACTTTGTAGCTCACCCTCATGCTCAGAAGCAAGCATGACTGGTTGTGACTTCTCCTTTGGCTCCAATGAAGCCAAATACCTGATTGGGCAAGGTCTGATCCGTTTGATATGCCCATAGCTCTAATTTTTAACTCCAAAAATGGAGTCTTCTTGTAGACCCTCCTGAATGGATGGTGTGGAAGAAATGGTGAAATTCCTCTGTCCTTTCTCTTCCTCCAATGAAGAACATGAAAGATTAAAATCTTCCAATCTTGGTTCCAAAGAGCTGTTATAAGATGCAGGCTGCTGCAAATGAATGTTCTCCTTCATGACAGCAGACTCAAGTGTTTGGAATGTGGATGATGAAAGAGAGAATGGTGGAAACTCAACCGGCTCTTCTCCATCAAAACAGTCCTCCAAATCTGACAGATAAACTGCCTCATGGCTGTCCTGCTGCAAATGCTCAACTTCCTCCATGGTGTCTTCTTGATCTATAACTTGACCACCATGGTTTCTTTCACCCTCCAACATTGAGTTTGAGAGATCAAACTCCTCTTCAGTACTAGAACTTGAGAGAGGTGAAGTAGAAAGAAGAACTGAAGGTTCTCCTGTAGCCTGCTTTGTGCTCAAACCCCTTGGATCTGCAATTTTCTCCTCCACAACTAGAATGTGCTCCTCTTCGCTGCCACAAAATCAGTCATGACGACCATTTGTTCAACCTTAGCCCCTTCGAAGGTTTAACCATCAAGGGGATCTTTGTCATCCCAAATCGGCAGCCCAAACCCTCAAGTTGTCTGTCATTTTTTTCCGTTGGGCTCCTCTTCTTGCTTTGTCCTTCATGGCCGATTTTTGCAATTTCTTCTTCCCCACATGGAATTGGGAATGCAAGAGGAGGGATGGGTGTGTAGACACCCCAATTTCACATCTATCCTAAATCAATTAATTCCCCTTCCTCATTTCCCACAAAAATACACTTCGAATTAATCAAATATAATTTGATTAATTATCCATTTCAAAATCTAAAAATAATCTAATCCTCACCACATGTCATTATTCTCCATGTTTTTCCACTATTGAATTAAAAATTCAAATTCAAATCCTCACCCACCATTCGTGGTCCCCACTCACCTAAAATCCTCCACTTATGAATTAAAAAATAATTCAAATCCTCACCCATTCTTCGTGGTCCCCACTCACCTAATCTTGCCCACATTTTCAAACCACTCACCTAATCTTGCCCACATTTTCAAACCACCCACTTAATCTTGCCCACATTTTCAAACCACTCACTTAATCTTGCCCACATTTTCAAACCATGATTACTTAAATTAATCTAAGCTAATCACTCCCTCAGGCTATAAATACAACCTTACCCCTCCCCTCTAAAGACATGAAGAATAAGCTTACATGCCATATCTAAGTTCTTGCATCATTTGAGAAAAGAAACAACTTTTTTGCCTCATCCTAATGCCAAAATAGCTTCATAATCTTTTTTCCCATCTAGTGCAAAGTAAGAGGATCGTTGTTGCAGGAAGATCTTGCTCCGTCTTGAAGAAAAGCACCTACATATCACAAAATCAGGGCTCAATCCAAGTTTCCTAGCCCATTCTGAGGTTTTCTACGAAACGTGAAGGAGGAGGTATGATTATTGGTATTTTACTTCCTTGTTAGTAGTGTATTTTTCCTAGCTTACATTCTGGCACGCCCGGTGGGACTTGAACCTGGGTATTCTACCCGTTCTCGATCTTTGGCTCACTGGCCAATGGATCACGCGCATCTAGTTGTGTTCCACAAGAAAATCAGTTCTCGACCAATTCAATACCAAGGAAAACATTCAAGCAATCCCACAATGAAGATCAAAACGTCACACTGATTTCATTAGCCTACTTCAGCCAACAACAACTCCACTATAGCTTGTTTTCAGCTATATCCAATAGATATTGAGTGACTTGCGTTCACTCCTTATCTCATCAATTGTCAGAACATCCTTTATAGCTTGTTTCAAGCTATATCAAAATGACATTGGGTGACTTGTTTGAGTTCACTCATTATTTCATCACCGTCAAGTTTAACAAAATCCCATCCGACACAAATCCCTTCAAATCTCATTTTGAGTTCGCAACTATGTTGAGTCACTTGTTTGAGTTACTCTTCCTATCAAAAATCCAGAGCTTGTTTAAGTCAAACCAATCAACATATTCATCATAGCTTGTTTGAGCTATATCTCACTTGTATTGAGTACCTTGTTTGAGTGTACTCCTTACATTTTCGTCTGCTAAGCTTGTTTAATCCAAACCAATCAAGATATTCGTCATAGCTTGTTTGAGTTATATCCCACTTGTATCCCGAGTAGCTTTTTTAAGCTTTCTCCTTATAGCCTTACTTGTTAAAACTCGATTGAGCCAAAATAAAAATCACAATCAATAGGTTGATTTCTTCATCGCACCTTTCTTCGTTCTCCCTCTCTTTCAAACATGAAGAATTCACGAAAAACATCACACAATGAGCTATTAGAACAAATTAATAAGATGACAACACAACTCTCTCATATGGCTACCCAAATCAGTGAGCGATCACCCAAAAAGCCGATCATACAACCTCACGAAGAAATCAGTTCACGTAAAGTCCAACGTCAGTTTACCCCCCTTGGAGAAAGTCTCTCTAGTGTTTTTCATCAACTAAAAGAGGCTAAACTGATAAGATATCCAATTACAAAACCCTTTGTCAAAGGGGAAGCTAAGCCATGCTGGTACAAACCTAACACATACTGTGAATTTCATCGCATTGATGGTCATCACATAGATAAATGTGTGCGATTTAAGAATTACGTCCAAGACTTAATTGACGACGATGTCATCTCTGTAGAACTTGATGACAATGCTCTTGCAACCAACGACACATCCAATACCACAACTTTCCATGAAGAGCTGACTACTGTCGAAACTCCTATATATACTGAAATTCCACGAGATCATGACGACAACAGTCAAGACTCTCTAATTCCAAACCAATCCATATCTTCTTCAAATTTCCTTCCATTAGTTCAAACATACATTGAACCTGTTTTGGACAACAACATTCTTCCAACATCTACTGAGCACTTGAACTTATTTCAAGACACTCTTTCAACCCAAACATACATTGAACCTGTTTTAGACAACAACATTCTTCCCACATCTACTGAGCACTTGAACTTATTTCAAGACTCTCTTTCAGCCCAAACATATATTGAACCTGTTTTGGGTGACAACATTCTTCCAACATCTAACGAGACCTTGATCTCATTTCAAGACTCCCTTTCAAACCTTGATATTACTGTAGACACTACAGACGAGGTTCCATCAACAAGTACCATTAAGTTTGATTCTATCATTCCAATATTGGCTCTTATGCCTAACATCTCTAGCCTTGTTGTCGAAACACAACCACATCGAGTTTGGCCACTTGCGACAATGCAACCTATTGTGTCCATCATGCTTTCAACGATCGATCTTACAGGAATCTCATCACTAATTATTCTCACCTATCAAGACTTCTATGTGCATACATTCTACGAGGTATGTATACCCAGGAATATCTTTACGCCACTTTTTCCATCTTTAATCATGAATCTATCCTCAAAACAATCAATTAATGGACAAATAGAAGCAACAAACCAAATAACACAAACCATCATTGTCAACACACATGGAAGCTATTGGCTTAACCAAATCTATCCCACTCTTTGGGCTTACTGCGCATCTTATCACACACCTATTGGAGCCACTCCCTTCTACTTTATTTATGGTTGGGAAGCTATTTTACATGCCAAGGTTGAATTTTCATCCTTCATAATATCCTTCAAAGATGTAATCAATAAAGATTATTATCAACAGTCACGCCTTAATGAACTCGAGCTTCTTGATGAAAAATGACTTAATGCCCTAGATCATCTTCCATTCTATCAAAATCAGCTATGGCATAGCTACCATGAAAAATTCAAACCTAGAAAATTTAAGGTCAATGATCTCATTCTCAAAGAAAATTGAAAGAACACACCCAAAGAACGAGACAAACAAGACAAATTTGAGCCCAACAAAATCATAGATAATTTTGGGTTTGGAGCTTATAAATTGGCCATTGACACTAGGCCAAGTCCTTGAAAAACCCATGAATGCATTCCATTCAAATAAATTCTATTCTTGAAAGCACTCTCTATTTTGGGAAACAACAACATGTACATTGTTCCTTCTGTCTTGCTTATCTCCAAATAAATTTATTCATTTCCATTGGCAGACATTTTCATTATCAAAATCACATCTTCATATTTATCATCATGAGACAAGTGCTAATATAAATCCTATTAAGTTTGTGAGCGTCATACTTCTTCCATTTTCAGTCACTTTCCTCTATGGTCATACCTAGAAGCTTACTGATGGTAATATATCCCCTTCAAATACATTCTCTCTTTCATAACAAAGCTCTAAACTTCATTACCCAGTTCATTTGGTCGTCCATCTCAGTCTTCGGTGTTGAACCTCGTGTCCTACTAGTCGTGGGAAATTTGAGATTCGGGGCGACGTTTCTTTCCAAATACAAAGCACTATTGTAAAAAGTCCATCAATTCAATAACTTATGAATAATTCATTGTCATATCTTTCGTCCTTCATAGTCTTTGGTGTTGAGCCCACACTTCTTACTGGTAGTGTGAGACTGGGAATGGAGGAAGGTGCCCTTACTCATCTACGTCTTGTCTTCGGTGATAAACCCTTGCCTCTTACAAGTGGCATGGGGCAAAGCGTAGAGGGTCATTCTCATACAAGCATAAAAACATTGCAAAATATTCAAAAAAATAAAACAAAACAAAAAAAAAAAGACAAAAAGGGAATTCACTCGCCTATATTTTGCCTTCGGTGATGAGCCCTTGCTTCTCACTAGTAGCATGGGGCAAGGCATAGGGAGTCATTTCAAAAATACAAAATCTTACAGTGCTTACAAATTATAGAATCCCCAAACACGTAATTTAGATGCCTAAGTGAAGAGAGAACTATCCCTTAACCTCATATCTTACCAATCAACAGGCCACATAACTGTCTAAGTCTAGCACGTGACTCATAAAGTGAAAGCCATTTTTGAAATTGGTTTAGTACCGTTATGAAGAATGGAGTCACAATTTCCAAAGGGATTGTTATTAGCATTTATCTCTATATTCATTATCTACCTCTTGGCCCTTCTTGATTCTCGGTGATGAGCCCACACATCTTACTAGTTGTGTGAAGTCAAGAATGGAGCTGGAATTCTTTTCATCATATCATCACCACCATATCCTGCCAATGGAAAGAGAATTTGTGTTATTCTGAGCATAAGTTACAACATAGAACATGGTACATATGGATAATATCTATGTTTATTGCCTCTCAAAAATAAGTCTGCACTCTGGTCTATAAATTGCCAATCACAATGTAAAAATCCAAAACATTTGAAAATCGTCAAAAATCCAAAAACAATGTAAAAATCTAAAAATCTAAAAACATTTGAAAATCGTCAAAAATTCAAAAACAATGTAAAAATCTAAAAATCTAAAAACATTTGAAAATCATCAAAAATCTAAAAACAGTGTAAAAATCTAAAAATCCAAAAACATTTGAAAATTGTCAAAAACCCAAAAACATTAGAAACAATCATCCAAAATCCAACAAAAAATTTAGAATCGTCAAAAATCTAAAAACATTTGAAAATCGTAAAAAAGTCAAAAACATTTGAAAATCGTCAAAAATCTAAAAAATTAGAAAATCTGTATATATATAATAAACAAAAATAAAAATAAAAAAATCCACAAAATCGCTAAAAACAAAAAACAAAAAAACAAAACTCTAAAATAACGAATACAATTTAACTTTTGAACTATTATTCCCAACGAATGATCTAATCACATTATGACTACCAAATTCAAACCACTTCTCCTTGCGTGAATTCTCGCTTGGGGCAAATCCGGCTCTCATTGTTTCCTTGTTTGAGGACAATGACCCAATATTTTACTATGTCCTTGTGCCCCTGCTTGAGGGCACGTCCGATCAATCCTCACTGTGGAACACGTTAGGGACATGTTTATTGGTTCTTGTGTTGCATTATTAGTTGTAAATTATTAATTCCTTTCTTGTATCTTGCTATATTACAGACGGCATCTTGATTTTATGTATCCTGGTGTTCTCTGTAATATTCTTATTGCATGTCGTACTGGGGCATCATACTTTCTTGATGGCCTCTGTCTATGCTCTCTTCCATTTGCATATCGCATGGGGCATCAAACCTTTTTGATGCCCCTTATATATGTTATCACGCATATTACGGTTTAGTCATCCACGATCTTTTATATCATGATGCATCTGTTATGTGCTATATTAAAATTAAGATGTTTTTCATCACGTGAGTATCTTCCCGCATGATCAACATCTTACTTTGCACCCCATCCATTCACCCATACTAATGCATTCTCCGGTTTGCGAACCCTACTTGATCACCATTGCGGTTTGCGAATCCTACTTGACGATCTTTCTCAAGTAGCATTCACTATCCAAAGCAGCTCCTTCTCCCCACCATGATCACCATGTATTTGATCCATTCATTCTCACTTCTCATTTTTACTCCTTCGCCACTTATACCCATATTACCCTTCTCACCATTCTGTCCCTCTCACCCATTGGTATTCTTTCCTTTCACCCTTTTTCTTCCTGCTTGACAATCTTACTTAATAACCCCTTCTATATGGAATCCTCAGTGGAGGTTTACCCTCTCCCTAAGATCTTCCCGATGTAGAAGCTTCTTCACCACCTACCCTCTCATCAAATAACCATCACCACCAAACACATCTTCCAACTCCACCTCTTCTACTTCCCATTCCTGCATCATTACTCTCACCACGTGGGCATCCCAATTAAGGATTCCCCTCACACTCTCTCGCCCTCCACTGCATATATTCCTTCATCCATTCATGTTACACTCCTTTGTGTCCTTTCTTTCTTATTATCACCTCATCTCATATCATATACCACTTAGGCATACCTCACTCACTCTTTTCTCATCCTTCCCCAAATCCACCTTATGCCTGGTCATCCTACTTACACGCTCGTAGTATGGAAAATTCACTTGAGGGTTCCCCTTCAGTCCATTTTGTCATACCCTATTCCCACCAACTCTAACATCATCCTTCTTCTTCCTCAGCTTGGCGATCTTACTTAACCATTCCAGCCGCATGGCAATCTTACTTAATACTTCCACTTAAGGTTGATCTGCCCTGTGGCCTTCCTCCATCCCATCATATTTCCCCCTTCTTATTTCTCCCACCTCTCATCGCGATCATCTTCTTCACCCTACCATTCCACCCCTATCCCCAATATCATTTTGTCTTTCTCTTTGCATATCATCCCTGTCGGTTGGGTGACCCTACGAAACCTCTCCAGCAGTATGACGATCTTACTTAAGAGATTCTCTTAAGCATGACATGTCATCTTACACTCGCCCATCACTCTCCAATCTCACCATCCATATTTCCTCTTCATTCCCCATCATCACATCTTTTTCCCACCACTATCACCCTCCTCTGCTTGGCAATCTTACTTAACCACTCACCCGGCATGGCGATCTCACTTAAGAGTCCCTCTTAAGGATGATCTATCTCCTTGCCTTTCCCCATCACTACACACCCTTCACCCTTCATTTTTTCTCGGCATTCCCCATTATCACATCCTTTCACCTCCTTTTCGATTCTCACAAACACCACTTCTCGCTTGACCATTTGTCATCTCCAGTTTTTCTCACATGGCAATCTTACTTAACCACTTCCGTCACATGACAATCTTATGTCAGGGTCCTCCCTACACTTAACTTGTCATCGTGAACTTCTCCCCGCCTCATTCTTCGTTCACTTTGTTGATCGCTTCTTCCACCTGGTATCTCCTATTACCCACTTTTTCCTCCTACTATTATCCTTTCTCCACATATCCTCTTACAACATACAACTCATCTCTTCCACCTACAATCACATTCTTTTCCCCCATTTTCCCCTTCTTGATCCATCACCCTTCATACCGTTTCTTCCCATTATTTTCATGTCTTCGTTCTTCATCCTCACCTCGTTCATCCTCATCACCCACATCCTCTCCTCGCTTCCACTTAGTCCCAACTCATCCCTCCCATATTCTTCACTCTTTCCACTTCCTCTTCTCAAATTCCCCCCACATTTCTACCCACACACACATTCACCCTTATTGTTAACACTCCTATATCATTCTTTCATCATCATCTTCTCTTCCCGCGCTAATAATTGTCAATGGGTTTTCCCTAAAAATTATCAATCCTCATTCTGCACGACCTCATTCACTCCCTTGGACCTTCTAGAGTTTCCCTTCATTCCTTCCCTCCTCTAAGCCCACCACTCATTGTCAAAGGGTTTTCCCTAACGTCCCTTTGTTGGCGTTACCCTTTCCAGTCCTCATTAGTTTTCTCCTTTTCTTCATTTTTTCTCTCACCCTTCCCCACCACTCATTGTCAAGGGGATTTCCCTAACATCCCCTCATTGGCATTGCCTCTTCTATCCCCTATTCTCTTTTCTCTCCTATTCTTTTCCCTCACTCCTACCCTTTCTTGTCGCTTCTTACCCATCTCTCCATCTCCTCTTTGCCCTCTTCAATATCTTTACTGTCTTCATCATACATCCTTTTCCTATTTTCTCGTCATCCTAGTATCCTCATTTCATGCATCTCCACATCTTTTCCAATCGATGTCATTCCTCCCCTCTTTCTTCTTTGAACATTCCTTATACCATTCCCTTTCCACTTATTACCCCCTTTCTGTATTCCCTTCCTTCTACATCATTTTCTTTGTTATCCTCTTCTCTCTCCCACCCCTCGTCTTATTTCCCTTCCCTTGTATCATCTTCTTCCCCTTTTTCCATCACGTTTCCTCCTTACTTCCCCATCGATAACCTGGTTGTTCAGCGTTGTCCTATCTTTTTTATCATACCACCCTCCACATGCATCTCCATACGGTCTGTTCCATATTCTTGGCCTTGGTCTTCCTCGCAATGACACGATTCCTTCAATCTTCTCCTTGTATTCGTTCTATCTTCCTTTCCTCTCCCCTAATTTTCACATTTCTTCTGACCACTTCTCCTTTTCTCTACCACCCCTACCTTTTTGTTCATTCTATATCTGTTTCTCTTCCTTTCTCTCCTCTTTTTCACACTTTCCTCGCCCCTCATAAAATTTTTTTCTTCGTTCTACTTCTTTTGTCCTATTTCCATTTCCCTCCATTTCACCCCGTACTCCCACCTCGTTTTTTCTTTCTTATTTATCCTTTCCCATTTCCCGCTTTTCTTCGCTCTCTCATTTATTTCACTTCCACGTATCCCTCTTTACTATCTCTGTTGCTTCCTTCATTTTACACATCTCTATTTCATCCCTTCACCCTCTACTCTGTCATTTTCCTATTTTTGCCTTGTTTGTCCTTCATCATTCCCTTCTTCCCCTATCATCCCTCTCTCTTATTTCTACCTCTTTCATTCCTTTTTTTCCCCTCCCCTATCTCCCTTACTCTTCTCATAATCAACCCCCAATCCTATCCATTCCCTTTTCTCTTTCCCACACACCCTCACACCTAGCATTCAAGGCCGATTGAATCCTTTCTCCATTTGCGTCGTGTGGTCATTCCAGTCTCTTCCACTCCATTATCATCCTCTTCTCTGCCGAATCCATTTCCTTTCTTTTCGAGAGTTCTGTCGTATATTTCATTCTCGTCAGTCCTCTCGAGGGGGCATCACCACATCTATCCATAATCACATCTTCTCATGACATTTTTGTCTTGGAGGATACTATAACATCCATCACTCACCACTTTCCATTCTCCCCAACAAACATTCGCTCTACCTTTTAAAAAGTAGATTGAATTCTTCCCCCATACCGTCTACTTTCTTTGAAAGGACACTACTTTCATAGTACCCTTCCAAAGAGGGGCAAATGTAGACACCCCAATTTCACATCTATCCTAAATCAATTAATTCCCCTTCCTCATTTCCCACAAAAATACACTTCGAATTAATCAAATATAATTTGATTAATTATCCATTTCAAAATCTAAAAATAATCTAATCCTCACCACATGTCATTATTCTCCATGTTTTTCCACTATTGAATTAAAAATTCAAATTCAAATCCTCACCCACCATTCGTGGTCCCCACTTAAAATCCTCCACTTATGAATTAAAAATAATTCAAATCCTCTCCCAATCTTCATGGTCCCCACTCACCTAATCTTGCCCACATTTTCAAACCACTCACCTAATCTTGCCCACATTTTCAAACCACCCACTTAATCTTGCCCACATTTTCAAACCACTCACTTAATCTTGCCCACATTTTCAAACCATGATTACTTAAATTAATCTAAGCTAATCACTCCCTCAAGCTATAAATACAACCTTACCCCTCCCCTCTAAAGACACGGAGAATAAGCTTACATGTCATATCTAAGTTCTTGCATCCTTTGAGCAAAGAACATCCTTTTGCCTCGTCCTAATGCCAAAATAGCTTCATAATCCTTTTTCCCATCTAGTGCAAAGTAAGAGGATCGTTGTTGCAGGAAGATCTTGCTCCGTCTTGAAGAAAAGCACCTACATATCACAAAATCAGGGCTCAATCCAAGTTTCCTAGCCCATTCTGAGGTTTGCTACGGAACGCGAAGGAGGAGGTATGATTATTGGTATTTTACTTCCTTGTTATTAGTGTATTTTTCCTAGCTTAAGGTTGTAACTCAATTGATTTGGAAATTTTTGTGGTGGTAGAGGAGGTGAAACATCTTGTTTCTTTGGGGGAGGGGTATTTCTTTTAGCTCTTGTGGAGGGGATGACTGTTTGAAGGAAAAGGAAAGAAGAATTGAGGTGTGGTGGAAGACTCGAGAGGTGGAGACATGTGATCAACATTTGGGACAACGGATGGGGAGTTTAGAATTTGCAATTCCAAATGAGATGGTGTTGCTTGAGTAATGGGAAGAGAAAATCCAGGATGATGGTGTAGAACTTACCCATTGACAAGGTTGTTCAACAACAAGTGCATAGGCCTCTATTTTTGTTGTCCATTGTGCGAGTTGGGCGAATCTTCATCATGAATTCCAGCTTCTCCCGAGGGCTGAAGTGTCTTGGAAAAGGGCCTCCCATGGACAAGGAGTCCGCAACCAATTCAAAGCTCTCATTTGAGTTTGTTGCTCTGGATCGCACCATCTTTACCTCTATCTTTTGGATTTTCTCCAATGAGACCAAAGCATCTTGCATCATGATGTCTTCATTATATGCATACTCTTGCTCTTGAAAGCTCCATAGCCAAACTGATTTTGGCATTGCTTGCTCATATGGGTATGCATGTTGATTTTGAATTTGTTCAAAATGCTGATTTGGAGGATTTGTAAAACATGTTGGAGGTGTGATATCTCGTCTTTGTTGTAAATGTGAGTTCCATGATGGAAATGAAGTCATAATTGCACAACTTCATGGAATGGAAAAGAATGAAAGGGATGGAAAGAAGGATGGATGGGAATGGATGAAAAATGGGTCTGCAACTTCAGAAATGGATTGCTGATTAGATGGAGTCGCCAGATGTGTTTGCAAGTGCCTCCAAAGGCTGAGATCTTCACAGAACACACCAACCTACAAAAGATGAAGTGGAAGACCTCTCGGTGTCCCACCAGTGCCAGCAAAGCTGTTGATGCAAAATCACAAAGACCTCTCGGATGTTGATCAAATTTCTAGTTTGATCACTCTAGCATCCAGTGTGATTGCACAACATTGAATCCTTTCTTTGAGTGTGGGACTCGTGAAAATGAGAAAAGAATCTCCAGAGAAATTTGGTTCCTGCTCCTAAACTACTTGCCACAAGCTGTTCCAGTGTAGACAAGCTAATCTAAACCTAATCTAACCATGCCAAGGTGACAGAGAGAGAGAGAAAGGGGAAAAATAGCAAAAGCCTCACACTAAAACGGTGATACACCGAGAGAAGGAGAATGTTGAACATCTATCAAAACTGCCATGGAACAAGGAGAGGTGAGCAATGGGAAGGATGGACGAGATGCATCACGGTGCCCAAGGATAGGTTTCACACGAGAAAATGTCCCAAAAACTCCATGAACACACTCCAGGACTGCAATGAACATTCAAACTTGCACAAATACCTGTAATGAAGAGAGGCAAGAAGAAAACAAGTGAAAAACGAGCAAGGATGGACAGATGCATCACAAAACACGTTTTTGTTGCTTCAGAAGTTTGCATAGAACATCATTTCAATAGTAAAAGGGCAAAAACGCCATTACAGAGCAAGGGAGGAGGTTCGAACTCCATTTTCAACCTTGGAGAAGAAAAGAAGGGAGGGCAGAGCCGAAAAGATGAACCACTTGTAATCTATCTTAGAAATGAGCCAAATCTGGCCTTTTACAATGCATGGGTCGAGCCCAAGAGAGAGAAAACGTAGGAAAACATGTAAGCAGCCCAACCATTGACCAAAACGCATTCTTCATTAAAATCGAGTGGTTGAAACATCACTTCTAGCCATGCTGAAGAAGAATGCGACCCATGTGCATTAAAACTGGTTGTTGAAACGTCGCTTCTGGCCGTGCTGAAGAAGAATGCGACCCATGTGCATTAAATCGGTTGTTGAAACGTCGCTTCTGGCCATTACCACGTGTCGGAGACATTTCTTGATTTTCTCTCCAAACTGAACCAAAATTTAAGATTGACCCGGAATCGTGTAGAGAATTTTTCCAGCTTTTCATTGATATAAAGAACGTGAAAATCCGAGCTTTGGATCAAAAGATATGGAGGTCTGAAGATTTAGGGCACAAAACAGGCCAAAACGGATATTTGAATTTTTCCCGCGCTTTGCCACTTGGATGACACGTGTCGGACATCGAATGGCTGCGCAATTCTCTCTCCTTTCCTTTCTGTGGGTTTCCCTTTGAAATTTTGACGTTTTTATCACTTTGGGAAATTTTCCATTTTTCCCCGCGCGTCTGCCATTTGGGACACGTGGCATCGTTTGGTTCGAGGACGGGGCGCGGGGTCATCCTTGTCTTTTTATTTTTGGCCCAAGACTTTTGCAAATTTTCCTAAGTCTTTCCTTGGCTCCGAAACCCCCCACCTTAGGACACGTGTCCTGTTCTGATTCATCTGCGGGCCTCCCGGCTTTTCGCGTCCTCCGCGTCCTTTTGTCCCGGATGTCCCAAACTGTCTGGGACAAAAACTTCCGAACCGCCCGATTCGGGCTTCCTTGTCCCTCTTTGTGGCGAAGACACGTGGCAAGATTTGATTGGCTTTCGGATCCTTCGGCTTTTCACGTCCCACATGTACTCTTGTCCGGATGTCCCAAACCAAAGGTCCTTGTTTCGGCCAATCTGGGCAGTTCGCATCCTCCGCGTACCTTTGTTCCAACTGTCCCAGACTGTTTGGGAAAAATTCTTCCGAACCACCCGAAATGGACTTCCTTTGCTCTCGGCCGCTTCACCTTTTCGCGTCCTTCGCGTCCTCACAGCCCAGATGTCCCAGCCTTATCTGCACAACAGTTAGTCAATTTTTTCACCTTCGGCCGGTTCGCCCTTTCGCGTCCCACGCGTCCCTACAGCCCAAATGTCCCTTAGCTGCGCGGACCACCTGGCGGCCTTTTGGCTGATTCGTGCTTTTACATCCCAACTGTCCCAAGGACCACCTGGACCAGGACTTAGCCGATTTTCTTCATTTTTTCGGCCCCAAGCCTGCAAACCCGAAATGCCTTAGAACAATCCTGCAACCATATTTTTTGCATCTCTTCCATTTTATCAACCTGTTGGGATTCCTTCTTGGACAGGAGAGTTAGAAGGAAACCGAGGGGACCCCAGAAAACATGATTTTGGGCTTTGAATCATATACTTGCTCGGGACTGACAATCCGATGCATGTTATCAAAATTACCCTGGGGGGTGAATTTTGGATAACAATTCCCTTCATTTCTTAATAGGTTCAACCCAAGAAATATTGAAAAAAATGGGAGAGTGGTCATAGAGCAGATCGCTGCCACTTTCTGACCACATGACGACACCGAAACATGAGCAAAGAAGAAAAATTCTTGAGAGGGCATAAGAGCACTGGCAGTCAAGCCTTTTAATAACATGTTGGGTTTTTAAATGGTACTTTAAAAAAACCACAGTCATGGGACAGTAAGTCCCTCCTCTTTATGGGAGAGGTTCCCTTATTGAAAGCAAGCAACAAAGCTTATATACAAATGTACAAATTTCATCTTACGGTTGGACCTCTGACATCTTGAAATGATTTTATACCAAAATAGATTATCAATACAAATGAATGGAAGAATTGAAGAAAGGAAAGAGCATAATATAGCAAAGTACTTTCAAGAAATATAGATAACATAGTATAACCCTATACGTGCTGAGCAAAAGTGATATAGAACATAATCATTCACATTCACAACATAAGATATCATTCCACAGACACAAAGTTCTAGAAATCATATCAATAAGAACACAAAGTTTCTTATCAAAGAAGATAAATGATCCACGAATTTCAGGTAAGCAAGATGGGACAATGGAGGAAGATAGAGAAAAGGGGGAAATGCTTTTGTATTAATTTACTTTCGACTATAATTACACTTCAAAAGTATCAGAGTCCAACATTTACAATGAGCCAAGCTCTTACATTTATAGATGAAGCGAAAAGAAGAGAAGAAAAGAAGGAGAAAATCTGATTTGGAAGCCCAACCACCAACCATCAATGCCCCTAAAAATCCATCTACAATCTGTCAAATCTGGTTTTGCATGTCTTTGGCGTGCTGAAGAAGGGAGGATGGAAGATCAGATCAAATTTGATCTAGTTGAAGCAGTTCGATCACATATTAATGGTACAAAATATGTTTTCCGGGTTTTCAACCAAACCAAGATATTCATTTGGTTCTCCATGTCTATTTGGCGTGTTTGAGAAGGATGGAAGATCATATCAGATCTGGGTAGTTGAAGCAATCGGATCCCATATTAATGGCTTGAAAGACTTGTTGCATATTTTCACCCATCAAATCCTGCTGAAAATAATATCTATTGCTTCCATGGCGTAGAGGAGGTCAAGATCTTTCCAACGGTACCAAATTTGTCGAATTTTGAGCACTGGAGTGAAAGTTATGCTTATTTGAATATTTGAATCGAATCCGTACAAAATGGTGAAAATGCAATTTTCGCAAAAATGGATCCACGGGCCCGAGATTGAAATTGTGCCTTTAGCGCAAAATATGCAAAAGTGCAAAAGTTCCCCACATCCCCGCAAGCCCGCAACTTTGTTAGGAAATAAGGGATAAAATATGCGGAATAATCCCTCACGAGAATCGCAACATTAGAAACTAATATGCGAAAATATTACAAATCTAAAATAAAATTGCAGAATAAAATAACACAACACAAAGAGATAGTATTTAAAGTGGTTCACCCAATTTGGGCTACATCCACCAACAATCACTTGCTCATATTTTATTACAAGTCACCAATCTATCAATACAATACCGGATCTTTTTGGAGCTATGCTCAACAAACTCTACATAATTCACAAACAAATTCAAAACACATCTGCAATGTTACATTTTCCTACCATATGCATAAAAACATATAAGTAGACAACTGCTTAAACAATTTTATAAAACCGTGGGTATCAAAACCGTGGGCAAAAAACCGTCCCATAAACCTATGGGTCAAAAATCCCACCCATATGAGAAGAGCACGTTTCCTGATATATCGGGCACGTTTTAAGGCCAAAAAATAAAATTTGAGGGCTACGTCCCCAGGACCTCTGCTCAGTGGGGACCAGCCCGGCCCCAAACCCCGGTGAGACAACTGTGGAAAGTTTACATTACTCTTAGTGTATATTCTTCAACACTTTCTCACATAAAAACAAGCTCCATAACCTAGCAATCTCCCACTTGGAGACTAGTTTTCCTCTGAGCAAGCTTCTCAACCCTTCACTAGTTTCCATGAAGACCAACCAAAGTTGAACACAACTTCATTTTTTCCCTTGTGACCACCTTGGTCATCATGTTTGTAGGATTCTAACTAGTATGAATCTTCTCCAACTTCAACTTATCTTCCTCCAAAGTTGTCCTAATGAAATGGTACCTTAATTGTATATGCTTCATCCTAGAGTGGAAAGCAGAGTTCTTAGCTAGGTGTATAGCACTCTGACTATCACTATGCAGCTTTCCTTCCTCCTGCTTATGCCCCAACTCCTCAAGCAATTGTTGTAACCAAATCATTTTTTTGCTTGCCTCTGTGGTAGCAACATACTCAGCCTCTGTGGTTAACAAAGCCACCAGCTTCTGTAGTCATGAAATCTAGCTCATTGTTGTCCCACCTACAGTGTAAACATAACCTGTCATGCTCCTCCTGTTTTCTACATCTCCATCCATATCAGAATCTACATAACCACACAAAGTGGTGTCTGGTCCACTGTAGCACAAAACTGTCCCCATGGTCCCTCTCAAATACCAAAGGATCCACTTTATTGCCTGTCAGTGATCTCTACCTAGATCACTCATAAATCTACTCACCGCTCCCATTGCATGGGCAATATCAAGCCTAGTGCACACCATGGCATACATCAAATTGCCAACTACTGATTAGTAAGGTACCTCTTGGACATCTGGTTTCTCTCCTGCTCTGTCTTGGGACACTTGCTCCTATGATAACTTGAAATGTCCGCCAAAGGAGTCCCAACCGGTTTAGCATCCTGCATATTACACATCTCCAAGACCTTCTTAATGTACTCTTCTTGAGATAAAGTCAGTTTGTGTTCCTTCCTATCCCGAGATATCCTCATACCAAGGATTTGTTTGGTTGCCCCCAAATCCTTCATAGCAAATGATTCACTTAGCTACTTCTTGAGTACTTTTATTTCCTGCATGTTTTTACCTGCAACTAACATGTCATCCACATACAAACATGGGATAATATAAGCGCCATCCTCAACTTTCTTTGTATACATGCAATGGTTAAAATGACATCTAATATAACCTTACTTCATCATGAAGCTATCAAATTTATTATACCATTGGTGGAGCTTGTTTCAAGCCATACAAGCTCTTCTTCGAGCTTTTTCCACCATATCCTCTTTACCTTTAACCTCATAGCCCTCTGGTTGATGCATATATAGTTCCTCCTCCAAATCCCCATGGAGAAATGTAGTTTTTACATCAAGTTTCTCTAAGTGCAAGTCTTGTAACTATTACAAGAACAATTCTAATAGAAGTCATTTTTACTACAGGAGAAAAAATCTCATCAAAATCCATACTTTTTTCTCAGGCAAACCCCTTGACCACCAACCGGGCCTTGTATCTTTTCTTTCCTCCTTCCTCTTTGACTCTAAACACCCACTTGTTCTCGTAATTCTCTTTTTCCTTGGGTAGTTTCACCAAATCCCATCTCACGGTTCTCCATGAGAGCATGATGCTCCTCATCCATGGCTTTCTCCCACTTCTACCACGGCATCTACCGCATTGCTTCATCAAAGCTCTATGACTCTCCACTATCGGTGAGTAATAAATAATAAAGAGAAGGAGAAAAACGTTCGGGTTCTCTTATTACCCCGTAAGACCTCCTCAATATAGGAGTTTTGGGTTCTGTTGAGGAGGTTCTGAACCGATTCATGTGTCACTTTTCCATCCGAAGATCCTCTACCACCGCATATTCTTTCTTGGATTCTTCCTTGTTTTCCCGCAACTCACGCTTATACATGACTTTCTCATTAAATACCACATCCCTAGATCGAATGATTTTTTGTCCTTAATAATCCAATATTAATATCCAAACTTATCAACACCATAACCAATGAAAGTACATTTTTCCGATTTAGCCTCTAATTTGGTCATATCATCCTTGTCTATATGAATAAACACGTCACATCCAAAGACTCTAAGAAATGAATAATCAACTTTCTTACCATACCAAGCCTCCTTAGGTATGCCTCCATCTAAGGCACTTAAGGGTCCTCTATTTATCAAGTACACAGGCGCTGTGCTCACTGCTTCTTCCCAAAAAGAAAGAGGCAGTCCTGCATGTAACCTCATGCTCTTAGCACGTTCCATTATTGTTTTGTTCATCCTTTCGACACCCCATTTTGTTCATGGAGTCCCTAGAATTGTCTTTTGCTGCTTGTGGATTCCATTCTTGAACAGTAATCATCAAATTCATTGCTACAATACTCCCCTCCATTATCGACTGAGACATTTGAGCTTAAGATCTTGTTTCATTCTCTACCAAGGCTTTCCATTTAACAAAAGTGTCAAATACATCAAATTAGTTTCTAATACAATAAACCCAAACTTTCCTTGTTTCATCATCAATAAAAGTAACATAATAACTTGAACCCCAAGAGATGATACCTAAGCGCCCCCACACATCGAGTGCACCGACTCTAACTTACTCTCTTTCTTTGTAGGTCCAACCTTGAGAAACCTTCCTCGCTTATGTTTCCCATATATACTGAGTCCTCACGAGAACTCCAAACATGTTTCGTATATCTAGGAAAATCCTTCTTTATGATCTCCATGCCCTTATGGCTCATATGATCGAGCCTATAGTGCCACAATGTTGTATCTACTTCAAGCCACAAGATTACAAACATTAGTCTTTGTGTAAGTGGTTAAATACAAGGTTCCAACCTTCTTACTCTCTTGCCACCACAAGAGCACCCTTGGTAACCTTTCAAGAGTCCACTCTAAATATACAAGACAACCATCACTTCCCAATTGCCCCGCCGATATCAAATTTTTTTCTTAATGTAGGCACATGTCCGACATCCTTCAATAGTCAAGTATTCCCATTCTCGCATCTTAACTCGAACAAAACATTTTCCAACTATGTTGCAAGGCTCATCATCACCAAGAAAAGTGTGCCCAAAATCTCCTTGGAATAATCAACAAAATAATGCCTATGTGGAGTAGCATGGAAAGAAGCCCCCGAATCTAAAAATCAAGATTTAGTAATATTGTGCAAAGAAAGAATCAAAGCATCCCGACATACATTACCCAATGCCACATTTGCCTCCTTATTTTGTTCATGTTGTTTCTTCTTGTCCCGAAGCTCCCAACAAGAGTACTTCTTTGCATGCCAGAATTTCCACAATGCCAAAGATACTATCTTCCTTTTGGATTTTGACCTTGCTCGATCATTTGATTTTCCACGACTTCCTCTATTCTTCTGTCTCCTCTAGTTTCCATTGTCAAGCATTCCCTGAAGTAAAAGATTCACTAGATCTTTTTCTTCGCATTTCCTGCTTAGAATCACCCCTACAACATCCTCAAACTTCAACTTTGAGTTAGCTGGAATCGAGTTGCTTACCACCATTACCAAGCTATTCCAACTCTCAGGTAAAGAGCACAGAACTAATAAAGCCCTAACTTCTTCATCAAATTCTATTGTAACCAAAGCTAGCATATTTACAACCGTATTAAAATCATTTAAATGATATGCTACTAAACCATTCTCAGACATCTTCATATTAAAAAAAAATTCATTAAAAATATCTTATTAGAGGCAGAGGGTTTTTCATACAACTTCCCTAATGCATCCATCAGTTCTTTTGTAGTCTTTTCCTTTGAAACATTAAATAATACCGAAGATGCAAGACATAGTCGAATTGTCCCAAGTGCCTTCCTATCCAACAAATCCCATTCCGCATCCATCATGCTCGAGGGTTTATTCACCTTCTCAGATAATAGAATATAAAGATCCTTCTAATAAAGGTAATCTTCCATCTGCATCTTCCAAAGACTGAAATTCTGCCCGTTGAATTTATCAACCCTAGATCTTCCATCATTTGTCATAGCTCCCACTCAAGATAAAATTTTCCCTGCGATTCAAAACTTCAACAAACCAAACCAGGCTCTGATACCAATTGTTAGGAAATAAGGGATAAAATATGTGGAATAATCCCTCACAGAATCGCAACAGTAGAAACTAATATGCAGAAAATATTACAGATCTCAAATAAAATTACATAATAAAATAACACAACACAAAGAGACAATATTTAACGTGGTTCACCCAATTTGCTACGTCCTTCAAGAATCACTTGCTCATATTTTATTACAAACCACTTCTCTCTTAATACAATACCCAAATTTGTTTGGAGCTATGCTCAACAAACTCTATAGAATTCACACCCGAATTCAAAACACATCTGCAATGTTACATTTTCCTACCATATGCATAAAACCATATAAGTAGACAACTGCTTAAGCAATTTTACAAAACCGTGGGTATCAAAACCATGGGCAAAAACTCGTCCCATAAACCTATGGGTCAAAAATCCCGCCCATATGAGAAGAGCACGTTTCCCTATATATTGGGCACGTTTTAAGGCCAAAAAAAAATTCGGGGCTGCGATCCGAACCCCAGCAAGACAATTGTGGAAAGTGTACAATACTCTTAGTGTACAGTCTTCAACACTTTCTCACATGAAAACAAGCTCCATAACCTAACAAACTTCACATTTGATATATGTCGACATGTGGCTTCTCCAGAGTGGCAAAGAATCACGGTTCACTTTATAATTTTACTTCTTTTGGAAATGGGGCTCAAAATCTCAAAGTTCTCTGCCTGTAACGCCCGATTTTTGTAAGTTATCATGGTAATTACTTTCTTGATGTTAGAATCGCTGAAATGAAGGCAAACATGTTAAGATATATATATATATATATATTATATATATAATATATATATATATATATATATATATATATATATATATATATATATATATATATATATGGGATCTTAAGGGAATGTATTGCTTGTATGTAATTTGTTTATATGGGACAACGCTATTATTTATTGTATGTTTCTTTGATGTGACGACAAATTTTTCGTATGCTTCTTTGAACTCTATTTGCTGTGGCCTTCTTGTGATCGCTTTGACGATTTACTCTTGAACCGAACTGAAGGTTGATATAAATGTGCAGCACCTGATTTCAGGTATAAACAGTTGGCACGTAGATGCCAACGGAAAAGGTTCGATTCACGAACCATACACTGTCGTAACGTGAGACCTCGTAAGGCGGGAAATGCCTAGATACGGGTGGCTCAGGTATGTTAACGAAGGACGAAATGTCCTGTACAGTGTTGAAATTGGAAGTCAGTCGAGAAGACTTGACTGGAAGTTGATTTATTAGTGTTAGGTGTTAGAGGGAATTAGATCCTAATCTAATCCTAAGTTCTACCTTACATCCTAAACTACTATCCTAAGTGGATTTTTTAAATTCTAAATGATAAACATAGACCTAAGTTCTATTAACCTAAAGACTAGGCGGTGACCTAAGTTTGAACACTATTATGAATCCTAAACTAATCCTAACCTAGAAGGGGACGCACAGACCCATGGGAAAGGATAAGGATGAAAGGGAATTTAATGGCAATAAATGTGAAGTCCTTATGTGGACAGCGCCAGTTTGGCGGGAACAGGGAAAAACTAGAGGTATCTAGTTGGTTATGAAGCTAAACTTGGTTTGCATGTAAAATTTGAATTTGATGGTTCGCCAACCCAAGTCGGCGGTGGCGTGAGAAAATAGGGAAAAGGCAGAGCCTTTAATGCAATTAATTTCTCGGTCTTCGCGACCAGCTCGCCTTGGAAAGAGTATGGAGGAATTTTGATTGTTCATTGTGTTGTTCGGATTTTTGAGAAGTTGCTCTGCATTTGGTTTTTGCTTGGTTCAGTCGAACCAGTTGTGTTTGGTTTTTATCACTGTTTCTTTGGAAATTGGAGGCTGTTTGCTGAGCCTGTAGAGGAAGGTGATTGTTGGGAAGCTCGTGTTGTCACCGTGGAAGGAAACACCTTCTGTAGACGCGGTTTTCTTCGAGTTTCGAGGAAGAATACCAGGCATGTTAAGCCCTTCTCTTTAAAACACTTGCTTTATTTAAGCGTCTCATTAAAACAACCCTGCTCTTCTTCTTCTGAACGGGTTTTGGGTTTATTCGATTTTGCTGTCATTGTGGAAATGAATGGGTAGAATCGTTTTCTTGCTGTTGTGATTTGATCTGTCTTTGCATAAATTTGAGTTGGAAATACGAACTTGCTGTGTTGGTTTGTTTGACAGTTTTGGGAATTCGAAATGGGTATTTCTCTGTTAATGTTTATATGAAAACTGTACAGGCAGTATGAGTTGTTTTCATTGTTGTGCAATCATTCTTTTGCTATATGAACTTGAATGATAAAATCTCTACAGGCTGTGCGAGTTGTTTGAAGTTGTTTCTTTACTGAATTTTAAAAGGAAATAAGATCCTTTTCCTTCTGTTGTTTTGGGTTTTGAAGGAAATAGCATTTGAGTTTTATTTGAGCATATGAACTCGATTTGAAGGAAGTAATAGTAATATTTTTATTGTTGTGCCTTTTTCTTGTAAAGAAATGAACGAATACGTTTTGGGTATTCGTGAGGGTAGGAGAAGGTAACTGTTTTTCCTTCTGAACTTATTAATGAATTGTGTTTCTCCTTGCTGAGAGGGTAGGAAGATTTTGTTGTGTTTTATGGAAGCGATTTGATCTTCCAGTTCGGACTGTAGTCGTGAAAACGAGCTTGGCTTTGTATTTCTGTGCAATGAATGAATTATGTTGTTTTCTTCTTTGTGATGGGAAGTTGATTTTATAGTGTTTTATGGATGCGGTTGATCTTCTACTCCTGTCATCGTGAAAACGCACTTGACTTTGGATTGCTGTGCAAAGGAAGAAATGCATGGGAATTTGTCTTATTGTTTGGGTCTGTCTTGACTGTACCTTGTTGTGCATATGATATCCTATGCGGGTTTTTATTAATAAGGGTATTGTTGTATGAAAATTGCATTTTGGGTTCTACACATCATTGTGAATAGAAAAATGGATTCGGATAGAAATGTTTGTTGGCAGGGAACTTGAATTGGGTATTCATTGCTTATGGTATATTGAATTGAAACTGTATAGGCTATGTGAGTTTGCTTTTCAATGTTGAATGATTGTTCTGTTATCATTATGAGTTGAGTTGTCATGCTAAGATGAACACGATTTGGGTGTTTTTATTTCATTCGAACAAAATGATTGTTTCTTACTGAAATTATAGGGAACGAATTCTTCTTCTTTCTGCTGTTTTTGATTTGATAGAAACAATAGTCGGGTTTATTGAACTTTATAAGTTCGGCTTGATAGAGATGACAGTGGCATCTAGATGGTTTCCTGAGTGCTGTTATCTTTCTGTACAAACGGAAATTTTGAATGTTTCGTGTGGTCTTCTGATCTTTGCACTGTCATTCAAAGAAAAATGAATCCGACTTGACTGGTTCTTTATGTATTTGAAGAAAATGGTTGTTTTCTTATTGAAAGGTTAAAGGAATGAATTCTTCTCTTCTTGTTGTTTGAATTCTGGAAATAGCAATAGAGCCTTACTGTGCATTATAAATTGGTCTTGCTGTAGGTAACAACAATGTGCAATTGTTATTATGAACTGTATGCGTTCATGGATATAGAAGGTCATGTGAATAATTGTTTACGTGATTTTATAACTGTTTATTTGGTTAAAATATACAGTGAATGAAGTATGGAATCTTCTAGTACAACAAGTACATAGTATGCATCTTGATACTGCTTGTTCTATGATAATAAGATGTTTTACTAACCTGTTTATGGCATTCATATGAGCCTGAATTAAATGAAATATTGATAAGGACGATAAGTTCTTCCTTGTTTTCATTTAAAGCTGATTATGAATGAAATTATTATTTCTTTGGAAAGTGAATTCCGAATGGATTTTGTAAGTTTCACTGAATCTATTATCTTGATTTGTGTCTCGTTTGGATTCAATTTTAGGACGAGTTATGAGGAAAGAAATAGGAATGTGAATGGAAAACTTGGAAAAATGATCTTTTCTTCTCTCATACGGTTGGAAATCTGTAATCGTTTAGAAAGCGAATTTTGTAATTGCTTGGGTATAAGCAACTCTTTCTCGTCTATACTTGATTGCTTGGAATCAAATGAGATGCATGAACTGAAAGGAAAGTAATTGGGTTACATTTCAGTTAGATTTTATCCTTTGCATTTATTACTAATGAAAGGAAATGGAATTGATAGCCGTTATGTTATAACAACAGTATGATTAGTGGTATTCCTAATCTTTACAAATGTTATGTCTGGAACTTTTGAAGGAAATTGTTTCTTATAACGGTTATGTGGGAAATAGGACAGCAATTCTTTGGCTGATTGAGATGGTATTTAGATGGTTCAGTTGCCATACTGTTCACTCTTTTGATACTTAATTCTTGATTGATGTTCATATTGTCGTTTCATAAAAGCAGGGTTCTTTTATTGAGACAGTTAATTGAAGCACTTCATTTTAATGACAAGTGCTTAATATGCTCAGTTCATTGAACTGACCGTGCAAGTAATTTTGCAGATGGAACTTGATTAAAACGAAGACATGGCTATTTTCTGATGCTTCTTTTGATTGTCTGAAGATGAATTGTATTTGTTAGTTATTATTCCTCTACGAGGAATTGTGAAAAGAAGAAAGTACATTCTTCTATCTATGAGTTGTAATGTTGTTTAATATAAACAAAGTCCAGTCATTTGGATTGGCAGATGTATGGATTATGAAATGAATTGATGAATACAAATACAAGTGTGATATTTTAATGACTATATCAGTTTGATATTGTTGATTAATTTGGAAATATAATGTTATTTCTTGATTTGGAATTATTCAATTGTCCTTGGATGGATTTAAAAGGAATTGATATCTATTCTTACCTAAATGCAACTTTTAAGTTGAAATGTGCAATTAGTTCATACTTTGGGTTAAGATGAATTTTTAATTGACATTAAAAAGGATTAGGAAGAACATGAGCTCATAACTGATAGGTATTCAGGATTAGCTTGGAAGCTAAGGAATATCAATTAACTTAGGAGCAACCGAACTTCGTTTTCGGACTCCGTTAATAGCCTCGAATGTTAAATTCAGAAAGTAAGGATATGGGATAAATATATCCAGGGCTAATAGACCTTAACTATGTAAGGTTAAGGAGAATAAATGAATATATTTATTGAGAATTAGACCTCATTTAAATGACGTCTAATAAGCTGGAATTTTGAATTTGGTTACAGTTATGAAAAACTTGGTTAAGTTTAATAGGTTAAACTTATCACGTCCGTCGGTAACGGGCTGCTTAATCCAATGATTAAGAAGAGAACCAAGTAGAGAAATGTAACCCTTGCATGCGAAGGAGAAGATGCATAGTAAGCTAGAAGATGGATTTAGTCTTTCTTAGCTACATACAACTGTAACAGAAATGAGGATAAAGGATCAGCATGGTTGCTGAAAGTTGATCTTAAATATTAAGATCATATCCAAATCACTTGAGCGGGATGTGTACTCGATGGGAGGATTCCGTAGACATTGACATACGCCGGCTCAAAGACATGGTGTCTTCATGAAGACGGGGTCTTCATGACGACACAATGTTATAGCTGACATATTACAATGCCCTCCCGAATTAAAACATCAAGAATACATAGGTTGAATGTTAAGTTCTTGGCTGGGGATAGGAGTATGATCACGTATATGGAGTGACTCCGGAGGACTAAAGATAACTAGACACACGAAGTCGTGGGAATGACACCGTATGTCTGCGTATCTTTAGTTACCATGAGTGCCTTCCTATATTCGTTAATATTGCTAGTTGGAAATTGGAAGTGGGAATTTGACCTTAAATTGAAAGGACTAGTAGGAACCAGTAAAGACCATTCTAGATAACAGGTGAAGTGAGGTGAAGGACGTATTCCATTGGTGTGTATCACATCCAAGAATATGATCATGCAAAGCATGTGAAAATCTTTGGCCAAAGTATCGCAAGTGCTGGTTACGTTGTCCTAATCACTTAATTTAAGATGCAGGATGTCAGATGAATATCAGTAACAAATATTCAGATAGGCTTCTTAAATGGATCACTTCGATTACCGGAAACGGTAAGAGAACTTGTATATATAATATACTATGCATGAATGAACATGAAGGATCGGTTGTTGCTGAGTCATGAAATGAGAGATCGTTGAAACTCTGAGCCATGAAAATGGGAGATCGGCAGTTCTTCGAGTCATTTACAGCAGCATATGGAATCTGTTATATGATTGAATGGCATTGAATGTGTGTTCCATATTCGCAAATATGTGAACAAGGAACATTAGTTTTAAAAGGAAATTGTGTGTTCAAATTGTATTGTTTGGGCAGAGAGAACAATTATTAAAACTTGAACGTGTGTTTGAATTATATAATTCATAACAAAGAACGCTTTATAAAAAAAAATTCCCTTGTTCTAAAGATCTTAAAATGGGGATGTTACAGCTCGCCGACCCGCTTTCCCACTTTGAATTTTTAACACGAGCTCAACATTTGACTTTATCCCATGGCGTGAGTGGGGCCGTTGTTCACTTTATCACTTTACGCCTTTTATGGAAACAAGGCTCAAAATCTCAAAGTTCTTCGTTGACCTGCCTCCTCGTTTTGACTTGGAACATGGCCACGTGTCCCTCTGTTTGGCGAAGGCTTTATGTCTGACCCGGGACACGTGGAGGCTCAGCGCACATTTGGGACCTGCCTTTGGATTCAACTTTTGAAAGAGTGCCGAAGAGACATGTGGCTCCTTCCGTGGATTTTCTTTGTTTCTTTGTGTTCTAGCTAAGTCCCTTTTGTTTGGCGGGGCCATATGTCTAACCCTTGACACGTGGGGTCTCAGTGCACATTTGGGACTTGCCTCCATATTTTGCCTTCGAAGTTATGCCGAGCTGACACATGGAGCCTTCCGCAAACCCTTCTATACTTAGCCAATTCAACGGTCGGCTTTGCCCCTTCTTTGAATCGACCATGTAGCGAGTTGGCGCTCATTTGGGGTTTCACCTTTGGCTTCAACCCTTTAAGGTGCATCGAAGAGACACGTGGTGCCATCCGCCTGGCCTTAGAATTTTCAATGGCCAATTTTAAATTTTGAGGCTCTGACCACGTGGAGGGTTGGCGCTCATTTAGGTATGTGTCCTTGGGTCTCACTTAAAGTTATGTCGATGAGGCACGTGGAGGATTCCTCCGGTTCTTTTATACTTAGCCGATTCGGGCTTGCGCCCATTTGACTTCTATCAGACCTTAGACATGTGGAGGGTTGGTGCTCATTTGGGGTCTCTCTTTGGGTCGTACCTTTTGAATTTACGCCAATGAGGCACATGGCGAGCCGGCGCTCACTTAGGATCCTGCTTTGAACTTGACCTTTGGAGGTGCGTCATTGGGACACGTGGAGGCTGCCGGCTCTTTACACTTAGCCGATTCGGGTTGGCTTTGTCTTTTCGGAATCGGACCACGTAGAGGGCCTACGCACGTTTAGGACCTGGTTTTGGATTCACCCCCTGAAAGAGCGCCAAAGGGACACGTGGGGCTTTCGCTAGTTCTCCTTTCCTTAGCCAATTCAACGGCCGGTTTTGTCTCCTTTTCGGACCTAGGATACGTGGAAAGCTGACGCTCGTTTGGGACCACCTTTGGCTTCGACCCTTGAAGGTGCGCCGTTGAGACACGTGGAGACTTTCGCTGGTTCTTTTATACTTAGCCGATTGCCTGCTGCCCATTTGACTTCTATCAGACCCTAAACATGTGGAGGGCTGGCGCTCATTTGGGGTCTCCGTTTTTGTGCACCATACCAAAAGTGCACCGAAGAGACATGTGGCACCTTCCGCGGTCTTTCTATACTTAGCCGATTTGGGCCTCGATTGAACACTGCCTTTCTTCATACAAAACCAAAATTCCAAAAGCAACCCAACGATCCGCATTAGGCATCCAATCGAGATGTCCCTTTGTGGACGTTGGAAAATAAATTGACAGGGAAGATACGCCCGTCATTCACGACTGTAGAGAAAAAAAGAGGAGGGGAAAACTCCACCCTTCACGCTGAAAAACAAATTGCTCCTCATGGAAAGAAGGACTATAAACAATACCAGGCTCGATGCGATCCACGACCATAGAAAAAGGATTTGACAATTTCATTCGAATGGAGGAAACAATTTTTTAGCATCTAGATGGGAAGACAGAAAGTTTATCAAACCATGTGAGACTGTAAGATTTTAAATTAATAGGGCGAGATTGCAAAATGAGCACCAACTTCTTCAAAGCACAAATTTTTCTATCTCTTTAGACTTCTCAATCTGCTCAAACATCTCTCAAAGGCACCAACTCAAAATTTTGAAACTTGACTTATAAAAAAATGAGGGGGAATTTTCATGGGTGACATCACAACACGATCATGCCCATCCCGGAAATTAGACCAAGTAAACCAAGGAGCTGAAGAAGGATGATGGTAAGGGATATTGGGGTCAAAAGGCCTAACTTATGCCTGAAGTAAAACTAGGCCTCCCACTCTCCCGCACACCACCTCATTGGCAGCCTACCCCGCTTGTCTTTTGGGTTCTCTATCATGTTAAAGTCGCCACACACCACCCACAAAGCATCGAAGAGAATCTGCAAGCCAACACCAAAAAAGAGCCCTTTCCCTGCATCATTAGAGGCATATATGTTAGCAAGACCAAAAATATGATCACAAAATCAAACAGAGACCACACCACACGATGTGTGGGGTCCGAACCTACGTGATCACATGTTGGGCAATGTCAGGAGAAATCAAAGTCATAACCCCACCACGGCCCTACTCATGACTCGAGGTGTGACAAATGGCTTGTAGCCAAATAGTACAAGCTGTAAAGTGTAACAAAAAGCTAGAAAGCTTAACTTCTTGCAAACACAATTTTCATATGGTGAAGTCTTTGAAAATTGTCTCCCACGATATCGATGAGTCGATTCGGTAATTCTTTGTAATATTCCAAGAGTACACAAGCATTAAGAAATATCTAGGTTCGAATTTCCCTCATTGTCCTATGTCGCAAAGAGGACTTCATATCTGATTAGGAGAATAAAATACTTGGTTGAGAACTAGGACAAATACTCGCCAAATGTCCAAGGTCTACACTTGTCTTCCACATATTCACCATCCTCCCTTGAGGAAGGACTATGAAAACGTGTTTTCCTATCTCATGACTCGCACTATGAAAAACCTAAAAGCAGAGGAGTTTTTAGGAAGGGAAATCGGGGCAACATAATGCGGCCACAAGTGAGCGGGAGACATGCGGTTCGGCTTAAAAGAAGTTCCGGTTGTTTTGTCGGGAGCCGTGGAGGCACTAGCACCATTGTTGACAATAAGACGATACACAAAGTTTTGTGGTTTTGTAGGGCCCTTTGGAACACCCTTTTTGTTAGTCACAATTGTCCATCCGTCGAATGAAGCGTTAGGGTTTGAAGGTGTTTTATGTAGGAGCAGGACACGAGTCGGCCATGAGAGGACATTCACGAATCATGTGCTCAGATGACTGATAATGAAAGCGGTGTATTCGATAGATTGATATAAAGAACCCTTTAAGTGAATCAGGTTTTGCTAACCTAGATATCAATCGATTCCTTAAGGTCCTTGAAAGGTCCACTTCAACGCACACACACGGTGTTGAGGGCGAGCATTAAAAAATTTGGGTTGCTCATTGCAAATGAGCCATCCCAAGGGTTTGACAAGATCCCCTATAAAAGACCACAAAGGCAAAGGTAACCCTAGAAACTCAATCCAGACAAGGACCTTAAGTTTCGCCTTGTTCCGAGACTTGAAAGTCTCGAGTCTAGTGTGAGAAAACAACCAACGAGTTGCAGATGAACCAAGGACCATGGTTAATAATGGCCTTGCAATGTTCAGGGTTCGAAAAATGAAACAAGAAAAAGCCCTTGGAAAGGTTTTGGACACCTTCGAGCTTCACACCATGGTTTTGCCAGTGATTGTGAACCCATTTATGCCACCAATGTGTAATTTTCAAACCAATTACATGCATTATCAAAAGCAGGTAAATCAAGAACAACATCAGGTACAGGAGTATCAGACTCATTACCTCATCGAATACCTTTGGGACGAACTTTCAAGTTTTCTTTGGAGCCATGGTTGGTAGCCCTGCATCAATAGATGAGGGTGTCGAAATGGAGGCCATTAAAAAGGGCGCCAGACATCGCCCTAAGGGTGGAGTAAAGTCCCACGCAACAGAATTAATAAGCTAGAAAAATGAAAATCTTGCAGATATCCCTAAGGGATCTGCAGTTTAATGAAGGTACGAATAACGAGAGATGAACGAACAACTAGAACCTAAACCCTAGCAAAGCATTCCTCTTTTCGATCATAGTCTTATTCACCATCATGTGATTCACCGTGAGAAGTTTCTTTTACTTGATCCTTCTAATGAAAAACATTTTCGACCTCCATTTGGTATTGGTAAAAAAAGGAAGGAAATGTTTGAAAGAGCGAACTAAAAAGCAAGAAAGCATACTTCGGTGAAAGGGGGTTTTCGGTCTAAAAGAAACCGTGGGAGTTGCACTTTGCCAATTAAGAGCGGATTGGGATACCGCTCGCGGAAATTATATTTTATGTTGTTGCCGCTGGTATTCACTAATTTTTATTATTATTTTTCTTCAGGAAGGAGGAGGCGGCACGCTATCTATATATATTTCTCTTTCCCTCGTCATTACTCAATTACAATTGCAATAAAAATTACAGACATATCTCATCAAGATTACTTGGAGAAATGAGTATTTCAAAGGCATTCGTGGCCGCTGGTGTGGGTTCGATGACGCAGGGATTCAGAGATCAAGGCATTAAATTTAATACTCTACATAATCTGATGCCGAAGCTATCAGTTGCTGCTTTTGTTTTTTTAGCCCTTCAAACCCCCTCTCTTTCATCCTTCCAGATGAAGAAGAATGAATCACAGAATAATGGCAGCAGGGAATCAAGAGAGGAGGAGTCATTGAGGCGTGTAATGTATCTCACCTGTTGGTCTCCTCCTAACTCCACCTGTCAAACAGTCAGAGGAAGGAATGAACTGATGAGCACAGACCGTACCTGCAGCTCCAAGTTTTAATTTTTATACCTGCGTGTGGGGAGGACAGGTCGGGGGAGGGAAATACCATGCCCAAGTTCAGGACGGCCCCAATTTGTACTTGTAATCTGCCCTCTGAACCTTATATAAAAATATGCATTCGTGCGTTTTCATGTTTCTTGGAGTTGGAATCACGGATTCCATTTCAATTCCAATTAGATGTGCTGCAGGGATCAAACACGACAATCACCCTCTGTAAACCCCAAACTAAAGAACACATGTAGCCCTGATAACTATGAATAATTAAACATAAAACATACCTGTAGCTCAAGGAACGGATTGGCGCCCATGGCCTAATGGATAAGGCGTCTGACATTTGTGGGTTCGAGTCCCACCGGGCGTGGTTGAGAGTCAATAATTTGAATATTAATGTACAATGTGAAAAGTGGTTTTGCTTCAAAAATGTCTTCCACAAATCGCCACAAATCGTATTACTTTACTTCGCAACTTCAAATAATTTATTGTATATATGAGTGAGAACACACTCTCACCACAATATTTGATATTTGAAAGGGAAGAAACTTGAAGGATTATACTCTGGATACATTGAATATTAATGCACAATGTGAAAAGTGGTTTTGCTTCAAAAATGTCTTCCACAAATCGCATTACTTTACTTTGTAACTTCAAATAATTTATTGTATATATGAGTGAGAACACACTCTCACCACAATATTTGATATTTGAAAGGGAAGAAACTTGAAGGATGATACTCGGATACATTGCATTTGAAACATTAATTTTCGATGTTCAAGTCCAACCTACGGGACCCATCGTCAAGAGAGAAACAATAAGGACATTAAAAATTCATATAAAAACACATTGTAAACATTCGCCATGATTGAGTTACAAAATCTCCTCTTGCAGAACACTCCTCCAAATTCAAACATCACATTTACATGAAGATACAAAATTGATCGCAAGAATTGACCACTGGAGGGAATGCCGAATCCGTGAAGCCATTGAAATAGAAAAATTTCCTAACAATTTAAATAAGGATGAGGGATTTATCCTAAGCAATACATGGAAACCCTTATTACACTTAATAAAAAATAAGAGCTAGAAGAGGAAAGGTCAATCATCAAGAAGACAAAGCTTTCTAGAGAATAGGAAAGGTCAAGCATCAAAAAATTTACACTATATATGTTGTAATAAACTCTTTTTGGGAATAAAAATCTTTCTCTCCTGACGATGGGTCCCGTAGTTGGACTCGAACCGTCGAGAATTAATGTTTCAAATGCAAAGTGTATCCATGGTATCATCTTTCAAATTACTCTCATTCTTTGAAGCCTTCAACAATTTATCATCTCTCTCCGGGTAAGAAATTACCGATTTTGTTATAATAATATCAATCGACGTTAAATGTACGATGTGAATGTCGAAAGGGATATAGTGAAGAAGGGAAACTAGTTGAAGAGAAATGAAGGAAAATGAAGAGGGGTTTAGAAAATGGCGTGTGAGGGTGGCGAAGTGGATGGGAAAGGAAAGAAGAATGGAGGAGACAATGTGAAAATATACGAAATACAAAGAGCACGACATGTTTGTTAATCGAGAAAAGGATTAAAGTCCGTTGTGGTAGACGTCGGCGAAAATGTAGAGGAAGATATATGAAAATGCAAGAAGTGGATGGAAAATGTTGTCGAGGTGAATACTTGATTGAATTTGCAAATCTTGACTCTATTGGGTAGTTAGAGAAAATGTAAAAGTAAGGGGAATTTGAATGCATGTTGTACGAGACATGTTAGGGACATGAAGACGCAGAGTACCCACGTTAGTGATGAGGGTAGTGAAGTATTCACGCAAGTGCAATTTGCGCCCATAGGGGAAAATAAAAAAGTAAAAATTCAACATGTTCCAACTTCAGAACCTGACCACAATAAGTACTTGTTGCAAAACTTTCTAGCCTTTGTATCTAGTTGGAAGGTCAAGTAATTCCAGGGACCAGATGCACGTCCATGTATCGAATTGACACCTTCCAATGATTGGTCATATGAGTCAAAGGCATATTAAGGTTTTGGATTGCATGCCCCACACGTTTTACACAGATCATATTGTTCCTACCCAAGTAATATTTGTTATCTATGTTCCACTTAAGCACTTCAAGCTCACAAAGAGGACACAATAAAATTTTGGGAAACTCGAAAAGTTTAAGCGGATGAACCAGAAAAGTAACGTCTAAAATAGAAAACGAAAAAAAAAAAAAAAGTCTCTAACCCATTCGGGTTTTCAGAGGATGTGCCCCTTCGATTTGGTCTGGTTTGGCTCCACACACACCTGGGGCTTGAAGAGCTTTAAGCAATATTACGAAGGCCTAGCCGCCTTTCTATGAGCAATTGTAGATGAAAATCAAAGCTTCTTGTAGAATTTCAACTGGGGGGCGAGATCCAAGGGCTAAACTTGAAAAAAGCTTATGATCGCACAGCTTGGCATGTGAGTGTTATTTATTTATTTCTTTTGAATTGTTTCTTTTATGTCTAATCAATTTTGGTTCTTTTATTGAATGGAATAGAATGAAAGCAAAAGAAAGATAAAACATTCGAGCCGACACTGATGACCAGGATGTCTAATCCCACAATGTCCTTTGATGAACCGATCTCGAACATGCCATTTGTGGGAGCAATTATAGATGAAAATCGAAGCTTCTTGTAGAATTTCCATGGAGAAGGGGTGATAACTGGGGCTAAACTCTAATAAATCTTACAATCGCATGGATCTACCTATGAGTGTTATTTATTTATTTCTTCTAAATCGGTTTTTAAGTGTTTGGTTCTTTTTTTTAACGGAAAAAACAAAAGCAAAAAGACAACTAAAACATTCGAGTAGCCATTGACGACGAATACCCAATCTCGCGATTTCCTTTGACGAGCCAATGTCGTGAATTCCGAGTGCCCATGCGGATAGAAAGAATTCCATTGCGGCTCAAATTATCGACATGATTGTTTATGTGGTCTATCAAATGGATGGTGTCAATTACAATATGTTGTGAGCACACGATATTTCTATCTGTAAACACACTTTTAAACGTAAATGTATAAAACATCTATGTCGTTACCGATGGCCAAAATGTCCGATCCCACAATGTGCGGTGCATGGGGGGTTCACTTAGTAAAAGTATTGTATAGCTTCGTTCGATCAAAGTGTATTAAAGAATACCCTTAATTTTAGTTTTTACCTCTAATTATTCAATTGATAATACACCCTCCCGTTATATTATTAGAATGAAAACACTCCCTATTTTTTCCATGTACCTTACTTACCCATTTTTTCACGAAAATTTTATTCACCCCTTTTTATTTCTACCATAATATATTAAACAAAAAATATATCATAGTTCTCACTCAATTTTTTTAATATGCATTTTCTCTCAAAAGATAGTTTGAATCCATTCAAGACCTATTACTAATTACCTTATAAATGTTAAGCTTTAATCATTTATCAATAGTTCTTCAAATAATTAAGATGGTGAAATAATATCACTTGTGTTGAAAAACATACTCAATCCTAGTTTTCTACCATCTTATTATTTCTTGGTTAAGAATCTCTTAATTGAGATTTCTTTATTCAAAAAGAGATTATAATTTAACTTTATGACCACACTCCTTAAATTACAATTTTAAGGTATTTAGTTTTAAAAACTAGGGTTCAAATGTTTTAGTTTTATATTAAAATTAAACCTCTCTTTCCTTTGGCCCACCTCTCTAACCTACCCCCAATACCTAATTCAAAATATTAATAAATTAAACCCTTTCACCCCCTCATGTCTACCGGTATATTGACTTTACTTTTATTAATTTTAATTACCTCAATATGAACTCACGTGTTAGGATATTGCCTAGCTAATGAACCCCCGTGGTGCAAGGCAGGAGCATGAACAACTGGGGATTAAATTTGATGTCTATTTAGACGTTTTTATGTGTTCTTAAATGCAAAAATAGCCAAATTATTTGTTAACCGTATCAAAGGATGGAGATTTTTTTCTCAAATTGTCATATTCACATCCACTCTATAAAATCGAAAATTATTGTGTTGCCAAAAAAATGTATATTTCACTATCAAATTTAAACGATTAACATCAAATCTCAAGATATAATCAAATAATCATAAACTAAAGATATTACTTTTTTCTATTCTATAATAGTTAGAATTATCAATTAAGCCCGGTTTATTGATTTATCCAAGTCGATTATGGGGATATCCATGCCATCATCGACATTGGACGAGGAGTAAAGTTTTGTTTTGGGACGATGCTCTTCGCTTTGAACAAAGGCAAAATCGATTATTATGTGTGTTTAATAATATAAGTGTTGAACTAATATAACAAAAATATCTATAAACACAATGAAAATAGAAAACACTTCATAATACAAAAACATGACATATTAAGAATAAATAGACATACCAGCTGGTGGGAGAGGGAAAAACACGGAGGATAACAACAATCTCTACTCAACCACTAAAAAATGAGACACTACAGTACCACCCACACTCGCTCACCCGCTAAGACCAAAGTGCCCACAAAAACCTAGTACCTGTTGTTAAAGAGAAATGATGATGAAATTTCCCTGATAAGAAGAGATGGAAACCCTCCTTGCCAACTAAACGCTTTGGATTCGAGAGATACATGTCATAAAAACACCAACATGGCAGTTGGCAAGAGGAAAAGGCGTTGTTGGGCTAATACTGCTGGGTAATGAAAGGGAAGAACCTCCCCATATATGAAGAAGCTTAAAAAGAGGACAGTTGAGCAAGATCTCTGACAGATAGTCCTCATGAGAGGATCATGGAAAACGACCCCAGAAAAACTGTGCAGATCTGTCCAAACCTTGTGGATATCACGCAAAATCCTAAAAAATGTCGCTAAACTTTGCTATTGGTTTGTTGAGTACTCTTCCAAAAAGTGCATATATATTTCTTACCATTGTTTTTTCATTAAAACAATTGAAATTGAAGTACGCCAAACCTCTTTCAAGTTCTTGTATGAGAAAAAAAAAAAAAGAAATAGGAAATGTAAGGCAACATAAAGGGAAATATTAAGTTACATGAGCATGAAAAGAGATAGTGACTTGACAAAATCTGATATATAAGTCTTGAGGAAACAAATCCATATGAAGAACTTTCCTATCCGGTATCAAGTAAGGTATACCCAATGTTACAATGTCTCTCACTCACTTAGGGTAGGTATAAGAGGTTTAGATACTAGCAATCGCATGTGTACAATGCAATGTGAAGGGGTGTGATTGATTTTATAAGTCTAGAAATATAGATGAACTATTTAATTTAAAGGTTCTATCTCTACATTTCAGATTTGTTACAAATTTGTACAAATATATTTGCAAATCTTATATCATGAGTGGTAGTGTTTTTCAGAGTAGTTTTTTTAAATAAACATTTATACATGAAGACTTCCGTATATTTGCAGGGTTTGTGTCAATTTTCGTTGGCAGATGGCATATATTTGACATATTCGGCCACTCTTGCTTGATTGTTGCATATTAACTAAACATTGCAACCATTAATATGCAAATGTTTTATGTAATTTGTGGAACACCAAAGAAATCATAAGGTGAAGAATGCTCTGTTGAAGAATGGGTTGCTCGACTAAACATAATCTATGTGAGTTTGAGTCAAATCCCACATAAGAGGATGGCAAAAAAAGATATTAGACGATACAATATCGAAGGATAAAGAACAATTTGTAGCATGCGAGGCTAATAGAAGAACCATTGCAAGTGATGGAGTGTTTTCTACTTGTCAAAGTGACCACCAGAGAGTGTAGAATGTGCCTTCTTCAATAGGAATTAATGGTAATCGTGAGGCATACATAGCTTATACAAACTTTCCTTTATGTGAAGATCCATGAAAATGTACCAAATTAAAAGACGTTATCTTGCTCAATTTATTGACATGAGTGCATTTTTGTATAATGGATTTCCCGCTTTCTCAAAACTATGAAATAAACAAATAATGGGAGATAATGAATAGGAAGAAAATGATGGATTATAGCTTTATGGATTTCCCTACCTTTGTCTACTCTTTTTCCACTCCACAATGAGAATTTCTCTTGGGAATAAGTGGACACAGATCTTGCAAATCAAGATAAATTCCCTCTGAGGTCATATAAAATAAAATTAAATCTTAGACAATCAGAGTTTGGAAAAATTATTTAAAAACGAACATCAGATTGAACTTGATCATCTAAACAAGTAGATATAATTTTATATTCTTACATACCAATTTGGCATAAACAATATGAAAAATCATCTCATTTTATCTCTGCATGTGTTGGGTATGTCCAAATATAGCTTACAATGGTTGATTTTTGGAATGAAAAATATAAATCTTATCCCTCATAAATAGAATTACAGTTGGTGTCCTGCAATCTTCACCTGCAGTAAACTGAGGGTGGATGAAGATGTAATAGAGAATGGCCCGACTATCATTGCTCAGTGCTTTTCCTGTGAGTTCAAAGTGATGAGCTCGAGATCGTGAAAGAAATTCCATTGGTTCAAAAGGAGTTTCAGGCATTGGATTGAATGGCATGTTGTTGGGACTGCACAAATCCATTGCAGGCAGACTCTCTTCTATGTTGCTCAGTGTCTGTACAAAATTTCCCTTCTGATAAATATCTGACATAATACCTTCCTGCAACAGAAACAATAACAAATGTGGTCACTTGATCAGAGTTATAAAAATTCAAATGATCAGTGGTTAAAAACTTGAAGATGAACCACTTCTAAGCCACACACTCCATGAAAAATGAAGGTCAATAACTAACTCTGAGATGCCCTGTTTACCGTAGCTTGTGCTCCAAGTTTAAGATAACCAAAAAAAAATTCTCCTGTGCAACTGCTGACTAAAAACATCAACAAACCAGGGACACTATGACAAAATTCTTGGATCATGGGGCTTCATCAAAGCAATTCAACATCACTTCATTAAATAGTTTCTAAAAAAACATTATTGGCTGAGACTCTGAGTTGACAGGAAAGCAGATGTAACGGCTATGAAAATATGGTGATGGTATCATGGTATGCCAAATCATGTCAGTTTTCTAACAAATAACACCCACCAACCCGTTGGGAAGAAACAATTGAGCCTCTTGGTAATTGAAAAACACCTTATCTGTCCTTGATTCAGAATTATAGATCACTTCTTAGCTTTTTAACAATTGGAAGAATGTTCCCTGGACCGATTTATACACGTCTAATGCCTTGAGGCATTATTATATCACTCAACAAAATTGTTTTCTATTCCTTGGATTTCACTATAATTATTAGGACTGATAATCACATTACATGATCATTAACTCTGAAAACATAAAACTGCATATATCCTAACATGTTGAAAACAAAATATGATTAAGACAACAATACAAAGTCACCAACTAATGCACGAATAAAAAACTGATTAAAAAATAGGGGATAGTGGGATGGAATAGTAATCAGACATCAAAATTTATTTAATCTGAATATTTGACAAGTTGGTATGAATAGAGAAGGCCTGCAATCTAAATATGTAGAAGCACCGATGGAGAAAAATAGTCCCAACTCTGCACAATTACATTAGATCTCAATTGAGAAGGGTCTTCCTTGATTAAGAAGGGGTGGTTTAGAACTTTTAGCATATCATCAGATATTCACTTCCTATCTTTTGGTCATGTTTGATTTATCAGCAAATAAAACAATGTTATATTGGCTATGTCAACAAAGCATTACATCAGGCTTCGCTAATCCTTATCGCCTGTCACCCAAGCATTATGGTGTGAAGAAAGCATTTGGGATTCATCCAAGACAAATGTGTATAATATGACGCCACATGCTTTATAAAATTTAGTATGCAATACCACACTAAGAGAGATGATGAATAATGTTCCGTTATTGGACATCTCTGGGACTTCCTAGCAGAATGCTACATCCATTAGAGGTGATTCCGCATGATGAACCAGTTATCTGCCAAATCATTTTGTATGGGTGATCCAAAATCTTTACCTCTGACAAATAAGGTTATAAAATTCAAGGAAGTCTTTTGGATTATGGGTTTGGGATGCAAACATAAAGTGCCTATAAATTCAAAGAAGAGAGTTATGGGTACATATTTTTTGAATGCCAAAGGCATCAAGAAGGTTGACCATGTCTTTCATGAGCTTCTTACAAATTGATCAAAATAAGATCATATCCTTCCGCACATCTTTGTCGAGACAAGCAAAATTTCCAAGCACCATGTGGATCTAACAATCCCTTACTCACAATCATTGATGTACACGGACATATTACATGTTATCCATCGGCCTTGATTTTTCCCTTTTGAAGAAAAACAAACAGATCCTTATATGGATCAACTCTAGCTATCTATCATCTACAACCAACGGAATGTGCCTCCATCTTGATCTCATTCATAACTTCAACACAAAAATATGGTTGCCTTTGTTGATATTTTTGTGTCAAAATTAGAGACCCTATACGTGGTACAACGAAACACCCATCGATGTAATTAGTAGTTGGGAAGAGGAAAGAGGAAAGAGAGCAAAAGGGTAGGTGGGCTTTAGACCTAAACACTCAACTTTTGATCCTTGTGTCACACTTAAACACCTAGTTGAAAAAAATTGGGTAAAAGGGGATGCATATTGTTTCTTTGTAGACTTTAAAAGGCATTCGACATGGTAGTAAGGAGAAAATTGTATAGCCGAATGGAGGAAATAGATGTCCTAATGGATTATAGAGGAATATCTCACATATTATATGAGCAAGTCAAGGCTTGAATCAAAATGCATGAAAGGCCATTTGAGTGATATCGATGTCAAAAAAAAGGACGACCTCTATCCCTTATTGTATTTGGGCTATACATTAACAAATTAGAAGATTGGATAAACAATTTAGGCGGGAAGTGGTCCACTTGATCAAATATGTAGTAATATTGATGCTTTATGTCGATGACTTTATTCTAATTGAAAAAAAAGTCAAGATGTAAAAGAGCATTTGTGTGCCTTAGAGTTATTCTATAAAGTAGTGGTGATGCAAGTGAATATTAGCAAAACCAAAATTATGATGTTCTAAGTGAAAAGGACGAAGCAACATTGTTACTTTCAGTTTGGAGGATCTTTTAAAAGTGGTTTGAGAATATAAGTATGTCGGCATTGACTTCCACAACAAGCTCGGTTGGGATACATGTAGGATGCAACAAAGACAAGGGGTTGGAGATCTCTTTATGTGCTTAAAAACAAGTGCAAGAATATTGAATTATGGGATTGAAAGACCACCAAAGTATTGTTTGAATTACTAATTACACTATGGTGTTGTATGGTTGTGAGGTATGGGCTAGTGGAAATTTTTGAGATAGAAGTAAATAAAAGGGTCCAAAAACAACTAATCATAAATAATTTCAAAATTAAGGCTTTATTTCCCTATGAAATCATCCCAATAGAAACATGAACCTTACCTTTAGAGGCAATCGCTATGACCAGTTTACTATGTTACTTAAAAATAGAAAACATGAAGACCACGTGGTGGCCTAGGGCCACGAGAGACGAAGAGTTGCACGAATGGAAGAACACGTGGATGAAAGAACCACAAATAGATGAGTAGATGGGTCATCAACCTAAGTGAATTCCCAAACCTTAGCATATAGAAAAATATTATGTGAATGAAAAGTTCAAAAGCAAGTTGATGTGGAGGAAGAAAACAACTAGGACATGACAAAACATTGCATTTCAAAGTTCACTCCCGACTTATGAGCATGGCCAAAACGTATATGTAATTGCTGAATTTAAATGGAGGGAAAAGATCATCATTTCTTAACTAAAGACTAGCTTCCATAGACTCGAATATGAAATTAGAAGATGGATGACACTTTAAAAAAAGTTGGAAGAGAGGGTGTGTGTTTTATGTACAAGAAGGGCAATCGAATTAGAGAAGCATTTTATCCTTGAATGTCTAAAGTATGTAGACATTCAAGCCAAGTATGTAGAAACATTAAGAGTTGGTTTTATGGTAGAATTATTTAACGAAAATAAATTAAAAAGAATAGGAGAGATGTTAACCCTTTAAAAAAGGACGTTAGACGGACAAATCTTTGAGTGGTTAGAATAATCAAAATAATTGGTGGTCCCTTAAATTGTTTGGTCTTGTAGACTAATTAAACCTATTTTATTTAAAATCAAAGCAATTTTGAATAAAAAGAAAAAAAAAAATGTAGAGGAGCGAATGACAAGACAACAAGGGTTGTGGTGCAGCTAGAGTACCTGCCATGAGATGTGGCTTTCGGCCACTGAGGAGGGGAAGGAAAACAAGTAGCCCTATTTAAGACATAGGAACAATAATTTATGTTATTTTGTATTGTTACTTGTCTGCAAAATTCTTATCGGAAAACACTCGATCCCAAGATTTCGAAGGTGCTCGATCTCAAGATTTCGAAGGTGTACTTTCAGGTGTTGTGTCACTAGTCTAGGCACAATTTTCATGATTCAGTACTTTTTGGAGTGGAAGAATTTAACTTCCAACATTTCTCTAGCCTCAGTCAGAAACCCGGATTCATTCGCATTAGCTATCATATGTGTTGCATATCTCAAAGCCCCTTTGGCTAAGTAGATGGGTAATGGTCTGCCAACATTATCCTCAATGGTTTGATTATTGCCAATGATTTCTATCTTGTTTTTGCTTTTTCTTATCCTGATACTAAGGCTTTCAATGCCTATAATCATTGCCATCAACAATTATGATATGCAAACTGAAACTAGAGAAATGACGAAAGCATAACTAGCATAAAGATAGTTCTGTTACAAAGAATGAAATATAACATTTAATTGAATGAGGCAATGCCAACAACATTGTTTATTATACACCCTCTATATTGAATAGGCAGCACTATCATGGAAGAACTATTGGCTTCTCTCCCACTCTGTTCTAGATAGAATTACAGAGTACACATGAATATGACTTCTTTCTTGGCTTTCAAAATTATTGGGAGCATGGCAAGAAGTAACAACCTGGTAATTAATGAGGAAAATCTGAAGTTACCTTCTCCGGATCCCTAATGCAATTTATTATGAGCAAAACATGGTTAGCTGAGCTCCCAAGGTGACTGAAACATTGCTACTGTACAAGGGTACAATTGGTCATCAGCAGGCTCTGTTTTTCATGCCCTTGAGCACATCACTGGATTGTGACTACCCAATGGTAAAGCACCTGTGCTAACCATGAGACCAAAATCACTTCATATTTGTGTTGCCTTTTATTGAAGAAGATCGTGGTGGTTTGGAATCAAATAATGAGTTGCATCAATGCTTTGCTTGGGCTAATAATTGAGAAGTTTTGGAATTTTCTCCTGCTTTTCACATGTACAACCTGGGAAAGGATTGGCATAGAAGTTCTCCTCCAGTCTTGGGATATTGCCGGCTTCTCTTGGATAAGAAGCTCCATCTCTGTTGGTATGAAGATCATTCACTTTGAACGCAAATGTATCCCATGAAATCTCTCCTTGATCCAATTCATCAATCAATTTTACCAAATTTTGCCTGTTAACAGAAAAGCATTAATCAGTACAGGTACCCTTCTACTTTATATTTATAGTTGTACCATGTAAAGTTGTCTTTTAGAGAACATTCTCTCAATTAAGTCAGCACCTGCACACAAGCATCATTATAAATAACAATGAAATATTACATAAGATAACTCTTACCTATCTGGATTAATAGTTTTCCTGAAACCTTCAAATCGTCTATGACCCTGAACAGCCTTTGCCATGTTTCCATCATAAGTATACATAAACACATCACTTTATAGGGCTAAAATATAGTCCAGTGCAGCAAGTCTGTTCTGATAGTTCTTAAGAGGTTTGATTTCCTCTTCCATAGCAAGAGTTGAATGTGTGAATACATTTGGAAACTCGTCTTGCAGAGCTCTCATGCTCCCATTGCCATAAATCTCCCCTGCTGCAATGTAAATATTGGTTGTAGATGAATAGCCCAATGCTTTCAAGAAAAGAGCAGTCTCACGGGGGGTCATAGGACATCCTCCCTCCATACGCTTTTGCTCACCATCAATGTCTTTCTCCTTCCAGTGTTTTACATTGTATCGCATTTCACGGAGCTCCTCTGCTTCCTCAAATGTAAGGTTATGTGCACAGCCAGTGAATGCTAGCATGTCCTTTTCATATCTGTGTTAATAAAAGTAAAAGGTTACTAACTAAATGAATTGACTCACTCTGGAAAAATCAAGATTGGATACCTGCATTGATGTTGGCCTTTAAAACCTAATTATTTGGCCTATGTAACTGCTTAGTGGCTTCTTTGCCCAATTCATACACAACTGTGACACGAGGAAATCTACCAAGCTTGACTAATATTAAAAACCATAACAAGCACGAATAAGTCCAATAGATCAGTTTGGACAGGACTCTGAATTGAAGTTTAGATTTATTCTTTTATTTCTTACCTTAAATGAAGGCCAATGTAAGGACTACCATTCTTTCTCATCCTCGCCACCAATTGTTTCCCAAGATCTTCTATGGGTCTTGTATATCTGAGGGCTTGATAATTTGTACGGCATCTCAGTTTTTGTATGGAATTAGGGAGGCCATTATTTGCAAGTCGAGAATCTGTATGAGTAAAGTGCATAACCTTGTGCTTTTTCAATAAGGGGAGTACTTCTTGCTTGTAGTATATGTGCTGCATCCAAGTAATATATGGGAAAATGAGAAACTTGAAACAATTTCAACTCCTTGCTAGCTAAAGTTCAAATGCTGAATATCAAAAGAATTTAATTCACAATCATACCTTTGACCATGATATTGGAGCTTTCTCCAGAGGCTCAATTTTCATATAAGGTACTCGGTAGAGATTTTACAATTCGTACATCTTCTTTCAAAGTGTTAGTAAACATGTGCGAATCAAATATATCCTCAAAGTCACTGCACAGACACTTCCAATTATTAGAAAATTATTTTGAGTTGCTGATGAATCCTGATTGCAATTCAATAGGACAAATGCATACAACTTACAAACCTCGGGTCAGTCCAGAAAGAGGTATGATCCAGAGAAGGAAGAACAAGAGTTGCAACAAGCAACCATGTCACAGATCTGCATTCAATGTCAAATTGGTTAAACATTGTCAACTATAATTACTGACATGTGACATAGCAGAATGAACAAACTACAAGATGCTTTATAAATGCCGTGTATAAATATTTATTTGTTCGAAAAATTCTGCTAGTCTTGTAACATTATTTTCAGGGATCTCAGCAGAGAGGTCATACCCCAGTTCGCATTTGATTTAAGCCACCATTGGCATGGACTAATATATACCCGTTTGTGGTGCCCTCAAGCTCTGCAGATGAAGTAAACAAATCATATATAAGTTACCATACAATCTGATATCACAGAATTTGTTTTGCTATTGAATGGGCATAAGAGTTTAAAATTTGAGTCTGATGGTGACCATAACTCACTTTTGTAACTTTTTGATCGTTCAACACACTGCTCAAGGTTAGCACGTCTTGGATTTAACCAGATTTTGGAATCCTGCAAGATGAATACAACTGATAGTTATCTAAGAAATCATAAATATTAAAAACAAAATTAGGTCAATGGTCATTTTAAGTATGTAAAAAACTGATTACCAGTTATTGATACCTGAAATTCTTCATCATTGTCCTCTGAAGCTGCATCTTTATCTTTATCTGGGGGCATTGCCCAACTCAATCGCCTGTGCTCATTTTCCTCTGAAAGATATTGAGCACTTCTCTCAATACTATTGAATTGCTGTAAAACTAAAATGCTCCTTGTGATATCCTGAGAAGGGCGAGATATAAACTGTCAGAAGAAAATAATATCTGAATGGAGAGAACAACCCGCCCATCAAGTTTGATCCTGTAAAACACCAGGAAAGATGAAACAGCTATATAACGGCTGTCTGATGATTATCTCACCATTGGCATTTCATAGTGCTTATGGACCAAGACATGCCAGATTGATCTCTGTATGAGATTGTGCAGCCGTATTAGAACAGTTAATAGATGGTACATTTTCTAATTAGGTTCTTCAAGGTGAGATTGGAAGTGAATGTAAATGATTAGTAAACTAGATTTTTTTCACTTGAATCAATGCCCAAAATAAAATTAAAAGGGATAGATAGCAGGCAAAAAAAGTAGCTTCATGTTCCAAAAATAGAGGTGATAATTTGAAGGGCACCATGAACACAAAGTTGGCATGCAAAAAAGAGATGCCACATATGAAAAAGCCACCCAACACAACCAACCAAAAGAGTTCCATGGTTCAAATGCAGATCTATCAAGCTCATGAAGCTCAACACATGTTGCTCACAAGTACAAGATCGCACCCGTGAATGAAAACATCCACCTAAAAATAATTCTTAGTCATCCACAGTCTCAAAATAATCAAAATTTTCTCCTGCTAAATGCTTTTCCTCAAACAAATGGACAACAAATCTTACGGAAAAAATTAAAACACACAAATACACCATTGGTTACAATAAAATTAATAGGAGAAGGCGAATACAACAGTATCCTGCGTGGCAGCCATGAGACCACATTTCTTTGAGGCATTCTATCAAACAGTTCATGGGCTTTTTCAAGAAATCCATTTTATGCATATCCTGCAATCATGGAACTCCTTGAGATCACATCTCTTCGAGGCATTCTATCAAACAGTTCACGTGCATTTTCAACAAATTCATATTGTGCATATCCTGCAATCATGGTATTCCATGAGCCCACATTTCTTTGAGGCATTTTATCAAACAGTTCATGTGCCTTGTCTATGCTTCCACATTCCTCTATCCATTATGCTTTGATGGATGTCCATACCCTGTTCCAAAGCTCCCATTTTGGCACAGGCAGGGAGGATGCTGACAAAGGTTGTGGAATTTGGCTTTACATCTGCCAATTGCAATTGCATGAATGTTTCTAAGTAATTATAACACATTTTCAACAAATCCATTTTGGGCATATCCTGCAATCATGACTGTCCACGATACCACATTTTTTGAGGCATTCTGTCAAACAGTTCACGTGCCTTGTCTACGGTTCCACATTTTGCATACATGTCTACCAGGACATTTGCAACCACATCTGACAAAATTCCTCTATCCTTTATGCTTTGATGGATATCCATACCCTGTTCCAAAGCTCCCATTTTGGCACAGGCTGGGAGTATGTTGGCAAATGTAAACTGATTGGGTTGAAGGCCTATTTGTTGCATATGGTGAAACAGTGTGACTGCCTCGTGAGGATAACCATGTCTTCTGTATGCTGCAATAATTGTATCACCTGTGAGCAATGAAAGAGTGGACTGTCTTTCCTTGTGAAACCATGCTCATGAAAATACAGGTCTGCAATAATTGAAGATATGTAATATTCAGAGGGGTTGTGTGTAGTAAGCAGAATGTGCATTTACAGCCATCAAAGCATAATGGTTTGTTAGATGTAGTTGCAAGTACCCTAGTAGACATCTATACAAAATGTGGAAGCATACCTAATGCACATGAACTGTTTGAAACAATGCCTGAAAAAGATGTCGTATCAGGGATTGCCATGATTGCAGTATATGTACCAGATGGATTTTGTAGGGATGCTCTCACTCCGGCGATCCAAACAAAACATTTGATTATGTTTATAAAAAATCACCAATGTGAAGCCCTCAACGTCACGGATCTGTAGAAAATGTCCTGAGTAAGAAAACACCTCAATTGAATGGATCAGCTTGGGTTAATCAGCTCAACCGCGCACCTGTCTCGACCACATGCACGGCCCTCCACCCGGCAACAGGAAGAAATGAACGTGGCTATTTTTGACAGGTACTAAAAACTTTAACAAAAGAGGTGCTATCTGCAGAAAATACCGGATTCTATTCTGGCAATGAGGGCATTAGTGAAGACCAATCAGAATGATTGGAAAATAAATTTTACAAAAACTATAGCTCCAAACAATTTTTTTTTTTGAAATATTTGTTTGAGACATCACAATCACACCCGGTATCAAAAAAAGCAGCCACTAGAAAGCCATAGCCCCACCGACTTTCATTTAATCATTCACAGCGAAAACAATAGTATCTACGCGACAGGTACTAATACTGTAGAGTGAGTGAGGGTTTTTATTTATCCATAGTAAAAGGGGGTTTTCAATCCAAAACAAAACTGTGGGAGTTGCACTTACCATTGGCGGGCGGCGCCCACATGAGTAAGAGCGGATTCTGCCACCGCCGCTGCTGCTGGTATTCACTAGTTTTTATATTATTTATGTTCTTCCAAGGAGACACTTCTTCTTTATATTCCTCTTTCCCTCCTCGCCAATTGCTCAATAACAATTGCAATCACAATTACAGACATATCTTATCATTCATCATTTGGAGAAATGAGTATTTCAAAGGCATTCGTGGCCGCCGGTGTGGGTTCGATGATGCAGGGATTCAGAGATCAAGGCATTAAATTTAATAATCTGATGCCGAAGCTATCAGTTGCTGCTTCTGCTGTTTTAGCCCTTCAAACCCCCTCTTTTTCCTCGTTGCGGATGAAGAAGAGCGAAGCAGAGAATAATGGCAGCAGGAAATTGAGAGAGGAGTCATTGAGACGTGTTATGTATCTCACCTGTTGGTCTCCTTCCTAACTCCACATCTCAACCAATCAAAGGAGGGAAGGAAGGAATTAATGAACACAGACCAGATCTGCACTTGCAAGTTTTTATGTTTATACCTGCTTGTGGGAAGGACGGTTCGGGACAGGGGCAATAGCATGCCGAATTAAAGGACAGCCCCAATTCGTACTTGTATTTTGCCCTCTGTAATAATATAAATATGCATTCGTGCCTTTTCAGATTTCCTCAAATCATTTCTTTTCCATTTCGTTTTGGATTTCATATCAATTTGATGTGGTGTGCGGGGATCGAACACAACTCCTGCCCATCTTCCCACAAACACCGCTCTGTAAATCCAAAACTGAGGAACACATAAAAACCCCGATAATTATAAAGGACACCGAACCATTATCGCCACGAAGAGCTTGAGGGCCTTGGCCTACTAGATAAGGTGACTAACTTTTACTGAGGCGATTGTGGGTTCGAGTCCCACCGCGTGGCAATAATTTCCCTTACACAGTGGAAAAAGGGGGATTTTGAATTTGTGTGTGATATTTGCTACTCTGTTTTATTTACCTCTACCCGTAGTCATTGTTTCGATGATTTCTTATTTGTATATATTTAATTTTTTACAGTTTGGCCAAGTACAAAGAGATAGGCTATAAATGTAGGGATGTCTCAGAAGTCTGTTTCGGCTTCCATGAAGCCTACAAGTGTTTAAAGCGGAGCTGGAATCAATGATCGTTTGAAGTAATCATGAACTAAAATTGGAAAGCAGATCATAACTTAGTGGAGGAGAAGGATATTAAAGGGAGAAGAAATTACAAAGAAAGGGTGAATTTGAGAGAAAGGGAAATACGTGAAGATGTACTTGTATTGAAGGATTTTGATTTAGGATTGGATGACTCCATCCCAGCCGTGGGAAACAATAAAATAGCCAAATCCAAATTTCCAATGTAATGGCGAAGGGTGCTTCATGCTGCACAAAGAGTGTTAAACAAAATTCTGAAGATATTAAATGCACTGATCCTATCGCTAAAAGGAGCTATGTTGATATTAATGGTAGCTTGAAATCCAAAGGGGATTAAGTCCTAGGTAGATTAGGTCGTTATGGGAGCGCCTAAATTTAAAGATTTTCTTTCTTTTTTGTTTTTATGCCGAAGGCGTTCCCCTATGGGAAAGACCTTTCTTATCGTTCACACCATTGTGTTAAATTTGACGATCATTTTGATGTTTTTCCCATGTGATTAAATTTACGAGAATTTTGACGTTTTTGACAGGCGTTTAACATTTATGTTGCAACTAGCAGGTGGGATGATGCAGAAAAAGTAAGAAAAAGGATGAAAGACGGGGGATTGACAAAAAAACTTGCATGGCTCTAGATTATTCTATCACACCCAGAATGGAGCATTATGCATGCATGGTTGACCTCTGGGTCGTGTTGGATATCTTTGTGAAGCAGAACACTTAATCAAAAAGATGTCGTTTGAACCAGAATGCTAATGTGTGGGGAGCCTTGCTTGCTTCCTGCAGAAGTCACCATAACATTATAATAGGACAACGCGTAGCAAGATTGTCTTTTAGGATTACATCCCTAAGATACTGGATATTATGTGTTGCTTTCAAACATTTATGTTGCAGCTGGCAGGTGGGATGATGTAGAAAAAGTAAGAAAAATGATGAAAGATAGGGGGTGACAAAAAACCCAAGTTACAGCTTGATTGAGGTCAACCACAGAGTTTATGCATTCGTTGCAGGAGATAGATCACACCCCAATGCGATAAAATATATTCTTTGTTGGAGACATTGGTTGGGCAAATGAAAGAAGAAGGGTATGTGTATGATACAAACTCTATACTACATGACTTGGAGGAGGAAGCAAGGGAATACATGCTGATGTTCATAGTGAGAAATTGGCCATCGCTTTCAGACTTTTACACACAAATCCTGGAACTCCAATCCAAATCACAAAAAATCTTCGAGTTTGTAGGGATTTCCATAATGCCACTAAATTCATCTCCAAGATTGTCAAAAGAGAAATTATTGTGAGGGACGCAAGCCGTTTTCATCATTTTAAGGATGGATTATGTTCGTGTGCAGATTTCTGGTAAGACTAATTAATTGAGCATGCCCAGATCTATATAGCCATTTTTATCTTGGTTGGAGTTGATAGCCTGACTTTTAGATTTAGAATCACCTTTCCTTGGGATTCATGTTTTTCAATTTGTTCCCTATTTGTATTTGGTTATTGTTAGCCTCTCTTCCTTACTGTGGATATATATGTGGGGATAAACCTTGGGGTAAGATAAAATTATCCTTAGCTCTAGGCCTATGCTATCTCCAACTGAGCAGACAAGCAGGAGGATATCCAAGGGAAGGAAGTTGCTTAAAATTTTGTCCCTATTGTGGCAAAGAGGTTTTTGTGGGTAGGAGTTACCAAGTTAGATGTTGGTACATAGATACAGGAGATGTGTATGCTACAGTAGATGGTACCCAGGGAGTAATCATATGGCTTGAGGATAGTAGAATCGTTATAGATGGATAACTAAGATTGCTTAGCTTTTAGAATAGGATGGGTACTCTAAAAAAGACATGACTATCTCTAACTCTTCTCCTTAATGAAATCACAAATTGTAGGTTGCAAGTCACACTATAGAAGTGAAAATTGTGAATTGATATGAGGGAGGGGATTTTGTGATTGTGTTGTTATTGGTGTCCCAACTTATAGATTTGACATTCAACTGTACTTTGAAAGGATAAATAGATCTTAGGAACATATAGTAGCAAGGATGTAGTTAAGTGTAACATATAGTATTGGTGGTAAGGTTATTTTAGGTGCAAATAGAAAGTATGAAATGTAAATTAAATGCTTTTGATTTCTTGATCAAAAGCTTAAAACATAGTTTAGTGCTCTCTTAATGTTTAGTACTTGTAATTATAAAGCAACTCTGAATGGAACTGTTGTGTTCGAATGTTATGTGAGAATTACTTAAATATTTACATAACCATAATTTTGTTAAATTTGGACATTTTACAATCTAGATTAAATATTGAAATCAGCTATATTGGTTTTTCTTATACCAAATATTGGAATTTGATTTGGCTATTATTGGAATCCAAAAAGGGGCTTTTTGGAATTTGATTTGGCTATTATTGGAATCCAAAAAGGGATTTTTGGAATTATATATCATGTATGAGGGATTTCCATTTTAGGAGTTTACAATTTTATAGTAAGATTAAGAAATACTTATTGGAATAATTAATACATTTATAATACATTAACAAATATAACATTATCCATTCTCACATAAACAAACATTTTTACTTGAATGGGCATATGTCCATTCTCATACAAACAAACATTTTTATCTTGTATTGAGTGGGCATATGCCCATTCTCATATAAGAATCATAGAAGAAAAATAAACTCAATATAGAAAGAAAGAAAAATTTAGATGTGATTTATTTTAACTATGGGGTAGTGTGCATTTGAATGTTGTATATTTTACATATTTTGATCATATATATTTGTGTGACAAATGTTTAATTATAACATGGATTTATTTGCATAGAATGAAGGTAGGAAATGTGTTATGAGATATTTACAACATAAAATGATGGTAATAAATGAATTGTTAAGAGATAGTCTATTATAAAAAACCAATTTTAATATATTGTTATGAGATAGACTACAAAAAATAATATAATTTAATATATATTTGACTGGAGCTTAGAACTAGGGGATTGGAGGGATCCCACCCACATACATCCAAACCTATAACACCCCAAACGACCTACCCAAACCAGAAAGATACAAAATCCTGCAAACAATACAGGCAACCGAAGGAAATGACATACGACGATTACATACAAAAAAAATGAACCCAAAGAAGAAAAACATTCAATCATCCAACTAAATGACATCCACCTTAGCAGCATGATGATTGGGTTCCGCCTTCTTCCTACCACCAACAGTCCCACTAGCCCGAGCAATCCAAGCAAAAATTTGTATGAAAACCCCAACTTCTTGTGAAACCTTTCCTCAATCTCTGACTCCAAAACCACTAGCATTGATGACAGCTCTGGAAAATCCAATTTCTTGATTCTTCTACCACCATAAATCACATCCAAGCATGCCCTATGAACATTCGCCACAAATTACATAAGCTATGCATTCCTTGATGACAACACAACAATGACACGCTGCATTGGTTAAAGAAATCCCTTCCTTGTCAAGGTCGGAAGCGGCGACTGAGCTAGGCTAAAAGTCTCAAACGCTTTGTCAACTTAAATCGATGATGGGGTTTGATAAAATGAAGAGTAATTTCCTTGACTTCCTTATTCCTCCGCACCAAAAGAAGTCGAGAAACAAACCAGGACGCCACCTCAGAATTCACCCTAGCCCTCATAGAAGCGGCCAAATACTCCTCACCCAGAAACCTTTCAATGGCTTCGCATACAGACCCAGATTTAGCCAAGAAAATGATGCATATGTGAGCCCACGTGATGCCTCTAAAGAAAGTCATCTCTCTCTTTACACCATGCAAAAACAAACCAGGCAGCGAGGGTATTTCCATGCTTTGTGAAACTTAACCCGCAACGACCACTTCCTCCCACCTAGCAGACCTGTGAAATAGGAAGAGAAATAAACTTAATTAATTTATATTTATTAATCAACATAATAGTAACAAGTAAACTCAATCAAGCTCAGTAATCATGGAAATGTGTTGTTATGAGATAATACAAGTCACAATTTTTTTAATTTTTTTTTTCATAAAATGATGGTAATAAATCAATATTAATGAATTTTTATGAGAAAAAGAACAAAAAACTAAATTTATCTATATAAACTCAATCAAGTTCAGTAATTGTTTTTTAAAATGTTTCGAAGACTGACATAAATTTGGGTGTGAACCCACATGATTTAACCATGTACATATTAAGTGTGAAATTTTTTCTATAATGCATTCAAATTTCCACCCCAAAACCAATAACTTCTTTTCATGGAAAACGAGATCTTTGTATAAACTGTCAAAGCTAGTTTTGAGCATTATATACTAATCACATCATTTGGATGAAATGTGAAGAAGAACTAAAAAATTGTAATAAACACATTTTGAGCACTACATACTAATAACCATCAATAACATCACTTCAAATGGAAAATGGGAAAAAGAACTAGAAAAATGTAATAAACACAATTTTATATATTGATTTGTTCCATTGTTGTTTGAAATAGAGAACATCCCTTTAAGATGTCTCTTACATCATCCACAACCCTACCAAGAATAGTTTCTGTAAACAATGATGACATAAGCCACTTATTATTTTTAAATTCTTTGTCGAAACCTTTGGAGACACCAAAAAATTTCTTTAGGAACTCCTTTGTTGATTACATTAACTATAATCGTAGTTTCACATTTGTATGGAAATTATGGTGTTTTCCAAATTGTTTCCAAATCTTTAATAAATATGTCTCCTCTTTTCGCAATGCTCCATACCACAAAAAAAAGGATGCACGTCCACTTTAACTAGTTTTTCTACATTGGCATTTGTATCCAACGTAGACCATGAGAATGCAATTCGATAAAACTCTTTAGATACAAAAGTTAGAAATTGGGAAATAGACATTCATTATTAAACATCATTATTAACTTGTATGTATTTCAAATACGATAATAATATTTCACAAAAATAATTTTACCTATTTCTTTACACATATTTGTTAGTTGTAGATTTTCAAGATTTTCTCGAGTTGTATCTCCACATAAAAATTAAAATTAGGATATATTTATCGAATTGATTCCAACTAATATTGACAAATGAAAAGGTTTAATATTTTTACCTATTTCTTTACATATATTTTTTGGATATTCTCCAGTTGTATCTACACATAAAAATTGAAATTAATATATATTTATCAAATCGATTCAAACTAATATTGACAAGTAAAAAGAATATTAAAATTTTAACTCTATTCTTCTAATTAAACTAGTTGTGAGAATGGAGAAATTTTAACTCTATTCTTCTAATTAAACTTCTAACTTCTGTTTACATATATTCTATAACATGAAAAGAACTTTTAGGAGTAAACTATATGAAGGATGTACATCTTAATATTTGAACAAAGTAAACATTGTTAAGAATTAATGTATACATAATGACTATAATAAAAAGAACACAAAAATCATAGAGGGGATGCACCTAGAGGCGTAGTTAGACATTTATAATATTGTTGGAGCATGATCTCCTACTTCCGATTCTCCACCATAAAGATAAGCGAGGAATTATTTGTTTAATGCATTTGTCCCACCATGTAATATTAATACTGAGGGACGCATTAGAGTTGCATCTCTCAATCATGTGCTCCTAAAAATGCACTAATCTCGATCATTTGAAAGAATGTTCAGGATGACAACTCTAATTTCATTCAGTTTGATAATATCCAAGGGCTTTGAATTTTGCCAATCCAGATCCATTGTCACATCTTCCACCTCCATACCAGTTGAATGACATAGAGTGGATAAGGAAATTGACACTTGCTAAATCAATTTTGAATGACTTTTCATCAAATAAAAAAAGATGAATCTTTTCATCAATTTTGAGCTTGTTTTAATAATAATTTCTCTTTTGCAAATCGCTTCACCATAGTGATTCTAAAATTTTTTCCAAAGAAGATAATTTTTGTCTTATGAGCATAGATAAACATTTTTTCTTCGAGCATGGTAAACATATTTTTGTCTTCTGAGCATGGTAAACATTTTTTAATGTAATTTTCATTGGCCCAATTCCTTATCCATATTCATGGTGGCCAACAGATGAACCAAATGAGCCTTATGTAGTAATACAGATCACTTGATTTTGCAAGTGTCAGTTTCCTTGTCCACTCTATGTTATGCAACCCTGTACCTTTTTCAATCGGGATGTAATTTTATAGGAGCTACATGGCAATGACCAATATCAATTTTGAATGACTTTTCATCAAATAAAAAAAGATGAATCTTTTCATCAATTTTGAGCTTGTTTTAATAATAATTTATCTTTTGTAGATCACTTCACCTCTTGAAAGTGTGATTTTGAAATGTCTTTTTCCAACATAGATAATTTGTCTTTTGAGCATGGTAAACATATTTTTGTCTTTGAGCATGGTAAACATTTTTAATGTAATTTTCGTTGGCCCAATTCCTTATCCATATTCATGTGGTGGGAAATAGATGAACCAAATGAGCCTTATGTAGTTCTATTATTTTGTTTATAATTGTTACTATCGTTTTGGCTGGACTAACCTTGGTGGAGCCAAGTGCTGGCACCACCAAGTGTTGCACTACATACCCTCAAGAGGGATCAAGCCTTATGTAGTTCTATTATTTAGTTTTAGAATGGGCGGGAAATATTGAACTCAATCATTTTGGTTGGACTAAGCATTGTGTCTTTTGTATTTAATTGTCTTGTTTTGCTATTATTGTTTATTTTTTAACATAATTTATTTATTAATTAAAGGTAATTATTTGAAACATGTCTTCCATTGCAAAATGAGGAGCGACCCATTGTAAAACAAAGTAATCTTCATCTTCATGTCAAGCCCATTGAAATGGGGATGCCCATTCTCGTATAGAAAATGTAGAAGAACAAACAAATGGAAGAAGAGTAGATGTTTAGAATGGGCATATGTCCATTCTCAAATAATAATCATAGAAGAATTGTGGGCATTTTTTATCTCATATAAAACATAGAAGAACAACATATGGAAGATCAATAGATGTTTAGAAGAGGCATATGGAAGATAAATATTACTTTGTTTTAGAATTGGGCAAATGCCCATTTAACATATAGAAATCATGAAAGAAGAATGACTCATAGAAGAAGAATTTATTTTTTTTTAAATTGAAGATAAGTTTTAGATATACTTCTAACTCTTCTCTGTTGATTTATTATGAGATGAAGAATATCATCTAGCTTTCTTTCTTTTGTATTCTGATCTAGGTATAAAGATAATGCCATAATTCCATATTTTTTATATGTGTTTTAAGAATATCACTTCAATATTTTGTAAGACTTGCATAGTATTATCCTCCATAGTTATAAAAGGATGCATCTAAATATGACCATTTCTTGCATGTTTCAAAGTCTCAACAAGATCATTCCCTTGCAAAAAATGTATAACTACACAGACAAAAAAGAAATCATTCAATGCGGTGAATCATGTCCATGTGTGTGTGTGTGTATAATTATCTGTATTTTTACAAAATACATGCATCCCAAAGTAAAAGGACCTAGGAAGGGTTACTTATTTTTTGAGTTGGGTGGCCTAGTTGCGCATGCCTAGATGGGCCAAGATGAGCTGAAGGTGCGGTGAGTTGACCATTCGAGCTGGCCGACTCAGCTGATCTAAAAAGTTGACATTTCGAGCTAGGGGGGCAAGTTGGTTTGCTTAGCTAGCGAGCTAGGGTGTGTGTGTGATAGGGAATGAGCTCACCTATCGAGATAAGAAATATTAAATGATGTATCTAATGAGAAAATGCCCGTTCTCATAATTGGAATCATAAAAGAAGAACAAAGATAAAATGTAGCTTGTTTTATAATGGACAATTTCCCATTCTCATAGCCTTCATAGAGTACTTGTTTACCATTAATTTGTAAATAAATTGTTTACCACCTTTTATTAATTGAAGGTACTTGTTTTCAAACATGTCTTGAGCACCCATTGGAGGGAAATTGGTGAAATTAATGGCAATTAATTCTTCCGTGGCATGGTAGAGAGAATGACGGTGGTTACTATTTTTGATGATGGTAGAGATCTTGGGAATTGCAAGGTTAACGTGGTCGGTGAAGCTATCTCTTTCTTGTTCATCCTTTCTGTTTTATTTTTCATCCATTTTTACTTTTTGGGTTGCTTGTATTTTGTAAAAATACACAATACACACACACACATGGATTGAATGATTTCCCATTTTTTGTGTAGTTAACCATTCAGGAGGGGGTGTAGGGAAACTAAGATTTTAGGAGAGGTGCTAATATAATACAATTATTAATTATTACAAAACAAAAAATGTTTGTTTGTATGAGAATGGGCTTGTGCCCATTATAAACGTGCACAACTTCTATAAAGGATGTCACAATGCACAACTTCCCATTATAAAACAAAGTACCTTCCCATAGACCATTTCATCCTGCGAAGTGGAAAATTTGAGCAATATTTATGAGATATTGTTTTATCTCTCCGCTAAATTTTTGTTGACCCTTTCCACTTTGGGCTCCCTCTATTTCATAAGACCGTTTTGGCTTGTGAAGAACTAGATTTGAAGACAATTTGAGGCATAGATTATTCAACTCTTCTCTGTTGAATTATTATGAGATGAAGAATATCATTTGGTTTTCTTTCCCTTATATTTTGTTCTCGGTTTAAAGATAATGCCCTATTTTTATCTTTTGTATTTTTGATCTAGGTATTAAGAATATCATTTCAATGTTTTTGTGAGACATGTAGTTGTTAACCTAATCGTAGTTGCTAATACAGGGAGTTACTTCTTTTTTAAATTGAAGATAAGTTTCAGAGATACTTCTAACTCTTCTCTGTTGTATTCCAAGTCTCTGGGTATAAAGATAAATTATAATGTTCATATTTTAGAACTTTTGTATTTTTGATATGGTTTTAAAATATTGAAGATAAGTTTCAGAGATATAATGGAATCTCTTATAAAGATAAATTATAATGTCGTATTTTAGATCTTTTTTGATATGGGTTTTAAAAATATCACTTCAAAATTTTGTAATACTTGCATAGTTGTTATCCTCCATAGTTATAAAAGATTGCATCTAAATATGACCATTTCATGCATGTTTTAGTCTCAACATAATCACATTCCCTTGCAAAAATGTATATGATTCTCCTTCTTGGTAAGATGGGAGTTACCTAAGAAATCCAATCAATCCTTCATGCTAAGATGAGGAGTTATCTATTATGTTTTTACCAAAGTACAGAGTGGGCTTACCACCTGGGAGGCATTGCTTAGTTTCCGAATTGGGCGTGATAGTTGATCACAAAATAAATGATAATTCTATAATTCTTCTTTCATCCATAAAATGATATTTTTTTTTCATGATCGATGTTCATCAAGGTTAGATAATATTAATAAAAGTAAAGAATTTTATCCTAAAGGTGAATCATTTGCAAATTGGCCTTGCATCAATGGTGAATCATGTCAAGTAAGGCATTTTATCCCGATGGTGAATCATTTTCTACTTGGCCTTGCATCAATGGTGAATCGTGTCACATCTGTTAGCCTTGATATCGTATGTTTCTCTTTGCATTGTTGAATGATTTACCACATACACAAGGCCAAGGTACACATGGTTTATCCTTCGAGATTAAATGTTGCACTTCCATTACTATGATCTTACCTTGCTGAACAAAAGTCTTCTATTGTATAGTATTGGGTATTAGAATGTTTACAATGGGCACAAGCTAAATTTTAATTCTAAATATTCTTAAACAAACTAAATTTTATTTCTATTATTCTACTTTGATTCATACATGAGAAGGGGCATCTACCCATTCAATACAAGTAAATATTGAACTTAAATAATTTTAGACCTCTATAAAGGATGTGAGAATGAGAAGTTAGTTTGTACAAGAACTTAATCATTTTAATACCTCTGTATAGGATGTGAGTTGTGAGAATGGGCAAATGGGAATCTAATTCAATACAAGGAAAAATGTTTGGTTTCCCAATTCAATACAAGACAAAAGGTTTTTTTAATATGAGAATTGGCATATGCCCATGATAAACGTTCAAAATTCTAAGCATTTTAATGCAATCAATGTTTTAAAAATGTTATTTTAGTATTATTTATTTTTCAGTATTCTTATAACTCTCTAAAACATTTAAAGGGGTCTAAACATTAGGATATTAAAGCATTAAAGCATTGTTGGTAAAAATTTATAAAAATATCGGTCTCATGTTATGTTTCATGTCACTCCATATTTTTAAATAGGGTTTTGACTACGACTAGAATTAGTCATATTCATGATGCCACCAAACATTTATATCATTTTGGTTGGACTAACCTGGGAAGAGACTAGTTGTGATTCCGCCAAGTGTTGCACTACATACCTCGAGGGGATCAAGCCTTATGTAGTTCTATTATTTTGATTTAGAAAGGGCATCTTGGATCCTCGCTAAGTGTTGCACTACATACCCTCGGGCAAATGCCCATTCTTAATAATTTGATTTAGAAATGGAAGATGCCCAATCTCTACCCATTTTCATATGGGCATTTGTCCATCCTCTAATAAAAACATTTATTCTTTTACTTTTGGGCTCTCTTTATTTTCATGAAGAATATCAAGGAAATTTCGAGAAACAACAACGAATATTTCCAACTCTTCTCAATGTGAAGAATAACATCTGGTTTTCCTTCAAAAGAAAAATGAGGCCCAACCCACTTCATCTTCATGTCATGAATACAATTATATTGTTTTGGATGGACTATCCCTAGTGAAGCCAAGTTCTACCTCCGCCAAGTGTTGCACTACATACCCTCGAGAGGGATCAAGCCTTATGTAGTTCTATAGTTTGTTTTAGGAATAGTTATATTTATGGGCATTCATCCATCCTCAAACAAAAAATTTATTGTTGGATTGTTCCCCATAATTTTCATGAAAGGAGGATGATTGCAATGGAAGGAAACATTTTGAAAACCTTTATAGAGTTAATAATTGTATCATATTGGTTGCACTATCCCTAGTGAAGATAGCCCTATGATTTTGGTCTCTCTCTCTTTTCATGAAAAACAAAAATGAATATTTCTAACTCTTCTCAATGTGAAGAATAACATTTTTTTCCTTTCATTGCAAACAAAATGGGGAACAATCCACTTCATGTTCATGTCTTGTCCATTTGAGTAGACAAATGCCCATATGTAGTTTTCCTTATGCCTATTTTTCTTTGTGATTCCTATTATTAGAATGGAATATGTAGTTTTTCTTATGCCTATTTTTCTTTGTGATTCCTATTATTAGAATGGGCATATGCCCATTATCAAGATGCTACAAGAAATTGATATGAACATTTTTCTAATTTTATCTTTGCATACCCTTGGGCAGATGCCCATTCTCATAGTTCTATTAATTTTATTTAGAAATGGAAGATGCCCATTTTCATATAGGAGAAATTAACATATATTGTTTAAGACCATGACATATCGAGACCAACATGCAAATATATTGTTTACCACCATGTATTTATTAATTAAAGGTAATTTTTTTAAAACAAGACTTGGACCGCTCATAATAATGAGAATAGACATTAGCCCATTCTCTAGACATTCTAACATTTTGGTTTGGCCATATTTTTTGTCAATTGTATTGGACTATTTAGAAATATGGGAATTTGTCCATCCTCGAACAAACAAACATTTATTGTTGGGTAGTTCCCCATTTTGCATGGAAAGAGACCATTGCAATGGAAGGAGGACCAAATTAGAAGAATTATAGTGTAAAAACATTTCTAACAACCTTTATAGACTTAATAATTGTATCATATTGGCTGGACTATCCTTGGAGGAGCCTAGTGTTGCACTGCATACCCTTAAAGGGAGATCAAACCTCTATCTCTAATTATTGTTTATTCTTTCACTTTTGGTCTCTCTTTTCATGAAAAACAACAATGAATATTTCTAACTCTTCTCAATGTGAAGAATAACATCTAGTTTTCCTTTCATTGCAAAATGGGGAACTATCTACTTTATCTTCATGTCATGCCCATTCGAGTAGATAGATGCCCATTTTTCATTCTTTCATACAAAAAAACAAACATTTTTTTCATTTTATCTTGAATACAATTGTATCGTTTAGGTTGGACTATCCCTGGCGGAGACATGTTATGCCTCCACCAAGTGTTGCACTACATACCCTCGAGGGGGATCAAGCCTTATGTAGTTCTATAATTTGTTTTAGGAATAGTTATATTAATTTGATTTAGAAATGGAAGATCCATACTCATATTTTTCCTAATTAACATATTTTGTTAAAGACCATCTTGAGGGGATCAAGCCTTATGTAGCTCTATTATTTTGTTTTAGGAATGGGCATCTTGGCCATGCCAAGTGTTGTGGGTCTCATAGTTGTATTAAATTGATTTAGAAATGGTAGATGCCCATTCTCATAGTTGTATTAATTTGATTTAGAAATGGCATATGCCCATTCTCATAGTTGTATTAATTTGATTTAGAAATGGTCATACGGAGGGGATCTTTTATGTAGTTCTTTTATTATTTTTTTAGGAATATGTCTTGACTCGCCAAATGTTGACTACATACCCTTGGGCAGATGCCCATTCTCATATTATGTAGTTCTATTAATTTGTTTTAGAAATGGCAGATGCCCATTCTCTGCCCATTGATCTCATATAGGAGTAATTAACATATATATTGTTTAAGACAATGACATATCAAAAACAATATGCAAATATATTATTTACCACCATGTATTTATTAATTAAAGGTAATTTTTTTAAAACAAGACTTGGACCACTTGTAATAATGAGAATAGGCATTAGCCCATTCTCTAGACATTCTAACATTTTGTTTTGGCCATATTTTTGGTCAGTTGTATTGGAATTTTTAGAAATATGGGCATTTTTCCATCCTCAAACATACAAACATTTATTGTTGGGTGGTTCCTCATTTTGCATCGAAGGAGGACCATTGCAATGGAAGGAGGATAATATTAGATGAAGAATAGTGTAAAAACATTTATTGGCCTTTAATTGTATCATATTTAATGGACTATCTCTAGGCGGAGCCTAGTGTTTATCTTACCACATACCATTAAAGGGGGATCAAGCCTCTATCTCTAATTTTTGTTTATTCTTTCACTTTTGGGCTCTCTTTATTTTCATGAAGAATATCAAGGAAATTTCAAGAAACAAAAATGAATATTTCTAAATCTTCTCAATGTGAAGAATAACATTTGGTTTTCCTTCGATCGCAAAATGGGGAACCACCCACTTCATCTTCATGTCATGTCCATTCGATTAGACAGATGCCCATATGTGGTTTGCCTTATTCCTATTTTTTAGAATGTATTCTATATTAGAATGGGCATATGCCCATTATCAATGGGAATATACTCATGTTCTAAACATTATAATTAAAGAATTATGAACTAAATTATCATATGATCATTCTAAACATTCTAATTATAATAGAATGAACTTAGTATGTTTAGTACTTCTATTTTACTCATAGCTAGTCCACAATGGAATACCATCTTGAGGGGATCAAGCCTTATGTAGCTCTATTATTTTGTTTTTAGAAATGGAAGATGCCCATTCTCATAGTTGTATTAATTTGATTTAGAAATGGCTAGATGCCCATTCTCATAGTTGTATCAATTTGATTTAGAAATGGCAAGATGCCCATTCTCATAGTTGTATTAAATTGATTTAGAAATGGCATGTGCCCATTCTCATAGTTGTATTAATTTGATTTAGAAATGGAAGATGCTCATTCTCATAGTTGTATCAATTTGATTTAGAAATGACAGATGCCCATTCTCATATTGGAGTAATTAACATATTTTGTTAAAGACCATCTTAAGGGGATCAAACCTTATGTAGCTCTATTATTTTGTTTTAGGAATGGGCATCTTGGCTCCACCAAGTGTTGCACTACATACCCTTGGGAAAATGCCCATTCTCATATTGGAGTAATTAGCATATTTTGTTAAAGACCATCTCGAGGGGGATGCCCATTCTCATAGTTGTATCAATTTGATTTAGAAATGGCAGATGCCCATTCTCATATTGGAGTAATTAGCATATTTTTTTAAAGACCATCTCGAGGGGGTGCCCATTCTCATAGTTGTATCAATTTGATTTAGAAATGGAAGATGCCCATTCTCATATTGGAGTAATTAACATATTTTGTTAAAGACCATCTCGAGGGGGATCAAGCCTTATGTAGCTCTATTATTTTGTTTTAGGAATGGGTATCTTGGCTCACCAAGAATGAGAATGGTGTATGCCCATTCTCATAGTTGTATTAAATTGATTTAGAAATGGCAATGCCCATTCTCATAGTTGTATTAAATTGGTTTAGAAATGGTATATGCCCATTCTCATAGTTGTATTAAATTGATTTAGAAATGGCAAGTGCCCATTCTCATAGCTCATAGTTGTATTAAATTGATTTAGAAATGGCAAGATGCCCATTCTCATATAGGAGTAATTAACATGTTTTGTTAAAGACCATCTTGAGGGGGATCAAGCCTTACATAGTTCATTATTTTGTTTTAGGAATAGTTGTAGGCATTTAGAAATATGGGCATTTGTCCATCCTCGAACAAAAAAACATTTATTGTTGGATTGTTCCCCATTTTGCATGGAAGGAAGACGATTGCAATGGAAAGGCACATTCGACAACCTTTATAGTGTTTATTCTCTAGCTTTTTCTCTCTCTCTCTCTCTCTTCATGAAAAAAAAAATGAATATTTCTAACTCTTCTCAATGTGAAGAATAACATCTCGTTTTCCTTTCATTGCCAAATGGGGTACAATCCACTTCATCTTCATGTCATGCCCATTCAAGTAGACAAATGCCCATATGAAGTTTTGAAATTTATTTGTATTATTAAATGATACGATGTTATTTCTTGTATTTAATTATTAGTATTATTAATTAATGTTGTTGATTAATTAATTTTCTTTAGTCCTAATATCATATGTTAAATACATATTCTTTGATTTCTAATTTTTTGAAATAATGAAGTTTATGTCGTTAATTAGTTTTATAAAGTTTTATTGTATTTTTCATAATTTTAAAATGCACTATAATTAATTAAGCATTATAAATAATGGTGATAAAGTTGTTAATTAGTTTTATAAAATTTAATTATATTTTTTAATATTATTTAATTATTTTAAAAATATTGTTTATCGTTTGATAATATAATTAGATGTTATTAATATGTTTCTAGTTAATATAGTAATGTAAGTTTGTTGGCAATAATAATTCTTGTATTTATTTATTAGTATTATTAATTAATGTTGTTAATTAATTAATTTTCTTTAATCCTAATATCATATGTTAAATACATATTCTTTAATTTCTAATTTTTTGAAATAATGTTGTTATGTCATTAATTAGTTTTATAAAGTTTTATTATATTTTTATAATTTTAAAATGCACTATAATTAATTAAGCATTATATTTATAAAATTTAATAATATAATTAGATGTTATTAATATGTTTCTAGTTAATATAGTAATGTAAGTTTGTTGGTAATAATAATTCTTGTATTTAATATTATTTGATAGGATAATTTTTTATTAATTAATTATTTAAATTAGTAGCAATACTAATTAATTATAGTACTATTAATTACTAATATCATATCTTGATTAGAAACACTTTGAATTCTATTATTACTTGTTATTGATTAATTAATTTTAATAATACTACCACATTGTTATTGATTCAAATTTTTAATTTCAAAGTTTCAAATTTTAGCGCTTTTTTTTGGAAGGCTCTTAATGGTCATTTATTATGGTATCTTTGATTCAAATTTTGAAATTTTGGTACTCTTTTTTTTAGATTTGGTCATTTATTATGGTAGGTTTGATTCAAATTTTGAATTTTGGGGCTCTTTTTTATGAGGCACTTTTTTTGGCCAAGTACATTATAAAAATATTGATTTTGAATGAATCGGGTTTTGATTTTTGCTCTATCATGTGATATTTTTTCATTCAAATATTTACTTGGGGAAAGCCAAAGAACATAGATGTAGCTAGAGAAATACGAAGATACAAATATTTTGCAGAAGAAAGAAGAAGATATAGCTATCGATAGTAGGAGAGATACGAAGATACAAAGATTTTGCAAAAAAGAAGAAGAAATAGTCGTTGATATAGTGATTTTGCAAGGGAGACTTTTCAATATTTCTCGAAGGGAAAACAACAATGGCAGAGTAGGCTATTCCAGGTTTTTATATCTCATTTTTTCCATGTTTACTTCTAAAGCCTAAAAATGTATAAACATAGATCTTTTAGTTCACAATAGACTATCTAAACCGTTTTTCCATATATCTTGTTTATTTTTATGTCTAAAAAATGTATCGATTTGTTTCCATTCATAAACGTAACAACAAACAAATACATAAATCAATTTCTTTACATTCATAAACGTAACAACTACCAAATATACAAATCAAAATTATTTCGTTCAAATGCATACCTGTTTATGGTGAAAAAAATGATTAGATAGATTAAGTACCACATGTCTCTTTCTATGTCTTTTTTAATAACCTCTACAACAAGTTTCTTTTTCAATAATATTTGTATCCAATCAGGCCAAATCCTTTTGCATAAGCAAAAAATGATTTGATAAACTCAAAGTACCACCTTTTCTTTATATATTTTTTTTTATTACCATTGCAACAAGTTTCTTTTTCAATAATCTATGTTTCCAATCATCCCAAATCCTTTCACATAACTTCTTCTTTCTCATACAAAATCTCTAAATGAAAAAAAATTCCGTAACATACAAAAAAAAAATTCATCGTAAGAGAGCAAAAAATCAAAACCCTAGCCATTCAAAATCTATATTTTTATATAGTAATTGACCAAGAAAAATTGCCTCTAAAAATGATGTCAAAAATTTGAAATTTGAATTTAACCTACCATAATAAATCACCACCCTTTAATGATTAAATGTCTTTTAGTATCTAATATCGTAAGTCTCAAAATTTTGAATTATCCGACCATTATAAATCACTACCCTTTAATGCTTAAATTCCTTTATATCCTAATTCCTAAGTCTATCGTAAATACTTAACTACGAAAGGGTACATATTTAAATGCTTTAATGTCATATTATCCCAATGTTTAGAAACATTTAAATGTTTTGAAGAGGTATTAGAATAATGAAAAATACATAGTGTTATTTTTGTACATACATTCAAAATTTGAATATATAATACATTAACAAATCACCACCTTTTAATGCTTTAATATTTTGAAAATATAATACATTAACAAATCACCACCTTTTAATGCTTTAATATGCTTTAATATGCTTAGATATTTGAATTTATTGGACCCATTTAAATGTTTTAAATAGCTATGTGAATAATGAAACATATATGTAAAAATATATGTTTTATAATAATGAAATTTAAATACATTGTATTTTTTATGTATTTACTATGTTTTAGAATGGGCACCCACTCTCACGTCCTGTATAAAGTTATAATTTTTTTGAAACTATCCTACAATAATAAATAATGAAATCATGAAATTTTAAATAGTAGAATTTATTGTCATTCCTATTTACTTGTGTTTTAGAATGGGCACCCATTCTCATGGCTTGTATAAAGTTATGAAATTGATTGAGCATTTTTACATTGTCTTGTATTGAATGGGCAGATGCCATTCTCATATAGGAATCATAAAAGACATGTTTGGGTAGATAGGAATCACAAACAATATTGCTTGTATGAGAATATAGAAAATGCACATGCCCATTGTCATAAAATCAGTATTGCTTGTATGAGAATGTTTAGAATGGGCACATGCCCATTCTAAAAAAACATATTACTTGTATTATAATGTTTAGAATGTGCATATGCCTATTTAGAATGGGCATTTTAAATAGTAGAATTTATTATCATTCCTATTTATTGTGTTTTAGAATGGGCACCCATTCTCACGACTTGTATAAAGTTATGAAATTGATTGAGCATTTTTACATTGTCTTGTATTGAATGGGAAGATGCCCATTCTCATATAGGAATCTAAAATACCTACTTGGGTAGATAGGAATCAAACAATATTTCTTGTATGAGAATGTAGAGAAAATGCACATGCCCATTGTCATAAAATCAATATTGCTTGTATGAGAATGTTTAGAATGGGCACATGCCCATTCTAAAAAAACATATTACTTGTATTATAATGTTTAGAATGTGCATATCTTTTTAGAATGGGCAGGAATAATCAAATTTATCAAATTTTTTGTTTTAGAATGTGCACCCATTCTCACATCTTGTTAAAGAGTTATGAAATTGATGGAGCTTTTTTGCATTGTCTTGTATTGAATGGGCAGATGCCCTTCTCATTATAGGAATCATAAGAAGACTTCTTGGGTATTTTAGAATCACAAAATGATAAAATAAAAGAAAATACACAAGAGTATGGTATGAGAATGTTTATACATGCTCATAGCTTATTACTTGTATTATAATGAAATTGAATGTGCATGACCTTATTAGAATGGGCATATTCCCTTTATAAAGGAATGGGCAAATTTACTTTGTTTTAGAATTCTTATTCTCACATCTTGTTAAAAGAGTTATGGAATTGATGGAGCTTTTTTTGCAATATTGAAATGGGAAGATGTCCCTTCTCATTTATGAATCATATAAGAATTTTATCCTTTCAGATCATCATAAAAAAAATATTATTCAATCACGATTATGCACATGCCCAAAAAAAATAAATATTACTTGTATTATAATGTTTAGAATGGGCATATGCCCTTTATGATAGGAATAATCAAATTTACTTTGTTTTAGAATGTGCACCCATTCTCACATCTTGTTAAAAGAGTTATGAAATTGATGTAGCTTTTTTGCATTGTCTTTTATTGAATGGGAAGATGCCCCTTCTCATTTAGGAATCATAGAAGAATTTCTTGGGTAGATAGGAATAATAGAAGAAGAATAAGAAGAGTATGGATTAAACAGTCTCACAATTTTTAAATAGGTATAAATAGGAATAATAGGAGCAATCTCATAAAATCAACATTGCTTGTATTACAATGTTTAGAATGGACATATGCCCATTCTCATGCAAACAAAATTGTTTCATTTTGTATTGAATGGGCATCACATTTTTAATCCTATATTCTCATATAGGATTCCCATGGGCATATGCACATTTTAAAACAAACAAATATGTTTTGTCTTGTATTAAATGGGTAGATGCCCCCCTCACATTAAAGTTAAATATGTATTAAAGAGTGGGAAGTTGAGAATTTTTGTCTTGTATTCAATAGTCATATTCTCATTCTCACAACCGTTATAGAGGTATCTCAAAGATTAAGTTTAATATTGCTAAAATTAGAATATGTAAAAAGGGCATATGTGTATTCTCTTTAATATTTATTTTAGAATGGCATTTTCCTATTCTCATAAGGGAAATCATTAAAAAATGTCAATTATTGTTCATACTAGAGATAACTAAAAATATCATAAAAAGAATTACAGAGATAACATTAGAATATGAAGAATGGGCATATGCCTATTCTCTTTAATAGGATTCATAAGAGAAAGTCCATTATTGTTCATAAAGATATGTGAATAAGTATAATAAAGAGAATAGAGATAACATTTACTTTGTTTAGCATGGGACACTTACCCAATATCACCGCCTTTGTAGGTGTATCAAATCCAACGTATATCACTTCGTAATGATTACTCTGATTCTGCATACCATACGAAAAGAATAAATTGTATGCATGTTAATTGATGAATCATGACATGAATTTTCAACTCGTAATCATGTTGAATTATTATTAAATGAAGATTACAAAATGGTTAACTATCTTTTTATCTACATAGTACATAATATCAATAAACAAGGTAATAATGCAATCTTTGTTGGAAAAAAAATATATTACTACCTAATTTTATAATCATATAGACAACTAAAAATATGATAAGAAAGAAAAAAAAATCATTCATCATCACAATAATCAATATAGAAAACAAGGTAATAGTAGCATCTAATAATGATACAAATGTCAACATTAAATAAACAATATTTTACATAAAAAAAGTCATACATCATCACAGAATAAATAGAGATAAAATTTAATTCACATCAATATTTTACATAAACAAAAGTCATACATCATCACATAGAATTAATAGATAAAATTTAATTTGTTTTGGAATGGACAATTCCCCATTATCGCAACCTTTATATAGCTCTCAAAATGATTTACTTCAATATATCTTCCTATATGTGAATGGGAATATTCCCTTTCTCATATATGAATCATAGAAGAATAGAGATAAACTTTACTTTGTTCTACAACGGCTAGTTCACTACCATGTAAGGAAAAATAACTAGATGATATTCTTCATCTCGAATAAATCACAAGAATCAATATAGATGAAATTTAATTTTCTATTGTTTTCTCTATGATTCCTATGTGAGAATGGGCATATAGAATGGCATATGACCATTCTCATAGGGATCATAGAAGAATAGATATAGAATTTACTACATTCTAAAACTATGAAATAATTTTTTCTCTATTATTATGTTATGATTCCTATGTGAGAGTGGGCATATACAATGGGCATATGCCCATTCTCATATAGGAATCATAGAATAAGATTAGAGATAAAAATAAAATTTGCACAATGGGAAATTCTCCACCATGCAAGGGAAAGAAAACCATATGATATTCTTCATCTTAGAATAAATCAACAAAGAAGAGTTAGATAAATTCATGCATGTGAATGGATTGGTGTTTCTCATAAATTTACTTGATAACTTTTGCTTCACAAGCCAAAATAGTCCAACATGAAAGAGAGAACCCAAAATAAAAAGTATAAACAATCAACAATCAAATAGCTCACATGCAAGGAAGTGGTCTAATGAAATAGAGGAGCCCAAAGTGGAAAGGAAGAAAAAAAAAAAATTGTATGTTTGTATGAGAATGGCCTTTTTCCCATTGTAAAGATTCTTTCACTAGTAATATTTTCTATCTATAAGGGTTGTGAGAATGCACAACTTCCCATTTTAAAATAAAGTAAGGCTGTGAGAATGCACATATTTTCATTCTAAAATAAAGTAAATTATGTCTTTATTATCCTTCTATGATTCTTATATGAGAATGGGCATATGCCTCTTCTAAACATCTAGTCTTATTCTACATTTCCTATATGAGACTGGGCCTCTGCTCATTACAACCATTTTTATAATAGAATTTTTTTTATCATTTTCATATATTAAGAAACATCTTCTTCCTCGTATTTTTTGTATGACAAAGGACATACTCCGTTCTATACAAAATACAAATATAACATCTATTCAATACAAAAATAAATGTAACATATTTTCAATACCAAATGCAAATGTAACATCTATTCAGTCGGATTTCTACATGATGGACACCCAAAACCATCAACAATGCTACTTCATTATTATAATTTTTTAATCTCATATTCACTCATACTATACTACTACTTGAATAACCTAGGTCTTACATTATTATCAAATTTTCACTTATATTACAACTTAAAGGACACCCATAAGACTCAACAACACTACTTCAATATTATCATTTTATAAGAGTTTGACTTTGTGCATAAGAATGTAGTTTCTAAATTATAATTTTCATATAAAGTTCTTATTCCACATTTTTTTCTTCCTTTCCAATAACGTCCCTCATATCATCCTTCACCATCTCATCCTCCTCTGAGTTGTTGAGGTAAAGCTTAAGCCCATGCACTTTTTTTCCCTTCTCCTAGTTGAACTAGCCTCCTCTGAATATCCATAACCATATTTTTAAGCCTAGAAAGTTCCTCTCTAATGGAATTTTGATAAGTACAAATTTTCTTCGAGGCCTCAATATACTTCATACAAGTACATACCATGGCGCCCTAGACTCATCGAGGGAAACAATGTTCTTTTCTAGCTGTAGAACCCTAAGGGAAATTTTTTCCAATGCCATACTCCAATCAGACTCCATATTTTATTTTCCTTTGGAAGGTTCCCCTTTGATATCAGACATAGAAACACCACCATAGAAATATCAATACCCTTCTTCTTCCTCAATTTATTCATTCATTCATCCAGAGTACAAAAGTCATCTAGGTCCTCCAAAGCCTCCCTCTCCATATTACCAACAACATCTACAATGTTTATCGATGACATAAAAGACTCTTTTATGTCATCGAGATCCGAAGAGGAGGAATCCTCATAATCCTCCTACTCCATATACTTCTCATCCTCAACATGCTTTACATCATCATTCAACAAGCCCCTAAACTTCTCAGATTTGGTGAAATATGTAGAACCCAAATGGAATAAGGCCATCATCAATCCCTGATGAAGAGGGATTTTCAACTTTCCTTTTTGGAAATTCTTGATTGATTTGTGTAGGGAATGAATGAGAAAGAATGGGAAATTATAATGCATACCATGGTGGATATGACTTAACATAGGGAAATGGTGGGCATAAACTACCTTGTACCTACCCTCCAAGGTGATAAATTACATCAAGTGTAGGGTGATTTCATTGAAAGGATCAGTAAAGAATCTCTCTCAAAACCTACACAATGATGTCTTAGTTTCTCTTTACCCACCAAAAAATTTCCCATCTCCTCATCACATTTTTTTCTTGGTTTGTAAATCTCCCTCCCCTCATTGTTCATCCCAACCACTATAGCAATAAAATCCACATAAGTTTTTATAGAAAAACCCCGATACTAATCGACCATCCTTCCAATGAGTAGAAAAATCCTTCTTAGGGATTCTTCGTGGCCTTTAAAAATTTGAAATAGAGATGACATACCTTACCTTTTCCAGCATCATCCAAACTCTTCTACTAATCCCATTGGTCAAATCAGGTTCTAGACGAACCAGTTCACCACCCATTTTTTTTTCTCTATTAAAATGGAAATAAAACCAACCCATTTGAAACCTTCTTTTCCATTCTAAAACCAATGATCATACTTTATCAAGCCCTTTTCTAGACCAAATGTCCTTTCTAAACCCAACACAAACACTTATATCATCCAACCTCTAACATGTCTCCTCATTACTTCTTACTCTTCCTTATACCCAATACTGACAGAGAATGATTTTCAATCATTACAATGACACAAAAAGTTCAACCTCTTTAACCTCTGTTTGCAAGGTAAACAACAACCTTGTTCCCTTCCCTGTAGACATGATTATAGGAAATCAGTTAAAGGATGTTTCCATGGAATTCTCCCATTATTTTTATTTTAATACAAGAAATAGTGAACTTAATCATTTTAATAACTCTTTGAAGGCTGTGAGAATGGGAAGCTGGCCATTCTAAATATAATTCAATTCTATCTCTATTCTTATTTTATGAATCCTATATGAGAACTCACATTTTCTTGTTCAATACATGATTGAACTTATTAATTAATTTAATAACTATGAAGACTGTGATAATGAAGATCTACCCATTCTAAAATAAAGTAAATTTTCTCTATTTTTCCTAATATATGATTCGAATATGAGAATAGGAAATTTCCCATTCAAAAACAAATTAAATTTAATCTCTATTCTTCTTCAATGATTCCTATAAGAGACTGGGCATCTTCCCATTCAAGATAAAAATGTTTGTTTGTATGAGAATGGCATATGCCCATTCTAATCATTACAATACAAGCAATATTGAACTTGATCATTACTAATGGGAAAAGTAATAAGATATAAGAGTGAAAGAAATGGTCAATCTAATACAAGAATTATTTAACTTAATCAATTTAAAAACTATATGAAGGTTGTGAGAATGGGCAACTTTCCATTTTAAAATGAATTAGATTTTATCTATATTCTTATTTTATGATTCCTATATGGGATTGGGTAGTTGTTCATTCGATACAAGATTGAACATAATCATTTTAATACCTATGAAGGTTGTGATTATGGGAACCGCCCATTAAAAACAAAGTAAATTTGATCTATTTTTCTTATATGATTCCTATATGATAATGGGAAACTTCCCATTCTAAAACAAATTAAATTTATTATTTTATCTATATCCTTCATATATGATTGTATATGACAATGGGCATCTCCCATTCAATACAAGAAATAAATGTTTTTTGTATGTATAAGGGCATAAGCTCCTTCTAAACATTCTAATACAAGCAATATTGAACTTAAACATTTTAATACCTCTATAGGTATGGATACCTGACCATTGAATGAAAGATAAAAAATTTTGTTTGTATGAGAATGGCATATGCCAATTCTAATAATTGTAATACAAGCAATATTGAACTTAATTTTTTTCAATAACTCTATGAAGGCTATGTGAGAATGGGAACTATCCATTATAAAACAAGCTAGATTTTATCTTTGTTCTTCTTTTATGATTCCAATTTTGAGAATGAGAATTTTCTCATTAGATACATCATTGAACTTAATCATTTTAATTCCTATATGACAATGATTAAGTTCAATATTTCTTAGCTCGATAGTGAGCTCGCCACTGCCCTAATCTCGGCAAAGTCAACCTCACCCCCACCTGAACTTGGTAGGTCAACTAGCCCACTATAAACTGGTAGGTAATCCCCCTAGCCTAGCTGGGAATTCAACTCACACGCCCACTGGTAGAGGTCAAATCTCAGTCATCTTGCAACCCACTCTCATCTCTCAGTTAGGTTAGCCCACCCATCTTCAACATAACTCAGAGACTCGGCCAACACCCGACCAACAACACAACTCGCCCACTCAAGCTAGAGATCAGCTCACTCCCTGAGCTTGGGAATGTCAACTCACCCCACCAAGCTCGGGAGTTGAGTCGGCTCGAGCCAGCTCCCGGCTCTCTCTCAGCCAGCTCTTCCCTCTCATCTCGCTATGCTCTCCTCGCCCATCTTGGCCTGTGTAGCTAGGCCACCCAAGCTCAAAAATAAGTAACGTTGCCTAGGTGGTAACCCCCACATGTACTTTGGTAATAAAACAATTAACTCCCCATGTCTTAGCATGAAGGATTGGAAGTGGTTTTTTAGAATCAAAAACATTTTTTTTAAGGGAATGATCTTTGTTCAGACTCTGAAACATGCAAGAAATGGTCATATTTAGAGGCATCCTTTTATAACTATGGAGGATAATACTATGCAAGTCTTTCAAAAGATTGAAGTGATATTCTTAAAACACATATCAATAATACAAAAGATAAAAAATATGACATTATCTTTATACCCAAATCAAAATACAAGAGAAAGAAAGAAGAGATGATATTCTTCATCTCATAATAAATCAAAGAGATAAGAGTTAGAAGTATCTCTAAAACTTATCTTCAATTTAAAAAAGAAGTAAAATTTTTCTTCACTATAAAAAAGTAAATTCTTCTTCTAATAATGAATCATTCTCGGCCTATGGAACTCACCCACATAACTCGGCAAAAAAAAGTAATGTCATGCCCAGGTGGTAAGACCACTCGGTAGTTTGGTAAAATCATAACAGATAACTCCCCATATTAGCAACTATGATTTGGTTAACAACTACGCATGTCTTTCAAAACATTGAAGTGATATTCTTAATACCTAAGATCAAAAAATATAGAAGATAAAAAAGGGCATTATCTTTAAACCCAAAATGGAATATAAGGGAAAGAAAACCAAATGATACTCTTCATCTCATAATAATTCAACAAGAGAAGAGTTAGAATAATTCATGCCTCAAATTTTCTTCAAATCTTGTGTGTCACATGCCGAAACGGTCTTAAGAAACTGAGGGAGCCCAAAGTGGTAAGGGTCAACAAAATTTTAGCGGAGAGGATGAAACAATATCTCAGAAATATTCTTCAAATCTTTACTTCATACAGAAAAAATGGTCTAACAAAATGGGCAACCCAAAGTGGAAGGAAAACAAAAAAAAGTGGAAACTGGATGAAAAAGAAAGCGGAAAGGATGAACAAGAAAGAGATAGCTTCACCAACCCACGGTGAACCTTGAAATTCCCAAGACCTATCCCATCATCAAAAAAATAATAACCATCATCAATCTCTCTATAGTGCCATGAAGTGGTGTGAATTAATTTCCATTAATTTCACCAATTTCCCTCCAATGGGTGGTCAAAGACGTGTTTGACAAATAAGTACCTTCAATTAATAAAAAACAAGTACTTTCAATTAATAAAAAATTAACAATGGAAAACAATTTATTTGCAAATTAATGGTCTCGTTATTCCATGGTCAAAAACAATATAAATATTAAAAAATATGGTAGCCATGATTTAGGTTTAATAATTGCACTTAAAATAAAATTTAAATTTTAAAAAAAAATCATAGCCATGTTTTAGGTTTATTGCATATAAAAAAATAAAATATAAATTTTAAACTTTATCATAGTCATGATTTAGGTTATTTACATTTAAAATAAAATATAATTTTTAAACATTATCATAGCCATGTTTTAGGTTATTTTTTGCATTTGAAATTAATTGATACTAATTTATACTAGAGAGGGGATAGTTAGGGAAACTATATATGATGTGGTTTTCACAAAATCACTCAAATGTTGAATCGTTTACTTGCTTCAACCACTCCCTGAACTCTAGATGGGAATGTCGACTTAAATAGAAAGAGGGGATGGGGTGGATCGATCCAAAACATATATTATTATTTCTTCATTGATTACAAAGGACAATCCTATTATTTGGTACTAATACCATATTTTATGATATCTAAGTTTTTTGCTTATTTGGATTTTTCATCACATTTAACCTTGAGTTGTATTTTTAATATATTTGATAGGTATCTTGATATTTATCAAGTTTCATTATAAATATCTTGAATGTACTTGAAAATAATTACATCTCCCATACGTGTTTGTGTTAAAATCACTGATACTATAATATGGTTGTGAAAATGATAAAAACTATATAACTTATAGTAATCACATCAAAGGTTAATATTAGATGTTCTAAATAATGAGATAGTACCTTGGAAGAACATTTAGAGGAATTAGTTTTTATTCCTTTTTGAGAAAAAAAAATTATTATCTTGAGGCAATACACATAGACATAATGGGCATATGTCCATTCTCGTACAAACAAAAACATTTTTATCTTATATTGAATGGGCATATGCCCATTCTCATATAAGAATCATAGAAGAAAAATAGAGGTATTATCTTGAGGCAATACACATAGACAAAATGGGCATATGTCCATTCTCATACAAACAAACATTTTTATGTTGTATTGAATGGGCATATGCCCATTCTCATATAAGAATCATAGAAAAAAATAGAGGTAATATTTAATTTGTTCTAGAATGGACAATTGCCCATTCTCACATCCTTTATAGTGATATTAAAATGATTAAGTTCAATATTGCTTCAATAAGTTAGAAGGGTTAGAATAGGCATATGCCCATTCTCATACAAACAAAGAATTATTGTGATGAGAATGGGGATAATTTCTCATTTATTTTTATCATTGTGATGAGAATGGGGATATGCCATTTCTCATACAAACAAATATTTTTATCATTGTGATGAGAATGGGCATATGCCCATTCTCATAAACTAAATATAGAAAGAAAGAAAAAAATTCTCCTACACAAAACATAAAGAATGAATGACAATTAGATCCTTTTATGAGAATGTTTAAAATGGACAAATGCCCATTCTCATAGTCAGTGAATATGGGAAGTATGAGGAATTCTTGTAAAAGTAATATATGCTATGTTAATATGATGAAGATATTTGGATGAAGCGGTTAGCAATCAAGTTTCTAATTAACTTCTATTTAACCTCTATTTATTTATTTCTCATCATTTAAATTCAACCTCATCTATTTATTTCTCATCAATTAAATTCAAATGAGTCAAGTTCAATCATAGTTTGGAAATCATGTTATAAATATATTCATGTCAATTTTAATTATATGTATAATTTTGAAGTATTTCCAAACCTTACTGAATTATAGAAGTTCACAGCTCATGTGCTATGTGTATTCAATATACTTATGGTTGTACATACATGATAATTTTTAATTTATTTTATGCAATGGTTTAATATATTTTCCATCATCTCGCAAACTTTGTATTTTATGTTGTTACAGTAGTAGGGGCTTTTGCATTTGTAGAGGATGATCATGTGGACTTGTTTTCAAAAGGAACCAAAGTTGCAGAGGGAAGAGTATATCCAAGTAGGAAGACACTACATTGCAAAAGATGGGAAGAGGATTTTTGTTTTAGTGTTAACATAGTATTGGATGGGAGAGTAAAATTTCCTTTCTTAGTTGATGAATTTGAAACCTTGGTAGATGTCGGGAATAAAGGATACTACATTGCTTGGGAAGAGAGTGAATTTTCAAAGCATGCAGATTCATCCATTCCCCAATTTGGGAAGTGAAAACATTTGTAGTGGTTCAGAGGATTACAATGCAGAGAGTGATGAGATTGTAGTGATGACACTGAAAGCACCATCAATACAAGTCCTAAAGATAGAAGAGATTTTTGTCACAGACAATGTCATTCTCAAACACAAATCTTGTAGCAGAGACGATGACATAGCCATGGGTTATATAACTCATGTGCTAGAAGTTCATGAAATTGATGGAGAGAGGTTGGGTCCTTTGAATTTTGGTGTATGGATAGAGAATGTGGTAAATATGTGTTTAGAATGCTCAAACTTTACAACCTAATAAATCAATTGTTTGGCCAATAAAACATTTGATTTTCAATGAAACAAGAAGTTACCTTATGATTAAGCAAGGAGTGCTCAATTGGATGGTTTGCACCTTATACACAGTGATCAACACAATTTGAAGTTCAAGGGAGTTGTTACAAAATTAATCCATTACTACTCGATTGAGTGTAAATTTGTAGTAGAGGGAACAATTACAAATGTAGTTAAAGGAGACATGGTACATTTTAATAGATTGGATGCCAATAGCTTTGTGTGCATATTGATAGAGTATTCAACCCTCCTTGCAAAGGATGTTCCTATCTGAAGGATCTCTCATACAATGGCCTACTAGGAAATTGGCTGACATAAATGGTTCTCAGATGGATATTAGATTCAAAGAAGTCCCAAAGGAGGTTGAGGTCATCATGTGGGATGCATTAGAAGAGTGAAACCTCATTTTGTTTATCCAATTTCATATGATGCCACTAATCACAATCAATCCAACAAAGTGATAAAAAGATCTTATAATGCTACAAAATGTCTGAAGTTGGATACCCCTCAAGCCAATCCATCAAATCAAAATTATGATGAGGATAGAAAATGGTCAATATTTTTAGAAGAAGTGGAAAATGTAGAGTTTAGTTGTTGTAAATCTAATTGTCTCCAAAAATTACCTCTTGCTTCAGTTAGAATTCAAAATTTGTGGTGCACAACTAGAGCCTTGAATGAAGTTGATAGAAAAAATTTTTGTGTTTGATGCATTAACAAAAAATGCCATCTTCAATGTTGGTAAGAAAACTATGGAGATACATAAAATGAGATTTGATGGGATGGATGTTTTTCATAATGCATGGACACAAAGTATATGGGTACCCAAGGAGTTCCTTCTATAAACATAAATCTGAATGGATAAGTGGAAATAGGCTTGTAGTGAATGGAAACACTGGAAAAGAGAAACAAAGGTCAAAAACATTGCCGCAACAATTTCCTGCATATCAAGAATTTTTGAGAGAAATTCAGATATCTCTCCACATCTGACTTGTCTATAGGATCAGGATGGAGTAAAATTTCCCAAAGGTTTCTTCCTTCATTCTATACCCAAAATATATACTGAAAAAAATGCAATGAGGAGCTTGAATTCTTGAAACTTCCTCAGGTGTCGCAGTCAAGCTTCAACAACATAATGAACAAAATTTTTTCCACATGTTTCCATTGCAAAAAATAATTTATTTTCCAAGTGTGATGAGTGCACATATTTTTTCAACAAACGTAGAGCCACCACATGCCCGAAGCACTCACAAAGATTGAGGAGGAACAAACATGGCACAATGAATATATTCAAAGTTTTCATCATGTAACTTACTATTCCCACATATTGTAGTTAGAAGAACAACCTCATGGATTCTTGAGCATTGTGCATGATAAAATGGATAAAATGAAAACTTCCATACCAAGGATGGGTAAAAAGAAAATTCAATAAGTAATGTTATGAACCTACCAGTTACTTTGACTAGTATGCTCACACATGGACACAAGACAGGGGTTTAGCCATTTTGGCCTGCCATTTGTTGAACGTGGAGAAAACTATACAATCACATCATTAGCTTTGTGTCTCAAGAAGCTTGAAGAACCTGTAATTGATGAGTATGGATATTTTTGTATCATTGTGGATCATCCAAATAGCCATTGCATGATGCATTATTACAAAATGATGTGCATGAAAAATGTAAAAGGTACAAGGAAATATTTGACCATTCAAAATCAGTTAGTGTTGCTAGTGTGAATACTTCTTTCATAAAGCAACCACCGATCCTCTACTTGCAATTGGATAATGCTTCAAGTGATAACAAGAATCATACATTATTTGCATTTGTATCAATGTTGACAAAAAAAGGGTATTCAACATTGTGTATGTAAGCTTCCTTCCAGTGGGACACACCCATGAGGATATAGATGGGACTTTTGGAAGATTAGCAACATCGTTACATAAAGTAGACACATTTTCTTTTGCCACATATCATGGACTCTTATAGAACATGCCAACAAGGGTCAAGTACATTCACTCCTTATCTTATTGAGGAAGTGTACAACTTCAAGGACTTTGTGGAGCCATTCTTGTTGGATGGAAACCATAAGATAGTGGGTATCAACAAACTGAAGTTGTTTAGATTCCATGTTGTGGATGGCATACGGTGATGGAGTACAAAGAAACATTAAAGGATCAACAATGGTCTCATTCTATCCATATATGGCGTACAAAGGATAATGGTGAACCAAGCTTGCTTTGAAAGGGAAACCTCCTTTGGCACCTTTCAAGGAACTCAAAGAAATGGAAGATCTAAAAAGGGAATAAAAGCATATATTGAGCATTGGGGAAAAGTGCAACAAGAGAAGGTAGTGACTATTGGCTTCCGAAGATCGTATTGGGAAAATGTTTTACGTGCTTTGGATAGACCATTTGTAAATTGTAGCAGGAGGTCAGATGTTTGTTTTTGGCCAAAAATAGTACAAGAGAAAGACATATATGACCAAATAACAGGAGCCACACATATTCACAAAGAAGACTACATTAGTCAACATATCCCAAGTAATAATGATATTTACGTTGGGCCTGTTTGTGGAAGATCTAACCAAGAATTCAATCCATTGAAGGATGTGTTCAAGGGACAAATGCTACTTATACAACCAGAAATGATAATGAAAAGATATGGATGGGGAGAGAAGATGGGGATATTTTCCTTCAATAAGAAGGCAATGATGTAATTAAAAATTTGAGAGTTCAATATTGGAAACTTGTAGGGAGAGGAGAAGGTACAACATTGTATCGGGATTGTTTAAAGCCAAATAAAACATGGACCATCTCAAAATGAACCTAAAGCAGATATCGATGTGGATAACATCATCTGGGCATGGACACCAAACAAAAATTGGCAAAGTGGATCCATAAAGATACCCGATAAAGGACATGTGGCCATTAAATCATACCTTGAACTACTTGAACATGATAAGGAATGTTGACTTGGAGAAACTATTGAAGTTCATAAATTTGTATGTGAAATCATCTTGGCGGGATGTGGTTTTTTTTAAAAAAATATATTCCAAACCTTGGTCCTATAAAACTTTATAGTTGTACTATTATTTGATAATTAAATGAAAGATTGAGTATTATATTACTTTGGAAGATTTTTCCATAATATAATTCTATAAAACATTGTGTTGCTTATGGAACTCTTGAATCTTATTAATGTATTATTAATAATATGATTTCCACCATGCAATTAATTTAATTTGAAAAAAATCCTTAATTATGCTCTAAGTAAGTTTATAGGGAGTTGGATCTTGTGATTTAAAGGGAATTGGATGTGATTTACAAGGAATTCATTTCAAAAGATTAATGCTTTGGATTTTTCTAGGAATTAGTCTTGATTTATGCATTCATTACAACCACAAAATTATATGGTCTTTTCCTAAAGCTATGTGCATAAGTCTAGATAACTTATTGTTTAATTGTTCTAAAACTTTATAAAATGCAAACCTTTCTGAAGTGTACATACTAAATTATATGCCTAGAATCCCCTAATTCTTGAATGCAAAACTATAGTATTGGGAGTGCCAATATATATTATTTAATGCTCTCAACAAGAGTGTCTAGAAATGCACCATGACTTAACCTACTATTATCTACCAAGATATAAATTTTCAAAAGAGGTCAAAATCCCTCATATATGAATTATAGAAGAAGAATAAATATAAATTTGATACACATAAAAAGAATTAGGAACATACTTGTACCATGAGTGTGATGAGAATGGGCATATGTCCATTCTCATAGACTCAATAGTTGTTTCTTATTTCATACAACATGTACCCATATCACATTGTTTTAATTTTCAAAAGGGATCAAAATGCCTCATATAGGAATCATAGAAAAAAATGAGATAAATAGATACACATAAAAAGAATTAGGAACATAGTTGTACTATGAGTGTGTTGAGAATGGGCATATTCCCATTCTCATAAACTCAATATAGAATTAGGAACATACTTGTATGGCACAAGTGTAAATATTGGAATCTGATATTACACTACTTAAAATCCAATAATAAACATATTGGAATCCGATATCACACTAGATAAAAACCAATAATGGAAATTTAGGAATCCAATTTCAACAATTATAAAACTAGAAATAATAATACTATAAATCTAGAAAAATTTTGGGTGTTACAAGAAATTCACTAGAATAATTACCAAGAAGAGTGGGTGGCCAATTAGCTGTTGTAGAGATAATTTAGCTTAGTTGGGGTAGCCATGCCAATTTCTTCCTCACTAGACAGTGACAGCATGAATGATACCTTTGACATGGAAGGTCTCAACCTGGCCTCTTGTGTGCACAGAAGGGCAATCAATATCACTCTCATTATAATTTTGGAGTCAAAATTTTTGCTACAAATTAATCTGCTGTCTACCAGGTCGATATGGCGATTCTCCTCATGAATATTCCATACCTGTTGCACGAAAGCAATTTCACATTAAAAAATTAAACAATATTTTTTGACATAAATATGTTTGAGGTTATATACCCACCCACTTCACAAGGCCTAGAAGGAGGGATTAAATTCCATGCATCTTCTGCAAGACACCATTTCTAATATGACCACTCCAAAGTTGAAAACATATGCTTTGTTTGTTAAATTACCGCCACACTTACATTCTGGAGCTATATAACCTCTACAAATGCCAAAATTATAGAGAAATTTTCAAATTAGCACAAATTTAATTACATTATAACAATTTGAGAGATTATATTTGGGAAACTGGCTAGTTGATAAAATAGTATGTGTGAAGATTAGAAGCACTTAATTTCTCTTTTTATTGTTTATGACAACTCTTTAACTTCTTCTTTCACTTTTTTGCAGGATAAGATGCAACATCTAGCTGGGTAGGAAACAATCTGATATTTTTATTCTCTTTCTCCTGTGGTAAAGAAGAGAGTGTTGTCTCTAAAGGAACTTCAGGTGGGTTTCAATATTGATTGAAGTATTTATTCATTTGTTTTGTTTATTGCATGTTATGGACTAAAAAATATTGTAGACTACTTTCATTTTATTTGCTTTTGATTGTTTCATTTATATTTATAGTTGGCTCCAATCCTTTTTCCAAAGTGACATGTGGGGGCATGTGCCTTCGTCAATGACAAGATTCATTATGTGAACACTTTTACCGATTAAAATGTCCTGGGATTATCTATTCACAAGTCCTGTGGACTTACTTTGCATAGAGAAACTCTTGACATGGAACCACCGAGAGGCAAGGTCTTGACATTCATAGCTTTTTTCTCCAGAGTTCCCTCACTTGCAAATCTACGCATTTCACCTCCTTTTTCATTTGAAAGGTACTAAAAAATGGCACATGTACCAACACTTAGAGCAAGAAGAAAGGAGGATTCAAGACTACTATCACTCAACCCATCATAAATACTACCCTCTACTTTGATAGCACCTCCACTACTACTTTACTCAACACTTCTTGTATCCAAAGCAACAATTCCATTCAAGGGGTATCAAATGTATTCATGTTTAGTGAAAATAAAATTACCCACAAAAGGCTACCATTCATGATATAAAATCTACAAATGTACAAAGGTCTTCATGTATACATGTTTAGTTCAAATGTCGTGATATAAGATTTGCAATTGTATATGTATGAATTTGTAACAAATTTAAATGTACACATAGAACAAATCAATGTAATGTTTCATATATATTCCTACACTACCACTATCAATCCCACCCCTTATCGATTGTACAAAAAAGGTTTTTTCAACAAAATACCAACCAAACAACCGATGTAACACTAACACAACTTCCCCGAAATAATTACAAACCACATCAACTACAAAAGTAATTAACCATCCAAAATGGTATCAAATGTATTCATGTTTAGTGAGAAAAATAATTGGCCACAAAAGGCTACCACTCATGATATAAAATTTACACATGTACGAAAGTCTTCATGTAACATGTTTAGTTCAAATAAAATAGTCAACAAAACACTACCACTCATGATATGAGATTTGCAAATGTATATGTATGAATTTGTAACAAGTTTGAAATGTAGAGATGGAACCTTTAAATGAAGTGGTTCATCTATATATCTACACTTACAAAATCAATCACACCCATTATCAACATCAACTACAAAAGTAATAACTATCCCTCTAAAACAAATAACATATATCGTTCGGTGTTCACATTGCATTGTACACATGGTCCTCGATATAGCCTTTAAGGTGGATGATCGAGATTTCGCTCATTAGTACGCACGCGTCATAACGACCTAGTTTTCTAGCTACAAGAAACACCTTCGTAATAAATAATTTAAACCATGGATATTGGAGTGGAATCGAAATCTATTTTGAAAAAATAATAACCGTAATAGATTAAAATAGGATTCGGGGAATAAATATCCACTTTACAACTAAGCGTGCACAAAGACAATACTTTTTTATTTCAAATATCCACCAATAATTCGGGAAAAAAATAAATATTAACTACAAGTTAACTTCAACCCAACCTAGGGGTTGGAATCTCAATGCGCATTGTCTTGGTGGGTCAACCGACATTAACGCATGTTTTCCCATTTGTCAAAGATTTCAAATACATCAATTATCCTTAATTTTATTACCCTAGAAAGATTTTGAAAACCATTTCCACCTGTAATTTTCCCCTCTATTTTACGGAACCTTGTGCTAAGATGTCACGAGTATGTCATGAATTTCAAAGCGTCGATTCAAAGCATATATTTTGGCTACTTAGGTGGTCTCAATTTCGATTCTCTCGCCTCTCTTTGAAAGTCTCTACGGGCAAAAGTTATTCTGGCTCACTTTGGCTTATTTGAACATCTTAGTTTATTTATTTGGTGATGGTTTGAGGATGAGGTGGCCTTGTGCTTTAGTGGACATTTACAAAACTGCAGTTTTGTTGAATTTGATTTGGCTTGAGTTATTACATCAAGATGGGCAGTAAAAGAGGAGCACAAATATCCATTATTGTTTTTGTATGTGTTTAGAAGTTAGTTTTTTCATATGGATGTGAATTTGTTTCATATCAACATGTTTGAAAAATGCGGAAGTTTTGTGGATTCTCACAAACAATGGTGAATTTCTAGCGAAACACAAACGAATCCATTGCGATCGGTGAGAGGTCATCGATATTAGGCGGCCCGCAAAGTGGAGAAAATCGATCAACTACAAACAAAACACCATCATTCCCATGTTTCAAAGTTGTCCATCGAGACCACAGGCTTGGTTAGTTCCCAATGGTGCTTAATGAGCGGTCAAGATTATTTCTCTCTCGATAGATGACGAAATATTTGAGAACCCCCTCACCTTTCCCATTATAAGAAATGTCTTCGGTGTAAATATATATGTTTCTTACACTACTAAATTGTGGTAATGTAAGCAAAACATGTGGGCAATCGTGATGTGCTAAAGTTTTTCCATATCGAGAGATTACTGTGGGATGAAACAGAGACATGTTTTCCTTGCAAAGTGGATGGTCAATATTACATGTTTCTCGAGAATAGTTGTACGGATGTGAGAGCTCCCTCACCTTTAGCCTTATAAGAAATGTCTTGTAGTGTAATATATATGCTTACAGACAATTAAACATTGGATGACTATGGTTAGAGGTCATCTATGATAAACCTTCCTGTAGACAAAGTGTATGAGTCAAGATTATGGTTTAGTTCCCTCCTTTATTGCTTTCGATAGAAATTGGCAAGGATCGACGTGAGATCCCCTCTCCTTTCCCAATTTTGTAAGAAACGTCTTCAATGTAAATATATATGTTTCTTACGCACATCCGCATGAATGTTGCACAGGTGCATTTAGTTGGGGCTCGAAGGCGTGACTAACTATCTAATACTAAAATTGTGGTGATGCATGTCTAGGTCATGCTTTGAGAATGGAATGAAGTTGGCATGGAAATTTCTATGCCTTACCTATTAGATGTACAATGGTCGGCCCATTTTTCAAACCAACGATTTAACATTTTAAAAAATATATAAATGTTTTTGTTTACCTACTATTTTTTAATTGAACTTTGTGTACTTCTTTTCATATTTCACACCGCATTTTAGGTTACACACCACAAAATTATTGTGAACAACATTTTTTTTAGGAGATTAAAGTTTTCAAAAATTATGCAACGAAAATTTGATATAAAATAAATTTGTATTGCTAATATAACACTAAAACATAAAAATACATAACTTTTACTATCGATATGAACATGAATAAAAATGAAAGGGCATGACGGGAAATTTAATGAAATTTTTACAAAGTGAAAATGCATGGGAAAACCTTCATTTTCTTCTACTTGTTTGGCTAGTTCAAAATAATATTTGTATAGATTATGCCATTATCATCTTCATTTTGAATGGTGACAGTGTTCGATGGATGTGCATGTATTTGGTGAAATTTTTGGAAAAGTATTCCAATCACCATTTGCATATTCATCCAAATACCTCTATAATTATTAGTTTAGGGATCAAGTCCTTGGATGCTGCTCGTTCAATATTTTAGATACTAGGAACTTGATTAGGAGCAAGCCATGGTAGGTCGTCGAAGGGCCATTTGTAAGAAGGATTGGTGCAAAGCAAGGTCAAATGGAAGATTTTTCTTACAATCCCAAGATCATCCCTTTGAGCAGTTGTTGCAACTTTTGTATCATCAGATTTCCATGATTGTGTTGTTGTCTTCTTTTGATAGAAGCCTTCATGATTTTTCTATAGATGAGGATCTACCCTGCTAAGATAATTATTCAGGTGTAAAGCATGATTTTGCTCCAATTTTGTAGATGATCCGTTGTTTGTCATTTTGTCTCTGTGATGGGAAATTTTTGTATAAAGTTCTGAGAATATAAACATGATGAGAAAACATTCATAATAAGAAAAATCTTATTTGAACATTCTTTTATATGACAATATGGGTGTAATTTAGGTAATTTCTCACTATTTATTCAATTAGAAATAAGCCAACAATCTTTCCCAAGTATTTTATTTGTGCAAAGCCTATTTCCCATGTTATAAATTTAGGATTCTTTTGTGTGGTAAAACAGCCCATGGGATTTAATATTTTACGGCGGTTCCAAGCTTTTAAAGCTTTTTATGAGACTCATATATAAGCATAAGTTTATCTGGAAGGGGTAAATCTTTGGTGGAAAATTATCTTATATTTTTAGAACAATTATAGGCTCCTCTTCTTGAAGCCCTATGCTAAATTTTTCATGGGTGATAAACATTAACCCTCTGGGTAATTTGATAGTATATCTCCTATGAAAATGTAGCTACTTCCAGTTTTTTTGGAAAGATAATGTAGTTTTGCGGATTATTTTCAAGCCCAATTGTTTTCATACCCAAGTTAGTTTTTCATATGGATGTGAAATTCCTGGAATTTTTGTGATGCCCCACGGTAAATTTTGAATCCCAACTTCAAGATCAAGTTATAGAATTTGTCTAGATTTAATCTATAGATCACTAAGAAACGTCTTTAGTGTAAATATATTGCCTTTACTGAATTATGTAATGCTAACGTTACGTGAATTTATGAATAGGTAGATGCGACTTCCTACAAAATTATGGTCAAGATTATTACTCTCCGATACAGACGCGAGAAGCCTCACCTATTGCGTGTAAAAAATGTATTGAAGATAATTTATCTTCATGTAAAAAATGAGATGAGATCACTTTTAATATCCCTTATGCCAAATCTTTAGGTAATAATTATTGAGATGGGTTTTGGTAATTTAATAAAATTCAAACCTCATAACTTTAATATTTTATGCTCTATCGTCAAAACCATTTAAATTTATGTAAAAAGTGTTTTTTTTTTAAATCTTGTCCTTGTTTGAGTGAGTTATTTATTTGCACTTTTATTTGAAGAAAATGTGTTTTACCTCTCATATTAGTGTACTTATTTTTATAAGAATTGGTTACGATTCATTTGTGAACAACATTTAAAGGTTAAAGATTATTAGCATGATATTTCTATTCTAATATAACACTAAAATATAAAAATATTTGACTAGATTAGATAAGCAATTATCTTTACCAAAGTGTGAATGGAGTGGTTTTATTAGTGAGTTCACTTTCACGATATTTGCTAATTTATTTAGTAGTCAATTTGTTGATCATCAAATGGAAGATTTTATTACTAGCCTGCTTTGATACAAGCCTTCATGGGATTTACATGCATATTTTTTATCTTATTTGCAAAGTTATTATTTAGGAGGGTCATGTATAGACTTTGCTAATTTATCAATTACAATTATTTTAAATCCTCTAGGCTTTTTTATTCATTGATCATGTTTAATTGATGTGAAGCCCGAAACAAATACAAGTGTTCACTTGGATTATTGTATACGGTTTTTGCCCTGTTTTGAATGTCCTGTTTTTATGTGTAATTTGTATTAAATGTGTGTGTGTAGTTTGTTATAAATGATTTATTTATATGTATGTAATATCGTGATTTGTGGATCTATGGTGCATCCAACTGTCTATGTTATGAGTGTTTATATATGGATTAGGAATTTATTCTTGCCAATGATTACATTTTTATCTCTTATTTTAACACCAACAATCTTTACAAGTATTTTATTACAATTATTTCACACATTTAGGAGTCTTTTTCGGGTTAAAACAAGGAGGAAGATTATATAGAAATGAAAATATCAATAGATACAAATACCTTTCGTAAATGCTTTTGGATGATTTGAATGGTACAAAGCTATATATATTATGCATACAATAGTGTTACATGAATCTAAACAAATGCAAACAATTTGATATTAAATAAGTAGTGAATTCTTACAATCCCAAGATCCCTACAGTTGTCAAATGTAACTTTTGTATCAACAGTTTCCATGATTGTGTTTGTCTTCTTGATGATAGAATATGTGTTCACATGCCAATGTCAAAGACAACTCCATCTACATTTGATTTCTCATTTCTCCAAACAACAAACCTTTAAAATACTTAAACAATGCACAGTGTAAGCTCGAAAGAAAATTAACAATCAAAATCAACTCTCTTATGTTCGTGGGAAAAGGTAAGGTCTAACTCAGCCATCTTATTGTTGACTTATTGCATGAATGTGTTAGTTAGTTAACTCTTCGTTATAATTGCTCTAATTGAATTTACGTTGACTTTCCTTGTGACCTAGCAGAGCTTGATGGGAATTATAATTGCCTCTGAGGCCTGAACCCAATTCAGCAGGTCTCCTCCTCTTTTTCATCTTCTCCTCCCAACCCAAATCCTCTTCCCCTGCTTCAAAATTCATGTTGCTTCCTTGAGATTCAGATTTCTTAGTCCTAATATGATAGACTAAACCCCATGTAGTTGTCTCTCAACAAGACCTATTAACCTTATTATTATTATTGGTATTAACAGCACCAGAGGCAAGCATCACAAGTAAGTGGGCATTGTTTGTATCATCCTCCATCTCCTTAATATATTCCACATTTGTTTCTTCTTCCTTGTTTTGAGCTGAGAAAACCTAATTGATCTTTTCCTACCTATCTTTGCAGTGACAGACCAACGAAGAAGGTTGCATGAGGTTTCCTGATGAGGTGCCTTCATGCTCTCCATGTCACTCTCATTCTCCGATCTCGTTGCTTTTGTCCTCTATTTTCTCTAGATCCTCTAATCCGATGTGAGTTCTTCCAACAGTCTAATGAGAGGCCGAGCTTGGAGCAACAAATTCGGCCCAGACATGAACAACAATATCATCACTAGAAGTATTGATCGAGAATTTTCATCACTAGAATTGGTATCATCATTTGGGGGTAGATTTCTCCAACATCCATGCTAATACTTTTCGGTCCTCTTCCGCTCTTAGAGTCATATTCCTCTCTCTATTTTTCTATCTTCAATACTATTAGCTCAGAGCCAGTTGCAATTCCCATTGGATCTACTTTTGGGTACCTTTGATTTTTCGACCCAAATACTTGTTGATGAATAATCACCCCTCGAAACATTTACTCTAGCTTGTGTTTTCGTAAATGCCTTTGGATGATTTGAATGGTACAGAGCTATAATTATGCACAATAGTATTACTGAACCCAAACAAATGTAAACAATTTCTGGTTTTAATATTAACTAAGTAGTGAATTCTTTAGTTTTGGTTTCTAAAGTAGTTATTCCAGCCTAGGTTATATTGTTGTTGCCAAAAGCTTTGTCTTGTAGTCCCAATTCTAGGATGAAATTCAGCCTTTAATATGACCAATTGTTTAGTACCAAACATATTGAACAGAGAAACTTATTAATTGGGAAATTTCATTCACAATCATGTATGTTTTCTTTAATATAATTGTATTTGTGCTTGAATTATCATTCATAGTGATGAGAAGCCCTCGACTCTAGCTTGTGTCTTCTATCACAGCTTCTCTCCTACTATTTTTACTAGCTTTTATTTTCGTAAATGCCTTTGGATGATTTGAACAAGACAAAGTTATAATAATGCACAATAGCATTACTAAACCGAAACAGATGTAAACAATTTCGAATTTTCTATTAACTAAGTAGTGAATTCTTTATTTTCAATTTTTAAAGTAGTTATTCCAACTCGGGTCTGCTACTACTCTTGTTGCAATCAAATATTTGTCTTGTAGTCCCAATAGTTTTTATAAACAATAAAAACTACAAAAAATTATAGATTTACATAAATACTAACTTCATGATGCTAAATTTTTTGTCATGTTTGGTTGTTTGGAAAAGCTTCATGATGCTAACTTTGGAGTCTATATATCATTTTAGATAAATACTTTGCATCTTAATTAGTTGATTAGCTATTTGTTTAATTCCTTATGTCTTTCTTAGTCTAAACAAGTTGTGTACCTCATATCCATTGTCTTATTTCTAGATCCTTACTATTCAGTTTTTCACATTTGAAAAAAATATGAAAACTAATTGTTTTGTTGTGTGTTATTAGTAGATGGATACACATTTTTGAGCTTAGAGTAGATGGATTTACCTAAATTCATATATTGATTGATGAATAAAAGTGCAACTAGCCTCGTGGATGTTAAAAGTTCTTCTTAGTTGAGGATATTTTGATAAAATAGTATGTGTGAAGATTAGAAGCACTTAATTTCACTTTTTATTGTTTATGACAACTCTTTAACTTCTTTCGCTTTTGAAGATAAGCTCAACACCTAGTAATGTGCAAAGAATCGGATATAAACGCTACCGCGCATGATATAAAATTTGTAAATGTATGGAGGTCTTCATGTATTCATGTTTAGTTCAGATCTCATGTATAAAACTCAAATGTATATGTACGCATATGTAACAAATTTGAAATGTACACATAGAACCTTTCAATGTAATGTTTCATCTATATTCCTACACTTCCACCATCAATCACACCCCTTATCAACATGTTATCGACAGTACAAAAAAGGCTTTTTCAACAAAAAACCAACCAAACAACTGATGCATCACTAACACAATTTCCCCAAAATAATTACAATCCACACTACAAAAGTAATTAACTATCCAAAGCAGTATCAAATGTATCAAATCTATTCATGTTTAGTTCAAATAAAATAGTCACAAAACGCTACCACTCATGATATAAGATTTGCAAATGTATATGTACGAATTTGAAATGTAGAGATAGAACCTTTAAATGTAATGCTTCATCTATATTTCTACACTTACAAAATCAATCACACCCCTTATCAACATCAACTACAAAAGTAATAACTATCCCTCTAAATCAAATAAAATATATCGTTTGGCGTTCACATTGCATTGTACACATGTGATTGCTAGTTATTAGACCTTATCATTATTATTTTTACTTGAAGTCAATATCAATAAACCCTTTTAATGGTATTATTATTAAGTGACATAAAATTCATGTATACACATAAAAGGTACTATAATATTTCTACAAGTAAAAATAAATATGCATATTATCAATCTCATATGATATTGTAGGTATGTTTACCCATTCTCTAATGTAGCTCTAAATAATTCAAGTGTGTAATTTTTCTTAGAAAAGGTTCATGCATTTTTATAATGTCATTGGTGTAGCTAGTAAAGGCAAGTATACTTGAAAGAAAAAATTATTTAATTCTCTATTCCTAATGTTTTGAGGGAAATGTCTTTTTATGGAGGAATTAGTAGGCTTGGTCCAAATACCACTCTTCACAAAACCATGGGAGCTACCTAAGAATTTTTATTGTTTGAAAAAAGGTGCTTTGTTCAGTTTTGAGTCTCATCACCTCTTGATATTGGTAAATAAGACAAGTAACCAACCTTGTATAAAAAATTGTATTTATTGCATTCTAGCACCTCCTATGATTAATTATCTCCATCCATGGATTATTACTTGTCCTTATTTGATAATTTTATAGGATATTTTAATTCCTTTTGTATTCCAATTTCTCTAAATTAGTGATTTATTATGATTCTTATGAAAATTTTAAAATAATATACGTAACTTTTATTTAATTTTTCATGGAAAAATTATTAACTAAAATTGTAAGAAGGGCATCCACTTCAATTATTGCCTAGGGCACTCCTAACCTTTAATTCGGCTTTGCTTGAAATCTTTGTCAAAGTGTTTTGGATGATACGAGAAGGAAAAAAGGACAATCAAATATCAAAGAAAAATTAGTATTTTGGACACTATATTGGGTGATTAAAGGTTCATATAGTTTTTTATATAATTAATGTAGCATAATTACAAAAGATGGGGTGGGTAGAAGATTGTGAAGGAAAGATTACATAAATAACAAATTGCTAAGACATAAATGGTTAAATGGAGCTTTAAATAGCTAAACAAACTAGTCATCTCCATAGAAACTATTGCAACTTTTTAGAAGTATGAGTGTTTTGAATTATAAGTTATGATTGTTCTAGAGATGACTGACTAACTCAAGCTTGATTTGATCCAATAGGTAGGCAAAAACAATTGCCGAATGAAAAGTAAATTTAGAAAACACAATTGAGCATTTGATTCTCTATAAATGAAGAAGGATAGCATGTCTAATTGATTCAACAATCATATTATTCCTCAAACCAATTCCTAATAAAGCCTCTTTTCAAACTTAACTCGATAACCAAATAAAATAGGAAATTTCTTTTAAAAACCAATTATTGTTTTTTAGCAAACATGCATCCCTAAAATAGGTGCTTCACATTTTTATTCAACACGACAAAAATATAGTTCATTAGAAAGACATCTTAATCTCTCTCCAACAGAGAATTTATAATGTAATAATTTCTAAGCAAGCATTTGAGCATCTAAATCGACCTTAAACTTCCAAATTTAAGCACTCAATTTAATCCAAACATTTATCATTGATACTACAATTCCATTTAATATTTGAGGCATGCATGAAGGATAATTAGGGAAGTAGATGGAGACATATTCCTTTTAAAGGAAAGAATAAGAAGTGTTGGGAAGAAAGTCATTGCAATTCTTAAGGAAATTATAAGATAAGGGAGTACATAAATTTAATAATAAGATTGGAGGAACAAGAGATTGTACAAAAAGAAAAAACAACTTGAGATTATTGTTCAAGTCAAATCAAGCTTTAAGAATTAGACAAGAAGACTTGTTATCAAAAATATTCCCTCTGGATTATTTTGATAACTTACATTTCCATTTTGGACTTGGGTAGTATAAATTGATCAAGAAAAGGGCAAAACCAAGATTGGGGACATTTCATCTTTGTCTTGCAAGCCCCTCCTTTTCCATACTTGGCCAATTTTCATGTTTTGGTGTCAAATTGAGAAATAGGTCTTTGTCAAGCATAGTCGGGCGTTGAAGGAACTTTGGGAACGTTCTTATGTTCCCAAGATTCGCCGCATAAGCGACTCGGCCGATGGTGGCAAGGAGGGACAAGTGGGTTCGGTTTGCATCCGAGGCGGAGAACTTGGGAACATATAGAACCTTCCTACGTTCCATTGGTTCCCCAACAAATCTGATACAAGCAATAGAGCAAGAAAGGTAGGCGGCATTGTGGCTAAGGTGGACCCGCGTGACACAATGGGAATGTTCCACATTCCTAGCATTTGTCGAGGGCCCAAGTCAATCGATTAAGTGACAAGGAGAAGGTGGGGAGAGACAGTCAAGTGCATCGTGTTAGTCAAGCCCAAGTGGCACACAGGGCACAGTTCCACCCTTATGTTCATTCCTTAACGATGACCGCACTATCCGACCCCCAATGCAAAAAATGTGTAAAACAAATTTTGAGGCTCGTAGGGTACTTCGTCTTGTTCCTCCTACACACCATAAATCCGCATGGCCATAACTTCGTCCCTGCAGCTCCAAATCTTGTAAAATTGATCTTGTTGGAAAGGTCTCATCAAGCGCTTCACTTTGGCATCATGAAATTTAGAGGTTGGTGGAGTTAGGTGGGTGGAAAAGGAAAAATAGTCCCAGCAATTTAAATGCAATTCCAGGTAGCTCAACTACCATATTTAATGAATTATGAGACTCTTACCTTCTCCTGCAAGCAATGTGACATGGGGGAATGAGTTTGATAGGGTTCTCATGCTTGTTTTTAGTGATTTAATGTATGTCGTTGGTGGGTGAGCTCTGAAATATGAGTTTCCCTCTCTTTTCCCTCTTCTTTTTCTCCCATTTTTCTATATATTGGCAAATGATGCTCATTTGTAAAGGTTGGACCCTCTCAAAATAAAAGGGCATCATATCAAGTACTGCACAAGTGTTTTTGAGTTCAGACCTCAGATTTGGATTTTCAATGTGTTTATGTTGTTTTCCTTTATTGAAATGACGGTGCATCCTTATAAGGCAATAAAATTCATGTTTTGTGGTTATTCTCTTCCCTAGCTTGTGTTCTATTGCATTTTCTTGCCTCTTCATTCATTGTAGGTATGTTGTGTATGTTTTTCCACTTTGCAGGATCTATCTTTGTTGTGTTTTGCATGAAAATGGAAGGTAAGGTGTTGTTTTGAACTGTGGCACTCATGTATGCCCTCCTCATCGTCATTGTCTTCCCATTTTTCCTCATTAAGAGTGTCTTTCCCTCTTTTCTTGGTGTTATCACCTCTCTTTAGCTTAAGATTTCTAGTTTATGCATCTCCTCTCTCCTGGTCCCTATGAATGCTTAGATTAGGATTAGATAGTTGTATTTCTAGTTGTAGGAGTATTTTAGCATTAGGAATTGGTAGAGGAATCCAGTCTTCTCCGAAGGTTTGTCTCAAATAGTCAGTAGACACAAAATCTATGCACTTGGATACATTTCTAGGTCCTAAACCATACTAATGTATACATGATTCCTAAGCAAGAAAATAGTGGTTGACAACTCCTTTTAGCTTTTGGTTGTCTTATCTCTTGCACTTTAATGGCTTTACACATCTTACAGATTATGTCGGCACTTGACTGAATTACCTTTTGATCACCTCGGACACTAATTTTGATTAGAGAGAAGCACCTAGGCGTTCATGTCCCTCCCAGTGCTCTTGTCCCTATTTTTCTTTCTTTTACTCTTTTGAGTCATTTTTTCTTATTGATCACTTTTTAGCACTTTGGGTCGGCCTTTCAATTGTCAATTACGAAATTCAAACAAGGGAATCATATATGCTTAGTTACTTCTTCTAAATAAGGGGTCAAGCGCTATAAGTATTATTTATCACCACTTAAACTTGCAAAAGGCACAAGAGCACTACAAAGCATATATCTAGCACATTCATACAAGGGACAATGGTTGCATTGATCTGCATAACTGCATAGGAGGGGAGTTCATTCTATTCCATCACACACATTCTACATATTCGGGGCAAATCTAGATCTAGCTCGCTATAATCATGTAACTTGCACAAGGGCAGGGCCTAGGATAAGAATAAGGGCAACCTAAGGCTTAGGATAACACACACACACACACACGCGTGGGGTGAACTACATGGAGTATGAGATGTAGTGCAGACTCGGTCGTAAGTTTACTCTTCGAGTGATTACCGAGGTTGATCGACTCCTCATTCTCGCTTATTTTTTATTAAATTTGATGTGGTTTGTGGGCATGTGGAACTAGTCATTTGTTTTGCAAGTTACTGAGGTATGACCGCCAACCTAGCAATGAAATCGAAGTGATAAAGAGCGAGTAGCGGCGAATACCTTCCAACCCAAAAAAGACCAAATTTCCGAGCATTTGAGAAGACATAGGAGCCCATATCAGTCACCAGCGCCTTAGGCACTTTTGTCCTCTTGTGAGTACTCATGTTTGGTACAATTTTGAGTTCCTAAACCCTCGGTGAGCCTTTAATGACATTGTTTCCACTCGGTTCCAGCAAATACACAGTCTCGATCACTCCTAGGTTGAATAGAATCAGCTAAGTCATCATCCTCTCTCATTTGCTTAGGGTTTTACATCCTTGAATGCTTAGTGCTTGCATGTTACTATATTTAATTATATGAATATCATTTGTTATAGTAAGTTACTATGAAATAAGGTTTAATTCAATTTAGATTAAATCATTTGGTGACCCCATCGTCTAATGTCCCCTTCCACCTTCTTCCACCACCACTCTTCCACCTACATCTATTGTCCCTGTTTCTATGCCTACCCCAACAACTCACTTTACCCTCCCCATTACTTCTCACACATGACCCGGCTCCTCTTTAGAACTCATGACCTCGCCTCATTGTACCATGATTTGCAAACCCAAATTCACCGCCATTCAACAAGCCTCTTCATCCTCCTCTCCATCTCTAGATTCCTCACTCCTCCTTCATAGCCCTTTTGCACCCATCATCTCCTCTTATCCGTTGCCTCCTAACTTCGTCACACCTAAGCTTCCTATCTTCAATGGCCATGGCAACCCTCAGGAACACCTTCACTCCTTTCACGTTACATGTCTTGATTATGTTGATGACCTTACATTATTGGCAAAATTGTTTCCTCGAAGCTTACATGACTATGTTATGTGATGGTTCTATGATCTACTTGTCCATTCGGTAACATATTTTTAATCTTTACATGATACCTTGCTCATTTTTCTATGAATATCGACACTAAGGTATCCTATGCACAACTAGTTAAAATCAAAGGAGGATCGAATGAACATCTTGTGGACTATGTTTTGCGGTAAAGAATAACCTTGCCAAAATGACCAATGTTCTAGTGATTTGGAATTGCAATATCTATTCATTCAAAGCCTTTTTCCTCCACTTTAAGAGTGTCATTTTTGAGACTTCTCCTTTTTATCAATTGTGTCACATGCTCAAATTGCATGAAAGCAAACTATTATCTATGGGCAAATTGAAGTATTATGATACTTCTTCCACTTCATCTTCCAACAAGTTTCAAGCCAAATCCGCATTCAAACCATCCACTAAGCCTACCGATTCTAAAGTTATTATCAACATTGTTTCTACACCAGCCAAGCTTCAATTGCAATCCACGAGGCACACCTTTACTAGGCTACCTTATGCACCTCGGCTCTTATTACCGCAACTCATTAAAAGAAATCTGATTACTCTCCCTCCACCACTCAATCTAGATCCTTCTCGACCACGTGGATGTAATTACGATGAAAATACACATTGTGATTATCACCAATGCAATGGGCATTCTACTGATCATTGTTTTAATCTCAAACATGCCATTCAAGTTCATATGACAACAATGCAATCGAGCTTCCAAAGTCATATGCTTCTAAACTCATCAATGATAATCAAAAGCTTAAAATCTTGGCACCCCAAGGGCATGTCTATGTCGTGGGGCATCTTACATTTAGAGCTTATGTTCATCACATCTTTAGCACCTTATGGATTCTTACAACTTTATATCCTATGGTATTCTCACCACATTGGGGTCATACCTACATTGGGGGCATTTATACAACGGCCAATTTTATCACAATCACATCTTCCTACACTTGTCCATTACAAATGTTATATACTATTATTTCCTATATTACATTACTTTACTACTTATGACGTGTTATATCATGATTTATCGATGATCACTTTATTTACTTCTAGACACTAACTTAACTATGATCCATGCTTTATTTGCATTTAATATTCTTAGTAGTTCACTACTATTGGCCCTAGGCTCTTGTTTTTATACCATTGATTACTTGCACCATCAACTATTTGTGCCCTTGATTACTGATTGATATTGATTGCTTTGATTGTTCCATGCAATTGTGTGACTACATGCTTCGGTTACTAATTGAAATTGATTATGTTGACTTCTTTATGCACTTGTGTGATTACTTGTTTTGATTATTGATTGACTTTTGATTATTTTAATTACTCTAAGCACTTGTGTCACTACATGTTTTGTTTACTATGACTTCTCGTGAACTTGTGTGTTGTTTTCCTAATTGTTGTATGACATCAAATGTATTGATTTCTCTATGAACTTATGTTATTGATATGTGATATCATCTACTTTGATTGTTTTAGACACTTGTTGAGTTTTGATATTGTTGGCTCCGATTACTCCCTGCGCTTGTATGTTATATGTTATGTTTTCTCCATGATTGTATGATATATGTTGTGTGTGCTCTATATACTTGTGTGCTCTAAGTGTTTTCCATGTTTTTGTGAGATGACACACTTGCCAACGTATTTGTAGCAATCAATCAATATCCATAGTAAGCCAATAGTATCTAACGCGTAAAAGTTTCTTAGCAAGGACCATGCCACTAGTATGAGCTTTACAAATGCTTTTGTGCACCTCTTTGATTTCTTGGACAAGACCCTTCTGAATTTAGACAAATTTAAAGTGTCTCATTGCAGCCTCAATGATAGAGAGTGCCCCTAAGGAAGGTATAACGGGCTATGTGTTGGATGAGGTATTTCTTTTGGGAGTGGGATATGTTTGGTGGGAAAGTGTCGTCTTGGAGGTAATTGTATGTTTTTGTACCAAGAGGAGAAGGGACCAACAATCTCACATACCGAACAAAATTCCAACATGTTGTAAGTTGACATTGTTAGATGTTCAATGAGGAACCAATATGTAGAGAAAATCGATTGTAGCCATAGCATCTACATATTTATTCTATATGTGTAGGATTGGTTGAAAACTAATTTAGAAAAATATTTTTAAGATTGTCCACCATATGCACTTATAAGGATAATCTTCTCATCTTTGACGTTATATTCATCATGGACTCTTTTTATGATGAACTATGACTCACAAATGACCTAAACTTGTTTGATATTCCATTTGATGGCGATTTTCATACCAACAATGAGGGCCTCATATTCTACAATGTTATTGGTACAAGGAAAGATAATTTTGAAGGCTCTCAAGATTAAATCCCCTGTTGGGGTGATAAGAATAACGCCGTCTCAGTAGTAGCCATAAAAAGTGAAAAAACCATCAAAGTATATTCTCCATGTGATGGATTCTTTGACAAGCATGACATGTGAGTAGCATCAAGTAAATTCATGTTCAAAGGTTATGTGTCTTGTAGAGGTGTCTCGGCTAGTTGATCGGCAAGCACCTACCCCTTAACAACTTTCTAATTGACATTTCGACGTCAAATTCACTCAACAAAATAATCTAATTTTCCATCCTCATGATAAGAACAAGTTTGGATAAGAGGTATTTAAGAAAGTCAACTTTGGGCATGAGCTTAGTTTTGTTGTTTAGGCGATTGTGTCTAAGTTTTTGGAAAGCAAAGGCAATTGCTAAACAAGCTTTTTCGATTTGGGAATAATTAAGCTCGTAAGAAATCAAAGTCCGATTGAGGTAGTAGACAACTCTCTTTGGCTTGTTTATCTTGTTGAGTGAGAAGAGTACCTAGGTCAAATTGGGCACGTGAAATGTATAGCAAAAGGGGCTCTCCGGAGTAGGTGGAACTAAGACATGCGGTTTCGATAAGTATTGTTTCAAGTGATCAAAGGCTTGATAGCACTTTGGACCCCATTTAAAGGTGACATCGTTTTAAGAGATGGGTGAAGGGATGGCATTTATCGCCAAGTCGAGAGAAGAATCTCTTGATAGCTTGGATTTTCCCTTGTAAGTTTATGAGGTGTTTTAGGTTTTTGGGAGGAGGCATTTATGTGATTGTAATAAGCTTGTCATGATCCAACTCGATGTCTCTTTTGGATACAATGACCCGTAGCAACTTTTTTGATATGACACCAAACACACATTTTTTGGGGTTTAACCGAACTTTATATTCCCAAAGCTTTTTAAAGATGCGGTAAAGGATAGCATAATGTTTTTATCTTGTTTTGGACTTTCCAAGTATGTTGTCCTACCATTACTCGCTCTGTGCAAATACTTTTTGTAGATGGTTCGAGTTACCTCTCAATCAATGGAGTCAACTTTGAGCATTTTGGCCTCTTTTACTCTATTCACCAAGGATGCCCTCTTGCCCCTACATTATGTCTTAGTTGTAGTGGAATTTGGGTATCCTCTTTCAAATGCCATTAGCAAAGGTCTCGTCAAACGCATTTCATTACAATACCAACACTAGTTAATGGTCATTTTGTCAATGATAGTAACAATGCATAAAATATAAAAAAGTGCTCTACATTTCCTTAACATTTGTTGCTTAGCATTTGGCTTTAAGGATTCTAAGGCGAAAAACTCACTACTATAAGGAATCCTTTATGCCTCCTCCTTGGTTAAGTAATTTTCAATTGAAGTGGATCCAACATGGAGAATTCTTTCATTTTTAGTGAAATCCTTGTGCATTCCAAGCAACTTCTTCCCACCTATGGTAGTATGTTATTGATAGAGTTGAGAAGAAGCTTGCCTGCCGGATCGTTAAGCCCCTCTCGTTAGCTATCAAATATCAAATTTACTTCACAATTCTTCTTGCCACATGCATCTATTATTCATCTTGTTGGGCTTCTTCTCGTGGTTCTTGTAGAAAGATCGAAAAGCTACTCAAAGATTTCCTATGGGCCAATTCTAGATTCGGCTAAGGATTTCAAGTAGCTTGGGAATTCTACGGTCTCCCAAGGATTCTAGAGGATTAGGGTTGTTGGACATTGGACATCAAGGCACAACTCTTTGTGCCAAATGGATCACTTGGGCTAGTGAAGGATAGGAAGCTTGGAAGGATCTTTTCGAAATTGCATCACAAAAGAAACACCACAGGGGCACAAAACTTGGCAAGGGCTTGACTTTCAAAATCTTCTCATTATCAAAACCCCGGTGAAAGTGGTCGGCTTTTTATCATTAAGAATGTCTAGAAGGCATGGGAAAAGATCAAACTATTGCTTCTATGAGATGGGGATGGATTCAGAAATAGTCTTTCCATTGATCACCATTCAATTTGGTGGTCATCGGTTATCAATTTTCACAATGTCCCTCTTGTTGAGGTGTCTTGGGTTCATTCCCTCAAGCTTTTAGACGAGGGATTCACATTCTGCAAGAGTGTTTTGCAAGCAATCCAAGAGATTACTTTCTTGGCCAAAATTCATTATAAGCGTGTACAAAATTCATTACATTTGCTACACAGTACTTAATTTACATAACAAGTTAATGTCTTTGCTCCACATCTTAACATTAAAGAAATAGATATTATATTTAAAACACAATTCTTAGAAAACTACTACTAATTCATCTCATTAACCACGCAATGTCTCATCTGAACTTTTTCATCTTGATTGGAAATGACACTACTGCCAAAATACATACATTCCAAGTGACTAGGAACCTAGACTGCTCTATATGTGTAGTATCTTCTCAATCTCACAACAAGATAGCAGAGACCGTTCTCAATCCTATAGACTCTACATCATTTGCAATACAAAATGCAATTTCATGCCTGGAGATTACATTTATGGTTACTTTAAAGAAGCAACAGTCACTTGCCCATAGATGTGGTTTCTTTGGTACTTATAGAATTTTGAACTTTATTTCCCGGAAATGCAGTCTTGGCAATGTCCACTAGTGACTTGAAGCTGTATGGTTCATGCATTGCGATCTCTGAGAGGACCTTCCTGTTGAGTTGTATATTCTCCTTCATCAATCCATGCATAAACTCTCCATAGTTCACCTGGTAAAATCTCATAAAGAATGTTATGTTATCTTAAGCTATCTGGGGTAGTAAACAAGAAATTGACTTTCTGTCAATCATTCACAAGCTCTCCAAGTAATTGAGATTGATACAAGGAGAAGAAGAGAAAAGAATTATGAAAAGAACCAAGTTATATTAATGTGCACGAGTGATCAAAGTAGGTCAATGGGACTTGTAAATACACCCAGTTACAATAGAGACTACTAAGGTAAAAACAAGAACCTAGGAGCTGGAGATTTAACTATTAGAACACTAAAACAAGGAGAACAAAAATAGAGGAGGAAACCCAAAAGCAAATAAAACGTAACCATAAAGTATTGATACAAATATAAATACTAAATAGATGTGTAACACTGTAAAGGGAGGACACTCGACAGAAACAAGGCGCAGATGAAACCAGTGCTGTCACCTGTGGCTGTCTATATCAAGGCTCGGAGCAAAATAAGAACTATCAGCACATCATACAGGACCAATGAAAGAATTTTTTTAGAAGGATACCAAACAAGTTGGATCGTATACCTTTGCCCCTTGATCAATGCCTATAAATTTGAAGCAAATTTCTGATGTGGCTTCAACCACTAAGGAAATGTAAAATTTAACTAGTATGCATGGAGTTATCCACGAGGCTTATAAAGACTAGTTAGTCAAAAGCACGGGCTACATTTGGGATCAGACAAAAGGTTAAACTATCTTTCTCAGTAACATCAATGCAAACTTGCTCTATTGCAATCAGGTAAAGTTGGACAATTTTTATATATTCAACTAGACATTTCAATATACAAAGCAAATGCAGATATGCATCTAGAAAACCTTAGGTAAGAATCAACACTATTCATATATGTAGTAGTCAATTTTCATCGTAACAGTCATCCCAATCCAAATTGGATGGCCTAAAACCCGATACACTTTGAAACTGTTATCACTTAAGCCTCTGGTGGAAGACCAAATAAAGGAATCAATGCATCACAGACCATTAATACCTTTTCCGGATAATAGTCAAACCAGAGATAAATTTAAACTGAACAGAAGACTGCTGCTAAAGCGACAGGATAATTTGATACATAAAGGGAAAAAAATCTCCATTAAAAATTCAAATACAACAATGCATGCATTGAACTCCAAAGATCTCCACAGATATTATATTGATTCTTTATCATGCAGACAATTTTGTAGAATCTAACCAGTTCATTAAGAATATCTCAGTTTTCTCAATATGCCTTACATCGGAAACTCATTATATTTCTTTATAAATAGCAATATTTTGATTGCATTAAATGAGAAGTGAGATATAAATTGTAAGGTAGATGATGCATTTGCAGGATTCTAAAGTTGCACAACTTGTAGTCAGCAATCCAGAAGACATGTCTCGGCATTCTTAAAAAGCCGGCTAAATAAGCAATAATAACTTGCCGAAGGGTTGACTAAATGCAGACTCAAACCATGTATATCAGACTAATTATGAAATTTCGTAACAATATTTTACGATTCATATATAAAGTAATCAATTTTCATTGTAACAGTCACTGCAATCCAAAGTAGACATGCCTAAAACCCCATACACTTCAAGACTGTTATACTTCAGCTTTTAGTGGATGACCAAACAAAGGAGTCAATGCATTGCAAACCGTCACAACCTTTTCAGGATAATAGTCAAACAAGAGGCATATCCTACATTTAACAGAGGTAAATTTAAACTGAACAGAAGGCTACTGCTAAAGCCACAGGACAACTTGATACATAAGAAAAAAATGCTCCCCATTAAAAATCCAAAATACACACATTGAACTCCAAAGATCCCAGCAAATATTGTATTGATAATTGATTCTTTAGCTTGCAGACCATTTTGTTGAGTCTAACCAGTTCATTAAGAACATATCAGTTTCTTCAATATGTCTTACTTCTGAAACTCCTTTATCTTTCTTCACGTCTAACAATATTTTGATTGCATGAATTGATAAGTGAGATATAAAATGTAAGGTAGATAACGTGTTTGCAGGTTTCTAAAGTCGCACAACTTGGAGTCAGCAACCACTCAGCAAGATGGAAGAATTGACTAGGCATTCTTGAAAAACCGGGCTAAATAAACAATACTAACATGGCAAAGGGTTGACTAAATGCAGACTCAAACCATGTAAATCAGAGTATCTACTTAATTATAAAATTTTATAACAAGTTTTGATGCAATTGCGTACTTAGTCTCAAACTGGGAAAGAACTTAGCAAAGAGTTGAATGTGCTCATTTTCCTGAATAGTAGTTGAAACTTAGGATTACTTTGCCACGTGAGAAGTGTATTGTGACTATGATTTCATCTAAAACACTTCAGTGAGATTTTAGCATTTCTGTTACAGCATCTAGTGGACAAAGCACAAAGAGGAAAGATATTAAAATTGCCCTTCGCCATCACTCAGAGTTCCGATGGAAAATGGCAATGTCCCTTGTGCAATTCACTCAACGTACCAAATTCAGTTCCGTTGACTGCCCAAAGTCCGCAGTTGCAACAGACTATTTACAGTCACAACTAGGAGTCTAATCAGAGCTTGAACTATGTCATTCCAACTAGCAGGAGTAGAGATGTTAAAACCCATTTTGATTCAATGTTACCTAAAAGTTTTTGTAAATTATACCATTAATTACACGTAACCATTAAATGTGGAAAGCACCTTAAGTATGTTGTAAATATTTTTGTAAACACTATCTTACTACTCTTCAATTAGTATCAGAAGCAGTTTTTAAACTTGAGACCTGATGTAAATTTCAGAAGTTAACAAATGTCAAAAAGAAAATAAGTGGACAGATTGCTTTGGCACACAACCTTGCTTTGATATGACCTTGGCTAGAACATTATTAGATGTGGAGGAGGCCAGCTGGATACAAGATTAAACCATCATTAGAAAGAATCACCTTCCTTTCCAAATAATATTGAAGTATCAAAAAAAGGATCAAGCAAAGCCCTTGCCTTGATATAAAACATAATCCAACAGTTGAAGGTACTACTTTTTTTTCCAACTTGGCTAATTAGATGTGAAACATAACCGTGTATTAACTTCCCTACCCACCTCTTTCAATTTCTGTATGTTATTCCTTGGCCATCTTAGAGAGAAAACCGTATTTTTACTTCTAACACCATCTCTCACATGTACGTTCAGCATGCATGTTCTAGAGAATCCTAGAGCATTTTATTCTTTCAAAGAGAGCCTTTTGCTACCATATTAAAGAGTATGTTGAGAATTTGAATATGTAGTGTCCATCAACAAGAACTTGTCATGCATCCTAGTTAATCCTTTTCTGATAGGATGAAGGCCCACAATCTTGTACCCGGCACTCATTATTAAAGCATAGATGGCTGAGATCTAATTTACAATGTTCATTTTTCTTTTAAGAATTTTAATTCCATCGAAGGGGCAGGACACCTATTATGATTTCTCCATGGAGAAGACATCACAGCAAGCCTCAGAGCAGGGTTATCATCAATATAGCCCATGAAGATTATTGCTTGTGATGCAAGAGGACTGGATCAGCTTATTGCTTGCAATACAAGAGAACTAGGTGACTAGAATAAAAATCCTTTCTCAAAAAAATTATTGCAAATGCTGCAGCAGATCCGGTAATTATTGCTGGAAACAAGGATGCAAGATGCTGACTACAATGCCATTCCCAGAAAATGGGTGCACATCTGCTTCATTGAATCCAAAGCTAATGCGTGGCAAACTTGTGGTCATCATTGAGGTATGTTTTGCAAGCCTCACAGGTAGCTATGTGGGGATTTTAGCTGATTTCTTTCGAAGTGAATTGAATATAATATTTACTGTTGTACCAATCTATATATCACTATTTGGTTATAGCAAAGAGACTGTGCTAAAGGAATTATCAGACTGGATTGCATTAAAATAACAACAATTTGGTTAAGTTGCCAGCTGAAAAAACTGAAGCAGTCCAGAAACCAATAGCATAATCCATGCTTTTAATATTTTCATTGAAGATGACATTAGTGGACATATAGTTTGTCACCGGAATGTTTACCCAGTGCAATAGAAGAAAGGAATCAAATACAATTGACCACCTAATTATCATAAACAGCTGGGCCAGCCATCAATTTGGAGTCCATGTAAAGATTAACAATGCAACAGTATGTGATCACTGACCAATGCACGTGGAAATATGGATGTTGATTGACCAAGGAAGTGTCTTGCAAATTTAATAATATATGGTTAACATACCAGAGGATCAGTGACCATATACAACAGTGATGGAAACAAGGGGACAACATTCAAGGTCCTACTCCTGAAATGAATAAACGTATAGGTAAACTGTAACTGACCAAAGGAAACTAAAAGAATGGAATAAGAAAGTTTTGGAAAAATATTTGATCAACTGACTGCAGGCGAAGCAAGGCTCAAACAGCTTCAAAGTACATTCAGGGATGAAAGCTTCACCACTAAGATGAAGTGTGAAGAGCAATCCCTCATCCAAAAAAATTCACAACTACAAAGGATGGAAGAAATATATTGGTGCCAAAAAATCAAGAGTCGCATGGATCGAAGAGGGAAATTCCAACACAGAAGTCTTCCATAACATGGTCTTACATAGACAAGGATAAATCCAGTTCAAAGTATTCAAGCTCCAGAAGAAAAGATGCTTGAACACTTGGTTCAAAATAATGTAAAAAAATTTGCAAGCCATGCAAATCTCTCCTGCATTATGGACAAAAATTGGACCAAGAATAACTTGGTGATACGGAAGCATCTCACAAACAGGTTAGAGCTGCTTCGACAAGGACTTGCATGGCAAATTAATGATGGTAGAAATGCATCCCTTTCCCCAAGTTAATTGCTCTTTGTAATTGAGTCTCTACAATCTATTTCTCACAAGCGACACTCTATTGAAGGATGGCTTTGTGGCCCTTTCAGGCATGTTTCGTACAAGATTAACAGTGAAGCGATTCTCCATATCTTTTGACATAGACATATTTTATCTTGAATGCAGTACTTAGTCCCTTGGAAATTTATTTTCACTTCTTTAATTTTGACTTTTCAATTTTCTATGTCTATGATGGTTAGCATTGGTCTTAACCGAGATAAATATCTCTCCTGCCTCCTCTTTTACTCCCTCCCTCCTCTAGCTCATGAAACCTCACTAAAGCAGAATTTATTACATTATATAGCCTGGCTTCTGGGGAACAAATGTTTTTATCACAATACCGCGTGCTAACTTGCACACATTTGGCAGTTTGACATTCTCTCATACCAAGTTGCCAAGAACATAGACAACGCCTAGAAATACAAATGGATGTCTGATCACTTTACAAGAACAAGTTACCCCTAGTAAGATGTGAGTTTTTATCATATTTTTGAGCAGTCTCAAATCTAAAACAACTTATCCAAAATTTGGATTTGGCCTGGATATGGGGACTTCTGTACTCTCTAAAGTACTCACTTCACTTTGGAAAAGGGCAAATGATCATGGCTATCAATAAGCAAAAGCAAGAAGCAGCACAACAGGGTATGGTGAAGCAGTGGTGAGCGAGTAGTTTTACACCATAAGAAAAGGACTCATTCCCAAGGGCTCTTAGGCACCTTGAATTAGCCTGGGGAAGCAGAGCGAGTGGGGAAAGGGCTAATGGAATGCCTGCATACACCATGTATTATATTACATACCTAAGCCCACCCTTATTTTATCTCCTGCTTCTGCTTTAATGTTTACCTAAAACGTTCTTCCAGTTGAACTGTGGAATACTGATAAGGTGGAGCACTTATTGCCAGAACGACGCAGGTTTACAAAACCCAGACAGCAAGGCCCTGTGCTTATACAGCTCCACGAAGATTTGCATAAAAGTTGACTTTTTCTCATTCAGCAATCCCATTGAGGTGTGAAGCTTCTCAGCTAAAAGAATATTGTATTGAGAGAGGGAGGCCCGCACCTCAACAATTAGCATGCCATTCATGTAAAAAAATCAACAATGAAGAATTGTGTTGTCTCAATAATGGTTCAAGGTCCAATATAATCTTCAATTTCCTTACTCCTGTCAATTGGGTGTAGAGATGTGTACCTAGCATGCAAAAATAAAATGAGATTATGAGACTGGAGCACATGAGACTCAATGTACATTGCAGATCTGGGAAATAGTGGATAGCAACCATCTATTGCAACATTTGAAACAAATTGCTTTGATGAAGACCTGATGACGAAGCTTCAAACATAACCTTAAGTTGTTTCTTGGCAGCATTTTATCTTGGCTCTTTCTCCTCGAAATCTCAGAAGCACCACAACGTCCTTGGGGCCCACATTTCATGTAGGAAACGTTTCGAAACGGAAACGAATATTTAAATGCTCAGAAACGCGCGTGCGACGTTTCCGAAACGTCTGGCACATTTCCGCCGTTTTTCATACTTTTAAGCATCAAAACTTTTAATTTTTTTTTTTAAAAAAGCATTTATTACACCTAACCCTAATCTACCTACCTAGACTTGCTAAAGACACTTCCTAAAAGCTATATAATGACCTCTTGGGTCCATTCTAAATCACACTCTCATTTTCTCTCTTGCTAAATTCAGTTTTCACTAAACTAACATTTAGCATTGTGAAGAGCAAAGAGACATCAAGGAGCAGCTTGAAGGAAGAGTTTAGGAGGTGGTGCTAAGGGCAAAGAGCATCAAGGAAGAATTTCAAAGCAGATTTGGAAGCTTGTAGAAGGAAAAACCAGGTATTTTTCAAGTTTTTTTTTTAATAAAGAAAATGTTAATGTGATCAATGATCACGAATGATGTGTGCATAATGCACACATCATTCATGATCATTGATCATGATATCAATATGTAGTTTTAATTTAGTAATTTTTAAACTCTATGCTAAAAAAAAAAATTGTAACATTTCCTTTGCGGTTTTTAAATAAAAATCATATGTTGTTTTTTTAAAATTATAAATATCATCCAAACTCTGTGTATGCTCTCACCTCGCACCTATACGGTGACCTTGGTGATCAAAAGCAGAATAGGATGCGTAGTTTTTTTTTTTTAGCTATTTTAAGAGTTCTTTTTGTATTTATTAAATTAAAAAATCCGAACTCTGTGTATGCTCTCACCTCGCGCCTATACGGTGAACTTGGTGATCAAAAGCAGAATAGGATTAGGTTTTTTTTTTTTGCTATTTTAAGAGTTTTTTTGTGTTTATTAAATTAAAAAAATCCAAACTCTATGTATGCTCTCACCTCGCGCCTATACGGTGAACTTGGTGATCAAAAGAATAGGATTAGGTTTTTTTGCTATTTTAAGAGTTTTTTTGTGTTTATTAAATTAAAAAAATCCAAACTTTGTGTATGCTCTCACCTCGCGCCTATACGGTGAACTTGGTGATCAAAAGCAGAATAGGATATGTAGGGTGTAGTTCTAACTTCTATTTAATAATATTAATAATAATTTATTGTTATCTAAGTTTATGTTTTTAAAAAATTCAATGTAGGTTTGATTCTTTGACTCTTGAGATATAAAAACATAAATGGCATCCAGTTCAACTTCTGTGGGAGGGCATGGGGAAGGGGAAGCAAGTCAAAGTGGGGGTGTGGATCCTAGAGCTCCTCTTTGGAGACATGTGCAAATTGTGGAGAACCTTGTTGGCGGTGGCTCTCGAGTTTGGGTATGCAATCATTGCAATATACAATTCAAATCCTCTTACACCCGCCTCAAAGCTCATTTAATGGGGAAAGCGGGAACAAGGATTAGAAAATGTGCCAAGGTTGAAGGGAAACATATATTGGCATATATGAAAGAGCAAGAGGAGGTTGATTTGGCAGCTTCAAGATCTAGATTTAAAACCACTCCTTTGCAAAATAGGGTTCTGTAAAACCACCCACCCCATCAAACCATCCATTTATCCAAGTTGCAGTTGAAACTCCATCAGAGGGAGAGTGCTTGCCACAAAAGAGAAGTACCAAAGGCCCATTAGAGCAAGCATTTACAAATGAGAAAAGGGATGTTGCTAATGAGTTGGTTGCTCGATGCGTTTATGCATGTGGGCTGCCCTTCAATGTGTTGCAGTCACCTTATTGGCAACAAATGGTGAGAGGAATTAATGATGCACCACAAGGGTATACAAGCCATAGTTATCAGAAGGTGAGAACATCATTGTTGGCGAAAGAAGTGGCCCATGTACATACTTCTTTGCAGCCAATTAGGGATTCATGGAAGGACTCAAGGGTATCTATCATTTCAGATGGATGGAAAGATGCTCGAAATAGACCCCTAATCAACATTGTTGCAGTGTGCCCTAAAGGGGCAATGTTCTTAAGGGTTGTTGATTGTGAGGGTGAAGTGAAAGATGCTCAATTTATTGCTAATATTTTGATTGAGGCTATTGAGTCGGTGGGCCCTCAAAACGTTGTCCAAGTCATCACGGACAATGCAAAAAATTGTAGAGCAAGTAGGTTGATTGTAGAGGGGAGATATGAGCACATTTTTGGACACCTTATGCAAGATACACTCCTTGAATTTGATGTTGCAGAAAATTGGCAAAATTCCATGGATAGAAGAAACTTATACAGAGGCAAATGAGATTCAAATGTTTGTCACAAATCATCATGTCTCAGGCTATCTTTAGGAAGTTCTCAACGTTGGAGTTGTTGAAGGTAACGAAACAATTTCCTAGTTTTTAATTTTTAATATTTATTTGCTAACTTTCTATGAAATATGAAATTAATATTTATCAATTGAATTTCTTTTAAATTTAATTTTATATTTTATTAACTTGTTTTAATTTATTTTAATAGGTTGTTGAAACAAGATTTGTCTCTCACACACTCGTCTTAAGACGACTTGTGAAGGTAAAACAAGCCTTAAGGCTTATGGTGATTGATGATGTTTGGTCTGTGTGGAAGCAAGCAAACACAGAAAGAGCCATCAAAGTAAAATCAATTATACTTGATGATGGTTGGTGGGCAAAGGTTGCATACTTGCTTAGTTTTACTGAGCCTATTTTATCTATGATTAGATATACAGACACAGATGACGCTTGCATAGGGGAGATCTATGATGGCATTGACTCTATGCTTGAAAAAATTAGAGACATCATACAACAAAAGGAGCAGGATCCTGCAGAAACCTTCTACAATGAAGTTAGGAGTGTGATCATGAGAAGGTGGAATAAAATGACCACCCCATTACATCTCCTAGCCTATGCCCTGAATCCCAAATTTTATAGCAATGAAATAATTTCGCTACCTGGTAGGCAAAAACCATATGATGACCACGAAGTTGCAATTGGAGCTAAGGCAAGCATTCCGGAGGCTTTTTCTGATCCAGATATAGCTTGTACGGTCCGCTATGAAATGGCGCTCTTTGTCTCTTCATCTAATGGTAGCATGGGTGAAATGGATGCAGTAGTTGACAAGTACAAGTTGACCCCATTCATGTGGTGGTATGTACATGGCCATGATGCCAAGAACATACGACCTGTTGCCATTAAAGTCCTCTCACAGGTATAAAATATTAAAATGAAATCAAAAGTTTGTTTATTATTAATTAATTAAAAATTAAAATTGTATGTTCGAAGTTCTTACTTCTTAGTAAATTAATTTTATTTCTAATTGAAAATTTCTAACTTCTTTTTTCATTTTTGTAACAGGTGGCTAGCAATTCATCAGCAGAGCGGAATTGGAGTACATATAGCTTCATCCACTCAGCCAAACGGAACAAGTTAGGATCCAAGAAGGCTGAGGATTTAGTGTATGTACACTCCAATTTGCGCATCCTCACACACAAGAATGAAGGCTATCGTAAAGGTCCCAACAAACTTTGGGATATTAATCCTGAGAGTAGTGACTTTGATGCTTCTGCGGCTACTCTTAGCCAACTTTCACTGCTTGGTATTGATGAAGAAGAATCGGGATCCATTGCACAAGGGATGGAAAGTGGAGCTAGTGGGAGTGGAGCTGCCAGTTGTGTTCATGGAGATCAAGATGATGAGGAAGATCTGGATGATATATTCTAGAATCTAGATTATTATCATGTATATGTGAATCATTGAAATTGTAACCATGTTGAATGATGAGTTATGACTCTTTAGAAGTTCAAATTTCAATGAATACAAAATATTTTGAGTGCTTTATCAATTATCTCTTATGGTCTACAAATTTACAATTATAAAATGAGTATTATGCATATATATATATATATATATATATATATATATATATATATATATTGTACGGACGTTTCCCAGAAAAAAGAACGCGTTTCGTATCCAAGTTTTTTGAAAATTGCCATTTCAGCGTTTCAGTATCCGTTTCCGTTTCCAAGCAACATAGCTCAAAATACTTCAGTACTTGAAAACACAACCAGTTGGACATTTGGAGTCTGGACAATATATAGAAATGCCCATAGTAACAGAGCTCCTACTCAAAGCAGGAATCCCCTCTTACAACAATAAAGAAGTAGTAGTATCTCTTAAGCTTATATCACTTAAGAAATTGAATGTGTGTGGCATCGACCATAGGTTCAATCATGCAGTAACAAGTTTTACAAGTTTGTTGTTGAGATGTCAAAACTTTCAAGGAATATCCCGGTCCAAGATCTCTAAGTATTACGTACAATTTACTCAATATCACCTTGACTAAATCTCTGATGTCTTCATAAGTATTAGGCATTTGAAATTTACAAAGACAAAGCATGACCACCTTCTACAAGATAAAAAATCTTTCGGTAACCGTATCAACAATCTGCCGATCGTGGTCATAATCAAAATCGTTGAGAGGAAGAAAAACCCTGCTGAGATTTCTGCAAAGCTAAACAAGGGCTATATTGAACATTTATAATCCTTCATCCCAGAACGAGAAGTGTTAATGTTATCGAGTACATGGTTTATGCATAAGTATACATGTGTTGCGGACCTTAAGGAGTGACAAGAACAACACAAGAAATATATATGAACAGGATTTGATGGTCCTTAAATAAAAATATCCTTAACTACTCAGAAAATCTTCGCAACAGTTGAATGACTTGGAAACTGTAGCATAAATCCTGGGAGTTGTCAATGACTTTGAAGCTGTAGCATAAATTGTGGGAGTTGCCAACTGCACCTTGCAACTGAATGATAATTATTAGCATGCTAATGTAGGTTACATTGGTTTCAGATATAAAGCACTTAAACCAATGTAGCCTTTATAATCCTTCATCCCAGAACAAGAAGTGTTAATGTTATCACGTACATGGTTTATGCATAAGTATACATGTATAATCCAAGGGCTATATTGAACATTTATAATCCTTCATCCCAGAACGAGAAGTGTTAATGTTATCGCGTACATGGTTAATGCATAAGTATACATGTGTTGTGGACCTTGAGGAGTGACAAGAACAACACAAATATATATATGAACAGGATTTGATGGTCCTTAAATAAAAATATACTTAACTACTCAGAAAATCTTCGCAACAGTTGAATGACTTGGAAACTGTAGCATAAATCCTGGGAGTTGTCAATGACTTTGAAGCTGTAGCATAAATTGTGGGAGTTGCCAACTGCACCTTGCAACTGAATGATAATTATTCGCATGCTAATGTAGGTTACATTGGTTTCAGATATAAAGCACTTAACTGTATTCTTGACAAATTCTCCCCATGTACGAGCAAACACCATTATGAGACTCTCAGTACTCTAACAAAAGAATACTTGTAATCTTGTTGTGTGAAATAAATCAAGATTGCATTTTGAGGAGGAAAAATTATGATCAGAAGATTTCACAGGAAAAAACAAATTTAACGAAAACCATAAGTTGGATGAAATAATACAAAATATTTCGTATGCACTTTATAAATGGTTCTATTGCTTTTAGGAATTCATTTTACAAAAATAAACGAGTTAGGTCTAGTGGATTCTCTAGCAAGTTTTTAATGCAATGCCCAAACATTCAAATCCCTGAGAACAAGTCCATGAGTTTAAGGATAAGGTGTAAAAGGACAATTACCCCATACAAGCGTGTACCAGCATTGATTCTTTGAATCCAGAGACCACGCATGTCACGCTTCTTGTTTCAGCGATCTCTGTAGGAGTACTGAAGGGCTTTCTCCACACGCTCTCTGGCAATGCGTATGCAATTCTTGGCCCTCCCTCGGAAGCCCTTGGCCAACTTCAATATCTGATCCTTGTGCATCTTGTTCCCTTCTACACACACCTGCTGTAATTCAAAATAAATTGAAACAGTTCTGAATGATTCAAGTCTAACGGAAAAAGACTTCATTAAGTTATGTACTTCTGTCATATTATTATATTAGAATGTATCCAGTCATATTTAAGCTTTGTGTGGCACCCAAAGTAAAGTAGTATCTGCCAAAAGAATATTTTCTGATAAAATCCAGGAAAGATATTCTCATTTTATTTTAGGCAAAGTGTGTCAATCATTGAGTTGACAATTTATGAAAGTTTGTAAGTAGATAGCGCATATATTGTCTTTGTTCTTTATTGGAAAAGGCATAAAATGGCTAATTGAAGACGTACAAATTACATTTCAGAAAATATGTTTGATGAAGCAGACATGATAATTAGCATATACATCTAAAGGCTTCTTAGAAAGTTCATGTTACATCCCCATGAAGATTGAAATGTCAGGCTGTTAAGCCAACAAATAATTGATTAGTGGAAACTTTGATTATGTTCAAATCATGCCACGGGGACTAGAGGATGCCAAAAATTAGTCTCAATGAGCCAAAACCACCCTATGAGATAATATGTAGATAATCATGGTAAGCCTTGCAAGTTTGCAACTAATATTATGATCTAGAGACTACCAACAATCAATTATAATTGGTAAGCAAGGTAATAGATGTCATGGCATCATAAGGACTCGTCAAATTAAAGGGAAACTTCCCTGCTGTGCTCCAAATGTAACCGCACACCTTTTGATCTTGCATTTGACTTCACTGTTTGCATGTCATCTCCTCTGTTTTAATTAAAATCAAAGTGTGTCAACAATAATACATGCTATTTTTATAGAATTAAAATTCATATATTGAAAAAGGACAGTTGTTTACAAAAACCAAGTCCTTGGAATTTGTTACACTATGCTTGTTAGATCTTCCTTAGATATGCTCCTCCTATCTAACAGAACCCGACATCAAAATTCTAAAGCTTCATTGAATCATATTTATCCAATAAGAATATATACCATGTGTGTACAGCTAAGATCATAGTCAAACAAGTAACTTTTATCTACTGCTGACTTCCACATGCATGTATTCAACAAAAGTAGAAAAGATTATTGTAACAACTAAAAAAGCTCAGGTGGAGGTTTGCTAGTAGGCCTACAGATGTTACAGGCTCCTTTTCAGGCTTAGTTTAGTGCAGTTTTTTTACCCATCTCCATAGTGCGCTGATTAGGTCAGTTTGGTGTTGCTTGGCATGCTTGTCAGCTAAAAGCACATACTGCTTGCTCAGATTTCTGTGCATTTTCCAGCACAGAACTTTCACCTTGAGAGGCATGACGCTTAGAGGGTGGCTGGGTCAACCCCCTTTCTTCCATGGCTTCCTCTAATCTCTATATTGTAATGTCCACAAAAACAACTTCTCAATAGTATCGATTCTTTTTGGCTGTTGTTGAAAGACATTAATCAAAGGATCAGTGCACTTGGTCAGATCTGATATACATTTCTTCAGGATGGAATTGCGAATGCTATGTTCTCCTATGTTGTTACTCTGGACTCAGATGGTTTCAATTTCTGATACAGAAATAGCGATTTATCGGCGGTTAATCGCTATTTATCTTTTACTAGAGGGAAAACGATTTATCGCTGGGAAAATCGCGATTTGTGTCTTCTCGATAAATCAGCGATTTCTAGGGATAAAAATCAGGAAAATCGTGAAAACATCAAAACAAATGAGATCATTTCGAAGCATTTAGGATCGATATTCTCCTAGGCGAATGTATCCCCCGCGTTTTGCTAGGGTTTCGACCACAATTAGCTTTATTTTATTATTATACATTTGTTCTTATGTTTTTTCAATGTTCATTGCTCATTCGAATTTACATTATTTGCAGCCTGCAGGTGTCTGAGATTCTGAGTTCGTGTATTTGAGCTCGCTTTTATTTAATTTCATTGCATTCGAATTTGTTTTATACACGAACTCAAATAACTCAGCCTCTTGAATCATGATTTCTGGTATAGTTTGTGTCACATTGGTAAAGTTAAATGAAACATTGGTAATATAATCGTTAGTCATCTTCCATTACAGTCAAATCAAGCTTTCTTCAAAATAAGAACTGCTAAGTTTTATGATATTCCGCAGCATATGGCAACATTCATGATTAACACTAACAGCCTCTTACCGTGCCCAAACATTCTCAGAAAAATTATCCTCTTTTATATATTGTGACTGTGAACTGTGAACTGTGACCGTCTTGCCATATACTGGCATATTAAAAAGTATTTCAGGTCTGCAGTCTTTTGTGTCTGTCTTTTGCCTTAAGTGTATAGTTTATTAATATGTAACTTTTGTCTATGTGAAGTTGTGAAAATATACTTATGGGCCTATGGCATTCTATGAATCTATACATTCACTTCTCATGCCATTTAACAATGTTTTACACTTAATTTAAGTTTATTTTATGAACATAAATGTTTTTTAAGTAGCGATAAAGTTGCGAGAAATTGCCGATTCCCGATTTCTGTGTCAATTTTTGCCTGCCGATAACAATTTTTTGAACTATGGTTTCAATAGAAAGGAGAGCCTTGATGAGGGCAGTGTCTTCGCAGTGATTTCTGGGGCTCGTTTAGAACCGTGAAGATTGAAATGTCAGGCTGTTAAGTCAACAAATAATTGATTGATGGAAAATTCAATTTGTTAAATTATACCACTGAGGACTAGAAGATGCTAAAAATTAGTCTCAACAAGCCAAAACCACCATATGGTATAATATGTAGATAATCACAGTGAGCCTTGCACCTAGTATAATGATCTAGATATCAGTAACAATCAATTTTAGTTGGAAAGCAAGCTAATAGACGTCATGGCACCATAAGGACCTGTCAAATTAGAGGAAAACTGTAGGTCAACATTTACACTTTTTTATAGAATTCAAATTCATATCTTGAAAAAGGAAAATTCTTTACAAACACCCAAGTGCCTGGATTTTGTTACACCATGGTTCTGTTAACAAGCTCTGAAGTAAGAGATCTTCATTACATATGCTCCTCCTACCTAACAGAATTCGACATCGAAATTCTAAAGGTTCAATGAACCATATTATATCCGATAAGAATATCAACCAAGTATGTACAGCTATGGGCATAATCAAACAAGTAAATCTTATCTGCTCCTGACATCCACATGCACATTTTCAACAAAAGTAGAAAATATTATTTTCAACGACTGCTCAAGTGGAGGTTTACTAGTAGGCCTAGAGATGTTGTTACAGGCTCCGTTTTCAGGCCTAGTTTTGTGCAGTATCTTTCACTCATCTCCATAGTGTCCTGATTAGGTCAACTAGGTGTTGCCTGGCATGCTTGTCACCTAAAAGCATGTACTGCTCACTCAAATTCTTATGCAATTTCCAGCAGAGAATTTTCACCTTCAGAGGCATGACACTTAGAGGGTGGCTGGGCCAATCTCCTTTCTCCCATGGCTTCCTCTAATCTTTATACTGTAGTGCCCACAAAAACCAACTTCTCAATGATATCGATTCTTTTCAGCTGTTGTTGAAAGACATTAATCAAATGAACAGTGAACTTGGTCAGATCTGATATAAATTTCTCCAGGATGGAATTCTGAATGTTGTACTCTCCTATGTTGTTACTTTCAATAGAATGGAGTCTGGACAGCCTTGATGAGGGAAGTGTCTTCACTGTGATTTCTGGGGCTCGTTTAGATCTGGCAGTCCCTCATTGAGACCCAAATGTATTTCCAGAAAACTGATTTGCAAAGAGATAGCCAAAGGTCCATTGTACAGGGTTAGCCTCACGCACAATATCGTCTTTGTTTGAATATGTGTCTCATACTTTCCATGCATCACTTACTTTTTTGTGGTGGAACTAATTTTAGTTGGTCAACTTGAGTCTTGTGGAAAAAGCAATGGCTCATATTGAAAGTCTTATTTTAGGCTTTTGTCTTGTGGAAAAAGCAATGGCTCAAATTGAAAGTCTTATTTTAGGCTTTTGTCTTGTGGAAAAAGCAAGGTTAATTTTAGGATGTGCTTTGATTATAAAAGTACATGCTCTCATTGTGAGAGGCAAACAAGTGACAATTAGTTGGAACTTGCAAGAGACAAGTTGGTAGAATCCTAGGATTGGTCTAGATCTAGAAAGGAGGAGGTTGTTAGTCAAGATTATTGTTCGGTGAAGAACAAGTTGATAGGTTAAGGGTTAGTGCAAATTTGTGCCGTAAGGTTGCATACTGGATCACGGTGGAGTGTGTATGTGAATCTTGATTCAAAGCCTTAATGGCTTCATGTTGTATTTGTAAGTTGGTTTAAGTTAATACAAGAAGCAAGGTTTTGGCTGGGTTTTTACCGAAAGGGTTTTCCCATGATAAATATTGTGTCAATATTTTGTGCATGTTTTTATTTATTCAAATCCCTGCTTGTTTTTGTTTCTTTGTTTAGTTTATTGCATGTTGGTTGCCCAAAATCCCAAAGTCTTAACTTTGAGTCTACATTTGGGCCTAAGGAGCTACTAAAAGGATTGCGAGGTGACAAAGTACACTAGAAATGGTTGGAAAGATGATGGGCTAGGCTTATCAAATGGGAAGGCATGATACCAATATCCACAAGGGACTAGACTTGCATGTGTGGCTTGGGTGATAGGTAGGAGATTAGCTAGAATTGTTGGAGGATTAACATGGCAATGGAATGAAATTATAGAGGGGAATGCACGCACCTATGGAGTACCAAGCACGGGAAAATGGTATTGTCGTACCAAGGTGCATACATGAGGGACAACAACATTGTTATCATCATTTTGGCTGCTTTGTGAGGGCCTATTGCATCATTCCTATAGGTTCACACTATAAGGCTGCATCTTAGTTTTGTCTTTCCTCCTTTCATAGACTCGGATAACATTTGAAAGTGAGCAAGAAGAGGTATATTTGAAGAATGTATCTTGCTGGTTTCTATCTAGAGCATGTAAACGTGGTCTCTATCTAATGCAGGAGCGTCCATGAAAAGTAAGGTAATCCTATATGTTTGAGAGCATTTTGAGTTCTCATGGAGGTGACATCTTTTAAACAACATTCTCTTGGATTTTGAGAGAAACTTGGTTGTCATTTGAAGATGCCCATGAGATCAGTTTTTGATCGAAAACTTGAGACTTGCACAAGCCGTAACTTTCTCATGTGGACTATGAATTGAATACCCCTTTTATTAAATCATATAACTTTTCAAGACCAATCCATAAGTAAAATCATATTTCACATTGGATGAGGTATCGCCAGAGACAATGTCGGTGTATTTAATTAACCATACACTATTGTATGTGATTAAGATGCACTTGTAATATTAATTGTAATTTAATATGTGGATAATTCACCCATTTGATGCACACTTATCCAAATCTATATAAGAAGCCAATACGGCTCTGTAACCCCATGGTATCGGTACTCAAGTACATCTGGAAACGTACTCGGGAGTGGCCACGTATGCACGATCGGGAACCCCGGATACATCTATAGACGTATTTGTCTATACCCGAGGGGTCCCGGCCATACCTTGGCCGCTCCCAGAGTACATTTCGTGTCAAAAATTTTTTTCACGCTATTTCAAACACGGTAGAAAAATATTGTATAATTTGAAACCCTAAAAATGAACTAGAATGAATAAAACAAAAGCAAAACATAAAAGCAAAGCAACTTACCTTTCATTCCCTTATTGCCTATTTGCCTCTCTAAGCTTTCATTTTGTTCATTTAGGTTTGATACTTCATCAACAAGCATTGCAATCATTTTCCTAAGCTAGTAAAAGTGCCCTTCACTACCAAGGTCATTGAGGAGCTTGAAAGGAGGAGGATTTGTGGATTATTCATTGAAGGTAAGGTTTTAACTTTCAAGTTTGATTTTAATTTTTTGTTTTTTTTGTTTTCAATTTTTCACACAATTCATGCTTATTTTTATGTTTTATTATTTTCATTTTAAAATTTTAAACCATTTTTCTATGTTACACCAAGTTTCGGGACGGAGACGGTAGGGAGACAGGGGACATGTTTGGGACGGATCTTTTTGGAGGCCTTTTTTTAGGGGACGGATATTAAAAAATAGGGAAATTTTGAAAAATATAGGAAATTTCAAATATTCATATGATAACATTGATAAACCATTCATTATAGAACCTTAATACATAAAATTGGAGCTGAATTGAGATTTCACATAAGATTCAAGTTTCAATTACAATAATAATTACAATGAAATGCCCAAGGGCTGCAAGTTTCAACTAGACAACTACAAAATGTCTAAAACATAGAAAAAGTATATAGTACAACAACTACACAAAAGTCTAACAATTCAAATGCAATCATATGCATCATCAAGCATACAATTAGTAAATGCATTGTCACACTTTTGAGCAAGCACATTGGAGCGCTCCGGATAATAGGGTTTTTGAATTGAGTAAATAACCAGTTGTTTTTTTCAGCAAAACATATTACTTTATGCTCTATTCATACACCTTTGCTGCACAACACAACATTGAACTGAATAACACTCTTTTTCACCAAAACATTTTACTCTATGTTTTGTAGTCACACACACCTTTCACAACATTGAGTCAAAAACAATCTTTTTGGAAGACATTACTCTATGCTCTGTTCGTACACCTTGTGTTGCACAACACAACATTGAACTGATACCACAATGTTTTTCACCAAAACATATTACTCTACGTTATGTATTCATACACATAGTTCAAAGAATTGGGTAAATACCCTCGTGTTTTTCATGAAAGCATCTTACTCAATGCTCTATTTATACACCCTCTGCTGCACAACAAACCATTCAACATAATACCACAATTTGTTTATCACTTATCACCACTAACCTTTTCACAAGGAAATTATCAAACTTCTAGATACCAACTTCATTAGTCTAGTAGACTACTCCAAATGGGTCTCTAATACTATGTCCATTCATAAAAAGGTCACTCTAGCCATCCATGAGATATATTGACTTCAATGACCTTACCCTTGCTTACTAAGAATAATTTCTCTCCCATCCATTAATATAAGATGTTGACACTACGGCCAAATATAAGATGTTATCCCTCGAGGACAAGTTTTGAGTTACAATCAAATCCAAATCACTTCGAAGATCAACACAAAACCACTTTGACAACTAAGTGGGGCATATATAACTACGTGAGGATGCATTTTGGCCTCAAAACGCAAGGATAACTAATCAACATGCAATGGCCCACATCTTTCATGACTTAATCCAAAAATTGAAGTCTATGTGGATGATCTTCTAGTCAAATTTTGACGAGTAGAAGATCATGCTCATGACCTCGACAAACTCTTTCAACACCTCCAAAAATACAAGGTTTGTCGTAATCTCAAAAATGCATCTTTATTGTAACTCAAGGCAAGCTTTTAAGGTCCCTCATCTCCAAATGAGGAATTGATGTGGACCCTACAAAAATCCAAGCAATTATTAACATGCCTCAACCCGCATCAACCCGAAATTCGCACTTTCTTAGGAAAGCTTAGGACATTCAATGGTTTGTTCCCAATCTACTCTATCGAGCAAACTCCATTAATTATCTCCTCAAGCGAGGGTGCAAGTTAGAATGGAATAAGAACTATCAATAGGCATTTGACTCCATGAAGAAATCCTTACTCGATGTACCTACACTACGATCTTCTCTTCCCCATCAACCTCTCATTCTTTATGACTCATCTAACTCGATATCCATTGGCGAAATGTTGGCATAAGAAGATAACAATAACAAAGAACATGCCATTTACTACATTAGCCATGCACGCCTCAATAACAAGACATGTTACACAAACGTAGAGTGTGCTTGCTTGGCCATCTATTTTTCCGCATCTAAGCTCGACATTATATGCTACATCAAACAACCTATGTTATTGTCCATACTAACCCCCTTCACCACTTCTTTTCCACAACAATCCTACCAACAAACTGCATTGAAAAATGGATGACGCTCCTCATGGAGTTTAACTTATGCATCATCACTAAAAAGCAATCAAGGGGCAAGTGATTATCGATCAACTAGCCTTCGCTCGAATACCTACCAACCGACATATCCAAGACATCATACCCAACGAGGATGTACTCTTCATCAAGGGTGTGACCAAGCCCTTATAATTAATGACCACTTTCATAATTGCATTGCCCATCTCGAGGCATGAGACCTCAAACAAGGTGAAATTGAACCTAAGCCAAAAATCAAGGAGTTGTGATCAAAAAAATTGAAGAACATAAACCCTCCACTGACAAAGACAAGTGTCTATAAAGAGTCGAGGCGGGTTGCGCTCTCTCAAATCCTTTGGGGAAAATCATTCCTCTCTCCTTTCGTCTTAACTTCCACGTGGCCGAATACAAAGCTCTCATCCTCGGCATGAGGGTCGTCATTGCTTCTAACATCACTTCTCTACACGCTTTGGGTAATTCAAAGCTTGACTACCAACAAGTATATGGTGAGTACCGATGTAGAAGTGAAAACCTTAAAGTCTATCACGAAGTAGTCACCGATCTAGCTAAGTAATTTGCATCTTTTACAATCGCGGCAAACTCTCGGGAGCAAAATTCAATCGTGAATTCCCTAGCCTCTTTGGCATCCCACTTTCACCTCTATAAAGTCCTTCATGACAACCAATTTAAGGTTCAAATCTGGAAATCTCTTTCAACTTTGACTTCCCAAGACAACTCTCATATGTCACATCAAAGCCACCATCATAAAGAGGCAAAGTCCATGGTATAAGGATGTCATTCAATTCCTTGAGCACCAAACTTACCCTCTAAACACCAGCTCTAGTGAGAGGCCCAAAATCCACAAAAAGCCTCCACATACATGCATAAAATGGCGTTCTCTATTATCAAAGCACGAGGTCATTCCTTTCCTCAAGAAAACACATGGGGGCATTTGTGGAGGCCATTGTAGCAGAAATGCTACAACTCACAAATGATTACATATGGGTTACTTTTGACCTGAGTTAGAGCTGGATGCACACACTTTTTCCAAGAAGTGCAAACCTTGCCAATTTCATGATCTTTTTCACTCTCCACCAATGGAGCTCCAAGCAATTGAATCTCTATAGCCCTTCACCATGTGTGGATTAGATTACATGGGCAAGTCACCTCATTCCCAAGATGAATACACCTTTATTATTATAGTTACGAAGTACTTTACAAAGTGGGTCAAAACCATGCCACTCACTAACGTTATTAGAGCTACAACTAGAACATTTGTGCTTAATCAATTTATTTGTTGTTTTGGAATTGCATAAACCATCATTTCTAACAATGGTAGGAATTTCAAATGCAAATAAATGAAGCAACTTGGCGCTAAATTAAAAATTAAGCATAAATTTTTGACAACTTACCACCCTTAGTGCAATAGCCAAACAAAATCTGCAAGCAATATTCTCAATAAAATCCTCCAAAATACCATTTGAGACTACCGTACCAATTGCCACCTTAAGTTGTCCCACCGCACGGTGGGTGTACCGTACTAGCATTCGTCTACAACCACCTGGAGCAACTCCTTTCTCTCTAGTCTACGACTCTAAGGCCGTCCTACCACTAGAAATAGAGTTGTCATCCATTTGAATTCTCTTCATGGATCGTCTCAATGAAAAGCTTAGCGAAGCCCACCTTCTTGCTCTCGATTTGTTGATGTTCTCCAACACAATCATCAATATGAAGCATGCATTACCAAACAAAATAACAAACGTGTTAAAACCAGAACATTCAATATCGGTGAACTAGTTGTCAAATTGGATTACACTCACAATAAGGAGGCAAAAATTGCCTGAAAATGGTGGGGTTCATATCTAGTCAAAGATGTCTTAGGACCAAGTACTTACCGACTACAAACCAACGAAGATCATATTTAGAAGGAACCAATGAATGCTCAGTTCTTGAAGTACTACACTCAATCTTCATTAGTTGCCTCATACATAGTTTTACTTTCATTTTTGTACTTAATTATGTATATATCATGATGTTATGTACTAATGCGGTGCTAACATCTTTTGTTCCTCTTATAGTCTCCATTCTTGTTATGACCAACACACACCCCATTCCCTTTTGTTAAGAAAATAGCAGCCCCCTTTATTCATCAAATATAAAACTAAGTTTTAAATCTCTTTGACATGATTAAAAGGTCTCTGGTTTTGGATTTATGATTAAACACATGATAATGCAAGAGTTAAACAGTTTTATAATTCGCTCATACCTCAAAGGTTTAATTTTGGCTTTAACAATGTTTTCAAAGTTGATCATGCTTTGCTTCTGGTTCAAATCATCATTTTGTCTTTATAAGTGATTTGCTTCACGTTTTAACTACTTGTTTTTATCTTTGGAGTGCCCTCACTTGTGTGTTTTAGAGTTTATAAAATGTACACAGAGAAGAAGAAGAAAATCCCATCAGTTAGTCATTTTTTGGATGAGGAAACTGCCTTAAAAGCGTTCAAATGACAGCTACAACTTGCATTTTTATTGACTTTAAGCCATCAAATTTAATCCTAGTCATTTAACTTTGTGGCATGTTCATTGACACCGATTTAAGCCAAGTGGCGAGAGGGACATGCCTTGCAAATCAGCTTACACAAAGTCTTGGGACAAAGCTAAAGTTGTTAAGCCTTGCGGTATGCAGGAATACCGGTAGACAACAAGTGTCACCCATCAGCACTTGAAGGTAGGTCAAGCGAAGAGAAACGACACCAATTGGTCACAAGTGTCATTAATCGGTGGCCCATAAGTATGGAATTCCAACCCAGTGAAAAGCAATGCCACAAATGATTGCCAAGAGGCATCAATCGGTGCACTTAGCGTACGGAGGTCAGGGCAGAAATTTGGAGACCACGCGGGAAGCAATGGCACCAATGGAGGCCACGTGTCTTGCATCAGTGCCTCCCATGTACAGAGACCAAGCCAACGATTCAAATGCCTCCAGAGAGCAGCAAAGTCGATTGAGGACACATGGCACAAGTGTACACATGGCAGATATCGGTAAACCTGCAGATTAGTTACAGGCCTCTTCATGAGCTTAAATTTGACGGTTTAGCCTAGTGTAAAATTGAGCTCGGGAACATCACAGAAGCACGAATCAGGCCTGGTTTTATGCTCATATCTTTTGACAGTAAGCTCTAATTGACCTACAAATGGTACCATTAGAAAGGTCTTGAAGAGGGCTACACACTAAGATAAGTTTCAGAGAGAATGGTGAAGGGATCTGAGATATTTTCATGACAGAATTTTGGGCATCTTTTGCTCATTTTTCTTGGTCTAATGGCGTCTAAATCATTCTCAAATGCTTTTTAGCTAGATATTCCATTCTTGGCCCCCACTCAAACAAAGATCAAAGAGATAAGGATGAGCAGAGATTAATTAAACTAATTTTAGTTTAACTTGATCTCATAATCATCAAGTCGATGAATTGGCACAGGGAAAATAGAGAAGCAGTTCATGAGTGAAAACCAATCATGCAAAAGTCAAAAGAGGTTGTTCTCTGAGTTGTTTTGGGGGAATCTTTTTGTCCATGCAATTCTAAACCGTCAGTTGTGTTTAAATCAGGAGGGAATGATGATTGTTATTAGTTTAGAAGTCTATTTTAGGGGAATCATTGTAATTTGGGAACATGTTCTGAAATTATCTCTTTCCAGTTGTAGTTAATTTAAATTTTAGTTTTTTCCTGCTCTTTAGATTAGGTTGGCTTTTCTAGAAGCTCTAGAATCATGCAAAGGCGTTGGTTGAGTCCCTGGCCTATAAATGCATGTAATTTTAATGTACAGAGGACTCTTGACACTGGATTCAATATAGAGAAAGGATTTTAGAATTTTACATGTTCTTTGTGAGATGCATAATTATTTTCATTTGAGAATTCATGTTTTGAGGCCTGGATAACAAATTTCTTTCAACTATTACGTAGAGTTTGCACTTTTGGCTTTAGTTAAGTCTGCAGGGTTAGAGATTGAGCCTAAGCTAGTCTCATTTTTATAAGGCTATGCTTCTTACATTTGATTCTTGGATGTGTTGTGCAATCACGATTATTAGATGGTTTAGAGCTGTTTGTTCATGGATAATTGTTTTGTTTTTGTGTTGAATCTGGTTAGCTTGAACCAATGTTATGCTAACTAACCCCTGTCATGAACTTTGTGAATGTAGAGCAATTATTTTCTTTGATTATGCAAGGTTGTGATTCCTTGTGTCTTGTTTCCTTTAACTGATTGCCTAGTGTTTATGCAGAGACGAGCCAATTTTATTTCTTGTATTCTTTGGTTTTGTGTGTGATTTAACTAAGGACATGGTGTTTTCCATGCTGAGAAATAAGAAGAGAGAGTCTAGTTTCTTTTCTGCCTTACCCCTCTCTCTTTTATGTTTTTATGAGACCCAGATCATTTAGAACCATTGTAAATACCAGCAGGCCTAAGCTTCATTCAGATCAAGATATTTAGATCCACAACCCAAAAATCTAATAGGTGGGTGGTCTGCCCAGATACACTAGTCCCTCCGCAGGTTAACACTTGGCCATATAATCTCCCAACTGAAGCTATACTGCAGAGTATTTTGTACCTTGAAACAAATTTCCAGCAGGGTTCTAAAACAAGTGGGAGAAAGAATTAAACCCCATTTCTCCCTTTTGTAATCCTTTGTTGCCTATGTGACAAACACTTGCATCAACAATTCCATGGTTTTATAAACTTTATAACTTTGCATTATTATCTACCTCTTTATTTTTATACACTCCATAGCTCTGCCATATCACTACCTACCTCTTGGTTTTATACGCTTCATAGCTTTGCCTTATTACTACCTACCTCTTGGTTTTATACACTTCATAGCTTTGCCTACTTTGTTACTACCTACCTCTTGGTACTTTTACATACTCCATAACTTTGAAATCTCATTTTTACACCTCTTGGTTTTTGACACTTCCTAGCATTTTCACTCTAGTCAGACTATTAGATATTACTTTTTATTTTACACATCTTCCTTATTAACTAGGCTCTCAGTTTGTGAGTTGCATTAAAAGGCCATGGAGAATCAACTGATCCTTCCTCACAAATAACCATCTACTATGATTACCAACTTGTTACCTTAGGCTCCCAATCATAGCTAGGCATTTTCTTAGAAAGGAATAACAATGGTCGAGAGTGTCATTTTGTCTCCTAGAGTCAGTTGTGCTTCTTGTAGCTCAACTTTTGCAGTCTATCTACCTTATCTACCTTATCTTATGACAAAAGTCTCAAATCTATCCGCCATTGTATCCCTCCTTTATACACAATGATTGGGGCAACCCAATCATAGCTCACTATCTACCTTTATTATACATTCCCTACTGACCACACTAACGTGGGGCTCAAGATAACTGTTAGGAAAATGGAGTAGTGCTCACATATTTGAGCAAATATATATTTTTGTGATTATTATTAATGTGTAATGTGTAAACCATAAATAATTGTATTGTTATAGATTTGTTATTATAAACAAATCATAACAATATTCTTGTTATGTGAACTCACGTAGAATAGGAGTGTAGAGTTATTTGTAGGAGTGTTGTTGAGCAACCTCCATATTTATAGGAAAGCATACTCCTATATATATGTAATCCTGAATGTATGAAAAGACTCAAGAAGCTGAATACAATATAAGACAATTATTTTCCTGTGTAAATCTGGACCTTCTTTTATATTTGGTATCAGAGCGGTGATAATCCTGCCATGAGAGTCGTTTTTAGCCATACGTGATTAAGTAGTGTGAATCATTAAGATTTTGCCATCTCCATCTTACCTAGAATTCGCTGGTCACTCCACGGCTCTGTAAATTATTCATCCTTGATGCCACGTGTTTGCCTGATCCAAGGACGTTTTTTCTGAGTCAAAGACCACAGTATAATTTTGTGCGTATCTACTTGGGTGGATACAACTCGACGTGGAGACACCCGCCAGGTCATTAGATTACACTTATATTACGGCCTTGTTCTTCTCTGAGAGGTTGTGCCTTGCGTGTGGAGACCTATTTTCTTTGGTGTTACGGCCTCTATAGGTGGTGGCTTCCAAAAACTACCCACTCATACGGGTATTAAAACTTGTATGCCAAGTTCAAATCGTCTACATCAAATTCAACATCGGCGGGAATAGTTATTTCAATACAAAGATCCTGCATTTGCATCTTTCAGCAGTTGTGATCTGCATGCGTATTTGATTGATATCAATTTTCACTGGATTCTTCTCTTGCTGCGAACTTATAGCGTGAAAAGGTGTCTCGTATCAACACCCCGAAACTGCACTCACCTGGCCGATCTTTAGCATCAGAAAGATAAGGAATATCCTTTCCGTGTGCATCTGACTGTTTGGCATCTTTCGACCATTCAAGAAATTTCTGTCCATACATTCGCAGGTTTGAATGGATTTCGGAGTTGTATTGAATCCTGCACCAAGCCCGCCACCAGTTTTGCACGGAATCCCATTGAAGTTCTTTTTAAATTCTTTCTTTCAGTCGGTCAAAATAGAGTTGAAAAGTTCAGAAGTCTATATATGAGTCGGTCCAATATTGTCTTGTTTTTATGTTTTTTTATATAACTTTGTAGTTATGTATTTGTAATTGTTTGTTACAAAACAAATAAAAATTTTCTATGGTCCCATATAGGTTTTTGGTTAATACGTTGTTATTATTATTTGCAAAAGTAGTTGGTCCCATTTGTATTATATTTGTCAAAAATAGTCAGTTATGTTTAAATTACGTGTCAAGTTTTAGTGTCATTTTAATTTTGTATTAGTCTTGGATTTAATATCCTATGTCTATCTAGAGGGTCATTATGTTATTCAAAAGCTTGACAAGTCAAATAATTCCATATAGGTGATTTTAGGATTTTTAATACTCATTTTCATTTAAAAAGTAATCTCATTTTATTACTTTTTAATTTAGTCAAGTCTTTTTGTCCAATTCAAAATAGTCATTGTCAAAGTCAAGAGTTAGAGTCGTCTAATTGTAAAAGTCCGAAAATTAAAAAAATTTGCCTTACGGACGCATTTTCGGTGTTACCCGACGTCCGGAAAAATAAAGTGTTTCACATTGCGGGAGGGAAGAAAAGAATAAGATCAATGTGGAAACAAATGTGCTTCATGTTCACATCTTGCTGAGTTAGCAGCATGACATTGGAGGATGGAGGCAACGGAGGCAGGAGGACAATCAGCGTCCTCGAGTTTGTCACTACCTCAGAGGCCGCAAAGCTTTTGCTTTAGTGACATCTTGGTGTCTTGTGTGATGAATAAGAACAGATGAGCATCCCTGTCCCTGTGTGCAGTGCAGTGCTTTTGTGTCCCTCGTGATGATAATTTGTACCATTGATACTATTGCAGGAAGTGTTCTTGATCAAACTGATTTGATGGTTGATGTGAATTGGTTGAATGGTCCCAATTCATGTATTCATCTAATAGGTTGAACGGTCCTTGGATGATGTAGTTCCCACAGTCGGTGTTGAGGATCGAGACCATGTGCAAGCTACGGAGCGGCATGCTGCTTGGTTGAAGATGGTGTTTTCCCCGTGTTCGCACTAAGGGGGGGAATGTTAGGAAAATGGAGTAGTGCTCACATATTTGAGCAAATATATATTTTTGTGATTATTATTAATGTGTAATGTGTAAACCATAAATAATTGTATTGTTATAGATTTGTTATTATAAACAAATCATAACAATATTCTTGTTATGTGAACTCACGTAGAATAGGAGTGTAGAGTTATTTGTAGGAGTGTTGTTGAGCAACCTCCATATTTATAGGAAAGCATACTCCTATATATATGTAATCCTGAATGTATGAAAAAACTGAAGAAGCTGAATACAATATCAGACAATTATTTTCCTGTGTAAATCTGGACCTTCTTTTATAATAACATTATTTTCTAAGGTGCAAGTCTAAGAGTACGTACACATCATGGTTTGTAGGTTCTCTATAGAAGTCAAGTTCAAGCTCTCTAGTGTAGGTCGTCTTTCATACCCATTTAATCAGCTTTACGAATCAGTATGGAGGAAAAGAAAAAACCAAAAAAGTTGAAAGACATAATATCAAAAGTTAAATCCAACAAAAAGGCAGATTAGAAAAAGACAAATTATATATTCAAAAGTCAAATCACAAACAAACATGATATAATTGGCACACCCCTATCCTAGTTGAAAACTCCAAACTCCACAGTTGGCTTCATGATAGAGCACGAGGTCCTTTGGGGTGCGGTAGGTTTTCCTTACTATGGCAAGAGGCTACATATCTATAATTGGTGCCCGTGACTTCTCTTGCAAGTACCTAATACTTGCGGTAGGCCCATATCGACATGTGATAGTCTCATATTTCACTAGTTAGCTCAAACAAGAACTTGCATTATTGGGTTCCTCCCCTCCTCGATGTCAAAAACTCTTAGTCTTGCTAATCTGATTAGAGTGTCTTGATTCCGGTAAAGAACTTGTTTTTCCTTGGTAACGCCCATTTATCCCTCCCTTTACAATACTTCCCCTTGTTTTAAAGCGAGGCTAGTTTCTAAGTCTTTTCCATCATCTTTTGCAATCTTTTCTCCATCTCTTTTCAAACATATTTGAATTATGACAGGCATTAGTGTTTAAAGACATCTTACGCATCTTTGGGTTTTCAAGATGCTCTTTCTCAACCATTGTTACCTTCTTCCTCGAATTTTTTTAGTTCCATTTAGAGATTCTAAAAATCGCATTATGGTGATTCATTATTTACAAGACTACTCAATCAGTTAATTATTTCCCATTTATGCACCTTATGACATTCTACTAGGTCTTTTCAAACCTAATTTAGCCTTTCCTTATAAGCTATCCGGACCTAGCCTAGTCCTTTTATATATCCTTAACTTACTCTCTTTTTAGGCCTGCTAGACCCATTATCATTTTCGTCTATCCACCTTATGACACTTTCAAGGTTCCTCAGGAACTAATGTAGTCTTTCCTTATAGGCTATTCGGACCTGACCTAGTCCATTTATCTATTTACTTTTACATTTTTTAAGGCTGCTAGATCAATTGACTTTTTCCCACCTATGCACCTTATGACATTTTTCTAGGTTTCCAAGACCAAATTTAGTCTTTCCCTATAGGTTATTTAGACATTAACTAGTTCTACTTTACAAACATTCCATAGGCTATGTAGACATGTCCTAGCACCCTCCCATGAGCTCTCTTCCCTAATTTTGGCATGCCTTCTTATAGACAAACCTACGTACACCTACACTATTATCTTCTCATTTTAGTCTCATATCATTGGGGTTCCTAAGCATATTTATGCCCTTCACGGTCCATATGAGAGGTGACATGCATCCATTTTCACGAGAAGGTAAGCATATTTCATTTGGTTGAGTTCTCATTTATTACTTCATTTACAGTCACTTCCCTTGATTCCGATGTACTATGTTTCTGTCCTCAAAAGGCCATCTCATGTAGCATTATTGTGACATTCCACAATCTTAAGTTGGGGCATATGTATACACCGTATTTTCACTCTTATTAATGATTCCTCTTTGTAAGTTGTTGGTGCGTTAACCTCCTTGAATGTGTACCTTAAGGGGCATACTAGGATAGGGGATGGGTTGGTTGGCGTGCACGGTGAGAGAGTCATTATATGCTTGGCCCTAGCATGCCTTCCTACTACTTACTACCAGGTTGCTTTACGACCACTTGATATCCTCGGTACTATCACCTTCATATCATCTTCCTATAGCACCTTTAGATCACCTTCAAATCCCTTTCGTACCTTTTCCAAGTGTTTGCTCTACCTCCATTCTCTTTCCTCCCCTTTTACCTTTTATGAACTATTTATTGCCAACGGCATCAACCATGCATCCACAATCAATGTTGTCAACTAAGTGAGAAAGCGATTTCAGGTTAGGTTCTTCCATACATAGGCATCATTAATGTCATTTCTCAAATAAATCGATCGCATAATCCACTCTTACCTCCACTCGAAATCTTCCCTTAAAATTTTAAGGGGTTTAGGATCTTAGTGGAGCCTATACTGGAGGTCATCATCGGAGCATCGGGTTATTAGGAGCAAAAGAGTAGGATTTATACCAGCAAGGTCTACCTTAGTCTTTGGAGTCCCCAACTTTGGTCTACTTAAGTCTTCTACATATCCCTCTTATGATCCACCCACAACAACAATTTCACAAGTTACTTATCCTGGATGTGGTTAATGTGCCAACAAGTGTCTTCACAAAGGTAAGTATCCCTAACCCTTCTCTTTCATTTATGTTGGTATGATTGATTATGTTGATATATCATGTATTAGACTAGGATAGTGTAGCATATATTTGTTTATTACATTAGTGTTCTATAATAGTACATGCTTATTGCTCAATGGCATTACAACCCTTAGTTATGCTCTTTCTTACTGTTTATACTCTCACGACCCTTAGGATCCTAGTAAGACCCCACCCCCTTATCTTAGACATAGGTTTTGGAACCCTACGCCTTTGATACAAGTGTGGATTACTCTCTTCTAGATCCACAACTATTACACCCCTAGGCTCTATCTTTGGCTTGTGTGTTGGCCCTAGAATGGTCCTCTACTTATATTTTAATCTATATTATTGAAGAGAGAGGGTAATCATATTGACCATTTTAGCTAACATAGAAAAGAAAAGAAACCGAATTTGGCAAGGGTATGGAGTTTGGGTACAACAAAAAAATTTGGCCCAGTTACGGCTTGGATACTACACACACGCACACACACACACACAAACACAAACACACACATTAAAAATAGACAAATAAGCAAAATTAACCGCATAATATGTGGGGTAGAAAAAATAAGTTAAATAACCATAAAACATACTGATAATTCAAGGTCAATTCAGTGGTCGAACTTGGAACAAGTACATTGAACAAATGTTACAATGTATACACAAAAATCAAGATAAATCGGCATATTCATTATATTCATAATCATATTGCTCTTCAATGTCTTCATCGAGGTAAGTATGCAATGAGAGGTAAATGTGGTGTTATTGTTTGTTTTGATCAAATGACTCAGAGAGTGGCGTTTAGAATTCCCCATCCATTCTAAAAAAATTTAAGTCCAAGATTGACTTTTGTAAAAAAAAAAAAAAAAAAAACAAAAATTGTTTTTTCCTGTGACCCTGCTGGATATGGCCTGGGTATTGCCCAACAGGGTTGATATGCTAGGGTTCATCCCAGAACGAACTGGGCCATACCCAACCCTGCTGCATAGTACCGAGCCATATTTACAGGATGCCCAGTATCGGTACCCAGTACGTGCCATACCAGGACTACATGCATATCCAGCCATGAATACAGTCCATGAAATCACATTTCATTAAGAAATTTTGTCAAACAGCTTGTGTGCCTTCCATATGCTTCCACATTTTGCATTCATGGGTATAAGGACAATGAAAAATAGACAGTATTAAAATAAACTGCTTTTATTTATTTCTTGATGGACCTCTATACCACGTTCCAAAGCTCCCATTTGGGCATATTTGGCAGCATGCTGACAAGGGGTTGCTGAGTTTCCCATTTTGGCACACATTAGCAGAATGCTGGGAATAATATGCCAAAAGTAGATTTCTACAGGGGTGAGAAAATAATAATGAAAACATAGCAATAAATGTGTGTATTGTTCTATGTACCACAGTCTGAAATATAACGGCACTATTTTTTACAGCCAACACAATGGTAACAAAAATGCATAAATGCAAGACTGTATCACATTTGGACTTGGAACAATTTATAACGACTGCCTAGCTGATATTATAACAATTGATGCCCTTCTAGATGTCTTTGCTGGTCAAGATATGCCAAAATCAACCCTCAAGAGTGGTTTGCTGATCTTCTGGGAGAAATTGCAAAATAAGCAATCTAGCTGCAGAAATTAAAGTGGAGGCCTCTTTTGGGCCTTGGCAGGCATGATATACTACAGGTCTTATATCAAAATAATATGGACCGAAATGGATCGAGATGGAGATACCTCATAGAACTTTCTAAGTGAATACAATTGTCAAAACCTCAAAGGATAAGTTGTATGCTTAACACTAGGTGATCGAAATGCAAGAATATTCTTGAAAACTTTACATTCAAAGCAGATAACTCTGGCAAAGAAGTTATTGTTACATTACTGGGCATCGTAATTATACATGTCTGCAAAGGTGGCTGCTCTAGATTTACAATAATGTTTATGGAAGACAAAACAAAAAAATCAGTTTATACTCAAGATGAAAGAATAATAATGTTGACTTACAGCCTCAGACAGGGATAAACCTTGGATTTAGATATCAAAGGTAGTCATATTTTGGATAACTCAACAGATATGTTGAATGCAGATTTTAAGAGCAAATAATCTATGTTCCACGGGGACGCGTCCCCTGCCCTTTTAGGGCCGTCCCCATACCGGGGACGTTTCGGAAACTCGGGGACGGGGACTTGCAGCCCTTGGGCATTTCAGTGTAATTATTATTGTAATTAATACTTCAACCTTATGTGAAATCTCAATTCAGCTCCAATTTTATGTATTAAGGTTCTATATTTGAAATTTTGTTGTGTGTGATGAATGATTTATCAATGTTATCATATAAATATTTGAAATTTCCTATATTTTTTATATTTTCCTTTATTTTTAATAAATTAATAGCCGTCCCCTGCCGTCCCCTAAAAAAGGCCTCCAAAAAAATCCGTCCCGGAAACACGTCCCCGTCCCTGTCCCAGAAACTTGGTGGAACATAGCAAATAATTGATTAGTTCCCTCTGCACACAAATCAAAAATTCGTTCTCTTTTAAAAAGCATTCCAGAAAAAATGTCTTCAAGGCAAAACTTGCTTGTTCACTAGCAACATAACATAAGGACTGGCAAACAAATCTGTATCTGAGCAGTATGAATTATGAAGACATTTGTTACGAACATATCAATGTCTTTAATCAGTGATAAACCTTGGCTTTGGTGTGACAGAAACTGAAAAGATGTCCCTTTAGGTTTAAAAGGTGGTTTATTAATGTACAAGCAATATTTCTATAATATTTTTATAGTATTTTAATCACTTTATCTGTGATGACTTGTGGTTGCAGGAGTTGGTGGATGTGCCAGCATGCATCTGTGCTGAAGCTTTGCACAAGTTCTTGCCATCCTGCATGAACTTAGAGGCATTAAAAGCAATTTACGGTTGCCATTTCTTAAGGAAAATTCCACAATTGTTGCCAGAGTGTGGAAGCATGGTGAAGGCACATGAACTGTTCGGCAAAATGTAAATAAACCCACCGTCTCATCAGAAGGCATTCAGATTTAACTGTACATGTCAAAAGTCAATGCTAAATTGGATAAAGTAAAGCCCATGGCAGTTTAACACAGAGATCAAATTATTGGGATTTCAATGTTATCAAGGCTGGGGTAATTAAATTTATGGGTGTGCACAATTACAACCTCGATCGAGAGACAAATGCCTGAAGCCGTCTGCGATAACAAATCTGGAGTATGAAGAGAACAAAGGACAACCTGTGGGATGTGTACTCCAATGTCCATCAACTAAATAAGAATATGAACTAATGGAAAAATACAAACACTAAAATTAAGATTGAAATAAAAAACAATGAAAAGAAATCTTGTGCATAGGATGGCAAATGCATTCCAAAATGGTAGCTGCATAATTACGCCGAAGGCATTCCCCCTATGGTAATAGACCTCCGGACGTTTCTGCAGCTATGTTAAATTTGACGGCCTCCCAGACGTTTTTCAAGGTTATTAAACTTGACGCCCATTTGACAGTTTTGACGGGCGTCCAGACGTTTTTGTTTTTTCATGCGTTTTGCAGTTGCATGCTATATTTGCAATTGATTTAGGGTTTTTCGTGAAAAATCATCTGCAAATATTATGGTATCTGTAGCCAGTCGAGCGCTTAGTGCAGTTGTCCCGTGTTTCATCAATTTTTTATCTTGGGGATGGAACCCTAGTCGCAGTGAAGAAACTGGAGGATACCTCGGAGTTTTACAGTGAGTTTCTAACCGAGATCGTGACAGTGGGAAGCCTGAGCCACGCCAACCTGTTCGTGGAGCCAATTAGCGTCAGGGAGTAATTTTATTCTAAAATAACAGCTCTGGATAAAATTTCCTCCATCGGAAACTGTTCCTTCACAATTTCAGCAGGGAGGCTTTCCTCTGAGAATTTCTAACGAATTAGGATTCAATAACCACCGTGGAAAATTTCTGTAGTCTTCTACTTGTCTCAGAACAGTGTGTCGTTTGATGGTATTTTGTTAAAGCCCACTATGGTAACTCTTGGTGCTGAATATAAGGAAAAAGCAACCCCGCAGCTGATGCGTGATTATATCTAGCTATGATTTGCCCCTTCGTTTAACTTAATTTAGTCTATTCACATATTTGATGCCTTTTGTAGGATACGATATGGAAAGAGGAAAGAACTCTGTTTCTACAGATTCACATTCACCTCAGCACAACATCCTGACAACTAATGGCTGTGATTATGACCTTGGTGCTCCTGACCATGATGGAGGGTCTATGAGAGACAGGTTGTGGTAGGTTTGAAGGTCAACATCCTCAGTTTCCCCACAGAAGGATGGAAGGAGGAAAACCACCAAATGGAAGAGGATTTTCTCAACCAGGTAATGCTCTGGGTAGGAAGTTATGGTTTTAAATTCTGAACCAATTCAATTGTATAAAATAGCCAGGGATTGGTTTATTATTCGTACTTGACCATGGTCTGCTGCTAATGTGTGAATATATATCAGGTATGATATGATTTTCCCTTGTCTTTAACTTAATTCTGTTTGTTCACTTATTTTATACCTTTTGCAGGATATGATATGGAAGGAGGGAAGAACTCTGTTTGTACAGGTTCACATTCACCTTCACATCACATCCCAGAGCCTTCTGATTATGAATATGACCTTAATCCTCCTCACCATGGTGGATAATTTTTGGGAGGAACAGATGGTGGTAGGTTTGAAGGCCAGCATCCTCAATTTCTCCTTGGAAGCATGGGAAGATGTACAACATCATATGGTAGAGGGTTTTTTGGGAAAAATTATGGGTGCATAGAGCGATTTCATCCTGAAGGACAAATCCTGAAAAGGAATCAAAGTCCCCAAGAGGAGGAGATTGGGTGTGCTTAGAAGCCTCATAAGTACATAATTTATGAATAATTAGGATATTTCCATGCAAGAACAACTCTTTCTCAAAGCACATGATCTCTGAATAGCTCGGGAAGGCATTTTCAGCATCTGGGATCAGGCAGATGTGATTAAGGTGCTTGTACTTAATATTTCAATTGTATCTTAACAAAATTTATTTTATACATCAAAGACATATGAGGTCATTCTTTCCCTGAAAATCTATCTCACACATAAATAGATATTGCTAAAGAAGAATTAGCGTTTTTGTTTCTACAGGTCAGTGATGAAGAAGTAGAATTTCTCACAAATGGGGAAGACTATGAAAAGGATGAAGTAATTGATACCCTTATGCGTCCAGGACTCAAGTTGCTCCTTGTAACTGAGGGAGAAAAAGGCTGCAGATACTATACTAAGGTAGCACCTGTGAACAATTCTAAGTTTATAATCAAATTGTTACCAAGTACTTTCATGGCTGTTGATGCTGTTTCTAATGATAAATAGTATCAATTATGGTCGCTGCTGAAAAGTTTTTATGAAAAGGAAACAGGGTCTAAATTTTTCCGGACTTCTAATAACTATTTTGTAAAGAAAAAGTTGTCATCCTGATTATTTTGCTAACATTTTATGCGTTAGGAGTAATTGAGGTTGCCATGTTCTATTTTCTGATCAGCCATTTATTTTATATAGGATTTTCGGGGGAAAATAAATGGAATTGCAGTGGATACTGTTGATACAACTGGGGCTGGTGATGCATATGTTGGAGCATTTCTTACTGAGCTGGTCAAGGACATGTCATTGCTTGAGGTAACTGTAACCTTCATTGTTCCACTATGTAATTGCTCCTGTGATTTTATGCTCCTGTGATTTTAAACTGAAGAGTAATGCATATTTGATGCACAACGATAGTTGTATTTTTTGTACTCATTAGAACCATGAACGAGCGTTGTTTTCATGGTAGCTACAGCACTTGAAAAATTGACCAACCAGTGAAAAACACTACCCAACATATATGATAGATAGAAGCCTATGTTTTTACCATGCATTTATGAAACTTCTATGATAAATCTTAATTAAATGCATGAAGATACTCTCCTATTATGGGAAAAAGTTTCCATATTTCTTTACTTCATCTTTTTTGACTAATCATTGTCATTGCATTCACAGGATGAAAAGAGGTTGAGAGAAGTACTGCTATTTGCCAATGGTGCTGGTGCAATAGCTACAACAGAAAAGGGTGCAATTCCCGCCTTGCCTGACAGAGCTGCTGTAATGACACTCATACGCAAAAGCCAGGCTTCATAAGTCTGGGTGAACTGCATTTGGATCGTATGTCTTGAAAAGCAAATTATAGTGTGTATGTAAGGCATATTGAATAGCCTTCTATAGGGGTGTGTTGTATTGGAGGAGTTATTGTGGAACTCTCACAAAATCTAGAGATCAAGTTTAAGGTTTCCAAGTTTGAAGTACTCTTTTTAATTGAGCCCATCACTAATTAAGGGCTCAACAAAAAGTTGCCCTTCTTTTGAAATTTTAAAACAAAGAACATCGTTTCTTGGTTAGTCTTTATAATTGAAGTCCTTTATATCTGAGAATGAAAATTAAATCAACTGATACTTTTATTTTTTATTTTTTATTCACAGATTCTTTGTATATGAAACCATTGCTTTTTCTAATTTTTTACAATTTGTCACATCTGTCATAAAAATATTTGTATCATATTTATAGTTTAAGCTACTTCAATCAGATTAAAATGTAAGCCTGAGCTACAGCCTCTCCTCCGTCACACAAGCCACCATGGAGAGAGAGTATAAGGTTATATTCTATAGTTCAAGCTACTTCAATCAATCAGATTAAAATACAAGTCTGGGCCACAGCCTCCCTCTGTCATCCAAGCCACTATGGAGAGGGCTCTTGGGCAGATACACAAGCTGGGCTAATCTAGCAGGGGCAAAAGAAGGGGGCGCGGGAGGTGGGGGAAGAGGGGAGATTTACATGACTAATATCCATTAAAAAAAATTGTTTTAATAAAACATTTTTTTGGAACTTTTGTTGAATTTGAGGGTAGAGTACAAAATTTGGGAGTTGTTTCAAACATCATACCCTGAAAAAATGTTTAGCTTTCACTTTCCATCATATCCCTAGGAATGTGGTATTTCAGGAACTTTTGTTGAATTTCAGGGCAAAGGCCAAAATTTGGGAGCCTATTTCAACCATAACAGCAAGGGTCATGCCCCATCAAATAGCTAGAGCGTCCACAACATTATCCATGGAAATTATAGCTAGATGCTCGATTTGAGTGGGGTTTTGACCTTTCAGGCTTTAGTCCACCACCAGAATTCATCAACATCAAAATGGTCGAGCATAGCAATATAGTGCCAAAGTAGTTTGTTTGCATACGCTAATTGAACACAACTTCTGAAAAGGCAAACAAGAATAAACAAAATCTTCACTATAAGAAGCTGAGAGGTCAAATTTATTGGGTGGGTTTTGTTGTCAAAATGGTAGCCAATATGTTGATTCTTGTCTCAAAAATAGCTACGAAATTCACTCTATGGAGGTGGTTCATAATAGCAGACAATAACACTTCAAAATGCAAAGTTGCAGCTGCATCGAAGGGCTCTTTCCAGTGATGTGGAATAATGGAGATTTGGGACTCTGCATTTCCTGCAATGAATTTCTTCATGGCCATGTGGTAGGCAACATATTATTAAAACATTCTTTTCACTCCAAACTGAAATCTACCTCCAGTTTTTTCTTTGCAAATTCTAGAGGGATTTTTTTATATGCTTGCTGATTTTGATGAAAAGGAAGCAAAACTTTAGTTATTGCACATTAGGTGGGGTACTTGATCATTCTGGATTGGCTCACTGATTTTTATTGCTCTTCTGTAGCTTATTTTTCATCTTGATGATCAAGATTTAAAGTATATTTATCAATTTTTTAAATGTATCAAAACGCATCAGTATGGGTAGAGTTTGATATTCTCCCATCAAATGTTACTGTTATGTTAGTTTGGAAAGGTTCCATAGTTTGAGGTTTTAAAAGTTGCTATTTATGATTTTTGAAGCTTAAATTTATTATTTTATACATTATTTCAAAATTTATTTGTCAAATTTGTAAGGCTTCTTGCAGGGATTATGGTTTTCTCAAGTTTTTCTACATTACACAAGCACGTGTGAGGTAAAATATGTCACATTTGGACCTGTGCAAACGTAGTGTTAGTATTGAGAGTTTGTTTTCTTAATGGAGCATGGTAAATATCAATCCAGTGTCAGTTTTAATATGCTTGCTGATTTTGATGAAAAGGAAGCAAAATTTTAGTTATTGCACATTAGGTGGGGTACTTGATCATTCGGATTGGCTCACTGATTTTAATTTCTCCTCTCGTAGCTTATTTTTCATCTTGATGATCAATATTTAAAGTATATTTATCAATTTTTTAAATGTAACAAAACACATCAGTATGGGTAGAGTTTGATATTCTCCCATCAAATGTTACTGTTATGTTAGTTTGGCAAGGTTCCATAGTTTGAGGTTTTAAAAGTTGCTATTTATGATTTTTGAAGCTTAAATTTATTATTTTATACATTATTTCAAAATTTATTTGTCAAATTTGTAAGGCTTCTTGTAGGGATTATGGTTTTCTCAACTTTTTCTACATTACACAAGCACATGTGAGGTAAAATATGTCACATTTGGACCTATGCAAACGTAGTGTTAGTATTGAGAGTTTGTTTTCTTAATGGAGCATGGTAAATATCAATCCACTGTCGGCTTTAATAGCCCATGTTCCAGTAGTTTCAGTAGAAATGTTATGTCTGAAACTACATTCATTGTATTTTTATTATATGCATAAGCTTGAAAATTGTAATAGTATCTTAGTAGATAATTCTGCCAAGCCATTTGACTAAAAATATGTGGTAGCAGATGCTCATTTTTAAGTGCTAATTGTTATGAATTCAGAATTATTAACCTTTTCCCTAAATATTGACATGTAGCCCTACATATTACTTGTTTATTGTTCAAGATATGTAGCAGAATAAACAATAAAACATATTTTTATAGATGTTTCATAACTTCTACCAGTTTGTGATTTCATCCCTACAATTTCTAGAGGAGTTGTGAGATATTGTGCCGCAGGGTACATCTTCGCACTGCACAAGCAGGCAAGGCTGCATGTGATCTCTACAAATGCTTCAGAGCATGACTATCCTCAAAGAGCCAGAAAGAGGTGTGGTATGTTGGAAGGCACTGAGGAAGAGCCAAAATTGTTGCAAATCATAGTACACAAGAGTTTGATGTTGGGGATGACAAGTGATGTCGTGGTGATGCACAAGTTACGCGGAAGTGTACGAGTGTGTGCAACATTGTATAGGAGGCATAATTTATCAATTTGTGCAGAAGTGTACACTGAAAAAAATGCTTAAAGCTGAAATGTTTGACTGATCATAAGGAAGAAAAATGATCATAATAAAGAAAAATGGATCTCTACATTGTAGATTCATAACAATCCAATCAATCTCTAACCTTTTAATTAAAATGGATTGTTGGAGAATCTAAAAGTGTTTTTTTTTTTAATTTTTATTTTTGTATAGAATCATAAAAGAAGATAAAGCTAGACTGGGACACTCGGCTAAAGATTTCTAATGTTGTTGCAGAAGGATTAACATATCTTCATCATGACTGTAACCCATGCATTGTTCACAGAGATGTGAACACTTACAAAATTCTTTTAGATGATAATTTTGAGGCACATTTGTCATAATTGGGCATTGCCATGTGCATTTCCTCAGCCAAAACCTACATTGACCCTGAATATGCAAGAACACCAAGGCTTGATAAGAAATTTGTTGTATACAACAAGGACATTCTCATCTTGCCTTACAAAATGCTCAGAAGCTTCACAAATTATATTATTCAAGTATCATGTACAATAATACAAACTTATTGGCTTGAAGTGAATATGGCATCAGAAGCCTTGCTTTGTTTGGTCACTAATCACTCTCCACTTTATAGCCACACGTACAAAATTTATTTTGTGCACTTTTCAAAATGAAGGTACTCTATTCTGCATCATGGGTCCCCTCCCACATTTATCGAATCTCAATCTGAATCACAACATATTTTTGAGTTCGGTAAAACACAATTTAGGGGTAATGTAGGTAACTTAGGCGGGAATTGACATCCCGTATATTCCATTGGAATTAAGAAAAACCTATATGTGCTCCTTGTTATCCAACATTCATAGGCACTGTAAGATTTCAGATATGATGTTTATTATCCTTACAAAGCATATATGTTTTTTAATGGGTTATTACTTCTACCCAAGTAGCAATTTTTGTAAAATAGTGTTTAATATGATACATTTAATAAATGGAAAGAATATGGGTTCATTTAAAAAATCGATAATTTTATTAAATTAATTATGAGTGTAAGAAGTAAAATCAATGTTTTAAATTAAATATTGATGCATTTAATTGTTTATTTAGGGAGTTTTCAACTAAAAAATGATTTGTTTAAGAGTATTTTGTCAAACTATTTACATTTTAAGAATTTTATGTTTTTACACAGTGTGTATACAATTTTAGATCAAATTTCTGGATAAAATTGTGTTCAAATCATTCCCATGAATTAAAATAATATCAAATTTGTTATTGTTTATAAGTATTAAATAAATAAATAATATAATATTATACAATTTCTCCCCAAATAATTAAAAACCACAAATATATCCTTCTAAATCAAATAACTTATACCGTTTGGTGTTAAATATCAACTCTTTATTGAATTTTGTAATGAGATTGCTAGGTCGTTGAAAGGATTGTAGAGATATCTTGGGTTTCAATCAATCTAATTTATGATGAAATGTTGGAATGATTACTCAGTACCAACGAACTTACTCCCTTGTAATCCAACACCAGCTTGCAATACTCTACTTTCCAAATGACCTATGTGTTGAGTTTGAAATGGAGGAACATGTGTTGGGCTCTAGTGCATTTTGCTATAGTTGTTGATTCCCCTTACAAAGTCCTATGAAATCTACATGTCTCCTTGGGAAAATTGAATTGAAAGTAGGTTTTGGTGGCTTTTTCAGTTTGAGTAATTATGTTGCCAAGAAGCAGGAAAATCATGATCTTCATAGATCAATATGGATTCTGAGTGTTGCATCCAAGGAAGGTGGTATTGTTAAAATAGAGCAATTTGAAGAACCCGTTTCTCTGGGAACAATGAAACTCCCACCCAACGTGGATTTGAAAAAATGGAAACCCTACTCTTCACAAAATTGTTTTGTTTAAATATACAACTATAACTAAGAAAACCATAATCTTTAAGCACTACAAGTGCAATGATATATCGAGAGAAATATTTCTAAAATTCAATTTGCCTACACTAAAAAGAGTTAGATCTTATCAAGCAACCTTGGTTGTCACTTGTCGTAGTCACAATCTAATATGTATATGAGCCCAAACAAGGTCACTTTGTAATATGCATACTTGGTGTATGCCATGCTTTGGTGAATGAATAAAAGATTTCTGATTTATCTTTTGGGTTTAATTCCTAGAGTCATATAGTTTCTTTGTTCAAATCGTGATGAGCAACCCCATTTGGATGCCCAATTGGGTAAGGAAACCCTCTTTCAATATATGCAAAGGTGAGACCATTGGGCTTTTATCATTCACTGAGACCATTGTGATTTTGTCCCATAGGCAGTATTTGGTAGCCTCGTTGACAATTAAATATCTTCTTCTTCTTCTTCACTGGGTTGGGATAATTCCTCCCACAACCAAGTCAGGTGCAATCCTAGTGTTCTTGATCATCTGCCTATGGTAACTGGCACATGCCCATGGTAATTCCTCCAATGCAAAAAAAAAACTTAATATGAAGAGGGAAACTACCAAAGGAAAGAATTCATAAAAGAAAATGCAAAGTTTTACAGTGAAAAAATGACATGTCGATTGATATGGTGGATTTGATGTTGTGCTTGCAGTGGGGAAACATTCTCACTCAAGGTGCAAATTTGCCCCTGCCTGCTCCCCTTAAGGTCAGATTTTTACTCAAACTTTTAGTTGCAATGAGTTTTGTTATTTTACTCAACACTTCTTGTATCCAAACCGACAATGTCATTCAAGGGATATCAAATGTATTCATGTTTAGTGCAAATAAAATTGGCCACAAAAGGCTACCACTCATGATATAAAATCTACAAATGTACGGAGGTCTTCATGTATTCATGTTTAGTTAAGATCTCGTGATATAAGATTTGCAAATGTATATGTACGAATTTGAAATGTACAAATAGAACCTTTCAATGTAATGCTTCATCTATATTCCTACACTTACACTATTAATCACACCCCTTATCAACATGTTAACGACAATCCAAAAAAGGCTTTTAAAAAAACCAACCAAAAAACCGATGCAACCACCATCTCAAACACGTTGCAACACTAACACAATTTCACCCAAATAATTAAATACCCCTATAAATCAAATAACATATACCATTCGGCGTTCACATTGCATTGTGCACATGCGATTGCTAGTTTTGTATAAATTCACAAAAATGCTATAATCTGAACAAATGATTGCTCCATGAAACCCAGATTTTACCTGGAAAGATCAAGACTTTTTTGAGAATGACTATTCGGTTTGTTCAACTCTCCCAATAAAACTCCTTGCTCAAACAAATGAATGCAGGTTCTAGATGTTTACAACATTACCCTGCTTCAAAGTCTTCCCTTTCGTCCTGACAAAATGCTCAAAGAATGTAAGCAACAGGGGACGCCGTATTATATGCCCCTGGTTTCATGAGCGGCAGCTTCAGAAGCCCTAGAAACCTATTCACAGAAGTTCGGATCAACCACTATTTCCCTTTCGCCTGTATTAATCTCCGCAGCTCATTGATCTCATGGACTTTGCCTGCTGCAACTATACAAATTCCTTCTCTTTTTCCTCTGCTGTGCTCTCCAAGGTTGCTGACGGAAAGACAGCAAAACAAGGCAGCAAAACTTTTTCATTTTATTTTTTAAAATTTGAAAATGCAGCTAGTATTGTTTAAAAACACAAGTAAATCGACAACCCTATTTGTCTCCTCCTAAAATTTGTTGAGAATCATTAGGAAATATCTCTCCTTTCCTATAATCTTAATAAATCCATTACACTTTAGTATAAGTATATGTGTTATCCCTATAATATAAAAGTAGGGTTAATTTAATTGAGATACTTATTTAGAATCTCAAATAAATAAATGAGACTAGTGGTTTGAAAAAAATTTGACTTGTAAAAGTAAGATTCTAGTTAAATTATTTGGGGAAAAGTAAAAAAGTACACAAGATTTGAGTTAAAGAGGACGTGCTCTCTCTTTGAAGTGTAAAAAGGGGGTAAAATTTGTAAGGATGAGTGACTTAGTGAAGTGTCTCGACTATACATTAGGGTAATGCTTCTTTTTACAGATTTTTGCATCAAAGTTTACACAAAAATGTGTAAACATGAATTATGATCAAATATAGAAACATACGGTGAATCTACATATCTAAATCATTATTGATAGATCATGAACATATCTTAGCTCGATAAGTGATTCAACCGAGAAAATTAAATAAATAAGTGGGGTATAATGAATTCCTTCTTACTTTTTTAATTTCTAGATTGGGGTTAGAGATAGGATGTATATTGATTATTGATTATGTACTCAAATCAAAGTATACACATGTAGCAATTTGTAAGATATATCAACTAGAACACGCGCTAAATAAAATGAAGCATGAGAAAGTAAGTGCACTAAGCCATTTGACTAGTCAAAAGCTTATTTGTGTCTTACAAAGTGATGAAGAGGCTAGAAATGTCTTGTAAATGTTTCATCTTTCGATTCTAGATGTATGCGATCTCATGAGACAAAATTGTTATTTAGTGACCGAGTCATTTGGCGGTTTTATCCTTATTTGGTAGTTCCATCTAGAATAACAATGGATTTCTACAACTTTATATGCCTCTATGACTAACTATATAATATGCTTTGTTGTAAGATATCAGAATTGTAAATATGGAAAACCCTCCATAATTAATTGAAATGACCCAAAACCCTAACCATGGGTGAAACCCTCAAAAGATTAGTGTTTGAGTTGAAGTAAAATCCATACACCACTTGTAGTGGCACTACTCTAAAAAGGTCTCAAACCGCACGGGGTCTTCATGTTGAGATGTGATATTTATATGGATATAACTACATTTGATAACTCGATCACTTGATAATTCTTTGTTATGGTTTACTTTGTTTGTGCTTGACTTTTTTTTGAGGCTTTTGGCTAAGGAAGCTTGACTCTATAACTTAGTTTGGATTGTTTTAGCCTTGATCGGGGGCTACTCCTAATGTGTGTTGTGGATTTAGGAAGATTTAAGAGAGCTTCGTATGCCCTTTAAGTGATATTTTCTTGTGTATCTCTTGAAAGTGTTAGGTGAGTAAATGAGTGCATTTGACTTGCTTATATAGGGTTTTGTAGGTATAATTTCACATTAATGTTGATCCATGAGGAAAACATCAATCCATAAAAAATATAAAGATAAGAAATTGGTCATTGGGTGTTACCGGACAAAACCGTTACTTTTGGACCAAACCGTTTGATGGTTTTGTCTAGGTGAGAAATGCAATGCTATAAGCTTTGTGCATGACAATTGGGATGACTAAACTATTTTGGATTGATGTGAGATTTTTTAAGAGTGGCTAAGTAGTGTAATAATGAGAGAAAGAGTAGCAATAAGGCTTTGGATATAGCAATTAGGCTTGAAATATGTGCACAAGGCATGATTTAGGAGTAAAGTCAATGTTGACATTAAAATATAAAGATAAGAAATTGGTCACTGGGTGTTTCTGGACAAAATTGTTACTTTTGGACCAAACCATTTAATGGTTTTTTCTAGGTGAGAAATACAATGCTATAAGCTTTTGTGCATGAAATTTGGGATGACTAAACTATTTTGGATTGATGTGAGCTTTTTTAGAATGGATGAGTAGTGTAATAAAGAGAGCAAGAGTAATAATAAGGCATATCAACTAGGCTTGAAATGTGTGCACAAGGCATGATTTAGGAGTAAGGTCAATGTTGACATTATCAAGTGATAAATTACCAAATATAGGTGTTCACATTTGGCCCCCCCATTTGAGCTAGGAAATGAAATTTACTTAAAGGAAAAGATACCTAAGTATGTAAACAATCTATTTCTTTGCTTTCGGTTTGTTTGTTTGATTGAGATGTTTGAAGTACTTGCAAGATCCCAATGTGAAAACCCATAATATATGATGACGTTGATATGCATATGGAAAGAATTCAACTTTAAAACTATAATTAATTTGAAATTGAAGTTTGAAAAATGAAAGAGAACATAGCATAGAAAGAATACACTTGTTTTCCTTACCAAAGTAAAATCTTCATATTTGAATCACTTGGAGAGAGGTATTGATTTTGTACCGTTGGAGAACTAGGGTGACATATCCCAATTTGGAGAATAATTCATAACAATGAAGGGAATTGGATGTCCCAACACACCTAATAATAGAATTTTGGTGTCCCAACGCATGAAAGAAGGGTTTCATAGGTGTCTAGCTACCCAAAATAAGCCTTCGAAAGAGAGTGAGAGGAAGGGCATCATAGAGCATCTAGCCACCCAAAAATCCTTCCACCCACAAAATTGCACCATTGTAATCAGATCTAGGTCCCAAATGTAAAACTTTGCAAAATTGAAATGGGAATGAGTACTCGTGCCACACTATTCATTGTATGGGTTCCATGTGTAAAGCTAGAGGATAATGAAACATGTCAATGTTCCATCACATCGTTTCATTACAAAGTGTTTATGATTTTCAATATGCACAAAGTTGAAAGGGAATGAAGTACTCATGCCCCCACATTCTATATAAAAGTGTAGTAAACTCTACTATGAACTATGTAATCTATCCTTGAATCTAAATTAGAAACTTGTAAAAGTATTTATGTTCCACAAAAATTGAATAGGATGTCAAAAAAATACCCAAGGCGGTACCATTTATTTAGGACACTAACGTTTGACACTTCCACCCTTATCATTCAATTTTGTCTAGGAAAAAATTATGCAAATTATTTTTATATGGTCATATATTATGTAATCTTTATGTGTTCATAAATTACATTAATATTTATGTGATAACTCAGCTTAGTGCCCCTCTTTTGAGGTAAGTGACATTCTTTATATCACTCAAATCAAAAGAATTGAAGTGTGTCCATGTTGATATGGAATATGGTCATCATTGGATCACGAATAATATAGTTGTAGGTGGCTACCATTTACAACCGGGATGTACAAGAGAGTGTGCATGGCACAAAGAGACAACACAAACACCAAGCATAAAATTTAATGGCATAAAATCACATAATCATACAAGTATAACAATAAATGTCACATATACTATCATAGAAAATGTTGAGAGTTGCATACAAGGGACATAATAGTGTCACACACACAAACAAGGGTTGTATGGTTGCATAAGCAAAGGCAACTGAGGCCACAAACAAGGTACACCTAAGAGTCTAACACACACAAGATAAGCACATAAACAATCAAATGTGTGATAATAACAAGTAGACAATAGCTAATATGCACATGGAAAAAGATATAATCATCTTGTATAGTAAATATGTGTTAGTCCTGTTGGAAGCACAATCACTGAGAGGTGGGGTGAATCAGTGAGTAATAAAACTTTTCACTCACTTAAACAAGTTCATCTATTAACCATAGAATTAACCATTAAGCATGCATCCATAAAAACATAACCATAGAAGAGTAAATGAGAGCACATCAACACAAGAACACAAGATGTAAGTGGAAAGACCTTAAGGGGAAGAAAACCCACTAAAACATAACTTTATTAGAGAAATGAATCAAATTTAGCGAAGCACCAACTCAACAAGGAGCACTAACCCCTAGGTTTAGTAAGGCACCAACTCCAAAAAGAGCAACACCCTAGTTTATTAAGAGGACTAACCCTACAAGGAGGCACCAACCCCCAAGATGACTCAAAACAAACCAAAGCCACCTAAAATGTTTATCATCTCTTATTTTTTGTTGTCAACAACGATGATGACACTTTGAATCTCTCTTTCCTTCCTTCTTCTTCAAATATGCTCTCTAGATCAACTCACTTAAATCTTCTTCACCAAGTTGATTAGGCCTAATGACTGACACTTAAACACATGCACACACTCTAGAATCTCTACACATAATATTTTCCATCTCTTTGTGGTCACAAAGACCCTTTACACCTTCTCTTCTCTTCCCTCTAGCTCACACTTTCACTCACACACTAAAACTAGATCAAATGAGCCTTCTTCACTTGCTTTTATACATGTCTTATGAACTTAAAATATGTAGTTTGACCAAAATAGAGTAAAATATATCATAAAATCATAAAAACATGATAAAAACATCACACAATGGACCATAAGGTTGGAACCATCTAGACCTCCATTAGGACTCAAGAATCCCTAAAACACCAAAAAGACCTACTCACTAAAAATGAAATATTCTAGAGAAAAAACACCTTCACAAAAACACATACACCACTTAGACATGTTGTATAAGCCTTCAAAAACTCCAAAACCATGAAACACTCTGCACCATCATCTCACCTCATGAAGCCACTTGAGAACAAGCACAACTACCATGCCCAAAATTAGTCTTTAGAAAACAAGCTCAAAACCACATAAAATGACCTCATCCATGCAAGTGTAATATAAAAATGGAAAGATCGTGACTTCAAGGCCATAAATAAGTGTATATGATTCCATAAATTATATTGTAATGCCTCCAAAACTCTTCTGCAACCAGGTCACATGAAATTGCCCAAAACTAGTCATACAAAATGGACTTCAACAGATCTCCTAATGGCATAAAATGATCTGAAACCATCATAAACATGTAGGAAAAATCCCATAATTCATCCACAACCAATTTAGTCACTGGTCCAATACAAAACTTGAGAGGAAACTAAACTTTTCTAGAAATTTGTATTTTTGAGTGGGGCACACACACAACCAAGACACCTAACTTACATATGGAGAAACCTAAGAGAGTCCAATACAACCTCAAATCATCAAATTTGATCAAAAATAAATTTTGGGCATGATACAACAAGTTATTCTACTATAAGACTAGTGTTTTGAGAGGGTTTAAAACCAATTTTCCTTCTTAATGATTGTTCATAAAAATCTGACAATCAAATGACCTCATTCCACTTGGAAAAACTTCTTAGTAGACCTCTTCAAATTTACCCAAGATCTTGGGTCCCCATGAAAATCACACATGTTCTAATGAGCATCAAACTGACCAAATTCAATCTTGGTTTCTCACTTCAACAACTCGGTAGAGGTAAAAATGACATATCTTGTAAAATCTTCATCATTTGAACCACACATTCATATCAACATGCCAACACATCTCCAATACTCACATTTTCTCAAATACACTTAGAAATGATGACTCCACCTCATTAGGGCATGCTTTCTTAAGGATTAGGTCTAGGAAAAAACCTAAAAACTCACTTTCCATGCAATATGCTCAAAGTATTGACCTCAAACTTCACCAACATGCTAGAAACAACTTTCCACAACTCTAACATAGCTCACATTTGCATACCTAGCTCTAAAACATATCATCTCACCTCATTTGGTCACCTAGGGCTTGAGAATAGGTCTAGTGAAGACCTAGAAACCATGTCCAACACCTGAACCAACACTCTAAGACACTTTCTGAGTGTCCCAACACTTCATACTCATTCTCCCCATGCTTTCACCATGTACATCCAACTGGTACACACATGTACTCCATCATATCATACCATAACTTATGACTAGGCCTCCAAATTATGCCTCTTGAACATGTTTGTTTCACTAAATCTGACCTCCTCATTCCTTTGGCACACTTGCACACCTGTTAGGCCCTTCAACACACTATATGACATCACTACACCATCCTCTTAACATTACATCACCTCTACAAGACACCATGAGCCATCACACCTACTCATGAACCCACGCAAATCACCATATCATCACCAAGACCAAGCAACTCAACTAACACTATCAATCAACCTTCATGTTTCTTATCTCTTTTGACATTAGACATTCAATGCCAATGAAAAAAACCTACAACATTACTCTTTTGACATCAATGATAACATACTACCAACAATCTCCCCTTTGTCATTGATGGTAAACCCATTGATGAAAAACACACAAAACTCATTCTCTCCTAAGGATGCACATGTCATCAGTTCATTCTCCCCTTTTGACATTAATGACAAAGAAAACATACCTGCAACAACTTCTTCTGACAACACTAGGCTCACCTTTTGGTTGGAAACATCAACCAAACAAAACAAGGTCCATTTGACCTTCTTCTTCTCTAATTTTGACTCTTTGAGCAACACTGGAGCAAAATGACTCTCCCTAAGTAGATACATACCTCTAAAAATTGACATACCTATCTTTTTAACTCTTCATGAGTGCTAAAATGAATGAGTAACTTGCATACATGTATTTTTGAGCTGAAAACAACTCTTATTGACTCCCTCTGGGTCTTTGATCGTTGGATACCATCTCTTACAACATTCAAGAAAATACAACAAACCATTTTCATACCTTGGACCTTCTCTCTTCAACTCCTAGGTTGATCAAGTCATCATGTCACCATACACAACTCTCTTCAACCTGTTTTCATGCGTCATACTCATTCTTGGAAAAAATCACCTACTCAAGGAGCTTAGCTCAACTCTCCCTTAGCTCTTATGATTGATTCCAATGTCGTCTTGAGACTTCAAACTTTCTAGGATAAATGCACTCACCTTCTTAACTCTTGGCATATCATACTGCTATGATGGAACCCTACTCATATCCCCTTGTCATAAAGCACTCTCTCTCTCTCTCAAGAAGAGAATCATGACACAACTCAACAACTTCTCATCACCAACCTGCTATCAATTTAGATACAAGAAATAATCTTTTTATTATCTTACAAAGTGCCAACAATACTTCTCAAACTTTGCCAACAAGTTTCAACCACATTCATTCATCGTACTCACCTTTAAAGTACTATATAAACATTGGAAAGTACCTTATCAACAACATATAACACTTGGAGCAACTTTGAGTCCAACATGACTTTCTAAGCAATCAATCATTCTTAGGAACTCAATAACATGTGATCTAAACCAAAACAAGTCATTAACATACCTCAATCATGACATTCATACAATCACCTCTTTATGATGATACCTCATGCATTAGTAGATATAACCTAAGAAAACATGGTACATGTACCATCTTGACCTTCTTGCACAACAAACATAATGACTTCTAGGTCTAACTCTACTCCATGGCCTTCAACTATATGACCATCTTCACTTCAAAAGACCTTATCAATTATTCAAACCTTACTGGAGTTAATCTTACTTGTTTTGACTTCTTCAAACCCATTAGATCCCTACAACATTGCTTTTGGATAGCACAAACCTATTCAAGGTCTCAAAACACAATCTTAAGCTCATTATCACTTTTATCTCCATGTCCTTATTACTTCTAGGTCTTCTAGTTATCCATGAACACTGACACTTCATACCAAGGGACTCAATGACAAACTCAAGCTTCTTATCTTCATTTATGTATTGCTTTAACATGATATGCTAGAAAAGACTATGTATTACATACCTTGAGATCGAGATATATCTTTTAAGGGTCTTTACCCCGATTCATTTTGTAAAAGAACTATTCATGAGATCTTTGTACTTTTCCTGAATTAGATTCTGTAGCCTTCTTAGATCCTCAGGTCACTCATATTACATAAGAACATATTGGTCTTATCAAACCAATTTCCATCTCAAGATATATATGCTTATATAGATCTCTAGACACAAATTTAGCTCAACAATGCATATCAACCTATCTATAATGACGTCATACCTCACAACATCATGACTAGGTCTCCATCATGGTTCCAAACACATAACATTCTTCAAAACAATCAAACAACTTACACGCCACCTCCTTATATCCTTTTGATGCTTTCCATATGATAACAACTTGAAAATAGTGACAAAATAGATCAATCATACCTTTAAGAACACACCAAACAATGTTACCAATCCTAGAAGACCTTTTCAACATATTTCAAGATACTCATAATGCCCCAAATATCTTGATCTACTTCATATTGGTTGGGTAACTCATATTTTCTACACACCTTTATGAACTAACACTTCTAAGCTTAACACATTCTAACTTGTGCCTTCAAGAAGTCTATCAAATTTTCCTTGGTCCTGTGCACACCCAAAATTCTAATAAATCTAAGCTTTTATCCAAGTTTTATGCCCTCAAATATCCATTTAGGGTATTTTTATTTATTCAAAAGGACATATTGGTCTTAAAAACCAATTTCTTGTAGTTCAAGGTTTGCTTTCAAACTCAAACACTTTTCTTTTTTCAGACAAACATCTCAAATAGCTCTATTTGTCAATCTTTATACCTTGTTGAAACTCATTACTATGTCAACATTGTTGAATCTTATCATACCCTATCAACTAGGTCTATATAGACCTCAAGCATGTCCTCAAACCACTAAGTAAACCCATATTTCATTATGCTCTATCAATTTTTGTCAACCAACTCAAAGCATATTGTTTCTTCATCAAAAAATGCATTTAGGAGCAAGAGAACACATACCTTAGAGAAAAGTGCACAATTAATACTTACTTCTACCTTAGACTTTGTAATGATAGATCACTTAGATCCTCCTCGAACACATATGACTCCTCAAACTACATGAGGAATTACTTCCTTCTTAATCGAGTTAACTAAGAGCCCGATGAAACCTAAATAAGTTTTCCAAGACATCTTGATACATTTGTTTTGTCTAAATGATGCTTCGCCCTTTCAACCATCAAACACACTTTGGAGCTCAATCTCTTGGATCACACAGGACTGATTAGGACTCTAATTATTCCATAACAACAACCCTTTTACACAACTCCATAAATTACTTTCATTCACTTCAAGCTCCCATGTCTTCATGCTTTCTTTAAATGATGAATGTCTCTAAGAAGCTTAGTAGAGACATCCCACATCATGGGGATCTAGAACAATAACTTTAAGAGATTTCAAGACCTCATTGGCACTTATGACTCAACTTTTTCATCCTTCTTCATATCAGCAACATGTGAACTACCTTGATTGCTCCAACAACTATCTTCGCTAGATTATATTGATTTATTTTTAGTTTACATGCCTTATCTTTCCTTTTCTCGTACTCAAGGAGCTTGAAACCTCTTTTTCCTTCAAGTGCCATGAAAATAGAACTTTACAATGTGATTAATGTTAGGAAATAAGATATAAAATATGTGGAATAATCCCTTATTAATCGCAACAAGTATAGAAACTAATATCGAAAATATTAGGATCTCAAATAAAAGTGTAGAATAAATAACACAACACGAAGAAACAAGATTTAACGTGGTTCACCCAATTTGGGCTACATCCACCAAGAATCACTTGCTCAAATTTTATTACAAGCCTCCATCTCTCTCAATACAATACCCAGATCCGTTTGAGCTATGCTCAACAAACTCTAGAATTCACACCCGAATTCAAAACATCTTGCAAGACATTTGCTTATATTTGTATCATATGCATAAGACCATATAAATAGACAATTGCTTAAGTAGTTTGATACTGAAAACCATGGGTAAAAAAACCGTGGGTATTAAAACCATGGGAAAAAAAACCGTGGGTATCAAAACAATGGGTACCGAAAAAACATGGGCCCAAAAACAACCCATAACGGTTACCCATTACCCATGGGTTAATAAACCACCCATGAAAATTTTCTTTGGGGGCTTCACCCCGAACCCCCTGACCCGCTCACCGGCGAGTGGGACCGCCGTAAAAATACCCGAGTGTAACACATAGAAGGTGTACCACACTCTAACATGAAAATAGGCTCCACAAACATAAGAATCTCCCACTTGAGACTAATTTTCACTTAGCAAGCTTCTCAACCCTTCTTGTCATCCATGAAGTCCAACCAAATCTGAACATAGCTTTAGTTTATCCCTTTTGACCACCTTCGTCATCATGTCTCAGTAGGATTGATTGGTATGAATCTTCTCAACTTCAACTTATCTTCCTCCAAAGCTGTCTCGATGAAGTGATAGCTCAAGCTGTCCATATATGCTTCATCCTAGAGTGGAAAGCAGAGTTCTTAGCTAGGTGTATGGCACTGACTATCACTATGTAACTTAAATTCCTCTCGCTATGCCCCAACTCCTCAAGTAATTGTTGTAACCAAATCATCTCTTTACTTTGCCTTTGTATCCAACATACTTATCTCAAATCTACGTGGTTGATAAAGCCACCAACTTACGTAGTCGTGAAATCCGATTCTCACTTTGTTGTCCCACCTACGGTGTAAATATAACCTCTTGTGCTCCTCCTACTATCAACATCTCCAGCCATATCGAATCTACATAACCACGTAAAGTGGTGTCGATCCATCAGAGCACAAAATTGTCCCCATGGTCCCTCTCAAATGATTTGAAGGATCCACTTTCTGCTTTGCCAATGCTATTTACCTAGATCACTCATAAATCTACTCACTGATACTTTGCATGGGCAATATCGGGCCTAGTGCACACCATAGCATACATCAAAGCGCCAACCTATGCCGATGAGTAAGGTACCTTGGACATCTGGTTTCTTTCTGCTTTCTTCTTGGGACACTTGCTCCTTTGATAACTTAAAATGGCTCGCCAAAGGAGTCCCAACGGTTTAGCATCCTACATGTTAAACCTATCAATACCTTCTTAATGTACTCTTCCGAGATAAAGTCGGCTTCCATTCCTTCCTATCCCGAGTTATCTTCATACTAAGGATTTGTCTGGTGACCCCAAATCCTTCATATCAAAGGATTCTTAGCTATTTCTTGAGTACTTTTTTTTCTGCATGTTTTTACTAACTGCAACCAACATGTCATCAACATACAAACACAGGATAATATAACTTCCATCCTCAAATTTCTTTGTATACACGCAATGGTCGAATGACATCTAATATAACCTTGCTCCATCATGAAGCTATCAAACTTCTTATACCATTGACATGGAGCTTATTTCAAGCCATACAAGCTTCTTCTTGGTTTGCACACCATCTCCTCTTTACCTTTGACTTCATATCCTTACATTTTGCTGCATATATAGCTCCTCCTCTAAATCACCATGGAGAAATGCTGAGTCTTTACATCTAATTTTTCTAAGTGTAAGTCTTATGCTTTAACTCTTATTCCAAGAACAATTTTGATAGAAGTCATTTTTACTACGGAGAAAAAATCTCATCAAAATTTATACCTTGTTTCTATCAAACCCTTGACCACCAACCGAGGCCTTATATCTTTTCTTTCCTCCTTCTTCATCTTTAACTTGTACACCCACTTGTTCGCAATGCTCTTTTGCCTTTCGGTAGCTTCACCAAATCCCAAGTCTGGTTCTCCATGAGAGACTTATGTTCCTCATCCATGGCTTGCTCCCACTTCTTACTTGGCATCTACCTACATTTGCTTCATCAAATCTCTCTCGGCTCTTCACTATCGGTGAGTAATAAATAATAAAGATAAGGAGAAAAACGTTCGGGTTCTTTTTCTTACCCTAGAAGACCTCCTCACTTTGTAGGAATTTGGGGTTCTAGTTGAGTAGGTTCGTGAGCTTGATTCATGGGTCACTTTCACATCCGAAGATTCTCTACCACTGCATATTCTTTCTTGGATTCTTCCCTATTTTCCTGCAACTGTTTCTTATACATGACTTTCTCATTAAAGACCACATCCGTAGACCGAATGATTTTCTTGTCTTTAATACTCCAACATTTAAATCCAAAGTCATCACCACCATAACCAATAAAAGTACATTTTTCGGATTTAGCCTCTAGCTTGGTCCTATCATCCTTGTCAATATGAACAAACACCTCACATCCAAAGACTCTAAGAAATGAGTAATCAACTTTCTTACCGTACTTAAGCCTCCATCCAAGGCACTTGAGGGTCCTTTGTTTATTAAGTACAAATTTGTGCTCACCGCTTCTACCCAAAAATAAAAAGGCGATCTGCATGTAACCTCATGCTCCTAGCACGTTCCATTATTGTTCTGTTCATCCTTTCTGATACCCCATTCTGCTGTGGAGTTCCTGGAACCGTCTTTTGCCTACAGATTCCATTCTTAGAATAGTAATCATTAAATTCATTGTTGCAATACTCCCCTCCATTATCTGACCTGAGACATTTTAGCTTAAGACCTGTTTCATTCTCTAAAAGGATTTCCATTTAACAAAAGTGTCAAATACATCGATTTGTTTCTAATACAATAAACCCAAACTTTCCTTGTTGCATCATCAATAAAAGTAACATAATAACTTGAACCCCAAGAGATGATACAGTGGCCCCACACATCGAATGCACCAGCTCTAACTTACTCTCTTTCTTTGTAGGTCCAACCTTGAAACCTTACTCGCTTATGTTTCCCATATATGCAAAGTCCTCACAGAAATCCAAACATGTTTCTTTCGTATATCCAGGAAAATTCTTCTTTATGATGTCAAGCCCTTATGGCTCATATGGTGAGCCTATAGTGCCATAATGTTGTATCGCATCACTGAAGCCACAAGATTACAATCATTAGTACTATTAGTGGATAAATACAAGGTTCCAACCTTTCTTACCTCTTGCCACAAGAGCACCTTGGTAACCTTCAAGAGTCACCTTGTAAATATTACAATACAACCATCACTTCCCGATTTCCCCCCGATATCAAATTTCTCCTTAATGTAGGCAAATGTCGACATCCTTCAATAGCCATATATTCCCATTCTACATCTTAACCTCGAATAGAACCTTTTCCAACTATCTTTCAATAAGGCTCATCATCACCAAGAAAAACATGCCCAAAATCCTTGAACATAATCAACAAAATAATGCCTATGTGGAGTAGCATGAAAAGAAGCCCCCTGAATCTAAAATCCAAGATTCAATAATATTATGTAAAGAAAGAATCAAAGCATCTGGCATATATTACTCGATGCCACATTTGCCTCCTTGTTTTTTCTTCTGTTGTTTCTTCTTGTCCCAAAGCTCCCAATAGTCTTTCTTTGCATGCCTAGACTTTCCACAGTTCTAACATACAATCTTGCTCTTGGATTTTGGCCTTGCCCGATCTTTCGATTTTCCACAAGTTTCGCTATTCTTCTATCTCCCTCTAGTTTCCCTTTGTCAAAGCATTCCATGAAGTAGAAGATTCCCGGAGTTTTTTTTCTTCGCATTTCCTCGCTTAGAATCACCCCTACAACATCCTCAAACTTCAACTTCAAGTTATTTGGAACCGAGTTATCGCCATTACTGCTATTCCAACTTTCGGGTAAAGAGCACATAATTAATAAAGCCCTAACTTCTTCATCAAATTCTATTGTAACAAAAGATAGCATATTCACAACAAAGTATTGAAATCATTTAAATGATCTCACACTCTTGAACTATTCTCAAACATCTTCATATTAAACAACTTTTTCATTAAAAATATCTTATTAGAGGCGAGAGGGTTTTTCATACAACTTCCTAATACATCCATCATTCTTTTGTAGTCTTTTCCTTTGAAACATTAAATAAACCGAAGAAGATGCAAGACACAATTTGGATCGTTCAAGTGCCTTCCGATCGAACAAATCCCATTCCACATCTATCATACTCGAGGGTTTGTTCACCTTCTCAGACAACGAAGTATAAAGATCCTTCGATAAAGGTAATCTTCCATCTGCATCTTCCAAAGAGAAATTCTGCCGTTGAATTTATCAACCCTATATCTTCCATCATCTACCATAGCTCCCAGTCAAGATAAAACTTTCCCTGCGATTCAACACTTACAGTAGAAACCAAACCAGGCTCGATACCAATTGTTAGGAAATAAGATATAAAATATGCATAAGGAATAATCCCATACAGAATCGAAACAATAGAAACTAATATGCGAGAAAATATTACGAGATCTCAAATAAAAGTGCAGAATAAATAACACAACACGAGAGAGATAAGATTTAACGTGGTTCACCCAATTTGGGCTCGTCCACCAAGAATCACTTGCTGGCATTTTATTACAAGCCTCCACTCTCTCAATACAATACCCAAATCCGTTTGGAGCTATGCTCAACAAACTCTCTGAGAATTCACACCCGAATTCAAAACACATCTGCAATACATTTTCTTATATTTGTATCATATGCATAAGACCATATAAATAGACAATTGCTTAAGTAGTTTGATACAAAACCATGGGTAAAAAATCGTGGGTATTAAAACCATGGGAAAAAAATCGTGGGTATCAAAACAATGGGTACAAAAAAAAACATGGGCCCAAAACTGCCCATAAAGGTTACCCATTACCCATGGGTTAATAAACCACCCATGAAAATTTCTTGGGGCTTCACCCTGAACCCCCGACCCACTCAGGTTAGTGCAAGCCGGGACCGCTATAAAAAAATACCAGTGTAACACATAGAAGGTGTACCACACTCTAACATGAAAATAGGCTCCACAAACATAACAACTAACATGATTATAGTTATAACACACAAATTCACTCTTACCTCTTTATTGGTATGAACTGAAAATTCTTCCATAATTCCATGAGTCCTCATACTTGAATGAATTTCTACACTCTTTTTCTCTATGTCCAAAACCATTACAACTATAACAATAATCATTAAAGACATTATCATACCTTGATGCATTAGGTTGTCTAACATACCTTTTATTTTCATAGCTCTTGAATTTGTTTTGCATCCGATCTACCTTGGAACTTTGGCCAACAACCTCCTAATCGAGTAGTATCCTTTTGAATCACCTATTTACCTTTTAGGTTCTTCTTGAACCCTAGACCATTCCTATCTCCTGCATGTAGATTTTTGACTATCCAAGAGATAATCTAGATCCTTAGAGATATTTTCAAACTCGAAATGATCTCACCTTACTAGTAGCTTTAGTAACTTCTTCCCTTAGAGACACCACTTCCTTTTCAAACCTAATGCACTCTTCATCCTTAGCTTTTAGGCTTGTAGCTATAGTATCCATTTGAGTCTCTAATTTGTTTGATGATCTTATCATACTGTTGGTGTCATTCCAATGCTTCTCCTTAAGAACATGAATCTTTTCTTCATACTCCTTGACTTGTGCCTTGAGTTTCTTGTTCTTCTTCTTTGCATGCTTCAATTCTTCTTGAATACACATCAACTTAGTTTCAAGATCAACTTCTTCTTCTTCTAAATGCATACATGAGCCACCATATATGGAACCTTCATTATTAGAACTCCCAACACCCTTGGCCATGAAAATAACTTCATTTCCAACATCTTCATGCTTAGACTTAGAATTAGATTAAAAACACCAGCTTCACTACTCACCTCTGATGAGCTACAATCCTCCTTGGAGTAAAAGCTTCTCTTGGAATTCTTCTTGTCCTCAAACTTCCTGAAATTCTTCTTACCTTTATCAAACTTATGAATCTTCTTGTCATCATCATGGTCATCATCATGTTATTTTCCCTTATGCTTGTGAGGAAATTTGTTTGCAAAATGTCCAATCTCTCCACAATTGAAACACTTGAAGGGAAACTTACCCTTATACTTTCTTGAACATGTTTTAAACTTCCTAAAACATGGCAATCAACTCATCATCATCAATATCATAAACATCATCATCCAAGTTCTTCTTACCTTTTGACTTCTTCTTAACTTTGAAGGTTGCTTCCTTCTTAAGGGGTTTATCCACACATGTTCTCATCTCATAAGCAATCAAGATACCATGGAGTTCATCCATCAACATAGTACTAGATCCTTGGATTCTTCTATAGCTGAGACTTTAGGATAAAATTTAGGAGTGAGAGATCTCATAACCTTCTGTACCACCACAACTTCTTTGACATCTTCTCCTCATCCTCTAATGGTATTGATAATTTGATCAACTATGAGAAGATATGCATTAATGGTTTCTTCTTCTTTCATCTGCAAACTTTCAAAATGATTTCTATAGGTATGTATCTTTTCAACTTCACCTTGAAATCACTTTTATAGATCAATTGTAACTTGTCACACATAGCCTTAGTTGTAGTATATTGCATCACCTTGACAAACTACATGAGTTTGATGTTGCAAGCACTGCCAAACCACACAAGACAACATTCATGGCTTTATAGTTATCATTACCAACCTTCTTAATAATTACATCAATTGGAGGGTTTTGAGGAATAGTGAAGCCATCTAAAATTGATTTCCATATATCACGTCCTAAATACATTATGTGAGTTCTCATCCTAATAATACGTAAAAGCATGATTTGTCCCATTAAACACATGATCTTTGCTAATAAAGGAACCATTTGTTGACTCGTTGTTTTGTATGCTTGAAGATCACCTCATGCATGTTAAGTTTTCTTGAAAACTTGCTATGATACCAATTTTTGGAAGAACAATCACTAATAGGGGGTGAATTAGTGAGAAATAAAACTTTTCATTGCTTAAACAATTTCATCCATTAACCATTTAATTAACCATTAAACATGCATCCATAAGAACATAACCATAAAAGAGAAAATGAGAGCACATCAACACAAGAACATAAGATGTAAGTGGGAAACCCTCAAGGGGAAGAAAATCACTAAAACATAACTTTATTAGATAAATGAATCAAATTTAGTTGAGCATCTACGTTTAGTGGGGCAACCCCACAAGGAGCACCCACCCCTAGTTTAGTAGAGCACCAACCATATAAGGAGGTACCAACCCCGAGATGACTCAAAAGAAACCAAATCCACCTGAAATGTTTATCACATATGATTTTTGTTATAAAAACTAATGATGACACTTTGAATCCCTTTTCCTTCTTCTTCAAATCTATTCTCTAGGTCAACTCACTCTAGATCTTCTTCACCAAGCTAATTAGGTCTAATGACCTATCACTTCAACACATTCACACACTCTATAACATCTACACAAAATAATATTTTCCCTCTCTTTTTGGTCATAAATACCATCTACACATTCTCTTCTCTTCACTCTAGCTCACACTTTCACTCACACACTAAAACTAGCTCAAATGAGCCTTCTTCACTAGTTTTATACCTATCATCTGAACTTAAAACATGTAGTTCGGCCATAAAATAGTAATACATCATAAAATCATAATAACATGATAAAAACATCACACAATAGACCATATAGGTTGGAACCATCATCTAGAACCATCTAGACCTCTATTAGGACTCAAGAAGCCCTAAAACACCAAAAAGACCTACTCACCAAAAATGGAATATTATAGAGAAAAACCACCTTCAAAAAAACTCATACAACACTTAGACATGTTTTCTAAGCCTTAAAAAAACTCCAAAAACCATGAAACACTCTACACCATCATCTCACCTCATGAAGCCACTTGAGAACAAGCACAACTACCATGCCCCAAAACTAGTCTTTAGAAAACAAGCTCAAAACCACATCAAATGACCTCATCCATGCAAGTGTAATATACCAATGGAAATATCATGACCTCAGGGTCCTAATTGAATGAAAATTATTCCATGGATCATATTATAACACCTCTAAAAATCTTCTACAACTAGGTCACCTAAAATTGCCCTAAAACCAATCATGCAAAATGGAATTCAACAAACCTCTAATGGCACAAAAATGATCTAAAACCATCATGGAAATGTATGAAAACTACCATAATTCATACACAACCAATTTAGTCACCTGGTTTAATCAAAACTTGAGAGAAAAATGAAAATTTCTAGAAACTTACATTTTTGAGTGGAGCGCACACACATCCAAGACACCTAACTTACATCTGGAGAAACCTAAAGATTCCAATACAACCTAAAATCATCACATTTGACCATATAATCAATTTTGGGCATGATATAACAATTTATTCTCCATCGCTCTCTAGGACTAATGTTTTAAGAGGATTTAAAACTAGTTTTCCTTCTTAACGATTGTTCATAAAACTTTGACGATCAAATGACCTCATTCCACTTGTAAAAAATTCTTAGAAAAACTATTAAACTTACCCAAGATCTTGTATCCCCATGAAAAGTACACATGCCAATGAACATCTAACTAACCAAATTCGACCTTGGTTTCTCACTTCAATAACTCAGTAGAGGTAAAAATGACATATCTTGCAAAATATTCATCATTTGAACCTAAAATTTAGAAAAACCTTCATATCAACATGCAAACACATCTCAATACTCAACTTTTCTAAAATACACACAAAATGATAATTCTACCTCATTAGGGCATGCTTTCTTAAGGACTAGGTTTAGAAACAGACCTAAAACTCACTTTCCATGCAATATGCTCAAAGTAATGACCTCAAAATTCACCAAAATTCTAGAAGAAACTTTCCACAACTCTAACATAGCTCATATTTGCATACCTATCTCTAAATTAGTTCATCTCACCTCATTTGGTCACCCATGGCTTGAGAATAGGTCTAGTAAAGACCTATAAACCTTGTCCAACACCTAAACCAACACTCTAAGACACTTCAAAAGTGTCCCAACACTTCATACTCATGATCTATATGCTTTTGCCATGCATATCTTATTGCTACACATTTGTAATCCATCATATCACACCATACATGTTGATGAGGCCTCCAAATTAGACCTCTTGAACATGCTTTTTAAACAAAATATGATTTCCTTATCACTTTGGCACACTTGCACACCTGCTAGGACCTTCAACACACTGCATGACATCATCACACCATCCTCTTAACATCAGTATCACCTTTATAAGACACCACAAGCCATCAAACCTACTCAAGAACCCATGCAAGCCACCATATCATCACCGAGACCAAACAACTCAACTAACATACTAATCAATCTTCATGTTTCTTAGCTCTTTTGAAATCAATGGTACATTAGACATCAATGACAACATACTACCAACTAGTCCCAAAAATAAAAATAAATAACATATATCACAATGTATAATATAAGCATAACTAGGATGTAAAAAAACATTGTGTCTTGAATCGAAAGAATAACACCTTATAGTATAGAAGAGCCCCCATATTTGTATGGTCACTAAATAAGAGGAAAGGTCCAACATTTATAAGCAGGTATAGTCTTGTGTATCTTGTATAATTCTCATTATACCTTGTGAAACACATGTAAATAGTATAAAATAGGGTATATATCAAATCATATGACAAACAACATATGTAAAGTAAATATGATAGTAGATTAAGCTATGTTGAGTCCTACTTTTGTATATCTAAAATATTTAAACATTAGTAGATTGTTTGAATATTTTTGCATTTTTTAGAATTTTTGAATTTTTTGTTTTAGAATATTTTTGCAAAGAGAGATATCATGTGATAATCAAGAGGGTGAGGAGATAAACCTGCTAAAGTGTAAGAGGCTTGGGCCTCATAATTACATTGTCCACAATGGGAGTAGGATGTGTCACTTTAGGACAAGGTTGTGGTGCACACTTAGGGAATTTATTGCTTACATGAGGAGATTTGGGAAAAGGCTTGTAGGAGATAAAGCTTGTAGATATAATATGAGTTCACTTAATAGGCACATATGTAGAAACCATTATAGAAGAGGGAATAACTAAATGAATCTCATAAGGGATACCCTAAAATTTAACAACCTAATTTTCATAAGTGTATTTTATGCATTGACAAATAATAGAAGGAATTAGATGAAGCTTATGAATCTAAAGGTATCTTAGATGCATCTCACATGTACTAAGAGTATCAATTACCAAGAAAGGTATATCCAAAGTAGTGTATCCCATATTAAGGGGGAATACACTATGGATATGTTATTTATTGTTGAAGGCTCAAATATAAAACACATTAGTAATAACATCATCATCAATTATTTCATTGGCATTAAATATAATGATAGGCCTTGGGGGTAAAACAACATAAGTAATTTTACCAATAAGATAATCAAGTGGATGGCCATATGTATCCCAAGAGGGTTGTGCCTTATATGCTTCTCTTAGATTCTCAAGTCTCGATTATTAGGAAAAGAGTTACTAAATATCTTAAGCTTTGTATTTCATTAACTCAAGGCTTGGATTTCTCAAGAGTAAAATTAAATTCAATAGCATTGGTATCAAAAATATCTTATATAAAATGTTGAAGCATGAAATATTTATTAATGGAGTGCCCAATACATCTATGGTAGTCACAATAGGCATTAGATTCAAAAAAATAGCTCGATGTTTGCTCGTATTAACCTAAACATGGGGAGATAGAGATAAAAGGTTACACTCAAGAAAAATTTGTAAGATTGCATATGGAAAGAAAAAAGCATTTTAATTTATTTTTAGTAGAAGTTTGTAAATTAAACCTTGTAGGTTGACATATGACCAACAATTGCTTTAGCTTCATCTTTATTATCATTGGTTTTGTCTTTATAATTATATTTTCCTTAGAATTCAGATGTAGATGCATTAGGTTAGGTACACACATACTTAAGCTTTCTCAATGCTAAGAGCTTGACCTCTCTTTATTTTAAAGTATGACATAGCTCATTAAAGGTTGGAAATTGTCAAACATAACAAATTATTCCAAGAGAGATATAAGACTTCAAGTAAATAGATCTTGAAGCTCATTGTATGTAAGTATATTTCTCATTTTGATAAACATTGTTTTATAGTGCAAGACATAATCATTTATTAGCACATTAGAGCCTTGTTGCATTTTATCCATTTTATCATAGGAAACCTTATCACCATGTCAAAGGAGAAGTTTCTAAGAGATTGATTATTCAATATATTTTTGCATTGGTCACAACATTTTTCATATTCATGACTTTCATGCTCCATAGTGGACCAATAATAACCTAGGTGAAGGAGACTATAAAATAGATTTTCCGCTAAAATGACCACCATAACTCACTATTGAGTATTTGGGAAACAATGAATTATGTATCACTAGCCCCTAAACATCATATTAAATGTTCATAAAATGTTTGTTCGAATTAAAAACTACCAATAAGGGTGTCACAAATGGCTCGTGCAGAAAAATGATATCTTCTTGGAGGACACAATTTTTGGGAGTACTTGTTGATATAGAAAATTATAAATGTCAATATACCATTCAAGTTTGTCACCATTAGGTATAACAACAAGATAGTGTAAATTATTCACATGTATTAGGGCAATAAATATTTTGCATAATTGTTTAATCATGAAGATGACACAATCATTGGTTATATTAAGAGGTATAAATGAAGCTACTGATAGCCATGACATCTACATGTTGATTATCCTTACATGAAATATTTAAAATGTTGCGGGGAGTTAAAGATAAATATAAAATGTTTGAAAAAATTGTTAAATGGAATTAATTGATCATCCTTTTTTGGTAAACATTTTGTACTTGATGGAAAATCATCTAGGAATCATTACATATGGGTATGTGGCAAACTTGTAGTGTTTTTGTGGTGTAGAGGCCTAATATTAAGACCTTGTATTTGACAAAATTATTTGTACATGAAAAGTTGAGTCAATAAGAAAAGGGCATAGTCTCACTATGGGGTCTAATAAAGACAATTACCACTCTGTCCTAGGTAGCACATTTAGATCCATCAAAGTACATAATCCAAATCTCAATGTCAATGTTGTATTTAGTGAGCTTATCTTAAAATTCATCATGGATAAGTGAAGGATCAAATATTAGTGTTTCGCAAGCTATTCAAGTATTACTTGTCCTTAAATCAATTTTGAGCAATAAACTTGGGATTAAATTTAGTTAAAAACATTACCCATCAATTTATTCAACCATAAAGGTGGGTGGGAGAGAGTAAATATCATAACGGGTCTAATTTTGTGATAACCTAAACTTCCATATTCGACATATAATGTCACAATTTATCTACAACAAAAACCAAGGCTAAATATAGTTTTTCAATAGCACTATACTTATGTTCATAAGGCATAAAATGCGATTGATCTAGTAAATTGTGCATTCATGATTATTATCATCATATTGTGCAAGCAAAGCTTTGATTGCATGGTCTGTAACATATATAAGATATGAGGTATATTAGGTATGGATGACACAAGCATTGGGGATTAAATGGGTATTGTTTAATATCATTGAATGTCTTTTAGCAAGCCACACCCAGTTTCAAGAGGTAAACTTTTTTAGTAACCATGGGAAGGGTTGTGTTTTATCTATTACTGAGCCACGAAACATCAAATAGCTTGAATCTTACCTTAGGGGGACCGTGATTGTTTCAAATTTCGTGGGGTGACATGTCAACAATAGCCTGAATATTTTTGGGGTCAACCTCAATGTCATGTTGAGAAATAATAAACCCAAGGAACTTCTCATAAGTAATCCCAAAGAAAATAAAATTAGGGTTTAATCATGTATTATTATTGTAACTACTAAAAAATTTGTAATAGATCGCATGCATGGTTTTAATGTTCTATATATTTTTCTAATAAATCATCAACATAATCTTTAATAATTTTATGGATATAATCATGAAAAATATGCATTGTAACACATTGATATGTAGTACCAACATGTTTAATCCAAAAATCATGAAAATAATAAAGTACCCCATGAAGTAGTGAAAAATATTTTCTCTTTATCAAGGTTGTTATTTTTATTTGATTATATCCCACAAAACCATCCATGAAAGGAAGTATGTTTTATCTAGTAGTAGAATCTATAACCATATCAATGTGAGGTGAAGGAAAATTTTCCTTATATAAGCTTTATTTAAATCATAAATTCAATTCAACATTGAATCTTGTCATTGTGTTTAGCCATAGGGATGATATTATAAACCCATTGAGGGTAATGTATTACATGAATGAATACGACATCAAGAAATTTTTGTATCTCCTTTTTAAACTTCAAAGTAATGTGAGGGTGCATTTTAAGGATTTCTTATTTAATGTGTTTAACATATTCATGTAAGACAATGTTATGTATAACAATAAATGGGTCAATGATAGGCATATTGCTATAAGTCCAAGTGAAAAGATTAGGAAAATCATGCAATGCCTATCATATATACACCCTCTCATGATCATTAAATAAATTCACAAGGAGAACAAATTGAGGGTGGAAGTATTAAAAAAGTTGAAAGAATTAGTTTGTTCATTGAGTAACTTGGATTGGTCTTCAATATAGTGGTATATAGGGATAATATTAGAAATATCTCTTGAGATATCAAAGTTTCACCTTCCCCAGAATAATTTTGATTGTGTATAGCATGTGAAAACTTATTTATATAAAATAAGGAAAGTATATCCTCACATCCCCTTAAGTATTTAAGAAGGGACTCTTCATTGGTGAATTCATCAAAAGTTTAGATATCATGAGATGTGTTATGTCAATGAGATCGGGATGGACAAGCGAAAGGGATGTCAAATGATGTACCATGTAAACATCTTACTAGTGTACTTGTGAAGTGGGAAGAAACATTAGGGATAATGACACTTTTCACAATGGGTGATTAGTACAGCCAAGACCTTGCAAGAGGTTTGGGTATGAGGCAATATAGGCTCATAGATTCCTATCTATAGTGGCCATGACATTTTCTAGTAAAACTATTTCACAATAACTATGTATAACCCATTCATAGTGATGATAACAAAAAGATGGTGTCAAAGTGGAATTTTCTAATTGTGGAGCGGGGAAGAGCAATATAAGAGGAGAAAATAAGTAATTAATATTAACATTGGCATATAATTTAAAATGGGTTAGTCAACAAGAGTTGTATATATAGTTCCTTGATAAGAATACTTGAGACAAACATGAAGAGTATAAGGAACAACATTCATAACATATATCCAAGGGCAACCTAAAAGTATGTTATAACTACGATTATTAAGTATGACTTGACAAATTGTATTAGTATTATGCTTACCTATGTTAATTGGTAATGTAATTTTCCCAAACACCTAACATGTTCTATTATCGAAGCAATTGATACTCATATTAGAAGGGATAATATTTTTAGTAGAGATACCCAATTTATGTAAATATGTGATGCTACGTATATTAAGGCGTGACCCATTATCAAGAAGAACACACTTAACCACAATATTATGTATTTTGACTTGAACATGCAAAGGAAGGCCATTTCCACTAATGTCTTGTTGTGAAAGATTAACGTAATTGCAAGATATATTTTTCTCGTTAAAAAAATGGGTTGATTTGAGAATAGATACTACATATGAAAGGGATGTTTCACTATATATTCTCACGGTGTCATGGATATCCTATAGGGAATCCATACATGTAAGGTGAATATAATTGTACTCATGAAAATATATAAGAGAAACCCTAAAACAATCCATGATAGTACACAAAGGAAATGAAAAATAACAAGCCTAGAACATGGATCGAGAATGAGGAACCCCAAGGAAACTAAGGTTTAAAAAAAAATTCGATTAAAGGGTAGGGTTCACCAAATGTTTACACCCTAAAATATATAAAAATGTAAAAGAGACATGTAAAATAATATATAAGATGTAAGGGTTCGTTACACAGGTTATTATGAATTAATTAATTTATAATTTTTCCATGCACAATCAAAACAACACATTAATACTTACAATAATGATAAATGATAGCTCAAATACATAAGAGGAGATGAAGAATTAATTGTATTGATTGGAACATAGAAGATTTGGATATGAAAACTAGGATGAGTAAGGAGATATGAACCTGAAGATGCTTTATTTTTATAATAGAATCGAAAAATGGCCAGGTCAGTGCAAGACTATACAACTATTATACAATCTTTCCATAATTCTATATGGTTTTGAATAATACTATACGATATTGAATGGCATTGTATGGTCTTAGACAATTTTTAGTTAGCTTTTGTAACTTTATGTGTGCATCATTTTCTTGTAAATTTTCTTCGCTATATATCAGTCATGTTCACACAACCTCAACACCACATGTATTAACCTACAACTAAGGGGAAACCCTAAGACACCTACAACACCTTTCATCAAATAATTAGATAACAAAAGGATAAATCAATGTGTGGTGAGGCTAGACTACACTTGGAATTCAACCCATGTCAAACCAATCCAAGTATTATAGTACATGCCCTCAAGTGGGATCAAACCTCATGTAGTTTTCTAGGTGCATGTACAAGTGTGAGTGTGATCTAATCCAACCCATTTTGAGTGTTCTTATGTTTTTGACATAAATATAGTGAGATAACTATAGAGTAGAGAATGTACCCAATGTGGTAGTAGTGTGATAGTAGTGTGCTTCATTTGTTAGACTAAACCCTTTTGTTTCTTAAGGACCCTTAATACTACTTGGAATGACTTTTCTCTTGCTAAGACATATCTATTGGACATTTACATGCTTAGAAATGGAGGAAGCTACTCTTTGACCTAGTTGAGTGCTTTATACCTATAATAGTGGTTTCTCTAAGTGATGTGTAATTGATTTTGGAAGATTTAGGAGAGCCTTAAGTGATTTTGGATTAATATTTGCAATAAGAGCTTATGAAAGTGTCAGGTGAGTAATAAAGTGATATTGACTTGCTTATATAACATTATTCTGCAGGTAAAATATTACGATAATTTCGACCATAGGAAGATGAAATGAGACACTAAAGCTATTCAAAATTGAAATCAAAGTCAAAATATGCAAAGAGGGTGGGACTATACAAGTTATCCAAGGTCCTACATCTTATCTTGACCAAATTGTATGATTTTAGATAGGAAGTTTGTGATGTGAAACTAAAATTTTTGTGATGATACACATGGATGATTTATGACCTTTCTTAATTGATCATTCCTAAGTTTGTGATAGAGTAGAGTGTGGAGATGAACAAGTCAAGATAAAGCTAGGGAGCTATATTGATTGAACTTGGAATGTGAGAATTTTCTCTAGTGAGGGAACATAGCCAAACTTGTCATTGTCAAAGGATAAGTTACTAAATTTGAGTGTCTACGATGGAAAGTTAAGGTGTATTGGGGCTCGATTATCCATGTTTGTGTAGATTGATCTCTAACACACTTATTCCAATAATTAACTTTGTATTGGGTATTGATTGCATAAACATGTAAAATCTAACCTTAATACACAATACAACACTATAATTTAATGTGTATTAGGGATTAATAGATTGAATTTACACCAACTAATGCCTAACACATGTACTCAAAAATCTTATTGTATTAGGGCTCAATTGGTTAAAATGGGGTCAAACAATCTCTAATACACACAATATGAGAAAATTAAGGTGCATTAAGGCTTGAATACACCCATTTTGCCTATAATTTTCTAACATACTTATTATGATATATATATATATATATATAGAAAATATTGCTTGATTTATGCTAATGGGGCTAATCTAACACTAATACAAGAAATAATGTGACAATTTAATGTGTATTGGGCATGGGAAGGTCATGTTTACACCAATCGATCATTAATACATATATTGAAATAATTAAGCACATATTAGGGTTCAAGTGGTTCAAATTAAGACAATTGAACCTAATATATACACCTAAATTTGGTACAAATAATTATTACATAATAATTTTAAAAATTATACATATACATGTCTTAATTAATGAAACAAAATTTTGGTGGCATAAGTCCTTGTTTGTTCTTTTTGTTGTGTGGCTTGATTGACTTATTTCTTTTTATGATTAGATAAATTGTGGAAAGCCCACTACCAAGGCCCCCTAGTAAGTTAAGGAATTTAAGTGGTGTAAACCAATGGTGCCAGATTAAGGGAACAACCCAATAGGGACATCAAGTGAGGTGGCCCCAAGAGGTGGAGAGTCCGAGGATCCCACCTTGAACCTTCCATATTAGGCATGTAAAACTCATACCACTTGAGCTAGCCCAATGAGCTTACTTGACGTATTTCTATTAGCTTGTTTTAGTACTTTACACTTTCTTATGGTGTGTCATATAGATCTCTGGTTTATGGATTTGACTATTTGATTATTTTGGGTCTGATACACAACAACTAACATGAAATCACCAAATAGTTTTGTCCATAATTAATGGTTTTATCAACTTTTTTATTTTTGGTGTTTTTTTACGATTGGTGTTTGTTTTTAATCTTGTTTAAATTTTCCTCTTATGGTTTGGGTCAACATTGCATGCGTTAGATTCTAATATCAGCGCAACCGTTAGTGCGTATTCGACATAGTCGATCATTTAAAGTGAAATATTTCTATATATACAAATTTACCATGAACATTTATCATCTAACTACTACCTAGAAATAATCTAACAAGGATCAAGGGACTATCTTAGCACATCTCATGAACATATAACAAGGGGAAATTATTGATTTAAACCATTTTTTTATATATACAAAAATTCAATTAGGGCATATTCTACTAGTTATCTAGTTTATTGTGTTAAGGCACATGAGTAAGGTATACGAAAATGGATCTAGATTTACATATATACATGTATGTGTACTAGGAGAACTACATAGAGTTTGAAAAGTAGTGTAGTGATCGATTGTAATCAACTAGGTTTGACAAAGAGGTTAGTTTAACTCGATCACCTAACCTTGTTTTTTGTTCTAAAGTTTTTTTGAGTATAGTTACATGAAGCTAGGGTGTTACGAATATAGATGAAAATGCAAGAATCACGTGACTCTAAGATTACTAAAAGTAGGTTGTGTAGATAAAGCTGAAGTAACCCATTATGGACACTAAAATTTATTAACTTGTCCTTGTGTAATTCTAGGTTTGATCATCCTCCTTGTTAAGAATAATGCTCACATTCATAATCCAATCAATTCATATCTCTAGCTCTCTCATGAATTACTTATATTTACACTCTACTTTGTCATAAATTATAGGAATATTATCTTATAAAATTGGTAACAAAATTCTATATTTCATGTCCAAAATTCTTGTTTTACATTTCTCCTTCTTTGTACAAAATTTTACAACTAGGTCGGGATGTGCATATCTAGTCTTGGCCAACTTGTACGCTCCCGGCTCCTCAAGTTCACCGACTTTGTTTTAACTTTAAAAATATTCTTTATGTCATTTCATCTTCCCTAGGATTAGCATTATTAGAATATTTCACCTACGTAGAAGGCTATATAATCAATTTAATGTTACGTAACTCACCTAACACTCTTACAAGATCTTATTACAAATATAATTCCAAAAGCAATCAAAGGGTTCCTTAATCTTCTCAAATCAATTGCACATCAATTAGAGTAGTCCCTATTAAAGGTTTGAATAACTCAAATAGGTAAAGAGTCTAGATTCCCTTATTTCCAAGCATTCAAATGTCATAGAGTCATGTCTCAACATGATCAAGATCACTCCAAGCATTGTTTAAGGGTTTCAAGCAGTAAAGAGTTAGGTCACATAGTTAAGGCACATTACACACACTACTACCGTGTATTGGGTACATTCTACACCATACAATTATTTTGTTATCTTAGTGTCAAGAGACATGGGGAGATTTAAGTGGGTTGGTTAGTTATTCTCACTTGCACAAACACCTAAGAGAACTACACGAGGTTTGATTCCATAATAAGGGCATGTACCGTAACACTTGGATGGGTTCAACAACCCGGGAGTCGACCACTAATTGTTTTGGGGTCACTTTTAGTAAGTTTCTTGGGTTTATTATATATTAGTGTGGCATTGAGGTTTAACCCATAAATATTGAAGCAATTGTTGACATGCCTCCTTTATGTAACTTCAAACAACCCACGTCCCTCCAAGGAAAGATTCAAGATATTATATGTTTTTCACTTAATTGGTAGATAAATAACAAACCTTTACATAATTACTCAAAAATGCACCTCTTTTTAATGCGGTGTGTATTTTCAAAAGGTTTTTGATGATAAAACAATATTTTCTTAATCACTCAATACTCTTACCACCTATACCTAAAAACATTTTCTCCTATACATATTTTCACATCGACCATATAGTTGGATCATGAATTGCAAATTACAATGATAATAATTATTAAAACAAACTTATTATATTAGATGCACTTTGTTTCCTTATGAGAATAATTATAGGTCATTAAAAATCTATTCTTATCCTTGGTTTTTGTTATAAAAAAATCAAGACATTATATTCTCCACACATAATTCCATGTTCTCACCAAGATTAATCCCTTAAGCTATTTACTCTCTCACACTCACTTGTTTGGTGATTAACAAAATTAGCTAAGAAGTGGGGGTAATGATTGTTCATCTAATCTGAGAACAACATGTAAATACAAGTAAATAAATGTGTATGAAATGACCCTGAAAGCAACTAAGCTAATGTAAGTAGAAACCCTAATATGCAAGAAGAAGTATGGAAATGACTTAGCTGATTTGAGGAGTTCATGGAATGTTGTATAAATGACTGGAGGAACAAGAAAGCATGAAAAACGTGAAAAAGTCCCAAAAAGAAGGATCCGAGTTATCTAGCTAGATTGGGGCACCTGGAGAAGGACTGGGGCACCTATGGGTGCTCTAGTCTAGAATGGGCACTTTGGTTTGTGTAATAGGTCTGAAACTAATTTTTATAGGTTGGGAAGATGGTCTGGAACCCTTACTTTTGCCGCATTAGCTTTGCTACACTATGTCAAATGTCACTAATAATCCAAGATGAATAGAAGACTCACAAAAGACTAGAAGAAGAGTATCAAAACCCTAAAAGTGTGCATCATGTGCCCTAGGTGCTCTTGTGCCAGTCACACTTTGTGAAGTAGTGAGCAATAACTATGTGTAGAAAATGTAATAGAATGTGTGCATGGAATAGAATAGAATCCCTCCCCTATGTTTGTGTGATGTAGATGAACCAACCTTGTCCTTGTGATGGAGCTAATGGATGTAAATGATCTCCAAATGGATGCAACTCTAGGTGGATGATAGTAGTGACTAGTTCTTGGTCCTCATTATGGTCTCATAACTTTATATTTATAGGGTTCTCTTGATCTAATTTTTGTAATTAACCCTAAAATGGATGACCACTAAAAAGATAAAGACCTCAAAATGGCTAGAAAGAGCCCAAAAAGTGGTGGAAAGTTTAAAAAGGATCGAGGGTGCCCCTGGTGGGACTAGGGTGCCCATGGGTGCCCCAATACTAGCCTGGGTGCCCTAGTCAAAGCTAAAATGATGATGGAAAATGACAAAAAATGACTAGGCATGTGGTGTAAAGAGGTCGGGAAATGAAAGAAAAAATAAAAAATGACCAAGAGATGGGGTTAATTAGTACTTTCTTCACTCAAAAACCTTCTAAATAGTAGTATGAGACCAAGACTAAATAATGTCTAAAGTGCATGATTTTGTGTCTACATTTGCCCCCACTTTATGTTGGTGAGCGGAAAAGCTTGGTAACATAAAGTAGATAGAGATGCGTACTTGATGTCCATGTAGAGTGATGTAGTAGAAAAATGCTTGAAGGACTAGACAAAGTGTGGAATGAAAAAAATATGATGGAGCATGGAAACTAAAGATGAAAATGCACAAAAAAGTGATGAGAGTGAACCTAGGGTGGAAACACGTGTGTAGTTGTTGATGTGTGTGATGTACTGCATGGTTAGTATGGTGTGTTGCAAAGTGTTGTTTTGTTGACATTTTGTTGTTGTTGTTGTTGTTGCCCCCATTTGACTGCTTGTTTCTCATATGACCAGACTGCAAGGAGAAAATGATCAAGTAGTCAAATATGTATGTATGTATGTGTAAAAATGCAATGTAAAAAGCATGTATATATGTAAAAATCATGTGAATGTAAAATACACAAATGAAAAATGTAAATGGAACATGTGCACCTGATCCATGTCGAGAAAGAGAGTGTAGAAGGATATCTTGTACTTATGAATTTTTTTGGGTGATCTCATGCCACCCTAGCTGAAGAAGTGTAGGGAGGAATTGCATTATTCTCCTCCAACCTTGTAATTGCTTCCTTGAATGTGTGTGAAGAGATCTTTGTACGTCTAGTTTTTGGGTGATCCGATGCCACTGGTAGAAGAAGTATTGGGAGGAATTCCATTGTATCCTCCAACCATTAACTGCTTCCTCGAATGCTAAGGACAACCATGTCCTATAAAATCCATTGTGTATGGGGTTTGTAGACTAGTCTGAACCCACTCGTTGTATGTAACCCACAATGCCAAGGTGGAAAGTGCACTGAACTAAACCTAGTGTAGAAGCATTGTGTAGTGAATGTAAAACCCCAAATGATGCCCCCCTCTTTGGGGGTGCATGTGACATCGTTGATAGGAGAATGTGGCCCCAAAAGAGGACCAACCACATGAACCCTAAACTCTACCCTATAGGGGGAAGGGAATGTGCTTGGTAGAAACCAAGGCACACACAAACAAGAAGGCTATCCAAAACAAGTGTTAGTACAAACAAGCATGCATATAGAAAATAATGTGTAATAAGCTACAAATAGTGTATAAGCTACCAAAAAAGTAGTAATGTAAACACACAAGAAGAAAAAGTAAGCCACACAAAAAGTGGGTTCAAACATGGGACATCACTCATGATGTCACAAGACACACAAGGCCATCATGGCCACATACAAACAAACAAGTGTGCACACTAAACATAGGGCAAAGCCCATAAAAAAAAAAAAACAATAAAAACAATGTAACAAACAAGTATGGAAGCAAATATCCCTGCATAACAAATGTTGCACATGAAGCACCCGTTAGCATGTTAGAAAGATAACTAGTATGTCAAAAGTGTGTATAACCAAGTAATGTAAAGTGCTAAGTACAAAATGAAACAATAACACCTGTGAGAGATGAATGTGGATGCCCCCAATGACTAGTGTAGGAAGGGTAGAAGGTGAGCATCCATGTGTTGCGTGTAAGAGACCTGTATCTATGATCACAACTAGAAAAAGATGTGAATGCACATGTGTGGATGATATAGATAAATGACATACAAGTAATCTAACTAGCATGTGTAATAAAGTGACCATGAACAAGAAAAAGTAAGCAAGAGTAAAAGCAACCATAATATGCAATATGTTGTGGATGGATGGAATGGAATGCAAAATGGAGTGATAGGAGCCGTGTGCCCCCGAGTGAATGGAAGTGTATGCAATGAGGTTCATTTGGTTTTCCCCTCAACATTCAAGAATGAACCATAAATGAGAGTGCGTCATTGGGAAATGGTCAAAGTGTGTGTTGTGTCTAATGTGTTGTGATGAGTGTGTATGTGTAGTGATGATATGCGACCTAGAAATGATGATGTGTGTGAACCTATATAGCTGAAGCGTATATCAAAAAATGAATGTAAGTGATGATTTAGCCTAAAGTGTATATCACTATAAGATGAATGATGAGTGATGATTTAGCCTAAAGTGTATATCACTACAAGATGAATAGTAGGGAGTGGTGATGTAGCCTAAAGTGTATACCACTACAAGATGATAGAGTAAGTGACGATTTAGCCTATAGTATATGTCACTATCCTAGAAATGTCACATGATGAAAGGTCAAATGATAAATGTGTGATGATGTAAGGTCCATTTGATTTGTAAACCCTGGCAGTCGAGTATGGACCGAGGAACTAAAGTGCATGTCATAGGGTAGTGAGTGCAAGCATGTAAAGAAATGTAGTATATGTGATGATGATAATAGATGATGTCATGATGTGTAAATGATAAGATATATGATATATGTAATATATGTGAATGTAGTATAAATATGTAATGTATAAGATGTAAGAGATGTATGATGTGTGATGATGTGATGATGAATGATGAATGATGATGATGTATGTAAATGTATGAAATAAAATGTATGATGTATAAATATGCAAATGTAAAATATGTAGTATGTATGTATGATGTATGATGTGAATGTGTGATAAATAGATGTGTAAGCCTATGTGCAAGTGTGTGGGGTTCATGTGTAGTAAGCCCTCAACAATCAAGTGTGAACCAAAGCACAAGAGTGTGTCATCGGGTAATGATGATGCTAAAATGTATGAGTATGCCTATGTTAGGAAATTGATGTATGAGAATGTAAAGATGAGATATGTAGATGTTTATGATGAGTGGGGGGATGTATTAGATGTTATGCCCCCAAGTGTGTATATATGAATGAATGAACTATCCAATGATAGTGAAGGATGAAGGTCCTCCATCCGATGTATGTGATGATGAAAGTGTATGACTATGCTCTAATAGTGGTGGTATAGTAGACAAACATGATGTACTGGTGAATGAAGTCTATGTGCATGTGAGGGATGAATATATGATGAAGATTGTGGCATAGTAAAATGTGTCGGTGATGGAGATCTACGTGATGTTGAGTGTGAAGGTGATGAAAGACCCACGTGGAATAAACCAAGGTGGTGATCTATGTCAAGATGTAGTAACTGTCCTAGGAATGGGCCTATACCTATGTGTAGGACTAGTGGAATGATGATGGTCATGTAGAAGATATGTGAGTAGGTGAACTAGGAGTAGATTGTGCTTTGAGTAACATAGAGTGTGATGTGCTAGATGAAGTAGGTGATGTGTGCTAGCTACTATGTGAGGAGATGATGACCATGGAGTAGATGGAGGGACACCATCAATAGAAATAACTTGATTGTTGTGAATAAATTTAAGTCGTAAATGATTCATAGAAATGATAGATTGAGAGTGATGAATCCAATTGAGACCAAGAAGCATGTCACATCCATCAACTATGTTTCCAATGAGGAAAGGCACACAAGTGTAAGAGGACCAACTGTAACATGTAATTTGACAACACCAAAGGGTTTGTTGAAAGGGTATTCAATTTGTGATGGAGGATAACCGATAGCCTTGAGAAGTGAAATAGAGCATGCACTAATGGGCCATGATGGGTCAACCTTAGTGTTGTTAATGGAGGTCGAGCCAACAAATGCATTGATATGTAAATGATTAGATGTAAAATTCACATGATAATCATGATGGAGAAGAAAAATGATTGGTGGTGAAGTGTCAATGTTTACAACTAAGAAATAGAGCTCCTGATCTAGGAGGAGGTACTATGCGTGATATGTATGATTGGAAGAAGAGTCGGATGTCTTCTTGTCATGTTGTTGAGATTCAGTTGTTAAAGAGCTTGAGTTTACCCTTGTCGTTGGTTAGGGCAGAGTTAGTAGACTTTGGAAACTCTAGTTTTTGTCATCAATTAGATCTTGGATGATTGTACGGAGTTTGAAACATCTATTTGTAGAATGTCCCACACATCGATGATAATCACAATGGAAGTTCTCATTGTAGTTCCTACCTTTTGGTCATGATGGGTCTAACTCAAGTGGTGGAGGAAGAGTAATAAGATTTCTTGAGAAGTTGTTTCAATATGAGATGTGGAGCCATTGGAAAGTTACTAAATATGCCGAGGTTGTTGTGACTGAACCTCTTTAGTAGGAGTGACTGTGTTGATGGTGATTTTAGTGTCGGTTGGCTTAGTTGTAGATGGTTTGAATGACATCTTGTTTGGAAAATGAGTGGAGGATGAAGCCTGTTCTTGATACTTAAGCTTTCCTATGGATAGGAGTTTGGTCTCATGAAGCTTAAGAGTATGACAAAGTTGATCAAATAAAGGAGAGGTTTCAAAGAGAACACTCTCTTGGAGAGGTGGTAAAAGACTCTGAATAAACAAGTCTGAAGCTCAAAGTCTGCACAAGCACATTTTTCATCTTAGCTAGATTGTTCTTATACCTTAAAACATAGTTAGCGAAGTGTTCATTTGATCCCTGTTTAAGTTGTGCTAGTTGAGCGTAAGAGATCTTAGAGCCGATATTGATGGAGAAATGAGTAAGAAAGGCATCGACTAGATGTGTGAATGAAGTTACTGAGTGAACATGTAGGTCATAAAACCAACGCATCACATAATCATGGAGACTACGAGGAAATATTTTAGCTAAAAGAATATGATCATCAAAAAAATCTAGACAAGCTGACATGAAACACTCTAAGATGCTCTTATGGGTCACCATGCCCATTGAAAATGGGAAGCTTAGGGGTGAAAAAGCTAGGAGGAAGTGGATAAGTAGAGATGGAAGGTGCGAATGGAGTATGCAACAATAAGGTAGAATCTAAAGATGATGATGCATGCAAAGTAGTTCTGTTGCAACTTATGAATTTGAGCTTGAAGGTCGTGATAAAGAGAAGTTAAGTCTTGATTGCCAATGGATGAAACTTTGTCATATATGAGAAACTAAGGGTGGTGTAAAATGATTGGTAGGAGTATTAAATGAAACATGAATAGTAGAGAGATAGGTGGGAGAGTAGAAGTAAGTGGTTGAGGAAAAAAAGGTTGGTATAGCCACAGAAGTGTTGAGTTCCACCAAATTAGTAGCTTCCTCATGAGCCACATGTAAAAGTAAGTCTAGATCTTGAGGATGTTCAACAATATGATCATTAATGGCCTTAAGATGTTCTTTAGTAAAATCAATATGAGAGTGAGCCATGGAGAAAAGGAGAATAAACCCTAGAATGATAAGGTATGAAATGGATCCTAGAAGCGTGAATGTGGGTTCACCAAAATGATTAACTAAAAATAGTAAATATGTGGATAATGATAGTTAATCTAATCTAGAACAACATGTAAATAAAGTAAATAAATGTGTATGAAATATGGAAAAATGACCCAAACTAATCTAATGTGAAAATAGAAACCCTAATATGTAAAAGAGAAGAGAAATGAAAAACTTAGCTGAATAGAGAGTTCATTGGATGTGTGTGCGAAATGACTGGAGAAATCAAGAAGGAAAACTATGCATATGTCCCAAAAAGGATGGATTTGAGCTATCTTGCTGGACTAGGGCACCTAGAGAAGGATTGGGGTGTGCCGGGGTGCTCTCTGGTCTATAAATGGGTGCCCTGGTCTATGTAAAAGTGGAACTAATTTTCATAGTTTTAGAGGTGGTCCAAAACCCTCATTGTTTGTCACATCAAATTCGCTGCATCGCGCCAGTGTTGTTGATAATCCAAGATGAATAGAAGACCTACAAAAGACCATAAAAAGTATCAAAACCCTAAAAAAAAAATAATAATGCAAATGAATGGGTTGGACTGACCTCTACCACAACAATGGGCTTACTAACTGAGTGTTGCACTACATTTTAGACCCAAATGTAGTTTTGGTGTGTGTGTGCATCATGTGCCCTAGGTTCTCTTGTGTCATTCACACTTTGTGAAGTAGCGAGCAATAACTAGATGTAGAAAATGTAATATAATGTGTGCATGGAATAGAATAGAATCCTCCCCTATGCTTGTGTGATGCAGATGAACCAACCTTGTCCTTGTGATGGAGCTAATGGATGCAAATGATCTCCAAATAGATGCAAATCTAGGTGGATGATAGTAGTGACTAGTGCTTGGTCCCTCATTATGGTCTCATAACTTTATATTTATAGGGTTCTCTTGATCTAATTTCATAATTAACCCTAAAATGGCAACCACTAAAAAGATAAAGACCTCAAACGGCTAAAAAGAGCCCAAAAAGTGGCAAGGAAAGTTTAAAAAGGTACCCGGGTGCCCATGGGCACCTCGGTAGTATCTTGGGTGCCCTATTCAAAGCTAAAATGATGAAAAGTGATAAAAAGACTGGGAATGTATGTGGTGGAGGTCGGGAATGACGAAATAAAATAAACTAAAAATGACCAAGAGGTACTTTCTTCACTCAAAAACCTTCTAAATAGCAATATGAGACCGGGACCAAATAATGTCTAAAGTGCATGATTTTGTGTCTACATCCGGCCATATAGCTCAACGGGTCATGCTTCTAACTAAATTTAACTTAAATTTTGTCAATCAAAATTACATTTAAGGAAACATCATTATCTATCAACTCATTAATGCACCATTATTCAACGCGTCCCCAATCAATGATGAATTTTGGGATGAGTTCACAACATATAACATTGATATAGAGGCACGTATTATGTACTTTGATGACTCTAAATGTGCTATGGGTGTAAAAGTGGGCATTATCTTTGTTACACCCCATGGTGAAACCATGCGCTTCACATATCAACTCAATTTTTCATGTACAAATAATATTTCCAAATACGAGGCTTTAATATTAGGCCTCTACATTGTATAAATGCTATAGATTCACCATATATGCATCTTGGGATATTCCAAGTTAATTATTCATCAAGTACAAGATGTTTTTCACACAAAATAAGATTATTTAACTCCATACAACTTGGTTAAACAATTGTTATCTACATTTGACTTATACTCTATTTATGATATCCCTTATAAAGGATGACGAGCATGGATGCCATGGATAGTATTTCTTCACCTATTCCTCTTGACATAATTCATGATTATGCTATCTTCATAATTAACCAATTGCATAACACCTTTGTTTCCTTTACTACTATTAATACTCTTCATGTTCTTTTTATCACTGTAGTGTTAAAAACCCGTATTATATCTTGGTATTTATAATTTTCTCTATCGACAAATCTTTCCATCAATGCATCACCACAAGAGGGCTAATGAATGCAACATGAAGCCATAAGATATATATTTATTGGCGATGGTGTCTTTATTCAACCGATCCTTAGATTGATACTTAATAAGATGTTTAGGGATTGATGATGCAAAACTAGATCTCTCACATATACATGAGAACAAATGTGTTGATCATTTCAAAGTGGTAAATCTATGTCCCAAAAGTTACTTCGTCAAGTGTACTAGCATGCCATAGAACAAGAATATCATGAATACACAAAGAGATGTGATCAATGATTAGATTATAGTAATCTTAGTCATGATCCATCTCATATGTTGCAACCTATTATGTCTTTGTAGTGATTCTCACCAAGGGGCTTCAACCTTGTTGGTAAATTACATTTGGAATCCACTCAAGGACATAAATTTATTATTATTGCTACAAAATACTTCACTAAATGGGTTGAAGTGATCCCTTTAGAGTCAAGTAAAGGTGAGGACATTTGCCATTTTATACTCATGAATATTATTACATATGTTTTGGGTTACCTTTGCAATTCTTAATTATAATGGATCTTCCTTTAAAAAGTAGACAATTAAGAAGTTTTGTGCTAAGTTCAAAATAAAACATACCTTTTAAACTCCTTACTACGAGATAGGAAATAGACATCCGAAGCCACTAATAATACCATTGTCAAGATATACAAAAACCATTGCAAAACATGGAACCGAGTGGCATAATATAACTATGTTATTTGGGTTATCGTACTAGTTTTTTCATATCTATGAATGCTATCCATTTTTTTAGTCTATGGAATAGAATTTTCCACCCCTTCAAAATTCCATCACTACAATTTTGACTTAAATATATTGTCAAGGAAAATGATTATCATGAAAAAAGCTTGATTTAACATGAACTCAAATTGCTCAATTTTAGATGAGTACAAGCCCTTGAACATATTTTCATGTACCATGAACACATTAAATGTGCCTATCATAAGAAGGTGTGTGCTTGATAATTTCACATTGGCGATCTTGTCCTCAAAGAAAATTAGAAAAATAAAAATGCTAAGACATCTCTCAAAGGTAAGTTTAAACTTAATTTGTTTAGCCCCTATGTGGTTACTAAAAGGCTTGGCTTTGGTGTCTATCATTTCACATATATCTTGAGGAAAACCCATCGAAAACCCATGGACATCACACACTTACAATAATATTACATTTAAACCCATTTATTGTACACACTTATTTTCAAAAAACTTCAAAAACATTTAAATAATCACATAATATAAAAACATGCAAATATGTACAAAAATACAAAATCATGACTTGCTTTATGGTTTCTTGGGTAGCTTGTTACTTTATACATGTTATTTGTCATGTTGGTTTGATAGATAACATATTTAATCTTACACATATGTGTTCATAAGGTATATTGATCTTGATACAAGACACCCATAGGTTGATACACAATGATAAGATTCAACGTGGTTCCTTACACTACTCTTTGTTAGGTTGTGGAGCCTATTTTCATGTGAGAAAGTGTTGAAGACTATACACTAAGAGTATTGTACACTTTCCACAGCTTGTCTCTTCAGGGTTCGAGGGCGAAACCCTCAATTTTTTGGCCTTAAAACATGCCCGATATACCGGGAAACATGCTTTTCTCATATGGGTGGGATTTTTGACCCATATGTTTATGGGATAGTTTTGTCCCATGGTTTTAATACCCATGATTTTGTAAAACTACTTAAGTAGTTGTCTACTTATGTGGTTTTGTGCATATGGTAGGTATTATGTAACATTACAGATGTGTTTTGAATTTGGGTGTGAATTCTATAGAGTTTGTTGAGCATAGCTCCAAATAGATCTAGGTATTGTATTGAGAGAGTGGTGACTTGTAATAAAATCTGAGCAAGTGATTCTTGGTGGATGTAACCTAAATTGGGTGAACCACATTAAATACTATCTCTTTGTGTTGTGTTATTTTATTCTACACTTTTATTTGAGATCTATAATATTTTCTACATATTAGTTTCTACTATTGTGATTCTGTGAGGGATTATTCCACATATTTTATCCCTTATTTCCTAACACTCTTCCTGGGAGCACCCCTCGTGCTATATAGGTGTTCTTTATTATATGTTACTTTACACCTTCCTCATCATGCTTGATTCTATTTATGGTGTTTATCATTATATTTTGAGCTAAAATGAATAACACATATATCTTGTGCAATGTTAACCTATCCATTTATATATGTTTTTTCTATTAATATTGTCTATAATTGATTCATATATTGTTATGACTACTTATACTAAATACTTCCTTGATTGATTACTTCGTGGTTTGACTTGATTGTATTATTAGATTAAAAATGCTACAATCATTACTTTATATTCCTGAGGGCCTTAATTATCTTGTGCCAATATGGGTGTTCCCATGTTTGTGGCTCTGTGCCTATCTTGTGTGTATGCACTTGTTCCTATGACTATGACACATTGTACTTTCTATTTTGATTTTCTTATGACATCGTGGGTGTCCCATGTTTACACCTCCATGCCTACATATCAATGTGTTTCTATATATTATTGCATACTTGGCTATACATTATTATTTCTAATACTATATTATTATTATTCTCTCTTATGCCATGCTTGGTTCATACTTTGATGATTAAACTACTATGGATTTTGACATATTTGTTGTTACGTATGTTATTCTATACTCATATTATTCTTGATTATAACATGATTGACACTTTCCTTTATTTATATTATTATTCCATGTATTTCTTTCTTATTGTGTGTTATATATTGCTTTCTCTATGAGCCATGATATTTAACATGTGCTTTATACGTACGGCAGTCCTAAAATTGTAAGTCGCATGCGTGGAGCAGTGTAATAAATGCCCCAATGATGATCAGTCTCCTCGCAGTGTTCGGGATCAGAAGAGCTCTTCGGATATGCGTTAACATCCCGCATACCCCACTTAGCCCCGTGTCCTTTGTTTTCCCCTTTTTCCCTCTTTTCTTGCCCCTTTTGATCTTCGGTGATGGCATGCGCCGCCCTGCGGGGCGGTGGTCTCGTGACCGCCGCCCGATACAGCAGGCGGGGGTGGTCTGTTTTCCTGCCATACTGGCGGGCGGCGGTCTAGCGCGCGCATTTTCGAGAAGGCGCCCTTTTTGCGACCCCGCGTGAAATATCACATTTCACCATCTTTCCTTATGACTTGAGCATGCATTTATGTTTTTGGTCCCTGGAATAGTGTTTTCCTTTGTTTATTGTTTAGGAGTTCAATTTGGTTTTGGTTGTTGGGTGTTTGAATTCCTATAAATGCATGGTTTGTGCACATGCAAATGGCCACCATTTTTGTTAGAGTCTTCGATTTTCGGTGGTTTTGGTCTATCGGCTTGCTTAGGATTGATAGCATAGTTCATTTCTTACTTGGTTAGTATTGCTCAGCTGTTGGTAAGCCACAGACCCATCTTGTGCAGGCAGTGCTGTTGTTCCATCCAATCCGGTTAGAAGCTTGCCTCTGAATTCCTCTTTGCTGTAGATTTTTTTTACTGTGACTTAGAGTTCTTAGTTCAATTCATTATATACCTGGTTAGCTTTATTAAGTTGTTGGTAAGCCACATATCCAACTTGTGCAAGCAGTGTCTTTATTTTGGAATGGAATAGCTTAGGAAGCCATTAAAGTTGCAGGTTTTGCTCTTCGTATAGGATAGTTACAAGTTCTGGTCGCTTCATGTTGCATGACTTGCAGTAAAATCCCGCTAGGAATCGCATAAGCCAAGCTCTGTACTCTTGCGCTATCCCTCTCCTACTCGCATTCTCGGTCTGCATTCAAAGTTGTCCTTATCCCAAAATCTACTCCTATCGGTGCTAGCATCACACGCTTTTCTGGATCCACGTGAACACGAAAGAGCGAAGAGACCATGCGAGGGCGAGATCACATACACACCATCGGATTCGCCCTTTGCATTACTGCGGAATCCGGGTTTTAAATTTCAAAGTTCTAGTCGAGAATCATATTAAATAGAGTAGTTAATTGCTTTATTTCATTTCATTCTATTCTCGATATTGCGGGGAATTGCATGGGGATTGATAGTTTACGAAACTATGATTCACTCCTCACTTACGAGGTAGGATCGAGAATCTTATAGATTATGAGATAGATTAGACCTATTTAGAATTCTATCAATTTGCAGAGGGAAAATAACTACACTCGGTTATCTTGTCTGCATTTTAATTCTTGTTTAGTTATTATTTCTAGATACGTTTAAAATAGTTTGCTTCCCTTAAAATTGTTAAATATTTCATAGAAGAATAAAGGTTATATGCGATTAGATTTACTTCACGTAGTTAGAATTTGTTTCATTACGATTAGATTGCATTTTGTTTCGTATGACAATCACGGGACCTCAAGAGCCCGGGAATATATATTTGAGCCAATCGTGCCTCAAGCCAAACCTCGTCACGCGATAGTTGACATAGACCAAAATCTCGGGATACAAGTATTCCAAGCACCCGCATTTGGCCAAGATCGGTTCACGGTTAAGAGGATTAAACATAGAAGACGACCAAGCACATGCGTTTTGGTCAAATCAGCCAAACTACAGATTACCCTAGAAAACATCCACATGACTGTAGAAGGGCTCGAAAGAGAACAAACATTCGGGTGTGATCCTTTAGTTCCATGCTAGAATCTTGGAGACACCCTCGTAGATATAGATACCAGACTTAAGAATCCAGGTTGCGACCACACTGTAAGGTATTCTGAGAAGATTGCACAACTGTTGGTTCTAAACATAGAAGCTGAGAAAGCATACGATTATTGGATACTAGGGATTAGAACTTGATCTCGCGTATGACCATAATAGGACCGCAACAACCGAGAGTTTATGGTTGTGATCCACAAATCCCAGCCTAACGAATCCATAAGAGAATTGGATATAGACAACAGCCTCGCACACTAGTATTTGAGTCTACTCGATTCCACCTATCATCATCCAACATTATCCCTCTGGACATAATGCTAATGAAGCTAGAGAATGCGGACTAGGCGAGAATCGTCCATAGAGTTGATTATATTCACCATATGACCCTATCGGAGAAATACGAAACCATCCGGGTCATTTCCCACGCATTCCACTGACCCATAGATCGAATCACGCGGAGCTCGATATTGATTGGAGCCTTCCAGTCATCCTTGCGATCGATCTATCACACCGGTCCGGAGGTTAGAAGGGCCTTCTTTGCCTTAGATTCGCGAGATTCCATTAGTGCGTGTCGAAGATATTAGATTGCCTAACTAGTCTATCCGTATACTACCTGTATTCCATCTCCACCGGCTGTCTCGGCACGACCTCGGGAGGTCGGGTACGCGGAAGAGTCACTTGTAGATTCTCACGCTCGCTTGTCGCTTTTCCGCGTACAAAATTGGTGAACCGACGTGAACAAACAAGTGTTTCACCTTATGTACCACATTAGCTTTCACATCAGCTTCACCAACAAAATTGGTGAACCCAACGTGAAACTTCTGATTGCTTCACCTTCTCTCATCGAGAAGTTTCATCTTATCAAATCACCTTCGCTCCTTCCCATTATTGCGGGTATTCATATACCCCCGAATATGTCGGGATTCGATGCATATGTGAGACCCCTCACTGGGTCTTGAGGCATATTATGCCCAGCGAGAATAGGCAGTCATCACCCTCACTCTCTCGTGTGGGGCGACAACTATTCAACTAGTCGGTTGTCAATACAAACTCAAGGACTAGATATAACTCGTCCTTCCAAGCGAGAGGGTTGGAGCAACTCGCTCAAACACAAGCGAGCCTTGAGGCTCAAATAATATGACATTCATTGGAGAATCTGTTTCATCTCCTCAGATGCTACTTAGACCACATATTAGTAGACAATCAGACCCATACTCGGTTCTAGATGACGAGTACTCAATACGTTATCCTAGGAGTGAACAACGCTCTCAAGGCATGTACCCACCTGTAGGAGGTTTGCAAATACATTTTGAGTTCTCTCCTCAAGAAAATACCTCTATGCCATCACGTATAGAAAATACTCTCAGAGATGCTTGGCAAGATAATGATCAGTTCATAGCAGGATATCACATACCTCGCAAAACCATAGCATACTGACAAACGCCACGAGGCACGATATCGTGACTTCACCAAGCGAAGTCATTTGACTCTAATAGAGAAGGTTAGAGGATTAGAACTTGCCCAAGCAAGTCAAAATTCAAGATTCATACAAACAGGGAGTTCCAATCCTCCGCACCATCCTAGCCAAGTAGATCTCCTCACAGGAGTAGGCACATTAGGTATGACTCCTCAGTATTCACAACAAGTGCCAACTAGACCCACTATCGCTAGCACTGTTCCTCCAGGTCTAGTACAGAGCAATCCATTCCTGGATAATACCCCTTCGTACTTAAACATGTATTCAAAATCGCCACAAGGGGATATGTTCTCCTCTCCCGGCATGTTTTCCCAAATACAGGGGTTGCCTTATGCCCCTGCCAACGCGTACGTTATGCCATATCAACAACCCATTCCGCCACCGCCTCCTCAACAGACACCATCAATGGTTGAAACATATGCGATAGGGACTTATTCAGAATATTTGAAAGAGCCCTTAGATTTCACCATACGAAGCGTTATGCTTCCAAGGCCTCTTCCCGATTTGCCCAAGTTCAAGGGTGAGGGAGATCGAACGCGCATATCAAAGCTTACACTCTGACCATTCGAGAATTACTCCCATGGGATGGGGTTGTTCTAAAATATTCCCCAAAATCTTTGGAAGGCATTGCTCTCGATTGGTATTATAGAATACCCGAAGCTTCCATACATTCATTCAAACAACTCGTATGCGAGTTCATCAAAGCCTTCGACATGAACAAGCTATTAAGGACAGGAATCAGGGAGTTCTTACACATCAAGCAAGAACATAACGAATCTGTCGCCCATTTCATCCAAAGGTGGCGCACAGTCCTTTATTCCTCGGCAAGCGCTCCAAACATGGATCAGATGGAACTATGCGATTTATTCCTTCATTCTCTCAGCAGAGAAGTGAAGGAAGAAGTCCAGAAGTTCCCACTAAGGACTTATGATGAAGTACTTGAGAGCGCTCTACGAATAGACCAGGCAGCAATAGATAGTGGTCGTAAGGCGTATGGAGCAAACGGGAGGTTAATCACCTCTACTCAAAATACTACAACTACCACAAACGTCAATCAAGGACCCAAAATCCTTAACAAAAATCGTGGGAGTAACAACGGATGGGGTAGCCGACCAGCCCAAGAGGGTAAATGTTGTTAATACTCCGTCACAAACAAACAATCAATGAAACAACAATTTTACCCCAGCGGTCAATACGGTGGATTTTAATCATCACACAACAACAACAACAAGCGGTGAAATCCCATGCAAGGACCAAGCCAAAACTCATTTGGTTATCAAAACCAAAATCAAAACCAGAAACAACAAAACTTTAGTCCTAATAGGCAACAGTTTGATCGGAATTTTAGGCCACAATACACACCAAACCAACAAAACACACGAATTACAATCCCAATTCTTATTGTGGTTTCCATAAAATTCAGGGTCATGACACTAGAACGTGTCGTGACTACAACAAGTTCATGCAACGTTTACCGGAAGAACAAAGACAATTCTTCACGAGATTTGTTTTTGCGAGATCTGCGCCATCGCCACCCAATACGTTCGCAGGGGTAGTTTCCCCTCAAAATGCTCCTCTCAAGATCTTTAACGATCCACTCCCAAATCACGATAATAATCGACTAAATTCAACGGGAGTAAACAAGGGTGCAATAATAGGAAACAATGACCATGAAGCCTCGACTTCGCTAAATCCATTAGTTGCGCCCCAACTAGGAGTCAACCACGACCTAAGGTGGTTGGATTGGTAGAATTAGACTCGGAATTACCTATTGAAGGCACATAACATGAGGACACGAGAATATTTTCTCAACCAAGTCCAAGCCACTCGCCAGACACGGATAACATCCAGCAACTTACAACAAAACCTGTGGGTGCTTACGATTTAATTAATGATCTAACGAAAACCTTCTCGCATATTTCGTTCCTTGACTTGCTAAAGAACTCCCCTTACCAGGCCGCTCTTTTAGAGGCGCTAGGCTTAGGTCATTTAATTAATATCACTCCACCACCCGAAACACAGGTAAATCATATAGACTTTGATGTTCATCCTCGGGACAGGCAGATACAGATGTCGAATTCATATTCGACATAAGAAAAATGCCTACGGATGCTGAGATCGCACGCCGAGGCGATCCAGCCTTACACTTGCAAGTGTGGGTTTACAATAATTACGTAAAACGGGCGATGGTTGACGATGGGGCTGCGGTTAACATAGTCCCTTTCTCTTTCCTCCAAAAACTAGGATATGGAGAAACGAACTGTTCTACTACGAAATACCTTGAGAGGCTATGATAGCCTTAAAGCCACTTCGATAGGAACTATAATATTGCCGGTCACCTTGGGACCTAAAACAATCCTGACTGAGTTTTATATTATAGATCGGGAAACCAATTATAATATGATTCTCGGCCGACCATGGATACACCGTATGAAGGCAATCCCTTCTACATTATTTCAAGAAGTAAGATTCTTGCATCTAGGAAAGGTATTTGTAGCCAAAGGTGATCAAAAGCCATTTGGCGTGCACCTAGCTGATTTAAAGAAAAGAGGCAGTGTACACTCGAATTTGAACTTCCAACAAACCAACTTAACAAACCCGCGACTCAAAGCCGAGAGAAAAGTTGGTACCTACGACGGATCTTGAAACAACCGGCATAGCCAAAACAATTCCAACCCCTAAAAGTAAAACTAAAGAAAGCAGTATCATTAGGGACTCTTTGCGAAAATTGTTGAGTTGATAGAACAAGATTCACCAATGTTCTTACCATTCGATTCGGTAGGCATGGGATTTTCCCTAGGTGTTGGTTCCTTGCCCGAGAGGATCTCGTATGGTAGAAATAGAGTCTTGTAAGCAAGCTGATGCCCAACATCTATGCTCCTGGCTAAGTATTGGACTCTCCATTTCGATGGAGCTAAATGTCGCTATGGAGCGGGGGCAGGTATAATTCTTACTTCGCCTGAGGAGAAAATCCTCCCATTCTCTTTTAAGTTAAACTTTGAATGCACAAACAATGGCGCTGAGTCTGAAGCCCTCCTCCTTGGTCTCACTTTAGAAAAAGAATTGGTATTGATAACATCGAGTCTTAGGAGACTCGCATGATGGTGTAACAAACCAAGTTTACGAAATATATGAAACTAAAGCCGAACATTTACAACTCTCAAAAATGCTTTGTGTTAGATTTAAGCAAAGCGTTTAACTTCATATCCATTGAAAGCGAGTCCGCGAGAGAAAAATCTCCTCGCTGACTCGATAGCAACTTCAGCATCACGTTTTACTCCAAGCAATGAACTAGAAGATACTCACTTCACAGTATCCATTCGTGACGAACCATTAATAAAAACAATGACAAATCCTCTTTTTAGTGGAAGTGAATCTACCATCCTAGACCATGTTGGAAATGATGCGGCTACTTTGGATTATTTAAATGCCTATGCAGCATTACATCTCTCTTATCACATGCTAGATTTATCCCTGATTCCACATTCGTCTTCCTACTTGGAAATCCCGTAACAAATCTTCCCTCACAAAGGGAACCTAGCATATACGCAATAGAAAATGGGGATGATTTAGATTTACCTCGGCACCACCTGAGTTCGAAGAGGGTAACGCCTCTTTAATCGAAGAAACAATCGATGTCAACATTGGGACAGAGAATGAACCAAGAATATTGAAACTAGGTTCTTCGTTAACCCCAGAAGAAGTGGAAATACATACTCAGATTCTCAAAGAACATCAGAAGGCGTTTGCATTTAATTACAAGGAGATGATGGGAGTCGCACCCCACATTGCGGTGCACAACCTCGTCACTAGATCAGATGCAAAGCCAATTAAACAAAAATCAAGACCCATGAAGCCCAAAGTAGCTCTCATGGTAAAAGAGGAGGTAATAAAACTCCTTCAGGTAGGATTCATCAAGCCAGTTGACTACTCCCAATGGGTATCTAATATCGTTCCCGTTCTCAAAAAGAATGGAAAGATACGCATCTGCATAGATTTTCGAGACATCAACAAAGCGTGTCCTAAAGATGATTTCCCATTACCATCCATAGACGTTATTGTTGATGCAACGGCTGGTTTGAACTTTTGTCTCTCATGGATGGATTCTCGGGATACTGACCAAATCAGAATATCCGAGCAAGATCAAGCTAAAACCACGTTTATAACTCCTTGGGGAACCTATTGCTACGCTGTTATGCCATTCGGTCTTAAGAACGCTGGTGCTACTTACCAACGGGCTATGACATACATATTTCACGATCTAATTCATAAAATCGTGGAATCTTACGTGGATGACTTATTGGCTAAGGCCAAAAAGCGCTGTGACCACCCTGAAGTACTCCGCATCATTCTTTCACGCCTAATAGAATACGGAGTCACGCTAAACCCAGAGAAATGCGTCTTTGGTGTAACAGGAGGAAAGCTCCTAGGTTACATCATATCGTCACGAGGGATCGATGTTGATCAACCAAAATTCGGGCTGTCCTCGAAATGGTCCCACCTTCTAGTGAATCTGGAATCAGATCATTTCTCGGAAAAGCTGAGGTGCGATCGGAGATTTATCCCGGACCTAAGCTTCGCCGTTCATCAATCAACAATTTACTCAAGAAGGATTATAGCATCGATTGGGAAGAATTGCAATGAAGCTTTTGATGCGGATTAAGCGTTTTTGTTATCACCACCTACGCTAATGCCACCTAATTTGGATCGCCCGTTGATCTTATACTCACGAGCTACCGATGTTTCGTTGGCTTTGTATGTTGGCCCAAGAAGGCGATGACAAGAGAGAACGTGCGATTTATTTCATTAGCCGAACATTGCTCGACTATGAAACACGCTATATACTGCAGCGAGCGAGAATGCCTTGCCATAGTCTTTGCTACTAAACGTCTAAGACATTACATCTTTGAATCAAAAGCGAAGGTCATGGTAAAGACAGGACCATTTACGGACTTTTCTCACACAAGGGTCCTTGTCAAAAAAAAATTTGGACGTTTTATAACCTTAATGGGAGAGTTTGAATTAACATTTGTAAATCGAGAAGTCGGTAAAAGGACAAATCATGCGGATTGGTTGGTGATAATCCGTTGGGGGGAGATCTAGTAGATTTAGATTTTCCAGATGAGTGCGTATACTACGTCGAAACCCGACCTGCTATATCTGAGTGCCCTTGGTACGCTGATATCATTAGCTATATCATGGACCATAGGTATCGAGGAAGGAGCTACACATGCAACAAAAAAGGTGGTTACGCATTATCGTAGCTAAGTACGTCATTATAGAGCAAGTTCTCTATCGAAAGGCGTTCGATGGAATGCTCTAAGGTGTGTCGACACGAGAGGAATCAAGAAGATTCTCTATGAATCTCACATGACGGTATATGTGGAGGCCACTTCGGTGGCCATGCCACCGCTCGAAAAATACATCGAATGGGCTATTTTGGCCCACTCTAGAACATGACGTGATAGAGTTTGCACTTGCAAGTGTCATAAGTGCAAGAATTCTCTCATGAGATCCACATGCCGGCCACAAGCTCTGCTGACAATCGCTACTCCGTGGCCCTTTTCTACATGGGGCCTGGACTTGATAGGAAATTCTCTCCCTCATCACTGAGACGGCCACAATTTTATAATTACGGCCCTTGAATATTTCACCAAATGGGTGGAGGCCATGCCTCTTACTACCATACACTGGTTGGTAATCGCCAAATTCATTTTGAATCAAATCATTTGCGATACGGTATCCACAAATCATTATCTCGATAATGGAACTTCTTTCAAGAATGAAGAAGTTCGTGAATTGTCATGATAAATTCAAAATAAGCCATCATACGGCTTCCTTGTATTATCCCCAAGCCAATGGGCGGTGAAGCAACAAACAAAACATTGAAAGCCATTCTCCTTAAAGCGGTAAAAGAAAACAAAGCGAGATTGGCACTTAAAGTTATATCCGGCCTTGTGGGCCCACCGAACCTCAATAAGAACACCCAGCGGGGAGTAACTCCTTTCTCGCTAGTATTTGGGGCGAAGCGGTTCTCCCACTTGAGGTCGAAATACCCGGTCTCCGCATTTCACTGAGGATTACGGATGAAGGCGCTTACGAGAGAAGCACGTCTTTCCCAACTAGAAAGCCTAGATGAAACTAGGTTAGATCTTTGAACAACGACATAGAGTTATCTTTGACCGGATGTCTTAGCGGTATAACAAAAAGGTCTATGAGCGTGATATATACGAAGGTGATCTAGTTCTAAGACTAGGCGGCCGGATCGACAAGAAGACCGGCGAAGGAAGGAAATTCTGGCCCAAATGGTTGGGCCCATACCGAGTCACGAAGGACTACGGAAATGGTGCATACCTCTTATGCACGCTAGAAGGTGAGGAGTTTGGCGAAACAGTCAATTCCCTCCACCTCAAACGTTTCTATGCATAAGTAGCAAGCGCTGCCTATATAACTATCTACATTGCATTTCCATATAGATTAGGATCATTTTGTCCACTTGTTCTTACACAAATTGTGATCAAGGAATCTATTCTCAAAGCAATTTATTACAAACTCATGATGTTTCTGGCATAAAGTTCTTTAATCATACCTCTCCATCTTCGATATCATCAAGTCATCTTGGAATCTTTTATCAAATAAAATCAAACATGACGAAGTCCTAACGGTAACCATACCAAGATCTGCAAGTTTGTTCTCGCTTTGATTTCTTCTTAGGATAAGTGTCTTGCCTATGGTCTGTTCTAGAAGCTTCATGGTGTCACATCTATCCCATATACACATCTCTTTGGAAACAAGCATATACTGACATTTTACTCAAAAAGACAAGTCAAAAGTGATTAAACAAAAATTTTATTTTTACACATTTCCTTGCCCCACTGACCTTCGGTGATGAGCTTGCGTCTCTTACTAGTGACGTAGGGTTGGGAAAGGATGGAAATGCCCTTACTACGCCTATGCCTTGCCACGGTGATAAACCCACGCTTCTTACTAGTAGCATGGGGCAAAGTGTAGGGGTCCTCAACAAATGCAAACGTTAAAGGTCATAAACAAACTATTCAAACTTTGAGTCAAAAAGCGAATGAATCGGATGTTCAAAATTCCAAGAGAGTTAAAAATCCTAAAAACCAGATTTTGTCTACTATGTGGCCATCTACGGGTCTAAGTCTGGATAAACCGCAAAGCAAGTTGCACCCAAAACTATGAAGTCATTCAGGTAGAGTAAGCTTGTAGCTTCCAATTTGGTTCCGCCAAAGCTTCGTCTGTCTTTCATCACTATCATTTCCCCATTTCTCATAAACTTGCGCCCTTCTTGGCTCTTGGTGATGAGCCCTCGCATCTTACTGGTTGCGTGGAGTTAGGAGCGGGGCAAGTTAATCTATTCATCATACTGGTTATTTTCATCACTTTGCCAAAACAAGCATGAGTTATCCAAATTGCTAACAAAAGTTAAGATTCAAGATCACAGTATATCTACAATATCATGTATCAGCATCATGAAACACAAAAAGAAAGCAAACATTTGCATCATCATTTTCCATTGCATACATTCTAGAAAGCATATAAAACATACATCGTAGTATACACAAAGCGGATTGGAAATAGAAAGGACACACATGAGTGACAAGCTTTTGATCAAAAATCGACGCATATATATAAATAATCAATGTTTGTATAATGCCATCATGCACTAGGCATGGTCAAAACGCTCAAAGAGCCCGTATACACAAAAGAATCTATAATACAAAAAGTGCATAGGCCAGTGGCCTCTCGGCCCCTACGCGATCCCTGCGAAGGTGCGCGCCCTCGCCTAGGACTCGGCTACGCCGGCGCTGAATGGACGGAGGGCTCAGGGTCCCGAGGAGCAGCCGTGGTCTCGCCATGAGAGTGGCTCCTCATAAGACGCTCGGCTGTCCTATAGCCTGCCAACTCTGTACGGAGAGTCGACACCATCTTGGCCACATGCCAAACGGGAGCGAAGACGTCGGGTGTGCCTGCCAGCTGCTGAGGGCTCCCGGCATCTACAGATAGCTCCGCACGGGTCTTATCCATAGGGATCATCAGAGAATCAGTGCATACCCTACGGATTAGATCCGCCACTCGTCGACAGTCTCTGCAAAACAAAGAAGAAAGACGAATTAGAAACTAGGCAAGAGGCTAAAATATACAAGATACAAATATAAGGAGAGATAGCAGTTAAAACAAGTCCTAAATCAAACTAACACTGAAAGGGAAGAGGATAACTTACTCGGATCACCGGGCCTCCAAGATGGGTCACTAGGGCCAGCGCCTGCTGCTGATGCCGCTCTTGGCGAGGGGCTGCTCCTGTGGTAGGGGCAACATGACGCCCCGACGGACTCGTCCTCTCCACCACGGCCCTGAGAGAGTGGCTCCTCTGAAACTAGAGTCTCTCTCTCTGCACTCTGCTCCTCCCTCTCTGCCTGCATGATATCCTGGGTGTCATGCCACTCAGGATCGCTATCATCCGTCTGCTCCTCCGACCCTCCCTCTGTGGACTCCTCAGAATCGGAGTCAATATCTATAGGGTCATCATTGCTTATGAGCGGGACCCATGATAATCAAAGTAAAGGTGCCCAGAGGCGCACCCGCTCTCCCTCGGCCCGAACAATCCCCCTGGCTGCAATAGGAATACCGGGGGTGACCAGCATCGACCACGGCCTCTAGGCCCCCTCAGCCTCCGGGTGATCTATGGTGGTGCCCTTTGGAGGAAGCATGCCCACATATGGGAGGCCGAGGCTGGCTTTGAGGACCTGCCGAAAGGATGTACCTCCACCCATCCCACACGGTCGATAAGCTGCCTGTGGTGGAGCAAGAGATCAATGTGAGAGTCTCCTCTCCCCAAATGCCGGCCATGATGGTGAGTGCGGTGTGGCCTCCATATCTCTTGTGGTGAGGAAGCTGCTTGGTGGTGAGGTGCTCTAAGCACCGACATATCGACCGACCACTGGCTGCCCTCACGGCCCGGGATCTGCCACCTCACGCCTCTGCCATAAGGAATAAAATGCTCATACACCCTGACTCATGACTAGAGTTGGGTGGCTCGATGAGCTTGTCCTGTAAATGGACCACCTATATAAGTCGTGATAGGTGGTCCCCAAAATGTCTGCCCCAGGGCGTATATCGGCCATGCCCCTCTATACGTGCGATGATGGGGCCCGGTAGTATAACAATGTATCCCTCCCTTGTCCCGATCGGTCTCGAGGCAAGGATCCCCATGATGGCTTTGTCGAAATACGGGGATGGGCAAAGAAGGAATGGATCTAACTCTCACTCCCTTCTTCGGCCCGTGGAGATAGCTGCATCCCCCATATAACACTTGCCCTTTGTGCAATCGATCGTGCTCTGGACCCATTTTGTCTCAGTGTGAGTCTCCTCCCAGATGATCGGGACCCCGAGATATGGTAGACATCCTCCAAAGTAATAGTCCACTCACCGCGGACACCTGGCAGTCGGAAAGTGTTCCGATCTGCATCCCAATAAGAAAATAAGTCACAAAGGATGTGACTCGATGGCGTAACATGGGGCACACGCGATATACGCAATATGGCCCTCTGCAGCGTGTCCTCCTCATCAGCGAAAGGGCATCCAATACCCCAGGCAACCAATCACACTCTCTCTCCCGGCTCCATCTAATGTACTCCTCCCTCGCCTGCATACACCCAAAAACACACAAAACAGAGCAAGTTAGTATCTAATCAATGCAGGGAGAATCATAAAAACGTACAGAAATGCAAGAAAATATAAGTATAAGTCTCCAAAACAAGCTCTTTTGCATTCTGTGCAAAACCGCCGCCCTGAGCAGGGAGGCGGTTTTGTAACCGCCGCCTTAAAGGTGGCGGTCTCGTAACCGCCGCCCTGATCAGGGCGGCGGTCGTGTAACCGCCGCCCTGGCCAGGGCGGGTCGCGTCGAAAACCGCGCGGGTTTTTAACCCTAAAAAGTCAAAAAACGCAAAAATAGACCATTTTAGCTAAAAAAAGAGCCTACCCAGTAGGCGCCCCCCCTAGATGGACCTTTTGAACCAAACATTTTCAAAAATAACCCCCCCATTACAAATAATTTGCCATTTCAAATTTGAAGGGGGAAAAATGCAAAATTGAAGAAAACCAACCTGTGATCTCGCGGGGTGGCGTTCGCTTGCGTGGAGGCATGATCACGATCTCACTGCGGACGTTTCGACTATACTCACGCGAGAAACCGTCACCGTGGGTCCCAGAGCTCAAAATCGATCAAATCAACTCGCGCAAATGAATAGGAAAATGGGCCCACTTTCATATATATATTGTTCTATTTCGTCTTAAAATGACTTTTCGCGAGTTGGAGCGCGGAGGTAAGTTCCTATCCCGCACAAATGGTACGTCCTCTTTCCTGTTATTTTAGTGTTTATTTTTCAAATTATTGTATCTATCTGCACTTGAGATCTCTTTTCATTTTGCAGGTAGCGGGAATTTCGGATGGCGCCATTTCGACACACGGACGTGTAAGGTATAACTTCTAAACCCCCCATTTCGGGACTGCCATACTCGGACCCACCGTTTTATGCCCTTTCATGGCTAAAACACTTCTCCGAAAGCGATATGTATGTACCCAAAATTGTAAGGTCTTGTCTTTGCGGAGCAGTGTAATAAATGCCCCAATGATGATCTGAGTCTCCTCATGAGGTGTTCGGGATCGAGAAAGAGCTCTTCGGATATGCGTTAACATCCCGCATACCCCACTTAGCCCCCGTGTCCTTTGTTTTCCCCTTTTTCCCTCTTTTCTTGCCCCTTTTGATCTTGATGTGAAACCGCCGCCTGGGCTGGCGGTCTCCTGCCGCCCGAAGCAGGCGGCGGTCCTATAACCACCCGCCACAGCAGGCGGCGGTCCCTGAATGCGCGTTTTCCAGAATGCCCTTTTGACATGACCCGCGTGAAATATCACGTTTCACCAGCTTTCCTTGCCGACTTGAGCATGCATTTATGTTTTTGGTCCCCTGGAATAGTGTTTTTCCTTTGTTTATTGTTTAGGAGTTCAATTTGGTTTTGGTTCTTGGGTGTTTGAATTCCTATAAATGCATGGTTTGTGCACATGCAAATGGCCACCATTTTTTGTTAGAGTCTTCTGATTTTCAGTGGTTTGGTCTGTCAGCTTGCTTAGGATTGATAGCATAGTTCATTTCTTACTTGGTTAGTATTGCTCAGCTGTTGGTAAGCCACAGACCCATCTTGTGCAGGCAGTGTTGTTGTTCCATCCAATCCGGTTAGAAGCTTGCCTCACGAATTCCTCTTTCTTTGTAGATTTTTTAGTTTGTGACTTAGAGTTCTTAGTTCAATTCATTATATACCTAGTTAGCTTTATTCAGTTGTTGGTAAGCCACATATCCAACTTGTGCAAGCAGTGTCTTTATTTTGGAACGGAATAGCTTAGGAAGCCATTAAAGTTGCAGGTTTTGCTCTTCGTATAGGATAGTTACAAGTTCTGGTCGCTTCATGTTGCATGACTTGCAGTAAAATCCCGCTAGGAATCGCATAAGCCAAGCTCTGTACTCTTGCGCTATCCCTCTCCTACTCGCATTCTCGATGTGCATTACGAGGCATTTGTCCTTATCCCAAAATCTACTCCTATCGGTGCTAGCATCACACGCTTTTACGGATCACGTGAACACGAAAGAGCGAAGAGACCATGCGAGGGACGAGATCACATACACACCATCGGATTTGCCAGCATTACTGCGGAATCCAGGTTTTAAATTTCAAAGTTCTAGTCAGAATCATATTAAATAGAGTAGTTAATCGCTTTATTTCATTTCATTCTATTCTCGATATTGCCAGGGAAGCTGTGGGGATTGATAGTTTCCGAGAAACTATGATTCACTCCTCACTTCTGAGGTAGGATCGAGAATCTTGCAGATAGATTAGACCTATTTAGAATTCTATCAATTGCATGATGCAAATAACTACACTCGGTTATCTTGTCTGTTTTAATTACTGTTTAGTTATTATTTCTAGATACGTTTAAAATAGTTTGCTTCCCTTAAAATTGTTAAATATTTCATAGAAGAATAAAGGTTATATGCAGTTAGATTTACTTCACGTAGTTAGAATTTGTTTCATTACAGTTAGATCGCATTTTGTTTCGTATGACAATCACGGGACCTCAAGAGCCCAGGGAATATATATTTGAGCCAATCGTGCCTCAACCAAACCTCGTCACAGCAATAGTTGACATAGACCAAAATCTCAGGATACAAGTATTCCAAACAACCACAGATTTACAACTGATCAGTTCACAGTTAAGAGGATTAAACATAGAAGACGACCAAGCACATGCGTTTTGGTCAAGTCAGCCAAACTACAGATTACCCTAGAAAACATCCACATGACTGTAGAAGGGCTCGAAAGAGAACAAACATTCGGGTGTGATCCTTTAGTTCCACAGCCAGACGCTGGAGACACCCTCGTAGATATAGATACCAGCTTAAGAATCCAGGTTGCGAGAACGCCTGTAAGGTATTCTGAGAAGATTGCACAACTGTTGGTTCTAAATATAGAAGCTGAGAAAGCATACGATTATTGGATACTAGGGATTAGAACTTGATCTCGCGTATGACCATAACAGGACCACAACAACCGAGAGTTTATGGTTGTGATCCACAGATCCCACAGCCTAACGAATCCATAAGAGAATTGGATATAGACACTGGTCTACGCACACTAGTATTTCAGTCTACTCCAATTCCACCTATCATCATCCATGATTATCCCTCTTTGGACATAACACTAACGAAGCTAGAGAATTCGGACTAGGCAGAGAGAATCATCCATAGAGTTGATTATATTCACCATATGACCCTATCGGAGAAATACATGAAACCATCCTGGTCATTTCCCACATATTCTGACAACCCATAGATCGAATCACGCCGAGCTCGATATTGATTGGAGCCTTCGAGAAGTCATCCTTGTTGATCGATCTATCACACCAGTCCAGGTTAGAAGGGCCTTCTTTGCCTTAGATTCGTAGATTCCATTAGTGCGTGTCGAAGATATTAGATTGCCTAACTAGTCTATCCGTATACTACCTGTATTCCATCTCCACCTTTGTTGTCTCAAGCACGACCTCGGGGAGGTCGGGTGCGTGGAAGAGTCACTTGTAGATTCTCACGCTCGCTTATCGCTTTTCCAACGTACGATTACGTACATTTCAGAATCCAAAGAAGGAAGATCACCACCCACCATTTTTACTGAATGACACCCGACCTTTAGATGGCCAATAATTTTTATTGGGAGCTCAGATTACAAGAAATTACTTTGAGTGAGACTAAGTTATTCAAAATGAAGAAATACAGTCTTCCATTTTTTAGGGTGTCTAGACTTCTCACCTACCAAATTAATGAGGTATGGGCTTATTTTTTTTCCCAACAAGACATAGTACATAGAGGTATGGGTTTTGCAAGGATTCTCATTAATGTTGTAGATGAATTCAATGCATTCTAGGGTGGTTGGATCAGGATTTCAAATTCCTCTCTCCCCTTATCTCATTATTCCTATATATTATACGGAGGGGCATTTGTCAAAAAGTTGGATAATTTTTCTTTGCACCCTCCCTTCTTTCTACGACCTGTAAGTGAAATTTTGGAGTTCAAACCTCCCATCTAAACTGTAAATGTAATCTTTCCTCTTGACCATTGTAATGCACTGTATCAAATTTGTGGAGCAATAAAATAAGTTTGTGGATGATTTCACCCTCTCTTTTGTTCATTTCCTTCATCGATCTCTCATTGTAGTTTTGGTTATCTATGGTGGTTGTATTACGTTTTACTTCATTCTAATGTAGAGACATTTTGATTTTCTTTAAGTAAAATATCATCAATTGTAAAGTCACGTTATTTGACATGTTTGGTATATGATTTAATAATATGTTCATGATGAACTCGATGATGTTCAAGGGATACTATATGTTTTTCATCTAATAATTCAAGTTCTTCTAAATGGTCTTGGTGTTGTTCTTCGTTAGGGATGAAATATTTGAGAGACACAGAGAGTGATGGAATTTGGATTTTGAGATGTAGGACAACTTATAAACCATAGGCGATTAAATAGGGCATAACATCGGTAGGTGTATATATGCTAGTTCAATAAGCCCAGAGAGAATAGAAGATTTAGAGATGCCAATTGCTACTGCGGCGTCTACTATTTTCTTAAGGATTTTGTTAAGTTTTTGTTATAAGTCTTAGCATGTCCATTTTCTTTAGGATAATATGGTGATGAAAAAATGAGTTTGATGTTGAATGCATCATATATATTTTTAACTTCCTTATTTTTGAAGTATTTTCCATTGTTTGTGATGAGCTTATGTGGGATACCAAAATGACGTATAGTTTTTGGTATATGAAGTTAATAATAGGTCCCAATTTTTTTGAGGTTAAAGGAATGACTTCAACCCATTTAGTGAAATATTCATTGTTGTGATTTTGGATTTATTTGATTGATAAGATGTAATCCTCATCGAGAGAAAGGCCATAAGTCCTTAGCGGGTTGTAGTTCTTGAATAGAGACTTGAATGATATTAGAGTGAAGTTAACATTTAACAAGTTTATTTACATATGCACAATAGTATTTGGTGATGGTAGGCCATTAATACCCTAGTCATATGATGTGTTTAGTGATGGAATTTCCCTTTGAAGTGGCCACTATAGATTCCATTGTGGAATTCTCTAATCACTTTGGTTGATTCATGTGATTTAAGGCATCACAACATTATACATTCAAATATACATTTATAGAGGATACCTTCAATGATGAATGCAAGCGGGTGATGCGTTGAAGAAATAATTGTTTAATACCATGTGATAATTCTTATCACGATTTACATTTAGCAAGATAATCATATATTTGAGTTTACCATATATCGGTGGGTAATTGTGAATGAAATTAATGGAAGGTAGCTCATTTTGATGTGAAAGATGATCCAAGCATTGAACAACTATGGAATTTTTGGTTTTATCCTTTGATTTTTTATTTCAAAGGGACAAGGGATCCGAGATATGTCATGATTTCTATGAACCTAGTTAGAGGATCACGAGGTGGATTGAATTGTGTAATGATTGAATGTGTCAAGTTGAAAGTCGATGACTACTTTATATTTTTATAGGATTTCATTTTTACATTGGTATTCTCCTTTTACTTGACTAATGAAAAGTTGTGAATCTCCATAGATTTATAAGATGTGGACACCTAAGAGAATAACATTATTTAAACCCATGATTAAGGATTCATATTCTTCCATGTTGTTAGTACATTCAAAGTTAAGTTTGAATGATAATGAAAGTGGAATGTTCTAGGGAGGTATGATAACAACTCTGGATCCCCCCCTTCTTGGAATTTAGAACCATTAAAGAAGAGGGTCATTTTAATAGGGATGAATTTGGATTCATTGATGTTGTTGATGGATTCATCTAGGAAGTATTCTAGAGTTGGTTGATTATCTTGAAGAGTTATATCAGCAAGTTGATCTGCAATGACCGACCTTTAATATATTTTTGAGATATGATTTTGAGGTCAAATTAAGTCATGAGCATAAGCCATCGAGTTATGTGGTCATTATGATAAGGTTTAGCATGCATGGCTTTAAGTGGATTAAAGCTAGTGATCACATATGTGTTGTTATTGAGGAGAAAATTTTGAATTTTTGAGGTGGAGAAGTATAACACACAACATAGTTTTTCCACTTCATTATAACACATTTCATACTATTGAAATGTGTAGCTAATGTAGTATGTGTCGTGTTCATGACCTTGATTATCACGATGGGTGAGCATAGCTCCTAGTGCATGCTCTAAAGTGGATATGTATAGATAAAATGTCTCCCCTTCATGAGGTGGAGTAAGAATGGGTGGTGATAATAGATATTATTTGATTTTTTCAAATGAATTTTGTGCAATCGGTATATCAATGAAATTTTATGTCTTTATGGAAAATATGGTGAAAAGCTTGATTAACAACTGTGTCACCATAACACTATGATATGAAATGTCAAATTGACTATAATTTACCTTGGAGGCTACGTAGTTGTTTAAGATTAGATGGTGGAGGCATTTCAATGATTTCTCTAACCTTTTCTCGGGTCTAGCTCAATGCCTCATATGGATATGATAAATTCTAAAAGTTTTCCGGTGAGTACACAAAAACACACTTCTCGGGATTAAGGTGAAGACAAAATTGGATGAGATGAGTGAAGATTGATTCAAGGATGTCAAGAAGGTCTTTTCATGATTTAGATTGTCTTAAAAGGTCATTGACATAGTTTTCAATAATTTTTGGATGAGTTCATTCAAGATGTATGTTATGGTGTGATGATAAGTAACCCTACATTTTTAGGCCAAATGGCATGACATGGTAGTAGAAAGTTCCCAATGGATGATAAAATAATTTTTGTGTTGATCTTTGGGGGTGATGAGGATTTGGTTATAACCAGAAAAACCATCTATAAGGGCGAGTATTTTGTGGCCGGTTGTTAGGTCGGCAGAGTTGGTCTATGTTTGGAATGGGAAACCATCCTTTGGACAAGTGAGGTTGAGATCCTTGGAAGTCTATGCAAATGTGTATCTTTCCTAAAGCTTTGGTTATGGGGATGAAGTTTGAGACCCATTGTGGATATTCAATGGGTATGATGAATTTGGAAGATAAGAGGCATTGTAGATCTTCCTTAACAATGAGAGCTATACAGAATGCATTTTACGGAGTTTTTGTTTAATTGGTTTAGCATCAACATACATGACTATCTTGTGTATGCCAATGTTAAGATCCATCCTAGGCATATCGTTGTATGACCAGGTGAAGGATTGGTGATATTTTATTATAAATGAAGTAAAATCATCTAGTTATTGTGAGTCTAGAGATTAGGTGACATTAACCATGAGAGGATCCCGAGGGTTTCCTTAGTTAACATTAAGGGTGCATTCATTAAAGACATTTGATGTGTCATATGGTAGGAATTTATGAAGAAAACAGTCTTCATCTCCCATATGTGAAAGGATATCTTGGTCATAGTGACCTTTGGAGGATATATGCGGTAGGTGAATCTTCATCAACCATTTCGGTTAGACAAGCGGTAATGATTTAGTGGTGATTAAATTAGTAAGTGAGTGGCCCTAAAGATACAACATTTATTTTAAAAAAAATTAGGTGGGATGGGTACAATGTCATTTGTGTCCATAGGATCTTAAGGGTATTGGAGTTGATGGTTCTAGTTTGGAAATAGTTACATATGTGACAAGTTAAGATGTAGGGGCTTCAAACATTCTAGAAGTGAAAATTTTATAACCTAAACCACTTTTCTCATTGGCTTTAAGGGAGCACGAGGATGGGTTGATCACGAGTTCCTTTTTCACAATGCCTCGAGGCCTAAACCTATCCATGCACAATGATGGAGATACATATGAGTGAATTTTGGATTTTCAAGAGATTTGATTTTTAGGCATGGTGTGATGTGGATTGATAACGTGGGATGTAGGATTATCGAGTCCCCTATAGACAAGGTTTGTTTTGAGATAAGAAATACTTTAAGATATAATATCTCCTATATTTGAGACATACGGTGGTTGCTTGTCGGGGTGACCATATGTTTTTGGTGAAGGGATGGAGATAAGCATGAGGAGATGATATTCCCCAAGTGTAAGACATTTTACAACCTCACTGAGAGAGGAATCATCTCAGTAACTTGGAAGAAGGGATAAATGTGCTAGTAGACACTTCATTAGATGACTCAAGTATGGATTTAGGTAGAAGGATATTTTTGACCGATAAATCATGTAACAATTAGAAAAGGGATTTGGATTGGCGAGAAAAGGGAAATTATGACCGTCATGTTCATATTTAAAAACAATGTAGGGTGGAGGGAACATAATGCATGGTGCGTATCAAGGTCATCCTAATAACATGTTGTATTAAAACTCTCCTTCTATAATGTAGAAGAGCTCTAGTAGGGTTTTGATGCCAACTTTAAGTGGTAGAATTATGGAGCCTAACATGGGTGTGATGGTGTCATTGAAGGAATGTAATAAGACTAGCATTTGAGTGATAATAGTGTTGGGTAGTTTTAGATAGTTAAAGGTGAGGGATGATATGATGTTAATGGAGACACTACTATCAATTATGATCCTCTTGATAAAGATTTCATTAATTTGAGTGGTAATGAAGAGTGGTAGGTTGTGGTCCTTCGGTTTAAGAGAGGGAATTTTAGATGGTTCGAATGATATAACAACGGATTCTTTAAGGGTACCTATGAAGTTTTCAAAGGAACTAAGTCATTGGTGTTATCTAATTTCCTCTTCTGTAAAGATTAGATAACAAGTAGATTCCTGTTGAATTGAGGTTCCTATAGTTTTAAATCCCACCAGGAGTCAAGCCTCAACAATATAGAAAGAAGAATTAGCCAAATCAAAAATTAAAACTAAGTTGGGACAATCCAATTCAAAGGGAAGAAACAATCTCACAGACAGTGCCAAATGTCAACCTCGCATGAGTTATAGAAAACAAAGGGAGTAGAAGCCTCAAAGCCCCATGGGACTTACACATGGATTCAATTGTAGGTGACCCATCCAAAGTAAAATTCTTCACAGTAATATGTGGTAGGCTCATTACTTACCCAAAGGAAAGTGGCCTAATCACAAATAATGTCAGGTGTTAACCCAATGTACTTCCAAAAGCTATAATGGAAGAAGAGACCCTAGAGAAGTGCTTGACCTCCATGTGGATTTCATAATAAATTGGCTCCGAGTTTGAGGCAGATTGCAAAAGATTGGTGATAAGCCAAAAAACGTGAGGGGAAATTATGAAGCCTATCTAAAAAGTTTAAATGTTTAGATCTTTTGAAAATATCAAAGGCAAAGGGTCATTCGGCTGGTCTTTTCAGGGATGAAGTTAATGCATAGTTAAAATGCGAAGAGTACAAACACTGAAATTATTAATTTTTCACCTCCATTAAAAAGGTCATTCTCATAGAATGACATAGATAGGTGTTGCTTGAATCATGAGCTCAGGACCCAATGCATAAGAAATTAAAGATCCAAATATGTAATAATGATTTGGAAGAATAAGTCCGCTCTAAGGGAGTCGATTGCAAAATAGTTAAGAGATGCATTAAATAGGCATGACTCTCACTCTTTAAAGAAAAGATAATGGGAAAGTGTGACAAAGATCTCAAAAAATCTATTTTTGTCACTTCACACCATTTATCATAATTAAAAAAGCATTTTGAAGAGAGTTTGAGAAGGGTCTCTCACGTCCTTCTCCTCCTATATATTGAAATCGAAGGCTTCTAAGAAAAGATATATCGGGAGTTAGTTAGTTTTTTCTTCTGTCTCAGTTCTTCTTCTGTAAAAGGTAGGGGGCTGGAGCTTTAGCCTTCTTTCTGAGCTTTGTAATGGAATTTTTCCTCTTATCTATTATAATATTGTGCACATTGTTTGGAGTAATATAATATGCCTTGTGATGTAATTCTTCCATCCTTTGTGTAATTTGTATTATCTCTAATAGCCTTTATTTTGACATAGATAATCTGTGCATGTTTTTGTGCTATTTCAATCTTCAGAAGTTGTGCTTGAATATTTTGTAGTGGTGTTCTATGTGATTCACCTGTAGTCCATGGTGCATCTTTTCCACCCTTTTTTTTTCTCACATTTTCATTATTCCAGGAAGTTGCGTTACATGTTAACTCCTTCACTTTTCGATACATCTCCCCCATTAAGTTTTATTTCATTTTCTCTTACCCTCACCTCATACCTAAGAGATGATCCATATTCTTTAAAAAGTTTAGGTCACCTTAAGGTGCGCATCCCACCAACCTTAGGTTTCCTATGACTCTGATGGTTCATCCATAAGGATCATCGTAAACAATTTTCCTAGCACACTAGGTGGGATGATTGATAATGATTTTTTATCATTACATCAATTCGGTTTGTTCCTAGTAAAGATCAAGATTTAATGGAGATATTTTTGAATGCATATGACAACTCCACATGGTTTTGAACAAATCATTATAGGAGCTCCTGACTTTCCTTTCATCCATCTCCACTCATCTTTCTTTCCACGTCTTCCATTTCTCTTCATCCTATGAATTTGTGCAATCATGACATCATTATGACTATGATATCTTCCTTTTCTCTATCTCAAATCCATCCATTCCACCATTACCCTTTCTTTGAGAAGCTATACCCTTGTACCAACAAGTAATGGCTCCAAATCCAATAGAAAGAGTAGCATATGGTGATAAGTGATACAAACTCGGGAGGTTCATATCACGAGTGAGCACATAAGAAGTTGCGAGATGTTTCCTCCATTTTTCCTCCCCACAAAGAAAATCCCCTAGAAGAGTTTGGGAAAATAATATTCATATTGCAAGATGAAGCCACACATGGAAGAGAATTTTCTTACTCAAAATCCATCATAAAAGTGGGGGAGACTTTGATAGAGGAGGAAGAAGATAAGATGGAATACTTATTAGATTTAGGGGATGCCTGATGAAGAAGATCCTGTGGAAGTTAAAACCTTTCTTCGCTTCATCAACCATACAACAAAAGAAGCATGCTACTCATATCACTTCCCTAAATAATCCAAGGGATCTAGAAAGAAGTATCATTGAAAGCTTTTACTCTTAATTGAAGATTCTGAATTTTCCGGTGAAGCTACTAAAAACAAGGAGTGAGGAAATAAGGATGACACCATTCAGGGAAGCCTACAAAATAGTCTCATTCCATAAGATGCAATCTAGAATGATGGGTAGGAAAAGAAGGTTAGACCAACCCCCAAGAGATGGTCCATATCAAAACCAAGTAAAATGTCAATGACAGTCATGCTCACTTTAAGGCATGAGGATAATTTTCAAGGCCCCAAGGGTCAGCTACGACACCTCTAACCAAAGATGAACATATCAAGGAGGTATTCATTCTATTTTCGATACCACAGGTGGAAGAGTGAAAGGAAAATTTCACTCTTATTATAGGACATTCCTATAGCTAAATTCATTATATGACCACACTTTATAAGAAAGGTAAGTTATCTCCATGTTAGTTTAAGGTTTTTTTAGCTTTCCCAAGAAATGTTAGCTTAGGAGTAGGATTATATAACTTTCAATAAAATAAGTGCATATGCACACTCTGCATGACTCATTTGAGTCATGTATGTTTTGTCTCTTTGTATAGGCCCACATTTTTATTACTCCATTAAAAGGCACAAGATTCCCAACGATACCCCAACATATCAAGAGAATTTATAGTTATATGTAGCAGTTGTAGTCTTCACTCCAAGAAAATACAGAGCAACTAAAATTAGTCAAAGGAGTGACATTGTGGATTCTTCAACTTTCTACTCTCACAAAAACAAATGACAGAGTTTCCCTTATGAGAGTAGGAAAGCACAAGGATCGACTAGCAACTGCAGAGGCTTGGAAAAACTTGAATACTATGTGGAACATGTTAAGATTAGCTCATAAGACAACCCGGACCCAATAGATAGCAAGAAATTTTGGTTTCTTTCCATCAAGCATACTAATGGTCCCCGTGAGTCGCCAAAATGTTATCTAGTTTCCGTTTCCCACTAAGATTAGATAACAAGTAGATTCGACCTAATTGAGGTTTATGCGGTTTGAATCCTACCAAGAGTCAAGCCTAAACAATATAGAAAGAAGACTTAGCCAAATCATTGATTAAAGGTAAGTTGGGACAAGCCAATTCAAAGGAAGCAACGATCTGTAGACAATGCCAAATGTCAACTTGGCGCGAGTTATAGAAAAAAAGGGATTAGGAGTCTCAAACCCAGTGGGACTTACATGTGCATTTTTTTAGGTGACCTATCCAAAGTAAAAATCTTTGTAGAAATATGTGGTGGGCTCATTACTTACCCAAATGAAAGTGGCCCGATCGCAAATAATGTTAGGTGTCAACCCAACGCACTTCAATAATCTACAATGGAAGAAGAGACCTAGAGAAGCACTTGACCTCCACGTGGATTTCATAATGAATTGGCTCTGAGTTCAAGGAAGATTGCTAAAGATTGGTGATAAGATAAAAACCATGTAGACAATGCCAAATGTCAACATTTCATGAGTTCTAGAAAGTGAAGGGAGCAGAAGCCTTAAAGCCCCACATGACTTACACATGGATTCAACTGTAGGTGACCTGTCTAAAGTAAAAGTCTTCATAGTAATATGCAGAAGGCTCATTACTTACCTAAAGGAAAGTGGCCTGATCAAAAATAATTCCAGGTGTCAACCCAACACACTTCTAGAAGCTACAATGGAAGTAAAGACCCTAGAGAAGTGCTTGACCTCCACGTGGATTTCATAATAAATTGACTTTGAATTCGTGGAAGATTGCTAAATATTGGTGATAAGCCAAAAACCTCATAGGGGAAATTATGATGTCTATATAAAAGTTTAAATGTTCAAATATTTTGAAAAGATCAAAGGCAAAGGGTCATTCGAGATGGTCTTTTTAGGGATGAAGTTAATGCATAGTTCCATGTGAAGAGTGTAAACCTAGGAATACTTAATTTGTTCACCTACATTCAAAAGGTCATTCTCATAGAATGACATAGATAGGTGCCACTTGAATCATGAGCATAGGACCCAATGCATAAATCAATTAAAGATCCAAATATGTAATAATGATTTGGAAGAATAAGTCCACTCTAAGGGATTCGGTTGCAAAATAGTTAAGAGATGCATTAAATAGGCATGGATCTCACTCTTTAAAGAAAAGATAATGGGAAATTGTGACAAAGATCTTAAAAATCTATTTTGTCACTTTGAACCATTTATCATAATTAAAAAATGCATTTTGAAGAGATTTGAGAAGGGTCTCTTAGTTCCTCATATATATTTAAATCGAAGGCTTCTAATAAAATACATATCACGAGTTAGTTGGTTTTTTATTTTGTCTCGAGTTCTTCCTCTATAAAAGACAGGGGTTGGAGCTTTAGCCTTCTTTCTGAGATTTGTAATGGCATTTTGCCTCTTATCTATTGTAATACTATGCATGTTGTTTGGAGTAATATAATATGCCTTGTGATGCAATTCGTCCATCCTTTGTGTAATCTATATTATCTCTGATAGCCTTTATTTCGACATGGATAACTGTGCATGTTTTTATGCTATTGCTATCTTTAGAAGCTATGCTTAAATAGTTTGGAGTGGTGTTCTATGTGATTCACCTCTGATATGTGGTGCATCTTGTCCACCCTTTTATTTCTCACCTTTTCTCTATTCTAGTTAGTTGTGTTACGGGTTAACTCCTTCACTTTTTGGCGCATCGAACCCATTAAGTTTAAATTTTTATTTCATTTTCTCTGACCCTCATCTCATACCAAAGACAAGAGCCAGCTTCTTTAAAATCTTGAGGTCACCTTAGGGTGCACATACCACTAACTTGAGGTTTCCTATGACTCGATACAGTTCATCCACAAGGATCACCGTCAACAATTGGCGGTACGGTTATGGATTGGAGGGCTTCTATCATAGCCTTTTTATGAAAAGGTGATGTTTGGACTAGTTCATTAAGTTACATCCTGACAGGGGATTAGTGTAATTTCTTGATAACAACCTTTTGGACCATACTAAAAGGGGGTGTTGCTTCTTATATCGAATTTTTTTCTTTGGATGACAGAGTTGTGTTAGATTCCTTAGGAGCTAAGGAAATAGATATCTTAGGTTTATAAGATGAAGTAGATAATTTGGGAGGTGGAGGTATAAAAATGAAGTATTTACTTTTCTTAGGCTCAAATGAATCTTTTTCATAATTTTGTGAGCACGTAATGATGTGTACTTGCGTCATCTCAATGATTAGACACATTAGGGATGGATATTTTAGGTTTTAATGACAATGATGTTGATGCTGGCATTGTGTTTAATTGAGAAGGAAGGAAGAGTAGACTGCCAAGTTCCTACACTTTTAAGTGAAAGGCCCTACAATCCTCTATAGAATGGCCTTGTGATCTATAGTAATCAAGGAAGACATTGAATTAAGTAATATACAAGTTTCCATCCTTGATTATAAGATGGTTTAGGATGTGGTAATGTAATAAGTGACCATTGCAGGAGGTCATCTAAGATGGTGATGTAACACCCCTTAGGTGTAGACGTGGATGGGGACAATGTTACATCTATATTATTCTCGAGAGGAAGTGAGATAGGTTGTTTAGTTGTAGGTTGTTTGTTTGTTGGTCATGGTTACTTTATGGGTGCCACAATGGATAAAGGACGAGGACCCTGTAAGGGTTACCATTGGTGTGGATAGTTAGACTGTGTGATGGGTAAAGGGTGAGGACCCAGTACATATTACTATTGTGTAATGGTAGGTTTAGGATAGTTGGACTATGTGAACGACACAAGATATGGACTCAATGTAGGGGTTTGGTAGTTGGATTTTGACCCTGAAATAATAGGGTGATTAATTTGTATAAGGGAGTGAGGTCCACATAAAGGGATTTGATATGAAAAAACATATTGAGTTATTTTAATAACTTGAACAAAACCTTGTTTCTGAGGCCCTTTGTGGTTTTGAATAGGACGGGTGTGGTTGACAACGATCAAAAAAAAGTTATCTTTCCCGAGGTTAAGTGTGTTTTTGGTTGGTTGTTAGATGTGACTTTGGGTGTAGAGGATACATATACGATTCCGTAATGACATGTGACGAGGGTGTAGGGATATTTTTAGTTATATTGTCAATAGGCACAAATTGAATAGTCATGATTTTAGGCTTGTTGGATACCAAAGTGTTGAATCTACGGTGTTTTCATTCGATAGGAAACGAGGTGGTTTTAGGGATAGGATATATCTTTGGTATTGTATTAATATTATGGAAAATGTTTTTTTGAGGTTTATTACAAGATGAGAGATTGTTCGAGAAAATGTTGCTTAAATATTTCAAGATTTTGATTTGCAAATGCATTTGGATTATCTATAAAGTTCATCTTTATCAATCAAGTCTTGAAGTACATTTTGGAATGTGTGACACCTTTCGATGTCATGTCCATTGAACCTATGGTATTTAAAATAGTCATTATCTCGGTACTAAATAGGTTTTTATATTGATATGTTGATGGTTTGGATATGTGTGAGAGATATCATGTTGGTAGCGAACGATTTGTCAAAAATTGTACTATAAGTCTATCTATAGGTGTATAGATATGTTGTTGATGGGAGCGGTTGACAATGGTTTTTACTTAAGAGAAGATTGAACTATGAAGATGTTGGCAGATGTTTTTGACTTATCGGCGGTGGATGATGATTTAGATGGAAAATCAACTTTCGGTTTCTTGGGAGGAAGCTTAACCTGACCATATTCTAAAGCTCACAGTTCCAACTTATGGGCCATGGTGAAAGGATCATAAAAAGTTTGAAATGATTGGATTTGTAATGTAGATGAGATATGTTTAGCGCATGCATGGAAAAAAAATTTGATTGATTTTATTTGTGGTAATGAAAAGGATATTTGATTGACTACACCTCTCTAGCTTGCAAAAATCAGCAAATGACTTGTCTTAAATTTTTGATGGCACATGGAGTCATTGATAGTGACTTTGCATGCTATGTTTATAGAAAATTGTTCCAATAAGAGCTTGAAAAGTTGTGTAAAGGATAATAAGGAATGTTGTGGAATGTTATTGTACCAATCTAAGGTAGAAGCAATAAGATACAAGGTAAAGGTTTGTGTGCATGGTTTTGTGCGTAAGCTACGTTAGACAAATAAGAAATACCACCTAAATAGTTCTATAACAAAGCTAATGACAAAATCTAAGCACCATCAAAGATGAGAGCTAAACAAGATTAATACTAAGCATAATGCATTAACTTTGAATTAACATGCTAAAGTATTTAAACCTCTACTTCTCTAGATTACCAACAAATAAGTAAATGGACCTATGTAGGCTCCATGGCAATCAAATTAGTTGTTTTTGATATCCAAGAACCTAGGAATGGGAGCTTATCAAAGTTGGGCTACAAGACCCTTTTGACTCTTCCCATATGACCCAAGCACTTTGGCTAGAAAAGAGGCTTAACTCTTCAAGTGGTGAATTCTCAAGAATAACAAAGGAAAGCTTTTAGTCTATTTGCTATGTGCTTTTCTTTTGTCTTCTCAAGGAATTTAGGTGTAAGTGTAAAGGTAGGAGGAGGGATCTTTATATAGCCCAATGGATAAAGGAATCACTACATCCCTTTGCATGTGGGATAATAGGGATGTTGAGTTAGTTATGGATAAGGGGGGTTTAGATAGGGTTGAGTTAACTTTAGGAGGGTTTATTTGTCCTTTAGTGACTCATGTGGATAAAGGGGGCCTTTTAATTAATCAAGGTGATTTAATTAATAGATGTGTAAGCTTATAAAAGATTTTAGAGGAATATTAGCATGATTTAGACTATAGAAGGGGATTAAATCAATTGAATATTGATTTATTGGTTAAATGAAAGGGGATGCTAATTAATTAATAATAATTAATTAGTCTAGATAGTAGGGGAGATTAATTAATGGAAGGTCATTAATTAGGGTATTTTTGGATAGGCGACTTAATTAATTAGCGTAGTGTAATTAATTAATGATGATAGGAGAGAAGATGGGCTCTTTTGATGAAATGTCACCAATTTGTGGGAAAGGAGATAATTAGCGCAATTTAAGTATTTAATTTTCTCGGGTAGAATTATGCGTGTCTACATTTTCCCCTCTTTGGGGTGGCGTAAGTGACACCACTTCAAAGATAGTAGATGAGTGAAATTTTGAAGGGATAGAAAAAAATAGTAGGAGGGAGAGATGCCCCCTCGAGTGTCGATGGGGTGATGAAGGAAGACAATCGATGATCGAAAAAGGTGAGAAATAGATAGGAGAATGACTAGGGAAGAATGCCCCAGGTGAAGTAGAAGAATAGTGGTGAGAGGAAAGTGATGTAGAAGAAATATGGAGAAGTGGAGAGAAGAGCTTAGCCTCTAGCCTCTATATTGGAACAATTTCGGTGTCATCATATTGCCAAGAGATCTACGTCATCGGTCCTTATGAAAAATATAAGCATATGAAAAAAGTAGAATGACATGAAAAGCCATACTACGAATGATTTTCATTGCTGAAAACACCAACTCCATGCAACATACAACAATGCAATGCAATATGAGAAGGAAACAAGCTCATTTAACAGGGAAAACAAGTATGAACACACATATCCAACCCAACAACGGTCAAGACAGTTGTACAAATGTTTTGTTATCAAGCTGAAGAGATCCACATGTTCATGATTGATGACAAGGGTTAAAAATGATGCCCCGAGAAAGGATATATGCAAGGGGAAATGATAATGGACACTGGGTCCAAGTAAAAATCTTTGTGCGTAACGAAACAACACCAAGAAACAAACATGCCCCAGAGTACAGACGAAGCAAGTAGCTAGCTTTGTGAATGGTTGTGAATTCGGTGATCCACGAGTCGTATTAATAGGGAAGATGTGAAACAAACTAGTAGGATATGGAGAGAATACCATGCACAAGACACAAGTTTCAACCGTAATAAGCAAGTTACCTATTTTTGTAGGTTTTTTACTTTTTAGGATTTTGTGAAAATTTTGCCTTGTTTTTGGATTTTGAAGTGATATATATATATTTGTATTTTATATAAATGTTTTCTAAAATGGACAATAGAAGAAAATAGAATAAATAGAATGAAGGGCCTAGGTGCAAGAGAAAATGCCCCAGGGGAAGAAAGAAGCAACATGCAACAAATAATGTCCCTGTATAGTGGAAAAATTAATAAAATAATTATTTGTAAAATAATTATCTACGAAATTAGACAGTGTGGATAAGAAGAAAATTGCCTAAGAGAAATAAAAATTTTCCTCGAGAGAAGAAAGGTGTATTGGACGGAAAAAAAATGCCCCAACATGGTGAAAAGCGAAAGAAAAAAATTATTTAATTAAAATAATTATTTAAGGGAAGTGAACAAAGGAGAAAACAACGGTCAAAAAAATGAGCTTCCAAGCCCTCCCAAATTGGTGAAAAACAACTTGACATACCCCACCGAGGAGGGGGTAAATCACCGCGACTAGTTCATTTTTTAATGACCACTATTGATTTTTTACCACAAGGCTCGACAGCAACGAAACGAGGATGATGGTGATCACTTGAGACCAAGATTGAGACGGGATCACACAGTCTAGAAAAGGGTAGTAATGTAAAGTTTTATTTGCGGCATATTCAAACCCTTGTCAAATTTTGTAATTAATGCCCTATAATTCTGAATTAGGGCTTCGGGATTCATGTAGGGCATGCATGTGCATAGGTGCGGGGCATGTTAAAGGTAACAAAGCTCGCCATGATTGTCTCATTGGAGTGCAGGTGCCCTTAGGGTGCATGTGATCACACATCTTGTAGTACAAATTTTGTGGATGTATCTTGTGTTTTCTTGCATGCCCCCCTTTTATCTTCTACAAGAATATCTCATGGTAGGGAAGCAATAAAAATACTTGCCTCACTTTTATCTTTCTAATATAGTTATGTACACATGCACACATGCACACATGCAATGCATTTGCCACATATGTGTACGCACACACACATATCAAAAGAGGTAGCGCACACACTAAAAGGGTAGCACACACACATAGGGGGTAGCACACACACATAGGGTTTATGCACGCATACATGTGTAGGGATACGATTGATGGTGCAAGTGCCCTGAGATAGTTGTGCGCACACACATGTGCCAAAATGAGGGAGCACATGCCTAAAGGGGCGTGCTAGGAAGAAAGAGTACAAATAATCCAATGGAGGATAGACAAGAAAATGCCAAAAAGATGGCACTTAGAGGAAAATTTAGGATTTTTGGGTTAACCCTAAAAAAATAGATAGATCCTTAGAAGAAATGTTGACATACCCCAGTGATGAGTGGATTTATTTTTAGAGATTATTTCCAAGGTGCTTCATACGTGGGGAGCTGACATGTACCTAAGGGTACCATGCAGAACAGTGATTCACGGATTGCTGTGGAGGGTAGCATGCGTTGACAAGATTGTCGCAAAGTAGCCATTCTTCTAGAGGTAGTGGGCCTAAGCCCCGTGTTCTAGATGCCTTCCATCACACTAGACCATGGTTTGCTTACATTGCACATTTAGGGATATGAGTGGTGGCACAGTGAGAGTAAGTGCTTCCGAATCCCTATGGAAGACTTATGAAAATTTTACTCTAGAGGATTTGTGGTGGATTCTCCACATGCCCATCGGATCGCCGAGGCTGGAGGGAGGGTACACTAATTGAGTACACTTCTGATCGTTGGGTAGATTAGGGCAGCTGTCTAGGATTTATTTGATTAAGATGACATACCTCATGATGGTATGACTATTGCATTCCATGAGTGCATCGTATGACCCTACACTACACCGAGGGCCCCTATATGTTATGGCACTTATCAATGGGTTTTTACTCACTTGATAAGATTGGGATGTCTTTTCCAAGAGGGTTGATGACATTGGTGCGGGGATCTTTAGTGGGGAGCACTACTATTGGGGATAATGTATACTAGCACACTTGTACTAGGACTTGCATCTTATTACTTACCACCGTCAGAAGATGGTGGGGCTTTACTCTCTACTACAGATTTGGTCATGGGACCATATTTCTATCGGGCACCCCGTGGGCACTCTTCATGCCCAAGATCCAGAGGAGCCATCTTACATGGCATGGGTATCAGTAGGTGGTGATGTACGAGGCCACCTAGGTAGCTTATACAGGTACCAGTGAGAGTTTGATGAGTTGCAGAGAGAGACATCATATGGAGACCCTATAGGCACATTCAATGGCTAGAGGATGCCATAGAGCTTAGTGTTTGCTCAATAGAGCATTTTCTCCTTGGCAATCACAGCTATATCATCAAGCTATACAGGGTCGACAGATGCCAATGATAGCTAGGCATGGTATAAGGGGTATATGCTTTGACATATAGTATGCCCTTGAGAGACTCTATCAAATGTTTGTATTGTAGAATATAGTTTTTTTATTTCTAGATGATTGATCTTGTGGAATATATCGAATTTTTTTATTTATATGATGTGTCATACTTAGTGGACAAGATATGATGATATGGGTGCGGAGGGGATAGATTTTGATATTTGCAATCCCTATTGCCCCCATTTGGTGATACAATACGTGATGACTAGCTTAGCATTCATGTATGATGTATACTTAGGTTTTCCTTGATATATGATGTACAAATGATGTGATATGTGATGATATTGATGGTAATGTGATGATGTGATAACAAAACAATGCACATGCAACAAGAGAACACAATCAAATGCCCACAAAGAACATAATGAACAAATACAACAATGTACCATGATTCACTAGCATGCCAAAAACATACCTCAATATGCACAAGTAAGAATAAATCTAATCTAACCAAGAAAAGATGAATCCTAATAAAGTATGCCCAAGCAACAAACAACACAAATGTACAAACACGAAGCAACTATACAAGGGTGGATGCCACATGCTTATACACAGGAAGGTGAAGTCACAGAAATGCCCCCACCATAAGATGGGGAAAAGGCCAAAACCATGCCCCTTGTAAAAAATAAAAGGAGACAAAGTCAGATCAAGGCTTGACAAGATTGGGCCCACAGGGAATCTCAGAGGTAGACGTGGAACTAGCCCTAGGCTAAGTAGAAATACCCTTCAGATGCAAGATGCTTGTGAATAATGAATCCTCCCAAGGCACCAAAATTATTTTTCACCCAACGACCTATCCAAAGTGCCAAAATTGCGTGGTTTTTACTTATGGATGACCTGTGTTTCTATTTTTCTTTTTCTCTTTTTGATTTTTTGTATTTTGATTATTTTACCATGTTTTTGATTTTTTTTCTTTTCTGATTTTACACCATGTTTAAGCATAGAACCACTTAAGATGCATGGCATTCATGGGCTCACGGAGCTCATCACCATTGGGGTGAGAGGTTTGTATGCCCCTATGCCATACTTGGCCACAATAACATAGGGTCCTAACCAATGTGGTTCAAACTTTCCTTTCTTTTCTCATTCTGCCCTTGTGTTGAATTGATTCTCCTTCATGACCAAATCACCAACCTCAAACTGGCGAGGTATGATTCTCTTGTTGTAATTTATGGAGACTCTATTCTGATACACTTTGAGGTGATTAAGGGCATGGATGTACTTCTCATCTAGGATCTCTAACTCAGCCAGTCTAGCCACCCGGTAATCTTCATCTTTATCCAAATAATCCCTAAGAGATATTCTTAGGGAAGGAAGCTCAATTTCTAGTGGGATGATAGATTCCATCCCAAATACTAGAGAATATGGCATCGCACCTGTAGGAGTGTGAATAGAGGTCCTGTAAGTGTAAAAAGCGGGTGGATTTGCAAATGCCAATTACGACCTGTTTTACTTACCATTTTCTCCATTATTTACACCAAAGTCTTATTTGTGGCCTCACCTATCCATTACCTTGGGGATAATATGGTGTAGACCATTTTAACTTGATTTGGAACCACTGACAGAGACCCTTTATAGTTTTATTCTTGAATGAATTTCCATTATCAGTAACAATGGTTGCAAGAATGCCATACCAAGCAAATGATATGATTCATGATGAATTTGGAAATTTGAGCTCTGTTACATAGGTTAAGGGGACAACTTCCACCCACTTGGTAAAGTATTTAGTAGCCATGATGATGTGGGTATGACCATCAGATGAGGTAGGGGTAAGCTTCCCTATCAAGTCAAGTCCCCATTTAGAAAATGGCCATGGGGTAGTGATGGGTTGCAATGGCTGTGATGGAGCATGGATGAAATTTCCATACTTCTGACAAAGTACACATTTTCTGACATAGTTGCAACAGTTAGTTTCCATGGTAGGCCAATAGTAGCCTACTCTTAACAATTTCTTGGCCAAAACCATTCCATTAGTATGTGCTCGCACACCCCTTCATGTACTTCTTTGATCGCTTGGATCGACTCTGTCATATCGAGACAACGTAACAAATTCCCATCGTAGCCACGATGATAAAGCATACCTCCTAAAAGGGTATAGTGGGCTATTTGGTGAATTAGGATTTATTTCTCGGAACGGGAGATGTTAGAGGGAACGTGTTGTCCTTGAGATAGGTAAAGATGGGCTCATACCATGGGGAATTGGGACCAACAACATCACAAGCTAGACATGATTTTGGCATGTCGTATGTGGGATGACATAAATTTTCCACAAATAATGGCATGTCATTATTCCCTGGTGGAATACGAAGCATAGAACCCACTGTTGCCATAACATCTACCGATTTATTCAAACGTGATGCACACAAAGTACTCCTTTAGAGTTTCTACCAACTTTTTGTAAGGTATGAGATTTTCATCCTTAACCTTATATTCATCATTAACTTGCTTGATAATTAACTAAGAATCACCCACAACCTTGACATGATGGATGTCCCATTTGATAGTGAGCTTCATCCCTATGATAAGTGCCTCATACTCTATGATATTGTTTGTGCAAGGAAAACCCAAGGAAAAGCTCATGCGGTTTAGGGTCATTAGAAGGAGTAATTAGGACCACACCTGCTCCTGAACCATGAAAATTAAAATACCCGTTAAAGTGTATATGCCATATGGTAGATTCTTCAATGTATAGTAATGAGGCATCTAGAAGATCCAGATTCAAAGGTTTAGTGCCTTGCAAAGGTGCTTCTGCTAATTGATCTGTGAGTACTTGTCCTTTAACTAACTTTTGATGCACAAATTCTATGTCAAATTCACTTAGTAGGATGATCCAATTAGCCATTCTACCTGTGAGGGCAGGTTTTGATAGCAAGTACTTGAGCGGGTCCACTTTAGATATAAGCTTGGTTTTGGTATTCAATAGATAATGGAAAAGTTTTTGAAAAGTAAAGACAATAGCCAAACAAGCTTTTTCAATTTGGGGATAGTTGAGCTCATAAGCGATGAGAGTGTGACTGACGTAGTACACCACTATTTATTTATGACCAAAGTCGTATAGGGTGAGTAGCGCACAAATAGCAAATTGTGTAATAGAGATATAAAGCAGGAGCAGCTCACCAGGAGTTGGAGGCATGAGGACAGGTGGATTGGCCAAGTATTGTTTAAGTAAAGTGAAGGCTTGCTACTGCTCTAGTCCCAAATTAAGGTGACATCCTTTTTAAGTAGGTGGGTGAACGAATGAAACTTATATGCAAACTGGGAGATGAAGCAAAGAATGGCCTATATTTTTCCTTACAAGCTGCGTAGTTGCTTAATTTTCTTAGGAGGAGGCATATCAGTAATAACAGATACTTTAGTAGGGTCTACCTTAATTCCCCTTCTTGATACAATGAAACCCAAAAATTTCCCGATAGCACGCCAAAAATGTATTTCTTTGGGTTCAACCAGACTTTGTACTCTCGTAGGCACTCAAAGATATGCCACAAAATAACAGGGTGATCCTCTCTTGTCTTAAATTTTCGAGGATGTCATCCACATAGTCTTCCATGATATCATGGATCATATCATGGAAAATTACCATCATTTCCCTCTAATAAGTAGCTCCTATGTTTTTAAGCCCAAACGGCATTACCTGATAACAGAAGGTACCCCAAGGAGTTGTAAAATTCATCTTGTGCTAATCTTCATTAGCTATCTTGATTTGGTTGTATCCTGAAAAGCCATCCATAAGAGATAGCATCTCATATCCTATTGTTGAATCCATAATCATATCAATATTTGGTAGTGGAAAATCATCCTTAGGGAAAGCCTTATTAATGTCTCTAAAATCCATGCAGATTCTGATCCCGATGGGCTTCTTCTGGATAGGGACGATGTTGGATATCCATTCAGAATAATCGATAGGCCAAATGAATCTGTTGTAAGAAATCTTTCTAATTCTTCTTTAACCAGTAGGGCCACCCTTGGGTGCATCTTTCTCGAGCTTTGCTAATAATAGGCTTAACGTTTGTATGTAAAAATAAGTTGGATCTAAGCCTAGCATATCCTTATAGGACCATGCGAATACATCTATAAACTCCCGTAGTAGCATGGTGAATGTTTTTTGTTCGTGCCAAGAGTGATGCTCCCAATTTGACTATTTTTGGGTCCTCTTCTGTACCAATGTTGACATTGATAGTTTCCTCTGCCAGAATTTTAACAAGTCCTCCATATACGTAGGATCGGGAGGAAGGTTGAGATATTCATCTAAGGATGTCTCCACAAAATTTTCATCCTTGGCATGGTCACTTTTATTGTCCTTTGATTTTTACACCTTTTTATCAACCAATGCCTAAAATAGGTTTTAAGCGTATGACTTGGACTTTGATTTTTTTGAGGTTTATCTTTGGAACTTTTTCCCTCACTTTTTCTTAAGTTTTGTTGACCACGAAGCTCAACCTCCTCACCGAAGTAGGCGCAGTATCCAAGTCAATATAGAATCCCTTTTTGTGGTCTCCAATGGGAATTGTATCCCGAATGCCCATGAACTCTGCAATAGCTTCATCATTCTCAAATAGATCTAGTGACATATGACATTGTTGGTCCCATTCAACAAGGGAAGGGTAAATAAGGTCAAGGTTTGGTTCCGTAGGGGTTATGGTAAGGACTGTTAGGAACTATTTATTTAGTGCTCCATTAATATTTATGATTGAATATTTACTTAGAGGTAAATATATATGGGTGATGTAAATGTTAATGTGAGTTGTTTGATAAACAACTCATATAACAATATTAGTTTGGGTGAGTTTTAATAACTCACGTATATAGGTGTTGAGAGAGATTTGTGGGAGTGTTGTTGAACAACCTCCTTGTTTTTAGGAATGCATATTCCTATATATGTGTAATCCGGTGATATGAATTGTATAACAGAGCATTATTGAGTTTCATTTGGCATCAGAGCAGGATTTAACCATGAGAGTCTTGTACAAGAGTTTCAGGAGAGTTTAGAAATTTTCATCTCACCGAGCATACTCTCACCTATTAGGAACATATTGAAGGAACTCATAAAGGATCCGAAGGCATCTGGTATAATTTTTTGCAAGAATCTACCTGAGAGACGTGTGTGAGCCAAACTTGGTTGACTGAGGTTGATAAATATAATAGGTTGTCACGAGATTATGAAATCGTATCTTATTGGGATTATTCATATGTGCAGTTCTATCATTCGGCCATCACACTCTTTTCTCTCTGCCTTGTGAGTTGTATCAGCATGCCACATAACTTGTTCTAAGCTCGCATAATATTCTCCCATGCGCCATTGGATCACAATTCTTTCAGACTCAATGTGGATCATGTGAGCTCCTACATCGATTTCCTCTCTATCAATTCGGATCTGCACTCATGTGAAGATTACTTATCTGAAGATTTTAGTATTATTCATTGCAAAAGTGGCTTTCGTCTCGGCAATAGTTGGGAGCTATTTCCGCAGGATCTACAGGAAAACAAGTGGAGGAAATTTTGTTTGACCAATTTGCAGATTGGATATTGCGCCCCACACTACCAAAGGTGCAAATCAGAGGAGATAAAATATTGGATTGAAGCATGGACTATTTGCATGACAGGTGCCCTCCAAACTTGCCACTTGTCTCCTCCAAGCTCGCAGTCAAATGAAGGTCTATGTTTTAATTTATTGTCAATGCCCATTAGTTTAATAGTCTTTTTAAAATCTGGAGTCTTGTTATAGTCGTAATTGTCTTTTAGTCTATTCATTAAAAATTAGCATGTCATTGGTGTTTTATTTATATAGTGTTCCTAGGTCCATGTTCAGGTATACAATATTTGATGTTTAAAATAGTCATTTCCCGTGAAGTTTATCAAAGTAAAAAAATTGAGTCATTGTAAATTGTCATACCAAGTTTTTATGTCAAGTCCAAAAATGTCATTATCATTTATAAGTTTTTTAAGATAGCGTATCAAATCAAAATATTGTTATAAAAAGTAATCTTTAATTACTTTTTAATAGTTATTTTTATTATCCATTTCATATTGCCATCTTGTATAGTCAAAAGAGTCAAGTCTAAAGTATATTGTAAAAGTTTCGTTGTTGTCAAGTTAATTAAAATAGGTGATTTTAGGTTATCTGTCTAGTCGAGTCTTCTTGTCCAAGTCAATAGTGTTATATGGTTAGTCAAACCATAAAGTTTTGTTTTGTGAGTCAAAACTTGTAAAAAAAAAAAAATATATATATATATTTGCCTCACGGACGCATTTTCGGTGTTACTCGACGTCCAGAAAAAACAAAGTGTTTCACATTGCGGGAGGGAAGAAAAGAATAAACAATGTGGAAACAATTGAGCTTCATATCCAAATCTAGCTGAGTTAGTAGCATGTTACCGGAGGCAGGAGGCATCAGATTTTTGAGGTCATTCAATGACCTCTCATCAGTCTCCAACGACGGGGCCACACAGATGGTTTGGTGACATTTTTGTGGTGTATTTTCTTTCAGCTTGTGTCGTGTGCTTCTTGTCATGTTTTTCGAGTTCCAGTATCAGTGTTCCTATTTGCAGTGTTTGTGATTGAATAAGTGGAAATTTCACATTGAGGGGGGGAACATGATCTCAATGTTCCATTTCTAGTTTTCAGTTTGTGCGTTAGCAACAGATTTCAGTAGAATTTCCTATGTTATTCCCTGCAGTGAGATATTGATGAGGGCTGATAATAGTACTTGGCACATCATGATGTGGTTGTAGGTAAACCACTTGAAAACCTTCATTTGTGGTTTGTGGTAAACCAATAGCAAAACCACCATTCTTGGTTGTTGGTAATACATTTCCAAAACCATCACTTTGTGGTTTGTGGTTAACCAATTGAAAACCACCATTCTTGGTTTTGGTCAACCATTTGCAAAACCATCTTTGAGGTTTGTGATCATCTGTGAAAATCACAAGATCATGAGCAGGTGCAAGTACAAAGGCAAGTTTTACCCATGTTCACACTAAGGGGGAATGTTAGGAAATATTTATTTAGTGCTCCATTAATATTTATGATTGAATATTTACTTAGAGGTAAATATATATGGGTGATGTAAATGTTAATGTGAGTTATTTGATAAACAACTCATATAACAATATTAGTTTGGGTGAGTTTTAATAACTCACGTATATAGGTGTTGAGAGAGAGATTTGTGGGAGTGTTGTTGAACAACCTCCTTGTTTTTAGGAATGCATATTCCTATATATGTGTAATCTAGTGATATGAATTGTATAACAGAGCATTCTTGAGTTTCAAGGATAGCGGTATTCATGAATAGGTTCGTGGAGGCAAGATCCTCATATTGGCTACAATGGGAATCTGTATCGCTGTCTAAATAGTCAGAGCTATCCTCACATTTAGAGAAAGTAGCGTCTTGATCATTGGGGTGTTCCCCATAAGGGTGAGTTCCAATATCATATATTTCTATTTTAAAATGTGGGAGAGATATTGGTTCTGTTGTCCTTTCTCATTTCTTACATCCTAGGCCCTTGTAGCCCATGGAGTACATCATTTTACTGGATTTCTCGTATTTATGGGTTTGATAATAGGTTGGCTGAGTATCCTCTAGGACCTAAGTTGTAAGTGGGTCTAACAATTTTTCTTCAACCAACAAGTCTCCCGATTAAGAATGACCTAATAGTGCATTCATTTCTAGGTCCTCTTAAGTGATATTGTGTTAACCTCTAGTCTTGGGTGATAATGAGAGGTCTGAAACCAAGAGAGCTTGTTGCACATTATATTATCCACAACTCTATTCTAGAACCTTCATCTTCCATGAATCAAAAGGAGAGGTTGATTAGATGCACCATGAGCGCAAGGCGAGATAATCTAAATCTATCCCAAATTTCATGGCCTCAGATGGAGAGGGACAGCTATATCGGCAGAGAGGGACATGCATATGTTCCCTTACATGTAAAACTATTAAGAGCTCTGTAGTGAGTGAAGGGCTCTGAATCTCCTTGTATTGTAATGGTGTGTCCCTCATGATTCAATTTAATGTACTGATGGAATGTTGATGGCACAACATAAATGGCATGAATCCATGGTCGGCCTAGAAGCATATTATACGAAGTTCCAAGTCTAGGACATGAAACTTCATTTGATGGAAAGTGGGACCCACCTCCATGGGCAACATGATTGTGCCTGTTGACTCCCTTTCCGTTTTTGTAAGTGGTGATAGTGATGATATTTGACTCAAGATCTACCTCAGTATGCCCTAGCTGTTTAACCAAATTTAGCGTGCATATGTTCAACCCTGATCCATTATCCACAAGCACTCATTTGATCTTCCCAGGTAACTACTACCTCAATATATAAAGGAATATTATGCATTGTATTTTTAGTAGAGATCTCCCTATGATTGAAGGAAATGTGTTCATTTGGTATGATGTTTGCTACTACAGCTTGAAGATGTGTAGGATCTACCTCTAATGGCACTCCTGACCCTTGAAGAGTTTGGTATAGAATTTCTTTGTGTACATTTGATATCTTAAGAAGATCTAAGATCAAAATCTTAGCATATGTCTTCTCAAGTTTCTCTAAGAGGTTGTATTTACCATTTTGTGGGGTTGATGGAGAATGTTTCGAATCAAAGGCAGGCATGCCTTATTCGTGGCGTAATCCTTTCCCTTGATTCGAGATGGTGTTGGCATGGTCGAGGGAGTGAATACATCCAATAAGCGAATCATAATTATTTTTCTTTCTTGGTGTATAAGTAATTCACCTCGTTATAACCTTGGGATGAATCTCCTTGATCCGGCTTTCATTTTTACGATTTATCATGTTTGGGAATGACTCTTTATATATCTCCATCTATTCATTGGGTGTCGGAGTTTTCTCATGGTTGTTCACCTCTATGTCCCCATTATCGATGAGGTCTTGGATATGGTGATGAAGTGGTAGACATTTTTCTATCTTATGTCCCTTGACACGATGCATTTTACAATATTCGTACTCCTTTTACCATGATGGTTTTGGAGCATTGTCATCAATTGATTATGTCATAGGATATGCAACCATGTGAGCCGCATCTAATTGTTTTAATATAACTGACAAAGTTTCATTGAGGGGGGTGAACATTCTTCACTTGGGTGGTGGTTGAATGGGTCCTTTGGTCAGTTTAAAAGGTTGACCAGTTTGAACCACTTGTACACATTTGGAATCAGTGATCCTGTCTCCTACCATGTTTTTGTTTTTGTTAAATACCTTCGGCTTCTCTATGGGTTTAACATTTTGATTATCTCTAGATTGGGACTTGAGAGTTCCTTTGGCAATGAGATCTTTCTCTATTTGAACCCCTTTTTCAATGACCTCCTCAAAAGTGTGAACACAATGCATTTGGAGGTGGAAGGCTATGTCCGGATTTAGGTTGGGCACAAAAATACTTACCAGCTATTTTTAGGGAAAGTGCAAGGGAAGTGGCTAGTTATCCCTCTCCACCATTATAGGAAGCTAGAAAAAGTCTTATTAGGGCATTGTTTGGCACCACATAAATCTTCCATGGTGACATCACTCTCTATATTGTATGAGAAGTGATGCACAAACCTTTCTGCCAATTCTGGCCAAGTGAAAATTGATCCCCGAGGTAAACGTGTAAACCACTCCAAGGCTTGACCTCCTAGACTCTTGGGAAATAGTCATATGAGATAATTATCACTATAGGACACCTCTTGACATGCCATATAGAAATATTTGACATGATCCCATGGATCTCCCTTCCCTTTATATTTGTCAAATTTTGGCATGTCGAATTTCTTAGGAAAAGGTTGAAGGGTCATAGTCTTGTCAAAAGGATAGGGACATAATTCTTCATATTGATACTTTCTAATGCTCCCCATATTGCTCTCTTGAAGGCTTGTGAGTGTTTCTTTCATAGACTGTACCTCTTGTGTGAGCAATTGTTCTTTAGTGGGAGAAGCGGGGATATATACTCGATGATACCCCATATCGTCTTCTCCTTGATTTTCTCTATGGAGTTCACTGATCTTGACCTTAGGCCTTGACTTTGAACATTTTTGCTTGCTTCCTTTTGTACATGAGAGGTTAGCAAAGCTAATTGTCGGCTTAGGTTACTAATCTGTTGTTGAATGGTGGTTTCTTCTTCTAAAGGTTCCTCCTCTTCCTTGTATTGTGGAGGTTCTTCAACATTCTCATGTCCTAACCTATTTTTACGTGGCACTTTGATAAAGGGTATTCTATGTCCCACTACTTTATCATTTCCTATGTTGGAGGTAGAAGCATGTCCATGTGTCAAAATATCCTCCATGTTGATAAGGGGTTTCTCTTCTTCGTTAGCATTGTTCGCAGGTGGGATTGTCTCATTTTTAGTGGGAATTTTGGCCCCTAATTCTACAACCCGCACTAGCACCCTATCCTTATTTCTAAAAAGAAACTCATCTAATAAAGTAGGGTCAAATTCAAACTCTACATGTGGGGATTCTAATTCATCACCACTATGATCGACCATATCTTCTATCTCTTTTCCGTAGAAAAAGAGGCCCTAGATCATGTCCAATGAAAGGGTTTGACCCTTGTCTATTGAGGCTTCCCAAGCTTGTGCTTGTTGTTCCTCGTATGTTTGTTTCTTGAGTCCTAATCATGTTTTGGGAGCCATGATTTGTAGTAGTTTCACTAGGGTAAGTTATAAATGTGCTAAAAAAATTTTATTCACACCTAAGTGAAATGCAAGATGAATGCCAAGAATATGAATGAATAACAATGTGAGAATACCAATGTGATAGAGTGATAAATCAATAATGACACAAATGTTTGGTATCTAAGCCTGTCAAATGAATGAAGTACTTCCTAGACTGTGTTTCAACAAAGTAGTTTGGTATCGCAAGATAATTAACAAGATGTTCTCACTTATGCCAAGTTCAAAAGAATGAACAAGACGTAAGTAACTACAAGAAGTTAATGTGACCTCCTAACAAGGTATACTAGAAGCGAGCTCAAATTCGATTAAGACCTATATCCCAAAAAGTGCTAGTTATAATTTTTGAGTGACACAACAATGTCACCAAGATATGTTAACCAAAATTTGCAAGAAAGTAAGGTATTGATATCAAGATGATATTGATATAACATGCACAAGTGGTAACATGTAGCACTCTTCAAAATCGAGGTAATAATAGAGTCAAACTAAAAGCTTAGAGTATAACTAGGAATTGTTAAAATGTGTGTAGCATAACCTTATAATATAGATATTTAGGTCAAGTTCACAAGAAACAAGATGTAAATACCAAAATTGTAGTGATACGATATAAATAAGCTAACCTTTCTAATGAAGTTTAAGATGATGAACCACATCTAACTACAATGATGATCCTGAGATGGGTATCAAGATCAAAATGCCACCAATGATATGAATACACCTCCGCACACTTTAGATGTTTAACTTACCCACCATGAAACATGAATGGGCGTAAATAAACAAATAAGTGGCGAGACATAATCGATTGGTAACAAAAAGGTAATCACCTTTCTTTTGATCAACAAAGTGTCAAAATAACATGAAGGAAGTAGATCAAAAATGGGGATGAAAAATTCTAGCCTCACTTTGGCAGAGTTTTACCTCGCCATAAGGCAAGTGAAAAACTAAGTGAAAGTAATATGTCACACATTTCATAATGAAAGAGATGGATCACAACTCAACACTATTTTGAAGTGGTCAAAGTAGGCTTCGGCCAAAGAATATCTTCCTAGTTAGTTCTCTCATCTTAGGTGTTACAAAGCTTTCTTAAGCGAGTGTGATTTACCCAAAAAGTCACACCGACTAGTTTGAGTATCTCGGCTTTACTTTACCCCCTTAAGAATAGTAGGAAACTACTGCATCTACTTGTACTATCGCTGGGGTTTCCATACAGAGAACTCGGTAACACTATCTCACAAAGGAATTGCTAGTGAAGTAGCTAGTGCGGAGCACTTCCCATTTCCTCCACAAGGTTCCCTCTTACATGGAATACTTAAGGGTTCCTAGAACCACCCCCATTGTTGTAGCTTAAGGCATTATGCTAAAGGGGTTATGTTCTAGTTGAGCGGATAGGGATGTACCCTTTTCCAAAACTTGCAATACAATGTTTTGAATATGTTGTTCTTTTTATCTTGTTTAATTAGGTGTGGTTTGCTTGAACACCTTTTGGAAACCTGTATAAAAATTGTATTAGTAGTTTTTGACTTCATTTTGATTCCTTCTTTCTTTGACAAGCATGGTGTTTTGGTCCTGTATGATGAGTTTAGTAGTTTTCCATCAAAAGAGTAAACATCATTTTTATTCTCAAGATCATCCAAGGATGCAAGAGAAGAGCATATGTGATGTTTCCAAAATCTAAGAAGATATCAAATGGAAAAACACTTTAATTCAAACACACCAAGTTAACCCATTCCAATTTAAATATTCCTAAAAATTTAAAAGCATCATGTTTCACCCGATTCTAGATGTGTTTCTTGAATGTTGACTAAAAAAATTAAGGGTAAAGGGCTAGGAGGAATACTGTTGAAATGATGGTTGTAGTTTGTTGTGTGTGTATGAATTCACGGATCCATAGATGATCGTGAGAGATTCCTTTTTGCTAGGAGGAACTACCGAAATGGAATACACGACCACTAAATGACATTTAAAAGTATATACGGTGGATTGCCTAGCATATGCTAGATTTGAGAAGTGTGATACTTCCTAGACGGCTGTCAATCCACTGTTTAAAATAACTTAATGCTAACAATAAAGGAAATCCTACTGTAGTTAAAATGATTTAGGTATCTCATTCATCTACAATAAGAAAATTCATTCACAATAGGCTAAGCTATGACTGAATCTGAAGGTCAAGGTGTGGGTCAGGGTGAGATTTTGGGTGGTTTTGGGTATTTGGTGGAGGTTTAGAAGCTTTGTTCTTGGTTTCTAGTAAAAACACAAAGACCGATGTCGGTCCAGTATGACTAGTGTCAGTTTAGATTAACAGGTGATGGTTGTAGGTAACCGGCATCGGTATGGTCGGGGTACAGGAAACTCAATAAAACTTGGCAAGGTGATAGATCTGGTGCTAGATGAGAATGACAGGGTAATGGCAAGGTTCGTGTGGGTCTTAGGTATGCGCACAAGAATGATGAAAGTCTAGATATGGGTAGTTCAATGGTGTGGGTAAATTTATGGGCAAGTTTTCATGGAGGTAAAATGGTAAGGAATGGAAATGGGAGTAGAAACTAATAAAAAAGTAACAAAGTTTGCTTAAATGATAATGAACCAGTGTTGGTTAACAAAACTTACTGTTTGTACGAGCTTGATGTCTAGTTGGAAATGGTGGGTGATCAAATGGAAGGAACTTGGTGTGGTGTTGGTGCTTCCTGGATGCTCCTATGAAGGTAAATTTATATGTGGTTGCTTGGTGTTGGCTATGGATGCTCGATGTGTGTACGGATGCTAGATCTACTTGTATGCCACTCTGGTTTCATCACTTGTTCTAAAAGATGTGATTCTCTCTTAGAAATGTGCCAACCAAGAAATTATTTTATTTTGGGGTTAAATGCTAACTAACCAATGGTGGTTACTGGGTAACCAACGTCAGTTAGGGTGGGATTTCTTAGGTTTACTAAACTACGTAGATCCCCTTGATTTCTTGGGATCTCGTTTCATTTTTCCCCACATATTAGAATGGAAGGTTCCTTCTAACATGTGGGAATGTGGTTAGAGGGAATGTAGGCATTGATTTTTAGGGTTTGGGTAGGTCTTATTTAGTTATGACAACTTACTAAGAATAGGTCTTAGGGTGAGGTGGCTAGATGAGGTGTCTAGGTGAGGTGGATATGTGGGCATTTATCCCAATTAGGATATTTAAATAATAAATTTGGTGAGGATAATGAATTAATTTAATTAAATTAATAGTACAGTGTGGTGAAGGGGGCCATGGCTAGGGGGATGTGTTCTAGGTGTTTTATTTGACGAGGTTCTAAGGGGAGTGTGACCTAATTTTATCGTCTACATTTTGCCCCTTTTTGTTACGTAGCTTGTATTGGTAAGAGATGATGAAAAAAATAACATGTGGTTGCCCCATGTGTGGGTGAAGGTCATTCCCCTCAAACCAGGAACTGATGAGGTAGAAGGAAGAATCGGTGAGTGGTTTGATAAAAGGTGAATGTGATGAAGATGAAGGTGGGTAATGGGGAAAAATGGAAAAATGTTCTACTCGGGTAATCTAGGTAATGGGTCAGGGTCAAAGGTAGTAAAAGTCAAACAAACGCACATGTATAAACTACAGCATGGTACCAAGTTAAAGAGTAGGCAAACTCTACATTGTCTAAGGTCGATAGGTTTATCCAAACAAGGTTAAAGTGAGTCTACGGTATCCAAGTATAGGATATGGTTAGGAAACAAGATGCGGAGTTAGGTGTAGGAATGTTTAGGTATGTTACGGTACACCAAAGGTTGGGTGAGATAAGTGGTCATGGCAAGAGGCAAGGTAAGGTTAGAATTTCCATCAACATAGGTAACAGTGCTGTAAGGTATAGCGAACACATGAGGTCAAAGGTCACTAGCAATGTTCTAGGTCCAAATATCTAGGTCACGACACGGGTAGGACCGAGCTATAGTTAAATCTTACGAGTACCCAAATGAGAACAAAGTGAGGTAGAAAATGATAAGGTCAAGAGGATACAGTGAAGTGTCCAAGTGAGGTATTGTTGAGGTAAAAGGATTTAGGTCAAGAATGGGGGTAGAAGGTAGAAAAATACTAAGAAGGTAAATTGATGATGGTTAAAAGAATTCGATGCTTGTTAAAAAGGACTAACCATGGTAAGCTAGGGCATAGGATCGATGTCGGTCAAGGTGAAACCGTCGCCGGTCAAGTCGTAGGTTATAAAAAGAAAAATTACCACATTTTTCAAATCATTTGTCTTTTAGCAAATTGGGAAAATGACAAGAGAGATAGAGAAAAGGTGAAAAGTGACAGAGTGAGGCTAAGGACTGAGTTAGTGAGCCACGTGGCTGGTGAGAGTTGGTTGATAGGTGGATCCATGAGCTAGGTGGATCGATTTGATTGGATTGAGTGATTGGAGAGTGAGCGGTCATTTGGTGATGGCAGAGGTAGGAGAGGGATCGGGGGACCACCAGTGCAGCGGCCAGAGGTGCCACCATGTAGATGGTAGCATGATGAGGTAGGATTCAATCCCACTTTTGTTTTATTTATTAGATTGAATTAAAGGTTAGGTGGGTAAAAATGGTTTTTTCTTTTTGGGGGGAAAATAAATTTTGAATTATGGGAGGGAAATCCAGTAAAATAGGAGTGGGGAGGGAGGGGATTAGGTGAAGAATGGGTAAGGAAGGGTGTAGGAGGTATTTAGGTAGGAATGGGTGTTTAGAAGGGAGGAATAAATGGGAATTGAAGGAAAAAGGGGTTTGGGCATTACGGTTTTTAACGTGATAGTGACCGGCGTCGGTTGAGGGTGGTGACATCGGTGCTAGTGCACCGATATTGGTCACGAAGGTAGGTGGCCGATGCTGGTTGAAGGGGGAACGTGGTCGGTTAGGGGTAATCGGTGCGGTTGGATTTGGAGAAAAGGGGGCCAAAAGGTGCTTGAGGTTGGGTGGGTGAGGTAGATAGGGGTGAGAAGAGTGGTTTTGGTGAAGATCACAACATAGGTAAGGGTAAGAATAGGTAAGGGTGGAGAGTTAGGGAAAAATGTATAGATGTGTGGGAAAATAGGAAAGGTTGAGGAGTGGGTGAAAAATGGAATTAAGTGAGGGATCGGGGTGTGTGTAAATAGGTAAGGGGATATTGGGTTTGGTAGGTGTAGGGTAGGTAAGTCGGTTGGTTAGGGTTGGGTTGGGGTTAGTTGGGGAGGTTGGGTTGGGGTAAAGGGGTAAGGAGAGAATTAAAAGAGGTAGGGTAATGGGAATGGATATGGGTGAATGTAGATATAGTCTTGTTTAAATGATGTGATTTTTTTTTGGATGCAGGTGAGAGATCAGCTGAGGATGAGAGACAAGGTGCCACCCCTGCTCGTGATAGTTCATGGTGCAGCGAACACCCGAGGAGTTACGCATGTGGAGGAGGTGGGCTGAGTGGGGTCGATGCTACTAGAATGTAGTCTGGTAGCCAATTCTAATGTTTCCCTCATCGATAGATGGGATTCGCGACCAACAAGTTACACCTACCGATAAGTGAGATGACAGTCATCGTGGAGGACGTGTTTAGGATCCTGCAGTTACCCATATTGGGAATGTAGGTATATTTGATATCCTCATAGGCATCTAAGGAGTTGTTGCTGATGGTATTTGGGGAGGGGATGCTGGAACCGACATTCCACATCATCATCCTTAGCTATGGAGAGATGTACCTAGCCTGTCCAGAGGAAATGAGGCTAGTAGTATTATTGATGGAGGCAGTCTGCTATTTTATACTATCGGATGTAGAGGGTGGGAGGTTCCCATAGTCACTGATGGGATTCTTACATGACATGATGATGGTGAGGACCTAGTTTTCCTAGGCTTTTGTATTCCTGGTATAGCTCTATAGAGAACTATGGGTGTATCGAGCGGCTCTACAGAGTTTAGCCTATGTTACACCTTTTTACTTCACTGTTGGGCCTATGAGCACATTGTCTATGTGCATCCAGTGGGTATGCCCCAAGTAGATGTGTTTTAGATGGGTTTGGTGTGGGTGGGGGCAGTGAGGATGGATGGGCTCCTATTAAGGAGAGTGGTGATCTGAGGGGCTACACATGATGTAGTGTATTACCGGTGGCTACTGGAGGGATTGTTCATGGTAGATATTATATGGAGATAGTATGTGGGTTATATCCTCATACGAGACATATGGGCCGAGGAGCTAGCTATCCCTGTAGCTACTCAGATGGATAGAGGGGCATCATGCAGGAGAGCATGAGATGATCCCCATTGATAGGGTCAGATGACAGTTGGGATTACGACAAGATATACCTCCGCCCTTCCCATAGTACCGAGAGGGATGATGTGGAGAACCCACTACCACTTCCACAATACACAATACCTACAAGGGATGAGGAACAAGTGATAGACCAAAGGATTGATGATCTTTGGAGTGATGCAGATAGATATAGATAGTGGTGGGTGGATCATTTACAAGTAGTACCACCCAGATTGAGGGTAGTTGGATTTAGCCACTATCACGGTGTAGAGAGATGCCTTATAGTAGGCGAGTGGCGACCCTGATTACCTAGGTTGGGATGGTGCAGGGGTAGTTAGCTAATTCAGAGGTGGAGGTGGCTGAGTTACATGCACAGGTGGCCAGTCTTCATTCCCTAAATGGACTAGGGTGGAGATGGATATGGTGATGATGGTCAAGTGGCTGCCCTATGACACGGAGTTATAGGTTTTCAAGGTTAGTTGGCCACCGCAAAGGTGTAGATTAAGCATTATATGCATAGAGTATGACATAGGGTGTAAGGTCGATACACCTCCACAAGTACTTGGGATAGGGTTTTAGTTCACATGAAGGGGTGAGATAGGGTTACGAGATGCCTTGGGTGAGGCCAACTACTACCAGGATCAGTTGATGGTAGTTGGGATAGATTTTCTATTCTATGGAGAGTACAAGGCACAACAGGCCTCTAGTGAGAGGAGAAGATCCCATACTCACAACGTGGAGAGCATAGGGGGCCATTGATCTCCATGACATGATCAAGGTGAGGCCACCATCTCACGGAGGCCAGCTCTAGGTGATGTACTAGTAGGGGGCCAACCACAACCTATGGCGGGTGGTGAGATGATACCAGGCCATCGGACAGGAGCCAAGGAGGAGACCAAGAGACTCACATGGAGGATGTCTGGGAGGATAAGGCTTGATGCCCATCCCTATATTTTAGCCATTTTTTGATATATCTTGGCCTACGTGCCAAACAAAGTGAGGATGTATGAGATTTTTGTATATCTTGATCATATACATTCCTGTGTTCTGAAGATGGTGAGAGTGTATATGAGATTTTTGAGAGATTTGGTTATATATACCGATCTATGTGCCGAAGATATTTGATATTATGTATATGGACACACATGTGTGGATATTTTATTTATATATATGATGATGATGATGATGGTCATTATGTGCTTGTGTTGATACAATTTTATTATTATCCATATATTAATTTAGGATAGGTGTGTTAGGCATGGATGGAGTCAGGTTATGGGCATGGATCGAGTTAGGTTGTAGGCATGGTTGAGTTAGGTTTTGGTCTAGGCATGGATTGAGTTAGGTTTTAGGCATGGTGGAGTTTAAATTGGTTGAGGTTGTAATTCATTAATTTTTGTAATGAATGATGATATGGGTCATGTTTAAGATGTTTTATAATACATGCATGATGATGGTAAAGAAATGGTAGTCATAATAAATGTATGTTTTGATGATGATAAAAATGTGAAGCAACTTGTTGTTTGTTTGGTTTAATTTCCAATTTTTGATATAAAAAGGAAACTAAGTAGGGTAGAATGTGATTTGGGGAAAATTAAAGATGAATTGGTTAGAGTAGATAGTGGTCGAGCTAACCTTAAGGGGCCCCATGCCCTCGAAGTGCTACCTACATAGTCTCGGCGAAAAGGGACCTCAAAGCCAAGTAGTTCTCCCATTAGCTAGGGAAGAATGTGAGGAGGTATGAGAATGAGTGGGTAGGTTTTAGGCATGATTGAGTTTAGGTCTATTAGGTATGGGTGAGTTGTGGGAAAATTGGTATAAGTTAGTTTGATTGTGGTGGGAGAAGAAGATTACCCAAAGGTAAGCATTGAGGACCAAGTCCTATATAAGGTAATCAATACATAATAAGGAAGGTTAAAAGATAAGAGGAGGAAAGAAAGCCACCTGATTGGTTAGGATCATAACAAGTAGGTCATACCTTGGAGGGGCTGATGAACGTAAGACCCTAAAAACATTACATGATTGATTATTCTAAAGGTGAATAATAGTCACATGATCACCAAATGTCACAGTTCCAAGAGGTCCCTTGAGGCGGTAGGAAATGAGAGTGTGAATGGTGAGAGGGTGAAAATTTGTTCATTTTGATATGGTACGAGGTAGCATGCCTTTTTGGCAAGAGATCCAAGGTCACAATGGGCAAGTCCATGACTAAAAGGTTGTTTGTTTTAACTGATGTTTGAGATAGAATTATCGATATGGGAAGTATATATGGGATGAAGAAATTAACTCCTTGAGGTCTTCGTGAAGCTGATCGATGTGGGAAGCTTCAAATTCTTCTCTCTCTCTCTCTCTCTTGTGAAAGAGATTTACATAGCTGGCCTTCGAGGGGCTAATCTATTTATAATAGTGATTATAGAGAGAAAGATGTCCTTTTGAGGGATTCATAATTTTATTGGAAGTTTGACTTAAGGAGTTAGATCCCATGTGAGGGATTTTAAGTCATGGAAAAGACTAAGTTTAAGAATAGGATTATTTTTTAGAAAGTAGGGTGAAATGACCATGGGATCTCATCTAAAGGTAGACAAAAATTATCCATTAGAATCATGTTATGTGTAACACCGTGGTACACATAGTCAAGAGAAGATAACAAGTGACAGTACGTAAATGATTCTTGTTTAATCATTGGTGAGGTGTAAGAATTGGATAGTGCTCAAGGGATGAGAATAGAAAGAGACAGAAGATGAGGTAGGACCAAAATTCAATAGTAGAATGGTCAAAGATGCAAGGCATTAAGGGGCTAAAGTTCAGGTTTACCATTGAGTGAAGATAAACGATAAGCACACAATCTGTAAGTATGTGTCATGATGTACGGTCCTAGCCAATTAGGAGAAAATTTTCCCCATTTACTTTTTGTTATTTGGTTACATGTTCATTTTCTTTTAGGACAAGGTAATCAAATTGGAAGGTTTGTTCATTAACACGTTTTCCGTAGGCACATTTGATACGTTTTTGATAAACTTGAAGATGTTCAAGAGCATTAAGACGATGTTCGTCTAATAACTCATGTTGTGCTAAATGGTCCTAATGAAAGTCATCATCATTGAGCATGTCATGGAGAGATATGTGGAGTGATGGAATTTGGACTTCGAGAGGTAGAACAACCTCTGTATCGTAGACCAAAAAAAATGTGTGGCAGTAGTGGAAGTGGATATACTAGTATGGTATGCCCACGGGGTGAAAGGAATGTTCATATGCCAAGACTTCCCAAAGATCGTTAACCACTTTCATGAGAATTTTTTCAGGGTTTTGTTAGTGGATTCGGCTTAGCCATTGGTTTGTGGTTAATAAGGTGATGAGAAACTTAGCTGAATTTTGAAGGTGTCGCAAAGTTTTTCCAAGGTTTTATTTTTGAATTTTTTTCCATTATTAGTGATGAGGCAATGAGGGACACCAAAGTGGCAAATGATGTGATGATTGATGAACTCACATATTTTCTTGAATTTTGTGGAAATGATAGGTATGGCTTTAACCCTTTTTGTGTAGTATTTGGTAGTGGTGAAGATCCATTGATGTCATTGGGAAGAATGGGGATTGATCTCTTCGACAAGATCCAAACCCCATTGAGAAAGGGGCCAAAGGTCACAGCAACCCTGTAAGGCGTGACTAGGTGTGTGATGAAGGTAGCCATGTTGTTGGAATTTTACATAGAGCTTAACGTAGTCACAACAATCATGGTTGAGGGTTGGCTAATAATATCCTAGTCAAAGAATATGCTTAACAACAACAAGGCCATCAAGTGACCTCCACATATGCCATCATGAACTTCCTTAATGGTATAAGGAATTTCAGAACTCGTAAGGCACCGTAAGAGAATGCCATCGAAGCTGCATTTGTAGAGGAGGCCACCCATGATGACATAATGAGATACCTTTTTGAGAAAGGCCCATTGTCCATTATGAGTGAGGTCGGGAGGCAAGATGGAATGGGAAAGGTAGTCCAAGTATTATATATGCCAAAGGTCACTTGGGTTGGGGTTGTGGTTCCGATAGAGTAAATGTCGCAAGGTAAATAAGAGGGTGATTGGAGTCATTGTACGGTGACAAATATTTTAGAATCGGCAGGTGAAGCAGGTATTTGAGAAGCCAAGCAGGCCATGGTATCAAAAAATTGTTAGTTGAATGTGGGATGGTTTGAGGCGTAGCGATGTCGAAGGTGGTCAAAAGGATGTCTACGTGATGTTTGTAGTTTTGAAGTGTCTCATTATGAAATTGGTATATACCATTGAATTAGTTTACGACCAATTGGGAATCACCAAAGATGTTGATGGATTTGACATCCAAGGCATAGGTAGCCTGGAGACCTAATACGAGCGCTTCATATTCGGAAATATTGTTTATACAATCAAAATCTAGTTTGAAAGACAAAGGCATGGGTTCACCATCAAGTGGAATGAGGATAACTCCTGCCCCACCCCCATGCTAACACTTGGAGCCATCAAAGAAGAGTGTCATTTGGTAAGTGGGCTCTGTCTAGGGAAAGGGTGGCAATTGACTCATCTGGAAAGTCAAAATTAGAGGGTTGATCCCTAGAAATAGGTGTGTCGGCTAAAATTGGTCGGTGATAGCTTGGCCCTTGATGGACTTTTGATGGATGAATTCGAGGTCGAGGTCGGCTAGAAGCATAAGCCAGTGTGTGACACATTGATTTTGGTAAGGTTTGGCATACATGAAGTGTAAGGGGTTGGTGTTGGTCACAACATAGGTTTTGTGGTTGAGTAGGTAATGGTGGAGTTTTGTGGAAACAAAAATTAAGGCCAAGAAAAATTTTTCGGGATGGGTGTATTAGGTTTTGTAGTCCAAAAGTGTACGGATTATGTAATAAACCACTTGATCCCTATGTTGTTCATCACTATGAGCAATCATGGCCCCCAAGGAGTATTCAGTAGTTGAGATGTATAAGTAGAAGGGTTTATCATTTTTAGGTGGAATGAGTATGGGTGGTTGAAGAAGGTATTGTTTTAAGGCCTCAAAAGCTTTGTGGTAGTCATCATCCCATTTAAAGGAGACATCCTTCTTAAGCAGATGATGAAATGGTTGACACCGATCAGATAATTACGAAATGAAATGGTGAATAGCGTAACTTACCTTATAAGCTGCAAAGTTTTCTATGATTAGTGGGGTGGAGGCATCTCAAGAATGGCCTTAAGTTTAGTAGGGTCAACTTCTATACCACATAGGAAAAATAAATCCTAGGAGCATTCCCGAGAGAACCGTGAAGACACATTTCTTTGGTTGAAGGTGAACGCAATATTTAATGAGATGGCCAAAGATGGTTTTTAGGACGGTGAGTTCTCAGAGCATTGTTTGGATTTGGAAAGGAGATCGTCCACATAATATTCCAATATATGATGCATGATGTCATGGAAGATGTAAGTCATAGTCCAGCGATATGTGGCACCAACGTTTTTAAGGCCAAAAGGCATGAATCGATAGCGTAAAGTCCCCAAGGGATGATGAATGTGGTTTTGTGTTGATCCTCCGGGGTAAGCAAGATTTGGTTATAATCTAAGAAACCATCCATGAGTGATAGCATCTTGTGACCAGCGATAAGGTCAACCAGATGGTCAATACCGAGGTAAAGGAAAGACATCTTTTGGGTAAGCTAGGTTGAGGTCACGAAGTATGCATGTGCAAATACGAAGTCCCCTATTGCCTTAGTGATAGGGACAATGTTGGAAATCCAATGGGTAAGATGAAGGAAACAAAAGGAGGTGCTCAAGTTCTTCTTTGACCAGAAGAGTAATGCGAGGGTGCATCTTCATCTACATTTTTTTATGGGTTTAGCATCAGGAATGGTTACGATATTGTGGACCACTATGGTGGGGTCAATCTTGGGCATGTTTGCATAAGACCAAGCAAAAGTGTGGTTATGATCTTTGAGAAAAGAAGTGATGGCTTCCTATTCGGTGGCATCTAAAGACCTGACCGATCTTTAGGATGTGCGGGTCATCCGGAGTATGAATTTTGATTTTAATAGTTGATTCATTTAACATTAACTATGTCTTAGATGACAATGACCGATGAATATATGAGTCTTCAACACCAAGGTAGGTGAGTATAGATTCATCATCCTGACATTGAATGACATTAATTGAAGGTGTATCGTCATCGATCATTTTAGGGTATAGGAAGGGAAGAGAAGAGGGAGCCTTTCCCTCATGTTGATAAGTCAAAGGCCCCAAGGAAATGGTGTTTATGATTTTTTTTTAGGAGGGATGTATTTTGGATCCATCGACTCTGTTGGTGAAGGTGGTGATGAAGGTGGGTGGTTCAATAAATGTCCTTGAGTTATGCGGGCCCAGTAGGTGGTTACAGAAAGCTGATACCACTACGGTCATTATGCTTGCGGGTAGTATGTGTAATAACAAAGTATGGTGGCCTTACTTGTAAAATCCAAAACCAAAACCCTTCCATGCACATTGGTGTAGGAAGGTGTGGGTAAAACATTGATTGGTGAGTGGTGGAAGTCGGTGTAAAATGGGTGGGTTGGTGAAGGTGGTTCAAGTGTGTAAGTGGTAGCATCAAGTCCCCCATAAGTGAGACTGGTACGAAGGTGGGGAGGACCATAAAGGAGGCACTCTCCTATATGGTGATCATAGTGAGGGTGTTGGTGAAGACTTCCATACTCTTGTGGAGTAACGAACATGTTAACACTATATAGGCAATACTCCACTGCAGTGAGGCATTGAAAAATGCCTTCCAAGGATCAATGGTTAGTATTTGGGTAGCTAAAATAGTTGATGTGTCGAGGTTAGCTTCGAGGTGGAGCCGATAGATTGGGAGGGTAACAGTTCATTTGTGGAGGTTGTGGAAATGGTAGGAATGGAGGATGTAGGTGTGGTTAAGGTAGCACTTTTGCACTACTTAGGGAGGTGTAAGTGACGTGGTAGTGGTTGTGGAGGTAGATGCTTTGATGGGTATGAGCACGTCATTGGGTCGGTAAAGCATGTTGTAAGTTTTGAAAGGTGATGGGTCGATGAAATGGTATGGTGTATCCTTCATGCTCAAATTTCACACAACGATGCAAAGTGGAAGGGACACAACCCATGACATGAATCCATGGTCTACCAAGAATGGGTTATATTAAAATTCCCCCTCTAAGACATAAAATAACTTTGGAATAGTACGGGGCCCACAGAACATGGAGGATGACGGTGCCAAGTGTAGAGGTGATAACGTTGTTGAATGAACACAACATGATGGGATGTTTATGTATGCAATTGTTAGGTATGCTGATTTGAGTGAATGCATGAGAGGAAATGATATTAATGCTATCTCCCCATCAATCATAACATTACATACATGTATATCATCAATGTGGACAGAGATGAAGAGAGTTGGGTCTAGGTCATCATTTTGGTGTGGTGCGATCTCTTCCTCTGAGAAGCTAAGGGAGGCTACTTGGTGAGTAGGTTTGGGCCTTGATAAAGGTGGTAATTTGGTGAGAGAGGCTACATGATAGGGTGTGATAATGGAGGCTACTGGTGTATGGTCATTAGGTAAAACCTCGGTAGAGTGTAGAACCTCCGTGAGAGCTTGATGATGAGATTCGAGGTTTAGATGAGATCATATAAGGACATTTTGAGGGGGATTGGTGTAGTTGTTTGAGCATCATGCAGTGTGTGACCCCATTAGAAATAGGATATGTGGGGTCGTGGATAATGATTTTAGGTGTGGAGTGCCGATGGTATGTTGGGTATAGGATTTTTGGTGAGTTAGTTTCCTTTTCCTTTCCTTTGTCCTTCTGAGCATAGGTAGCAACGTGCATCATGTTGATCTGAGGTAGGGAGGTAGGTGAGGTAGGTGAGCCATGAAAGGTATAGTGACACGAAGGAAAAATCCCAGTGGTAGGAAGGACCCTTGTGGGATGAGTTGAGCACACTAACACTTGGGTGGAGGTTTGACGAGTTCTTTGATGTGAACCATGTTAATTTCAAATCTTGGAGGTGGTTCTAGGAGTTGTGGGGTAAAGCTTTGGATTGTTGAGTAGGCAATGAGGGAAGAACTTTGGGAATGGGTCTTTGGTGAAACCGGGTCCTCATCAAGAAGGTCATCATCATCAAAGTTTTCTTCAAGAGGACACAACTAGATAAGAATGGTTTTTAAATCTTTTCAATTCTCTACATCATGCCCTGGAACACGATGGTAGCCACAAATTTTGGTGTCATCGAAACCCTTTGGTTTGGGTTTGAGTGGGTCATAAGGTCTGAGAGGTGGTAATGTGATGACATAAGTTTCAAGGAGTTTGTTAAGATTTTGGCATGGGACCCTACTAGGGGATCGCAATGAGAAGTGAAGTTGGGTTTAGGTGTAGGCATGACAGACTAAGAGGAATGGTCTTTGCATGAGGGGAGTAGGTGAAGCTATGATTTTAGGTGTTGGTCATGTTTGTTTGGGTAGGGGTATGGTAGACGAACTGGCAGGAGAGTGTGTGGTTGTTTTGACTACCTTATTGGAGGGTAGTGGATTTTTGTCCTTAGGTTGTACCTTCTTGGGTAAAGGTGATACGGGCACACAAGATCTAGAGGGAAAGGTAGATGGTGGAAGAGGGCACGTTACCCATGGGGATAATGGAGGTGTTGTGAAGGTAGATGGTGCAGGTCGTGCCGGAGGTGTGAGGGAAAGAGACTAAAGTGTCATGGGTAGTGAAGGAGTGATCGATGGTATTAGAGGTATGGGTGGTAAATATGTTGTAGATGTGGGTAGAAGTCATGTCGGGTGCTTGGGTATGTTTGAGGTTTGTGATGGAGGAATGGGTTGTTGTGTTTTTATTTTACCAGCAGGTGGAGGTTTCTTAACCGTGTTAGAAGGGCAAGGTCCTAAGATGGATGAAAAGGGTGAAGGTGATGAAGGTGTGATTGGTGAGGTTGGAGTATGAGATTTATGGGGTTGGTTCTTCTATTTGGGTGTTAAAGTAGGTTTGGTATTGGCCTTGGAGGATGTAGCTAAATCTAATTTGATGGGTGGATGAGTAAGGTTGGCAGTTGGGATGACCCTAAGGCAGTCTTAGGTTTAGGTGAGGAAGATAATGTAAGTGTAGGATTGGGTGTAGATGCATGTTGGGTTATGGGTAGGGGTGTGAGTTGAGCCATGAGAGGTATCGTGGAATAATTTTTGATAGTTTTAGTTGTATTTGTTTTGATTGGCCGAAATATTTTTGGGTAGATAGTGGAAGTGTCAATAAGTGAAATCTGCATTTGTGTGGAGACAAGAAGCAGAAGACACCCCCAAAGTAAGGCTTTATCCATATAATCTAGGCAATCAGCTAGGAATGAAAATTACATTGTTGTAGGTGAGGTTGATGATGATCCAATGGAAATTCCCATAAAATGTGCCCTAGAGACGAGGAATTCGCTAGCTTCATCTTGAGTGGGTAAGGAGACCAAAGTAAGTCAACACGATCTTGGGTAGCTAATGGAGAATGGTCACCTAGAGGTAAAGGTATCTCTACTGGATCCTTGATATGTGGAGGAAAAAATGGGTGCTCCTCGATGGGTGGAGGAGATGATGGACAAGTATCTTCCATGGACTAGAGAAGTATTATGGGGGATGACTCTCAGGTGGAGAAGTCAAAGGTGAAGTAGTTTCGATGTCAATGGAGTCTCCTCCATGGGTAAGAGAGGAGATGAAGGATGTCCCTCTGTGGGTGGAGGAGTAGGTGAAGTGGGTTCAAGTGTAGTTGGAGGACTTTAGGCTAATATTTCCTCTATGGAAGGAATATGAGGTAATTAGGCAGCAATGGATGTATTGTTGAAAATAACATGGACTTTGTGGGTATGGCTATCATGAGTTGAGGACTCCCTAGTTTGATTGGAAGAAGGGGCATGATTAGGAAAGGGTTTCTTGAAGATGTGTAGGTTTTCATTGGTAGGTGCATTAGGATTATCCAAGGTTAACTCGCCTTTCTTGAGCATTTCTTGGACAATGTTTTTGAAAGTGATGCAATTACCGTCACTATGACCTTTTACTCGATGATAGTTGTAGAAGTCGTGTTCTTTGTACCACGCGGGTGTGGGGTGAGTAGGGTCAAAACTAGTGTGTGGTTTTATGGGAGGAAGGGTGATGGCCACAACTTTAATGATATTTTCTAAGATAGAAGAATAAGGTTCCCCAATTGGGGTATATTTCATTATTCCTATCCGAATTGAAAATTCTAGATAGGAGAAAGATTAGAAGAGGGATTAGCCAAATTTGATGGATGAGCTCACGGCCTTGAGTACCACAACATTAGTGGTTCCTTGGATTTTGAATAATTTTACGTGGTTTCAAAGTAGAAGAGTAATAATTTGATTTGAAAGTTGAATTCTTATTGCGTAGTTGGATTTTATTTTATTTGATGGTCCAATCTCTAACTTTCGTTCCATTTTGGTGAATGCCTCATCGAAGGTTGAAACACCCGAAAAGTCTAGAACTCACGGACCTATTGTAACATTTTCACCCGGTTAGTGAAATATGTCTGTCCTAAGCACAAGCCTCGGCGCATGAAGAGCTCTATAAGTTCAGCATTTGTGGTAGTTGGAATGTGAGTTGATTGATCGCTCTACGACTATGCCAACGAACAACAAAATATGTGATAGATTCATCATCATACTAGCGCGTGTATCCCTTTTCTCTATAGAGTAGAGGTCGAGTCATTGTAACCTTCTTAACAACGTTAATGGAGAAGTAATCCAAAAAGTCTTGGGCTACCTGATTAAATGAGAAGATAGAGTGTCTAGGTAACCCACTATACCAATCTAATGCAAGCCCAAAGAGACATGGGAAAGGTCCTTAGAAGTAAAGCATCATCATGGGCGATTAGATAACACCCATGTTTAAAAGACTGCAAATGCTGCGGATATTCTTTGCTATTAAAGTGGTTAAATTTAGGCATTTCCCAATGCTGGCTCGGGATATGGGCGGATAGGAATGGATGGGTGGATAGGCTCATTAAAAATCTCATCGTAGGTAAGAGTGTCATGGAGCCGAAAACCGATGCCTCCAATGTCTACGTCTTATCCATCATTAACTTGATTAGGTTGTTGGTAGGTTGTGATGGTTGGGTGACTGACTCCGTAGTGTAAGAGGTTGGTGTTGGGCATATGACGAGGGTGGCATTCCGGTGATAAAGATATGGCATTGGCATATAGGTAGATTGAGAAGGAGGAATGAAATAGGGTATGTACCTCCTCATGGCTTCAATGAATGATAGATGAAATGGGAGGATGCTCGATAAGTACGTAGATGGAGGTGGAAGGGTCATGGTGACCCTAGTGCCAATGGGGGCTAATGATTGTGGGATAGAAAGGAAAATGTTTTGGAAAGGGGTAGGGGTCACTAACACCAGGGGTGGTTATGTAGCTATGGGTATATATGAAATAATAGGTGTGGATGAGGTTATGTTCTAGGTGGTTGGCGAAGGTATAGTGGATGTGGCAGGTATAACAGATGTGGCGAGATGTGGCGGTTATAGTAGGTATAGGGCCCAACTTTGAAATGACTGGGGCCAAGGAAAATACAGTAGTAGCGTAGAGCTAGCATAGGCCGGGGCATAAGTAGGAGTGATTTTCGGGGGGATAGATACGGGCATGTCGTATATCAACTGACCCGAGGCATCTTGAGTGGATGAGTGGGAAATATAAAACTGCAAGGTGTCATGGTTTTGGTCAAGGAGTTGTGTGAACTCCTTATCTCCCTTGTGTGGCGATAGTGATAGGTTAGGTAGGATCAGTGGGTGATAAAATATAAGGCGGTGAAGGACTAGGTGGGAGTGGTTGATGACCTGGCATGGACTATGAGGGCATTTTCTTGTTGACGTGTCAACACCATGTGAATAGGTACTAATGTGGAAAGACTTCTTTCTATAAATGACACAAAAATACGGCAAAGATAGGATAAATAGGCGGTGGTGGGTGAATTGAGACTAAAATGTTAGCTAGAAAATTACACAAAGTTAACCGATGTTGGTTAGGTTAAACCGACACACGCATTTTCATAGTTGAGTAATGCGTTGGCGGTCGGCATTCTTTGCATGGAATGTGGAAAGTTGGTCAAAACAAGGTATAAGGCCATAGTGAATATGATAAGAGTGACAGAGACTATGATCAGTCAAAGAAGGTGAATAGGTGTCCTTTTGGGTAGGTTAACCAAAAGAATAGTGAACTGACACTGGCTTATTCATCCAATGCAAATGGTGAAACCGATGACTTTCCTCAATCCTTCAAAGAAGCGTGAATATCACTTTCGTAAGATCCTTTGGGCATCATTGACCAATCAACCAAGAAGCATCTGGCAATAGGAGAAGAGTAAGATTGATAGTCACCTGGACCGAAACCAGCTTAATGTGAAATTTAAATAGTGATGAAGAAAATGTGGTTGTGAATTAAAATTTGATGTGGAATCAAACCTAGAATTCTAAGAATGATGAGAATATGGTCCAGGCACACTCAGATGAAGTTGGAATACACCAACTATGATGAGGAGCATCCAAGGGGAAATAAGAAAATGAAGAACACAATCCTCTCACCTTAAAATGAAAGCCAAGAAGAAACACTAAGAAAAATATGGTCCTAAGAGTGCTTTTTCTATTGTGGCATTTCCCAATTTTTTAGCTTATGCTATCTAAGGACTGACTCATTAACTTTAGAATAGAATTTTTGGTGAGGATGGCTTCGTATAAAGAAGGAGATCTACAAGGAGAGGTTTCAAGTATGTTATGGGATAGATGGAGGGTACATAGATGGAGGTGGAAGGGTCATGGACGTTCTCTAATAATGGGGTAATCGGGACAGAGATAACCAATGGGGTTCCCACTATGTCATGATCATGTGATCACCTACAACTTCTTAATGGGTGAGATGTTGTTTAAGAATGTGTATATATTTTAAATTTGTGATGTTTGGGTAAGACTCAGAGAGAGAAAAAGAAATGAAGTGATTTTCTATGATTCATTTGTCAACCATCAGTTGGGAATGACTTCAAAGTGTATAGGTTTCCATCAATTAATGTGAGCTAATGTAGAAAATAAGAATTAAATGAAATGATTTTTTAAACCCAAATCGAAATGTAGAATTCGATGCCACAAATAGATGAACAGGAGAGGGATTCTCTTTCACTAATGAGATACTAATTAAAGGGAAGAAATGTTTGTTTTAATCACTAAAATATGATGGCTTTTAGGTTAACCAAAATAGAAGAGAAGAAAGTTCTAGGGGAGAAATTTTATTGTAAGAACTTTTAGAAAAGAAATAAACATACAACGTTTTCACTTGGAAATGAAAGAATGCAAAGAACCCGAATGGGTCCCAGGCGTGCAAAAATTTTCACCTGATTCTAGATGTTTCTTCGAATGTTGATGAAAAAGATAAGGGTAAAGGGCTAGGAGGAATACCTGTTGAAATGCTAGTTATAGGTTGTTGCACGTGTATGACTTCTAGATCCACAACTTATCATGAGACCTTACTTTTCTAGGAGTAACTACCTGAAATGGAATACAAGACCACCAAATAACAATTAAGAAGTATATCAAGGACTACCTAGCGTGTATTAGATCCGAGAAGTGTGATACTTGCTTGATGATTGTCAATCCATTGCTTAAAATAACTTAATTCCAACAATAAAGGAAGTCCTCTTCGTAGTTAAAATGATTTAGGTATCTCATTCATCTACAATAAGCAAATTCATTCACAACACTCTAAGCTATGACAAAATCTGAAGGTCAAGGTCTGGTCGTTGGAACTTAATGGTATGGGTTAGGGTGAGATTGTGGGTGGTTTTGGGTATTTGGTGGAGGTTTAGAAGCTTTGTTCTTTATTTCTAGTAAAATACATGATATCGACATGATCGGATCTAGTATGACTAGTTTCGGTTTAGATTAATTGGTGACAGTTGTAGGTAACCGGCATCGATATGGTCAGGGTACAGAAACTCAATAAAACTTGGCAAGGTGATAGATCTGGTGCTAGATGAGAATGATAGGGCAATGGAAAGGTTTTGTGGGTCTTAGGTATGCACAAGAATGATGAAAGTCTGGATATGGGAAGTTTAATGGTGTGGGTAAAGGGATGGTCAAGTTTTCATGGAGGTAAAATGGTGGGGAATGGGAATGGGAGCAGAAACTAATAACAAAAGTAAAAGGATTTGCTCAAATGATAATGAACTAGTGTTGGTTAACAAAACTTACTATTTGTATGAGCTTGATGTCTAGTTAGCAATGGTGGGTGATCAAATGGAAGGAAATCGGTGTGGTACTAGCCCTTCCCTAGATGCTCATGTGAAGGAAAATGGCTCTGTGGTTGCTTCAAGTGTTGGATATGGATGCTCGATGCCTGTACGGATGTTGGCTCTGCTTTCATGTGGCTATGGTTTTGTCACTTTTTCTCAAAAGATGTGATTATCTCTCGAAATGTGCCAACCTTGAAATAAGGTTGTTTTGGGGGTTAAATGGTAACCGACGGTGGTTCTAGGTTAACCGGTGGTGGTTTAGGGTAACCGGTGTCGGTTAGGGTGGGATTTCCTAGGTTTACTAAACTAGGTAGATCCCCTTGATTTTCTAGGATCTCATTCATTTTCCCCGCGGATTAGAATGGAAGCTTCCTTCTCAACATGCGAGAATGTGGTTAGAGGGAATGTAGGCATTGATTTTTAGGGTTTGGGTAGGTCTTAGTTAGTTATGGAAACTTACTAAGAATAGGTCTTAGGGTGAGGTGGATATGTGGGCATTATCCCAATTAGGATATTTAAATAATAAATATGGTGAGGATAATGAATTAATTAAATTAATATTACAATGGGGTGAAGGGGGCCATCACTAGGTGGATGTGTTCAAGGTGTTTTATTTGATGAGGGCCGAGGGGTGTGACCTAATTTTAGTGTCTACACATAAAAAGACTTAAAATCATTTATGATCTCCCAAGATTGTCCTAAGGGATGCGAGGGAAGATCATACGTAATCTTATTTTTATAAGAAAACATGAAAAGTTTATCTAATCAAGTAAAATCATGTAAAAACACCCTGCAAAAATGAGTATTTAATTAGATAAAACCTACAAGAAAGTTAGCACCCTAACACATTAATCTCAAGAAAACAAAAAGACACTTGCGCCCCTATTTTGGTGTCGGTGCGTGGCTTAGGAAGATGCACCGCTCTATGTTTTTTGACTTATAGTGTACCATGCCACTAGAGAGACATGTGCGCCAACAAAAAGACGTATGTACCACCTTAGATAAAAATAGGATTAGATTCGCACAAAGCACTGCGCTACTAGAAAAGTGTGTGTGCCACCAAAAAGTGTGTGCTCCACCAAAAAAGCATGTGCGCCACTTCTAATTAAAATAGTATCAAATTCGAGCGAACAATTGTGCCACTAAAAATGTGTCTACGCCTTGAAAAGCCGTTTGTCTTTGGGGTTAGAGTGTATGCACTTTGTCCGATAGGTTTTGTGTTATAATGAAGGTACAATATGAAATGATGTCCGCGCTCGGGTTAGCGTGCCTACGATCTAGTTAGGGTATGTGTGTCGGGGTTAGTGCACTTGTGCTAAGGTCTATAGACAGAGATTCGAGACTCCAAAAATATGCGTGTGCCACCCAAGAGGTGTACGTGCCACCATAAATGTGCTTCGGTCTTGTTAGTGCGTTTGCACCACCCATGCAACTAAAACATGACAAAACACACAAAAATCTCACAATACTTCATTTTTTAGCAAGTTAGTTTAAAAATGGTAACAACCCATTAAATTAATGGATATGAACAAGAACCTACACATATAATATTAGCAAAAATTCCAAGAAAATAGACATTAATTACTACATGTGCATATCAAAAGTTAGCCAAAACAATAGAATTTAAACTAAAATGCCAAGGGACTAGGTCCCACGGCGTGCCAAATGTGTGCATGATTTTGTCCTTAAGCTAAGTTAGATGAATAAGAACTACCACTTAAATAGTTCTATAAAAAAGCTAATGACAAAATCTAAGCACCATCAAAGATGAGACCTAAACAAGATTAATACTAAGAATAATGCGTTAACTTTGAATTAACATGCTAAAGTATTTAAACCTCTACTTCTCTAGATTACCAAAAATAAGTAAATGGACCTATGTAGGCTCCATGACAATCAAATTAGTTATTTTTGATATCCAAGAACCTAGGAATGAGAGCTTATCAAAGCTGGGCTATAAGACCCTTTTGACTCTTCCCATATGACCCAAGCACTTTGGCTAGAAAAGAGGCTTAACTCTTCAAGTGGTGAATTATCAAGAATAATAAAGGAAATCTTTTAGTCTATTTGTTATGTGCTTTGCTTTTGTCTTCTCAATGAGTTTAGGTGTAAGTGTAAAGGTAGGAGGGCTCTTTATATATCCCAATGGATAAAGAAATTTGCATGTGGGATAATAGGGATGTTGAGTTATTTATGGATAAGGGGGATTTAGATAGGGTTGAGTTAACTTTAGGAGGGTTTTTTGTCCTTTAGTGACTCATGTGGATAAAGGGGGCCTTTTAATTAATCAAGGTGATTTAATTAATAGATGTGCAAGCTTATAAAAGCTTTTAGAGGAATATTAGCATGATTTATACTATAGAAGGGGATTAAATCAATTGAATATTGATTTATTGGTTGAATGAAAGGGGATGATAATTAATTAATAATAATTAATTAGTCTAAGTAATAGGGAGGTTAATTAATGAAGGTTGTTAATTAGGATATTTGTTGGATAGGTGACTTAATTAATTAGCGTAGTGTAATTAATTAACAATGATAGGAGAGAAGATGAGCTCTTTTGACGAAATGTTGCCAATTTGTGGGAAAGGAGATAATTAGCGCAATTTAAGTATTTAAATTTCTCAGGCATAATTATGGGTGTCTACACAAGGAATTCCACTGAGTCTACCTTTGATATTTCATGTGGGCCCAATCTGTCAAGCCTTGATCCGGCTTTGTCTCCTTTTATTCATTTTTGAGGGCATGGTCCTCGGCATCAAGTCATTGTCGTGAGCTATTAGATAGAAGGCATGATAGAAGGAGTAAATGTGTTGTTGGGAATATTCCTTGCTATAAATTTTGATGAACTTTGGAAGTTCCTATTGAAGCGGATAGGATTTATATGGCACTAAAGGGTGAATGGGCTCACTATAAATCTGGTCACATGAGAGGACATTCTTGGACAAAGAAAAGGCAGCTTCAAGACTAGAGATGTGGTTCAAAAGGGCTTGGAGAGGATCAAATTGTATTTTTGTAAGGATGCGCTGAATTGAAATAAAGACCTGGCTAGGTCATGAGTATGTTTGATACTATTGAGGAATGCCTTGTAGGGGAGGAAAGGTTTGTTGGGGGACATTCTGGTGAGAAATATTCTACTGGTAAGGAACATTCTATTGTGAGTTGTTATATTGTGGAATATTTTGTTGAGGAATCTATTTTTGAGGTATATGGTATTGTGGGATGCTTTGTTGTGGTATATTATGTTGATAAGGGATGTTCTATTTTGTGATATTCGATGGTCCTGGAATACCTTGTTAAGAAGCTAATAGTTAAGGGTTATATGTACTTGGTATTGAAAAGGCATTTATGTAGAAGTGAGTGGTTGTGAATATGTAAGGGAATGTTGGAAAGAAATGGTAGAGGTAGCAGAGGATGGTGTCATTGTAGAATGTTTTATTTAGGGATATTGTATTGTATAATGTTTTGAAGAAATGTAGATTTTGGCATAGAGATTAGTGGCTATAATGGTTGTGGTATGTGTTGTGAAATAGGGTGGTGCTATCAATGCCATTGGTATTGATCATTGGTATGGTTGTGGGGATAGACATGGTTATGTTTTGAATAGGACTAGTAACTACTTGTGGAGATATGATGGTAGAGAAGGCTAGAGAACTCGATGGAGGTGTTTGTCCTTGTGAAGAGACAAAAGGAGTAGACAAGGAAGTGGTGGTATTTATTAAGGGAGGTGTGGAACCTATAAAATGGCTTAATGAAGATATATACTTTAGGAAACTTTATTTTGTGATGAAATCTTGTGAAGGTTGTAAATAGGGACTGAAGAGACATCCGATATCTCGGGTTGACTAGTAAAATATTGATCTTTTGATGTTTTAAATGGATTAATCAAGATGGAAGATTTGAGGTTGGATGATGTTTGGTGTTTCAGATTCATTTGTTGAATTACATGGGTATAATTACTTGATGACCGGGTCTCGATTTTGATCGATGAGATGTGTAATAGCAGGACGATGGATTATAAGTGTATGGAATGTGTTGGGGTTAAATGGTTTCATCTAAACATTTCTAGCTACTAGGTAAGCATTGAGAGAAACAGGGTTTGAATCTAACATCTTTTCAAAGATAGGATCTCCCTTATTATAGAAAGGAGGTTCAATGATTATTTCCGAGAACTAGGAGAAAAGGGGTGTTCTATTTCTTCTAGTCTAGATGTATGAAGGATTTTACCATGATATTGATGTGGGGAATGAAAGATTTGTTGTCCCATTTCTTCATTATTCCAAGTTTGTTGGGTATTAGAAAAGGGAGTGGATGTAATTGTTTGATAAAATGGATTTTTGGTTGCATTGGTGTGGAAAAGGCTGTAGGGAATATTAGAACATGTTGCTAAAATACGGGTGGTGAGGTAGACATATTTTTAGAATTTTATTATGAGCTTGTTTTCTTGTAAGTACGATGGAAAATGCATAGACACATGACACCTAGAAAACACAAAATAACTATCTCAGGTTGATTTAGAAACAACAACCAAAAGAAAGCAAAAATGTTGTTTTATATTTATCTTGATTGATTATGAAAAACTTAAATGTGTAAGATGGTTAATGAGGGTCCTAGGAAATGGTCATCTATGGTTGGTTTCATGAATTTTTAAGGTCAAAGTACACTATATATGTGAAGGTACATGAGGCCCAACTTTGTACTTCTACCGGTATGGGTGTGTATATCGGGGCCTACCCCGTCACTTCATGGTCCCTGTAGTGATAAGGGAGCTAGGTGCTTAGCCAATATATACCGACGTAAAGGATATTATACGTGGCCAAAACACAAATTCAGTTTCCCTATTGGGTGATTAAATACCAATCAGTTATGACATGGGTAGGATTCGTTTGAATACATTTTTTATTTTGAAGTGATTTGGTTGTGTGTGGGGAGCATAAGTGAATGCAACAAATTTCCCTCCTAATTATACTATGTGGAACAAGAAGGATGCATGTTGTTTATTTTAGGACACCAAAATGAAATGTTGATTTTGATGAAGACAGATAAAAAAGAATGCAAAACCATAAATCAAATGTAAGGTTTTAGGACTTACTATGAGAGAAATCCTTTTTATTATTTGTTTGGATTTTAGTAACAAAAATTCAAAGTAAGCACTCTTGATAATCCAGCAAACAAGCTTCCTAGAAAAAATGCCCTACAGATATGTTAGAAGAAACAAAAATACAAGACAAGAAGTGGAAAGTAGAGTGTGAGATTATAAGAAAAACACAAAGAGAAAACACATGTGATTGGCCCAAATAAGGGTGATTAGGCTAATGATAGGCAATTAGGCTAATCGTAGGTGATTATTACACAAAGAAAACAACTAGTATTTTATTGATTAAAATGAAATAGAAGAACAAGGGACAAGGGTCCCACTGGGCATGCCAGAATGTCGATGATAATTTCTCCTTCACACTTTAGTTAGGTACTTCAAGGACTTAAAAATGGATCAACCTCGATTATGATGTGGTTTCAAGGTACACATAGGTGATCCTATTGGATGTTGATTGTTAGAATCCATGAACAATGGGTCAAATTATTTTCTTGTGACTAAATCTGCAAGAAAAAACACTACACAAGATGGAGTTAATAATATGGATAGGCGGGTTTCCTGGAAAGGCTAGTTCCCAGAAGCCAAAGGACTTCCTTACATGGATGTCAACCTGTTTTTAAAAACACTTAATTTTATTCATGAAAATAGGATACAATATAAGATATATGAAAATGTGATCAAATGTTTATCACTTATTTAGTCTATTACATATATCAGTTGATAATGATGATGATATGAAAGGAAATATGTCTAGAACCCAAAATTAGAATCTAGGTCAGTATCTAGATTCTCAGAAAAGTTAGAGCCCATTGAGTAGGCTAGGTCATCATCTTAATAAAATATGAGTTAGGTTATTTGATGTAAAAATATGATAACCTAGCCTATATTTCATAATCATCAAGGCTGATTTCACTCCCAAATTATGACGTAGAGGAGGAGTTTGTGTATTCAAGTCTGTCAAATCGTATTGTTGTTCAAACCAAGATAAATTAATGCATTGTACGAGTGAACTCTTAGATAGTTTTGGGTTGATGAAAAGATGTTTTTAGTTTATTAAATGGGGTCTTCGTGGATGGTACACAACTCCAAATCATGCAATAATTCATATTCTTCCAAGTGAAAAGGATATTGGATGATCGGAAGTGAATTGATGTTAGTGATTGGATGATTAATTCCTATTATGGCCATCTACAATATCCATTATTCATTAAAATATTAGTAACAAAAAGGACTTAATAAAACATTTTGAAATGAAATCTGATTACTAGATATAAGGACAAGAAAAAAGAGGTGGTTAGGATAATATATTTAGAAGGTTTCTTATTTAGACTAGTCATAACTAGTGAATTAGGATGAGTGAGGTGTAGGGGGTGAATATGTGAATTAATTAATTGATTAATTAGCCGTGCAAAATGACATTGGTGGATATGATTTAGAAATTTGGGTGTGTTTGATTAATTAAAGTGGTGTAGTTCTTATTTCTCTAAATCGAGACATATTCTAGTGATTTGGGACTCCATTATTACAAGTATTGGATAAAAAATCCATATCTATTTATACGTATATAAAGAAGTCAAGGATTTCATTTATGGCTATATTGGATTCTAGTATTGTCATTATGGTTAGAATTATTCAAATACCAATTCCTTTATTATTGGATTCTATTTAGACTAGTCAAAACTAGTGAATTAGGATTTGAGTGAGGTGTAGGGGTGATTCCAATTTGGATATGATTTATTATTGAATCTAATCGAGACATATTTTGCTATTATTAGATTGGAACAAATCCATATCTAACGTATACATTATATATTGGATTCCACCTTCGAATTATTCAAGCCACATAAACCTAATTTCGCTAAGATTTGAATTATATTATCTAATTTTACTATTAGAGGTTGCTATCTTATATAACCCAAGAGGTTTGTTAACTTAGATAATCCAAGTGGTTGCTAACTTACATAACCCAAGTAGTTGCTAACTTATATAAGCCAAGCGATCTCTAACTTACATATACCAAGCAAGGTATCTAACTTTAAGATAGTGCATAAGTATTTTTGTCATTTATGCCACATATCAATCTTAATATCATTATACATATATGACTATTCATGCATACCTTATTCAAATTAATAAATGTTGACATCAAAAATCCCTTCCCTAAACTTCCTTGAATGGTGTTAAATTTGACATCTGTTTAGACATTTTCTTGTGATTTTAGATGTAACATACTTTCAAATATTTTATAGAACTGGCATGTGTGACTCGCATGTTTAAAAGGTGACCGTCAATATTTATATACATTTATATAAATAATGATTCGTATATATTAATCATAGTTAAAAAATATGGAATTGTCATTTATAAATTTTGTAAGTAGTGTATAAGTGCGAGTGATCACACTTACAAGTGCGATTGGTCACACGTCTAAGTGTGAGCCTTGAGTCACACATCTCTCGACTCACACTTTAAGTGTGAGTCTTGAATGACACTTCTAAGCACGAGTATCGACTCCTATGTCTAAGTGCTAGTCTCGACTCGCACTTCTAGGTGTGAGTCTTGATTCACACAACTAAGTGTGATAACTCACCTATCAAACAATTTTTGGGTGACGGTAATTTTTAAACACTTCACTTAGAAAATAAAAACACTTTTTATTTATACCAATTATTCTGTAAATTTCATTATTTTTAATATATCTTGATGTAAATTTTTATAATTTATATATAAATATATATTAACAATTGTGTTAATAATTTAATATGAAATTCACATGTGACGTTTATTACAAATATTTGCAAGTATTTTATGGTGTAATCAACAAAAACATCTAAACGGGCATTTAGAGTCACACGTCGAAGTACAAGCACAAGAATTAAGGGCTTTATTTTTACCCGAATTATATAAGGGATTTTTTTATAGAAAAAAATTATAATATTAAATTCTTACATTACTAAATGCAATATTAATGATAACCATCTTTTAAGGAAAAATTCTAATTAATTTTGCTTTTTCTTCAACATTAATTAGCCATTAATTCGAGCTATGTAAAATTTTCCATTTAAAACTACATGCGCCTTTCAAAATTTGTCCACCTTTTGGAGCATGTAACTATTGTCAGCCATTAATTAGCCATGTAATGAAAACTAATGTAAAATCCTATGCATGCCCTCTTAAATTTACATGCCAACGAAATTGGTATTTGGATTTGTTTACACATCACTATAAGTAGAAATTTTTAAGTTTATAATTTTTAACATTTTCCCTTCTATTCTCTTTGAAATTTTTTTACTCAAATTCTAGAAATGTTTTGATTTCCTCTCCATGCCAAAAATTGTTATGCATTCTCACCTTCAGTTCCTCAAAAGTTACAAAATTCTATTAATGTAAAATTTTCCATAGATAATTAGGTATTATATCCATGTAAAATTTTCCATAACGTATTAAGGATTATATCTATGTAGGGATTTGGTAGATAATTAAACGGAAGCAAGTTTGTTATTCAATATTTTCTAGAAGATAGTTTTTTATCAATTAAATAATTTCATAATATAGTAAAAATTATTTAGAATAGTGAAAGAGGATGGAATGGATCACATCTTGACAGAGAAATAATGCAGCTTAATATGTAATAACATGAGAGGAAAATTTGTAGAATTTTAAAAACCCAAAACACCTGCCAAGAACTTGTTTTGTTGAGTCTTGAAAAAGAAGCTTGGTGGTATGCATGGTGGCTCAATTTTCACAATAAAAAATTGAATATCGAAATCAATTTATGGTCATGGTGGTGTGCAGGAATAAGAGGAGATGTATTTTATAAAATTGATATTATTTTGTTGGCCTTATTTCTATATGCAAATAGTCCTCCACTATACATACTCAAAGAAAATTCAATGGATATGACATCATTGAAATTTTCAATGACAATATTTTAGAAGATATTCATGTTAAGAATGAGTTTCCATTGAATGTGTTGGTGTTGGATTACAGTGACCTATTTGCAAAAAAATATGGTAATGTAAGAGTAGGAGAACCAAACAGATTTTGGAGAACAAAAGAACAAATACAAATTTGTGAAAGGAGAATTTGAGGAACAAGAAAACTCTAAGATGATACTACTATGGAAGAAACAACTATCCTCAAAAAAATTCACAAAATGTAAATTTTCTCTATTTGTGTCGTGGTTATGTGGATTTTTGTCTTTTTTTACCTACGGTATTTTGTCTTCTACGCTTCAATGTCATATTCTTCCTTAAGGACATTTTTGTAAAAGGATGCAGGTCCTTTCAAAACCCCCATATTAACCCTTATACAAAAAAATGGACATAGTTTTTGTACATCAAAATGTTTTGTTTTTACATAACCTTTCGAGACTCTATGATGACAATATCTTGCTTTATTTTGTTAATTCCTATCGATCAATAATATCCAATTACTATGGTGTCCGATAAGCTAGTGGACCCTAAGCTAAAAATAATATTTTTGACTTGTTAAATACTAGCGATCCATGAGCTCAAAATTTTATATTGTCGAATTATTTGGTTACCTCAGCAAGTGCTAAGCTCAAAACATATTACTTAAAATTTCTCCTCAATCCACCAATTAAAATAAAAAAATTCTATAAATTTTCAACTTTATAATGTTTGTAATTTATTTAAATAATTTTTAAACTATGAAACTTATTTATTTTTTAATTTATTTTCTAGTTAGTATTTATTTGACAAAAATGATGCCTTGTTGCAACATTTATTTATTTTGTTTAATATATATCATAATTCTAAGAAAACATTCACATAACTAGACATCTAGCACATCTAGCACAATCGCACAACTAACACATCTCCCATCCATGAGGCATGAACTTAATGCTATGTCTTGTTTAATTTAAAATTTCATTAACAAAATTACTATTAACAAGGTTTATTAAATATACGTGAACATAATGATTGGATACTTTACACTTTGGGATTAAGGAATACAAAAACCTTACAATATAATACATTCGAACATCACCAATAGTGAATAAAAACTAAACAGAAATAAAATGGATAAAACAACTTATTCCAAACTACTGTCCAATAGATCAATACAAGGAAAAATTTCAAAACATGGAGGGAAAACATCCCAAATGATATAATCCACAAACATTCAAATAAAATCTCCAAGAGCCAATGGACTAGTTAGTCTTCAAACATTTTTACTCCTCTCGGTTAATGCTCCTCCTATCCTTTCATATTATCATCCTACTCACTTGTGATAGGGATGTGGTGTTAAACCTGCTCATCCTAATCAAATATATTGAGGTGGAGATTATACCTACAAAATTTGTGTCCCTACTCCAACTTGACCACACACCGTGCAATTGAAAAACCAAAAATTTGTTCTCTACCATATCAGTCCTAACATAGTTTTGGGTGATGCAAATTTTCATAGAGGCATCGATGAAATGCATGACACTATTTCCCATATCCGTTCCAACTTCTCCTAAGGCCTCCATATCCATTTCCACCTGACTCACCTTGAGATAAATTTTATCAAAATCCACATTTCAACCCAACTCCTCTCTCTCTCTCTCTCCATTTAGATGACTCCCCTTTTATATCAATTAGAGAACCTCGTAGCTCGAGAACCAATATTTAAATTCCCTAAGGTTCCTTACTCTTCTTTCTTCTCAGTTTGTTCATATGGTCTCGCAAGAGTAAAATTTCATTTGAATCCCTAGATTTGGGCTCTAATACTTTTCCATGACCCGTTTACCATTCTTAAAAAGAAAAATATTTTTTCCATGGTGTATCAAGGGTATCACTATTTCCCTGTTGAAAATCATTCACCAATGCAAAGCATGACATAAATAAGAAAAAGGGAATGCTCATAGAATTATTATGCCTAAACATACTAAGCATAGTGAGTAAATAAATTTATATAATTTGCTTCACGAGTAATATACTTGATAAGGTGGACACATACCATATTCTAAATATCATGGATGCAAAATTTAGCTATACTATCTACAAGCAAGTAAACCATTTCTTCACCACGGAAGAAAGTCTAAATATCGTTCTTGCATGTGGTGTTGCGGTCTTTGCATATATTTAAGCCTTTTGTCTCCATTTGAGTTGCCTATCCTCTGAATCCTCCAAAACATGAATTTCCATGCCATGGATCATCATGCTACCATTGTTCCATGGCAAAAAAATCCAAAGAAAGATAAGGATCATAACCCATGAATTTTGATTTGAAATTCCTAAAAACCCAATTTTCATAATGCGCCACGAGGATGGGTTGTCCTTCAGGGCACCATAGCTCATGGGATCTATTCTCCAATGACCACCTCCCATGGTTTTTATTGATTGATATTGAAAATAGAAGAAGCAAAGGCCAAAATGAATTGTAAGAGAAAAAATAGTTAAAATTATGCCATATATCTTACATGTGTGAAGGGTCTGTTAACCATAAGTACAAGGATGCCACCCTAATGAGGGAAAATAACCATCAATACATCAATACTTAATGTTCTTGTTAGTGTAGAATCACCACACCCTCGAATGGCTCGGATGTCAATTGGGGCATCTGGTGTGATTACACAACATGGGACCATCTCTCAAGCTATGGGACATTGCAAAACTTGAGATGGACCTCCAGAGAAAGTTGGTTCTTGCTTCCTAATCTACCTGCCACAAGCTACTCCAGTGTAGGAAGAATCTAACTAACCTAATCTAATTGTTCCAAGGGGATAGGGAGAAAGAGAGAGAGGGTGAAAGAGCCTACACTAAGCGGTGATACACTAGAAAAGGAAGTGGTTGAATCATAGACCGACCTCCTGAAGTGGAGAGAGGTGAGTAGAGGAGAGGGTGGACAAGATGCACCATAGAACAGAGATAGTTTTCACGTAGAACACCACTTTAAAAACCATTAAGTATAGCTCCCAAGACCTGAAACAAACATCATAGTATGCACAATATACCCTGCGACAATGAGAGGTAAGAAGAGATAATAAAATGAGCCAAGGAGGGACAAATGAATCACGAAACAGATTCTATTGCTCCAAAAGTTACATGTACATTATCAGTGGGCAAGAGGCAAGAAAACACTATTACAAAGTCATGGGAGGAGGCTTAGACTCCACATTAGACCCTAAGGAAGAAAGATCGAGGGCATGAGAGGGAAGATCAACAACCGTTTCAATATGCCCTTCCTTTACGATATATAGGAGGAATTAGAGAGAGAGGAGGGAAAAATTCGAATCCCGCTTCAACCACCTTTCTGACACATTGAATCCTATTCAAAAATCTCAACCAATCAATCAAATCCCCTCTCAAATCCACCCCAATTTTTTTCCTTTTTGGTTCCCTATGTTTGATTGGCATGCTAAGGAAGAATGGCGGATCAAATCAAACCCGATCTGGTTGTTGGAGAAAATAAATTCTACATTAATGGCCTCAAATACATTTTCCCATTTTCACCCACTAAATCCTATTAATAATGATATTTTATGTTTCCATGGCATAGAGGGTGTTGAGACATTGGAAAAATTCATCTCTGCCCAAATCTGATTTTCCTATTAAAAGATATGGCCATTTGAATATTAAGGTCTTGGGCTCAGTAAATTTGAAAGAGTCTATCCATACCAGTCCACGTGGAACCTCACATCACATTCATGCCTCACATATATGGAGATTCATCCCCTACCTTTCGCTTCTAAAATAGTGCCGATCAACGACATGTGGAGGCTTCCACAATGGCTCCATGATGGTCCCTTGTATTTTTCCCGAGTCCTTTGTTTGGTGGGGCCAAAAGTCGACCCTAGAAACATGGAGGCCTAGTGCTTGTTTGGAGACCCACCCTAAATTTTACTCTTAAAATAGCACCATGATGACACTTCTCACCTTCCTATGACATGATTCTTCTTTAACTATTCATCCCTGACTCTGTCCCTTTTTAGACTCTGAGACACGTGGAAGGCATGCACTCATTTGAAAACCCGCTCGAAATTTTACCTTTCAAGAAGCATCGTTAAGACACATGGCACCTTTTTCCTACACTCTATAATTATTCATTTTTAGCCCACTCTCATTTTAGACCATTTTCCACGTGGAGAGCTGGCACAAGTTTGAGTCTCTACCTTTGGCTCCCATCTCGAAATTACAATTAACCCGACACTTAGCACCTTCCACTGAGTCAAAGATTTTTCAACGGCTGGTGTAACTTGTAGAGCTCTGAACATGTGGAAGCCTCCCACATCTTTGGGTCTACCTTTTGGATTTATCCTTTGGTGGTGCACCATTTGGACACTTGGCAGCTTCCGCTGTCTCCTCCATACTTATCTGATTTTGGGGTTCGCTTCGGAGTCATTTACAAAGCCCAAAAACTTTGAACCTTCGTTGTTTCTTATCCTTTGAGCTTCTTGTTTCTTTGACATTGTTTCTTCCTTCCTGACCTCGATACTTTGTTGTATAGCCTTCCTGACACGTAACTTTTCTACTAGATTTGAAGTAGGGAATTAAATGATGGAACCGTTTCTTGAATTTCTTTCCTACACAAGGGTCGTGTTTGATCAATTTTTCTCGGGGAAAAAATTGAGATAATAATTTGGTGACTCACAGGGGAATCTTCCTACTAGATGGAAGGACCAAAGAGCCTTGAAGCATCCATTGGGCATGGAGTTAAGAATAATAGCTTGATATTGATCCTTTTGATTTGAAAATCTGATCCCCGAGCCGTTGCAAGCCCGACTACTTGATTTTAGTGACCCTGAACCTACCCGCACATCTGCACTCTCAATTTTCATAAGAAATCTTGAAATAAGGCTTACGAGAGTAGAAAATTGTTTTGACTAGTGGATTTTATCTCGTCTCGAATGGACTATTTCTAAGATGATTTAGTTGCTCTACATTTTTTTATTTTGAAATTAACAACTATTACAGACAACTATGGGTCTTCTACCATGAATACTAAAGAGCTTGGCCTTGGTATCTTTGGAGCAATGCAAACAATACTTATCTATAAATACAAAAATGATACATGCCTCAAATTAGACATGCAAAGTGTGCACAAGAACTTCTTCTGCTGAAAACAAAGTTTACTCCTACTCCTACACTAACCAGAGAGAAAGAAAAGCTTAAACAAATCCTACTACAAGAAGGGAGAAGTAGCTTTCCTTTCCAAGAAAGCCATGATTTGACACTGAATATGGCTACCTGTATGATTGAAAAACTGACAATAATCTAGTCCTCCACCCAAATCATCAAGGTATCTACATCAACCAAAAATACCACCTCAAGTTGATTTGCATTGGACTCCTAGAGGTGTTGATGATGACCCTTTCTACTTTGATACTCATCCTCATGCCCTGAAGTAGGCATGACTAGTTTTGCTTCTCCCTTGGCTCCAATGAAGCCAAGTACCTGATTGGGCATGGTCTGATCCTTTGAATTTTCCCCTTGCTATGAAATTTAACTCCAAAATGGAGTTTTTGTGGACCTTCTTGGATGGATGGTGTGAGAGGGATGATAGCCTCATACTCTTTCTCTTCCTCTATAGCAGGTGTGACTTTTGGAAGATCAAAATCTTCCAACTTTGATTTAGGAGGCATGTTACAAACTGTAGGTTGTGCTTGCACATTCTCTTCCATGGCAGCAGGTTCTTGTGGTTAAAGAATGAATGATGGGGGAGAAAATATTACAATTTCAATTGGCTTATTTTCATCAAAACATTCTTTTGAGTTTGATAAGAAATCAAAATCTTTACTGTCCCTATCAGTAGCAAAGTCTCTCCCCCTTGCATGGTGATCTTAAAATCCTCATTATCTTCACCATATGAAGCTAGTGAGTTCAGGGCTCTTCCATCCAAAAAATCAGACTTTTGGAGAGGTTGAAAGGGAGAGGGTTCTATACTTTCTTGTGCAACCGGCTCATTATTTAGTGCCTCACGAATATTTCTTGGTCACCTCCATATGCCCCTCTTTAACTAGACTTTGAGCTGGCTATTCTTCTTCCTTCTCTTTTGAAGAACATAGAAGACTCATATCTTCAAACCTTGGTTTCGGAGGATGTTGTTCTTGAATATCCTCCTTTATATAGGAAGAGGCTCGTGTGCTTGGAAGGTGGATGATGGAGGAGAAAATGATGTGATCTCCATGGGATCTTGTCCATCAAAGAAATCCTCCAAGTCAGATAGATAATCTTCCTCCTTGTTTTCTGTTGCATGTGCTCAAACTCCTCCATGGTGTCCTCTTGATTTGAAACTTTCTCACTATGGTCCCCCTCATATTCAAACATGAAGTTTGAAAGCTCAAACTATTCTTCAACATTAGGGTTTGAAGGGGATGAAGTGGGAGGAAGAACTGAAGGTTCTTTCAGTAGCCTAATCTACATTTGGAGCCTCCGAAACCGTATGGTCCTCCTCCATCATTGGTTCATCAATCAAATCATGCCCTCGAAATGAAAGCAAAGAATCTTCAATGATGCTTTCTTATTTGAGTGTCTTCAACATTGATTTGATCACTCCCTTGCTCCTCTTCAATAGGGCTTAGAGTTGATTGTTCCTCCTCTTTAATCGATCCTCGAGGGGGTGTACCTTGGATTAGATTAGTATTCTCTTAAGATAGAGTGCCATTAGGCACACAATATTCAAAGAAAAAAGGTTGTTGATCTTCTTCCTTTTGCTTTTGTTCCTTTTCTGCTACAAACTCAGCCTCAGCCACCACCGGCTCTTCAACCTTGACCTCCTTTATTGGCTTAACCATCAAGGGAATATTTGTAAACCCAAATTTAGTATCCCAACTCTTCAGATTGTCTGTCATTTCTTCTTTGTTGGGCTCCACTTCTTGTTGTTCTCCTTGAATGGATTCTTGAGTCTCTTCCCAACATGGACTTGGGAAAGTAAGAGGAGTGGTAGGTTGGGGTTCAACTAGATTTGTAATTGTTTTTTTGGGGATGGAGGTGGAACTTCTTATTTCTTTGGAGGGAATGACTGCTTGGGAAAGAAAAGGGGAGAAGAATTGAAATGGGGTGGAAGATCAGGAGATGGAGGAATGAGATCAACTCTTGGGGAAGAAAGTTAGGGGTTTGACTCTTGATCATGTTCAAATTGTAAATTTTGAGAAAGAGAAAATGAAGGACAAGGAGTTGGTGATTGACTTACCCATTGACATTCCATTGGTTGTTTGCACCGCTCATGCTCATAAGCCTCAATGTCCTTAATCCACTATGTAGGCTAAGGCACCACTTCAACCATGAATTTAAGCTTCTCATGGGGCCTTTAATGTCTTAGAAAATTGCCTCCCCATGGACAAGGTGGTCTCGCAACAAATCATGAATGCCTTCATTTATGTTATGGCCCTTGATTGAACCATGCCAGCCTTATTTTTTTGAATCTTCTCTAGAAACCAACATTCTCCACATATATATCACCATTGTATGCATCCCCATATTCTTGATAAACTCTATGGCCAAACTAACTTTGACCCTTCTCATATGGGTAAGCATAATGGTCATGGATATAATTATAATGCTGATTTGGAGGAGTTGGGAAATGCATTAGAGGTGGACTACATTGCTATTGCAAGTGTGAGTTCCATGAAGGGAATGAAGTCATGATTGCACAACTTCATAAAATGGGATAAAATGAAAGAGATGGAAGAATAAAATGGATGAAAATGAGTGGAAATGGATGGAAAAGGTTTGTAACTTAGAGGATGGGTTATTGACCAGATGGAGTCACTAGATGTGCTTTGAATGTGCCTCTAAAGGCTGAATCTCACCAAGAAGACATCAACTTGATGAAATAAAGTGAAAACCTCTTGTCCCACCAAGCGTGCCAAAACTATTAGTGCAGAATCATAGCACCCGAATGGCCTGAGGTGTGAAGTGGGGCATCCGGTGTGATTGCACAACATGGGACCATATCTCAAGCTGTGGGACATTACAAAACTTGAGATGGACCTCCAGAGAAAGTTGGTTCTTGCTTCCTAATCTACCTACCACAAGCTACTCTAGTGCATGAAGAATCTAACTAACCTAATATAATTGTTCCAAGGGGACAGGGAGAAAGAGAGAGAGGGTGAAAGAGCCTACACTAAGTGGTGATACACCAAAAAAGGAAGTGGTTGAATCACAGACCTAGCCACCTGAAGTGGAGAGAGGTGAGCAGAGGAGAGGGTGGACAAGATGCACCACAAAAAGAGATAGTTTTCACATAGAAAACCACTTCAAAACCCATTAAGAACATCTCCCATGACTTGCAAAAACATTTGAGTATGCACAATATACCCTGCAAAAACGAGAGGTAAGAAGAGACAATAAAATGAGCCAATGATGGACATATGCATCACGAAATAGATTTTATTGCTCTAAAAGTTACACAGTACATTATCAGTGGGTAAGAGGCAAGAAAATGCCATTACAAAGCCATGAGAGGAGGCTTAGACTCCACATTTTACCCTAAGGAAGAAAGAGAGAGGGGTGGAAGAGGAAGATCAACAACTATTTGAATATGCACCGATTTACAATATATAGGAAGAATAAGAGAGAGAGGAGGGAAAATTTGAATCCTACTTCAACCACCTCTACGACACATTGAATCCTATTCTGAAAGCTCAACCACCGTCAATCAATGTCCCTCTCAAATCCATGCCAAATTTTTCCTTTCTCGGTTCCCTATGTCCTGTTTGGCATGCTAAGGAAGAATAGTGGATCAAATCAAACCCGCTCGGTTGTTGTTGAAAAATAGATTCTGTATTAATGGCCTCGGAAGATTTTTACTATTTTTCATCCACTAAATCCTATTAAGAATGATATTTTATGTTTCCATGGCATAGAGGGTGTTGATACATTTCCAAAAAGTCTTCTCCCACCCAAATCTGATTTTCTGTCAAAAGATATGGCCATTTGAAGATTAGTGTCTCGAGCACACAAATTTGAAAGAGTCTTTCCGTATACAGGTCCTTATGGAAACCTCACGTATCTTGGAGATTTGGCCCCTACCTTTGTTTCTGAAATAACATCGACTGACATGTGGATGCTTCCATAGGCTCCATGATGTTCCCTTGTATTTTTCTTGAGTCTTTTGTTTGGCGGGGCCAAAAGTCTGACCCTAGACACGTGGAGGTTTGGCACTTGTTTGGAGACCCGCCCAAAATTTTAATCTTGAAACAATGTCATGATGAAACTTTTCACCTTCCCTCAGCCTACTTCTTCTTTTACTATTCAACCCCGACTCTATCCCTTCTTGGACTCTGGGACACATGGAAGCCCCTCGCTCATTTGAAAACCCACTCAAGATTTTACCTTTGAAGGAGTGTCGTTAAGACACGTGACGCCTTCTCGCATGCACTATATACTTAGTCATTTTGGGCCCAATCTCCTTTTTTACTTCTTATGACCATTTTTCACATGGAGGGTTGGAACAAGTTTGAGTCTCTACCTTGGGCTCCCATCTTTGAATTGCATTGAGCCGATACTTGCACCTTTCACCGACTCAAATACTTTTCAACGGCCGGTGCAACTTTTGGAACTTTGGACACATGGAAGCCTCACACATCTTTAGGTCTACCTTTTGGATTTATCCTTTAGAGGTGCACCATTTGGACACTTGGCAGCTTCCACTGTCTCCTCCATACTTAGCTGATATCGGGGCTCATTCTGAGTCATTTACAAAGCCCCAAAACTTCGAACCTTCGATGTTTCTTATCCTTTGAGCTTCTAGTTTCTTTGACATTGTTTCTTCCTTCCTTGACCCTGATACTCCATTATAGAGCCTGCCTATAACTTGTCTATTAGATTTGAAGCACGAGATCGAATGACGGAACCGTTTCTTGAATTTATTTCCTGCACGATTTCATGTTTGATCAATTTTTTTGTTGGCAAAAATTGAGATAATAGTTTTTAATGAGAATAATAAAATTGGTGATATCATATCCCCTCTCACACACTTTAAAATTACAACATTTAGCCCCTAATTTGGCAAGATAATTTGCACATTTATTACCCTTTCTAGGGTTATGAATTATTACATTTATCAAATTCTTTCATGAAATTTTATTTAGTATCTTTAAGGATATTATTTATGGTCCAATTATTAATTGGATTATTTATACATTGTCAAGTGTTAAAATCTATTTTTGAACATCTAAAGAGAATAACATGTCAACATTGGTGAGTAAATCCTTAGTCAAAATTTTCCTCTGCAATTTCTTTGCAAGACAACATATGTTCGGACAATGAATATGTTTGGTATAGGAACTAATATTCTAGGTGTTACATAAGAATTATAGTCATTGATATACATAAACGTATGTAGGAAAAGAATATATGTGAAAACAATTGATCTAAGATGTTTAAAAGACATCAAATTATTTTAGAAACACGTTCAATATTTTTCATTAAAAGAACAACATATTATAAGTACAATATAAAATAGAATTTGTAGTAAGTAAGAAATCTTTCAAATAAATACAATTTTTGTCCTCCAATATTGACAATTCAATTCATGTTTAGGCAGAAGTCTTGATGTTGTTGATCTTGGGGAGTAGATCCTTAGTCCAAATTTTCCTCCGAAATACTTTTTACAAGACAACATATGTTTTGAAAATGAATATTTTTGGTTCAATAACTGATATGTCACATGTTATACTGAAGGATTGTATTCGTTGATCTACATCAATGCATGTAAGCAAAGAATTTTTGTTAAAACAATTGATCTAGGATGTTTAAAACACACCAGACTATTTTAGAAACATGTTAAATATTATTTCATTCAAACAACAACATATTATAAATACAACATAAAATGAATTTTGTAGTAATTAACAAATATTTCAATCCTTTCAATAATAAGAACTTTTAACATCTAAGATGCTAGGCACACTTTTGTTCCAACAAGAATAAATTTAAAAACAAGTTACAAATTTCACTTCAATCCCAAACTACTATACCTTTTTTTTGTTATATCAGATCAATCCTCCAACAAGGTGGAAGTTCATTACAAGATTAACACTAGAGATACTAGTGGAAACTAAACTCAATATGTCTTTCTTTAGCTTGTTAAATGATAGTGACTTTTTAGCTTGAAATATTATATTCTTCAAATACATTCATCCTTTAAGATTAAACTAGGTTGATTTAATTTGTTAAATCTTAGTGACCCCTAAAATTTTAATAATATCTCACTTTCTTTTGTCTAAACCTTGAGACCGTGAATATCCAAATATTATGTTGTGTCATAAGATAACAAATGCTAAGTTAAAATATCATTTAGTAACTTGTTAAATGAAAGAAACCACAATGCTTGAAGTAATATAAATAATCAATTGCCATTGTAAGTAACTACAAAAAAACAATCTTGATTCAAGTTATATATATATATATACCCACACAAGTGTGAAGTCACGTAAAGGTTCAATATAAGAGGAAATTTTAATATCCACGAGGCTAGTTAAAAGAAGAAAAAACATATTATTCTTGTCATGTGCATATAATTTGTACCTGTAATTGTTAATGCAATTGTACCCATAAGAGAACACAAACCCAACAAGGATATTATCCTTGCCACATACATGTAATTATATCTACATTTAATTTTATCTTGGTTTGAACTAAACTCGCAACTCTCCATTGAAAAATCAGACCCCCAAATGGGGAGGACTCATGGGGATGCATTTTTTCAAGACAACACCATCCCCATCTCATTCCAGTCAAACATTGTTCGTGAAATCACCTCACCAAATATCAAAACCAATTCCCATCACAAGTGATTCTTAAGCTCCCTGTAACATCTCTATGCTTACCCAATTCATTTCCATGTGTATAATTAACAACCTTAGAGAACATAAATGCAAAAAAACAATGTATCCATAAAGAAATTCTAATAAGACATTAATTTATGATTTGTTGTTTGATAATCTATACAATATGAAATCATGTCTAGCAATGCTAGTTATTTCCCCTTCATTTTATTTGCAGATTCTTCCTCTATAATATATATTAACTAAATATATCTAATATCGCTAACATTCAAACCTTCAACCTCCACTAAATACAGTAGTTTCAAGAACATTAACTAATTAATGTTAGGGTTGGCTAAACATTAAATAAGATTAAAATTTGTTAGGTTATGTTGAGGCATAACCTCTTTTGGTGGTGAGAAGAGGATACAACATTTGTGGGTTTTTTGGACATTTATGGCATTCATAGATTGTGTTCGTGTGATGGGCGAGACCAATTAATGACTATTACTAATTAAATCAACTTTCAATTAGAAATCTTGGAGACATGTGTTGTAGATTGGAATGAAGGTTCTGACATCTCTATTTAAGCACCATCTATATTTGGCCTTTGGCAATCATCACATTCACAATAGCCCTATTCACTATGGGTGGCACCATCAAACAAATTGAGCCTTATTTTTGTGAATATGTCAAGGTTGAGATGGTAGTGTGGAATATTTTACATGAGGGTGTTGTTACATGATTTATGGAAAGACTATCTCGCTAACTCTATTTGAGTGACCAACGGTGTCTTGTAACTTGAAAGAAAGGAAGAGTCAAAGTAGGCAAGATGAATTTTTTTATTTTGATAGAGTCCATTGGGGTTATGATGGGGATCCCCATAGAGGAGAAATTTATTTTAAATTCTCGCTTCAGGAGGAGATGGATGATTTCTGTATCCTAGTGAAAATCCAATAATGTATCACTCAAGCTATGAATGTGACCCACTTCCACAACCTTGGGATAGGTTTACTCGAGAAATTGAGGAGGTACTTCATGCTACAAAGAACACTACAAAGTGATCTATGGACCTCATATTTTTCTTCTTTTGTATCTTTGACATGATCAAAAGATAAACTTTGCATATTTTATGTTTTCCATCACTTGAGAGGTCCCTTAAAATGGCTATAGAAGATGAAGGTCCTTTCCTACACCAAGGCCTTTTGTATTTTCTATTTAAAATGGAAGCTTCTCAAAATAAATCTCGTGCTTCCCCTCTAAGCAAGGAAAGTAGCATCATGTCCCAGATCCTCATCCACAACTAAATTCCTTTTCCATCATCGACATCATTTCTTCCTTTGATCTGGTCTCCCTCATATTCTCTCGGTGGATCCTCCTTGATTCAAACACATCATGATCATTTTCTAAGAGTGGTCTAGTGGTCTCCTCCATTATTTTGATCTGGGGTCTCCTCATATTCTCTGGTGGATCCTAACCCTTCAAACACCTTTTATAAGAACTCTTCAAGTTAACGTATTTGAACCACTTTTGTAAATAACATCTACTTCTCTCCACCTCTTTCTTATGCTTCTTACTGAATCGTAGCATCTCATCTCCACTAAAATACATTGTTTTAAAAAAATGGCAAGATTAGCTATATTAAAACTCAAAATTCGACTCAACTCACCTTATCATTTGGATGACCAAAAGATATATATTTTTCTCCTTTGTGAGAAGGCTTCCTCCTTGGGATGGATTTTATTTTTATTTTTTTAAAATGGAAGTTGAAAACATAAAGCATGTTTGACTCATAAATTATAGCTCATTTTGACGAGATCTCTAAACCTAGACATAAACATTCACGGGAAAAAGTGGTTTTGCTCCTATTAGAGAAAATGGGCTCCCCACACAACTTCATGGAACACAAGGACCATTTAGAGAAGATCTCTCCCGATCCACACGAGGACATTTAAGATTATGTTACACTTAGTATATACTATATAGGAATGAAAAAACTCACTTGCAAAATGCCGGAAGAAAATCAATGAAGACTTCCTAGAATGCATTAAGTTAGTGGATGTGTTATTTCAAGGAAACCCTACTCCAAATGCTAAGGATGAATCAACTACTCTCATAAATATCCATAAAATCTAATTTGGATTTTTTTGGTTTTGGACTTTTTTGGATTTTTGTTTTTTTACATATGATATTGTTCTCTTCTCTTATCACTGCAATATATGGTCGTGAGGGTTTTTTGGACAAGTATGCAGGTCATTTGGGAAAAACCCCTTTTACTATAATTCTAAATAGTTTTATGTTTTGGAATATCATAGTCACGACTAAGTTCCTTTATGGCTGTCATTATTCTCTTCATTTAATCAACTCTTTATTGATGAAATATTCAAATGAGGGGGTTTCCAAGCTATATGCAACAAGAAATATAGTAATTGATTGTAGGTATTTTTATTTTATTCTATGCGGGTTTTGTAGTGTATTTAGAATTCCATGGTCAAAGCCTAATTATCTCTATGTTATAAAAAGCTTGCTGAAATAAAAACTCATTCTTTGGAATGACTTGTTTGGAAATAAACACTCATACAAGAATAAATAGATTGCTGGAAATAAACACACAATGTAGAAGTAAACACACTTTATTTGAAATAAACACACGGGTATAAATGTTGTAAAAATCTTACAAGGAAATGAAAATCCAATCTATAACACCATAGGATAAGTATAAAAAAGTGTAATTAAAGAATCCAAGACATTTACAAAATTAATAGATCTACGCTATTTGCTTTAGAAACATAAATACCAATGAAATGAGAATCTTGGTTCTTGGAGGAGTGGTCTCTTGCTCTTCCTTGAATCAATATTTAACAAGGTAATATTCTCTCAAAACGAAGTGGCTATTTTATTGCTGAAATATTTTGTCTTACAAACGTCTTTGAATATTTCTATTCTCTATCTCTATATGTTTGTATATGTATGTTGTTTCTATTTTTAGTCTATCTACAAATATTTATATATCTATTTATTTCAAAGATGCATTTACCTCCATAGTTGTACTACCGATTCAGATGGAACCGAATTATTCCCAAAATAGATGTTGAATTTAGAACCTTTCGGACATATAGTTGTCAATAAGTTATCCCTAGATATTTGAGTAGGAAGAATCAAAAATCTTCTGATCGATCCTGGTTGAAATCCTTCATTAATTGCTCTATCATTGGGTGTCATTAAAATAATAGATTTAATTGGTTCGTAACTTTGGAGAAGTTAGGAACTAAAGGGGATTGTTCTTGATCTAACCATGAAAGTTCGGAGCTAAACACAGGAGTTCTAGAACTAAGTGCTAGGGTTCCGGAACTAAGTCCGAAAGTTTTAGAACTAAATGATAGAGCTCATAAAATGTGTGATAGAGTTCTGGAACTAAGTCGAAGGTTTCCGGAACTAAGTTATATTGAAGCCAAGGCTCCCAAAAACATGTTGATCACTTCATACTCCATTCTCTGACTTATTATGACATGTTTTATTACAAAAACTGAATTTCCACACACTTTGTTAGGAATTACAGAGCTTCTAAAATTTAGAACTAAATTCAACAAAAGATGGAAAATTAAATCCTAACATAAATTACATCAAACAAAAGTCACAAAATGCAGTCAAAATTGATAAAAAGGAGAGTAAAATAAGATCATTAATTGTGTATTAACCAGACATATTTTGGCCTTATCATCTCCTCATACTTACTTGTTTGTAAGTCCCCTTATAATATTTACTCTTCAAATCTTGGATTGTGTATTTCGCATTCTAATTGACTACTCGGGTCAAAAGGCTAAAACTTAATATCCTAATGTTTTAGTTGAGAAGTACTAGACCATGCTCCTGCTTCTACTTTCCTCTGTCATTCCTCAAATTAAGTGGGATCTTAAGGCTCTCTATTTTACCATGGAGACATGGGAGCAAGAAGAAGGGGAGGCCTTGTTCTCATTCCCATCCATATACCCCCATACGGTTTTCATTGACCTAAGGGATTAGTGTGCATAAGAATTTAGCTCTTTCTAATCTCCATATTATGTTTGTGGGAGATGTTATTGTTAGTGTAGAATCACAACACCCATGTGTTCCTGCAATCAGATTATTTGAGTCTCTCAATTTGATTGCACAACATGGAGCATCTCTCAAAGTGTGGGACCTTGCGAGTTGAGAGAGCTCTCCAGATTAAGGTTGGTTCTATTCCTCTATTCAGGTGCATACAAATAAATTACAGATGATCTACTCTAAACTTACTTTATCTTACCAAAGATATAGGGTTGAGAAGATGTAAGAAAATAAACCTAAGCTAATGAGGTGATGCACCAAAGGAATGTTAGACACCCATTTTGTAACTTAACATAGACCACAAGAATGCAATACAACACCATGCACATGTAACCAAAATGCAATGAAAGATCAAAAAGACAGCAATGAACACATGAAATGGTTGGACATCACCCACAGACATATATTATTGCTCCGAGTCAATACAATAAATTACAATGGCCAAGAGGAAAGAAAATTTTGCATTACAGCTCGAATGGGAGGTTTGAAAGCTCCACAAATTCACTTGTGAACAAAAGAAGAAGGGAGGGCACAAAACAGAAATGTCTAACCCTTTACAATGAGCCCCACCCCTTCTTTTATAGATTCAACATAGAGAGAAGAAGGAGAGAGAGGTGGGAAAATGAATTTGAAGCTCAACTACTGGCCATCAATGCCTCTACAAATCCACCCCAAATCTGTCATGTCTTACGCCAGGTCTACTTGGCATGTTGAAGAAGGAAATAACGGCGGATCAAATCAAATACGATCTAGTTGTTGGAGTAATCAGATCATGTATTAATGGAATAAAGACATTTCCCCATTTTTCACCCACCAAACCTCTTTGAAATTAAAGTTTCAGGTTTCCATGGCATAGGCAAAGTTGAGACCTTTCCAACGGTGCCAAATTTGTTGAATTTCGGGCACTAGGTCGAAAGATATGTCCATTTGAATGTTTGAGTCAGTCCATACAAAAATGGTGAAAACTAGTGAGTAGAACGGGTTCATGGGCCCGAAACTCACTTTGTGCCCTTTGGCACCAAAACCAAAAATGTAAAATTTTCCCCTACATTTGATTAACTTTTGGAAAAAAAATCATTTTTGGGCCCAATGGTATGATTTTTCCATTCAGGAAAAATTCACTCAAGGCCCACTAGACCACCCGTAATTGAGGCTTGAGAAGTGGTTCCTTGGGCATCGGTGGAGGCGCATCTCATTTTTCACTTTACGCCTTCTTGGGGCAAAAAGTTCAAATTACCTCTAATGACCCGCCGACCTACTTTGACTTTTCAACATGGCCACATGTCCTTTTTTGGGCCTTAGGAATTTTTCTTTATTTAGCTTTAAGATCCCTGTGGGCTTATGGGACCGAAATTCAGTTTGTGCCTCAAAAGCACAAAAGTTGCAAAATTCCACGCAAACCTAACGCCCGCTTTTTTTTTTACTTGGGAAAATTTCCCTCTCGGGCCTATCGGCCTGAATTTTCCATTTGGGAAAAAAGTAACAAAATCTCCAACCAACCTACCTCTCCTCATTAGAAAAATCCTTAAAAATCTCACTGGCTCACTTTTGGGCAAAAATACCTTCCAAGGCCCGCCGGCTTACAACTTGCAAAATATGAGGAGTTAGAAGGACTTCTTTATATCTTTGGAAAGGGGAAGAAATTTCCCACCTGATGAAGATGTTTTCAGGAAACCTTAAGTGCTTAGAATATTTGAAAATTTGATTGAAGCACTAAAAGAGGAAAAATAGGTGTAGTTAACCAAAAATAAGCATGAGCTTATTTTGGATAACAATTTGGTGACTCGTGGGGATGTCTGCCTGCTAGATGAAGAGATCAGCTCCTTTTGAAGCATCCATTGGGAATGGATTCATAATTGATAGCTTGATCTAATCTAAATTTTGGAAATCCACTCCTTGATCCACTTGGACATTGTTGGAACCAGAGCTGACCCTAAATCTTTTGGAAATGCACCCTTAGAGACTTGATTTTAGTTTCTCTATATTTGTTCTATTTTAAAATTGGCAATGTTGTGGCAACCATGGGCCTTCCTAATGTAAATGTTGAAGGGCCTAGTGCATTCACCTGGAGGAACATAAAACTATATAACGATGTAAACCTAGAGAAACAAAAACGTGCCACAACACTTAGGGAAACAAAAATACGCTACAACAAAAAATGTGCATATGCACTTAGGGAAATTAAAAACTAGGCTAATATTTTACAAGGGAAAGGAATTTTTCCTTTTAGTAGTAGTGTTTGAGGTAGATCCCATTGACTAGGATCTGCAATTCTTCGCCATCCAATTTAGCCAGCTAGAAGGCATTTCTACTTGTGCACCTTATGATCATGTAAGGGCCACTCCAAATGGCATCAAATTTGGAATGCTTTCCTAGTTTTTCCGATCAAGCATCCCATTTTAGAACTAAGTCCCCTTCTTGAAAGGTCCTTGTTCTTTCTTTCTTATCAAAGGTCTTCTTGATCAATGCTTGATCCTTCTCCATGACTGCATTACATGCTCTCTTACTTCTCCTACTTCCATCAGCTCTGCATACCTAATTTCCATAGGTTCAAACTTGGCCAACTCCAACTATTTCATGAGCTCCAAAGTAGGAAACTCCAATGATATGGGAAATATTGCCTCTTTTCCATATACAATCTTGTATGGGGAGCTTCCTGTGGACCTTTTGGATGTGATCCTATCATCCCATAGAGATGATTTGAGATTTGTATGCCAAGTTCTCTTGTTTTCATCAAGATTCCTTCTGATAATCCTTAACAAGTTCTTATTTGTGGACTCTGCTTGACCATTACCTTGAGGGTAATAGTTTGATGAAGTGTTGAGGTATACACCATTTTTTACATCCCATTTAGTGATCCTTGTACTAAGGAATGCTAATGCATTATCTTGATATAATAGTGGTAGGGACTCCAAACTGGTGGCTATTCCTTCATAGAAATCCAAGATGTTGGATTCATTTACTTCTTTTAGTGCCACTGCTTCAATCCACTTGGTGAAATAGTCTATTGTTGTAAGTATCCACTTGTGGCCTTGGCTTGAATTTGGGTTAATCACCCAATGAAGTCTAGTCCCCATTGCATGAATGGTTGATTCACTGAAATGGGATGAAGGGGCAGGGTTGCTAGCTTCTCCTTTCCTATGAAGAATGCACACTTTTACACTTCTTGACCCATGAGTAGTAGTCCCTAAACATTGTAGGAAAATAATAACCAACTTTCATGATCTTGAGAGCTGTTACTTGAGGGGAAAAGTGACCTCCTACTTCTCCATCATGGAACTCATGCAACACTCTCTCAATTTGGCTTATCTCAATGCACCTCAATAGAACACTATTGATATCCTTCTTAAACAAGACACCACCAACAAGCACATATGGGATGGCTTGTAGTCTGAAGTATCTTCTCTTTGCTTTGTTCCATTCTAGAGGGCACAAACCTATTTGAAGGTAATGCACCAAGGCTTGAGTCCAACATGTAGTAGGTGCATCATTAGCTGGTTTCTCTTGATCATTTTGTAGAAATAGGACAACCTCTTTTCCACCCTCTGACTCAGCCTGTTGCTTGGAGGTGAGCTATTCACATAGACCCTTGCCTCGAACTAGTTTGGTCACCTTGATCTCAATGTCATATTCCATTACCTAGGTGATCCAACCTGCTCTCTTCTCATTTAAGTCCTTGTTCAGGAGAAAATATTTGACCCCAGTATGGGACACTAGTAGTTGAATCTTGTTGTTCAAGACCAAGTGTTTGAACTTCTTCAAGCTCTAATAAAAACAAGAATTTTTTTCAATGAAAGAGTATTTTACCTCGTATTCATCCAAGCTCTGACTGAAGAAGGCTATTGCTTGTTCTAAACCTTCCTCATTAGACTGGACCATCTTGGTTGAGATGGTGTTTGACCCTCCAAAAGAATATAGCATGAAGTATTTTGAGAAGTCTGGGTTAATAAGAGTTAGAGCCTATGATATTGTGAGCTTGATGGCCTCAAAACTCTCTTTGCCTTCTGCTATCCATTTAAATGCAAGAATCTTCTTTAACATCATTGTTAAAGGCTTCACAAGAGTGGAAAATTAAGTACAAACTTGTGAACAAAGTTTATCCTCCCAAGAAGCTTTGGAGATATTTTTTGTGTTGTGGCAATGGAAGTGTCTCGGATGGCTTCCACCCTTTCAGGATCAATTTTCAACCCTTCTCTCGAGACAATGTGGCCCAACAATTTCCCCTCATGAGCCAGGAACACACACTTCTTTGGGTTCAATGATACTCCAAACCTTCTACACCTCTGAAACACCTACCTGAGGTGGAAGAGATGGTCTACAACATTCTTTGAGAAGACGGTGATATCATCTAGATACACCAGGACAATATTGTTGATTAACCCTTTAAATGCAATGTATATAACTCGCTGAAATGTTTCTCTGGCATTTGATAGTCCAAATGGCATCTTTTTAGAAGCATATGTTCCCCATTTGGTTGTGCAAGTTGGCTTGAACTGATCTTCCTTTTTCACCATTATCTGGTTATAATATGAGTATCCATCTAATAATGAAAACCTCTCAAAACCAGCTACAACCTATAAGATGTGTTCCATTGATGGAAGTGGATAGTGGTCCTTGAGTGATTCTCTATTTAGATCACAAAAGTCCACACATAGTCTGATTTCTCCATTTTTATTCCTCACAGGCACCAAGTTTACAACCCAACTCAAATGCTTGATAAGAAAGATGATACTGGCCTCAATTAGCTTGTTCCATTCTTTCCTAATGAGGGGTTCAATGTGAGGATTTATGGGCCTCTCGATTATGTTTAAAGGGCTTAGATCCTGGTCTAGCTCGATAGTGTGATGTGCCAACTTTGGGTTGAAACCTCTTAAATATTTATAAGTCTAGGAAAAGACATCTAGGAATTCTTGAAAAAGTTGAATAAACTCATATTTTTCTTGTTGAGTGCTTACCTTGCCAATCTGCAATGTTTTTCCTTCTTCTATGAAAATGGGCTCTGAATCTTCACCCTTTACCTGAATATTCACCTTCTCCTTTCAGAATTGGTCATTTGGGTTGAAGATTGATTCCAAAGTGACAAGACCCTTTGGTAGTTTGTTGGTCCTCAGTTGCACCACTTGATCACCATACTATTGCTCCAACTTGTCTTGGTTCCTAGAGGAGAACTCGGCTTCTTCTTGTAGAAAGTTGACAATTTTTGATCATTTTCAAAGACTTGCCAACTTGTGTTGTTGTCTAGGACAGCTGGCCTCACAACCAACTTGATATGGGGCTGATATTTATCACTCTTGATACTCTCCACAATGTCAAAGGCTGCCCCAATTGCTGCCAATCTATCTGCTACTTCATTCTTCTTCCTTGGGATGGAATTGATGTTGAATGCTTCAAAATCCTTGATGAGGTCCCATACCTAGTTCTTGTAGCTCTTTAGTAGGTCATTCTTGGCAGAATTTTGTCCTTGGACCTGATTAGTAACTAGCTCACTATCACCAAACACTTGTAAGTTCTTGATTCCTCTTTTCCTTTCCCAATATAGTCCATGGACAAAAGCCTCATATTCTATTGTATTATTTAAATAGGGAAATTATAAATGAAAATGAGTAGTATTTCATACCTTGGGGTGACACAATCATAGATCCTTCTCCGGCTCCTTGTCTACTTCTTAATCCATCAAAGAATAACTTCCATACTTCATTATCATCTTTGTGTTCCAGCTTAATGATGTCGGAAGAGGGTGATCCTCCTCATGTAGACAATAGACTCCTAGCTTAGATTCCTCCATCTCTTTATAGGGGTCAAAAGCATGCCTCTTGTTCACCCACTCATCGAGGGTCAATTCTAGGATACACCCCACCTTGGTATCTATTTCACAAGTTCTTGGGAGGCCCTCCTAATCAAAGGTTGAACAATTGGCATTGATCGGGCTTGGGTACATAAGACTCAATATGGTAATCTGTAATGGGCTCAAATCTGATTATGGCCTTAGCTCCATACCTTGTTCTAAAGAGCATGTGTGACCAATCAGTAGAAAGATAGCCCCTAATCGTAGCAATGAAGTCTCTTGACAAACATAATGCAAAATTTGGTGGCAAGTTTATGATGCTACATTCTACAACACATCACATTGGGGCATGCGTGTAGTGTGAGGCTTGTTGGTGTAAATAATCATTTACACCTAATGAGCTCATGTGAGCTAAAAATTGTTATTAGTTTTATTTTATTATGAGTTTTTTTAAACTGTCAGTAACTAGTTTAGATTGGTATCTCTAGTTAAGAGGGTTTTTTATCTCTACTTTAGATTGGCATCCCTTGTATCTAGGAGTATCAAACTACTTGTTAAACCTGTTTAAATGCTTCTCTGAATTGAGAATCATCAGAGATAAATAATTATTTCTATGTTCTTCTTTATTGTGCTCTTATTTTCTCCTTTGTAATTCTCTGTGCTCACTCTTCTTGTGCTAGATCCCACTGGTAGTTTTTTCATGGTATCATGGCTTGTTGTAGTAGGAGAGTTGAGCCAGTTAGTAGTGGAAGGTTGTTCACTCATTGAGAATTTGTGGAGTGTGGAGTGTTATTTTGTGACTGCGTGGAACCCCGAACTGCTCTTCCTTTAAAACAGACATAAGCACTGGGAACCCCATTGAACCAAAGGCAAGTTGAGTTGAACCACTTTCTGCTACAACAACCTGGAGCTCTGCAATAGTAGCATGATGATCCTCTGCTAAAACACCATTGCTAATGTGATCAAGTAAACATTCAACACCACTATCATCATCTTTAGATCCATGATCTCCACTTCCGAATGCAAGTCCTCCAACCCCCTGAGTACTTTGCTACTTCTATTGTGATCAATTTGTTAGACGTCACTCTCTCAATTTGTGGGGCTTTTCGTTGTGGAGTTCATTGTGGCCTCGGCCCACGTAGTGGTGGTCATACCTGCCTACCATATGCTTACTCACTAACATGCAGCAACTGGTATTCATATTTGCTTCCATGGTGATTAATCTGTAAGTTCATGCACAACCTTATCTGATTGGCCGAGATAAAAGCATTTTAAAAAAAAACTATAGTATTAAACTTTTAAATTTTTCTATAGTTTGTTATTAAAAATTGCATTATGGGGGGAAATTAATGCTTTTGAGGCCAATTAATACTTTGTTGGTGGGTTGTTTGTAAACCGAGGACAAATTTGTATTCCTTGTTTCCTCCCGGGTCCAACGAGTGGTCACACGACCATATTTGTCTTCTATTTCATCAGTATTATAATCAGTGAGCAATTTTTTATTAAAAATTGACTTATTTTACGGGAAATTGAAAGTTTAATAACTTTTGCACAGTAACTCGAAATTGAGTGTCATTTTTTGCAAAAGTTGATTATTTTTCATTCCTATCATATTGAAGAAAATTTCATTAAAAAAGGGAAACTTTGGAAAATAACCTCATTAAAACCATGTCGAGAGCTTTTTTATCATCCTCATCTTCTAGCCATACCGGGATCTACGGTTGTTCGAGCCTCTAAACTCGACGAATTACCATGCCTGGAAACCGAAGATGTAGTAGCTCTTATAGTCTCATGGATTATGGCATGTGTTCAATGATACAGTTCCCACTTTCACCACAGAGAAGGACAAGTACCTGTATGCATGCAAGTAAGATGAAGCTCTCGGATTGATTGCGTTGAATGTAGCGGATAACCTCTAGTTTCATATTTCGTGGAAAAACTCCGAAAGAGGTATGGGAAAATTTTAATCTTTGTTTGGCAAGATAAACGAGTTCAAATTAATTCAACTGGATCATGAATTAAACTCTTTATCGCCTTCAAATTTTCCTTCCATAGAAGAATTTCTGTCAAAATTTAAAGAGATTCGCAGTCAGTTGAAAGTAGGTGGTAGAACTAAAAAGGATGACGAATGCATATACATGATCCTAACTAAACTAAAGGGTCCATTTTTTGTATTTACGTCAACCTTCTTTTCTACTATGGATGCACTAGACACTCAGTTTAAAATGCCTTCATTTGAACAGTTTTGTGAACGTCTCTCACGAGAACAAGAAAAATTAATCTCTCTAGATGTTATGCCTACATTGAATCATGCTCTTGTGGCTAGTTCTCCTAAGAAAAATTGGAAAAACAAACCCAAGCAAAGCTATGATAAGCCTGTACCCTCTCACAATATGGTTTCTAATCCTTCTATTGACACTTCTAAACCATAGAATAATGGTAAAAATAAGAGACCATTTCAGAAGCGTGTGTTTGATCCTTGTTCCTTTTGTGGGGGGAAAAATCATCCTGAATCCAGATGTTTTTTGAAGTTGGAAGCATTAGAAAAGGCTTTAAAACAACACAAGATCACTGTTCCATCACCTTCATCTACTTCCAATGCTGGCAAGGGTAAGGCTCTTTCTACTAGAGCTTCTTCTCCTTTGCAAGATAGGTGGATTCTTGACTCAGGGGCTTCTCATCATATTACACATTACAGGGATTTGTTGACTTTTGTTTCTGCTTGCAGCACATCACATATTTCGGTGGGAAATTCTACTTCTATAGATGTATTGGGTTTTGGTACTGTAAAAATGCCAAATGGGCATCTAAATAATGTTCTTTATGTTCCCCATATGTCTAACAATTTTCTTTCCATATATCAAATCTATAACTCTGGTGATGGTAGAACTATTGAATTCTCACCAAATAAGGTTGTCATTAGGGAACTTCATGATCATGATGATATTGTAGCTACAGGAATTGTGGATTCATTTTTAAGTTTGTATGTATTTAAGAGCTTTGATAACTCTACAGGATCTTCACTTATTGCTCATGTTGATTCTATGAGAAAACTATGGCATGAGAGGTTTGGTCACCTCAATTATAGATATCTGCAGCAGCTCTCTTCGCAGAATATGGTCACACAGGACTTCCAAAGGTAAAATCACATTATGGTGTCTTCCCAGTTATATGTTGGGTATGAAACACTTGGATTCTTTTCCAAAAGGTCAAGCAAAAAGAGCTATGACTCGTCTTGAGTTGGTACATAGTGATCTAACTTATTTTCCTCATAGATCATTTTTGGTGCTAAGTATGTACTCACATTCACAAATGATTTTACTAGGAAAACTTGGGTGTATTTCTAAAATAAAAAAGTGATGTCCTAGAACATTTCAAAGTTTTTAAGGCTATTGTAGAGAAACAATCTAGACATTGTATTAAAATACTCCGCACAGATAATGGGGGGGAATATGAGAGTAATGCATTTACTACTTTTTGTGCTAATCATGGAATTGTGCATCAGTATACTATTCCTCACACCCTCGAAAAATGGAGTTGTTGAACGAAAGAACCAAACACTCAAGGAAATGGAAAATTACATGGTTCAGTCCAAGAACATGGCACCTCAGTTTTGGGTGGAAGAAGTCAACTGTGTAAATCATATTCAAAACAAAATGCCACATAAAGCAGTGTAAGGGGTTACTCCTGAGGAGGCATGGTCAGTGAAAAACCTGACGTATCAAAATTTTGGGTCTTTGGTTGTAAGGCTTGGGCATTTGTTCCTGATGACACTTAGAAAACCATGGAGAAGAAAAGCAAAGAACTCATTTTTGTTGGTCATTGTGAGCATGTGAAGGCATATCACCTCTTCGATCCCACTACCAAAGATGTTGTGTTTCGGCGGGATGTTCGAGTTGATGAGACCAAGGCTCCTTTAGATCATATAGTAGTTCTTCCATCTCCATTATTGCCTCCTACTCCTGCCACTGATGATGATTTTGATGGGCCCCCTGATCTTGATCCTATTGCTCCTACTTTTGTTGCTCCTACTCTGAAATGGCTAGGATCTACATTGGTTGTAACATGTGATTTGGTGGGTGATTCACGATATCTACGACATACTAGAGATGATACTTCTGGTGTTGTCGATCATCGGCCCTATTCTGGTATGGCTCTTATGAGCCAAGCTATTTCTAATGATCTTGTTCTTTTTTCACAGGCATCTGGGAACCCAGAATGGGATTCAACAATGCAGGATGAATATTCTTTGCTTATGAAGAATAATACTTGGGATTTGGTTCCTCTTCTGAAGGGAAGAAAGCTTGTACGATGTAAATGGGTCTATAAGACCAAATATGTAGCTGATGGATTGGTTGAAAAATACAAGGCACATCTTATCGCCAAGGGTTATTCTCAAGTTAAAGGAGTAGATTACTCTAAAACTTTTTCTCCTGTCGTAAAGATGGATACTGTTCACCTTGTTCTCTCTCTTGTTGCTTCTCATCGATGGTCAGTACATCAGATGGACATGAAGAGTGCATTTTTACATGGTGATCTCTATGAGGAGATTTATATGGAGCAACCTCAAGGGTTTGTACATGACTCTTCACTAGTTTTTAGACTTTGGCATTCACTCTATGGTCTCAAACAAGCCCCTCGGGCTTGGTATGAGAAGATGGATGCTTTCTTGTTGTCTATTAGCTTTCATCATTGTAAGACCGATCATACAGTTTATGTCTGAAGACTGATGATGACTTGCTTCTATTGGTATTATATGTTGATGATCTCCTCATTACTAGTAGTTCAAATTCTCTAACACAGGACATTAAACAGAAATTGAAAGAAGAATTTGATATGAAAAATATGGGATTATTGCACTACTTTCTTGGCCTACAGGTTCGCCAGTCTGCTGAGGGCATCTCTATTTGTTAGAAGAAGTATGCTATAGATCTGCTTTAGAGATTTCATATGGCTGATTGCAAGCCATCTCCCACACCTTACCAGTCAGGTATTGAATTGACTATTGCATGTAAGTCTAAACTAGTTGATCCCACTTTGTATAGATAGTTGGTTGGGAGCCTTTTGTATCTTACTCATACTCATCCCGATATCACCTTTGTTGTTAATCTTGTCTCTCGGTTTTCACATGAGCCTCATGAGAGTCATTGGGAAGCAGCCAAGTGGATTTTGAGATATCTTCAGGGGACTTTGAGTTTTGGTATTCATTACACACCTCAGATCTGTTCCCAGTATTGAGGGCTTTACAAATTCTGATTGGGGTGGATGTCGTGATACTCACAAATCCACATCTGGCTATTTTTTCATCTTGGTTCTGGTCTAGTTGCTTGGTCTTGTAAAAATTAGAATACCATTGCATTATCATCCATTGAGGCCAAGTATCGAGGTGCTATGACAGCAGGGCAGGAGGTTCTCTAGCTTCGTTAGATTCTTGGTGAGTTTGGTTTTTCACAGGAGTCTCCTTCCATTCTTTGGTGTGATAACCAAAGTGCTATTCACATTGCACATAATCCTGTTGAGCATCAGCGCACGAAGCATATAGAGATCCACATGCACTTCATTCGATAGTTGATTCAAGATGGGGTCATTCAGATGGAGTTTGTTCCTATGGCTGATCAGCTTGCAGATATCTTCACTAAACCCTTGGCTTCCCCTTGCTATTTGGAGTTGTAAGACAAACTTGGGGTGAAGGAAGTTGTCCTTGGGGGGAGCTTGTATAGTCCTTCCTTCCTTCTTTTCTAGTATTGTATTGGGTACCTTATCAGGCCTAGTAGTCGGGACCCTTCTTTCTCTTTGCTCCCTAGCATTCACTTATGGGAGGGTGTTGGTGTAAATAATAATTTACACCTAATAAGCTCATGTGAGCTAAAAATTGTTATTAGTTTTATTTTATTAGGAGTTTGTTTAAACTCCCGTAACTAGTTTAGATTGGTATCTCTAGTTTAGAGGGTTTGTTATCTCTACTTTAGATTGGCATCCCTTGTATCTAGGAGTATCAAACTACTTGTTAAACCTATTTAAATGCTTCTCCGAATTGAGAATCATTAGAGATAAATAATTATTTCTTTGTTTTTCTTTATTGTTCTCTTATTTTCTCCTCTGTAATTCTTTGTGCTCACTCTTCGTGTGTTAGATCCCGTTGGTAGTTTTTCAAGGCTCAAATCTTTGATGACTCCAAAAGTTGTCTTTGTTGTCCCATCTAAATGCACTACCCCCAAGAGATGAATTCATATTAGAGTCCCAACTAATCAACTATTTTCTTTGGCATTACAGAGCTACTTACTCCCAAATCAATCATGAAATTATGTACCAATTTGTCCCCAATGATCAATGAAACATAGAACGAGGGGGCTTTAGATTCTTACCTTTTTTCCCCATTGTTTCCCCAGTCTGAGATGCATTGGTAAGCACTTTGTCTTGCTGGTTAGGGGGCTTATTTGAGATTGATCAATTGGCCATAATAGTCTGCAACAGATCTCTTTATCCTAGAATGGCTAATGACTCCCACATTGAAATGTTCACATTTGTCTTCTTCATTTGTTCAATGATATTAAATGAGCTATCCTTTTTCTTCCCCTTTCTGGTACATTTTTCTCTTGCACATGGGTCGTTATAACCGGTGTCTGAGTGGGTTTAGAAGGTGTCTTGGACTAGCTCTGCATATTGGGAGTTACATTTTGAGTGCCAATACCTTGTGGAGTAATGGAGGGTTGAGGATTACCTAAGTTTGGTGATTGTCCCTCTCCAATATTCCTTTTCTTGGACTATGTATTGGTAACTACACTTTGAGAAGGTGTTTGATTCATCCCACATAAGTCTTTAGTTTTCCAATTGACAAGCATAGTTTAACTTGGAGACACTTCTTGCTGAACTCCTTGCTACTGATTTTCTTCTTGGCTAGACTCTTGTGACACACCAATGGTTTGTACCATCAAGGCTTGGTTTAGTGCACCATTAAAACACATTGATTGGTTATGGGGCTGATTGCATGGGAAACACCAATCATATTATTGTGCCATATTGTTTTTTGTTGGAACCAAGGCCCTTGATGTTGAAGCTGTGTTTGGATCATATGACTGAAAAGGCCTAGCATTTTAGGGTTGTCCTTGGTTTTGGTTTTGATTTGTATCCTAAGTTGGTGGCCTATTTTGTTGATATGGGGTATAGCCTGATGCTGAGCTTGAGGTTGATATGGCCTAGAACTTGAGCTTGCTGCCTTTTGATAGTTACTAATTCATTCCCTAGGTTTAGTATTTGTTTCATAACTTCTTGAAGCTCTTTTGAGGTGCTAGAGGATGAGGTAGAGGCTTCATCTAAACTTGATTCCTAGAAGTAGGTATAGGAGCCAATGTGGGTGTCTAACTAGTGCTTGAGGTTGATAGTTCTGGGTATAGAGGCATGGGTGGCCTAGGCGCAAGTTTTCCAACCTGAATTAAATAATTTTTAGCTCTTATGGAAATTCTATTGGCTGCAGGTAAGGTGGTGCCTCCTATTGATTGAATCATTAAAGAAATATTAGAATTTAGAGCTCTAAGAAAGTATAAGAAAGCACCTTCATCTGTGGGCCTTATAGCCAATGGAATCCTGTCCCATGTCCTTTGAAATATGAGGTTGAAATATGTAAATTTTTCATTAGGGTCCCTCTTGATTGTTATCAATTTCTCCAATAAGGATAGATTATCTCCCTTCTCTCCAAATTGATCATGAAGAGCTCTGCACATATGGTCCCAAGTTTGAATAGAGCCTATTGTTAGACTCCTAAACCATTGTGAAGCTTTACCCTTGAGTGAAGAGGCTAGTAACTTGATTGCAATGTCCATCTCAATGATCTCATGAATTGCATAGACATTTGCAATGTCTTGAATGTGGTCACTAGGAGAAGTTTGGTTCTCTCCAGTGAAATATGGGATGCTCTTTAATGCTACCACTGGGACTGGATTTTGTGCATTGAGGGCAAGTGGGCTACTGCCAGTGAAATTGACATAAGGATTTGGTTGTGCCATCCTAATTGGTCTGAGAACCCTTATTGATTGAATGAACAACCTACCAAGAGAGGTGTTGAAAAGGTTCTATTTGGTGGAGATGGAGACCTCTGGGCTCTTCTCCCTCTTCCCCTTCTATCTGGGGACAAGTGTAGATAGAAAAATAGTCCCTCCTCTCTGGTTCTTGACCTTGTTTGTATTCTTCTCATGAACTTGAAAAGCTTGGACCATTGAAACTAGTAGATTATGATTCTTTTGGAGTCGCTAGATGTGCAATATTAGGGCTTATTAAAAGATGAAAAATTACAAGTGCACATCAATCTTACTTCAATAAAGATGGAGACTTATTTGTCCCACTAGGCATACAAAAATTATTATTCCAAAATCACAATACCCATGTGTTCCTACAACTAGATGGGTTGAGACTCTCAGTGTGATTGCACAATATGGAGCATCTCTCAAAGTGTGGGACCTTGTGAGTTGAGAGAGATCTCCGGATTAAGGCCAGTTCCTATTCCTCTATTTGGGTGTATACAAATAAATTGTAAAGGATCTACTCTAAACCTACTTTATCTTACTAAGGAGATAGGGTTGAGAAGATGTAAGAAAATAAACCTAAGCTAACGAGGTGATGCACCAAAGGAATGTTAGACACCCATTTTGTAACTTAACACAGACCACAAGAATGCAATACAACACCATGCACAAGTAACCAAAATGTAATGAAAGATCATAAAGATAGCAATGAACACATGAAAGGGTTGGAAATCACCCATAGACATATATTATTTCTCCAGAGTCGATACAATACATTACAACGGCCAAGAGGCAAGAAAATTTGTATTATAGCTCAAATGGGAGGTTTGAAAGCTCCACAAATTCACTTGTGAACAAAAGAAGAAGGGAGGGTGTAAAATAGAAATGTCTAACCCTTTACAATGAGCCCCGCCCCTTCTTTTATAGATTCAGCACAAAGAGAAGAAGGAGAGAGAGGTGGGAAAACAAATTTTAAGCTCAGCTACTAGCCATCAATGCCTCTACAAATCTGCCCCAAATCTGTCATGTCCACCGCTCTGTGCCTACTTGGCATGTTGAAGAAGGAAAGAATGGTGGATCAAATCAAATTTGATCTGGTTGTTGAAGTAATCAGATAGTGTATTAATGGAATGAAGACGTTTCCCAATTTTTCACCCACCAAACCTCTTTGTAATTAAATTTTTAGGCTTCCATGGCATAGGCAAAGTCGAGACCTCTCCAATGGTTCCAAATTTGTTAAATTTAGGGAACTGGGTCAAAAGATATGTCCATTTGAATGTTTGATTTGGGTTCATACAAAATGGCAAAAACCAGTGAGCATAACATGTTCATGGGCCCAAAACTCACTTTGTGCCCTTTGGCACCAAAAATGCAAAATGCAAAATTTTCCCTCACTTTGTTAGGAATTATAGATCTTTTAAAATTTAGAAATAAATTCAACAAAAATGGACAATTAGATCCTAACTTACATTAGATCAAACAAAAGGCACAAAATGTAGTCAAACTTGATAAAAATAAGAGTAAAATAAGATCATTAATAGTGCATTAACATGTGGAAGGCCACATGTAATTCTTAACAAATGCTAGTGGGAATAAATCGTTCTTCTAAAAAGATATCAGACAACAGGAGAAGGTCTCCTCGCACAAAGTAATTTTTCACTCATCATGCAAACAAATTTTTACAAGACATTTAATTTGTCTTCTTCCTCTTTGAGACATATTTTGGCCTTATCACTCCTCATATCTTAATGAGTTTTCTTACATCCTTAAGATCATTATGCTCCAAATTTTTATGTCATGGTATAACCTAGCGGCTTCTCAAATCATAGTATCCTACTTTATTTTGATAAAACCTAGTGACCACCAAGCTCCAAAAATTTATGGTGTGGCATAACATACCATTTTCTAATATCAAAATATAATTATCTTACTAGTTAGATGCTAGCGAAAACTAAACTCACGATATTATATTATGGGTTTAGCATTTAAAAATTATGAATATTTACCTCTAATTTACTAGATTTTGTAAAATATCTTAATTATGAATTATTAAACCTCGTGATGAAATCACCAAATAACATGTTGTGGAAAAACCTAGCTTCCGTGAAGATCAAAATAATATATTGTTTAAGTTCTAATGGCCGCTAAGATCAATCTATGAAAATTGAAATTTACTAAATCCTAGTCACCAAGTAAGATCCAAATATTATGTTTTGGCACAACCGGCTAGAAGCCAAGCTAATAACATCTTATTTCTTTTGTTTAAACCTAGTGAGCGCTAAGCACCAAATGTTATCTTGTGTCATAATCTAGTGGACACTAAGCTCAAACTATCATTAAATAACATGTTAAATGATAAAAACTATTTTTGAAATAATATATCATAGAAGTACCTAGTCTCAACATATTTCAAAATATTTTAATTTAATTTATTTAATCCTATGATTGTAACCTCCATATATTATGTCATTGTTTAAACTAGCATCAACTAAGTTCAAAATATCTTCCTGTAATTTTTTAACCGCTATAAAATAGCGAATTCAATATCTAAATAATATATTGTGGAAAAGGATACTAGATGCTACGCTAAAAATATATGAAACCACCAGTAGTCTCCAAATTTTATGTGGTAAAGATAACCTAACGGGCACTAAGATCAAAATATCTTAATTCCAAATCTTAAATGCATGTAAAAAATACAACTAATTTATACTAGTCTTGATTTCTATAAATATCTCTAAAGTCAATATATTTCTTTTGTTTGTTAAATAATATTGTTTTTTACCTCAAAATAGTTATATTTTTAAGTTCTTATGTTGAAACCTAGAGAATAATAAGATCCTAATATTATGTTGTGGCATAACCTAGTGGCCACTATGCTGAAAATATCTTAATTTAATTTATTAAATCCTAAGCACTGATAGGCTCCAAAGATTGTGTGATGGCATAAACTAGTGGGTGCTATAATCAAAATATATTAATTTTAAATTTTAAAACCATACAATAAAGTTGACTAATTTATATAGATCTTGATTTGCTATAAATTACTCCAAAGTTAACATGGTTGATTAACTTAGAGGCCGATAAGCTCAAAACAACTTACTTTAATTTTTCAAACCATAACGAAATATAATACTTTAATAAAAATTGTAAGATTATTCGAGGTGTAACCTTTTTTAACGACGACAAGAGAATATAACCTCTCGTGGCTTTAGTGGTCATTTATGACATCGTTAGATTGCATTCACACGATAGACGAAATCAATTAAGGGTTATACACACGCGACATGTAAGATGGCATTGGGAATTTAAGAGTTTTAATGGGAAGAATGATATTTATGATTAGGATATTTAATTGATGATCTTTTGTGTTGTCACAATTACCTCCTTATGTTGTATGCTCAAGTAGCTTTATATATCCTGGTCGGATAGACATTTCACTACCCTTTCTAATTTTCACTTGTTGTCATTTTGTTTCCTATCTCTCTGCGATGGGAAAAGGGTATTAGTGGTTTTTTGGGTAACATTAAGTGTAGTCCTAACATGAAGATACATAAAGATATGATAGGTAAGGATGTTTGGGAATCATTTAATTCTTGGATGGATGAGACAATTTGGGCACGCAACTATGTGGAATAGTCTCGAGAAGGTCTAGTCATCGTGGAGCGATTCGAAGAAGAAAAAGACAATGATATTTGTGAGAGCATGCGTAATCTAATGCTTGACCCAAACCATTCCAAAGGGATGAGGAACAATTTTTACATGACGCAAGGGTTAAGTGCAAAAAACTTATTGTCCAACTCTTTGGGGTAGTTTATCTTGCATAAGGAAAATGAGAAGTTGGATGAGAGTCTAGTCAGCATTCGAGTATCATGTCCATGCCTTGACATTTGGGATGCATGTGATTGCGTGTGGTGTGGAGGTAATTGCAAGAAAATTAGGGTATAGAACTCCCTCCATTGCGCTAAAATGGACATGTTGGAATATCGTGTCGAATCATCCTCCTCCTCCGATCGAGTAAAGGGACGTGAATTTTGATATGAATGACTAGGTGGAGACAAGAGCTTCAAAAACAACCTAATATTTCTTGGATGCATTTGTCTTTAATTTTTGATTAAGGGCCGAATGGATTTTCGTATAGTGAAGTGTATAGATCTAAGAAGTATTTGTGGGTGAAGTGAAGTTTATTAAAAATCTTCCCGATTTTGGCATATATTTAGAAAGATAAGTTTCTTGTAATCATCATGGAGTCCACTTGGAAGACTTATCATAGTGGTTCCCCATGTATCTTTTTTTTTGAAGACTTATCAAAATATCCTAGTTTAAAATCTTAAAATCATAAAAAAATCAATAATTTATATATATCTTCTTTGCGATACATATAATGTTTGTGATATATAAGCTTGTGAATTGAATAGGTAAATATTATATTGTGGCATAACCTAGTGGTTGCTAGGATCTTAATAATATCTTAATAAGCTAGGTTCCAATGATTATGTGGTAGCATAACCTAGCGGGCGCTAAGCTCGAAATATCTTAATTTAAAATAACATATCATGTTTGTGATACATAACCTAGCGAATTGAATACCCAAATAATATGTTGTGGCATAACCTAGTGGCTATTAAGCTCTTAATACCAGTATTCACTAAGATCGTATTATTATGTTTTGACATAACCTACACGTTACTTACAATGATATATCTTATTAAAACTACATAAGGATCAATTCCTCTTAGGGGTATATAGTGTGGCACTAGGCTCCAATATGGCTAGTCCAACTAATATGATATAATTATAATCAATGAAATTTAGTATCAATCCAAATATTTAAAGATATTGTTTATGATTAAAAGAGGTATTGTTATGAGCCTAATGGTGGCTAAGCTATATCATGACTTGTTATTATTTCACTATTACAAAATTAATAAAATGTTGATCCTAGATCCCACTATGTCATTCCTTTAAATTAGTAATGGAGCTTAGATCCAAATATTGTAAAATGTTGATCCTAGATCCAAATATTGTTTATGATTAAATTATTGATCCAAATATGATAAAATAGTGATTACAATGAAAAGAAGTAATGATAGGAAACTAGAAACCACTAAGCTATACCATAATTTATTATTCTATAGATACTTCAAAATTTAGAAATTATTCGATCCTAAGAAAGTAGCCACTATGTTTTTCCATTTAATAAGTAATGGAGCTTAATGGTCACTAAGCATTTTCTTTTATACAAATGGATGTGAATTATGATTTCAAAAGATATATCTTAGGAGAAATAAATAATTTTGGATCCCTCTCTAAATAAAGTAGTGTAACAATTGGCTCTTCTAAGTAATGTTCAGCCAATTTGATACAATTATAATAATTGAAAATTACAATCGATTCAAAGTTATAGTGATAGTGATTATAATGACCAGAGGTAATGATAGGATCCTAATTTGATGCTATACTAGACCATAATTTTTATTCTATAGATATTTTTATATTAGGAAATCTGTTGAGCCTAGCGGTCACTAAGCATTTTATTTAATATGAACTGATGTGAATTGTAATTTACAAAGATATATTTTATGAGAAATAAATAAGTCATGTTCCCTATCGATGTAGTGTATGAAAATAATTGGGTCTGCAATGTAAAGTCCAAAAATATGATATAATTACAATCAATGAAAAATAATATTGATCCAAAGCTTAACACTTAGTGATTACAATGAAAAGAGGTAATGATAGGATCCTAGTGGCTGCTAAGCTATACCATGATTTTTTATTCTATAGTTCTTTTCAAATTTGGAAAATGTTGAGCCTAGTTGTTGCATTTACATTATTTAATTCAACAAGTAATTTAATTTAGCGGTTGTTGTTAGTGTAGTTTATTATTTATCCTTTAATTTATTTATTAGGATAACTCTTACACTTGTGTTAGCCCTACACTTATTGGGTTAGCTTTTTAGGTGTACTAGTTGTGTGGAGTTAGCTTACTAGTTGTGTTGAGTTACCTTCTCGCTTATGTGGAGTTAACTTACTAGTCTTCTAGAGTTAACTTAACTACCATTATCAATTAGTGGTAGTTCTTCACACTGATTTAGGTAGTAGTTTTGATTCCCTCATCCTATATGTACATATTTCTTATTGAGTAATTCAAGTAATTATATTGTAATGTATTGAGCATTATGGATTATGATGGATTTCCATATATGTTATTTTAACTCTTCTTCTTTGAAAATCTAATGTGGTGTGCTATTATCATTTGATATCGTAACTTGGAACATTATTATTATCGTTCCTTTCATGGTATCTGAGCTATATATGATGTAGACATCCATCTGTAAGTTTTTCTTTGCAACCAAGGGTTTATTATTTTCATGTATTCAAAATTTGTTAGCACTTTTCTGCAGCATGCATTTTTATGTAAAAGCAGTACGCCATTAGATTTTGAAGGTGTAAAAACCATATAATCAACTATAAAATTGACCATGTTTTGAGACAGTCAAATCTAGACATTTTAAAGGGTTTTGGCACATATCTCAAAAAATCCATACAATTATGTATAGACATATTTTTTGACTCAAAAATTATATCATCTTTCTGGGTTTTTTGAGAAAATTTCTAGGTTTCTCTCTATTTTTTGATACATGTGCTAGAAAAAGAGATATTTGTAATCAAAATGTGTATCAACAATTGTACTTTTTGGGTGCATTCTTTTATCCATTAGATAGAAGCATGTACCTTCCAGATACATTCTTTTACCCTTTGGATATTTTTATTTTGGATGTATTCTTTTATCCCTTTGGATGGAGATTTGTATCCTTTGGGTGCATTATTTTATCCATTAGATATATGCATGTACCTTCTAAATGCATTCTTTTAACCTATGGATATTTTTGTTTTAGATGCAATTTTGTATCCACTAGACGCATATATGTACCCTCCTGGGTGCATTATTTTATTCATTGTATATAAGCAATGGGTACCTTTCGGCTACATTCTTATACCCTTTGGATATTTCTATTTTGGATGTAGTCTTTTATCCCTTGGATGTAGATCTATACCTTCTAGGTGCATTTGTTTATCCATTTGATATTGACGTGTACCCTATGAATGTAATGATTTACCCTCTCTAGATATTTAGGTTTTGGCATAGGATTTTATCCTTTTATCCCAAGCCTATATCGTGTGGATGCACTCTTTTACCCTTTGGACATTTGGGTGTAATGTGTACCTTTAGAAAAATTATCAGCATTAAAATATTATTTTAAGAGAAAAACCTTCTAAAGCTCATAAATGTTGATCTCGTAGCTGGGATTAAGGTGATTTGTTTTTGAAATTCTCGTATTTGTTCAATATCTACACATTAGTGACATTTTAATACACATATTTCAAATGTAAAAGGTATTGTTACGCATTGTAATATTTACATGCACTCAATTATAAAGTGCCAAATTTGGGAGGGTGTTGTAATCACTTGTGGACACAATTCGGTTGAGCCCGATGTCCTAAACTTTTGGGTGTTGCATTATTGTATGTATGGGTGTATACATTTATATCTCTCTTATTTGTTGAGATATTTTGGATATGTATTTTTGAAACTTTTTTTGGCATGTTGACAGTCTCTCTTGTGGGGGAGATATTCTGGTGAAGCCCAGTGTTAGTTTGTCAGTGTTCGAGTAGTTGATTTTGACAACTCATATTGTCTGTGGTATCACTCTACTCATTCAGCAGTATGGGAGGGTGCGGTGTTGATACTGCTTCTTTAGGTTTTGTGTCCTTGCCTTATTACCTTGGATTTTCTTAGATTGTGGCACTCATATTTATTTGGATATCGTGTCCTTGCCTTGTTTCCTTGGTTGTTGTTCTTGGATTGTGAAACACCTATTTATAGCAATTGATCTTGATTTTTTAGATTTTATGTCCTTCCCTTGTTACATTGGATTTTCTTGGATCATGGCACTCCTATTTATTTGAATCTCATTTCCTTGCCTTGTTTCCTTAGTTGTTCTTGGATCGTGCCACACCTATTTGTAGTAATTGATGAAATTATGTTTGGTGTTTTTTTCACATTTTAGACATCACTCCATTGATAGCCCCCTTACATGGTGTTATTCTAGTGAAGCCTAATATCGCTTGTTTTTATTTCAATGATCAAGCAAAGGATTCAAACCATAAAGTGCACCACACTTCTTTAGCATTGTATGAGTTTTGGAGCCAAGCTTACGGGATATATTGCTGCGAGAGTTTTCTCTCTCTACTTTGTTATTACTAGTTTTGTGTACCTTGCGGTGTCAAATTTTCCCGATTATTCATACGTGGGTACCTCATTAGGCCTTATTATCAGGACCCACCTTCTTTTTTTCCCCCTTAAGCTACGCTTAAGGGTAGGTGTTAGTTTAGGTTATTATTTATCCTTTTATTTAATTATTAGGATAATTCTTACACTTGTTGGGTTAGCTTTCTTAGGTGTACTAGTTGTGTTGAGTTAGCTTCCCATTTATATGGAATTAACTTACTAGTCTTCTGGAGTTAACATAACTACCAATATCGATTAGTGGTAGTTCTTCACCATGGATTTAGGTAGTAGTTACACTTCCCTCATCCTATATGTACATCTTTCTTATTGAGTAATTCAAGTCATTATATTGTAATGTATTGAGCATTATGGATTATGATGGATTTCCATATATGGCATTTTAGCTCTTCTCGCTTTGCAAATCTAATGTGGTGTGTTATTATCATCTAAGATCACGGCTTGGAACAATATTATTATTGTTTCTTTTAGTCGCTAAGTATTTTCTTTTATACGAACAAATTTGAATTATGATTTACAAATATTTATCTTAGGAGAAATAAATAAGTCTTAATCCTTCTCTATGAAAATTAGTGCAAAAATTGGCTCCTCCAAGTAACGCCTAATGAGTTTGATAAAATTATAGTTAATGAAAATTACAATGATCCAAGTTTTACAGAGATAGTGATTACAATAACAAGAGGTAATGATAGGATCCTAGTGGTCACTAAGCTAGACCACGATTTGTTTTCCTATAAAAAAATTGAAACTAAGAAATTATTGATCCTAGAGTTCGCTTATGAATTTTCTTTGATACGAACCGATGTTGATTATAATGTACAAAGATATATCTTAGGATAAATAAATAATCCTTGATCCTACTCGATGGAATGTAGTGCAAAAATTGGACATGCCTAGGATAGTCTAGCCAATATGATAAATTTTCAATCAATGAAAAATAATATCGATTCATACCTATACAAATAGTGTTTATGATGACAAGAGGTAATAGTAGGAACCGGGTGTTGTTAACCTAGAATATGATTTGTTATAATATCACTATTTTCATATTAAGAAACCACCGAGCGTAGCTATCGTTATGTCATTCCTTACAATTTTTAATGCATCATAGTGGCATATAAGCATTTTATAATAGAAAAACATATATGAATTATATGTCATGAAAGAATATATCTTATCATAACTACATAAGTATTTATCCCTCTCAATGGTATGTATTGTAGTAGTGGGCTTCGTCGGTGATATTCAAGCCAATATGATACACTTAAAATCAATGACAAATAATATTGATTCAAATCTGTAGAGATATTGTTTACAATGACAAGAGGTAATGTGGGAACCCATCAACTACTAAGCTAGACAATGATTTGTTATTCTATCAAAAATTTAAATCAAGAAACTGATGAGCATAGCATCCCGTATGTCATTCCTTTCAATTTGTAATGGAGCTTCATGGTCACTAAGAATTTTATTCGACAAGAACATATGTGATTTACGTGTTACGCATAATATATTACAAGGCCCAATTTCAAATAAGACTCATTGGGTCTTAGCATCCACTAAGTTATTCCTTGAAATATGTGTTAAGGAACAAATGAACATTTCTATTTTTAAAAACTACTTTTGCTTAGCGATCGTTAAATCTGTTATTGTGATTTGTTTCTCATACACTCTATTCACAATACAAAAATTTAAATCTTAATGGCCTCTACGCTAGTCTATTGAATTGGTGTAAATGAACAAGGAATGTTTAAAATTTTCTATTTATATGTCGAATAAAATCCTATTTATCACTAACATCTATATTTTCTAATGTTCCTATAATGTTATCTACGCAATGTTTTATGACACAATGAAAATCCTTCCAAAATATGTTGTGTGTTAATTCGAAAGGACAATTTTTAATTATTTATGTTACTATAGATGTGATCCACAAGATAAGAATTATTGTAACTAGTTGAAGGTTAGATACTATGTCCGTTAAGCCTAGTAGTACTAACCATTACGTTAATTACTCTCCAATGATATACAAGTAATAAAATCTAGAGGTTGGTGATCATAAGGTAAATACTTATATTCACTATCAAATAATGCAAAAAATATATTTTTACTCAATATGTTAAATAATTATTAATATATTCTAATTTAATTACAGGTAAAATTTAGTGCCCACTTCCCTTCAACACTTTTGATATTGATCATGATACTGCTGACTATATTATGGACATTATTATAGTTTTGATTTAGTATGGTGTTAGATGTCAGATTATGGATTATTGTTGACTCTGATTCATATATGATGCATGATGATTACTAGAGACATTTTATATATTGAGGATGATATTCGTCCGACATGGTTATATTTATGGATGTTGTTCGGACATGTGATATTTGGATATATTGAGTAGACCTAGAAAATGGAATTTATTTGATGATGATATAGTTGTTGATAAAATTGCAAATGATATTGTTGATTGCCTAGATGTTGTTGTGATATATATATATATATATATATATATATATATATATATATATATATATATGATGTTGGAATTATATTTATATTTATATTGGATGTTACGATGTTTCATGAGGCCGAAGGAGGTATTTGTGTTTTGCGCAGTTAAATTATCACAACAAACATCAGGATTGGAGACCAACAACATTGGAATTCTAGATGAATCCAATAAGGTCACCATAACAACTCGTATTTGTTTATGTGTTTGATTGTGTTATGGATTCTCATAGGGGGATCACCTTTAAATGTGAACAAGAGTTGTGTGTATTTATTTATTTGGTTCCTTTTATTGATGTTTGTATGTGTTTAACCCTTTCATTATTTATTAATTTTGGTAAATTAATGTGAATAATCATATTGTTAAGATTTAATTAATCAAATTGGGACATAAGAAAGTAATTATTGGAGTTGTTGGATCTTATATTAAATGTTGTGAGATATGTGTAAGTGATGTATAAGAGATATGTAAGTAAATTTTGGAGTATGAAACACTCCACATTCTTTTGAAATCTGAATTTGTTCTTGAAGGCTGATTTTGGAGGCTTGTGGGACAAGTTAAACTTATACCATACCTCTTAAATTTGCATACCAACCTTACCTATGGTTGGAGAGTTTAAATCTAGCCTTTATTATGCATTTTTGTAAGTCAAGTTGTATGCTTTAATTGCACTTTCTTACATGTTTTTAATTTCAGTCCTTTGGGGTGTGGGCTTGTTTTGGAGTGTGTAAGTAAGTTGTCATATTATTCACCCACCTATTTATTATGCATTAGAGAATGAAGTTGACCTTGGGTGTTGGAGTTGAGGATGTGTGAAGTGGCATCCTACATGGATCCACCTCATCCTCTTCTCTTCCCTCTTCTATATATTCAAATTCCTTGGCTTGTTTTTGGGTTGCTTCACTTTTATCACTTCATTTTTGGCAACTTGCTTTGGGTTTTGGAGCTCTTGCAAATTGGGAGAAAGTTGGAGATTGTTGCATACTTGTTGATTTTTGATCTCTTGATTGTTTTGCATTAGAGAGCTTGTTGTTTTGAAATTGGAACAAACTCCATCATGGAGAGCTAAGAGCTTAGCTCTTGGAAATGCTCTCCTTTAATTTTTATGTGTATGTGAATGGTTGAATGCTTGAATGTGTTGTTTTATTTTTGAATGGTTGGGTAGATGGCCCGGGAATTGTGTAGGAGAAGACTATGGGGTATTCTTATGTGGAGGTATAGTGTTTTGGGAGGTATAAGTGTGGAGGGAGTTAAGATTTGCATTCCACCTTGTAAAAATAAATAGCTTACATTTCTTTACTCATTATGGCGTGCCATAAGAGGTTGGGGAGGAATAAGGAAATGTGAGGAATAAGGGGTACTTGGGGGAGGCATAAGGGCATGTCAAGGATTTGAAATGATATATATTTTGGTGGTTTTCTCTCAATTGGTGATACCCATTTCCCTTTTGGAGGCATAAGAAACATCCCCATAGTTTCTTGCTCCTTTGGCTTGCATGATAAAGCTGAGTGTTGTTTGTTGTCTTTATTCTGTGGTTGTAAACTATAGTTTTGCTTTGGAATGTGTTTTAAATGTGAAATTTTCATGTGTTTGTGGAAGCCTGTTGTTACCATGAGTTGAAACACATCTTCTATTACATTGTGGTTGGGATCGGGGGCCAATGAAGAGGGTGGCTTCCCCTTGTCATTGGATGTCTTGGTTAGGTGGAGAGCATTTTCTTTCCCCCTATTTTGTTGTGATCAAATTGAAATAAAGAAAATGGAGGATATTCATGTTATTGTTCTGGAGCAGAGGAAAAAGACAAGTTTGACAGTCCTTGTTGAGATTATTCTTATTATAACCCTTTCCCACTTTGAAGTGGATGACCTTGTACATTATTTGTGATGGAAAGATGTTTTGTATGAGCTATAAAAGTTACAATTCGAAATGTGAAAGAGATATACTTTTTTTTTTCTATTTTTTAATAAATATGGAAGAAATTATATTCTGTATATTATAATTGAGGAAGAAGACAATTTCGACACTCCTTGTGAAACTTCTTTTGTAACCTTTCTCACCTTGAAGTGGATGATCTAGTATATTATTGTGTTGGAAAGACTATGTATTTTAACTATGAGAATAGAAAAGAAAGATATGCATTCGTATGTTCTATTTTGAAAATAAATGGGAAATAAGTAGCAAGAGATCCCTTTGAATTAATAGAAGTGTTTTCCTTTTTCATTTGATATTACTTCCATTAGAAATATGTGTTTTATATACAGTAGGAAACCTCCTTTTGTAAAAGTGAAAAGGAAGCACGTATGAAGAAATATTGCACTACTTTGTCTCGGTTGAAATGTTTAATTTTGAAAAAAAATAGAAGTGGCATTCTTATCTCTATCATTTGATTGAAGGAAGGAAAACTAATTAAAACTATTATGGAATAAATTCAATGTTTCTATTGCATGGTAAAAAAAATAGTTTAATCTCTATTCATGAAATGTACAAACTTCATTTCTACTTCGTTGTATACTTTGCAGATTTCTTTTTATCAAATGTCCAAAACAACCCTACAAATATATAAGAGACAAATTAAATATTCAATTGGACTTAATGAGATTAGAATGAACCCCAAACTAAACTAAAACACTGAAGAATTTTTTTAAAGAACCTTTCAAATCGAGTAAAGGAAAAATTGTAGGTTTTTTGTTGTGTAAACATTGGTAATTTTCAAAATGAAAATCAATCGAACAAATAGACCTTTGTTTTCGACCCACATTTTTTCCAAATGAAAACCTCCATGTCTGTTTGACATTTTGAAGGAGAAAGAATGAAAAATTTGAACAAAATTTATAATTTAAAATGACCAGTTCACTTTTTAAGTGACAAGAAATGTCTTCTCAAAATTGACCCTTAAAACTTTACCAAAATTAAATTCTTAAGGTTATTCTGCAAAGAAGATATTAAGAGATTTCTAGAAAGTCCTTGTTTTCCAAAAATTGAGTTCCCAATCAAAATTTATGGCCTTATGAAGTTTTTACTTCATTTGGCTTCAAAAATATTCTAACTGTCAAATTTAATTATTAAAATATTCCCTGGCGGACCCGCTGGGTGAAAACCTTCCTTTAACACTTTCACTTTAAAAATGCAAAAGACATGAAGTTTCCCACCACTCTGCTGGCCCAAAACCATCTTCCTTGTCAAACATAATCTAAGTTCAAAAAAAAAAAAAATTTGGAAAATTTTCCACGTGGCCCCGCCCTTAGTTTTTGGAAGCATTTCCACGGGCGTGCGAGCCCGCAACCCTTAACTTAACCTTTAAAAAATTTGGGAAAAAATTCCTACTTTTTCTTCGCGGCCCCACATCTCCATCCTTTGCTTGGAAAATCAAATCCACGGGTGTGCGGGCCAACGTTCTAAAACTTAACTTTAAAAAACAAATAGAAAATTTCTAAAAGTTTCTGTCGCCCGCCACCGCATGTAAACCAATGAATGGCTTTGTGGTGGCGGACTTAAGTGTCGGTGGAGGCACAAAGTGCTTTAAAATGATGAAACCCTCTTTTTTTAAACCTAAATTTCCTAAGTCACTCCGACGGCGCATGTCGACCCGCATCCAATAAGAGCCCGACACGTGGCATTGTTTGGTGTCAATGGTGGTGAGGGTTAATTTTTAACCCGTCTTTGTTTGTAACTCAAAAGTATTAAATTCTTAAGTTTCTTGGCAAGTTCGTTTTCTCCACATGAATAAGGGATTGATACGTGGCACCTTGGGTGTCGGCGGAGGCACAAATTGTTTTGATCCCTTAACATTTTTCAGCAAAAAAAGTGCTCAAAATCTTAAATTCTTCCGTGACCCACCTTCCCTTTGGTTTGAATTTTTGGACACGTGTCCTTTTACGGGCTCGCGGGTGCGTGGAGGTAAATTGTGCCTTTTTCCCAAAGGGAAAAATTGCTAAATTCCTTTCCTACTCTGTCGGTTCACTTTTCTCCACCGAGCAAAATTTCTCTCCGAAGTCCGTAGGCCGAGTTGGGGAAAATTTTCCTCCCTAGGCCCACAGGCCCGCTCTTGGGAAAATTTTCACCCCAAGTTCGCTAGCCCATAACTTGAGAAATATGAGGAGTTAGGAGGACTTCTTTATATCACTGGAAAGGTGAGGAAATTCCCTATCTAATGGGAATTTTTTCAAGAAGATTTAATTGTGTTAATCATGGATAAAATCAAATTGAATCCATAACCAAGTTCTAGGAGTGAGTAAGTAAGAATTTACTTTGATAATTTTAAATATGTATTATTCCCCCGTAATTAAACCTTGCTCTTGTCTTGGATCTTGTGGAATTAAATACCTTGGGTATTTAATTGTTTTGGTCCCTTAACCCTAAAATTTTAATTAGGGAATATTTAGCTAAAATGTCAATGTAATCAGTGATTAAATTAATCCCTAAGGAGATTTGAGCTAGGTGTGGATTTATTACACTTATTGCTTTATAATGTGGAATTAGTAATTGTTATAATGGGAAAAGTTATTAGTTGAATTTAATTGTCCTTGAGACTTTGGTTGTTAACACTTTTAAAATATATATATTCCATATTTTTTCTAACTAAACCTAGGTTGTTCTTGGTTCTCAAGTGGGTTATTTTGAGGGTGTTACACTTGGTATCAGAGTCATGGGTTCAAAGCTTGGACCCTTGGGCACACTAGAAAACTTGAGACATGAACTGTAAACCTAGCACACTTTTAAATCTAGAAAACAACCTTGTTTGAAAATTGAAAAAAAAATGTATGAAGAAATATTACATTACTCTGTTCATTTGAACTACCGAATTAAAATAATAATAAAATAATAATTTGTTTGAATTGTTGTACTCGCTCTTAGTTGTTGTTTTGTGAAAACGCAGGTAATCGAAAATGTCAAATTAAATTGATTTTTATGAAGTTATAGCGTAGTGGAAACTTGGTTCCCTTTGAAAATGTGTCCATTTTACAAGTCCTAAATCTTAATTTAATTGTATGATGTGTTAAGCCCTTTTGAGACCCTTCCTTATTGGAGTTTTTGGAATGATAAATTATATGGTGTGATTCTTGTGGTTGGACAATAGTGGTTGTGATCTGGGGTCGAGAAGAGTTAATTAGAAGTTGTTTAGAGATTCCTTCCTTTAGTGGTTAGGAAAGATGGTCTGGTTGTCAAGTTTTTCATTTTGTTACCCGTATGGGAGAGTGGACATTAATTTTGGGTGTCGTTTATGACCCAATCCTACGCATATGTGTCCTTGGAACTGACCTTGAGGCAGAGTACCCCTATTGGCGGCCATGAAGGGCTGCGGAGTGAATGTGGTGTTAAATTTTGTGTTTTACATTCGTAATCTTGTGTTATTTTATCAAGGACCAACATCTTATTTTATGATTGGATTGAGAAGCTCTGAGGCTCTTTTAGTTATTTATATTTTTGTGAGAATTTTCAGAATTTGCAATGCGGCTACTTAGCCACTTTCCTTGATTGCCGATATTTCTTGGACTTTATTTTTATTGGTGACTTGGTGCACATTGATATTGTTGGCTACTTAGCTAAACGTTACGTGATTCCTTCTTGCTTGATGATGATCTAGTTCTATGATTTTTGTATTGTGACAATTCGTCATATGGGGGTACACCCTTGGTGTTTTGAATGTCTTCTTAGGTGCTTAAATTAAACCTTGGTTTTGGATGAATGGAACCTTGAGTGTTTCTAGGATCTTAGAGTGAATATTTCGTTGCTCAACCTTGCTAGATAGAGAGTTCGTTGTGTTGTATGTTCTAGTTGGCGAGCTTTTTTAGCGATGGTGGTGATTCTCTTATTATGTGATTATGAATTATGTTAGGATCATATTTCTTTTGGCTAGCTATGGATGTTAGTGGAAAAGTCTTTTGTCCTGGTAGTGGATTTTCTTCGATGGCATGCTAATTTTTATCAAGATTTCCTTATTTCATTATATAAAGTAGTGACTTGAGGGTTGTATGCATCTTGGTAATTATGGTTATAATTAATCCCATTCAAGTATTTTGTGTAAGTTAAATGTGTTTTTTTCCCTCTTGACCTATAAATAAGTCTACCCTTTCCTTAACTTTGTAAATTCTACTGAATAACACTCTATGGCCTATTAATTTTGGATTACGTGGAGACAATTATGGATGCTTTGAGTCTTTTGGACCATGCCACTGGTGATGTTATTGTAATTAGACCTTGATGATTTAATCTCGGTGGTATTTTATAATGTGATTCTTCTTGCAAAACTATAACTCTTGGTCATAAAGCCATGTTGAATAGATAGCTGATTGGCTACTTACATTTGATGCTTTCTAGTGAGTATGTGGTGTTCTTATAGTTAAAATCTTTCATTTTCATTTTGATTTCTTGGTTGATGGTTTCTTGTGGTAATATGGGTGTAGATTTGAAAATTTTCCTTGTCTTATCATGTGAGTAAAATGTTTTTGCCAAAACAACAAACATTGTTAAACCCTAGTAGATCAGTAAAAGTAATTATGATTCTTTAATGGGCCTTCCTTGTAACTTCTTTTGAGAACTTGTAGAAACCCACTAGGAATGTTTTATGATACTTGTAATTAGTGGAAAAATCTCAAAATATTGTTGTGATCCATGTTGGTTGATTGTTTCCTAGTTCTTACAAAATTAATAATGTGTTTGCTATGTTGAATGCCTCTTATTCCTTTAGAATTAAAAACGTGATATGTTGTTTTCCCATAAAAGTAATAGTGTGATATGTTTACCCTTCCTTCTCATTAAATTTTTAATTGACAAGTTGACTCACCCAAACATCATAAAACTATAATTGAGGAGATTTGGCCTTGAAGCTTAACAAATAAAATGGAACATAGAAAAAGAAAATGGTCCTTTCTTTAACCTTGGTAGATTAATAGAAGAAATAAAAACCATGTAGAAGAACACAAAGGAAAAAATTTGTCCATATACCTCCCTAGGAGTAAAATAAATACTTTTTCTCTTTTCTACCTTTACAGAATGGCAAGATATCATGCCCCCTTAGTGGTCCTTATAACACAAAATTGTGATGTCATAATAGGAGGAAGTTTAATTAAGAAAACTCATAATGGTATGTGCGTAGAAAATGAAACTACCACTTTTGACTTAATTAGTTGAGTTATAAAATAGGTAAGATTTATGTGTATTGAGTGCAATGTTTAGTTGAACCTATAGTTCTGTCGCCTACCTGGAATTGTGAAACACCTGGTGGATAGTAATGTGTTCTAGTTGCTTAGTACCTTCTTGTTCATAGATGTATGTGCCTTTCTTTGTGGGATTTTTGGGTCATCATACCCTTATCATCCTATAGCTCAACGAGTGTGAGTTGTGGTCTTTTTGGATTGAGACTTACCTCTTGTTTAAGAAGCAACCTCCTTGCGTGTTGTCTTGTCCTTGAGAGACCTAAGTTATTGTAATTTTAAGGCAACATATGTTAAGGATATAAAATAACTTTGGGAAGTCTTATTTTCTTCATATTTTCTTGTGTCACCTTGTTATTGTTTCCCTTTTCCGTTAGGATGGAAAGTGCAAGATGATGTTATTCACTTTTGTCACGATGCACCTTGGATTGTAGTTGGACCCCTTGTTACTTGTTTTTCTCCCTAGCTATCTTGAGTGCTCCTTGGTGTTTCTTGTGCTCTCTTTATGGTTATTCCGAGCTTGAGCAGGAAATAAGATAAATAAATCCCATTTTGTTATAGTGTATGGTGCTTCTTGCATTTTTATGTTAGTTGTTAGTGGAGTCATTTACTAAATGTTTGACGTCTCTAATTTGGTGTTGTGTCTTTGATTTTTTTAGTGTAAGTTAGGGTTTAGGAAAACTTGTGGTCTTGAATTCACTTTTATTACCATGAAAAGTTAATTATACCCTCTCGAGTTATAGAAGTGCTTTTCTTGAATAATTCCTTGATTGTAAATGTTTTGTTGATTCAAGTGTCCTTGTTGATTAACCTCATCTTGTGTGATCCCCAAATTGTGAGACCTTGAGTAGACTTGTTCCTCATGTAAATTTGGTCATAGTTGATTTTTCTAGCCTTGTCTAGACAACAAACCTTGAAATCATGGCTTAAACTTAGTAGAAACCTTAAATTTTGTTATTGCAGTATGTCATGTTCCATGGGAAACTATGTGGTCTTTCTCAAACTCATGGAATTCTCCTTATTATTCCTCTACTTGGTGGTTAATCTTAAGACTCTTTTGAAATCTTCATGTTATATTGTTATGTGTTGTATCTTGGTTGATAGCGTAAAGTTACTCTCTAGATTTAAATAATCTTAACCATTGTATGTAAAAATTTTAGAACTCATCCCTTACAATCTCCCTTCTTCTTACTAAATTGCATTGGACAAAACATGGGTTCTGTGGACCACACTTTTTGAAGCAAGCAATCCCATAATGGAGTGATCCTTTTTCTGTTGCATTTTTCCCTATCTCTCTTTCTAGTGACTTCTAAGAGGAAGTCAAGTCTAAGGGGAGGGGAATGTAGTGCCTAATTCCCTTCGACAATTTTGATATTGATCATGATACTCGATAATTATATTATGGACATTATTATAGTTTTGATTTAGTATGGTGTTAGATGTTAGATTATGGATTATTTTTAACTCTGATTCATATATGATGCATGATTATTCCTAGAGAAATTTTATATATTGAGGATGATGTACTGTCTAAAATGGTTATATTTATGGATGTTGTTCAGACATGTGATACTTGAATATATTGAGTAGACCTAGAAATGGAAGTTATTTGATGATGAATATAGTTGATAATAAATTTACAAATGATATTGTTGGTTTCCTAGATGTTGTTGTGATTCATATATATATATATATATATATATATAGATGATGCTGGAACTATATTTATATTTATATTGGATGTTCTGATGTGGCCGCAAGGCCAAAGGAGGTATTTTTGTTTTGTAGGTTAAATTATCACAACAAACATGGGGGATGGAGACCAACCACATTGGAATTCTAGATGAATTCAACAAGGTCACCATGGCAACTTGTATTTGTTTGTGTGTTTGATTGTGTTAGGGATTCCCATGGGGGATCACCTTTAAATGTGACCAAGGGTTATGTGTATTTATTTATTTGGTTCCTTTTTATTGATGTTTGTATGTGTTTATTAAGTGATGTGTTTACCCCTTTCATTATTTATTAATTGTGGTAAATTAATGTGAGTAATCATATTGTTAAGAATTAATTAATCAAATTGGGACATAAGAAAGTAATTATTGGAGTTGTTGGCTCTTGTATTAAATGTTGTGAGATATGTGTAAGTGATGTGTAATGTAAGTAAATTTTGGAGTATGAAACACTCCACCTTCTTTTGAAATCCGAATTTGTCCTTGGAGGCTGATTTTGGAGGCTTGTGGGACAAGTTAAACTTGTCCCATACCTCTTAAATTTGCATACCAACCTTACCTATGGTTGGAGAGTTTAAATCTAGCCTTCATTATGCATTTTTGTAAGTCAAGTTGTATGCTTTAATTGCACTTTCTTACATGTTTTTAATTTCAGTCCTTTGGGGTGTGGGCTTGTTTTGGAGTGTGTAAGTAAGTTGTCATATTATTCACCCACCTATTTATTATACATTGGAGAATGAATTTGACCTTGGGTGTTGGAGTTGAGGATGTGTGAAGTGACATCCTACATGGATCCACCTCATCCTCTTCTCTTCCCTCTTCTATATATTCGAATTCCTTGGCTTGTTTTTGGGTTGCTTCACTTTTATCACTTCATTTTTGGTGACTTGCTTTGGGTTTTGGAGCTCTTGCAAATTGGGAGAAAGTTGGAGATTGTTGCATACTTGTTGATTTTTGATCTCTTGGATTGTTTTGCATTGGAGAGCTTGTTGTTTTGAACTTGGAACAAACTCCATCATGGAGAGGTAAGAGATTAGCTCTTGGAAATGCTCTCCTTTCATTTTTATGCGTATGTGAATGGTTGAATGTTTGAATGTGCTATTTTATTTGTTGACTGGTTGGGTAGATGGCCTAGAAATGGTGTAGGAGAAGACTATGGGGTATTCTTGTGTGGAGGTATAAGTGTTTTGGGGAGGTATAAGTGTGGATGGAGTTGGGATTTTGGTTCCACCTTGTAAAAAGAAATAGCTTGCATTTCTTTACTCATTATGGGGTGCCATAAAAGGATTGGGAGGCATAAGGAAATGTAATGAATAAGGGGTACTTGGGGGAGGCATACGGGCATGTCGGGGATTTGAAATGATATAAATTTTAGTAGTTTTTCTTAGGTTGTGATACCCATTTCCCTTTTGGGAGGCATAAGAAACATAACCCCATAGTTTCTTGCTCCTTTGCCTTGCATGATGAAGTTTGAGTGTTGTTTGTTGTCTTTATTATGTGGTTGTAAACTACAGTTTCACCTTGACTGTGTTTTAAATGTGAAATTTGCATGTGTGTTTTTGGAAGCCCGTTGTTGCCATCAGTTGAAACACATCTTCTATTGCATTTTTGTTGGGGCTCAAGGGTTAATGAAGAGGGTGGATTCACCTTGTCATTAGATGTCTTGATTGGGTGGAGAGAATTTCCTTTCTCTCGTTGCTATTCAAATATAAAGAAAATGGAGGATATTATGTTGTTGGAGGAGAGGAATATGACAAGTTCGACAGTCCTTGTTGAGATTATTCTTATTGTAACTCTTTCCCACTTTGAAGTGGATAACCTTGTACATTATTTGTGATGGAAAGATGTTTTTTATTCTCTATGAAAGTTGTAATTCAAAATGTGAAAGAGATATACTGTTTTCTATTTTTGAATAAATGTGGAAGAAATTGTATTCTGTATATTGTAATTGAGGAAGAAGACAGAGTTCTGACAGTCCCTTGTGAAACTTATTTTGTAACCTTTCCCACCTTGAAGTGGATGATCTTGTATATTATTGTGTTGGAAAGACTACTTTGTTTTAGCTATGAAAGTTGTAATTGATTATGGAAGAATATATCTTGTATTCAGTTCTGTGAAAAAAAAAGATATGCATTTGGTATGTTGTATTTTGAAAATAAATGGGAAAGAAGTTGTAAGATATTCCTTTGAAATAATAGAAGTGTTTTCCTTGTTCATATGATATTATTTCCATTGGAAATATGTGTTTAATATACAAAGTAGGAAACCTCTGTTTGTAAAAGTGAAAAGGAAGCACGTATGAAGAAATATTGCACTGCTCTGTCTCATTTGAAATGTTTAATTTTGAAAAAAATAGAAGTTGCATTCTTGTCTCTATCATTTGATTGAAGGAAAGAAAACTATTTAAAACTAGCATGGAATAAATTCAATGTTTTTATTGCATGGCAAAAGAGATAGTTTAATCTTTGTTCTTGAAATGTACAAACTTCATTTCTACTTCACTGTATACTTTGCAAATTCCTTTTTATCAAATGTCCAAAACAACCCTACAAATCTATAAGAGACAAATGAAATATTCAATTGGACTAAAAATCGAAGAATTTTTTAAAGAACCTTTCAAATCTAGTAAAGGAAAAAATTGTAGGTTTTCTCGCTATGTAAACATTGGTAATTTTTCGATACAAATCAATCGAACAAATCAACCTTTGTTTTCTACCCCACATTCTTCCAAATGCAAACCTCCATGTCTATTTGACATGTTGAAGGAGAAATAATGAAAATTTGAACAAAATTTATAAGTTAAAATGACCAGTTCACTTTTTAAGTGACAACAAAACGTATTCTCAAAATTGACCCTTAAAAATTTACCAAAATTAAATTCTTAAGGTTTTTGTGCAAAGAGGATGTCGAGAGCTTTCTAGAAAGTCCTTGTTTTCCAAAACCAAGTTCCCAATCAAAAGTTATGGCCTTCTGAAGTTTTTACTTCATTTGGCTTCAAAAATATTCTAACTGTCAAATTTAATTATTAAAATATTCCCTGGCAGACTGTAGGTGAAAACCTTCCTTTAGCGTTTTCACTTTAAAAATACAAAAGACATGAAGTTTCCCACCGCTCCGCTGGCCCAAAACCATCTTTTTTGTCAAAAATAATCTAAGTTCGAAAAAAAGAAATTTTGGATTATTTTCCCCGTGGCCCCACCCTTTGTTTTGGAAGCATTTCCGTAGGAACACAAGCCCGCAACCCTTAACTCAACCTTTTAAAAAATTTGTCAAAAATTCCTACTTTTCTCCGCGGCCCCACATCTCCACCCTTGCCTTGAAAAGCAAGCCACGGGTAGCGGGCGCGTTCTAAAACATAACTTTTTTAAAAAAAATTGAGAAAATTTCTAAAAGTTTCTCTACCACCCCCACCACCCAATGACCAATGAGTGGCTAACATGTGGAAAATTTAAGTGTTAGCAGTGGAGGTACAGAGTGTTTTAAAACTTTGAACCCTTTTTCTTTTTAAACCTAAATTTCCCAAGTCACTCCTGATAAGCCCATTGACCACACCAATAAGAGCCCTTCACGTGCCATTGTTTAGTGTCGGTGGAGGCGTGGGTTGATTTTTAACCCTTGCAGTTTTTAACTCAAAAGTATTAAACTCTTAAGTTTCCCCACAAGTCTGATTTCTCCACATGAATTATGGCCTGACATGTGGTGCCTTGTTCATCGGGCATGAGGCGCGGATCATTTTGATCCCTTAATGTTTTTTGGCAGAAAAAAAAGCTCAAAATATTAAATTATTCTGCTGACCCGCCTTCCCTTTGGTCTGATTTTTTTTCACACCTGTCCCCTTACGGGCTCACGGGCATATGGAGGCAAATTGTGCCTTTGTCCTAAAGGGAAAAAGCACTAAATTCCTTCCCCACTCCACTAGCATGTGTTTGGGAAAAGTTTCATTCCCGCTCCATCGGTCCACTTTTCTCCTCCACGAGAAATTTCTCTTAGAAGTCCACAAGCCCGAGTTGGGGAAAATTTTTTTCCTCCCATTAAACCCGCAGCCCGCTCTTGGGAAATTTTTCACCCCAAGTTTCGCGGCCCATAACTTGAGAAATATGAGGAGTTAGGAGGACTTCTTTATATCACCTAGGAAAGGTGAGGAAATTATCTATCTAATGGAAATTTTTAAAAGAAGATTTAAGTGTGTTTTTTTAATATTGGTAAATAGTTTTTTGAAAGGGACTATACCCTTGTGTACAAAAGAAGGCCTAAAAGCGGAATAAGAGAGAGGAGCAGAGAAGTCCGTGAAGCAAAGCAAAAAAGTTACAAAGAAAGAACAACGAAGCCCGCAAACAGCTACACAAACGAGACTTAACAAAACAACGGCAAAAAACAACGGCAAAAAAAGCAAGCCTAACCAAGAAGCAAGTAATAAAAACAATAAAGACCAAAAAGTAGTCGGGACTACTTCTTGGCCGCTTGATCAATACTCATCTTTACTCTTTTCCAAGCATGATACATGCCCAAGTGGTCATATGAGCAAAGATCCGTCTTATCGAGCTCCTCTCCTGGTTCTTTTGCTTCTTTCTCATTGCCCCAAAGTGTAGCCAGGACACCGCTAAGATGTGAAACACTTCTTGCATGACCTTCGATGAACTCCTCGATGGCCCCGAAGGCTGCAATATTATACTCATGCCTAGTCTTCATCTTCCCTAAAGGAGTCTAAGGAGGTCAGCTTTTTTGTATATGTCATCAATCGCTATCGCCAATGCTCCCTTCCCCTCAATGCTTTGTTTGCCTTTTTGCTTAGCAAGGTTTTTAACCTCATCCTTCAAGAATTTAAGCTCAGCCTCTAAGGCCTCCAATCTCCTAGAAGGGTTATCCGTTGGTGCCGCCCTGGGGGCACTACTAATGTTCAAGCAGATCACGAGCAATGTCCTCCAAAGGTTCAACCCTCTCAAGTAGAGGACTCAAGGTTGAGTCTCCTAGAAGCCCCTGGTGACACGTTTAGAGGTAGAGACAGGGTGGGTGGCAGGGGCAGCAACAGGAGGAAAAGAAGGAGAAGCATGAGCAGCCGGCATGGGTGTAGCAAAGACCAAGGCGTGGGCAGCGTAGGGCAGCAAGGGAGACAGATCGGCAGCAAAGTAACCCAACAAAGCCGGGCCGGGAGAGGAAGGGAGACCGGGGAATTTAATAAGGCAGTGCTTGTGAATAAGCAAAATAAGCCCTTGGTGTAAGGGAACCGCCCGGGTATGCTTCTGGAACTCCAAAATGGAGCGTTCAAGAGAATTTAACAGATAGTGAGGGAAGCAAACCAACCTACTCCTACGAAAGTGATTCAAAAAGACAAGGTGTTTGGCAGGGACAGTAACAAACCTACCTTCTAAGGATATGAAGCGAATCATCATGCGGGTGACTTCATCATACGGGGATGGAATTGAGTTAACAAGGCATCATGCGGTGTTGAATATAAGCTTCTCCTCCTCCTCCACAAATCTTCTCTCTTCAACCTCTTTGATAACCCTCTTGTTGAAGAAGCGGTATCCTTCAGCCGAGGGCCGCCTGCTATGAGTTCCTCATTAATAAGAATTTTCTCGCCTCCATAGTCAACCGTCCTCTCATTCCACTCCTTGGCAAAGCGAACAGAGATGCTTTGATCATGTCCTTCGCACTCTTTCCACAAAGTTGGTGAATCCGCCAATGCTAAGAATGTTCCCAGCTCGCATTGTTTTTTTCCAAATGTGGTCCGCGCACGGCTCAATCTGGGCAGGAGGCCCTCCCATCTTCACAATGATGTGTCTGAGTTACAACAATTTTCAGAATACCTTTGGGCGTTGAGAGTGGTTCGTTTCTCATCACTGTGGTCGCATAAAAATGGGAATCGTAGCCGTTGGTCCTCCCACGAACGGCCAGTATGATTGCCGATCCGAGCCTCGCGTGGAGTCACGCGTGTTGGGGGCCCTCTCCTCTCCGTATATAGATAGAGGGGCTGGAGAGAGCAGTAAATGCCCGACTATAGCTATAGAGAGTCGCCCCTATATATAGATATGGCCGACCCCCCCCCTAAGGGAGGGGGAATGTAGTGCACTCCCTCTATTGGGATAGGGATAACCCTTTTCCCCTTTACCACCTTGTAGTTATCTTCGGCTGTGGAGCTTGGCATCCGAATATCAACCCTATTATCTCCTCCGCGTGCACTGCTTTTAAATTTAGACAACTCCACTTGAAGTTCCTAAACAAAATCTTGCTATCATTTGAAGTAGATATCATTTGCCACGCCAAATAAATTAAAACAAAGACATGTGGAAGAATTTATGGATTTCTCCAAAGATTAAGGCATGTCTCTAGAGATTGTTTGATGTGAAGGTCCGCATGTATGTTGTCATGATTTGGTTGATTAGGGATACTATCATTATCCCAAATAGTGAAATTTATATTAATGCCATAATTGGCCAATGCATCGCCGCCTTGTTTCCCTCCCGTAAGAATGTATGATTTCGATGTTGTTGAAGGTATGATGATGCTTATGGATTGAGAGATAAAATCTTTGATATTCCATCTAGGAGAAGAGGACGATTACAGCTTTAATAATATTAAGGAGTCCCCTTCAACAATGAGGTTTCGGATATTTTGGGCCCGTGCAACTCTCAATCCCCATAGAGCAGATAAAGCTTCGCAAAATGATTGGTTTGGATTCCCATTTTTCCAAAGATATGCAAAGAATCAAATTACCTTTATGGTCCCGTATTGCTCCTCCTCCAAATTGTTCCGTGGTTCCCCTTAGAGGCTCCATCAAAGTTCAGCTTGAACCAATTGGATTCGTGGGGATGCCATTTAACCAAAGATCTATCCACACTATTCCCGGGTTGCTCCAATATCCGATCTCGCCAATTTGATAAGATGTTCTTTTCATTTTGTAAGGTAACAATTGTTCTGGGAGGTTTAAATCGGCCATGTCCTCTTTGATGCCTTGGGAGATCTTTCCAAAAGTAGTAAATTTAAAATTTCGCTTCTTATTTCTAAAAATGATATTATTTCTATCCTTCCGCATCCTCCAAATTAAATACTGGATGGCTAATTTCCGTATGATTCTTTTGATAGCACAATGTCCGAATGGTGGGTTCCATTGATTCCATAGCTGAATAAGATCCTCCCGGCATCACCCGTGAGAGCTTCAAATTTGGAAAGGACAAAGTTCCAAGCTCTAAAGGCATAATCACAATGTATGAACAGATGGCTAATGTCTTCATAGTTATTCCCGCAAAGGTGGCACCAATTGGGAATGATAAATCCTCTTTTCATCAAATTGTCGGTGGCAGAGAATTTTGCCTCCGATGGCCAGCCAAAGAAAAAAATTTATTTTGGGGGTTAACTCAGGCATCCAGATCAAGTTCCAGTTAAAATCTGATTGGTTACTGTGGAAAAGACTGGTATAACCAGATTTGACTGAGTATTTACCATCGTGTGAATTGCTCCCGATCAGCCTCATCCTGGAATCCAACCGACACAAAGGGAAGAGATCTAAAAGGTCTTGGAGGGAGGAGATAATTTGTTTCAGATTCAATACTCTCCATAGTACTCAAAATTGACCACCAAAATTTTACCAAAATTGAGTCTTTTCCAATTCTTGTTGGTGCCATTTCCATCAATGTAGTGCTTGACTTTAGATCCATACTTTCTTATAAGGCTGTCCTTAGAATCCCAAATCTCTCCAAGAGATTATCATTGGACCAGCTTATCCTCCCGTAAGTTTATGTCGCTGCCATCCCCAACTTTCCATTTGCTTCCCTTCTTAATGAAGTTTCTACTCTTAACCAGATTATTCCAAAAAAATGGAACCATTGGGAGTTGCTCATCATGCGAGAGGAGTAAACATAAACTTTTTGATTCAAGTATTTTGTTTTAATAACATCAATCCAGGTTGTTTCTCCGAGAGCAATCTCCACCCATCTTAGCAAGAATGAGTGCCTCTTCATTTTCTCAATATTTTTTATTCCCAGCCCTCCCTAGATTTTGGGGTGCAAAAGACTTTATCCACAAGCCACAAGGTGAAATCTAAACTTTTCTTCCATGCCTTGCCATAAATTTTTTTCTTCCGAATCCTTTCCACTTTTCTCTCGCTTGGGAAAAGTTTTCCTCCATCACCCACTTTTCTCCCTCGAAGGAGGAAGGAATTTTGAATAGTGACATGATATATATGGGCAAACTTTGGAGTGTGCTTTTAATGAGAAGGCACTTACCAAGCACTAGAGAGAGTGGTCCCTTTCCAATGGGCAAGATTTAAGTGTGTTAATCATGGGAAAATAAAATTTAATCCTTAACCGAGTTCGGGAGTGGGTAAGTAAGAATTTACTCTGATAATTTTAAATATGTATTCTTCCCCCTGTAATTAAACCTTGCTCTTGTCTTGGATTTTTTGGAATTAAATACCATGGGTATTTAATTGTTTTGGTTCCTTAACTCTAAAATTTTAATCAGGGAATATTTAGCTAAAATGTCAATGTAATTAGTGATTAAATTAATCCCTAAGGATATTTGAGCTAGGTGTGGATTTATTACACTTATTTCTTTATAATGTGGAATTTGTAATTGTTATAATGGGAAAAGTTATTAGTTGAATTTAATTGTCCTTTGAGACTTTGGTTGTTAACACTTTTTAAAAATATATATTCCATAATTTTTCTAACTAAACCTAGGTTATTCTTGGTTCTCAAGTGGGTTGTTTTGAGGGCGTTACATAAAATGTGTTCTATTATTGAAACTACATTCTCAACAATTTATTTCATTAAAAGAACTTAGTGATGGAAGAAAATAGATGAGGAATAGTTTTTGAAATCCATTCCTTGAAAACTACCATGTTGACATGTGGTTAATTTTTGCTATAGATGACAGATAAGAGGAAATTAGTATGGTTTTATCCTCTATAGGTATTGATTCTAGTACACAAGTGGTGTTCAAGTCAAATGCATTGGTTATAAAAATAATAAGTGTCTTATTTTGGATATAATTTTAGATGTTCCTTTATTAAGGAAATGGGAAATGCAAGCATCAATAGACAAACAACTAGATTCCTATTCAAAGTGTATGGTTGGAATTTGAGTTAGTAGATTCTCACAAAACTAGTTATTCAAATGAAGAAGACATTTAGAGTGGCATGTTTACAATAATCATAAATTGTAATGAAATGACAAACCCTCTTGTATTTATCATTTTTTGAATAGAACATGTTTGCTTTCACCTAAAAACATGCCAAGCTATTTACTATGTTGAGGCAAACATATTTGGATAAATTGGACATCAATTTATCAAAATCAAAGTTATAGGGGTTGAAAAAATACTAATTCATCTCGCATTTTTAATAATGTAACCACTATATTCACTAAAATAGATCCTTTAACTATTCAACAGTTGCATTTGTTCTTGTTCAATGATGAAGTATTTTCTATTGATGTTTCAAGGTGTCATGTAGTGTTAGGATATTAATGTTTACATTATAGTTTGTGTGGTTAGTAACAATGTTATAAACACTATTACATACTTAGATTATCTCGTTATATAGATCACATTATTGTATATAACAAACCAATATGTTTGTTATACCCGTATCTCTATTAACAAAGTTATTTGTTTGTATGGATTCCTATTTTATAGGGTATTGGTTTTCTATTATGATGGTTTTATAATATCCTAATGTATTGCACAAGATATACAGATAGGAAATATATTGAGAATACAATGATTATTATTATATTCGTGTGAAAATCTTAGACCAAATTTATATTTGGTATCGAGTAGTTAATCCTTTGATTGACTAATTTATTTCTTGTCATGGAAGAATCATAGTTTTACAAGGGAAGATGTATTTTACTTCTTCCTTGTTAATGGATATATATACATTATTCTTGTGAAGAATTAAGATTAATTATTTTAGAAGATCGGTGTGATAATATTTGGTTACTAGGACATCTCTGCATTTGGTATTTCTATCTGGTGCAATACAACAATGCATTTTGGGTAAGAAGACATGTTGAGTTGAATAAACAACCATAAGATTTATTTTTGAGCCCGACTCACCTGGTCCGATTCTCATCTTGATCCTCTGCATTTAGTTACAAATCAAAGTGAAGCAGTAGATTGGAAAAGGCGTCCTGCATTTTTCATGCCAAGATAAACACAAATTCTTCTGCAAAGGTCGATCCATATTCAAGCATTGATCTTAGATCCTATTGTTTTGCATCTTCATGCATTCTCGGTGACCACAGATCCCTCATTGCACAAGCAAGCCAAGACGTCTTCATTACTCGACCACATTTTTTGCTACACTGTTATTCTCCACACTGTTGTCGACATTAAGTTTGGTGGAACTATCAATCTTGATGAAATACGATCTGATTCAACACCTGCATTATTTTTTAGCTGGATGTATACAATTTTGAACGTGCTTAGAACCTACACATTGGGATCAATTCTTCAACATTGAGAAAAGTCTTGCAAGGAGCGGTGAACAAAAATCACAAAGAATTAAGAAACATGCAGACAGTGACCTTTTGTAGTTTAGGCATGAAGAACAACTCCAAATTCAAGTAAAACTCAGTCATGAACAGATTTTAGGTCAGGTGATGAAATCAAATTTTTTTGGTACCATTGTAGAGATATTGAAAGCACCTTTCCAACACATTTTTTGGTTTATAAAACGGAGCTCTGGTTGTCGAATTATCAGCAAATCATTATGTCACTTCCATGAAGCCGTGATTTTTTTAGCCATTTGTGATTGGATATATTTAAAAAAATTAACAAATACTATAGTTCGAAAAATTTAATTTTACTATAGTTTTTGTTTAATAATTGCATTTTAAGGGCAATTATTACATTTTTTAGCCAAATTAATATTTTTCCGACATCATTTTTTGGGCCTTTGACATTTTTGGAATCCTCATTTCCTCCCAGTTCCAACGAGTGGTCACATGATAAATTTTATCTTCATCCAGAGTAATTTTTTAATCGTTGATCCAATTTTAATTCAAATTGGGCCTTTTTTATGGGAAATTAAAACCTTAATAACTTTTTCTTGGTACCTCGAAATCGAGTGTCATTTTTTACCAAAATTTTTTTATCCTCATTGCATTGATTCAAATTTTTGAAAAATATGATGTTTGAAAAATACCTTACGGACGCATTTTCGATGTTCCCATCATCCGAGAAAAATAAAGTATTTCACATTCAGAGGAGGAAGATATAATAAACAATGTGGAAACAATCAAGCTTCACTTCCAAATCGGGATGAGTTAGCAACATGCTATTGGAGGATGGAGGCAACAGAAGCTGGAGGTCAAACAATGTTCTCTTGTCAATCACCAATGATGGGTCCGCATGGAGTTATGGTGGCATTTTGTAGTGTACATTTTCTTTTAGTTGTGTGCTTGAGTTTCATAGTGCTTGTTTTGCATTATAGGGTGGATTTAGACATTTCAGCATGGTGTGAAAAATAAGAACAAATGTAGTATGTTCTTGTTCACTAGTATGTGGCCATTCCTACATAATTCCCCAATGCTAGAACATAGTGAAGAACAAACATCATGGTGAAAAGTAACATCATGAGTCTTGATGAGGTAGAACAATCAAATGTGTTCATGTTCATACCTAGGTTTGTGGTTAGCCTCCGAAAACCATTGAATGCTACTCAGATGTGTTCCTTCTTGAGTTCCCACATTGTTAGGTCATATGTGTTCCCTAGAGTGACTGGTTGATAAGCAGATGATTCTTGAGCATGTTCCCATCCTCGTCGGTCAGATGTGTTCCGATAGTGCATGGTCGATAAGAAGTTGATTTTTTCCTTATTCTACCTTCAGTTTGAGTGTTGTACCAAGATCATGAGCAAGCACGGGTGGTAGGCTAAAGAGGAAGTGTGAAAGTTCTATTACTACCATGTAATCATTAAGGGGGGAATGTTAGGATATTAATGTTTACATTATAGTTTGGGTGGTTAGTAATATTGTTATAAACAATATTACGTACTTAGATTATTGGTTATATAGATCATATTATTGTATATAACAAACCAATATGTTTGTTATACCCTGTATCTCTATTAACGGGTTATTTGTTTGTATGGGTTCTTATTTTATAAGGTATTGGTTTTCCATTATGGTGGGTATATAATAGCCTAATGGATTGCACAAGATATGCAGATAGAAAATATATTGAGAATACAATGATTATTATTATATTTGTGTACAAAATCTTAGACCAAATATATATGTAGCACCTCAATAATATCGGTATCATCTTGTAGATGATGAGAATGTTGATCTTCTTGTGAACTCCATGTTGATAAATGGTATTCCTACACAAAGGGATGTAATTATTCTTCCCTTCTTTCAAGTATATGAATAATGTTGTGTAACTCCAATATTAAAAATAAATGGAAATTGATGAAGTGAAACTTTATATACTTGACGACCATCATACAATTTGTGCATGAAAAAATATTTTGGCCTTAGCTACTTACAAGTCTTTAAATTTGAGGCTATGGTTTAGAAGGGATCACATTCTCTCTCAGAAAATGAATCTAATGAAGTCATTACTAATATTTTCAAACAACAAAATTAAGTGAAAAAAACTTGGATAGAAACCAATTTTATGTCTTTGTTGTACAAAGCTAGATCGGATTCGGAAATTGTTAGGATGTCGTCAACATCCTAGATTGTTAAAAATAAAAATAGAAGAGTAGAAGGTAATGTGTTTTAAATTTATTTCATTTAATTTATATATAAAAAGATAAAAATATGATTTTCCTTTTAATGCGAGATTTGAGAATCAATGCCTTTTGATTTTCACAAAGTGTAAAATCCAGTAAATTCTATAAGGAAAATGGATTTTTATATTTTTCCAGATGATTCATGGACTAAATGGACAACAAAATTTTAGTTGTTTAGACCAGGTGGCCTTTCTTTTGATCTATTAAATATAATTAGGTTAAATCTCATCTAAATTCATTGGCATGATTCATAGCCAATTCATTCAGAAGCTATTAGAGGAACGAAAAAAAGAACTATCAAGTACTAGTAGATAAAGTACAATCGGGGATGTGTTATAAACTAGCTATGTTCAAGAAGGCATAATAACAGAGACATTTGATTCTTACTATCGAAGAATAAAATTAGACAAAGAAATTAGAGAAAATTTTCTACATTATTTTGAAGAAAAACATCCAGATAATATTCTATTGTCATCCTCCTAAAGTGAATCCAATGTAATTGAAAAATTTAAATTTCATAAATCACACTACCTCTAGTTGTTTGTACTAATGGGTGAAGAGAGAAAAGGAAAGATAAAAGATGATTCCAAAATAGAGTAAAAAGGGGATAAAGAAAAGGACCATGTGGTAAATAAGTTCTACTTGTTGAGACTCAAGCAATATTAGACCAACTATGTGATGTCAATGGAAGAAAATATATTAGCAAGGATGGAGAATATATAATAGTTTGCTTGTAGTTTGCATATTTTTTCAGTTTCTATCAACTTTATCATATATTCCTCGCTACCAATCCTTTCAACATTGAATGTGTTATCACTGATTTTTGTAATTTTTCTAGTGATATTTCTTCTAATGTAATAATGGATCTACTAATAGTTATTGGTACTAATGCGTTGGATTCTATTATTATTATTCTCATACCAATTGATTATTCAAAATTTTTAAGAGAAATAGTAAAAATAATCATGGGAAAGGGTAAAGATAGTGGAGAATCGATTCTTGATGAATGTTATAGACTCTATGACAATGTCAAGAAATTTTAAATTTTGTATCTTAGGTAACAATAACCTGGTGTCCCCAACTATGATGATAACAATGATGAAATAGAAGAAGTCACTAGGGATTGGATGGGGCAATTGCCACAAAAATTGTAACCACGAGAAAAATTTTCCTAAAAGGAAACAAACATCTTTTTCCTGCGAATGACCATATGATTTTTAGGTTGAGATCTTCACTCGAAGTTGTTTCAAAAATAATTTGTATTAGTTACAAAAATAGTTTCGCACTACCAACACTATTTGAATCCAATCTATATGTTGTTTTTATTGTAGAGACACATCATCATGAAATGCATTTGAAAAATTACTATTCTCATATGAAGAAATGTTTTTCACGGAATACAACTTGAAAAAATGATTTTTTTAATGGATTTTAACCGATATAAGATACTTACACATTTATTATTTAAGTAGACAAAAAAATGAGTTTATGTATAACCATTTCAACTTGATGCTAGATAACCAGTTCAACATGGTGATTGACCTTCAATCATTTTATAAATATGTTTAATGAGCTTTGTTTTCAATTTCCATGGTTTTCATTTATTTAACAATAGACTATGATCACCATCTCGATGATAGATGATGAGAACTTAGGAACATTTGCCACGAATATGGAATAAAATCATGGTATGTTAGTTGTGTGTATTTATAAATTAAATCCACTTCTAAGTCCTAATAATTTATAAGATAATTAATGGTTTATGCGAGAAAACCAACAACTAGAGAAAGTAAAATTGGAGTGCATAGTGGTAACAAGAACAAATATATAGTCGAACCTAGTATGTTAGTCGTGATTTTTTAAACAAAACCATTTATAAGGCTCACAAAGTTATAGAAAATGATATCGACTAAGTCTATAAGAGGAACCATTTTCAAATAAGGAATAACCAAATGACTGTTTCAAAAGTTCACAAAGTGGTATCTAATGTTCCATAGTTTTTAGTTATCATTCCATAAAAAAGACATTGGTATCGATGCTTAGTCCATCCAATGATGGCATATCTTAGCAATCACTAATCCAACCAAGTAAATCAGAGTTGTTGTCCACCATTGGGTGGTTCAGTAAATATAAATGAACCCTAATGGCCATTAAACTCCATTCATGTTACATAGAACAATTGATTTTGTACTTCCCATATTACCATGAAGGGCAAGTATGCTTTTTCAATTATGATTTCATTTTCCATAGCATGAAATTGATTATGAATTTCTTAATGTTATTTGCAATACATCTTACATAAAAAAACAACGGGTAAGGTTGATGCAAGCCAATTCGGAAGTTGAGTTAGTAACTGGTGGACTCCTAAAGTGTTGATATTGAATTTACCATTTTACCACATAAATCACTACATTTTTTCAAATATTCTTTCATTTTCCATAACAATAGCTAGATTATAATTAGATTATTGTTTATTTGAAATATATCTTGCATTAAAGGATCCAGTGTGGGTGAAGAAGATGAAATTCTAGATGCAAGCTCCATCAAGTAAGTGGTATCCACAAGCTAAAATGTTGATTATTTCCATTGGTTAGAACTGATATAAGGCCTATTAAAAAAAAATTAATTACTTCCCTACAGTTATCCACAAGAATTAATTAATTATTTTAGATTTGGAGGATTTTGTATGAGAAAACCAATCACATGCTAAGGAGATGTAATTCAAGTTCACTAAGGAGACTATCAACTAGCTAGGTGACCTGAAATAATTTATAAAAGTATAAACAAATTTTTAAATGGGATTGTGGTATGATAAAATCACTTCTACTAATGTTGACAAACTTAAAAGGCCTATCAAATGAATTGAATTCAACAATCACTTGGGGAAAGGAACATTGTAATATGATCGATGGAATTACAATAAAATAATTAGAAAAGGTTTAGAGTAGAAAGGATGTTCCCTATAGTTCTAAGGACACATTGTTTATTACATTAGGTGCAAAGTGAAACCCTCTTGCAAATTTTATGGTTGGGATGAAAAGAAGAGGAAAAAATAGCTCATATGATATTTGACTAGTGACTGATATATACAAAGTCTTATCACTAATATTTTATAAGGGATTGATTGTGGTGGAGGGCATCAAGTATTTGGAGTGAGAAAATTTTAAATAAATACTTATCATTTAAAAAATTTATTCTGATGATCTTGGTTAACATTGTAAATAAATTACATTCATATGTTTTATAATGGTTCTTCTTAACTATTTTGTATGCTTAGATTGTACGAATATATGTTGGGAGTATTTATATTTTTCCTAATTATAAGTTGAGAGTATGAGTGTATAAGTTACAAATTCTAATTAATAGAGAAACTTTATTGAACAAATATTTGAGCAGCTTTTTTATTAATCAAATATGTATTCCTAAATTAATTCTAAGCATGCTTAAATACTATTTTTTGCTTCGATAATAGAAAATTTATACCACATTCAGATGCAATTAAATAACTACAATACGGTACGTAAACACTCGTCACACTGAAACACTACATTCGATTCAAACAAATTCTGCAAAAAAATCATATTACAATAATAAATGAGGAATGCCCTTAGATTTTTTACCTTCTTTACCACCTACAACCATTTGATTTTTGATATAACAATATGTAAAGGACCTTTTTTTATTTTGTTTATTGATTCACCACCCTCAACCATTTGATTTTGTTTTTTTTTCATTTGCATATAAGAATGCATGCAACATGAAATTGGTCATATTTGATATAAACAATGTTTTGGCACACACCCTCCACAAGGATGATTTGACATATTAAAATTTAAATTTTTTTGTCATTTTAAAGCTCAATAAAAGAATATTTTCTCAGACAAATGTGAAAGTGTTGTTGCAAATATTCAAAAAGCATTTCAATATAGCATTATAGACATCAGAGAGAAATTCAAATGTTGATGACATGATGCCTTCAATCCTTTGAAACATTGGCTTATAGGTTGGAATTTATTTGAGTCCTAATTACAGAAGTAAATATTCCATCGAGACAAAATGCACTAATTTTGAAGGTTATGGGAATCCCAAATTATATCTCAATAATCTTAACTCCATTTGGTGTGATTTTAATATATCGTACCATTGTACAAATATATATGTTGAGATGAATCTTTACGTAAAAGAAATAATTTGGGAACTATATAAATTTAACATAGATTCTAAGTCGAAGAAAAATACTTGTTAGATGTGTTATGGCCTATTTTGTAACCATTGAATGATGTTGAAGATGTTCAGGATTTTATTACATCAAAAACACAATTATAGGGAGCATTTTTTAAAGCTTTACTATGACTTTTATTGTTGATTTGGAAGCCCATCTCGGGAATTTTTATAATATAAATTCCAAATATTCTTCAAATAGTTTACTATATTTTTACATTTAGTAAATAAATTTCACATTTTTCATAGCTATATTTAAATATTAAAATATATCGGGATGGTTTTATTATTATTTTTAATTAATTTCATATCCATATTTGAATATGAAAATATATATACCATGTTTGTACATCTAATTTTATATCTAAATTTAAATATGAAAATATATTTGGGATGGTTTTACATTTAATTTCATTATCCTACACTGGATCATAGCCTCTTACTAATGTTTTCTTAACATCTTTAGAAATTCTCTGGTTGGCTTACTGAGGTTTAATCCCACCATAGTAAATGAAGTTAATTTGATATATAAATTTAAATATGAAAATATATTTGGAATGGTTTCTTTGTTAATTACATTTTCCTAAACCGAATCTCCACCATCTAATAGTTTCTTCATAACACCTTTGGTAATTCTCTAGTTTCCCTGAGGTTCAATCACACCATAGTAAATGAACCTTGAAGTCTCTCACATCTTGTGAATGTCATTAGCCTAGTAAGCCGCTCAAAGGCATTTTAAATATTCAAATATGTATAGATTAATCTTAAAGAAATATTTAAACCGATAAGATCCTTAATCCAAAGAAAACATTAATCCTAGTAGTCATTAGCCCATATAAAATAGAACCATGTTTTGTTTTGTAAAGGATAGCGGCTAGTAGGTATTATTTCTTAAATCAGATGATGGATTCTATGAAATCATTAAACAATTTTTTAAATATTCATTAATTAAATTCATGATAATATATATTGGACTCGGGAAGGAGAATTAACGGAGTTGCAATATTTTCAATTTCGGATTCCAATATATATGATTTTGGAGTACGATAAAATCAAATATATGTGATTTTGGATTCCAATATATGTGATTATAGATTTGAAAATTTGTGATATTAGAATCAATATGTGCAATTTTGGAGTACAAATAATTCCAATATCTAACATTTTGGAATCCAAAACTAGTAATATTGGATTCAAAAATTAGCTAGATTTTTTAGCTGCTCATACAGGAACCAATCCATATTTAGTGAAATAAGTGTTGAAAAAATAAATGTTTCCTTGTTTAGATGATTAAATTAAATCATAGGTTTAATTAGGAAATGAATATGATATTATTCTGCGAGGATCAACCAAAAACTTGTGCACATAAACAAGGTTTCACTCCAAGAAACAAGAAAGCTCCAAGTAATCATAAAGTTTAAAATCGAACAAGAAAGATCATGCATCAAACAATAAGTTTACTCGTTCTCAATGATGAAAAAGAGGGTACATATGGGGGTGTTATACAACTTTCGTGCCTAGACATTCATTCCCTCCATGAGGTAAACAAGAGTTATGATTCCAAATATGGATTATAATTTTTATGACACTAATGACGCATATGAAACTCAAATATTGTATGAATACAAATTTCATACATCATATAACTTCATTCACATGATCTCAACTAAGTGATATGACTCACTATGTGAGGTGGAGGAGACCATGAGTGATGACAAGAAAAGTGTTACACACCAACACCCCCTTCACTAAATCTAAGGTAGAGGTCATGATAAGTTAGAAAAGAAAGATAATTCCCCTAGATAGATAAGAAAGATGTCTCGCATGCGTCCAAGAAAATAAAGGTCTAATGAGGTAACCATGTGTAAACTAAAATATTTCTAGAAAATAAGAAGAGAATAAGAGGACTAAAAATCCAAAAAAAGATGGATGGATGCGAAGACCTCACTCAAAGAAGAGAGCGCAAGTGAAGGAACTTGGCTTTAGTGAAGGACTTGGTAAAGATGTCTGAAATCTGATTAGAAGTTTTATAATAATTCAATTCAATGATGTCTCCATGAATAATATTTCATTTGAAGTGCATGTGAATCTCAATGTGATATTTTTGTTGATGTTGAATGAAATTTTTCTAAATCTAGATGGTTCTTATGTTATCACAATAAATGATAATAGAATACCGAAAGTGAATACAAAACTATGTCATATTCCCTTGCCTAAACAAATTCCTTGGCAACGTTGACCGATCCCCGTATTCTACCTTTATACAAGATATCACAATCGCATTCTTCTTAATACTTTGACAACCCGACAAAACCCGAACCAAGAGAAAAACTATAGCCTGAGATAGATTTCAAATGATTGAGATCAAAAATAAACTAGAATCTATAAATATATCTAGATAAATATTTGTCCCTCTTAAGTAGTGAATGACATCGGTATGAACAACACAAACATAGTGAAGGATATGATTTTTACTTTCTAATGTAACTCATGAGACTTTTGTGTAAATCTGGACATGATCCCAACAACATACGAAATATTCGGTTGGATGTGGTCTAGATAGATCTATCTCCCCACAAACTAGAGATAAAGGGTTTCATCAACTATTTGAGTGGAGAAATCACAAAATATCTTAACCTAAGAAAGAAAAGGAATATGATATGGCTTAAAGTCGACATGTGAAATATAGATAGAAAATCAATGACATACTTATGTTGTAAAATTGCAATTCTTGAGTCGGGCTCAAATCTACATCCCAAGAAATTAATGAAGCAAACCCAAGTAATTCTTGGAGAACTTATTGGATAAGGTATGATTTAAAAATCAATGATCAAGGAGGATCTACCTAATAATAAAAATTCATAAATATACATAAAAAATGAAATGAAGTCATCTTGCCATGAATGTAAACATTGGGGTCGAGTGTCAAGTAGTGAACCCGATGCAAGGAGAAATAATTCCATCTTGGCATATCAAGCTCAAGGGACTTGTTTAAGTCCATAGAGAGACTTATTTAACTTTAAACAAGGGAGGGATCATGGAAGTAACTGGATGTTATTCCATGTATATATTTTCATGGAGGTCCTCATAAAGGAAGGAACTCTTAACATATATCTAATGGACTACCCATCAGTTCACGGCAACGATGGAAAGGGTTATTTAAATGGAAGTTATCTTTGCAATGGTAGTAAATGTCCCTAAATAAAAAAACCTATCTACTTGAGAGAATCCCTTTCTACAAGTCATGCTATACACTTCTTAGCGTCTCCATCGACACCATACTTTTTCGTTAAACCCACTTACAATGAATGATTTTTCTTCCTTTTGGAAGAGGGTTGAGATCCCAAGTATCATTCTCAATGAGTGATGAATAATCCTACTCCATGGAAATTGAACACTTGTAAATTCCATAATCCTCCTAAAAATAATAAGGGTGAGTAGTGAAGTTGAAGAAGGCATGGGATCTAGTAAAATCTAAACGAATTTATCTCTCATCCGAAGGAACCCCTATCTAAAGCATCTAGCACTCTATAAGGTATACCTAGACTAATGAGGAAAGGGAGGAGAATTAGGCTCAAAATCTATAGAAAATCACTTGAGTGAGAAGGGAAAAATTCCTCATCATCAATACTTCGTCGAGTTGGAATACTTTGAAGCATGAGGAATGAGACAAGTAGGAGGACCATGAGGAGGAGCAGGAGGCTCAACAATATCATCATCAAAAGAATCAAAATTAAAGAGAAGTATAAGGACCTTAGTGGGTGGAGAAGTGAATGTCGAACATGACTCATCAAACTTCACACTTATCTCAATCTAAAGATGATGAGTATTAGGGTTCAACAATATATATCCCTTCATGCCATGATGACACCCTACAAGGATAAAATATCTAAATTATTGTTCGAAGGCCTTGCATTTATTTTTGGAATCTAGACCATAGCATTAGATCCGAAGATCTCAAGGTGCTCGACATCGGTTTGAGTCCAAACTAGAATTCAAAGGGTGTCTTCCTATTATTTCCTTGTGTGGAACATGATTCTAAATATAACAAGTACAGTTCATAGATTCGGCCTAATACTACGAGGAAGATATTTAGAGTGAACCACACAAGTGGCCATCTACTTAAGCATTATGTTCTTTCTTTCTAGAAATCTTCTTTATAAAGGGATGTAATAAACTCTATGTTGCAAATACATCCCTTTGTAAGAACATGAATCCTCAAATCTATTTCTTAGAAAGTCACTTCCATTTTCGGTTAGAAGAACCTTGATATATGTTTCATCTCATTTCTCATTAGGAATCTTGAAGTCTCGAAAGTTCTCAAAAACTTCAATTTTGTGTTCTAGAAAATACATCCAAGTGTAACATAAAAATTCATCAATGTAGGTAAGTATATAAAGATATCTAGTAAAACAAGGATATGGGAAAGGGATAGAAAACTCATTATGAACAATATATAAATGGTGAGAATATCTCAAGGTTTTCCTTGTCCAAAACATTCTTCGAGGTGTTTTTGCAAGAACAACCCTCATAAAGACCCTTAGAAAATTTGACATGGGGTAACCTATTGACCATTTAATTTTGGATCAATTGTTCAAGGTAATGATAGTTTATATGAACAAAAAATCATGTCATAGCTTATTGACCTCGTCTACATGAGTAAGCAAGGCGGTGGGCATCAAATCATAAATAAAGTGGGAAAAGTTTTAAAATCATGACCAATGATGCACATTTCCCTCATCCATTTTAGACACACTATGAAACTAACGAATAATCACCAAGTTAATATTACATTCCACTTATATTCCTTCACCAAGATGAGTGATTTGATGAACTAATAAGATATTGGTAGAGAGATCGGGAACACTCACCATGTGGTTAAATGTTCTTCCTTCTACTTCTATCGATCTAATATGGGAAACTGAAATCAAAGTGTCATCACCTAAGGTGATTTGGGACATGCCACATGAATGGATGTTGGAAAAATCAACAGTTGAAGGAACCATGTGTTGTGAGGCACCAGAATTAATGATCCATATCGATGAAGGAGAAAATCCATATACAAGGGCTTGTCCTTTCTTCTTCTCATATTTAGACTCCTTTTCTTTGGAAGACTCATACTTTAGAGTATTTTTTCATATACATAGGAACACCTATACTATTCTTCTCCAAGTAAATGAGTTAGGTGATAATTTTTTTTCTCATACAATTATTCTCCTCATTTTCAATATTCTCATAATATGAACACTTACACTTTTCCTTTTGCACTTTAGGATCAAAAGTAGAAGTGTTCTTGTTGGATCTGGTTTGGGTTTAGTTGGTCTTGGTTTCCATCTTAGGTTGGTCCATTATCTCTTTCTTATGTTCTTGTGTCTTTTCCTTATCGTTACTAATAATTGTTTTGAGGGCATGTTGATTGGATTTGAGTGCTCCCATTTGAATAAATTTATCCTATTCTTGAACTTTTTTACTATTGATAAATGTTTTTCAAGGGTACCATACCCGAGAAATACAAAGAGGCTCAAAGTCCAAATGATACATGAAGAACACAACCAAAAGAAAATGCCAAGAAGTTGGATAAAGGAATGAAACACAATGGTAGAGGACAAACCGCACAAGAAGCCAAAAAAACAACCAGACAACAACAACACAACATTTACACAACCCAAGAGAACAGAAAAATACTACTAAGAGTAAAGCAACATAAAAATAAAATGAAGGAAAGTTCATGTATGGTCCTGGAACCAACAATGGAAGTTAAAAACCTCGAACAAGTACATAGAAATTTTAACGACTAAATTTCCTACTCCAACTCCTAGTCATGGCGGGGTGGACAATATGTGGTGATTTCTTCATGAATCTTTTTCATCCGTCATCACCTTCATTTAGATATATGATGTCCACCGTTCTTATAGACACGGTGAAAACAATGATTATTTTCGTTTGAGTTATTTGAAAGGTGACTCGTTTCCTTTGTAGCACCGATAGAGTTAATGGTGTTAGTTTGTTAGCTTAGATAGTTTTTTTCCATTTGCTAACATTAGATAATATTTATCTTATTCTTGAGAATGAATTAATTATTTTCTCATTATTGATTTCCTTTAGTGACACCTTGTAACCAAATTTGTTATGGTAGTTAAGTTGTTATGTATCTTAGTTGTCGATTGAGAATCGATATGGCTGTTGGTTTTCCAATGAGAGTAGTATACAAGGAGGTCATTAGCCATTTGGAGTACAAAAGTTTTGGAGAAGCATTTGCGGTGTTAGCAAGGGCGTAGTGATAGCGTTGGGGATAACAATGGGGAATATCGGCAGGAGAAGTTGGGAGATTGTCGAGTTCTACCAAGAAGAGAAAAGGAATATTTGTATCTCTTAATTTGCTGAAGTTAATATAATTCCTCATATGTAGAAAATGTTTTTCCCTTAGGGATTTTTCCAGGGACAATTTTTGAAAATATTTTGTTCTTTGTGTTACGCATTTCTTTCTGTATTTTTACTAGTGAAGTTGCAGTTGTGTTATTTTTCGATATTAGCTGTGAATTAGTTTTCGGCAGTTAAATATTCTTTTAAGATAGGAGATTAATAATCAGTGACTTGCAATATAATTTTCACATAGTATCAGAGTTGTGTTAAGGGTAGAAAAGGTTTGCCCTAGGAAAGAAATTGAGGGTTTCTATAACCTAGTTTGATCTCTTTAAATTCTTTTTACTTTTATCCTTTGAGATGGCTTCAGCTAGTTTGAGAGATCAGGACAGATTAGATGGTGCCTCAAATTTTGGTGTCTGGAAGGCCAGACTTTCTTTATTGTTGGAAGAGAATGGTATAAAGGATTATGTTACCACTGTTGTAACTATACCTATAGATGCAACACACTTGCAGCATACAAGAAAGAGGATGCCAAGGCGAGGAGGATTGTCCTTGATGGTGTCAAGGATCATATTGTTCCACACATCTCCGAGTTAGATATGGTGAAGAAGATGTGGGATGCCATTATGAATCTGTACTGAATGCTACCACTAACTAGAAGCTGATTCTCAGAGAAAAGTTGAAGAATACCTAGATGAACAAGGGAGAAGACATTACAAGTTACCTCACTAGGCTTAGACTCGTCAAGGATGAGTTAGCAGCTGTTGGAGATAAGCCAGATGATGATGAGCTAGTAAGAATAGCCCTAAATGGGTTTACTAAACAATGGGATGTCTTTGTTCAAGTTGTTAGTGGACGAGACACCTTACCGAGTTGGGATCGACTATGGATTGATTTCACTCAGGAGGAGTTTAGACTAAGTCTTGTCAATGGGGCCAACAAGAGTCAGAAAAGTGAGGGAGAACAAGAAAATGTTGCCCTAGTAGGAAAAGGGAAAGAAAAGAAGGGATTTAGCAAAGGATCAAATTCTCAAACTGAGAAGAAGGACATGTATAAGGTCAAGTGCTATGGTTGTCACGAGTTTGGCAACTATGTTAGTAACTGCCCGCAAAGGAAGAAGAATGATAAGAAGGGCAAGAACCAGGTGGTGGCTTCAGCAAGTGCAGAGGAACTCTCTAGGAGATTGGAGGATGAGTTTGCACTCATAGCTTGTATGGTCAGCTCAACCTCACAGTGTGTTTGGTATATAGATAGTGGGGCATCATTTCATATGACAGGAGTTAGAGAGTACTTCTCTAGTTACAAGGAGGAGGACACCAATATCCAGAATTTCTATGGGGAACTTGTCCAAGCTCAACCCAGTTGGGAAAGGGACTGTTCAGTTTCAGAGGGAGAATGGAAAGATAGTTCCACTTCATGATGTCTTGCATGTGCCAGGCTTAGGTATGAATCTGATTTATGTATTTGTTCTTCAGGATAAAGGGTATAATGTACTTTTTAGAGGGACACATGTGTTGATTAAGCACAAGGATTGGAAATCACCCATAACTATTGGAGTTAGGAGTGGTCACCTTTATAGGTTATAGTTTGATACTCCTAAGGCACTTATGAGCAGCAGTAATCCTAGAGATCTTAGAGAGCTATGACATAGGAGGATGGACCATATTCATCATGGAGCACTTAAATTGCTTCGTAAGACAATGTCAGGTGTTCCAGAGGTGAGCATAGAGCATGATGATGTATGTAAGGGATGTGTGTTGGGGAAGTTTGCAAAGAATCTTTTCCAAGGAGTGACACCAGATCTGAGGGTGTTCTTGATCTAGTACACTAAGATATATGTGGGCCAATGTTGACGAAGTCTCTCCGAGGTTACAAGTACTATGCTATTTTCATTGATGATTTCTCGAGGAAGACCTGGATATACTTCTTGAAGACCAAGGATGAGGTTTTTAGTCGCTTCCAAGAGTTCAAGGCTCTTGTGGAGAACTCGATAGGAAGGAAGATAAAGGTTCTTCGGTCAGATAATGGAGGTGAGTACAAAGGAAATGACTTCCAGGATTTGTGTACCAGAGAAGGAATCAAGAGAGAGTGGACGGTTCCTTACAATCCACAACAGAATGGAGTTGTTGAGAGGAAGAACCATTCTATATCGGAGGCAGCAAGGGCTATGCTACATGACCAGGACATGCCCCGCTACCTATGGGAAGAGGTGTGTAGTACAACAATTTACATTCAGAACAGGGTTCCACACAAGGTACTAGGGAAGATGACACCAAAGGAAGCTTTCACAGGGAAGAAGCCAGATGTAAGTCACTTCAGGATATTTGGGAGTTTGGCATATTGTCATATTCCAGAAGATACAAAGTTAGATTAGACTACAGAGAAGGGGTACCTTGTTGGGTACAGTGAAACTTCAAAGGCATATAGGATTTTTATTCCAGGGACTAGAAGAATTATTGTCAGACATGATGTCAAGTTCATGGAGGACAAAGCGTTTAGAAGGTCCAGATATTTTCCAGCAAATGATCAAAGTGAGCAGCCAACAAAAGCTCCAAGTCCAAGTCAAGGGCAACAAAGCTCAAGTACAATTACTAGTACAAGCATAGACTCAGGTAGTGAAAATTCATAGAGTATGGAGCAACTGGTGCAGCAAGATATGCATATAGAAGATATAGAGGTTGATATTTCATCCTCTACAGTTGGCAGCAGGAACCGTGAGGTTCAAGACACATAAAGGGATACTCAAGAGTTTGTGGGAGCTCCTAGGAAGAGTACGAGACAGAGGAGAGAACCAACCAAGTTCAATGACTATGTGGCATTAGTCAGCCAGTTGGTAGATAGTGAACCTTCTAGCTATCAAGAGGCTGCACAACATCAGGTATGGAGAGATGCTATGGTTGAGGAATATACTTCAATAATGCATAATGATGTGTGGGAGGTAGTGCCTAGACCAACAGATAGGGCAGTAGTTGGATCACGCTGGATATTCAAGATAAAGCACGGTGTAGATGGTAGCATCGAGAAATACAAGGCAAGGTTTGTGGCAAAGGGGTTCTCTCAGAAGGAGGGAATAGACTATGAGGAGACATTTGCTCCAGTGGCCAGGTATACTTCTATACGAGCTGTAATCTCATTTGCAACGTAGATGGGATGGCAGATCCATCAAATGGATGTCAAGACAACATTCCTTAATGGTGAATTGAAGGAGGAGGTATACATAGAACAACCAGAAGGCTTTATAGCACACATCAAAGAGACCCATGTGTGTAGATTGAAGAAATCCTTGTATGGACTCAAACAGGGTCCTAGAGCGTGGTATGAGTGCATTGATACATACTTGCAAGAAATGGGCTTTGTGAAGAGTGAGGCGGATGGTAAGCGTACGTCGGAAAAGCAACTTGGTGAGCGTGAGAATCAACAAGTAACTCTTCTGCGTACCCGACCTCCCGAGGTCGTGCCGAGACAGCCGGTGTGGGTAGAATGTGCAGGCAAACTAGTTAGGCAGTCTAATGTCTTCGACACGCACTAATGGTATTTGCGAATCTAAGGCAAAGAAGGCCCTTCTAACTTGGACTGGTGTGATAGATCGATCAGCGAGGATGACTGCTCGAAGGCTCCAATCAATATCGAGCTCTGGCGTGATTCGATCTATGGGTTGTGGGATGCGTGGAAAATGACCCGGGATGGTTTCGTGTATTTCTCCTGATAGGGTCATATGGTGAATATAGTCAACTCTATGGACGATTCTCTGGCCTAGTCCAAAATTCTCTAGCTTCGTTGGCTATTGTGTCTAGTAGGGATAACTGTTGAATGATGAGAGGTGGAATCGGAGTAGACTGAAATACTAATTTACGTAGGCCAGTGTCTATGTCTAATTCTCTTATGGACTCGTTAGGCTGTGGGATCTGTGGATCACAACCATAGACTCTTGGTTGTTGCGGTCCCGTTATGGTCATACGGGAGATCAAGTTCTGATTCCTAGTATCCAGTAGTCGTAAGCTTTTTCAGCTTCTATGTTTAGAACCAACAGTTGTGCGATCTTCTCAGAATACCTTACAGGTGTTATCGCAACTTGGATTCTTAAGCTGGTATCTATATCTACTAGGGTGTCTCCAGCGTCTGGCTGTGGAACTAAAGGATCACACCCGAATGTTTGTTCTCTTTCGAGCCCTTCTACAGTCATGTGGGTATTTTCTAGGGTAATCTGTAGTTTGGCTGATTTGACCAAAACAGATATGCTTGGTCGTCTTCGATGTTTAACCCTCTCAACTGTGTCCTGATCTGTTGGAAGTCTGTTGTTGTTTGGAAGACTTGTATCCTAAGGTTTTGGTCAATATCAGTTATTGCCACTACGGTATTGGGCTGGGGCACAATTGGCTCGAAAATGTATTCCCTGGGCTCCCTAGGTCCCGTAATTGTCATGCAAAAGCAGTAATGAAACAAACTATAATAAAGTAAAATCTAAGTGCACTTCTAGCATATATAATTTCTTTTTGTATTTTCTGGCAATTTATAAGAAAGCAGCTATTTAAAATATTTAGAATTGACAACTAAACTAACAACGTAAAACAAACAAAATAGCCGATTGTAGCTATTTGTCTGTGTAATTTTGTATATCTATTCTAAACAACGAAATAACTAATCTATCTGCAAGATTCTCGATCCTACCTCAGAAGTGAGGAATGAATCATAGTTTCTCAGAAACTATCAATCCCCACAACCTCCCTGGCAATATCGAGAATAGAAATAACTGAAATAAAGTGATTAACTACTTTGTTTGATAAGTTCTAACTAAAACTTTGAAAGATGGAACCTGGATTTCACAACAGTGGCGAATCCGACGGTGTGTGTGTTCTTGTCCCCTCAGTATGATCTCTTCGTTCTTTGTGCTCACGTGAATCCAGAAAAGCGTGGAATGCTTGCATCAACAGGAATAGATATTTGGATCAATGGACAGCCTTCAGAATGCAGACAGAATAGAATGCGGATAGGAGAGGGATAGCGCAAGAGTACAGAGCTTGGCCTATGCAATTCCTAGCGGGGTCTACTGCGAATCATGCAACAAAAGCGTCCAGAACCTGAAACTAGTCTGTATGAAGAGCAAAACCTGCAACTTTAATGGCTGCCTAGACTATTCTACTCCAAAACAATAATACTGTTTGCACAAGTTGGATCTGTGGCTTACCAACAGCAACACAAAGCTAAAACAAACCTGCAACAAACTATGCTACCAATCCTAAGCAAACTAAAGGGACACAGCACTGAAAACATGAAAGTTGGAGTGAAAATGGTGGCCCAAATAATGTTTGCACTTGCACAAGTTGGATATGTGGCTTACCAGCTGCAACACAATACTAACCAAAGCACTCAATGAGAAAACTAAGAACCCTAAGCAAAGGAAAACTAAAACTGCTGTAACAAGAAATTCAAAAGCAAACTTTGGAGCAAAATTCAGAGCCAAATTGAGCAAAACCGAGAGCTAAATTTAGGAAAAGCGAGAGCTAAATTGGGGCCAAACCGAGAGCTAAATTCAGGGCCATTTGCATGTGCACAAACCATGCATTTATAGGAATCCAAACATCCAAAAATCAAATCCAAACTGAACTCTTAAACATTAAACAAAAGAAAAACACTATTCCAGGGGACCAAAAACATTAATGCATGCTCAAGTCGGCAAGAAAAGCTGGTGAGTCGTGATATTTCACGCGGGTCGCGTCAAAAGAGCGTTCTGGAAAACGCGCACAGGACCGCCGCCCCTGCTCGGTGGTGGTGGTTCAGACCAGCCGCCCTCCTGCTGGGCGGCGGTTTCCATCAAGACCAGAAAGCCAAGAAAAGAGGGAAAAATAGGGAAAACAAAGCACGCGGGGGCTAAGCGGGGCATGCGGGATGTTAACGCATATCTGTAAAGCTTCTCTGGATCCCGAACACCTTGCGAAGAGACCTGTATCATCATCGGGGCACTTATTACATCGCTCCGCAAAGACAAGACTTACAATTTTGGGTATGTACATATTGCCCCCTTTCTGAGAAGCGTTTTAGCCATGAAGAGGCGTAAACGGTGGGTCCGAGTATGGCCGTCCCGAAATGGGAAGTTAGAAGTTATACCTTACACGCCCGTGTGTTGAAATGACGCCGTCCAAAATTCCCGCTACCTGCGAAATGAAAAGAGAACTCAAGTGCAGAGATAGATACAATAATTTGGAAAATAAACGCTAAAACAAAAGGGGAAGAGGACGTACCATTAGTGCGAGGATAGAAACTTACCTCCGTCGCGCTCGAACTGCGAAAAGCCATTTAAAACGAATCGGGGCGTTATATATATATGAAAGTGGGCCCATTTTCCTATTCATTTGCGCGAGTCGATTTGGTTGATTTCGAGCTCTGGGACCCACGGTGACGGTTTCTCACGTGAGTAGAGTCAAAACGTCCGCAGTGAGATAGAGATCATGCCTCCACGTGCGGAACGCCACCCCGCGAGATCACAGGTTGGTTTTCTTCAATTTTGTGTTTTTCCCCTTCTGATTTGAAATGTTAAATTCTTTCTTTGAATGGGGGTAATTTGAAAATGTTTGGTTTAAAGGGTCCATCTAGGGGGGGCGCCTACTGGGTAGGCCCCATTTTTGATTAAAATAGTCATTTTTTGCATTTTTTGGGCTTTTTAAGCCCAAAAACCCGCGCGGGTTTTCGGACGCATGACCGCGCGCGCCACAGACAGGCGGCGGCGGTTCATACGACCGCCGCCCTGTACAGGGCGGCGGTCACGAGACCGCCGTCTTTAAGGCGGCGGTTACAAAACCGCCCCCCTGCTCAGGGCGGCGGTTCTGAACAGAATGCAAAAGAACCTATTTTGAAAGCTTGTACTTGTATTTTTAGCATTTGTACGTGTTTTTATGCTTCTCTTGATATTGTTTAGATACTAACTTACTCTTCCTTGTGTGTTTTTGGGTGTATGTAGGCGAAGGAGGAGTATATTAGATGGAGCCGGGAGAGAGAGTGTGACTGGCTGCCCGGGGTATTGGATGCCCTCTCAGCAGATGAGGAGGACACATTGCAGAGGGCCGGCATATTGCGTATATCGCGTGTGCCCCACGTTGCTCCATCCAGCCACATTCTTTGTGACCTATTTTCATATTGGGATGCAGATCGGAACACCTTCCGACTGCCAGGGGTCCGTGGTGAGTGGACCATCACTTTGGAGGATGTTTACCGCATCCTGGGGGTCCCGATTATTGGGAGGAGACTCACACTAGAGACAGCTGGTTCCAGGGCACAGATAGCTCAGTGGGCTGGTTATATGGGAGATGCAGCTATTTCCACGGGGCCGAAGAAGGGAGTGCGAGTCAGATCCATTCCTTCTTTGCCCATCCCTATCTTTCGACAGGCTATTATGGGGATCCTTGCCTCGAGACTCATCGGGGACAAGGGAGGGGACACCTTATTATACTGTTGGGGCCCCATCATTGCACAGATAGAGGGACATGGCCGGAAATATGCCTGGGGTGCGGACATTTTGGGGACCACCTACCATGACTTATACAGGGTGGTCCGATTGCAGGGACAGTCCTTGAGCCACCCCACTCTAGTCATGAGTTGGGTGTATGAGCGCTTCATTCCGTATGGCAGAGGCGTGGAGGTGGCAGATCCCGGGGCGGTGAGGGCAGCCCGATGGTCAGATATGTCAGTGCTCAGAGCACCTCACCAGCCAGTAGCCACCCTTACCACGGCAGACATGGAGGCTACACCGTACCAGCTTATGGCCGGTATATGGGGAGAGGAGACCACGACATTGGTCTCCTGCTCCATCACAGGGCAGCTTATCGACCGTGTGGGACGGGTAGAGGTACATCCCTTCAGCAGGGTTCCTCAGCAGTTTGGCCTCCCATACGCGGCTATGCTTCCTCCAGTAGCACCTGTTTATAGATCAGTCCGAGAGGCTAGAGGGGGGCCTAGAGGCCGTGGTTGGACAGTGGTTACCCCTGGCATTCCTATTACAGCCAGGGGGATAGTTCGGGCCAGAGGGAGAGCTGGTGCGCCTCAGGCACCATTACTTCAGATTGCTGCAGGTCCTGCTCATAGCAGTGACGACCCCATAGATATTGACTCCGATTCTGAGGAGCACACAGAGGGAGGGTCAGAGGAGCAGACGGACGAGAGCGATCCTGAGTGGCATGATACTCAGGACATTCTGCGGGCAGAGAGGGAGGAGGAGAGTGCAGAGAGAGAGACCGTGGCTTCTGAGGAGCCACTCTCCCGAGGCCATGGTGGAGATGATGAGTCCGTTGCGGGGCGCCATGTTGCCCCAACTACAGGAGCAGCTCCTCAGTCGGCAGCGGCATCTGCAGCGGGTCCTGGCCCTGGCGACCCATCTTGGAGGCCTGGTGATCCGAGTAAGTTATCCTCTCCTCCTTTCAATGCTTGTTTGTTTTAGGATTTGTCTTTGAATGTTAACTCTCCTTATATTTGTATTGTGTACACTTTAACCTCTTGCCTAGTTCCTAATTCGTTTTTCTTTCTTTGCTTTGCAGAGACTATTGATGAGTGGCGGGATCTAATCCGTAGGGTTTGCATCGATTCTCTGATGATCCCTATGGATAAGACCCGTGCGGAGTTATCTGTGGATGCCGGAGAGCCCTCAGCAGCCGGCAGGCACACTGACGTCTTCGCTCCCGTTTGGCATGTGGCCAAGATGGTGTCAACTCTCCGTACAGAGTTGGCAGGCTATAGGACAGCCGAGCGTCTTATGAGGAGCCGCTCTCATGGCGAGACTACGACTGCCCCTAGGGACCCCGAGCCCTCCGTCCATTCGAGTGAGTGCGGCGTAGCCGGAGTCCTAGGCGGGGCGCACCTTCGGCCGGGATCGCAGGGTTGAGAGGCCACTTGGCTTTCTGTATTTGTATTTAGATTCTTTTGTGTATTACGGGCTCTTTGAGCATTTTGACCATGCCTAGTGCATGATGGCATTGTATATAAACTTTGATTATTTATATATATGCGTCGGTTTTGGATCAAAACTTGTCATTTGTATTCTACTTTCTTTATTTCCAACTGCTTCGTGTATACTATGATGTATGTATTATATGCTTTCTAGAATGTATGCAATGGAAAACAGATGATGCAAATGTTTGCTTTCTTTTTGTGTTTCATGATGCTGATACATGATTTTGTAGATATATTGTGATCTTAAATCTTAGTTTCTGTGAGCAATTTGGATACCTCATGATTTGTTTTGGCAAAGTGATGAAAATAATCAGTATGATGAATAGATTAACTTGCCCCACTCCTAACTCCACGCAACTAGTAAGATGCGAGGGCTCATCACCAAGAGCCAAGAAGGGCGCAAGTTATGGAATATGGTGAAGTGATAGTGGTGAAAGACAGACGAAGCTTTGGTGGAACCAAATGAAAACTACAAGCTTTATTCTACCTGAATGACTTCATAGTTTTGGATGCAACTTGCTTTGCGGTTTATCCAGACTTAGACCCGTAGATGGCCACATAGTAGACAAAATCTGGGTTTTTAGGATTTTTAACTCTTTTTGGAATTTTGAATATCTGATTCATTCGTTATTGACTCAAAGTTTGAATTGATTGTTTATGACCTTTTAACTTTTACTTTGTTTAGAGGACCCCCTACACTTTGCCCCATGCTACCTGTAAGAAGCATGGGTTTATCACCGTGGGCAAGGCATAGGCGAGTAAGGGCATTTCCATCCTTTCCCAACCCTACGTCACTAGTAAGAGACGCAAGCTCATCACCGAAGGTTGGTGGGGCAAGAAAATGTGTAAAAATAAAATTTTCTGTTTAACCACTTCTTGACGTGTCTCTGTTTGAGTAAGATGTCAAGATATTCTTATTTCCAAAGAGATGTGCATATGGGATAGATGTGACACCATGAAGCTTCTAGAACAGACCATGGGCAAGACACCTATCCTAAGAAGAAATCAAAGCGAGAACGAACTTGCAGATCTTGGTATGGTTACCGTTAGGACTTCGTCATGTCTGATTTATTTGATAAAAGATTCTGAGTTGATTGATGATATCGAAGACGGAGAAGTATGATTAAAGAACTTTATGCCAGAAACATCACGAGTTTGTAATAAATTGCTTTGAGAATAGATTCCTTGATCACAATGTGTGTAAGAACAAGTGGACAAAATGATCCTAATTCTATATGAAGATGCAATGTAGATAGTTATATAGGTAGCGTTACGCTTACGCGCAGTAAACGCTTGAGGTGGAGAGAGAATTGATTGCTTTTCCAAACTCCTCACCTTCTAGCGTGCATAAGAGGTATGCACCATTTCTGTAGTAGTTTGTGACTCGATGCACGGGCCCAACCATTTGGGCCGAATTTCCTTCCTTCGCCGGTCTTCTTATCGATCCATTTGTCTAACCTCGAACTAGGTCACCTTCGTATATGTCACGTTCATAGACTTTTTTGTTATCGCGCTTGGCACATTCGGTCGGCATAGACTCTATGTCGTTGTTCAAAGATCTAACCTAATTTCATCTAGGCTTTCTAATTGAGAAAGACGTGCTTCTCTGTAAGTGTCCTCATCCAGAATCCCTTGTAGCAAAATGCGGAGACTGGGGATTTCAACTTCGAGTGGGAGAACTGCTTCTGACCCAAATACCAGCGAGAAAGGAGTTGCTCCTGTTGGAGTTTTTATTGAGGTTCGGTGGGCCCACAAGGCCGGATATAATTTCAAATGCCAATCCCGCTTGTTTTCTTTCACTGTTTTAAGGAGAATGGCTTTCAGTGTTTTGTTCGTTGCTTCAGCCTGCCCATTGGCTTGGGGATAATATAAGGAAGCCGTATGATGGCTTATTTTGAACTTACTGCATAGCTCACGAACTTCTTCGTTTTTGAAAGAAGTTCCATTATCTGAGATAATGATTTGTGGGATACCGTACCTGCAAATGATTTGGTTCAAAATGAACTTAGCGATTACGGAACCAGGTACAGTTGTAAGAGGCATAGCCTCTACCCATTTAGTGAAATATTCAGTGGCCGTGATTATAAAATTGTGGCCGTCTGTGGACGAGGGAGAGAATTTCCCTATCAAGTCCAGGCCCCATGTAGAAAAGGGCCACGGAGTAGCGATCGGTTGCAAAGCTTGTGCCGGCATGTGGATCTCATGAGAGAACTCCTGACATTTATGACACCTGCGTACAAACTCTATTGTGTCATGTTCTAGAGTGGGCCAGAAATAGCCCATTCGATGTATTTTTCGAGCAGTGGCATGGCCACCGAAGTGGCCTCCACATATACCGCTATGGGATTCATGGAGAATCCTCTTAGACTCTTCTGTGTCAACACACCTTAAGAGCATTCCATCGAATGCTTTCCGATAGAGCACCTGCTCTATAATGACGTATTTAGCTACGATAATGCGTAACCGCCTTCTTTGTTGAGGTGTAGCTCCTTCTGGGTACCTGTGGTCCATGATATAACTAATGATATCAGCGTACCAAGGGCACTCAGATATAGCAGGTCGGGTTTCGACGTAGTATACGCATTCATCTGGAAAGTCTAAGTCTACTAAGTCGCCTCCGTCTAGCGGGTTATCAGCTAACCAATCTGCGATGATTTGCCCTTTAACTGACTTTTGGTTTACAAAAGTTAATTCGAATTCTCCCATTAAGGTTATAAAACGTCCAGCTTTTTTGGACAAGGACCCTTGTGTGAGAAAAGTCCGTAAATGGTCCGTCTTTACTATGACCCTTGTCTCTTGATTTAGCATGTAGTGTCTTAGGCGTTTAGTAGCAAAGACTATGGCAAGACATTCTCGCTCTGCTTGTGTATAGCATGTTTCGTAGTCGAGCAATGTTCGGCTAATGAAATAAATCGCACGCTCTCTTTTGTCATCGTCTTCTTGGGCTAGCATGCAAGCTAACGAAACATCGGTAGCCCGTGAGTACAAAATTAAAGGGCGATCTAGCTTTGGTGGCATTAGCGTAGGCGGTGATAGCAGGAAACGCTTGACTGCATCAAAAGCTTCATTGCAATCTTCAGTCCAATCAATGCTATAGTCCTTCTTGAGTAAATTGTTGATTGGATGAACGGCTAAGCTTAGATCCGGGATAAATCTCCGAATTGCACCCAACTTTCTGAGAAATGATCTGATTCCAGATTCATTCGAGGGTGGGACCATTTCGAGGACAGCCCGAATTTTGGCTGGATCAACATCGATCCCTCGTGACGATATGATGTAACCTAGGAGCTTTCCTCCTGTTACACCGAAGACACATTTCTCTGGGTTTAGGGTAACTCCATATTCTATTAGGCGTGAAAGGATGATGCGGAGTACTTCAGGATGGTCACAACGCTTCTTGGCCTTAGCCAACAAGTCATCTACGTAGGATTCCACGATTTTATGGATTAAATCGTGAAATATGTATGTCATGGCCCGCTGGTATGTAGCACCGGCGTTCTTGAGACCGAATGGCATAACAGAGATAGCAATAGGTTCCCCAAGGAGTTATAAACGTGGTTTTAGCTTGATCTTGCTCGGATATTTTGATTTGATTGTATCCCGAGAATCCATCCATGAGAGACAAGAGTTCAAAACCTGTTGTTGCATCAACAATAACGTCTATGGATGGTAATGGGAAGTCGTCCTTAGGGCAAGCTTTGTTGATATCTCGAAAATCTATGCAGATGCGTATCTTTCCATTCTTCTTGAGAACAGGAACGATGTTAGATACCCATTGGGAGTAGTCAATCGGCTTGATGAATCCTACCGAAGGAGTTTTATTACCTCCTCTTTACCATGAGGGCTACTTTGGGCTTCATGGGTCTTGATTTTTGTTTAATTGGCTTTGCATCTGATCTAGTGACGAGGTTGTGTACCGCAATGTGGGGTGCGACTCCTGTCATCTCTTTGTAATTAAATGCAAATGCCTTTTGATGTTCTTTGAGAACCTGAGTATGTATTTCCACTTCCTCTAGGGTTAACGAAGAACCTAACTTTAGAATTCTTGGTTCATCTTCCATTCCGATATTGACATCGATTGTTTCTTCAATTAAAGAGGCATTACCCTCTTCGAACTCAGGTGGTGCCGGAGGTAGATCTATATCATCCCCGTTTTCCACCACGTATATATTAGGTTCTTTTTGTGAGGGAAGATTCATTACGGGATTTCCAAGTAGGAAGATGAATGCGGGATCGTAGATAAATCTAGCGTGTGATAGGAGAGATGTAGTGCTTTGCAAAGGCATTTAAGTAATCCAAAGTAGCCGCATCATTTCCAACATGGTCAGACGGTGGATTCACTTCCGTTTGAAAGAGGATCCATCATTGTTTTTATTAATGGTTAGTTACGAATGGATACCGTGAAATGAGTATCTTTAGCTCATTGCTTGAGTGAAGCGTGATGTCGAAGTTGCTTTATTGAATCGGCGAGAAGATTTTTCTCTCGCGGAATTGCTTCAATGGATATGAAATCAAACGTCTTGCTTAAATCTAATACAAAGCATTTTTGTAAAGTTGCAAGTGTTCGGCTTTAGTTTCATATACCTCTGAAACTTGGTTTGCCACTAATTGCGAGTCTCCTAAAACTCTGATATTATCGATACCAATTCTTTTGGCTAAGGTAAGGCCAAGGAGGAGGGCTTCGTATTCAGCGTTGTTGTTTGTGCATTCAAAGTTTAATTTAAAAGAGAATGGGAGGACCTTCTCTTCGGGCGAGGTAAGAATTATACCTGGCCCCGCTCCATAATGGCATTTAGCTCCATCGAAATGGAGAGTCCAATACTTAGCCGGGAGTATGGATGTAGGTGTATCTGCTGTGTTTGCACACTCTACTTCTACCATACAGAGATCTTCTGCTGGCAAGGAACCAACACCTAGGGAAAATCCGATACCTACTGAATCGAATGGTAAGAACATTGGTGAATCTTGTTCTATCAACTCAACGATCTTCGCAGTAGTCCCTAATGATACTATTTCTTTAGTTTTACCTTTAGGGGTTGGAATTGTTTTGGCTATGTTGGTAGTTTCAAGATCCGTCGTAGGTATCAACTTTTCCTCTGGCTTTGGGTCAGAGGGTTTGTTAAGTTGGTTTGTTGGAAGTTCGAATTCTGAGTGTATACCTGGTCTTTTCTTTAAATCAGCTAGGTGTACGTCAAACGGCTTTGGATCACCTTTGGCTACAAATACCTTTCCCAGATGCAAGAATCTTACTTCTTGAAATAGCGTGGAAGGGATTGCCTTCATTCGATGTATCCAGGGCCGGCCGAGGATCATATTATAGTTAGTTTCCCGATCTATAATATAAAACTCAGTCAGGATTGTTTTAGGTCCTAAGGTGACCGGTAGTATTATAGTTCCTATCGATGTGGCTTTAAGGCTATCGTAGCCTCTCAAGGTATTTCGTGTAGTAGAACAGTTTGTTTCTCCATATCCCAATTTTTGGAGAAAAGAGAAAGGGACTATGTTAACTGCAGCCCCGTCATCAACCATTGCCCATTTTACATAGTTATTATAAACTTGTACTTGCAAGTGTAGGGCTGGATCGCCTCGGCGTGCGATCTCAGCATCTGTAGGCATTTTACTTATTTCGAATATGAATTCAACATCCCTATCCGCCTGTCCCGGAGGATAAACATCAAAGTCTATATGATTTACTTGCGCTTCTGGTGGTGGAGTGATACTAACTAAATGACCCAAACCTAACGCCTCTAAAAGAGCAGCCCTGTGAGCAGGGGAATTCTTTAGTAAATCAAGGAATGAAATATGCGAGAAGGTTTTTGTTAGATCATTAATTAGATCATAAGCACCCATAGGTTTTGCTATGGTTTCGTTGGATGTTATCTGTTTCCGGCAGTGGCTTGGACTTGGTTGAGAGAAATACTCTCGTGTTCTCGTAATTGCTTCAACGGGTAATTCGGAGTCTAACTCTACTAATCCAACTACCTTAGGTCGTGGTTGACTTCCTAGTTGTGGCGCGACTAACGGATTTAGCGAAGTCGAAGCCTCGTGATCGTTGTTTCCTGTTATTGCACCTTTGTTTGTTCCAGTTGGTTTCAACCTATCGCTATCATGATTTGGGAGTGGATCATTAAAGATTTTGAGAGGGGTATTCTCGAGGGAAAGCGCCCCTGCGAAGGTACTTGCCGTTGGTGACGTAGGATCTGCTAAGAACATATCCATAAAAAATTGTTTTTGTTCATTTGGCAAGCGTTGCATGAATTTGTTGTAATCACGACACGTTCTAGTGTCATGCCCTTGAATTTTATGGAAACCACAATAAGAATTGGGGTTGTAATTCTGCTTTTGTTGGTTTGGTGTGTATTGTGGCCTAAAATTCCGATCAAATCAAGGTTGCCTATTAGAACCAAAGTTTTGTTTTGGTTTTGACTTTGGTTTTGATAACCAAATGAGTTTTGGCTTGGCCCTCGCATGGGATTTCGCCGTTGTTGTTCTTTGTGGATTATTAAAATCCACCGTATTGATCGTCTGGGTAAAATTGTTGTTTCTTTGGTTTGTTTGTGACGGAGTATTAATGACATTTACCCTCTTGGGCTGGTCAGTTACCCCATCTGTTGTTACCCCACGATTTTTGTTAAGGATTTTGGGTCCTTGATTGACGCTTGTAGTGGTTGTAGTATTTTGAGTAGAGGTGATTAACCTCCCGTTTGCTCCATACGTCTTACGGCCACTATCTATTGCTGCTTGATCAATTCGCAGAGCGCTCTCAAGTACCTCGTCATAAGTCCTTAGTGGGAACTTCTGGACTTCTTCCTTCACTTCTCTGCTAAGAGAATGAAGGAATAAATCGCATAGCTCCATCTGATCCATGTTTGGAGCGCTTGCCGAGGAATAAAGGACTGTGCGCCACCTTTGGATGAAATGGGCGACAGACTCGTTATGTTCTTGCTTGATGTGCAAGAACTCCCTGATTCCTGTCCTTAATAGTTTGTTCATGTCAAAGGCCTTGATGAACTCAGACACAAGTTGTTTGAATGAATGTATGGAAGCTTCAGGTATTCTATAATACCAATCGAGAGCGATGCCTTCCAAGGTTTTGGGAAATATTTTAGCAACAACCCCGTCCCAAGGGAGTAATTCTCGTATGGCTGTAGCGTAGGCTTTGATGTGCGCGTTTGGATCTCCTTCACCCTTGAATTTGGGCAAATCGGGCAGAGGCCTTGGAAGCATAACGCTTCTTATGGCGAAATCTAAGGGCTCCTTTAAATATTCTGAATAAGTCCCTATCGCATACGTCTCAACCATTGATGGTGCCTGTTGAGGAGGCGGTGGCGGAACGGGTTGTTGATATGGCGTAATGTACGCGTTAGCAGGGGCATAAGGCAATCCCTGTATTTGAGTAAACACGCCGGGGGATGAGTACATATCCCCTTGTGGTGATTTGGAGTACATGTTTAAGTACGAAGGTGTACTATCCAGGAATGGATTGCTCTGTACTGGACCAGGAGGAACAGTGCTAGCGATAGTGGGTCTAGTTGGCACTTGTTGTGAATATTGAGGAGTCATACCTAACGTGCCTACTCCTGTGAGGAGATCTACTTGGCTAGGATGGTGCGGAGGATTGGAACTCCCTGTTTGTATGATTCTCGAATTTTGACTTGCTTGGGCAAGTTCTAATCCTCTAACCTTTTCTATTAACGTTGAAATGACTTCATTTGGTGAAGTCACGGTACTTTGCCTGAGTGGCGTTTGTTGTGTACCTTGGTGTTGTATAGGCATGTGATAGCCTGTCATGAACTGATTGCTATCCTGCCAAGTTTCTCCAAGAATATTTCCTGTAGAGATATTTTCTTGAAAATGGGTCTCGGGTTGTACTTGTAAACCTCCTATAGGCGGGTACATACCCCGGGAGCGTTGTTCACTCCTAGGATAAGGTATTGATTGTCCATCGTCTAAGACCAAGTATGGATCTGATTGTCTACTAATAGGCGGTCTGAGTAATACCTGAGGAGATGAAGCAGACTCTCCAGTTAATGTCATATTGTTCGAGCCTGAAGGCTCTGTTTGTGTTTGAGCAAGTTGCTCCAACCCCTCTGTTTGGAAGGACGAGTTATATCTAGTCCTTGGTGTTTGTGTTGACAACTGATTAGTTGAATAGTTGTCGCCCCACATTGAGAGTGAGGGTGATGACTGCCTATTCTGTTGGGCGTAGTATGCCTCAAGACCCAAGAGGGGTCTGCCGTATGCATCGAATCCCGACATATTCGGGGGGTATATGAATACCCGCAGAATAATGGGAAGGAGCGAAGGTGATTTGGAGAAGATGAAACTTCTCAAAGAGAAGGTGAAAGAAATGTTTGTTTCACGTTGGGTTCACCAATTTTGTACGTCGGAAAAGCAACAGGTGAGCGTGAGAATCAACAAGTGACTCTTCCACGTACCCGACCTCCCGAGGTCGTGCCGAGACAGCCGGTGTGGGTAGAATGTGCAGGCAAACTAGTTAGGCAGTCTAATGTCTTCGACACGCACTAATGGTATTTGCGAATCTAAGGCAAAGAAGGCCCTTCTAACTTGGACTGGTGTGATAGATCGATCAACAAGGATGATGCAAGGCTCCAATCAATATCGAGCTCTGGCGTGATTCGATCTATGGGTTGTGGGATGCGTGGAAAATGACCCGGGATGGTTTCGTGTATTTCTCCTGATAGGGTCATATGGTGAATATAGTCAACTCTATGGACGATTCTCTGGCCTAGTCCAAAATTCTCTAGCTTCGTTGGCTATTGTGTCTAGTAGGGATAACTGTTGAATGATGAGAGGTGGAATCGAGTAGAGTGAAATACTAATTTACGTAGGCGTGTCTCATGTCTAATTCTCTTATGGGCTCGTTAGGTGTGGGATCTCGTGGATCACAACCATAGACTCTTGGTTGTTGCGGTCCCGTTATTGTCATACGGAGATCAAGTTCGATTCCTACTATCCAAAGTAGTCATAAGCTTTTTCAAAGCTTCTATGTTTAGAACCAACGGTTATGCGATCTTCTCGAATACCTTACGGGTGTTATCGCAACTTGGATTCTTAAGTGGTATCTATATCTACTAGGGTGTCTCCAAGTGTCTACATTGTGTGGAACTAAAGGATCACACTCGAATGTTTGTTCTCTTCGAGCCCTTCTCTACGATCATGTGGGTATTTTCTAGGGTAATCTATAGTTTGGTCGATTTGACCAAAACAGATATGCTTGGTCGTCTTCGATGTTTAACCCTCTCAACTGTGCCCTGATCTGTTGGAAGTCTGTTGTTGTTTGGAAGACTTGTATCCTAAGGTTTTGGTCAATATCAGTTATTGCCACTACGGTATTGGGCTGGGGCACAATTGGCTCGAAAATGTATTCCCTGGGCTCCCTAGGTCCCGTAATTGTCATGCAAAAGCAGTAATGAAACAAACTATAATAAAGTAAAATCTAAGTGCACTTCTAGCATATATAATTTCTTTTTGTATTTTCTGGCAATTTATAAGAAAGCAGCTATTTAAAATATTTAGAATTGACAACTAAACTAACAACGTAAAACAAACAAAATAGCCGATTGTAGCTATTTGTCTGTGCAATTTTGTATATCTATTCTAAACAATGAAATAACTAATCTATCTGCAAGATTCTCGATCCTACCTCAGAAGTGAGGAATGAATCATAGTTTCTCAGAAACTATCAATCCCCACAACCTCCCTGGCAATATCGAGAATAGAAATAACTGAAATAAAGTGATTAACTACTTTGTTTGATAAGTTCTAACTAAAACTTTGAAAGATGGAACCTGGATTTCGCAGAACAGTGGCGAATCCGACGGTGTGTGTGTTCTTGTCCCCTCAGTATGATCTCTTCGTTCTTTGTGCTCACGTGAATCTAGAAAAGTGTGGAATGCTTGCATCAACAGGAATAGATATTTGGATCAATGGACAACCTTCAGAATGCAGACAGAATAGAATGCGGATAGGAGAGGGATAGCGCAAGAGTACAGAGCTTGGCCTATGCAATTCCTAGTGGGGTCTACTACGAATCATGCAACAAAAGCGTCCAGAACCTGAAACTAGTCTGTATGAAGAGCAAAACCTGCAACTTTAATGGCTGCCTAGACTATTCTACTCCAAAACAATAATACTGTTTGCACAAGTTGGATCTGTGGCTTACCAACAGCAACACAAAGCTAAAACAAACCTGCAACAAACTATGCTACCAATCCTAAGCAAACTAAAGGGACACAACACTGAAAACATGAAAGTTGGAGTGAAAATGGTGGCCCAAATAATGTTTGCACTTGCACAAGTTGGATATGTGGCTTACCAGCTGCAACACAATACTAACCAAAGCACTCAATGAGAAAACTAAGAACCCTAAGCAAAGGAAAACTAAAACTGCTATAACAAGAAATTCAAAAGCAAACTTTGGAGCAAAATTCGAGCCAAATTGAGCAAAAGCGAGAGCTAAATTCAGGACAACCGAGAGCTAAATTCAGGGGCCAACCGAGAGCTAAATTCGGGGCCATTTGCATGTGCACAAACCATGCATTTATAGGAATCCAAACATCCAAAAATCAAATCCAAACTGAACTCTTAAACATTAAACAAAAGAAAAACACTATTCCAGGGGACCAAAAACATTAATGCATGCTCAAGTCGGCAAGAAAAGCTGGTGAGTCGTGATATTTCACGCGGGTCGCGTCAAAAGAGCGTTTTAGAAAACGCACACAGGACCGCCCGTCCTGCTCGGGCGGCGGTTCTGAGACAGGCCGCCGCCTGTTGGCGGCGGCGTTTCATCAAGACCAAAAATCCAAGAAAAGAGGGAAAAATAGGGGAAAAAAATCACGCGGGGCTAAGCGGGGCATGCGGGATGTTAACGCATATCTGTAAAGCTTCTCTGGATCCCGAACACCTTGCGAAGAGACCTGTATCATCATCGGGGCACTTATTACATCGTTCGCAAATGACAAGTACCTTACAATTTTGAGTACGTACTGGTAACCTCTACTACTTGGTGGTTGGGGGTGAGGCTCTCATTCTTGTTCTATATGTAGATGACTTGTTTCTTACAGGTACACTAGGGCTCATAGAGGATTGCAAGAGGGACCTTGTAGAAGAGTTCGAGATGAAGGATTTGGGACTCATGCACTATTTTCTAGGCATGGAGGTGTGGCAGACAGATGGAGAGATTTTCCTTGGTCAAGGGAAATATTGCATTGAAATCTTGAAGAGATTCGAGATGGAGGATTGCAAAGCCATGTCTACACCTATGATCACTAATTGGAGGAAGATAGATACATCTAAGGACAAAGATGTAGATCCCACCTTATATAGGCAGTTAATTGGTTCGCTCATGTATTTGGTCAACACCAGGCTGGATATAGCATTTGCAGTAAACTCTCTTAGTCAGTTCATGGTTGAGCCAAAGAGAGTGCATTGGACAGCGGCTAAGCATGTGTTGCGTTATTTGCATGGTTCAGTTGAGTATGGGATCAAATATGTTCGAGGTGAAGGAATCAAGTTGATAGGCTATACTAATGCAAATTGGGCAGGCAATACAACAGACAAAAAGAGCACTTCAGGGTGTTGTTTCAGTTTAGGATCAGGAGTTTTTTCTTAGTTCAGTAGGAAGAAGAAGTATGTGGCTCGAGTTCATCGTAAGCGAGAATACATTGTAGCTAGCATGGCAACATGTGAAGCTATATGGCTTCGGAAGTTGCTAGTGGCCTTGTTTGGTCAGAAGGTTGAGACTACTGTGATACACTGCGACAATCAGAGTTGCATCAAGTTGTCTGAGAATCCAGTGTTTCATGATAGGTCTAAACATATAGATATCAGGTATCACTTCATCAGGGATTGTGTACAACGAGGTATTGTTCAGCTACAATACATACCTACAGAGGAGCAGGTAGCAAACATTCTGACTAAGGCATTGGGGAAGGCAAAATTTATCTTCTTCAGAGATAAGATGGGTGTCGTGTAGAACAGCTTCCTCGCTAAGAGGGAGTGTTAGTTTGTTAGCTTGGACAGCTATTTGTCCATTTGCTAAGATTAGATAATAGTTATCTTATTGTTGAGAATGAATTAATTATTTTCTAATTATTGATTTCCTTTAGTGACACCTTGCAACCAAATTTGTTATGGTTGTTAAGTTGTTATGTATCTCAACCGTCGATTGAGAATCGATCCGGCCGTTGGTTTTCAATGAGAGTACTATAAAAGGATTCCATTGGTTTTTGGAGTACACAAGTTTTGGAGAAGCATTTGCAGTGATAGCAAACAGTCTTGCAGTGTTAGCAAGGGCGCAGTGATAGCGTTGGGGATAGCAGTGGGGGAATATCAGAGGGAGAAGTTGGGAGATTGTCGGAGTTCTGCCAGTAAGAGGCAAGGAATCTTTATATCTCTTAATTTGTTGAAGTTAATATAATTCCTCATCTATAGAACTGGTTTTCCCTTAGGGTTTTTCCAGGGAGAATTTATCTCGAAAAATATTGTGTTCTTTGTGTTACGCATTTCTTTCCGTATTATTATTAGTGAAGTTGCAGTTGTGTTATTTTTCGATATTAATCGTAAATTAGTTTTCGATAGTTAAATAATCTTTTAAAATAGGAGATTAATAATCGGATCTATGCAATAGAATTTTTACAAATGGTAGTCCCTACATACACTTTGCCAATTTTTCTATTTTTCTAATTCATCATATTTCCGATCCAAGTCATTAAGCATCATATCTACCATTATTGCCTCTAAATTAGCGGCGGTTCACATATTCAAAATGTCTTAGTTCTTATGAATGGTATGGGAGAGGGGCCAATAGGTGAACAAGGTCCAATAGTTGATATGACTATTGATCACACAATACCCAATAGTTGTCATAGTACTATGTAGTAGTAATTTATTTTTGACATAATAATTATGTAGAGTAGCCAATCACATCATGACATGTAAGACCTTTCACCCATGTACAAGTACAAAAAAGTCAATGTTCAAGCAATTTCACCTATATTCAAGTATTGGTTTCCACCATGGTTGTAGCATTTTCACATATATTATTTTAAATCAATTCAAAATATGGTTTTCCCTCCAATTGAACATTCCAAACAAAAAATATAAGTTAACACAAATCTAAACTACATATTAGTGAAAAAATCACAATCCCATATCATAAACAATTGATTTTGTGGACCCCTTAACTTAGGGTGTACCACTACTGGCCCCTCTCCCCTCGCGACAAGAACGAATCGCCATCAAGATTTTCAACAGTGCCGCATACGCCGCCACATGAAAATCAGCCTTGATATTCGGATCAACCAGATTTGGTCGGTTAAACAGTTTGAATTGGATTTGGGATGGATAATGCTCTCCGGTCTCCACAAACTCGACCGACATTTGCCGCTGAACCGTTCAACGCATCGTCATGGCCAATATTTTGCTCCCCATTCATTTTATCCGGCTCAACTTCCTCGACCCATCCACACTCATTTAATGATTAGGTCTCGAAAGTTTGAGCTTCCACGTGAGCGAGTAGAATTTCTATGTCGGGATCTCCGCCTCCCGAGTCTAGGAATCGTGCTGGCTCCTTCCCGAATGCATCTCTACTGAAATTTGTCCTTTTCTGTTCACATCATTTTTGTAGTTTTTCCTTTATCTATTCGCAGCTCAGTAGGAGTGTAGGGTTTTTATTGTCATTCCAACCATAGATTCTGTGTCCTACCATCCTACACTTGCTCAAAAACACCGGTGAATCTTAAAATGTAAGCTTCTATCTCCATACGCCATCGTGAGATTCCGGGTTAATGGCCTTCCAGGGAGATGAACCCGAGAGAGATATTGATACACATTCTTGCTGCTTATGAATCGGATCTACCGGCATATATTGTAGATGGATCAAGAGCAATCAACTTCTCAATTGATTTAGCTATTCTAACTAACACATCCACTTCCCAAAATTCCAAGGGCAGCTTAGGAGCTTGATCCAAACAGACACGTTGTCGTGTGTGGGTAACAATTCCCATTTTCAAGTGTACTTAGAGAGAGTTGTTCTCTCATAAAACCAAGGCCCGGCTTGCATAACATGGTTCATATCTTCTTCCTTGGAAAAATCGAATAGGAAGATTCTCTCTAACAGAGCCAATATAGAGATTTTCTCGAGAGTCTTCCATTTCCTCGTGATCTAGCTTCTTACTTGGTCAATATTTTTGTTATCGCAATGAAACATCCTATCAATGCAAATCTATATCTTTCGCTCATTCTATCCACAATAGTATTCGAGACCTTGAGCCATGGAAATTTATGTTTCCATATCAGATATATTCTTTTGCCGACTCCTACTGGTTATTTTAGAAGATCTTAGTAGCCCAAGAGTGCTCCTCGTGTACTGTTTGACACCCTCCTCTTGCAGCCCTTTCACCATCAATATCAAATATCCTATTCTTGAATTACTTGGGAAGAAAAAAATTCATATCATAGTATTTTCCAAGTACTCTTTAGAGCATATCTCATGGTATGGAAGGTTGAAACAAATATGGAGTATTGGCGTAAAAAATTAGAAAGTGTTGACAAGATCAATTGGCAATCGATTTTCTCAACTCCCGACAACAATAATCTAGTGTGGAAAAACATAGAGAAGAAAGTCTCTGTGGGTTTTAAAAAATTAGGAATTAATCCTAGTAGTTCGTTCTCCAACTCATGAGCTCTCATGTCATCTTATTTTCCAAACATATCGTTCATATTTTTGTAGGCTCCATCAGGTTTGTGCAAGACTCGAATATGGAAAAGAAAGTCGAGAGAGATGAAAATATAGAGAAGACCCAAGGCTTCATCACATAAGTTAAATCAACTAGATTTTAAGGTTCATAAGTTGGTTCTTTTTCTACTCCCACAGGTGATGCATAAACATCATTTACCCTATAATGGCATAACCATTTTAGATCTCAATTCATACATATTAAATGGAATCAACAAGGGTACATAAAGAGCATCCATCGTGAAGAGAGAGAAAGAGAGAATGCAAAAATAAAATAAGCGAGACAACCCCCATAATAATATTTTTACCCCCATATTTGTGGCGCTTTATAGTTTAGTATGTTGATTAAAATCATATTTGAATGTGCGTCGAGAAACAATCCATCACTATCCTTAAAATTGACATAAAAACATGCAAGTGTGGAGGCCACAATTAATTTTTGCTGATCACAATTGTTCGAATCTGCAAGAAAGTACAAAAGCGAAGTAGAAACAAGACAAGGGGTGAGAAAACTAGTTCTGTGTGAGAAACAATGTCTCACATCGCAATAAAATATCATTTTTTTCAAGGTTGTGGAAAATGTGCTCACTAGCCCACAACCAATGATAATAGTGATACAAGGAAGAAACAACTCAAAAACGAGTCCAAAAGCCTCTAGAACGTAAGTTAATCCTTAAAAAATAGGGCCCCCAAAATGACACTACATACGTCAAACACAAATTAGTGGCGAAAAATGTCCAATAACACAACTTAGATAATTAATTTTATTATTTACAAATAATTGAAAATTAAAGGAAATTTAGTTAGCAAAGAAACATAAACATCCTTATAAAACTGACCTACGTAATTAAATTTCCTCATTTTAAAGAAAATGTCTTACTTAGATTAATTAAGGCTAGACTAAAAATTAATGTAATCTAAGCTTTCAAAAATAAACTAAATTTTAATAATTTAACATAAGTTTGGATTAAAAACATACTTATGTTTTTAAAAAAAAGTGTGTGTGTGTGTAAAGGATGACGGATTTAAAAAAACAAAAGGAATGAAAGTTTGTTTAAAAGGTCATAGGAGGTTGGAAAGGTAGCCACATGGAGGAGTAGGGCTTGATGCAGAGCCATGAGGGTATCGTGATGAAGGAGGAGGGCTCGGGATGGTGGATACAACTTAGAAAACATGGCAAAGGAGGTAGTGATTGAATAGGAACGAACATGATCGCTAGAGCTGACCTAGGACACAAGGCTCAATGGAGAAGATAATTATACACATGCACTAACAGGATAGAACTCAACATGAGGAAGGAAGTATGCAAGTGGTTGGAATGGAGAGCAGGGTAGAGGACCAAAAGGGTTGAGATGGCTAAGTTATAGACTAGGACAACCGAACAAGGGTGAGGGTATCCACGGTTCATAGGGTGGAGCCAAGGTTTACAAGGAGAGACGGGGTTGGGGAGACCTATGCACGGGAAGGATAAAAATGGTTAGGCATGGGAAATATCGACAAAGCATGAGACCAAGATTTAACAACATGGGTAGAGCCACAAACAAAGATGGTATCTAAACTATTTTATTAACCAAATGGAAGTGATCCTAGCAAGCAAGTATATCGAGATGAGAGGAGGGCTCGTCGAACCACCAAAACAAGTTGAAAGGACCCAACCTCATTAAGCTTGTGAGGGAGCTCATTGAGCTCTATAGGGCTCAAACAAGCTAGGAGAGAGGACGAAAGGTGATAGAAGGGGTGCTTGAGATGTAGGAAAAATGGGAGAAAAAAAGATGGAGAGAAATTTTCAAGTTGAAAAAAATCATATGTTTGATGAAAATATCAAATAAACAGCAACAATAAATACCTCCAAAACCAATTTTCACCAAAGATAGCTAAAACTACCTAAGTTTAGCTAGAAAAGCCTTGAAAATTCCAAAAGCACAAAACCCAAAAAATAGCACAAACTCCAAAAAATAGAAATGTTAATCCAAATCAGCACAATTCAAAAACTTATTAAAAACATGAACAAGAAGTAATGAGAAATGAAATGAGAGGAAATTAACAACATATTAATATGAGTGCATGTTTAACAAATCAAAACTTTGATACCATGCACGATTATATGCAAGGATCATATATCAACCCATACACATAAATCAACCCATACACATAAATAAGGTTGCATGCAATGAAAACAAGCAAGCTCCAAGTAATCATAGAGTGTAAAATTGAACAAAGAGATCATGCATGGAAAAAACAAGGATACTCATTCTCATATGTCAAAAAGAGGGTACATATAGGATTGCTTGTAACTCTCATTCATGGAAAATCATTCCCTCTATGAAGGAAAGAGGAGTTACGATTCCCAAGATGGAATTTAAATCCTATGATGACAATGAGACATATGAAAATGACATATTATTTGATGGAACTTGTCATATGTCATAAAAATCATATGACCTATGATCTTACGAGTTATCACCAAATCACAACACCCCTATGTTTATACAAGCGCATATACTAGAAATCATGGTGTGATTGGATAACATGGTTATTATCTCTAAGTTGTGGGACTTGCTACTTGAGATAGACCTCAAGAGAAAGTGGTTCTTGCTCCTAAACTACACTCCGCCACAATCTACTCTAATGCGGGGGAACTAACTATTCTAATCTAAATTTCCAAGGGACCAGGGAGAGAGAATGCATAAAATGAAAGCCTACACTACAGCGGTGATACACCAGAAAAGGAGGGTGTGAGAGTAGTCTTCAAATGCGTGAGATACAGAAGCAAAGTGCACACTAGAAGGGGTGATGACAGTTCTCCATAATCTAGAAAAATGCATTTTACAACAATATTTCAAACATACACAATGATAATGGATCCCTACAAGAACATAATAATAGACACAATATTCTTGTAATCAAGGTTAAAGGGGCAAGAAGAATGCAAGAAAACACAACAGGGGAAGATACATCCACAAACTTGTATTTTATTGCTTCCTGATATGCACAGTTCAATCGGTTACAAGATAAGGGCTGGATCACCATGCAAGGAGTCCACAACAAGGTCCTGCAACACATTGGCTTCACAAAGCAATTTTGGCAAAGTTTTGCTACAAAAACTACCTCCTCTTACAATGAACCCAACACTCCCATTTATAGAAAAAATGAGAAGAAAGAGAGAAGGGAAAATGGAAATCCCGAAATATGTCCTTCAACCACTTGTATGAGGCATTAAATGGAGAAAAATGATTGTATATTACTTGAAAAAGGCTCCCCATACTGTCCCAGGTGCTGCAGCAGAGAAAGAATGATGACCATGCCTCTTAATTGCACTCCCAACTACCAAATAAAACATTGTTATGAACCCGGCCACATTTTATAAAAAATATCCATCAATATCTCATAAAATATGGAAATTTCTTGATTTCTATGTGTTGGGCTCAGAGCCACGATTCCAACGGTACCAATTTTGTGTGATTTCGTTGAGAAATGCAAAAGTTATGGCCTTCTGAGTGCGGGCAGCTATTTTGGGTCTGGCAGGCGTTTTCTGTCATTTGACGGGAATGAGCATTAACTGACTGGAGCCGAATATGTTTCTTTTAATTAAATATATCTACCCTTATTAAAAATAAGAAATCTGGTGGCGTAGAGGATGTTGTGCTCATTCCAAAAAGTCCAATTTTGTGAAAATCGGAGCTCGGAGTCAAAAGTTATGGCCGTTTGAAGTTCACGGGTCAAATGTTGACTTTTCTTCTTTGCCTTCGGCCATTTCAGCTTTTCGCGTCCCACACATACTTTTGTCCTGGCTGTCCGGACATATCTCCCGCATCGGCCGATTCGGGCTTCCTTGTCTCTTTTGCGGCCTTTTCACCTTTTCGCGTCCCACGCGTCCCTCGCGTACTTTTGTCCCGGCTGTCCCGAACGAAAATCTCCGAACTGCCCGAAATGGACCGTCTTTCGGCAAATCGGCCCGTCCCACGCGTACTTTTTTCCCGGCTGTCCCAAACCGCGAAACAAAAGACTTAGATGATTTTTATTACCTTCAGCTGTTTCGGCTTTTCGCGTACTTCACGTCCCGAACGTCCCATTGTCCAGCCATGACGGGAAAAAATGTCTGACTTAGCCGATTTTCTTTTCATTTTGGCCCCAAATTCCGGTACGACGAACCTTCGTATGACCCTTGCTGGTATGATCCAAACCCTTCAGACCCGAAATTCTTTAAAACAACCCTGTAACCTTATTTTTTGCATTTTTTCCATTTTTTCCAACTCGTTGGGATTTCTTCTTGGATGGGAGAGTTAGAGAGAAGCCGAGGGGGCCCCAAAAACATGATTTCGGGCCTTGAATCAATCTACTTGCTCGGGACTGAAAATTTTGATGCATGTTATCAAGATTACCTTGAGGGTGAATTTTGGATAACAATTTTGGCGACTTCAACGGGGTTATCACTGCAGGATGAAGAATGGCCAACTGCATGTAGCAATCCAATGGGCATGGAGTCTATTTGATAATCTCTCAGCTGATCTGAAATTTGAAAACTTGTATCTTTGAGCCATTGAAACATTTGTTGAGTTGGTTCTCCTGTGGCTGCAAATTCTTTTCAGGAGCTCGATGAACTGCAAACATGCACATACTAGAAGCAATAGGACATGTGCACAAGCACTTAGGGAAATAAAAACTACTCTAACAAGTAATACAATGTGCATAAGCACTTAGAGGAATGGAAATTCTAAATTAATATTTACAAGGGTGAGAAGCTATCTTTCTAGTAGCAGCGTTTGAGATAGATCCCATTGACTGGAATCTGTAACTCTTCACCATCCAACTTAGCCAGTCGGAAGGCATTGCTACCTTTGCATTCAATGATCATGTATGGGCCACTCCAAATGGCATCAAATTTGGAATGCCTTCCCGGCTTTGCATGATCTGCATCCCATTTCAACACTAGATCTCCAATTTGGAAGGTTCTAGCCTTGGCTTTCCTATCAAAAGTCTTCTTGATCAAGGCTTGATCCTTCTCTATTGCCTGAGCTGCATGTTCTCTAATTTCTTGGAGTTCCATTAATTCTGCATATCTAACCTCCATGGGTTCAAACTCATCCAGTTCCAATTGTTTCATGAGTTCCAATGCTGGCAACTCGAGTGATATAGGTAGAACTGCTTCTTTCCCATACACAAGCTTGTATGGAGAGCTTCCTGTAGACCTCTTGGGTGTGATCCTATCAGCCCATAGGGCTGATTTGAGCTTTGCATGCCAAGTTCTTTGATTTTCATCTAGAGTCCTTCTGATGATTCTTAGTAGGTTCTTGTTCGTAGACTCGGCTTGGCCATTACCTTGAGGGTAATAATTCGATGAAGTGCTGAGATACACACAATTCTTGACAGCCCATTCAGTGATCTTTGTGCCAAGAAATGCCAATGCATTGTCCGATATGATAGTGGTAGGGGGAACCAAACCTCGTGACTATCCCTTCATAGAAATCTAAGATATTGGACTCACTTGCCTCTTTGAGTGCCACTGCTTCGGTCCACTTGGTGAAATAATCCGTTGCTGTAAGTATCCACTTGTGGCCTTGACTTGAATTGGGATTGATAACCCCAATGAAGTCCAATCCCCATTGCATGAATGGCTGATTTACTGAAATTGGATGAAGGGGCAGCGCTGCTAACCTTTCTTTCCCTGTGAAGAATGCACATCTCTTGCATTTCTTGACCCATGAGTAGCAATCATTGAACACAGTAGGCCAATAGTAACTAGCTTTCATGATTTTGAGAGTTGTTACTCGTGGAGCAAAGTGGCCTCCTGCTTCCCCGTCATGGAACTCGTGTAAGATCTTCTCAACTTGACATGTTCCAATGCATCTTAATAGAACACCATTGATGTCCTTCTTGAACAAGATACCATTAATGAGTACATATGGGATGGCTTGTAATCTAAAGTATCTCCTCTTTTCCTTGCTTATTTCTGGAGGGCACAAGCCTCTTTGGAGGTAATGCACCAAGTCTTGAGTCCAACATGGAATGGGTGCATCATCAGTTGGTTGTTCTTGATCATTCTGTAGTAGTAGGACAACATCTTCTTCACCTTTTGAGCCATCTGGTTGTTTGGAAGCGAGTTGCTCACACAAACCTTTTCCATGAACTAGCTTGGTCACTTTGATTTCAATATCATATTCCATCACCCGAGTGATCCAACCTACCCTCTTCTCATTCAAATCCTTGTTTAGGAGAAAGTCAGTTGAACATTGTTCGAGACCAAGTGTCCGAGCTTCTTCAAGAATGAGACACCAGCAAGAATTCTATGGGCTATTTGAATCTTATTGTTCGAGACCAAGTGTCATCGAACTTCTTCAAGCTCCCGATGACACAAGGCATGCTTTTCATATGAAAGAATACTTTATTTCGTAATCTTCCAAGGTTTGATCAAGAATGCTATGGGCTGCTCTCAACCTAATGCAGACAAGCTAACTATTCTAATCTATTTAGGGACCAGGAGAGCGTTAAGATAGCCTGAGATTGTATCGACCCTCCAAACGCATACAACATGAAGTCCTTTGAAAAGTACTGGGTTGATAAGAGTTGGAGCTTGTGATATGCATGCATTGATGTTTTCAAAACTCTCTTTGCCTTCTGAGGACTGTCCATTTGAATGCAATTTTGTGACTCTTCTTCAACATCATTGTTAAAGGATTCACAAGAATAGCAAAATTAGGCACAAATCTGCGGACAAATTTTATCCTTCCAAGAAGCTTTGAAGAGATTTCTTGTAGTGTGGATTCCAACGATGGAAGTGTTTGGATGGCTTCAACCCTTTCGGGATCAATTGTTAGCCCTTCCCTAGAGATGATGTGGCCCAACAATTTGCCTTCGTGTGCCAAGAATATACACTTATTTGGATTCAACGACACTCCAAACCTTACACACCTAAAACACTTGTCCTGGAGGTGAAAGAGATGGTTTCTTTACATTCTTTGAGAAGACAGGCTGATATCATCTAGGTATACCAGCACTATATTGTTGATTAAGCCTTTGAACGCCATATCCATAGCTCGTTGAAATGTTGCTTGGAATGTTGCTCCCAGCATTTGTGATGTCCCAAATGGCATCTTCTTGTAAGCATACGTGCCCCATTTCGTAGTGAAGGTTGTCTTGAATTGATCTTCTTCCTTCACCATTATCCGATTATAGCTCGAATATCCATCTAGTAATGAAAACCTTTCTACCAACCAGCTACAACCTGTAATATTTGTTCCATTGATGGAAGCGGATAATGATCTTTGAGTGATGCTCTATTTAGATTGTGAAAGTCCACACACAATCTTATTTCTCCATTTCTCTTTCTTCACCATTACGGGCACCTAGGTTTGCAACCCAACTTGAGTGTTTGATGGGGAAGATGATATTTCTCTTTTCTTACGGCCTCAATAAGAAGCTTAACTCTAACTCTTTTCTCATGAGAGGTTCGATATGGGGATTCATTGGCCTTTGCTTTTCTTGAAAGGCTTGGATTCAGATCCACTCAATAGTATGTTGTGCCAACTTTGGGTTAAAACCTCTTAAATCTTTGTAAGTCCAAGCAAAGACATCTGGGAACTCTTGACAAAGCTGAACAAAATCAGATTTCTCTTGTGGAGTACTTGCTTTGCCAATTTTCAATGTCTTGCCTTCATCTACTAAAATGGGCTCTGAATCTTCACCCTTTACTTGAATGTTTGCTTTCTCTTTCCGGAACTCGATCATTCGGGTTAAAGATTGACTCCAAGGTTATGAGGCCTTTTGTAATTTGTTAGTCCTCAACTACACCACTTGGTCACCATACCGCTGCTCCAACTTATCTTGATTTCTAGCGGAGAACTTAGCTTCTTCTTGTAGGAAATTAACAATTTGCTGATCATTCTCGAAGACTTTCCAACTTGTGTTGTTATCCAAACAGCTGGTCTCACAACCACTTTGATATGAGGCTGAGATTTTTCACTTTTGATACTTTCTACAACATCAAACGCAACCCCAATTGCTGCCAGTCTTTCACTGCTTCATTCTTTTTCCTTGGGATGGAATTGATGCTAAAAGCTTCAAAATCTTTAATAAGATCCCATACCCGATTTTTGTAGTTCTTCAACAGATCATTCTTGGCAACATTTTTTCCTCAAACTTGGTTCACGATCAGCTCGCTATCACCAAATACTTGAAAATTCTTGATGTCTTTCTTCTTTGCCCAGTGCAATCCGTGAATTAAGGCTTCATACTCAGCTGTGTTGTTTGAGCAAGAAAACTAAAAATGGAAGGCTGAGTAATACTTTGTACCTTGTGGTGAAACGAGCATAGCTCCTCCTCCTGCACCTTGTCTACTCCTTGACCCATCAAAGAACAATTGCCATACTTCATTCTCGTCCTTATGATCTGGCTTGGTGATGCTAGGGAGAGGTTGATTCTCTTCGTGTAAACAATAACTCCTAGCTCGGATTCTTCTATTTCTTTATAAGGATCAAAAGCATGCACCTTTCTTGCCCATTCATCAAGAGTCAAATCTGGGATGCTTCCAACCTTGGTGTCAGCTTCATCAGTGCTTGGATAATCTTCTTGATCAAACGTTGAACAGATTGGTATTGATTTGGCTTGGAGTGTGAGGTTCAACGTGAAAGTTTGCAATAGGTTCAGATCTGATTGTGGCCTTAGTTCCATATCTTGTTCTGAAAAACATGTGTGACCAATCAGCAGATAAGTAACCTCCAATCTTAGCTGTGAAATCCCTTGACAAACATAGGGAAAAGAGTGGTGGAAGATCTATCACTGAGATATCTTGCAAAACAACAACGTTGGGGCATGCATGCAAGGTAAGGCTCAGGTTTTTAATCACTCCCACTGTTGTCACCGCTGTCCCATCTAATTGCACTACTCCTTTGGATATGACTTCATATTGAAGCCCCAATTGATCAGCTATTTGCTTGGGCATTACTGAACTACTTGCCCCGAGTCAATCATGCAATTATGTACCAACTTGTCTCCTATGATCAATGAAACATAAAATGGAGGGGGCTTCAACATTTTACCTTGCTGTCCTCCATGATTTCCTTCAGGCTGGGCAGCATTTGTGAGTACCTTCTCTTGCATTTGGACCTATTGATTTGAAGTTGACCAATCCTTCATGGCATCTTATAGCAAATCTCTTTCACCGGGATGGATAGTGATTCCCACATTGATATGTTTACATTTGTCTTCTTCATCTGACCAATGATGTTGAATGGGGATGAAGCATCCCTCTGCTGTCCTCTAGCTTGCACATTCATTCCTTGCAAATGAGTGGCAGCAACTGGCATCTGAGTTGGTTTAGGAGCTGGTTTGGGTGCTCCTTGCATGTTTGGAACTACATTTTGTTTGCCAAATGGCTTGTGGAGTGGTAGAAGGTTGTGGATTACTTGAAGCCAATGGTTGTCCTTCACCCAAATTTCTCCTTTTTGACCTTGTGTTGGCTGCAACACTTTGAGACATTGTTTGATTCATACCACAAAAGTCTTCGGCCTGCCAATTTACAAGTGTGCTATCATTTGGAGCTGGTTGTTGCTGGGATGTTTCTTGTTGTTGGTTATGTCCTTGAATCCCTTCACCCTCCACACCAGTTGTTGTTACCATTAATGCTTGATTTAGGGCACCATTGAAGCACATAGACTAGTTGTGAGGTTCATTGCATGGGAAACACCAATCGTACTCTTGAGCTATGTTGTTTTGCACTGGCACTAATGCCTTAGAGGCAGATATAACATTGGGATTATAGGGCTGAAATGGTCTCTTGGCGGGAGGCCTTGCTTGATTCTTGATTTGCAGCTGGATTGGGTGGTCTTTGAGGCTGATATGGCTGCTGTTAGGTTGAGCTTGAGGCTGATAAGAAGGCCTAAAACTTTGGGCTTGCTACCTCTTGAGTGTAACCAGCTCATTACCTAAATTTTGCAATTGCTTCATGACTTCTTGAAGTTCATTTGAGGCACTAGAAGATGAAGTAGAAGCTTCACTTGAATTCTGATTTCTAGGAGTGGGAATAGGAGCTAAAACAGGCACTTGACTAGTACTTGGGCTCTCTAAACTTGGATATAATGGCATTGGAGGCCTAGGAGCTAGCTTTCCAGCTTGAATCAAATAATTTTCAGCTCTAATGGCAATGCTATAAGCAACAGGGATAGTTGTGCCTCCCATGGATTGAATCAACATAGAAATATCAGAATTTAAAGCTTTAAGGTAATATAGAAAAGCACCTTCTGTTGCTGGCCTTACTGCCACTGGAATCCTCTCCCAAGTCCTTTGAAATCTGAAGTTGAAGTCAGTCAGCTGCTCATTGGGAGCTCTCTTGATAGTTGTTAATTGTTCTAAAAGGGACAAGTTATCTCCCTTCTCTCCAACTGCTCATGGAGGGCTATACATAGCTGGTTCCAATTTTGGATAGAGCCTGAAGCAAGACTCGGAACCATTGCAAAGCCTTCCCTTTGAATGAAGATGCCAATAGTTTGACAGCAACTTGCATCTCATTAATCTCATGGATTGCACAAATATTAGCAATGTCCTTGACATGATCACCAGGAGTGGTCTGATTTTCTCCAGTAAAGTATGGAATGTTCTTCAATGCTGCAACTGGGATTGGATTTTGTGCATTGAGAGCAAGTGGGCTGCTGCCAGTGAAATTGACATATGGATTTGGTTGTGCCATCCTGATTGGTCGAAGAACTCTTGTTGATTGGATGAAAGGCCTACTAGGTGGAGGTGTTGACAAGGTTCTATTAGGTGGAGATGGAGATCTTTGAGCTCTTCTTCCCCTTCTTTCTCTGCCTAGAGATAGGTGTAGATAAACAAACAATCCTTCCTCCCTAGTTCTTGACCTGGTCTGTATTCTTCTCATAAATTTTGCCAGGCTTGGACTGCTGAAACCAACGGATTATGCCTCTTTTGGAGTCGCAGATGTGTAATTTCAAAGCTCCTTCAAAGTTGGAACTTACAACAAGTGCACATCGATCTTGTTGCAATGAAAGTGAAGACCTCTAAGGTCCCACTGGGTGTGCCAGAACTATTATCACCGAATCACAACACCCCTATGTTTATACAAGTGCATATACTTGAACTCACGGTGTGATTGGATAACATGGGTACTATCTCCAAGTTGTGGGACTTGCTACTTGAGATAGACCTCCAGAGAAAGCTAGTTTCTTGCTCCTAAACTACCTACCACAATCTACTCTAATGTAGGGGAACTAACTATTCTAATCTAAATTTCCGAGGGACCGGGAGAGAGAATGCATGAAATAAATCCTACACTAGCGGTGATACACCGAAAAGGAGGGTGCGAGAGTAGTCTTCAAATGCATGAGATACGAAGCAAAGTGCACACTAGAAGGGGTGATGACGAGTTCTCCATAATCTAGCAAAATGCATTTTACAACAATTTTCAAACATACAAATGATAATGGATCCTGCAAGAACATAATAATAGACACAATATTCTTATAATCAAGGTTAAATGGGCAAGAAGAATGCAATAAAACACAATAGGGGAAGATACATCCACAAACTTGTATTTTATTGCTTCCGATATGCAGATTCAATTGGTTACAAGATAAGGGCACGGATCACCATGCAAGGAGTCCACAACAAGGGCTGCAACACATTGGCTTCATAAAACAATTTTGGCAGAGCTTTGCTACAAAAATACCTCCTCTTACAATGAACCCAACACTCCCATTTATAGAAAAAATGAGAAGAAAGAGAGAAGGGAAAATGGAAATCCCGAAATATGTCCTTCAACCACTTGTATGAGGCATTAAATGGAGTAAAATGATTGTATATTACTTTCAAAAGGCTCCCCATACTATCCTAGGTGCTGCAACAGAGAAAGAATGATGACCATGCCTCTTAATTGCACTCCCAACTACCAAATAAAACACTGTTATGAACCCGGCCACGTTTTATAAAAATATCCATCAATATCTCATCAAATATGGAATTTCTTGATTTGCTATGTGTCGGGATCGGAGCCATGATTCCAACGGTACCAATTTTGTGCAATTTCGTTAAGAAATGCAAAAGTTATGGCCTTCTGAGTGCGGGCAGCTATTTTGGGTCAGCTGGCAAAGCGTTTTCGTCATCGACGGGAATGAGCATTAACTCATTTGGAGCCGAATATGTTTCTTTTAATTAAATATATCTACCCTCATTAAAAATAAGAAATCTAGTTTTCGTGGCGTAGAGGACGTTGTGCTCATTCCAGAAAGTCCAATTTTGTGAAAATTGGAGCTCGGAGTCAAAAGTTATGGCCGTTTGAAGTTCACGGGTCAAACGTTGACTTTTCTTCTTTGCCTTCGGCCATTTCAGCTTTTCGCGTCCCCACATGTACTTTTTTCCCGGCTGTACTAGACACATTCTCCCGCATCGGCTGATTCGGGCTTCCTTGTCTCTTTTGCAGCCTTTTCGCCTTTTCGCGTCCCACGCGTCCCTCGCGTACTTTTTGTTCCAAATTGTCCCTGGGCGAAAATCTCTCGAAGCGCCCGAAATGGACCATCTTTCGGAAAATTGGCCGATTCGCGTCCCACGCGTACTTTTGTCCCGGCTGTCCCAAACCGCATGAAACAAAAGACTTAGACGATTTTTATTACCTTTGGCTGTTTCAACATTTTGCGTACTTCGCGTCCCGACGTCCCAATTGTCCCGCGGACCACCTGGGACAAAAATGTCCAACTTAGCCGATTTTCTTTGCATTTCGGCCCCAAACTTGGTACGACGAACCTTGTACCCGCACTAGTACTACCCGAACCCTTCGGACCCAAAATTCTTTAAAATGACCCTGCAACCTTATTTTTTGCATTTTTTCCATTTTTTCCAACTCATTGGGATTTCTTCTTGGATGGGAGAGTTAGAGAGAAGCCGAGGGGCCCCAAAAACACGATTTCGGGCCTTGAATCAATCTACTTGCTCGGACTAAAATTTTTGATGCATGTTATCAAGATTACCTTGAGGGGTGAATTTTGGATAACACTTACCTAAGTGCGATGACTCAACAAGTGAGGTGGAAAATACCTCAAGTGATGAAAAGGAAAGTGTCACACACCAACAATGGAAAAAAAAATAGTAATGGAAAAAGGTGGAATAATTATTCTTTTAAAACATGGTAGAAGAAACTTTATTTGAAATGTTTATTTTTCTACTTATTTCAATCATAATTCAATAAGTGTTGGGAAGTTCACACAACATGGGTACAAATTTATTTTGAAAAAAATTCATGTCATATTTTAGATTGAAATACAAGTGAAATTTTGATTGCAAAGGTTTAAATGACTATAAGTCATACACTTACTTTAAAAATACCGAGTGAAATATTTACTAGAGATCTCATTGTTGGGATTTCATATACAACCATGTAGTCTCAACCCATGATTTCAAGCCCCACATGTTCCTTAAGTTTAACAAGAGTGATATCTCAAAATGTGTTTAAACCATATTTAAAATAGTAATCATGGTTCTGGAATTTAAGACCTTTTGACATCTAAAATTTGGAGGTTTAATATTACTACAAAAGAATAATATGGTCAGTGGATTTCTAGTTATTGATAAGCCAACTAGTGTTTGTGAGAATTGTATTTGGAAAAACAACATATGTATTCTTTACCGGGAGCTAAGTCATATAGATGCAAATATCCATTATATCTTATTCATTCATATTATGTGGAACCATGGAAACACCCTCACTAGGCAAAAGTTTCTAATTTTTGGCATTTATTGTAGATTTTATTGAAAAAATAAAATAAAATTTAATGAATAAGTCAAATGTGCTTGATATTTTAACGGGAGTTGAGGAAATGGTATAGAAATAAGGAGATGATTATATAAAATCACAAATATTAGATCATTGAGGAGAGTATATATAAAACAAATTTCTAATATATTTCAAAGAGCATGAAATAAATATATAATTTATAATGAGGTATACACCAAACTAAAATGGTGTAATCGGGAGAAAAATATAGCAATCACATAAATATCCAAAAGAATATTGAAGAAAACTCATTTAGAAAATAATTATTGGGTCGAAGAAGTATCTTGTGTAGTGTACATATTGAAAAATTTTCCAAGAAAGAGTGTTCATGATAGAGTTTTTATAGAAAGCATGGAGTAAGAAATGACAGTGTATATTTTCTAAGACTCCTTGATTGTGTGGGATATGCGCATTTTCCATAATAAAGAAAGAAAAATTCCAAGGATAGATGTAAAAGTATATTTTTCTTTGTTATGGTGAACAATACAAGACATATAAGTTCTAGAATCACATTACAAAATAGGAAATTATAAGGAGAGATGTTCGGTTTATTGGTGAATAATTATGGGATGGAAGCATTTATAGTTAAGAAAAATTTACCACAATAATACCTCAAAATTATAATGAGTTAGTTGAAAGTGATATAAAAGGTGGTCAAACAAACCCATGAGATCGAACTCCAGCAACACCTTTACTTAAATGGTAGATTGAAGATATCTCTTAATGGTCTCAAGAAAACACTCAGAGATGGGTATAAACATATAGACTTCTACTTATTAAGGAATGGGTTAAGAAAAAGTAGAAGTGAGCTGAAATTCTATAAAAAAATGCACACATCAAATCTTGATCGTATGTATCCTGTTTATGATCTCATTTTCATATGTGGTTTATCAATTGAAGAGTTCAAGAATGCAATGAAAAGTGAGTTTGAAATCATGGATCTTGGTCTTATGAAGTATTTTATTTGAATTTAATGCAATCCCTCAAAATATGGAATTTTAACATGTCATAAAACATATGTGATTGATATTTTTAAATGGGTCATCATGGTGAATAGTAACCTAGAACCAAGTCCATTTGTAATGGGAATCAAGTCAAAAAAATCCAAAGGGTCCATTGTCCATCCTATGTTTTATGAAAGACTTGTATTTATATTCTCATGCATTTTATGGGCAAAAATAAAAATATAGTATGTGGAATAATTTTAATATCAATATTCCCTGGAGTATCTAAACGACTCACATGGACATGTTGTAAATAGCATGTTGAAATATATTGTAGTAAAAGTTAGATATGAAATGGGTTATGAACAAAAAAATTATTTCAAGTTAATAAGCCGTATTGATAGTGACTTTTTAGGTGTAGACACAAAATCACACACTTGGGTACACTTCTAGGTCCTAAATACATATTAGCATTCATATGATTCCTAAGAAAGAAAATTAGTGAGGAGTGTCTTTTTCCTTTTTCCTTTACTTATTGTGTTCTATTTGGTATTCTACACCCCACAACCCAGTCAGTATTTCACTTATTTATCTTTTATGGCTCCAGACACTATCACCCAACCAAAACAGGAATGCCCAAGATCTCATGTCCCCTTTGGGAATCCCCTGCTCCTTTTCCACCTTACTTACTACTTTTAGGTCTATTTTATCTTTTGGGCATTCTTTTCACTTATGGTTTGTTCTTCCGGTTGTCAATTATGGAATTCAAACAAGGGTGTCATATAAATACATAGTCATGTGTTCAAAATAAGAGACTAAGGTCTAAGCATTATTACTATCACCTAAGCTTTTACTCAAAAGGTACCTAAATCACTTCAAATCTACCACTTGGGATTCAATCAAGAAATAAGGGACTACATTTTTGTATACACTACATACGAATGAGACATTCATTTTTCCATCCACACGTTCTATCTACATTTCTACATCTAACTACAACTTGCTATCAACCCTGTAATTGGAAAAGGGTGTCCTAGGGCATCATTATTTCACACACTCACAAGAACTACATGGAGTGTAATATGTAGTGAAACACTCGGTCATAAATTCACTCTAGAGGTGACCACGAGGGTTAGTCCGACTCCCCATTCCTCATTATTTTTTTTTTAGTTTGATATGGTTTGTGGGATTTTGTAAGTTATAGGTACCCTCAAAGATAAAAGAGTGACACACAAGCGATCAATAGGGAATATTTGCAAAACTTGCGTGACAGTTTAAAAATTAGGTTCTGAAATTTTCTCAGCAACAAACGCCCGTAAGAGGTCTTTAGTGTCAAGGTCCCCTATCCTTTCTTGGGTGCCCATGTCTAGGAAAATTCTTGTAGTATAATTTATCCTAAACATTTACAAAACTCTTTACTTCTTGTTCAATGTTTTTCCTTGTCTAGAGGACTCTTGGATCAAGCGTAAATCCACTAAGTCAATATTTCTATATTATTTTCTTAGGGTTTCATACTTACTTTCTTATTTTCTCATCATATTATAATCACTAATTGTATATCATAATATACATCATCTTACTCTTCAATTATGGTTTATTAACAAAATATTTTTGTTAAATCATTTGGTGAACCCTCTCCTTACATGCCCATTATCGGATCTTTCGTGGATTCCCATTTCAATGTTTCCCATTCTATACCCAAGTGCAACTTTATAATATCTTTGTTTAACATGTCTTAGGTGATCTTGGATATGGTATTAATGTATGTAATGTATCCTTTCTCCATCAGATAGTACTTTTTACTACTCATCTCAATTGATCTAGTATGTTTCTCTGGGGATGTGATAATAAACCTAAGTGAGTGTTGGCCACAATATGTCTTCCCCTTACTCGGGATCTTGCACTCTTAATGTAACATGTCACCTTATGCCTCATGATGTTCCTTATAATATCCTTCTAGGCCATCCTTAGTTACATACTATGAATACACTTCTTTGTACACATTCCAATACACACAATGCACTTGCTCTAACTTCTTCTATGGATACTATAATAGTAGATTCCACAATTCATGTTTCTACTCCTTTTGGTATCCCTCTTCTACATAATGCTCATGAAATTACCTACATTATAAATCCTTGTCCTCTTATGATTCACCCTAGTTCTACTCATTGACATGAACAATTTTCTATAGGAACCCATGTTAATCCTCCCATTATGTCTCACTCTCGATGCACTTCTATTGATCATATGATTTGTGCTTTTAATGTTACATATATCTCTACATGTTCCTCATTACATGTTAGAACATTCTATGCTAGTGTTACATTGAATTCTAATCCTTGCACTTTCCACAATTCTATGCATGATTCATTTCCTATGGCTACACATTATCTTGTTTCATTCACAGGGGTCATCCATTCCCCTCTTTCTACATTTGTAATGCCCGCTAAAAACAACCCACTTAACACCCAAGAACAACCTAGGATTAGTTAGGAAATTATGGAATAATTTTTTCGTGTGTTGTTTAAAAGATTCTACAACCGAGGTTATAAGACAACAAATAGTCATCGCAAGTAAGTTTCAAAGCCAATATACTATTAATAGCTTATAGCTTTGTTAATATGACAATTATAAAATATCACATTGTCCAAAATTAGGTTAGATTAATCAATTAGGTTAAGAGGGTAATTTCTCACTATACCACTTTCTAACAGCTTAAAATATTCTACCTGATTTTTCTCAAAATTAATGCACTCAAAAATTCCCAAAAACATTCTCATTAGATAGGAAATTTCCTCACCTTTTTGGTGATATAAATAAGTCCTCCTAACTCCTCATATTTCTCAAGATATGGGCCAACAAACCTTGGGAGGAAAATTTCCCAAGAGCGGGTCTGCGGGCCTAGGGGAGAAAATTTTCCCATGCGTGGGCCTACGAGACTTGGAGAGAATTTTCACCTGGAGGAGGAATGTGGACCGGTAGGGTGGGGATGTAAATTTTTCCTTGCGCATGAGCCGGTGGAGTGGGGAAGAACTTTAGCACTTTTTCCCTTTTTGGGACAAAAGTGTGATTTTCCTCCGTGGGCCCGTGAGCCGAAAGGACACGTGTCGGCATTTTCCAACTCTGGCAGAAAGTTGGGCCGCCAGAGAATTTTTAGACTTTTATCCTTTTTGTTGAAAAGTGCTAAGGGATCAAAACAATCCATGCCCCCACCGACGCCCAAGGCACCATGTGTCAGCCATCCATTGGTTATGAGTCGGCGGGCGGTGGGAGAACTTAGAAAAATTTTCCCAAAGAAATTTTTTTGAAGCACTAAGTTTTTTTTTTAAACAGTTATAATTATTTTTGAAGCCAAATGAAGGGAAACTTCAGGAGGCCAAAATTTTTATTGGGAACTCATTTTTAGAAAATAAGGACTTTCTGGAAATCTCTCGACGTCCTCTTTGCACAAGAATCATTAAATTTTCATTTTGATAATGTTTAAGGGGTCAATTTCACAAAAATGATCTGCAGGCTTTAAAAAGGCAAACTAGCAAATTTTGACTTATAAAATTTTACTCAATTTGATCTTCTTTCTCTCTCAACAAGTCAAATAGGCATGGGAATTGTTCTTAGATGGATTTAGGATGGATTTGGAAGGTAAGTTTGTTTGATTGAGTTCCAATTTAAAAAATTTACAACTTTGACAACAAAACGATAGTAAATGGTTTGAGCCCGATTTTGCTAAGTTTCCTAAGAAATTCTTGAAGTGTTTTTGTCCAATTGAATTCGTTCGAGGCATACTACTTTAATTCAATCGTTTAATTTGTTATTTCCTTGTTGCAGGTTTGAACTGTGCATTTTTGGATAAAGTATCTGCCAGTTTGAAAATACCAAACAGAGATCAAATTTTAAAGGATCTATTTGCCATTTTCCTCTTCCAAGTATTAGAATTCATTCCAATTCTAATCTAATACATTTTTTTGTTTAAAATTAAAATATTCAAAACCAAAATGCAATTCTAATTTCCAATTTTACACATTTCAAAAGACAGAGTTCTTTATTTTCCTCACACGCATTTCTTCCTTTCAAATAGAGATTTCAAATACATTTCAACTCAGAATTTAAACAATAGTAGTTCCAATCATGGAAAAGAATGCAACTTTTATTCAAAAGACAAGGTTTCCTTCTTTTACAACTTCTCTTTTCTGTTGATTTTCACAATACAATATACAAAATACATCTCTTTCTTTCAAAACAGAAAACAAAGTATATCTCTTTCACAATTCAATCTTACAACTTTCATATTCAATACAACATATTTCCATTACAAAACATATACAAGTTCCTCCACTTCAAGTGGGAAGGTTACAATAAGATTTATCTCAACAAGGGATTGTCAACTATTTTATTTCATTTTCCTTTGCTCTAGAACAACAACATGTAGATTTATCATTCTTCCAATTTTGATCACAACAAGAGTAGGGAAAAGGCAACGCTCTCCACCCAACCAAGACATCCAATGACAAGGAGAATTCATCCTTCTTCATTGGCCCCCAAGCCCCAACCACAAAGCAATGGAAGATGTGATTCAACTCATGGCAACAACAAGATTCCACAAACACACATGCAAATTTCACATTTAAAACACAGTCCAAACAGAATGTAGTTTGTAACTACATTAAAGCATGAAAAACAACACTAAGGCTTCATCCAACAAGCCAAAGGAGCAAGAAACTATGGGGGATGCTACTTGTGCCTCCCAAAGGGGAAATGAGTATCACCACCTGATTTCAAACCACCAAAACATAGTATATCAAAGCCCCGACATACCCTTATGCCTCTCCCAACTACCCCTTATTCCTCACATTTTCTTATACCTTCCCAACCTCTTATGACACCCCATAATGAGTAAAGAAATGCAAGCTATTTATTTGTAAGGTGGAACCCAAATCCCAACTCCCTCCACACTTATACCTCCCCAAAACACTTGTGCCTCCCACAAAATGAACCCCATAGTCTTCTCCTACACCATACCTAGGCCATCTACCCAACATCCCACAAACATACCAAAACATTCACAACAATAACAATTTCATAAACAAAAAGAGAAGCATTACAAGAGCCAAGCTCCTACCTCTCCATGATGGAGTTGTTCCAAGTTCCAAAATAGCAAGATTTACCCCAATGCAAGCAATCCAAATCAGCCAAGCACAAGCATGCCACAATATTTTAAAAACTTCTCCAAGAAAGATCTCCAAAACAACAAAGAATTCACCCCCAAAAGAGTTTCCAAAAGTGAAGCAACCCAAAACAAGGCAAGCAATTCGAATTTTATAGAAGAGGGAAAATAAGAGGATGAGGTGGATCCATGTAGGATGCCACATCACACATCCTCGACCCCAACCCAAAAGTCAACTTCATTCTCCAATGCATAATAAATAGGTGGGTGAATAATATGACAGTTTACTTACATACTCAAATCCAACCCACACCTCAAAGGACTGAAATTAAACCTATGTAAGAAAAGTGCAATAAAAACTTACAATTTGTCTTCTCAAAAAGCATTATAAAAGTCTAAATTCAACTCTCCAATCATAGGTATGGTTGGTAAATAAATTTAAGAGGTATGGGACAAGTTTAACTTGTCCCACAAGCCTCCAAGGAAAATTTGAATTTCAAGAAGGTGGAGTTTTTCATACTCAAAAGTTAACATACACATCACTTACACATCTCTAAATCATAACCAACAACAATATTAATTACATTCTCATGATATCTTTTAATTAATTAACTTAACAACATGATTACTCACAATATTACACATCATTTAATAAATAATGAAAGGGTCAATATACCACAAAATAAACACATGAAAATATAACAAAAGAACCAATAAATAAATACACATAACCCTTGGTCACATTTAAAGGTGATACATCTCATGGGAACCCCTAACAAAACAACCACACAAACAATACAATTTACCATGGTGACCTTGTTGAATTCATCTAGAATTCCAATGTGGTTGGTCTCCAATCCCCGATGTTTGTTGTGATATTTTAACCAACAAAACACAAATACCTCCTTCGGTCTCGTGGTCATATTAGAACATCCAAAATAATATAATTAAAATTCCAAAATCATCTAGATATATGAATCACAACAACATCCAGTGCAACCAACAAGATCATTTGTAATTTTACTCAACAATTATATCATCATCAAATAATTTCCATTTCTAGGTCTACTCACAATATTCAAATATCACATGTCCAAACAACATCCATAATATAACCATGTCAAACAGTATATCACATCAATATCCAAAATGTCTCTAATAATCATCATGCATCATAATTGAATCAAGGTCAACAACAATCTATGATCTAACATCTAGCATCATACTATAATAAATTCCATAATCATGCCCACAATATAATCAGCACTATCAAAATGTGTCAAAGGGAAGTTGGCACTACAACATTTTTATTTATGATCATAGGGTCTATTTCATACTATTTTATTACTTCTAATATTCACAAATCATGCTTTGATTTTCATTACTACAGATGACTATCCCAACATAACACACATTACACATATTTTTGATCACATGTTTTTCCTTATGTTTGTACTTACTTTTTCCATTATTTCAACATGCAAGACTCTACATCTATTATATTTTCTCGATGCATTCTTATTGATTATACATTTCATATTAATCTCATTCGGATCTTAGATTCTTTTTGGTTTCCCCTCACCATAATGACACTATTATTTGGTATCTTTTAAACTCTTCTACTCATTCTAATTCCATTACAATGGCATGGTCTCTCTCATGTCGTCAAATAGATTCACCCTTACTTGAAAATTGGGGGCATCAAACTCTCCCCTCCCCAAAACTACATTTTCTAATCAGCGATTGTCTATCCCTATTATTCACATACACATCTATATATCACCCTCTCTTTACAATTCATGTTAATCTTACTAGCAACACTTTTTCATATATACAAGAAAACTTTGCTACATGTCTTTGGTCTTCTGTACTACTCCATAGGAGATTTTATACTCATATTTACTTATGGATACTTCTTTTAATGGAACACACACTACTTCATATATATAGTATACATCATTTAGTGAAATTTACATACTTTGGCTATTTTTTCTCACCATGATCTATCTCTAGATACTAATAACTCCTTATATACACACTTGGGGAATCAAACTTCCCCCTCCTAACATCACAATTTTTCTATAACACCTACTATCATGCTCTGTGCTTCACACTTAATCTTTCTCATTCCTCTTACACATCTTGATACACACCTTGTAACATCATTTCCCTATGACGTACTCTAGTTCTACAGTTCATACTCAACCGATGAGGGTCTAATTCTGAAATAAACCTCACCACATTCACTCTTTATGCTCTATGCTTTATGATCTATATTTCTAGTGCACACTTTTAAACCATTTCCCGATGGCACATTCTTGTTATGTGGTTCATTCTTGATTGTTGAGGGTCCTTTACAAATGAAGCTCATATCAAATAGATATTATACACATATGTTTGGGGGCATGTTGCCCCTCCCATCTTCATGTTCATGTTGCATACAATTCCATCACGCTCATTCACAACATAAATTGCATTTCTTGTTACAATTATTCTTCATTCCTTAGACTTACATGTACACTTTGTTTCCCATGCTAGACAAGTACTTAGTATGTTAATATGTTTGTTATATACACATGCACATTCACTTGGTATTTTGAATGAATGTAAATATCCTACATGTCCTTACACTTTGCAATGATGCTTGGCACTTTACCTTTTATCAGTTCCACTTTGAGGCTCTCGGGTCATCTACTTTCTCACTCATTACACGTGTTATTATTTCATTGCATACTACTTTCTATTTTTATCAGCATATTACTTAACATTGATACATACATGCCTTGACATACTTTTTATCTTTCTAACATTCTAGTGGGTGCTTCATGTGCAACATTTTCCATGCATGACTATATGTCGTCATGGTTAACCAAAATATTTTTCTTGTCATTGTTTACTATTGTATGCCATTTTTTGCAGGTTATGCCCTATGTCTTGTCGATCACTTTGCTTGTATATTTTTTACGAATACGGACTTGATTTTCTTGTGACATTGTGAGTGATGTCCAATGTTCGAAACTCATTTATTGAGATCTATCTTGTATGGATAATTGCTTGATTATATTGTCTTCTATTACATGTTTTCTACTTTTACTACTAACACATGTATCTAGTAACTTTTTTTTCATGTACCTTGGTTTCTACCATGAACATCCCCTCCCCTATGGGGATACAATTCACCAAACAACATTAGGTCCTCTCTTTTGTACCACATAATTCTATCGAGGTCACGCGCACCACGAACGAGGGGGATCATACATTGGGTGAAAAAATCACCCCATAAATTATATCAAAGCTACAACACAATATAATACAACACATAATTGGCTAGATTACATTTACAAACCTAGAATCGACTTGGATCAGAGAATCAAAGTACACACAGCGAGCACCTCTGGATTAGACATGAGTGCCCAAAATCTTGTGTCCTTCCACAGGTGCTATTTTCTTGGGTGAAAAATAAATCAGTTTCTCAAATCAAAACAGTTCAAATAACCTTAAGAGTAATTTGATAATATCGAACACATTCCTCCTATTGGTGCTCAAAATAGTCTCACCCTAGTTTGCCATTGAAAATCTATCGATTTGCACCCTCTGTAACTTTTTATTTCCCATTGTGCTTGGTTAATATTTGTTGCCATTTTTAATCTGTTCATGGGTCATAGATCACTTATGGGTCCATGGTTTGCTCCTTGTTTCTTTGTTCCTCTGGAAAAGGTCTATAATTTGGGTCTCTCATTCTCTGTTCATCTAAAAACTTGGGTTCTCCCATATTTTCTCATTCTCCACGGTCGGGATTTGTCTTCCTTGTTGTTTCTTCCTAAATACTTGAAGAAAAATGAATGGATGTATCTCTGAGAAACATATTTGAGCCTTGTAACATTTCTAAATTCTCTATCCTTGGAGAAATTTTCATTTTCGGGCTCGAATGATCATTTTTCTATATTTTACAGTTTGATGGGCGTTTCTCTTGGTCAAATTTGCATCCTTGCATTGGCGACAGGGAACGTGGCCCCTTTTGGTTGGATGGGGATCAGTTGGGTACTTAAAATTTTCTATGAAAGGCCTCGACTCAAAATTTTCCACGTGGAGGAGCGACACTCATTTGAGGATCTAATTTTTGGTTTAGCCTTGGATTAGCGCCGGAGGACATGTGGAGGTTTCCGCTACTTTTCCCGAGACTTAGAAAAATTTTATGTAGCTAAAACAGTGTGGCAGAAAATGGGGACACGTGGCGAGCCCGCGCTCATTTAGGGTCTTCGCTTTGGGCACCATCTTGAAATTGTGCCATGGAGACACATGGAGGAACCATGCATGTTTGGGGGCCAGCCCTTGAGTTTCATTTTAAAGAAGCACTAGGATGACATGTGGAGGCCTCCGCTTACTTTGCATTTTACTTAGAATTTTCAATGGCCAAAGGATATTGCCTCGAAGCATGACACATGGCACCTTCCACTAAGCTTCAAGCATTCAAAAAAACTTTTCCGGGCTAGGACACATGGTGAGCCCATGCTCGTTCAAGGTATAAAATTTTTGGGACCATCTCAAGGTGTGCCATGGTGACACGTGGTAGTTTGAAAAGTCAAAGGGGTGGGGAGGCAGACCATCGGGGGTAATTTGGATTTTTTTCCCCTTGACATGCAAATGACTAAAAACATCAAAATGGCCCACATGCCCAATAAAGGAAAGGTCAAAGCTTGCTTTGGTCAATGGCAGAGGTGCGGACTCTCAGGGAAATTTGGAAAAATTTCCTTTTGGGAGAAAAGAGTTAAAAGTAAAAGGGGAAGCGTAGTTCTGTTGGAACCACATTGGGACACATGTTGGGCCCATTTTTCAAGGGTGGAGCTATGGGGAAAACTTGGAAAATTTTCCTTTTTCCAAAAAGAGGGTCAAATGGAAGAATTTATCCACGGTTCCTTTGGGACCCACCTCAGGACACGTGTCAGACTCATTTCCCAAGGGCGGAGGTGCGGAGCAAAATGGAAAATTTTTCCATTTTTTCAAAAGTTGTAAAAATTCAGAGGAAGCCCCTAGTCTGTTTTTAAGTTTGAATCTTCCACGTGGACGACCCAAATTCAAGGTAAAGATCAACGGTAGCTAAGATTTTGAAACTGATTTTCCCCATTTTACTAAAACATGCCTGGAAGTTCGAGTCTTCATGATTTCTTGGTATTCCCTAAACTCCAAGAAGAGATGGGAGTTAATGTTGATATCTGAGTTTGGTGGGAGGATCTGGAAGATGTCTTTTGCCATTAAAATGGTCTGACTATCGTGTTCGATCATATTTTCCATTTTTCTTATCCCGAGCATGCAAGGAGCCAAATTTGACAGATTAGGGGCGGAAGTGGTTAGAAAATTGAAGAAAGAGTGATCTACTAAAGGAAGGAGTTGAATGCGGGAGATATTCGATGAGATATGCCCCCTCGAGCACCTGGTGAATTTTTGCAGATTTGATTCTAAGAATTGCGATCGTGATCATGGCAAGCACTGGTAGCACTCAAGGTCTAGGATTTTGGAGGGGAAAAGGGGTCCCTATTGTAAATTTTATAAATGGCACAAATTTTTCGTGCAAATGGTTGGAGTGTTAGGGGTCGGGACTGATTTTTCTAATAGAAAGCTTGATAGAGCCCATCTTTTTTTAGAAGCATTTTGAGAAGCCTATATATCTATTTTTGTATTAAATCTGATCATGTCAAGGTGGTTGTGAGTGTATAGCCATTGAAAAGCTCTGAGATTGTTCTAGAAACTTTCCCCTACTGATAAATTTGATCAAATATGAGCTATTCTGTGTTGTCTTGAGCAAAATGTGTTTGTTTTATTTTTGAATGTATGCGAGTAGTTTTTCTTGTTTCTGTTGCAATATTGTATTAAAAATATGATTCAATCACATAGGTCTCAATCCTTGTGACAGTTTAGTGGCATCTACAATTTCATTTCTCGGAAGAGCCTTCATCTGGGAGTGAAATAAACGATTTAAAATCACTTCTCTTTCATCTGTTTGACAGAGATTGTCTGTAATCCTTTGGGTGTACCTTAGGCGTGATTTGGCTTAGATCTTGATACTTTTTGGGTTTCCTAACTTGATCCTTTGTGTTATATTCTCATAGATTGTATGAAAAAGTACTAATCTGGGCCTCCATTGAAGCACATATTCTGGTTAAAGAAACATTTTGGTTGTTTTGTGGCATTCTATTGGTCTAACCTTTCATTTTGTAATATTTCTCAAGGATCTGGTGAGTCAAGTTCATCTAGTCCCATCTCCCACAAAATTTTTTATTTAAAACAACCAATCCTACTAATACTACCCTAGTTTGTCCCTGTGTGTGCACAAAGGCATAATTTCCTTTACCAAATCATACAGAAGCAATCGGGGTCCCAAAATTCTTTAGTAACCTTTGCCTTGTTGTGAAAATATCTCCATGATCTGGAAGTGACAACTCATGAGAGTCAGATTTGGTGTGTTGATCATATTTTCCCAAGGTATTCTCTATAAAATTTATGAGAAAGAAGGATTTATCATTGTTCTTCAATAAAAAGGTTACAAAATAGGTTCTCTTACCTTGGTGAAAGGCAAAACCTAAAATAGTCGGCATCGATCACATCCTTTTAAGGTGTCACCCACTCCTTTTCGAAACCCGAGTGCTAACAAGTCGGATAGATTACTTCCTGCTACAAATGACATACATGATTATCTATCGGGCTCGAGTGTCTGTCAAAAATCCTTGATGTTGTTCGGTATTTGAAGGAGATTAAATTTGGGTACCAAAACCTGAACAAAAATAATATAGTTTACCTCCTACATTAAGTTCAATTGGTTAAATTCGAGAATAAATCGGGGACAACAAGAATAAAACAAGCACACACCATTTATAATGGTGTATATAGGACAGAGTCATGGAAGGAGAGTAACACTAGACCTCTCTCTCAAAAACTTTCTCTTTGGCATGATATTGACCAAAACAGTTACACTTGGCGTGAGACCGCCCAAAAACTCTCTTGGCATGAGATCACCCAAAAATCTCATTCTATACATCATTTTGAGCATACTTTTCTATCCTTTTACACTCTTCTACATCAGGTGCACACCTTCCTTTTACATACTTATGCACATTTCACTCTAATTTATCATATACAGGACTTTGACTACATTCTTGCTCTTCCTTTTACAAGTCCATCCTTACAAGAAGGGATAATTTTAGCGGTGAATATTCGTAATATGGTGAAAATTTCATTTTAGGAAAATTTGAAAAGGTGAATTATTCGGAGTGGGTCGGTGTCCTATTCGCCTAAAATATATAGTATATTTTTTTGGGGGGTCGGCTTCGCCTTCATTTGAAAACATCTCCTATAAAAACCTAGGTGATTCACTGGTAGTATACCTCAAGTAGCTTACCAAATTACTAATCTCATGTGAAATTTGAACTCGCATACCCTTGAGCACCAAAGATTCATATTCTTTGTTAGCTTGTGATTGTTGACGCGTGAGAAATTCGGTGTTGACGCATGAAAAGGACATTGTTGACAAGCGACAAGATCATCTTGACGCATGACAAGAGTTGTACTGACGCGTGACAAGAGCTGTATCTTGACTTGCGAAAAAGGTGTTCGATGCCGACAAAGGAAGTTTTGACGCGTGACTTGGGCAAGGAAGTGATGCGCGAGAGGAAGTGTTGGCGGCAGAGAGAAGTGTTGACACATGACTTGGGCGGTGTTGACACGCGACATTATATTAAGATAGTGGGACGCGCAACAAGACCTCGAGACAACGGGCCAGTCGCTTACTTGGTTCTTTTGCTGACGCAAGACTCTTTTCAGAATAATGGAAGGTGCCAGCTCAAAGAATACGAATAACCTAAAAGTAAGTAAGAAATCTCAGAAATCACTCTTCAAGTATTTTGGAAACTCTGCGGATACAGATATTGTAAATACCAATCATATAGATGCCACCACAAAGAATCAGAATACTAACTGTGTGGAAGGTATTATTGAGGTGGACATGCATTCTGCATAGTATCAAAGTCAAACAAATGAAACCTACGATAATATGCCAGATCTTGAAGATATTGTTCCTGTTGGGGTGCAACCAGAAGTGTAGCTAGATATCACGAGATACAAACACCGAGAAAATGGAAGGCAGAAATCAAAATCAAACTCTGGTCAAGAAAGAGGAAACCAGGGTGATTGTGATATTGCTCAAAATTCTACTCAAAAAAGTAAAGCATTGAAAATGAACAAGAATATGTGGACCATTGGCGGGACATACAAGTTTGATTGGGCGGCTAAATTTACATTTATTGAACTGTACAATCATCTAATTCAGAAGAAATCCCATCGAATGCACATGTACAATATGTACGTGGAAATTGGGAAAGCAACAAAAAATGCAACTGAAGCTGGACACTATAGAAAAACATTGTGGAAAACAATATTTAACTGTAACGGGGGCGGATGGCCAGAAAATCAAAACACATAGGTGGAAAACTGAAAAAGAATGCATGCATGTTAGATACGTAGCGGAATATGAGGCGAGAGCGGAAAAACACGAGACATGTTGAAAAGGGAGGAGCGACGATCACATCTCATATTAGTAAGATGAAAGAAACAAATCTACATGCAAAATTCATACAATTCTCTACTCTTTTTCAAATACTTAAAAAAGGAAGAGCGATTTCAGATTTCCTCGATTTCAAAGTTTTGTATCAATTTAACGGAATGCTGAATGTACCTCAGTCTCATTGGTCTGAGAGTAGTGGATGGGAAATGGCAAAATGCCTCTCGATGATAGAGAAGGAAGATTTGAAAGAGAATGTAAAAAAAGCAAACTTTATCTCTCTTTCAATTGATGAAGTGACAGCAGTCGACAACACCGCATGGGTATGTATCCACATCTATACTTTAGAAAATCATATAAGGACACCTCATCTATTGGGTGTTATGAAAATGGTTGAAAACTGCAATGCCGAAAACCTATATAAAATAGTTGTTTCTCATTTGAAAGATGTTCTTTGGTATAGCTGATTATGAAATTGCTACGAATTTGGTATGTGTTGGAGCAGATGGTGCATGCATCGTCATGCGGGGTCACCGAACAGGGGCTCTGTGTTAGATTACAAACAACGGTGGCCCCATATATGCTACCAATTCTTTGTATGGCTCACGAGAATGAATTTAGCGTATGAAATGGTAAGCAACCATGAAAATGTTGCTAAATTAGAAGACCATATAAGAGAACTTCATGCCTATATGTCAAGCAGACCCAAAGCATTTTCTCGAGTTCAAAAAATTTGCAATTGGAATTACGGATGGCAAAAACTTGAAGGATGTGGAGACTAGATGGATCTCTTTGTATGAACTCGCATGCGAGTTCGTGAGGAGTATCCTTCATTGGTTGGTTTCATGCACAAATACCGTCATGAAGTTGATAGGGCAAGGGACTTGTTGTTCCGTTTAACTGATTTAGAGACATTGCTTACATTGGTTGATATTCTTCCAATGTTAAAGGAGATCAATACATCTGTGATGAAGCATGCACAGGGCAGATTAATCTATATTGTGGATTTTATACGGATGAGGAAAATGGTATGTCAAAGTCTTGATATATTGTACTATTCCAATGATAGTTTTGATGCACCTGTTTTTGAAAATTGGAGAGATTTATTAGATCTTAAAAATCCTAACACCTTTTTGAGATTTAATATCCACGATCACCTCTGCATCACTGTTAATGGGAGGGAAATACCTATGCACATTTTGCAAAAACGTCAAGCTATTACAGGATCGGAACGAGAAGATGTTCCCGTGACACGTAATTTGTTTGAGTCTGTTATAGTTGAAACAAGAATAAAGCTTAAAAAAATTTAGAAACCTTGTCATCAGAAATTAGGGAATGTTTCTGTAAAGATAAAATTCTGGAAGCCATGGGTGTGATGAATCCTAATTTTTGGAATACTAAAGGTGGCCGTGCAGACTTTGTCAGTAAGCATTTCCATAAATCAATGGGTACAATAATGGAACAATTTACAAAGACGTCAGAGCTCAAGGGTGTGGAAATCAAAGGTATACTGAATGCCGATTTATTAAAGTTTCAGTCAACAAATTTTGCAACAACAATGAGGAACCAATATAAGAATTTAGATCAACCTTCTGAAAGTGGTGCTATTACAAGGCTGTGGCGAGGAATCTATCAAAGTTCTATTTTACAAGAAGATATCAGTGAATATTTCAGATTATATGAGTTATGCCAAACAATGATTTTGGGGTCTGTGGAGGATGAAAGGGTTTTCAGTGCATTGTCATTTATAAAATCAAAACTGAGAAATAGGTTGGATAAAAATCTGGAAAGTTGCATGAGGTGTTATGTTTCTCGATACTCCATCGAAACCTTTCCGTTCAACAGAGCAATTGTGCATTGGAATTCCCTTTGCAAAAGAAGAGGTGTGAATAATACAGCTACAAGTACAAATATTCCCAAACTTGAGAGTGTAATTGGCTCTTCGTCACATTCTACGAGAAGGCAACATGGACTTTGATGAAAAGCTATTGATAATGGATTGTTTCAACTTTAAATAGGTATCTTCTTTATCTATCTTTTATCTTTATCATTAAAGATGTTACAAGTCTATATACTAAAAATGTCAGGCAATTCACCCATCTATCTACTAATACATTTCTCGTGTTGGGTTTTTTTAAAAATAGATCTAGCTCATTACCAGTGGAAATGATGATTTCAACTTTAAGGAGGTATCTTTTTCCCCTTAATCTTATTGTTTGTTACTATTCATTTTTTCAGCTTTGGTTATCATTAAAGATGTTACAGGTGTATGTATTTACATTTAGTTAAATACAATATTTTTACTTTTTGAAAACGTGGGTTGACATCCGTCTGAGGAAGCTGTTACTTCTCGGGACTGACAATGTCAGGCAACTCACCCATCTATCTACTAATCCATTTTTTGTGTTGAATTTTTTTAAGACAAAGATCTAGCACATTACCGGTGATGATTTCAATTTTAAATAGGTATCTTCTTCAACATAATCTTATTGTTTGTTACTTTACATTTTTTCAGCTCTTGTTATCATTAAAGACGTTATAGGTCTAATTCTATATATTTACATTTATTTAAAGATATTGTTGGTCTATATATTTAAAGATGTTGCTGGCACTTCTCAGGAGTCAGGACTGACAATGTCAGGCAACTCACCCCTCTATCTACAATGTCATGTAAAACAAAGATCTAGCACGTTACCCTTGATGATTTCACAGCAATCTAATACGCAAGAGGTAAGCTAAACCCTAGCATATTTGCAATTATGTTTAATTTCTTACCAGTGATGATTCTTTCTTGATTTCTCAGAATTATATTTAATTTATTTTTAAATATAAGTCCACATAAAATTCCTCATAAAATTCACATAAAATTCGGGATAAACAATACATTATACGATTTTAAATATAAGTCCACATAAAATTCCTCATCATCCATATATATCATATCATCACCATATCATTATCATATCCTGAGTCCTGACACTACAATTATTATTAATACAATTATTTATCTAATTTTAAATTTATTAAAACAATTTCATTTTTAAAATAATTCATAATCATATCATTACAATTCTATTCGTTCTAATGTCATCTATATCCATTCTAATCATTAATGTCATCTATATCCATTATAACACATTCCATTTATTTATCATCTATATCCATTCTAATGAAATTATGATCATATCGTTACAAGTGTAGAGAATAATTATCTTATAACAAGTTCAAAAGTCTAGAGAAGAAGAATTACTGTGCTTGATGATAAATCTACGTCCAAATTAAATTGATCATCGTCTTTCATCATCATCTATCATTAATTATCAATTATCATCATTCATCATCTACGTCCACATACAATTCATGACAATGCAAGTAAACAAGAAACATACATATAATTCATGATAATCACCATCTAATGCAATTAAAATTAAAGATTGTATATAAATCCATATAATTAAATTCAAAAACCATAGTACATACTCAATAGTAGAAGTTTTCAAATTCAATATTTAAAGTTTCCTCAATAATAAAAGTTTCTAGTTTTCAAAACCCTCTCTTTCTTTATCCAATTCTACTCCTCTGCACTCTTCCCCAATGACTTCTTCCCTTGTGGCTATACCTCTTTCCTCAAAACAAGAAATCTCCATGCGACTGACAAATTTGGATCATTTGCAGCGTATAAACTATCCTTGCAGGTAATTTTCATAACGATTAATAATCTCATTGATAAGAACCTTAGCCCTTCTATCCCATTCTATAAGTTGATTGATATGAGGAAGCATCTCCATCTTTCTCATCAACCCACACAAAATATTTTTTGTGCTTGTCCAGATGTATGAAATACTCCTTGCCCTCTTTAGAAGTACTTGTGCCCAAAACCCTGTATGGTCCAAGCAACAAGTGATACCTAATCAAGCAAGTGAACAAAACCGAGAATTGAAAACATATAAAGAGAAAACAAACTAGCATTACTTTGTAGTACTATATGGTCAAAGCCAGTTATCGATCCACTAAATGATTCTCTCCAAGCTTCATACACAGGAATTGTGTAAAAAGATAACACATTTCCATTTTTGTGAGTTGCCTACATCAACATGTGCCAAAATTAGACATGGAGATACATAACATCTAGAGGCTTAAAAACAAATATAAAGAGTCTCAATACACTCAACCAAATATACAGGGGGAACATTTACCCTGACAATAGGAGTGATAAATTCCACAACAAATGAAGGAATTTTAAGCAGTGATGGCCAGGTATGGTGTATGAAATTGATCAGCAATCCTTTGATGTGGGAACCATCATGGTCCTTTAAGAGACAAAGGACAAGTCAAAAAGGATCTCACTAGAAAGGATGTGTCAGAATTAAGCAGAAACTAAACAGCGCTATACAAAGATCATGTACCTGGTCTGTCATTATCATCAGATGGCCATATCTTAAAGATTTAATGTTGTCATATATTTTATCTTCCTGTAGACCAAGGATTTTTTTTATATTTACTATCTCTTTATTCTCCATTTGTTGGTGAGTGGTAGCTTCCCTGACATTGAGCAGCTTACCTCTGAGAGGAAACACGCCATAATAATATTGACCAACAATAGATATTCACCTGATAGGATAAAGATAACTAAAATAACAAAAAATTAAATTGGAAAGTGATGTCGAAACATGTCACAATACTACCAAATTCAGTATTCACATTTCCCTGATTCAAGGCACAAACACTTACAGCAAGAGCCTTGGTTTGAGTCACCTCTGTTAATATTAAAGTACATTGATCGAGAATTCTTCCCCCTTGATTGATTTGCATCATCAAGTTTGGGAACATCAATTAATTTCCCCTTCTTGGTTCCATCGAGTTTTCTTAAGATATTTTTTTGTTTAAACTTTTCCACTGCACTCATCAGGTCAATCAAAGTTACAAAGCTCATCTTAGACACTAGCATTGCAAAAATTACATGTACTCAGAAATGCTACATATTAGACACCACGCCTTTATTTATTGACATGGGCTGCAAATGCGAAACAGTGAAAATTACTATAAATTTATAATAGCAAATTGTATCAGAATAAAAAATATGAATTAAAATGAATTATACTTACAATCAACATGGAAACCGAACGTTGATTCGAGAAAATTCTTTTCTTCCACGAGTGTTGCCTTGGTTGTAACAATTGGTAAATTTTTGAACGAAAGGCCCGTAAACCGATGGATGTCATTTGCTTCGATACTGAATTGAAAAATTCGGCCATCATTCAGAGTCACATAAAAAATGCCGTCCTCTGAATTGTAGGATGATAGAAAGTAATTCAAAATATCCAGATCTGTTTCAAAATGGGGCATATTAACGAGCCCCGTAAATTCACACGCATCCATTAAATCTTTATATTTTGAAGACATCTTTAAAACAGTATGGATGTGAGGGCATAAGATACATCGATTGAATTGGATTCTCTTGATTTTTGTTACTGAACTTGCAGTTGGGAAGCATCGAGACCTGTAAAAATCAAGAGCTGGAAGGTGAAAACGAGAAAATGACCGGTTGAAGGGTATTTATAGGCTAAATCAGGCGTCAATGGCTTCACTTGACACGCGTCAAAGGTTCTAGCTGATGCGTGACAATAGTCCTAGCTGACGCGTGTCAATGGATCCAGTGACACGTGTCAATAAGAGCAAGCGACACATGTCAATAGAGATCGATGACGCGCGCAATAGTGAGTGAGCAACGCGGCGCGTCAATAGGAGAAAGCGACGCGCGTCAATAGAATCCAGTGACGCGCGTCAATAGGAGTCGGCCGGCAGCGCTAGTAGAGAGCGATGACGCGTGTCAAAAAGAGATAGTGACGCGTGTCAATAGGAGTCGTGACGCGATTTCGGCAGAGGAACCGGTGACACAGCGTGAAAAGAGCGGTGACACGCGTCAAAAGAGCCAATGATGCGCGTCATTAGGTGCCAGTGACGTGCGTCAATGGCGGGGAGTGTCGTGCATCGCTCAAGACCATTGACGTTCCATTGACGCGTGTCAGGAGTGATGAGTGACTAGATGGATGTCTTTATGCACAAAGAAAGCCTAAGACTACCAAATAATTGATTTCTTATCCAAAATTTAATGGAATTCAAAGTTTTCACCTCTTTTTCTCTAGAGCGAAATTCCTTCACGTTTAATGTAGCCAATTGAGATAAAGCCTTCAAATTTATCCCCGGACCAAAGCAGTGTTTGGTGTGTACTTGATGATGATATAGGGTCTTATTTGATAATTTCAAAAGAAACTTCATGATATATGCTAAGATCGAGTTTGAGATGAGGTACAATAAGGCACTCTTGACAAAATTTACACAATGTTACCTTTTAAGATGATCCAACCTTGCCTGAGAGAACTTTATGTTGACTGTAAAAAAATTTTCAATATTTGAGACACTTGATTTTATCAAATATACACTTGAACATTGAACATTGTATTTTCAATATTATAGAAATGGGGAGCTTCAAGAAAATTGTCTTCAAACATACACTTGAACATTGTATCTTCAAAGATAGGAAAACAAAACAAGGTGGTAGAAAGAATTTTATACTTTGATATTCATTGCAATGGTCAACCAAGTATTTCATCACCTCAACAATGATAATTAGAAGAAAGTAAAAACAACTTTCCGTTACACAACAATTTTGATCACTTTACCCTAATTGTATCTTTCAAACCTCATTCTTGTAACTAATATGATATGTAAACAACCTTATTGAGCTATGATCATATGCACCACCTTAAAAATTTGAAAAAAGAGAGACATATTTTAATTCAACCACTCCAAGAAGTAGTCCTGAAGAGAGAATCTCAAGATGTGAATCCTATACAACATATTTTGATACTGATCCATTTTCCCGAAACATTTTACAATATCTCAAGATGTGAATCCTATACAAAATTAACTTCTATGATTTATCTGAAGAAGGCATTGTATTTTTTCTTGGATTCTAAGAATACAGGTTGTTTGGTCTGCATTTCTAAGCGATCGAGTTTTATAAAAACTTGAATAAGTTTAAATACTCATTTCGTAGAATCTAATTAAATTTGGCATGAAACACTAAAAGACACTCCTATACATATTTCATGTTTTGGTTAACCATGGGTTTTCCTAAAGATGTTACTGAGATCTATATACTAAAAATGTCGAGCAATTCACCCATCTATCTACTAATCCATTTCTCGTGTTGGGTTTTAAAACACAGATCTAGCTCATTACCGATGGCGGTGATGATTTCAACTTTAAGCGGTATCTTTTTCCCCTTAATCTTATTATTTATTACTATTCATTTTTTCAGCTTCTGGTTTTCATTAAAGATGTTCTGAGTCATATACTAAAAATGTCGGGCAATTCACCCATCTATCTACTAATCCATTTCTCGTGTTGGGTTTTTTTGAAACACAGATATAACTCATTACCAAATTGGCAAGTGATGATTTCAACTTTAAGGAGGTATATTTTCCCCTTAATCTTATTGTTTTTTACTATTCATTTTTTCTAAAGCTCTGCTTATCATTAAAGATGTCTATGTATTTACATTTAGTTAAATAAAATATTTTATTTTTTGAAAACGTGGGTTGACATCCGTTCGAGGAAGTCTATTCTTCTCGGTTGACAATGTCGAGAAACTCACCCATCTATCTACTAATCCATTTTTGTGTTGAATTTTATTAAGACAAAGATCTAGCACATTACCAAGGGGATGATTTCAATTTTAAATAGGTATCTTCTTCAACATCATCTTATTGCTTTTTACTTTACATTTTTTCAGCTCTTATTATCATTTATTTAAAGATATTGTTGGTCATATATTTAAAGATGTTCTTGGCACTTCTCGGGGTGACAATGTCGCAACTCACCCTCTATCTACAATATTAGGTAAAACAAAGATCTAGCACGTTACCCTTGATGATTTCATAGCAATCTAATACGCAAGTGTAAGCTAAACCTATCATATTTACAATTATGTTTATTCTTACGGTGATGATTCTTTCTTGATTTCTTAGAATTATATTTAATTTATTTTCTATATGTGGAAAATCCTTTGATATATTTGTTTAAGCTCAGGATAAACTATTAAACAATACATTATACTATTATAAATATAAGTCGACACTCTTCCTAAAATTCCTGCTTTGTCATAGATCCATCACTTCTTGATTTCTCCATGAAGAAATAGATCTATTTTTAGACTTATAATGATCATCCTCTAACACAAAGTTATTCAAACTCAATTCTAATGCTATCTTCCATATCCTATAGTCACCCACCCAAATCTACACTAATCACAACTATTTAAATCAACTTGATGAGTCTTTATCTAATAAAAATCCTTTCTAGTAATAAAACTGACTAGAACATTGTAGTGTGCCTTCTTCAAACTATCCTGCAAATGTAGTGTGCCTTCTTCAAGGCTCTACATAAATACTTACACACATAGTTTGCTATGATCTAGTTTACAACCTTGATATTTTCTTACACACTCAAAATTATTCCAACCGATAGCCTCCCAGTTCTAATCCACAATTATTATTCACCCTTATCAAATATTAAAAATGATAGGATTCTTCAACCTATGAACTTGATCTATACGAGACTAATCTTCATGATAAGAACCTTATATGTTTTACATTAAACTTCAAAGTTCTATATCGAGCTTGACCTATCTTTTAATCACATTGTTATTCCAACTTTGGTTAATCTAGCCTCCATAACCTTGACTATTTCAAAGTGACTTGTCAATCTACTCTACACAAAACAATATCCATGATAACAAAACCATATCTTTTAAACCATGGTCTTGATTATTTCCCAAGCTCTAATTCTTATGGCCTGGAATTTAACTATTTCATAATTGGCTAATCTAGCCTCCACATCAATGATTGTTTCCAGCAAAACGTTATTTTCTGACAAATGGTCTTGACTATTTTGGATGTCAAACAACCTCTCTAATGAGAGATTATGCACTTATATAGAGGTGAATCTCTTTAAAATAGAATTTTCCTACACCATAAGTCTATTAAGGAGAAATCCTAAAGATTTGTTTCAAATCTTAGTTGCTATTTTTTCCCAAAAACATAATTTTCAAGATAATTAAAGTCCCACAAGATATTTAGGCACTACATTTTACATTATACACATTAAATTGATCATCGTCTTTCATCATCATCTATCATTAATTATCAATTATCATCATTCATCATCTACATCCACATACAATTCATGACAATGCAAGTAAACAAGAAACATACATATAATTCATGATAATCACCATCTAATGCAATTAAAATTAAAGACTTTATATAAATCCATATAATTAAATTCAAATACCATAGTACATACTCAATAGTAGAAGTTTTCAAATTCAATATTTAAAGTTTCCTCAATAATAAAAGTTTCTAATTTTCAAAACCCTCTTTTTCTTTATACAATTCTACTCTGCTCTCTTCCCCAACGGCTTCTTCCACTATGGCTGTACCTCTTTCCCCAACACCAGAAATAACCCCTGAACTTATAAGATCTTCTGCAGCACTGTCCAGATTTTTAAAAATTCTTTCTTCTTGATTTGTTGCATCTCCATGCGACAGCAAATTTGGATCAGCAACTACTTTGGCTTTGAATAATATGTCAGGGTCGAGACCATGCTCTTTAATTATCCGCTTTAGTGTATTGTTTTGTTTGTTAACCAAAACAATATTTTGCTTCAAATTTTTTGCTGTGGATAAGTTGTTCTTTGCTGTTTCCAAGTGAACTTGCAAAACCTTCACCTGACTCTTCAAATTTTCATATTTCAACTGCACAAAAAGAGTAATGTCAATTCAAAATATTAATGTAAATTCAAAATTTCAAATTAACAAGAATGATTGTTTAAATGTAATAGTACTTACAACCACTCTATCTCTTTCGGCTTTTGCGATTGATACCAAATCCTTGTCCTTGGACCATTTGTTAAAATATGCAGGCCTCGGCACTAATATTTTCCAATTTGTTTAGTGCCTTATCTAAAATTTCATCTTTATAGTTTTTGTTAAACGTGTGAGTCCCACATCTTACTTGGGTAAGTAAGGAATCCATCTTCGCGAGTTGATTTTGCGGCGTAGTATAAACTAATAACAACTAATAATCTCATTGATAAGAACTTTAGCCCTTCTCTCCCATTCTATAAGCTGTTGGATATGAGGAATAATAAACTCACTGACATGGGATTGACAATCATTACCAATTAAGTTCTCCAAAGGAAAACGTGGCAATCGCTTGTTCATATCGAATCGATGCGCAGACGATGTTCTTTGGAGAAGAATGGGGGGCTTTCACCAAGATCAACTACTCCTTGTTTTTGCCTTTGGGTGGGCTGATCCTATTTTTGAAAAAATTAATCAAGATTTAGATAAATAAATTTAAATCAGAATGTAATTCAAAATTGTAAAGCATATTAAAATTGAAATTTGAAGTATACCTGCTGGCCTTGAATCATCTCGCGGGTATCGAAAAAACCAGTTGGGTCATTGCTATCAATGCCCAAATAATCTTCATCTAAATTTATATTGTTCAAAATAGATATGCCGTTGCACTGGGCAAGCCACCAAGTGATAGAGTTGGAATTCGAAATGAGGAGGCAAGGTTTAGTGTCCCACTAAGGGCCGGAGCAAAAGGCATGCGTTTACCAATGTTATTTTCTTTGTTCCTCTGGTTGGCATTTTAAAAATTAATGGTTGAGTGGGTGTCAATGTTGTGGTTTGATCATGTGACATATTCGAAAAGTACAAGAAAAAAATGAAAAATATTAAAACAATTCATAAAGTCAAAACTATGAAATTAAACGTACTATAGAAAAGTTGTACCTTGTAGAGGGGTTGTTTTTCTCGGTGCTACGGGTGGCCTTGTAGGAGTTGTACTCAGTGGCTATTCAGAAGATATGAATGCATGCGACTGTATGGAGTGAGTTGGGGAAGAAGGTTCCAAAGTCCTGATTCATCAATATTAAATAATGTCAATTCATTTGGTTAAAATTTAAATTGAAAAATAAATATGCAACTTTGGAATTTGTAAATAATATATGAGAATGTATTACTTCTCTAGCATTTAACGAGTTCAAACTGTTGAGGGTTTGGAGAGGAGTGAGCTTCCATTTCAGATTGGGAGTCCCCCGAAGCCTCCGCGTGTTGTTGGCCTCTTCCTCTTGATAACTTCTTTTTTCGGGGAAGGGCTTCAAGATATCTTCTCTGCAAAACATTAAAATTTAAGTTTTAATAAGTGCACTGTAATGTCGAAAATTGAAATACAATTACAAACTAAATAGTTTATACCTGTTGTTCTTCAAATGGAATTGAGAATTTCTTCAAAGCCTCATCAGAGCAAGTAGGAATTTGTTTATCTTTTAAATTTAAAATTACCTCATAGTAGGCCGAGGAGATAGTTTGTTGGATAAATGAAAGGTTTATCGAGAGTTTTGAATTTGTTATGTCGAGTTCATAGTTTTTTGGATAGATATGTGCACCAATCAAATTTTTGTTTTGAGATAGTGGCACAAATGTATGTAATGGCCCAATTTGGTATATCTGTTTGGCGACCCGCAAACCATTACGGCTTGAAAAAATGAAATAAGTTCAGCAAGAAAGTGGTGTGCAATTGATTGTGTATCTACACCACGCCCTGTATTTATGGACATGGGCTGCAAATGCCAAGCAGTGAAAATTACTATAAATTTATAATAGCAAATTGTATCGGAATAAAAATAGAATAAAAATATGAATTAAAACGAATTATACTTACAATCAACATGGAAACCGTACGTTGATTCGAGAAATTTCTTGTCTTCTTCCAGGAGTGTTGCCTTGGTTGTAACAATTGGTAAATTTCTGAAAGGAAGGCCCGTAAACCGATGGATGTCATTTGCTTCAATAGTGAATTGGAACATTTGGCCATCGTTCAGAGTCACATAAAAATACCATCCTCTGAATTGTAGCATGATGAAGGTAATTCAAAATATCCGGATCTGTTTCGAAATGGGGCATATTAACGAGCCCTATAAATTCACACTCTTCCATCAAATCTTGATATTCTGAAGACATCTTTAAAGCCGTATGGATGTGAGGGCATAAGGGATTCCTGTAGTTGATCTTCAAAATCGATTGAGTTAGATTCTCTTGATTTTCTTGTTGAACTTGCAATTGGGAAGCATGTGAAGTCAACATTATAGCTGTAATTGCGTCTTTGACAACGATTGAGACTGTAAAAATCAAGAATGGGAAAATGAAAAATGAGAAAATGAGCTACACAAGGGTATTTATAAGCTAAATAGGGCATCATTGGCCCCTAATGATGCGTCATTTCTCCTCTTGACGACACGCGTCTTTGGCTCCCATTGGCGCGTCGTCATTGGTAAGGACTATTGTCTTACGTCGACTAAGACCTTTGATTCGCGACACTAGCATCTATTGATGCGCGACACTGTACACTAATGACGTGCGACACGCCCCCTCGACACGCGTCACTTCCTCCTATTGTCACGCATCAAGCTAAGACATTTGACACGCGTCAGCAGGTTCCGATGGACGTGCGTCGATAGAAGCAGAGATGCGCGTCGTCATTAGTGTACAGTGTCGCGTGTCAATAGATGGCATTGTCACGCATCAAAGGTCTTAGCGATGCGACAACGATCCTGTCAACACGACACACGATGGGAGCCATGACACTGCTGTCAAGTAGGGAGCAAATGACGCATGCGTCATTAGGGGCGATGATGCATGTTACGATAGGAGAGGCGTGTCGTGCGTCATTACAAACACGATGCGCGACGGAGGAGACAATGTCACGTGTCATTACGATCAGTGTCGTGCGTCATTCGGAGCCAACATCGTGTGTCATTACGAACGATGTCGCACGTGACACGCGTCAGTCTAGACCATTGACGTTCCATTGACGCGTGTCAGGAGTGGTTATTGATGTCTTGTTGTCGCACGTCACTGATGGAGCCATGAAAAACCAGGTGAAAATTTTGTTTTTGAATACTGTCAAATTCACCTTTCACTAAAACTGGTTACGGGGATATTCGCCAGGTATTTTCCACCTTCAATTTTATAGGGGTGTCTTAAAATGAACCCACTTACAAGAAGCAACAACATCAAACATGTAATGCCACCCGAATTCTCCCACTTGAGACTAATAAAAACCTAGGTTTGGTTAGGAATAATTTATTTTTTAAGTGTTCCTAAAAAAATTCTAGAGTCCATTCCATTAGTTATCGAATCATCCTATAAAATACTAGAGAGAGAGAGACATCCCTAGCACAAACAAATTATCTTCTTGTGGGACATGCGAAGAAATTTCCCAAACACTGAGATGATAGGCATGGAAATAAACTCTTATTCTTCCGGCACACATGATAGGTGCGAAAGAGACTCATTCTCTCCGGGCACGCAAGATGGGCACAGGCACACAAGACAGTGCACAAGAGGCTCATTTTCTCATGGGCATTCAAGATGGCACCTCAAGAGGCTCGGGCATGCAAGACATGTGTTCAAGAGCCTCTAGGAACTAAAGAGGATCTAGGCATGAAATATGGGCACTCAAGAAGTTACGGGCATGCATGGTGGTGCTCAAGAGACCTATGCGTGTAAGATGGGAGATCAAGAGGACTTTCCTCTTCGTGAACTTTAGAAGGCCAGAAATTTTGATAGGGAGCTCTATTTTAGGAAAATGAGGACTTTTCGGAAATATCTTAACATCCTATTTGCAAAGAAAAATTAAGAATTTAATTTGGATAAATTTTTAAGGGTAAATTTTGAGAAAAATATTTGTAGGCTTATAAATTGAAAACTGGTAAAATTTGAAAAAAACTTATTCACTTCGACCTCCTTCCTTTCTCAACATGCCAACAGACATGGAGGGTTTCTCTTAGATGAATTTAGGATGGATAGCAAAGGTTAAACTGTTTGATTGAAGGTCAATTTGAAATTTCCAACCTTTGACAGAAAAATGACTGCAATTTTGCCTTTGTTCGATTTGAAAGGTTTCTTAAAAATTTCTTAAGTGTTTGAGTTTTTAGGGTCATTTTTATTATGTAACCTCAATTCAATCATTTGATTTCATTTTCCAAGGTTGCAGGGTCGTTATGTTCATTTTTAATAAAAATGTGCAGAGTTTACAGAGAAATAAAAAAATGAAGCTTATACATTTCTAAAAACAGAGATTAATCTATTTATTTTTCCACACTTAAAAAACATTGAATTCATTCCATGTTGGTCTTAAATAGTTTTCTTTCCTTCAATCAAACATTAAAACAAGAATGCAACTTTTATTCTTTTCAAATCATGCACTTCACAAAACAGAGTATTACATTTCCTTCATATGCATTTCTTTCTTTCAATCAGAGATTTCAATTACATTTAAAAGATCATATTCAATACCACAATGTAATTTGAGAAAGGTAATACATCATTTATTGATTTCAAAATGCAACTTTACAAAATACGTATCCTTCTTTCACATTCTTTCCAAAAAAAAATAGAAAATAGAGTATAACTCTTTTACATTTCAAATTTAAACTTTCATTGTCAATACAAAGTATCTTTCCATTAAAAATAATATACATATCATCCACTTCAAAGTGGGAAAGGGATACAATAAGATTTCATTTCACAAGCATCACAAATTGTCATTTTCTCATCTCCATAACAACAACATGCATTTTTCATTCTTTCAATATGATCACAACAAGAGCAAGGGAAAGGCAATGCTCTCCACCTAACCAAGACATCCAATGGAGAGGATAATCCATCCTCTCTATTGGCCCACAAGCCCCAACAACAAATTACTTTGGGAGAAGATCTCAACTCATGACAACTACTAGCTTCCACAATACTTAACATATAATTTCACATTCATCCCATTTACTTACAACCAAAACAACTCAACAAGAAGAAAACAACAAAGAAACAAGATCACAAGGCTTGTCAAGAAAGCAAAAAGAGTAAGACTTATGGGAAGGCCACTTATGCCTCCCAATGGGAATGGGTGCTCACCTAAAATGCCTCCAATGCAAAATAAAATTTCCCCTACAAACTCTTATGCCTCCCTCAAGTACCCCTTATACCTCCATACACTCTTATACCTCCCTCAATCTCTTATGTCTCCCTCATAATAAGAACAAGAAGAAATGCAAGCATTCCTCATACTAGGTGGGGCACCCAACCCAAACTCCCTCCATAAGAAAGTGATCTCGTATGCCTCCCTACAAGAAAACTCCCCATAGTCTCCTCCCACTCTGAACTTAGGAAATATACCCAAACCCAACAAGCATTCCAAAGAGAAAACAACACTCATCACAACATATAAACACATAAATTAAAAGAGCATAATTTAAACTAAGGTGAAGCTCCTACCTCTCCATGGTAGAGCTTATTCCAAGTATGAAGTTCCAAGCTTTTCCAAAGATCAAACCAGAATCTACAAAGCTCACAAAATTCCACAATCCTCTCACTCTTCAAAAAATTAAAGAGACTAAAAGTATCATCCAACCCCCAAACAAGAAAAAATGAATCAATAAATACAGAAAGGAGGGGGAGGGATGATGTGGCTCCAAGTAGGATGCCACCTCATTTCCTCTCCACTCCACATCACTTGGTCAACCTCATATTCTAATGCACAATTAATAAATGGTTGGAAGAATGACAAGAACCTTACATAATCCATCTAAGCCCAATCCCCAAAGGACAAAATTAAATATTTGAAAGAAAGTGCAATTAATATTTCACCTTTTTATGCCCCCAAAACACCTAAAAGAGCCTAAATTTGACCCCCAACCCATAGGTAGGGTTGGCATGGGCATTTAAGAGGTGTGGGAAAAGTTTACTTGTCCCATAAGCTTCCAAATTTGGCCTCTAAGGCCAAATTTGAGTTTCCCATGAAGGGTAGAGTGTGCTACACTCAAAACTCAAACACACATCACTCAACACAAAAACCAAGAGTAAATCAAGTCTAATAAATGAACTCCTTTTATGTCACATCTTTGATTAGTTTAGGACAATTTAAATTAGCTTAATTAAGACACTACAACCCATGAATAATAAAGGGGTAAACACATATCCAAAAATCTAAATAATAAAACAAGTAAATTTCATTATAAAAAGAAAACACATACAACATTATTAAAAAGGGAAATTAAAACAAAACAACACATGACCCCTAGGTCACAATTTTCCCCTAACCAAATAATTCTAACACACACACAATTACATGTTTCCATGGTGACCCTAGTTGAATTCTTCTCGAATTCCGATGTGGTTGGTCTCCAATCCCTCGATGTTTGTTATGATATTTTAACCTGCAAAATACAAATACCTCCTTCGGCCTCATGGCCATATCAGAACATCCAAATGAATATGAATATAATTTCAAGATCATCATTTATATATGTGAATCAATCCTCAAACAATCCTCAAGACAATCAATTTTAATCCAATTTTCATTTTCTAGGTCTAATTAAAATATCCAATTATCACAAGTTTGAACAACATCGATAATATAATCATGTTAAGCGGTATATCAACATCACTATATTGTGAAAATGTCTCTATTAATCATCATGCATCATAACTGAATCACGGTCAACAATAATCCATGATCCAACATCTAATATCATGCTAAATCAAAACTATAATAATGTCCATGATATAGTCAATGATGTAATGATCATGATCAATATCAAAAGGTGTCACAGGGAAGTTTGCACTACATCCCCCTCCCCTTAGACTCGACTTCCTCCTAGAAGTCACTGGAATAGGTGTGGAAATTTCACTTGTAGAAAAGTAGCATCCTCCCAAGTAGGTTCAGTCTCATCATATATGTCACACGGGACTGAACCTGGTCAATCTCTCTGCCGCATGAAGGCCGGGGTCCTACGCTCTATAATGTGAAGCAGGATCCACCATCACCTACCGCTTGATCGACACACCTGCAATGTGGTCCAATCTAGCACGTGAGAAGGATTAGGAATATATTTACTAAGCACATAAATGTGAAACACATCATGGATGTGAGAAAATCTAGGTGGTAATGTTAGATGATAGGCAAGGGACCAATGCGCTCCAAGATCTCAAAGTGACCTACAAACCTAGGAGAAATCTTAGAACTTTTCCGTAATGGATAGGTCTCTTATGTGGTCTAACATGAAGAAACACCTTCATGCCCACCTCAAAACTACCATTTGTCCTATGTTGGTCTGCATACTTATTCTACTGTCTTGCACCTCCTGTAATCTTTCTCGATCAAGGTAACTTACTGCTCTATATCCGGTAATAATACTGGCCCAAGAGAAACCCATCCTCTAACTTTGTCCCAACTAAGAGGTGTCCGCACTCTCTACCATATAATGCCTAAAAAGGCATCATGCCGATCGAACTTTGATAACTATTATTGTAGGAAAACTCCACCAAGTACAAGTACTCCTCCCATCTCGACTTTTGGTCCATAACGTACATCCTAAGCATGTCCTCAGGGATCGATTCACTCGCTCGATCGCCTATCCATCTATCTCGGGGTGATATGCTATGCTAAAATTGATCCTCATCCCGAGAGCATGTTGTATGGTGGTCTAGAAATGGGAAGTGTACAAAGGATCGTGGTCACAAATGATCTTCCACGGAATCCCATGTAATCTAACAATCTCATCTAGATATACCCATGCCACTACACTAGCTATATAGGTGGTCTTCACTAGAGAAAAATGAGATACTTTCATCAATTTATCCACCGTGACCATGATGGCATCGTGGTGGTATCTCGACGTAGGTAACCCAATGATGATGACATCCATGGAAATGGTGTCCCACATCCACTCCAGTATGGCGTAGGGAAAGAGAATGCTATTTGGATGTTGATGCTCAACCTTCACCTTCTGACACTCTAAGCAATGTGACACAAATAAAGCCACGTCTCTCCAAAGTCCTCTCCAAAAATACAACTGTCTCAAGGTGGCATGCATCTTCTTCACCCTAGGATGGGCTAAATAAGGTGCATGATGAGCCTCAGCCAAAATTTCCTGTCTCAATCCTCCATCTCTAAGAACATATATCTGACCTCTATGTCTAAAAAGGCCATCTTTCTCTAATGAAAATCCATCAAATCTCCCTCTCGAGGGTCTACGAGACTCAATCTCTGCTCTGGTTGTAAGGTAGAAAGCTGTCATGAGGAAGATGCTCCAAAATCATGCTCCCAAATTTATGCCCACTAAAGTGGCCATAACCACATGTCTCTGTCTCCTCAAGGCATCGAAACCACATTCTCCTTCCCCTTCACATATTATATATCTCCATGTCATACTCACAAAGCAACTCCTCCAATGCATTGACGACGAGCATTGAGATTGGGATGTGTCAAGAGGTGTCGAAGGCTCACGTGATCATTCCTAAGTGTGAATCTCTATCCAAGAAGGAAATGTATCCATTGCACTAAGGTGTGCACAACTACTGTAAGCTCAAGATCATGAGTTAGATAATTGAGCTCATAATCCTTGAGTTTGTGAGACTCAAAAGTAACTACTCTGCCCTCTTGCATCAACACACCTCCAAGTCCTACCAAAGAAGCATCTATGTAGATATAGAACCTACACGAGGATGCGGCACTGCAAGAATAGGTGTTATCATGAGGATTCCTTGATGTACTAAAGGCATGCTCACACTTATCGACCATACAAAATTCTTCCCTTTCCGCTAAAGGGAAGTGATGGGGTGTGTAATCCAAGAAAAATATTGAATAAATCTCCTGTAATATCCTACCAAAGTCATGAAGCTATGCACCTCGGTCACACTAGAGCATGTTGGCCAATCCAAGATGGCTCAAATCTTGGAAGGATCGAGTACAATACCTTCCCTAGAAATGGTATGGCTCAAATACTACACCTTTGTCTGAAAGAACACACACTTCTCCAAGTTCCCATAAAGGTGCTGCTCACAAAGACACTGAAGAACTTGGTGAAGGTGCTCCTCATGCTCCTCATGCATACGTGAGTAAATTAGAATGTCATCAAGGAAGATGAGCACGAAGCGATCTAGGAATGTCCTGAATACCCCATTCATCAAACTCATAAATACCGTGGGGGCATTCATCAAACCAAAAGGCACCATTGTGAACTCATAGTGCCCATATCTCATATGAAAAGTGGTCTTATGAATATCCACCTCCATAATCCTCAGTTGATGATAGCCTGACTTAATATCTATCTTAGAGAAAATGCGGCTTTCATATGATCAAACAAATCATTTATGCATGGAAGGGGATAATGATTCTTGATCATTACCTTGTTCACCTAATAGTAATCAATACACAACCGTAGAGATCCATCCTTCTTCTTCACGAAGATCACCGGTGCACCCCAAGGGGATACACTAAGATGGATTAGGCCCTTCTCTAAAATACCCTCAAATTGTAACTTGAGCTCACAAAGATCAGGAGTAGTCATCCAATAAGGTGCTCATGAGATAGTCTCTGCTATCGGAACAAGATCTATGTGGAAATCTATCTCACATGGGGGAGGTAACCCGGTAGCTCCCCTAGAAACACATCATCAAAAACTCTCTTAAAATAGGATGGCCATCAAGGGATGGTCTAGTAGACTCATCCTCGGATCTGACACTAACCGTAATAACATACAAATGACAACCCCGTCATACACACACCACTTAAGATGCATAGCGGAGATGGTGCGAATGGAAACGGGTCTCCTAACTCCTGTTATCACCGACTCCAATCCAAGATCATCTATGCAAGAAATAGTCTTATGGTAACAGTCCACTTTAACTCTGTGATTAGTAGATAACCAGTCCATGCCCAAAATAACACCATAAGATCCTAATGGAAGGATTTGAAGATCCAAGGTAGTGGTGAAGGGTCCCAAATCCGGAAATCCACTACACACTCTCAACTAACTAAGGAGTTTATAGAAATTTTAGTTCCAGAAGCCATCTCAACATCCCAACTATGACCCTACCTAACTGCCACCAGCCTGCAACGCTCTACTAAGGATGGTGCAATAAAAGAATCAGAAGATCCATGATCAAATAATATAGAGGTGAAAATACCACCAATACTACATATCATCTCAATCAGGGTACTCTAGTGCTCGGCTTGGCGAGTTCTCGACAACTACATAGATTCGATGACTCCATGCTATATCTCCGACATTAGGCTCGAGATTTGTGTCTTACCCTTATTTTTAGGGTTTTATGGGAAATATCTCCAATGATTTCCAGCAAAACCACAACCATAACAACTACCCTGGTCCCCTCCAGGTGGGATGCGGCTCTGCTCTACCGATACTCTAGATGTATGAGATTTGGATCCGATGACCCGGCTATGGATTTCTAAGGTCTCGCTGATGAGCTATTGTTGATCGAGCTCTCGACACATCCTATGTCCTGATGGGACCCTAGGAGGAGGCCCCATAATCCATCCTCTTTGTGCATCAAATATCTGAGGAGGTTTGTAAGGTGGGCAAGTCTGCTTTGCATTGTTGCGGTGGAGGTCTAAATGAAGCCTGTCCTAAACTTTTCCACCACATGGAGGAGGAATTCGACCCTCGATCTATCATCCCGCATCTGGTAGATGCAGCTCAAAAATCTATCTCTAGCACATTACATCTTCCCCGTGTCTCCTCTGTAATATAGGCCTTTTACACAACCTCTGCTAATGTATGTGGGCAGTGAATGCGCACCACGCCACCCAAATACAAGTTCAGGCCCTGGATGAACTTGTGAATCTATACCTTCTCATCCTGCACATAGTCAATGTACTAGAGTAGGTCCAGAAATTGAATCTCATACTCGGCTATAGTCATCGATGCCTGATGGAGGTCATGAAACTTGTCTATCCATAGCTATATAAACCTCCTAGGAAAATACCTACACTGGAACGCTCCTCAAATAGCTCCTAGGTGACTGTCTTTGAGTCAACATGGAGCTTTTGCTCCTCGGTCCTCCACCAAAATCCTACTCCATCCCTTAGAAGATGGATCACAACACGAGATTTCATGTTTTTGCAAGGGAGAGCTTGAATCATCGCTCAAGCTCACCAACCAGGCCTCTACCCGAAAAACCACCTATATCACCCGAATACCGAGATGATCATAGCTTCGGGATCTCTATGATCTAGTCTACTTCTAATGTCGACAACCCCTAGGTCTCTCTCATGCATGCTCCTCCTCTATATAGGGCTCGAGACTGTCCTTATGTCTGAGATCTTATCCCCATGTCCTCTCTATGGTGACTATACCTAGGCGACTCTGCGAGGAAGTTATTTTCCCTATACTCCTCGCTATGTCGAGGGGATACATGGGCCTCACCGACGGCTCCATGTCATGTCTACAAAAGCATCCTCTCAAGGGGGTATGCGCGTATGGTGGCATTAACATCTTGGAGCGTCTCGTAAAATATGAGGTAAAATGGCCGTTATAGCCTACTCTGGCGGTGGTATATCTAGGTCTATATGAAAAGACCCTCATATGATCTGTGCCTCCTACATAGATCAAGGTAAGAGTTAGTTCATTGTTCTAGGTCTTGTTTCAGATTTTCTAATTTTTCTATTTTATACAAATATAGACATTATGGTTTTCTATATTAAAACAAGCCGATTTGCACTAGGTTAAATGTTCATGTTTCATGTTTTCTAGGTGTGCCCAAGGGTCCAAGATTTGAACCCATGACTCTGATACCAAGTGTAACGCCACCTAAATTCTCCCCACTCAAGACCAAGAACAACCTAGGTTTAGTTAGGAAAAGTTTTAAGGAATATATATATATATATATATATATTATTTAAGTGTATATATATATATAAATATTTAAGTGTTCCCAACAAAAATTCATTCCATCGTTATCGACTCATCCTACAAAAAGAGAGAGAGAGAGAGAGAGAGAGAGAGAGAGATCCCTAACGTAAATAGATTATCTTCTTATGGGGCGTGCGAAAGAAATTTCCCGGGCATGGAGGAGAGGCACGGAAAGAAACTCTTATTCTCCCATGCATGCATGACGGGCGTGGAAGAGATTCATTCTCTCACAAGCATGCAAGATAGGCCGGGCACACGCAAGACGGGCACGCAAGAGGCTCATTTTCTCATGAGCGCGCAAGACGGGTGCGTAAGAGGCTCTGGGAACACAAAATAGGTAGACAAGAGGCTCAGGCGTGTAAGACGGGTGCTCACGAAACTCTGGGCACATAAGATGGGAGCTCAAGAGGCCTAGGCGTGCAAGATGGATGCTCAAGAGGCCTTTCCTCTTCTGTAAACTTCAGAAGGCCATAACTTTTGATAGGGACCTCCATTTTTTGAAAAAGAGGACTTTTCAGAAAGATCTCGATGTCCTCTTTGAAGGGTTAATTATAAGAAAGCTATCTATCTCGCAAGCTTATAAATTGAAAACTGGTAACATTCAAAAAAATTTGTATTCAATTGACCTCCTTCATTTATCAACATGCCAATAGAGATGGAAGGTTTTTCTTAGATTATTTTAGGATGGATAGCAAAGGTTAAACTATTTGATTGAAGGTCAATTCAAAATTTCAAACCTTTGACAGCAAAATGACATGTAAATTTGCCTTTGTTCGATTTGAAAGGTTTCTTAACAATTTCTTAAGTGTTTGAATTTTTTAGGGTCTTTTTGAATCATGTAACCTCAATTCAATCATTTTATTTCATTTTCTAAGGTTCAGGGTTGTTCTGTTCATTTTTAATAAAAAGTGCGGAGTTTACAATGAAATAAAAATGAAGTTTATACATTTCCAAAACATAGATTAATCTATTTCTTTTTCCATAGTTAAAAACATTGAATTCATTCCATGTTGGTCTTAAATATTTTTCTTTCCTTCAATCAAAAATTAAAACAAGAATGTAACTTTTATTCTTTTCAAATCATGCACTTCACCAAAAAGAAAATTACATTTCCTTCATATGCATTTCTTTCTTTCAATCAGAGATTTCAATTATATTTAAAAGATCAGATTCAATACCACAATGTAATTTGAGAAAGGTAATACATCATTTATTGATTTCAAAATGCAACTTTACAAAATATGTATCCTTCTTTCACATTCTTTCCAAAAAAATAAAAAGCAGTATAACTCTTTTACATTTTGAATTTCAACTTTCATTGTCAATACAAGGTATCTTTTTCCTTACAAATAATATATGATCATCCACTTCAAAGTGGGAAAGGGCTAAAATAATATTTCATTTCACAAGGGACTATCAAACTGTCATTTTCTCAGCTCCAGAACAACAACATGTAGATTTCTCATTCTTTCAATCTGATCACAACAAGAGCAGGGGAAAGGCAATGCTCTCCACCCAACCAAGACATCCAATGGAGAGGAGAATCCATCCTCTCCATTGGCCCCCAAGCCCCAACCACATTACAATGGGAGAATATCTCAACTCATGGAAACTACTAGCTTCAACAATACTTAACATATAATTTCACATTCATTCCATTTACACACAACCACAACAACAACTCAACAATAAGAAAACAACAAAGCAACAAGATCACAAGGCTTGTCAAGAAAGCCAAAAGAGTAAGACCTATGGGGAGGCCACTTATGCCTCCCAATGGGAATGGGTGCCCACCTAAAATGCCTCCAATGCAAAACACAATTTCCCCTACAAACTCTTATGCCTCCCTCAAGTACCCCTTATACCTCCATACACTCTTATGCCTCTATCAATCTCTTATGTCTCCTCATAATAAGAACAAGAAGAAATGCAAGCATTCCTCATACTAGGTGGGGCACCCAACCCAAACTCCCTCCACAAGAAAGTGATCTCTTATGCCTCCCTACAAGAAAACTCCCCATAGTCTCCTCCCACTCCCAACTTAGGCAATCTACCCACACCCAACAAGCATTCCAAAGAGACAACAACACTCAACACAACATATAAACACATAAATTAAAAAGAACATAATTTAAACTAAGGTGAAGCTCTTACCTCTCCATGGTAGAGCTTGTTCCAAGTATGAAGTTCCAAGATTTTCCAAAGATCAAACAAGCATCCACAAAGCTCCAAAAATCCACAAACTCTCTCAAAATCCTCTCACTCTCCAAAAATTCAAGAGACTAAAATGATCATCTAACCCCCAAACAAGCAAAAATGAATTAATAAATATAGAAAGGAGGGGGAGGGATGATGTGGCTCCAAGTAGGATGCCACCTCATTTCCTCTCCACTCCACATCACTTGGTCAACCTCATATTCCAATGCACAATTAATAATTGGTTGGACGAATGACAAGAACCTTAAACACTCCATCTAAGCCCACTCCCGCAAAGGACAAAATTCAATATTTGAAAGATATTGAAATTAACATTTCACCTTTTAATCTCCCCAAAACACCTAAAAGAGCCTAAATTTAACCCCCCAACCCATAGGTAGGGTTGGCATGGGAATTTAGGAGGTGTGGGACAAGTTTTTCTTGTCCCACAAGCTTCCAAATTTGGCCTCTAAGGCCAACTTCGAGTTTCCCATGAAGGGTAGAGTGTGCTACACTCAATATTCAAACACACATCACTCAACACAAAATTCAAGAGTAAATCAATTCTAAGAAATCAACTCCTTTTTTGCCACATCTTTGATTAGTTTAGGAAAAATTCAAATTAGCATAATTAAGACACTACAACCCATGAATAATAAGGGGGTAAACACATATCCAAAAATCTAAATAATAACACAAGTAAATTTCATTATAGAAAGAAAACACATACAACATTATTAAAAAGGGAAATTAAAACAAAACAACACATGACCCATAGGTCACAATTTTCCCCTAACCAAATAATTCTAACACACACACACAATTACATGTTGTCATGGTGTCCTAGCTAATTTCTTCTCGAATTCCGCTATGGTTGGTCTCTAATCCCCCGATGTTTGTTGTGATATTTTAACCTGCAAAATACAAATACCTCCTTCAGCCTCATGGCCATATCAGAACATCCAAATGAATATGAATATAATTTCAAGATCATCAACATATATGTGAATCACAACAATCCTCAAGACAATCAATAGTATTTCTTACAATTCATCAACAACTACATCGTCATCAATTTTAATCCAATTTTCATTTTCTAGGTCTAATCAAAATATCCAATTATCACAAGTCCGAACAAGATCTATAATACAACCATGTCAAACAGTATATCAACATCAATTTATAACAAAAATGTCTCTAATAATCGTCATGCATCATAATTGAATCACAATAAAAATCAATCCATGATTGAACATCTAACATCATACTAAATCAAAACTATAATAATGTCCATGATATAGTCAACAGTGTCATGATCAGTTTCAAAAGGTGTCAAAGGGAACTGGGCACTACATCCCCCTCCCCTTAGACTCGACTTCCTCCTGGAAGTCATTGGAATAGGTGTGAAACTACACTCGTAGCAAAGTATTATCCTACCAAGTAGCCGTAGTCTCATCATATTTTTCACAATGGACCCGAACCTGGTCAATCTCTCTCGTAATGAAGGCCTAGGGTCCTATGCTCTATAATGCGTATGGGATCCACCATCACCTATCCCCGATCTGCGCTCCCTGCAATGAAGTCCAATCTAGCACATGAGAAGGATCAGAAATATATTTCCTAAGCACAGAAACGTGAAACACATCATGGACGTGAGACAAGCTAGGTGGAAATGCTAGATGATAGGCCAAGGGACCAATGCACTCCAAGATCTCAAAGGGACCCACAAACCTAGGAGAAAGCTTAGAACCTTTTCCATAAAGAAGGGTTTTATGTGGTCTAACATGAAGAAACACCTTCGTGCCCACCTCAAAACTACCATATGTCCTATGCTGGTCCGCATACTTATTCTGCCTATCCTGCACCTCCTACAATCTCTGTCTGATCAAGGTAACTTGCTGCTCCATATCTTGTAATAATGTTGGCCCAAGAGAAACCCTATCCTCTAACTTGTCCCAACTAAGAGGTTTCCTACACTCTCTTCCATATAATGCTTGAAAAGATGCCATGCCTATTGAAGTCTTAAAACTATTATTGTAGGAAAACTCCACCAAGTACAAGTACTCCTCCCATCTTGGCTGGTGGTCCATAATGTACATCCTAAGCATGTCACCCAGGATCTGATTCACCAGCTCAGTCTTTCCATCTATCTTAGGGTGATATGCTATGCTAAAATTGATCCTCGTCCCGAGAGCATGCTGCATGGTGGTCTAGAAATGGGAATTGTACAAAGGATCACGAGTCGCAAATGATCTTCTACGAAATCCCATGCAATCTGAAAATCTCATCAAGATACACCCATGCCACTGCATTGGATGTATAGGTGGTCTTCACCAGAGAAAAATGAGCTACTTTCATTAATTTATCCACCATGACCATGACGGCGTCGAGGTGGTATCTCGTCGTAGGTAACCCAAGGATGAAGTCCATGGAAATGGTGTCCCACTTCCACTCCGATATAGTGCATGAGGAAAGAAAAGTCCAATTGGATACTGATGCTCAGTCTTCACCCTCTAGAACTCTAAGTAGCGTGACACAAACAAAGCCACATCTCTCTCGAAATCCTCTCCAAAAATAATACTATCTCAAGGTGGTGTGCATCTTCTTCACCACGGGATGGGTGAAAAAGGTGCACGATGAGCCTCGGTCAAAAGTTATTGTCTCAAGCCTCCATCTCTAAGAACATATATCTGACCTCGTGTAATCGACAAGGCCATCTATCTCTAATGAAAATCCATCAAATATCGCCTTAAGGGGTCTCGAGACTCAATCTATGCTTTGGCCGCAAGGTAGAAATTGTCTGAATAAGCTGCGCAAAATACTACTCCATAAATATGTGCCTACTCGAAGTGGCCATAACCACATGTATCCATCTACTCAAGGCATTAGAAACCACATTCTCCTTCCCCTTCACATGTTCTATCTCCATGTCATACTCACAAAGAAACTCCATCACACTCCGCATTTGACGAGCATTGAGATTGGCTTACGTGAAGAGGTGTCGAAGGCTCAAGTGATCCATCATGAGTGCGAATCTTTGTCCAAGAAGGAAATGTCTCCACCGCACTAAGGTGTGCACAACTACTACAAGCTCAAGATCATGATTTGGATAATTGAGCTCATAATCCTTGAGTTTGTGAGACTCAAAAGTAACTACTCTACCCTCCTGCATCAACACACCAACAAGTCCTGCCAAAGAAGCATCCGGCAAAAATAAAACTCGTTGTGAGGATTTGGCACTGCAAGAATAGGTGTTGTCATGAGGCATTCCTTTAGTGTACTTGAAGGCCTACTCACATCTATTTGACCATACAAACTTCTTCCCTTTCCACTAAAGGGAAGTGATGGGATGTGTAATCCGAGAAAAGTCCTGAACAAATCTCCTATAATATCCTACCGGACTCCATGAAGCTACACACCTCATTAACACTAGATGATGTTGGCCAATCCAAGCTAGCTCGAATCTTGGAAGGATCAATTGTGATACCTTCCTTAGAAATGATGTGGCCCAAATAATGCACCTATGTCTCGAAAGAATGCACACTTCTCCAAGTTCCCGTAAAGGTGTTTCTCACGAAGACACCGAGAACGTGGCAAAGGTGCTCCTTGTGCTCCTCATGCGTACATGAGTAAATTAGAATGTCATCAAGGAAGATGAGCACGAAGTGATCTAGAAAGATCCCGAGTACCCCATTCATCAAACTCATAAATACCACGGGGCATTCATCAAACCAAAAGGCACCACTTTGTGAACTCATAGTGCCCATATCTCATACGAAAAATGGACTTATGAATATCTCGCCTCCGTAATCCTCGGCTAATGATAGCCTCGACTTAAGATCTATCTTAGAGAAAATTTTGGCTTCTTTCATCGATCAAATAAATCATTTATGCACGGAAGGGGATAACAATTCTTGATCGTTACCTTGTTCACCCGACGGTAATCAATACAAAACCATAGAGATCCATCCTTCTTATTCACAAAGATCACTGGTGCACCCCAATGGGATACACTAGGATTGATTAGGCCCTTCTCCAAAAGACCCTCAAGCTATAACTTGAGCTCACATAGCTCGGGAGTAGTCATCAGAAGACCCTCAAGCTACAACAAGGATAGGTGTGCCAGGTGCCCTTGTCCCCTACGGGCCGCCATGAGCCTTTTCCACCTTATGAACGCTCCTTTTTGGTATCTTTTATATTTCAAGAATTATTTTAACTTATGGATCAGCCTTCTAGTTTTCAATTATGAAATTAAAACAAGGGAATCATATAAATACATAGTCACATGTTCAAAATATGGGACATGACTCTAAGAATTATTACTTTCACCTAAGCTTGCATTCAAAAAGTACCTCAAGTACTTCAAAGAATCCATTTGGCATTCAATCAAGAGACAATGGATTGCATTTTTGCATACACTACATAGGAAGGGGATGCTCATTTTTCCATCCACACATTCTATCTATATTACTACATATAGCTACAACCCGCTATCAAGTGCACTTGCCTGCACAAGGGCATCCTAGAGGAATGATTCTTTCAAAATTCACAAGAACCAGATGGATTATGAGATGTCTTTGTAGTTCTCGGTCATAATTTCACTCATAGGGTGACCCTCGGGGTGAGTCTAACACCCATTCTACATTTTCTAAAATTTTGGGTTTGATATGGTTTGGGGAATTTTGTAAGTGATATCTATTTTTCAAAGTTACAAGTACCCTTGATGATCAAAGAGTGACATCAAGTGATTAATAGGTGATATTTTTGACACTATTGTGACACAATAAAAATCAGGTTTTACCATTTTTGTAGTCATAGGCACCCATAAGAGGTCTCCGGTGCTGTGTTTGGCCATATTCTTGTTTTCTATAATTTATCCAAAACATTTACGACACTCTTCACTTCATGCTCAACATTTTCCCCATTCTAGAGCACTCACGGATCAAGTGTAAATTAGCTATTTCAATATTTCTATATCATTTTCTTAGTGTTTCATACTTTCTTTTTTATTTTTCGTGTCATTTTATAGTTAACAACTATATATCATCATTTACATCACGTTACTCTATGATTGGGGTTTAATAAAAATCTATTTTTACAAATCAATAGATAGTATAGAAGACAAGAAAAGCACTTCTAGATATGTGTTTAGTTTCATGGGCATCAATGAAGAAATCCATTATGAGTATTGTGTCAGAGAAGCAAAGATGTGACATTTGCATTTGAAGCATGTCATGTAGTTTTGATCGAGAAGAGCACTAAAATATTTGTTAAAAAAAGGAAGAAGAAACACATATATTTTGCGAAAAACATTTGGAAATTAATTTTTGTAAGAATCATGTCTTCCATAAGATAAGCAAACATATTGACACAAGATATCATTTTATTAGATAACCTTTAGAACAATAGTGAAATCTACTTAGAGTTTTGTATATCGGAAGATTTGTAAATGTAGATATTTTCACATAACCTTTAACATAAGAGAGATTTGAATATTATAGAGAAATGTTGAATGTAAATGATCAATGTGAAGTCCCTTTTTAGGGTAAGTGTTAAAAATGATAAACTTTGATTCATGTATCTTTTAATTAAAAATATTTATATTTTAATTAGGAAAAGTTGTTTTTTTAAAGTGTGTTAAAAATATAACTCGAGAAAAAATCCTAAGGAGTTAAAATATGTGTGCAAACTTCATAATTGTAATGAATATAAAGAAGGATAAGAAAGAAGAAGAGCACTAAAGTGATTTCGAATTATAAATGGAAAAATGTTTATTTATGCGTATTAAATTTGTATTATATTTCTTTTTTTTTTCATTGTATTTTTTTAGTTTATTCATCAAGAGCACACATCCTTAGAATGGTATTGAGGTGACCAAATCTTTCAATTTAGATATCAAACTAGAAGTTACTTCATTCCAAAATAAATCATTTATAAAAATATATATGTTTTGTTTGGATGTGTGGAAGGTAATCGTTATGGTAGGAGTGAAGATCTAATAAAATTGTACAATATTAAATTATTTTATATTTAGGACTTTGAAATAATATTTTTATTTTTTGCATTTTAAAAATATATAAAAATATTATTTTCATGGACATCTTCTTGGCATTCGATCTATGGAGTGTAATGGAGTTATGAGTAGAAATCAAAACTAAAAATATTGTTTCCATGTTCACGATAGCTTGAGTTATTAAATTTGTATAAATTTTCTTAATCTATACAACTCTCTATAAAATGCATAATGTTATGTAAATATCAACATTATTTTATTCACAATAATGTTATATAATATTTTAAGTTTTAGTGATGGCCAAAGACATAATTTATAGAAATTGGCCCAAAAATTTGTTCCACTAAATATAACATTTAATCTTTCCATAAAATAAATGTGGATTTAATCCACAAAATCAGATACATAATTTAATTATTAATAATAATACTTTTTTGTGAAAAATTGTAGATAAAATATATATTGCATTATATCTTCGTATAATGATCCTAATGAATTAGAATAATTTCTTAGAAATCCTCAATAATTTAAAGGAAAAAGGCTCTTAAAAGCTTAAGCCTATTTAATTGTGGTCGTCAAATCTGCTTTCGTATCTATTGATAGCTTTTGAAAATACTTGTGAATGTGAAGGGAGAAAATAGTTATTTAAACAATTATAGTTTTAATTAGACTATTATGTATTCCCTTTTATGAGGGGGTAAGAAATTGGTGGTAAGTTTCATTACATTATTTGGGCTTGGACTATATTTTCTAGTTTCAAGAATTGGGTCTTCAATCACAACAAAACAAGATATGATTTCAAAAGTTTATAATATCACTATTTTAAATTTCTTGTTATTGATGTAGTTTTCTCACTTGTAAACCGATTTACACATCTACAGTTAAATTTATAAAATCGGAGACAGTGGATAGAACTTTTGTTATTTCTAACAAACTTGTTGTTATCTCCAATGTCTCGCTTCAGATCCAAGTTCAAGCGGAAAAAGTCCGCATTGAGGTGGAACACTGCAGACCCTGCTAGATCATTGGGGAGCGCCCCTGCACTGTCAGTCGTGTTCCGCCTGATTCTCCTCATCGCCACTCCCACTCACAAGGTCGTCGCTCCCGTTCGTGGGCGGCACAATTTTGATCGGGGTCCGGCTCGTGGGTGGCGGAGCGCCTCCCCTCATCGGCGGGGTCCTTCTCCGCCTCCATCTCGGGCTCCTCCGCGCCCAGGGGTGTTTGGCCACTAGGCGGTGGCGGTTCTGGGTGGCAGGCGCCTGATCACTCCAAGTTTCCTCGGCTCTCCTTAGCCATATCGCCCAACCAGCGGGGCAATGAGGAGGAGCAACCACAGACTGACGGCTGGGAGCCGATTACTGACACCCCCGCCAACCCTCCTGGTGGGTGGGGTGACCGTCTAAAGAGCCCCCCGCAATCGCCTCCTACCTCCATGTTCGCCGCCGCCGCCTACCGGCTTTTCTCTACTAGTTTCTACAAATTTTGCTTCGAACTTTTTTTATTGATAAGCTTATCTTGATATGATTATGTAATATGTGCCACTCGTAGCCTTTTAATGGCTACTTTTACTCTGCATGTGGGGTGTGATCTTTTCCACCCGATTTTGTATGATTAGCATTGTACATTTCATCATTATTATATGGATATGCTTTTCAATCAGAAAAATAAATAAAAAATTTATAAAATCCATAATTAAACTAATTTTAGCTTGGTTGTACACCCAATAAAATAATAACGTAAGTCTAAATTTCTAAAATCTAATGCTTACGATGTGATTGAGGAATATAGAGACATTTCATTCTTCTCCTCCTCTTCAACAAACCTTGCTTTATAAGTTATGCCCCTACTCTTCACATGCTCACTGCTTGTACAACTTTTGACATTTAGTGATTACGTTATTGCTGAGAAGAAACCTCATCCAGTAACCCTACAACAATTTCATCGTATTAAATTAAGATGATTTGAATTAATTTAATCATAGTTGGCTTTTCAAACGAATCGTAACCCAAGTTTAAGTTTATTTAAAGAAAATAGACGAGGTTGGAAAATGTCCACATTAACAGGCAGGCCATGAAAACCAAGGAATGGCATCCATGCCAAGAAAGCAAAATACAATCTCTGCATACCATCCTTATATTTCTTTTTCTGTTCTTCAATTCTAGAACCCGAATAATTCCTTGTTTTTGGGAAAATCCACTGCATTTTCTTTGAGCACGTGAAGATAATGCTTTGATTTTATATGTAATTTGCAGCCATACTACTACTTCGGCCGATCTGGGAGGATATTGCCAAACTTGATTCATATACTTCGTATTCCTCATCCACTTAGTGATCAGAATAATTTTAAATGGATACCATTGACTGCCTCGTTTTCATACAATGCATGTTCTCCACAAATAACTTTCCATCGCGTGACCCGTCGAAAATATTATACGGATACATTCGCTGTAGTCAATAACCTATTAATTTTAGGGGAGCATCTTTGGACGGTCGTAGAGTTGGCAAGGAATACAAATACTGTTCTTGTCCTGTTGCAGAAGAATTCTGTAGAAATATAAGATTCCATGATTGTCTTTTAAACTAACAAGGGATACGAAGCTTCCGGTGAAATGGAATGGCATCCGCTACTCGGAGATCAGATGAAGGAAGACTATGGATACTGATATCATCATACTTTTAAGATATATATCAATCAATCAAGTACAAAGTCGATAGCGTGACGAATATATATGTCGAGACTCGGGTGCAAGCAATTCTTCAGAATCTACCACTTTTATTAATACTTGAACATAATTGATAAAAACTTCACAGTTAACTATATTGGTATCCCAATTTAATTTTCTAAACAGCTATATATTTTTTTCTTTTTACAACCAGTAATTTGAAAAGTATTCTGGAGTTCGTTGTAAACTTTGAAATATGCTACGCTTATTTATGACCGAATAATTAAATATTTATTCGTTGAAAATAAATTAAATCGGAATGTTTCCTTTTGCCGTGATGAGCTAGGATTGGGAGGCATTTCATTAGCATTGAGCGGGAGAATATCCAATTTAATTTCTCCTTTTAACTGATGATGGGTAACTATTATTGTACAATGTCATTAATTTTATTTTTTTTGTTTCCGCAGACTTAAAATTCAACCCGCCTACACAGAAATAGTGCAATGAGCCTCCAAAGTACATTGTTGGAGAATCAATTAATTCCCTCCATCGACCTATTATTAGAAGAAGCTACAGTTTTGTTCAGAGCATGCATTTTGTTGTTTTGGTTTATAATACAACAATCTCGTTATGTTTAGTTTAGTTTAGCTCATATTTTTAGGATGTTTCAAATAAATTAAAAAAATTGTATTTATGCACAAAACTAAAAACATCCGTTAATTTTAGGAGACTGTTGTTCTATTGTTAAGATACTCTATTTAGAGTTGTGTGTAGTTATTTTTAGGAGAAGCTCTTTTATATATTGTAAAACAATCATAATTGTTATATACATAGATTGTAATTAGTTGAAGCTCTAATAGGCATGAAGATATTTATTTACAGAAATATTGATTTGAGTTTGGAATACTTTTTTAATTTGTAGTTCTTTATTTTATTTTGTTCTTTGCTATTTTATTTATCTAAGTTCTACAAATTGGTATAAGAGCGTTATTTTAAATTGACAACTAGTTATGACTTCTACATCCAATTTGCAAACACCACAGTTTACGGGAAATAGTTATGAGTATTGCTCCATAACCATAAAGGCATTATTTAAATCCCGGGATGTGTGGGAGATTGTAGAGAATAGGTACATAGAGCCTAGAAAAGCAACAACATACAATGCACTCTCACATAAAAAGAAAGATACTTTGAAAGGTTTAAGAAAGAAAGAAAGAAAATCTCTTTTCTATATTAATCAAGCCATGCATGAAAGCATCCTACTTAGAGTGGCAATAGCAAGTAAAAACAGAAATAGCATGACACACTCTCCAAGTTATATCAAGGTAAGAAGAAAGTTAAAACTTCTAAACTACAATTACTTGGAAGGGATTATGAAATATATAAATGAAAGTTTCAAATTCGATAGAATAATTCTTTACTCTTGTAGTTTCTTTAGTCGATCAAATTAAATCCCATTGTGAAACTATTGAAGACAAAAGAATTATTGAATTTTTTTCTTAGATGTTTTCTGTTTGTAGTTTCTTTGGTTGTTGTTATTGAGGAAACTAAGGTTCTAAATCAATTTTTAATTGATGAGTTGCATGCATGCATCACTAATAAATCATGAATAGAGGTTGAATAGTTCACATGCGGTTGTAGATCAAACTTTTTCATCACAAATATCATGAATCAATGGAAGTGAAGGAGGAAGGTTTAACCCTAAAGGAAAAGAAAAAAAATCATCTAGAGGACATAGTAGTGTTCTATCAAACTCAAGTGAAAAACGACATGGTCAAGAGCGAAGAATCATAATTATTTTTCTAGTTAGAGACTGGATAAGTCACATGTGTAGTGTCACTATTACAAGAGATATGGGAATTATGCTTATGATTGTAGAAAGAAACAATATGATTAGAACATGTAAAATTAAAATCAAGTTTGTGCTTTACTCCAAGCTCCATGTTTATTGCATACACAAAGGTTTTGAAGCAATACCTTATTTATTGCCTCTTGAATGTAATCTATCATAAGAGAGTCCTTGTGATGTATAGTATATGGATTTGGGTTACTGTAATCACATGTCAAGTAACTTAGATTTACTATCCAATTTGGATAAGTTAGTAAAGACACATGTTATCCTTGGGAACAATAATAAAGTGTATGTACAAGGAAAAGGAACAATCAAGGGGAAGAAAATTATTATGCATGATGTTTATTATGTTACAGTTTTGAAGTATAATCTTATGAGCATTGATCAATTAGTACAAAAGGGATACAACATTTACATTAAAGGAAACAAATGTGTCATCGTGCATAAAGCTCCAAGTACTTAGCTTGTTGGTTGAAAGATTTGAATCTTGATACAGGAAATAGTTCAAGGGACAAGAGTCCCTCCTCTTTATGGGAGAGGTTCCCTTATTCCACACACAAACAAGAAAAACTACTTATTTACAAATTTACAAACTATTAATATTGAATGAGGATTTTTATGTTGAAATTGTTCCCATATCAACAATATTCTCAATAATTATAATAATTTATTAGAGGAAACAATAGAATAAGAGAAGCAATCTTGGTTAGAAGGAAATCCTAAGTTCACTCCTTTCCTATCAAGAACATGAATGCTCTCCTTGGTTACCCAAGATTATTGGCTATTGCAATGAAGGAGGAGGGAAGAAAGCATCGATTTAGGAAAATAGATAGTAGAGTGATGCCCTACTAATGCATGCATAAAACTTTAAGAATTATATGAATTTGCATACATCTAAATAACCCATGAGATATAAATATTTCAGACACAAAGTTATTTTCACTACATTTAATAGGCTAAACACAAAGTGTCCTATTTAAATATAACAAAAAGGCATATGCAGATCGAGAGAATAGAACATACGAGTGCAAGAGATTAAGGACAAGAGGAAAGATCTTCTTCTGTATTGATCAAAGTTCTGTGTATTACATTCTAATCATTAAAATCCACCCCCTTTACAATGATATGGAGTACCTTTTATAGCCACCAGGGTAGTTACAACTAAATTCCTTTCAGTTTCCTTTCTTTTAATTAAACATTAATACTTTAATCAAAAGTATTATACTTTGAGTCAGCTCTAATTACAAATTACATTGTCAAAACAATGCCAACTTTGAAATACATATAAAATTAAAAGAAAGGCCTATGCACTAGATGAAGGAACATTTGAGGAGGAAGTTGCCACAGTCTTCATTTTAAGAATTTGGTTCCTGAACTTTACAAGTGTTCCAACGATCTCCATGCCCTTGGGAATAGTTGTATTGGTTGTTGCATTAGCCCAACTGTTTAGGAAATCTTCCATGTCTTTTCCAAAGCTTGCATTTTGTGAATAACCTTTATTTCCTTAATGACTACAGTTTGCAGTGCACAAATCTTTATTTTCCTATTGCCATGTTGCAGAAGAATTCTTGAGAAATATAAGATTCCATTATTGTCTTTTAAACTAACAAGGGATACCATGGAGTCGGAGATTAGATGATGGACACTGATATTATCATACTTTAAAGATATATCAATCAATCAAGTACAAACTAGATAAAGTGACGAATATATGTCGGGACTCGGGTGCGACCAATTCTTCCGAATCTATCACTTTCTTTAATACTGAACATAATTGATAAAAACTTCACAGTTAACTATATTGATATCCCAATTTAATTTTCTGAACAGCTATATATTTTTTCTTTTTGCAACTAGCAGTTTGAATAGTATTCTGGAGTTCGTTGTAAACTTTGAAATATGCTACGCTAATTTATGACCGAATAATTAAATATTTATTCGTTGAAAATAAATTAAATCGGAATGTTTTCTTTTTCCGTGATGAGCTAGGAATGGGAGGCATTTCATTAGCATTGCGCGGGAGAATATCAAATTTAATTTCTCCTTTTAACTGAGGATGGGTAACTATTATTGTACAATGTCATTAAAAAATAATAGAAATTAAAAAGAAAAATTGTTTCAGCAGACGTTAAAATTCAACCTGCCTACACAGAAATAGTGCAATGAGACTCGAAAGTACATTGTTGGAGAATCAGTTAATTCCCCTCCATCGACCTATTATTAGAAGAAGCTACAGTTTTGTTCAGAGCGTGCATTTTGTTCCTCTGGAAAAGTCCAAAAACTTGGGTTTTATCATACCTTTTGGTCTCCACAGTCGAGATTTGTCTTCCTTGTCATTTTTGCCCTAAATACTTGAAGAAAATGAGTGGATGTATCTTTGAAAAACATATTTGAGCCTTGTAAACATTTCTAAACTCTCTATCCTTGAAGAAATTTTCATTTTCTGGCTCGAATGATCATTTTTCTGTATTTTACGGTTTGACGGCATTTTCTCCTAGTCAAATTTGCATCCTTACATCGATAGGGGACGTGGCTTCTTTTGGTTGGTCAGGATGGGAAGGGAAAATGCTTTAACTTATCACTTTTTGCCTTTTTGGTGAAAAGGCAAAAGTTGGTCCATGGCCCCACTCATTTCTCATTGGTTCTTTTGGTGCTTACGTGGCTTCTTCCAATTGGATGGGGCATGGTGGGTCTATTTTTGAACTTGTTCTTTTTTGGCTACTTTGGCAAAAAGTTTGAACTGCCCGTGGCCCCGCAGGCTCGATTGGAGAAAATTTAAGGGCAAGGGAAAAAGTCTCACTTTGACCCCATAGGAGGACACGTGGAAGGTTCCACTGCTTTGCCTAGACTTAGACAATTTTTATGCATTTAGTACGGTTTCATGTGCTCATTTAGAGAGGACATGGTGAGCCCCGCACTCGTTCAAGTACAAAATTTTTGGGACCATCTCAAGGTGCATCGTGATGACACGTGGTAGGTTGAAAAGTCAAAGGAGCGAGGGAGGTGGACCATTGGGGGCAATTTGGATTTTTGCCCCTTGAACATGCAAATGGCTAAAAACATCAAAATGGCCCACAAGCCCGATAAAGGAAAATTCAAAGCTTTCTCCAGTCAATGGTGGAGGTGCGGACTATCAAAGGAAATTTGGAAAAAAATCCTTTTGGAAAAAAGGGGCCAAAAGTAAAAAGGGAAGCGTTGTTCCATTGCAATCATATTTAGACATGTGTCAGGCCCATTTTTTCAAGGATGGAGCTGCATGGGGAAAACTTGGAAAATTTTCCTTTTCCAAAAGGGGAGTGAAATGTTAGAATTTGGCCATGGTCCCATGGGCCCACCTTAGGACACATGTCAGGCTCATTTCCCGAGGGCGGAGATGCGGAGAAAAATATGAAATTTTCCCAAAAGTTGTAAAAATTCAGAGGAAGCCCCTGGTCCATTTTTAAGTTTGGATCTTCCACGTGGATGGCCCAAATTCAAAGAAAAGATCAACGATAGTTGAGAGTCAAAATCTGATTTTCCCTCCATTTCTCTACAACACATCTAGAAGTGTGAGTTTTCATGATTTCTTGGTTTTTTCTACATGCCAAGTAGAGAAGGAAGTTAATGTTGATATCTGAAGTTTGGTGGGAAGATCTGGAAGGTGTCTTTCACCATTAAAATGGTCTGACTTTCGTGCCCGATCAGATTTTCATTTTTTTCTTCTCCCAAGCACGCAAGGAGCTAGATTTGACAGATTAGGGGTGGAAGTGGTTAGAAAATTGAAGGAAGAGTGATCTAGAGAAAGGAGTTGAATGCGGGAGGCATTCGATGAAATCTACCCCTCAAGCACCTGGAGACTTTTTACATAGATTTGATTATGAGAATCACAAAAGAATCATGGCGAACACTGGTGCATTAAATTTTTGTCTTTTGGGGAGAAGGGGCTCTATTGTAAATGTTATAAATGGCACAAATTTTTCATGTAAATGGTTGGGAGTTTTTGGAAAAGTCATAGACTGATTTTTCTAGAAAAAGCTTGACAGAGCCCATCCCTTTTGAGAAGCCATCTAAGAAGCCTGTATATCTCTCTTTGTATCAAATTCAATCATGTCAAGGTGGTTGCAAGTGTAACCATTGAAAAGCTTTGAGATTGTTCTGGAAACTTTCCCTTGCTGATAAATTTGATCAAACTTGAGTTATTCTATGTTAATCTTGAGTAAAGTGTATTTATTTCATCTCTGAATGCATGCAAGTAGTTTTTCTTGTTTCTATTGCAATCTTGTACCAAAATCTAGTCCAATCACACAGGTCTCAGTCCTTGTGATAGTTTAGTGGCATCTAATTTCATTTCTCATAAGAGCCTTCATCTGGGAGTGAGATAAATGGTTTAAAATCACTTTTCTTTCATTTTGTTGATAGAGATTATCTGTAAGCCTCTGGGTGTACCTCAGGCATGGTTTGATTTGAATCTTGGTGCTTTATTGGGTTTTCTAACTCGATCCTTCATGATAGAATCCCATAGGTTGTGTGAAAGAGTGCTAATCTGGGCCTCCATTTAGGCACATATTCTAGTTGAAGAAACATTTCTAACTTTTGTGGCATTTTGTTGGTTAAATCTTTCCATTTTGCATAAGCTCTCAAGGATTTGGTGAGTCAAGTTCATCTTGTCTCCCCTCCCACCAAAATTTATTTAAAAACATCCAATCCCATCCACACTACCCCTTTTTTTCTCTATATACCCACACAAGACCAAAATCCATTTACCAAAGTATGCAGGATAAATCAGGGTCTCAAATGTCTTTAGTAACCTTTGCCTTGTTGTGAAAGTATCTCCATGATCTGGAAGTGACAACTCGTGAGAGTCAGATCTGGTGTGTTGATCATATTTTCCCCAAGGTCTTCTCTACAAAATTTATGCAAAAGAAGGGTACTTGTATCTCCTTTCAAATAACAGAGGTTACAAAATAGGTTCTCTTACCTTGGTTGAAAGGCACAACCTAAAATAGTTAGGATAAGATCATATCCTTTTAAGGTGCTACCCATCTCTCCACAAATCCAAGTAACAAAGGGACAATCAGACCTCCTCCCTGGCTACAAAATGACATATATTTATGATCTGGCTGCCTCTAAGCTCCATGTTGAATCAGTGTTGTTGCTTGGCTTGAAAAGGAGAACAAATTTGGGTACCAACAAAGGCGTTGGGGACCTAATTTATGTTTTGGGAACTTAGTTCAATTTAATCCACGTGCATACATATTTGAAGCCATATCTATTTGACCCATCAACAACACCAACATCAGTGGCATGGCATTCTGGGACTCTTAGTTCAAAATCAAGAACCTAGTAAAACACTTCTTGTATGCTCCAAGTGTTGTGTGTAATTCTTTCAGTTCCCACACCTAGTGCACTAGCTTTCATTTGATAAATCTGGGTGAAGAAAGGTTAAAATCTTTCCATTTCTAGTTTCTTGCATTGATAGACCTTTGACAGATCATATTTAGTGCATCTACACAACTAAGGTGAAATTCCTTAGTGGTGACTCCTATTGATCTGATTCTTAAAAAGTACTAGTGTCTTAAAACTCTATCAAAGTCAGATTTGTTACTAATATTTGCAAAGATGGAGGGAAGAAGATCTTTCTTTGCTAGGGATCCTACTAGGACATTGTTTCTAGAGCTAGGAAAAGAAAAAAATAGAAGGAAGAAAATCTTGGAGAGCTGTTGGAGATCAACAGACAAGAAGAGGGATCTCATTGATGAAAGTGAATGGCCTATCATTGAAGATTGCCATTCAAGTGACTCTGAATCAGGTAGCCTCTTTGTGGAATTGAACTCTCTAGCTGGAGAGGGCCTTCATTTGATTTTGAAAGGTTTGCTTCACACTCTACTCCTGTCTTTTCTGAGGTTGATAGAGATTTCCAAGAAACAAGGCCTTTGGGGGTATCCATTTTGAAAATTATACTCCTGTGTTCCAAGAACCTTCTTCCCCCATCAATTTGTCACCCCTCCAAGGATCACCTCCTCAAATCAATATGGCTCAACCTAGGCCTCCATTTTTTGTAAACACCTTTGGACCTATAAATTTTGTGGGAATGGCTGGTTACCCAAATGTAGTGCCTCAAGATGTAAGGAACAAAATGCCAAAGTTCCAAGGAAATAATGCTATTATTGGTGATCAACATCTAAAGCTTTTTATCAATATGATGGAAGATTTTGAGATTGAACATGAGGATGTATATATCAAGTTGTTTATCCATACCTTGGAAGAGGATGCTAGGGACTGGTATAAAGCATTGCAGATAACTCTATTGATTCTGGACTAAGATGAGTAATGCATTCAGATTGTAGTATGGTGATAGACTGACCCTAGGTTTCTTTTGACAGAATTTGAAAATATCAAAAAGAACCCTAATGAGTCAGTACATGATTTCAACACAAGGTTTAATAAGACCTTGAGAAGATTTCCTATTAGAATAAGGCCTTGTGATGAGTCATGTTTGATCAAATATACTGATGCATTTGATAAAAAGGCTGCATATTATTTAAGAGACAAAAACCCCACAAATTTGAGGCAGGCCTTCACCATGGCTTTGCAAATAGAAAATAATATCAAGGCAATTGGAAAGCCTCCAAAGAGAGAAGGTGTAAAGTTGGTTAACCAGAAAATCCCCAAACAAGCAAGGTTGCTGATTTGGAAGAAGTTGTGAAGACTTTGGCAGGGGTTGTCAAAGAAATTTCCTACAAAGCTAGCCCAAGATGAGAAGGAATTGGGCAGAGCTCACAAGGTCAACACAAGAAGCAAGGCCAAGATAGGTTCACAAATCACCAAAGATCTAATGATAGAGGTAAAGGGACCTATTGGATTTGGAAATAGCAAGTCTCAGCAAAGAGGAAATAGAATGGTACCGATCCTTTGGCTGCCAGAGTTGTTTTTGTGGAGGAGACAAATGTCATTGATTGGTGTGACAAATGTTTCATGCCCCATGCTCCTTGTGAAGAAGATCAGCAAGAAGAAGAAGAAGCTATGATGATAATGATGATGATGTATGCATGATGGGTTGCTCCACAAGCTCACAACAAGGGGAAACTTTGACTGAGGTGATAAGTGCCCGGACTGCTGCCACCTTTTGGGATTGCATTCATAGGGTACCCATTCTTCCTCTCTCTCATACTTTAGAAGTAGATATTGTACAAGATTTTGAATTTCCCAATAATGACTTTGAATATTTAAGGGCTTTAATGATAAAGAAGTATGATGGAGGCATCCCCTCTGAGGAGGATAGACAGTTACTAATGAATGTTGTTGTGGCTCAAGAGAAGGAATATAATACAAGAAGTAAGGTTGTCAAAGGGGTAGGGCCTCAAGCCAAGCCAAAATCTCCCTTACTTTCAAACATTCCTAAAGAGGCTCTAGGAAAGATGCACCTGCTAAAAACCCTGCAGTTCCAAAAAAAATCACACCCCTCCCCATGCCCAAGTTGTCAAAAATCCTTGCACCACCTAATGAGTGTATTGGCTTCCTTCCAAGTGCTACCTTGCCAAGAAATTCCCCATATGATATTTCCCAAGTCTTAAGTCAAATCAAAAGTCTGTTCCAATTGTTGAGCTTCTTAGATCCCGAGCACAAAAAGAGAGCATTTGAATACTTGGGGTTGAAAGAAGAGAAGACTACCCTAGGTAGAAACATAAACATTATGGAGATCCCACCTATCATTGAAGAACTAGAAGCACCCCCAACATCAAAAGAGCTAGATGAACCACTGAGGTCTACTTGGGGACATCCTTGGTGGACTCTCAGATGAATGTGGATCCATTCTTCACCACTTTGATCATCAAGGATAGACTGCTGCATAACTGCATGTTTGACTCAGGGGCATCATGCAATGTCATGCCTTTGGAAGTCATGAATGAGCTAGACATCAAAGTGACAGTAGCCTATGGGAAGTGTACTACTATGGACTCTAGAGAGGTGCCAGTAGTGGGATGTGTGAAGGGTCTAGTGGTATAACTTGCAGCCTACCCAGGTAAAAATTTAAAACTTGATGTTGTCATAGTTGATTGCCCAACCAAGTGGGGTATGTTTGTCAAGAAAATGGGCCACAAGTGTTGGTGGGAGTGTCCAAATGGACATGTCTTATGCCACCATCCCAATTGAGGGCATCCTTGTTAGGTTGTATGGGGAAAAGAAAATGTTGCATCTTATTGAGGATCCCAACAATGCATCCTATGAGGTATTGTACACAAGTGTTGATGTGGATAACTTTGTGGGATTTGCTGATGGGAAGGAGCACAAAATTGAAGAATGCAAGTGTCTTGAACAGATAGGCTCTCCTTGGACTATTGTTTGATGGAGCTTGCTCCAAGTTTGGGAATGGTGTTGGTGTTGTTCTATTATCTCCTGGTCAAGAAAATTTGTTTTCTCCTTCAAACTCAACTTTGAGTGCACCAACAACATTGTTGAGTATGAGGCATTGTTGTTGGGTTTAAGAATTTCTTAGAAGTATGGTGTCAAGGACATCATTGTCAAAGGAGACTCAAAACTAATTGTAAAACAAGTCAGAAAATTGTATGCCACAAAGAATCAATGAATGAAGCAGTACAAGCATGCAGTTTGGGATTTCATTGAGATGTTTGATTCATTCAACATTGTGCATCATGATAGGAAATTCAATGACTTGGAAGACAAGCTTGCAGTGTTGGGGTCTCGGTTTGACAATTGTACAATGTCCCCATATTGTGAGTATGAGGTTGAGGTATTGACAAGACCTTCTGTCCCTGATAACATTAAGCATTGGATATTTTTTGATGATGCTTAGATCAAAAGATTTCTATAGAATAGGGAGAGTTTTTTTGATCAATACATTGATTTGGAGCCAATGGTATGCACAACAAGAAGGAAAAGAAACTTTTTTGGCAAGGGCATCATCCAACTAAAAACCAATACCATTCCTAGAGGGTTGGTTGCTCTTGAGTCCAATTTTGATAATGTTGATCGCATTGTTAATAGATGCATGACAGCCTCAAGGGATATTGAGGAGCATGATCTTGGCACAAAGGAGAAGCCAAGGAAAATTTGGTTAGGCAACAACCTCAAGCAAGGAGGAGAAGCAGTCATACATCCAATTGTTGAAAAATACCAAGATTGCATGGCTTGGACCTATTCTAAACTAAAAGCATACAGAGAGGACCTATTTCAACATGAGATCCCTTAGAATCTAATGCAAAGCCATTTCAAGAAGAAACAAAGGCCCATCAATCCACTCTTATCCCTCAAGATGCAAGAAGAACTAAAGAAGCTAAGAGATGGAGGGATTATCCATCCCACAAGGTATTCCTCTTGGGTTGCCAACCTAGTACTAGTCAGAAAGAAGAATGGTGACATCAGGTTATGTGTGGATTTTAGGAATTGAACAAAGCTTCAATGAAGGATAATTATCCTTTACCTAACATGGAACACATGTTGTAGTTAGTGACTGGTTTTGAGTTGCTTTCCACCTTGGATGGTTTCTGGTTATAACCAAGTTGTGGTGAAGGAATCAGAAAGGATCAAGACAACCTTTACTACTCCTTGGGGGACCTATGTCTATGTCAAGATGCCCTTTGGTCTGATGAATGTTGGAGCCACCTTTCAAAGAGCAATGGATGTTGCTTTTGCTGGTTACATCAACAAGTTTATTGCAGTTTATCAAGATGATGTAACTATATTTTCTAGAAAGAGAGGTGATCACCTGCTGCACTTGGAGAAAATGTTGATAAGATGTAGAGAGTATGGCATTTCACTTAATCCAAAGAAGTGCCATTTTGGAGTGAAGAAAGTTTCTTGGTCACATAGTGTCACAAGAAGGAGTGATGATTGATCCTAAAAGAGTAGAGGCCATCAGCAAAGTCCCAATTCCAAGAACCAAGAAAGGAATTCAATCCTTCTTTGGGAAAATAAACTTCATTAGAAAGGTTCATATCAAACTTTGTTGAGTTAACCATTCCAATCACTTCCATGTTGAAGAAAGACCAGGTCATCAAATGGGAGGAGGCTTCATCCAAGATTTCAATGGGATTAAGGAGGCACTAAAGCATGCCCCTGTTTTGGTAGCTCCAGATTATAAGAAACCTTTCCAACTATTTTCCTTTGCTTCAGAGAACACTATTCTTGTCCTACTACAAAAGGATGATGAAGGGGCTGAGAGGCCTATTGCCTTTTTAGTAAGGCCTTGCTAGGGGGCTGAGATGAAGTACACTATCATGGAAAAGTAGGCATTTTCCTTGGTAAAAGAAACAAAGGTTTTTAGCCTTATATTCTAAGTTCAAAAGTTGTTGCTTATGTTCCCCACACCATGGTAAAGGACATCTTATCAGAGATGGAAGTCTCAAGAAAAAGATGTAGTGGGTGAACAAGATTGCAAGAATATGATATGGACATCCAAACCACGAATTTGGTGAGAGGTTTGGGCTTGGCTAAGCTTATGGCAGAGAGCAACTTGCAAACTATTGAGGTAAATGAGGTAGAAGAAGGAAAGGGTAGATGTTTTTCAAAATTGATGAATTTTGAGTGGTATAAAGATGTAATCTTTTATCTTAGACATTTAAACTACCCTGAGCATTTAAGTAAGAACCAGAAAAGAGCCCTTAAGTTGGCTTCCCAAAAATATGTCATCACTGATTATGGGTTAGCTTGGAAGAACCCAGAGGGAGTCCTCTTAAGGTGCATTACTAAAGAAGAAGCCCCCAAGATAATTGTTGATCTCCATGGAGGAGTTTGTGGGGGCATTTTGTTGCAAGAGTCACACACACAAGATCCCGAGGGCTGGTTATTGGTGGCCAAACTCTCTTTCAAGGATAACCTTGTTGGTTAGAAGATGTGAAAGTTGCCAACGCTTCTCTGGAAGACTGAAAGCTTCAAGCTCCCTTCCTTTGCAGCCTATATCAATTGAAGCCCCATTCAAGCAATGGGGAATGGATTTCATTGGTGAGATTTTAGACCCTTCAAGTGTTGGCCATAGGTGGATTCTTAGAGGAAACGATTATTTTACTAAGTGGGTGGAGGAAATCCCCACCAAGAAGGCAACACACCAAGTTGTCATGGATTTTGTGTTAAACAACATCATCTGCAAGTTTGGGGTGCAGTCAAGATTATTGCTGACAATGCCATGAGCTTTAGAGCTAAACCTTTGGTGGCAATGTGCAAGGAGTATGGGATTAACCTGACATATGCCTCTAATTACAATCCCCAAGGAAATGGACAAGTTGAGTCTAGTAACAAAATTTGTTGAAGATCATCAGAAGAACATTGGAGTAGAACAAGAGAAAGTGGGGTGAACAGTTGAAGTTTGTTGTTTGGGAAGATAGGATCACTATCAAGAGGGTCACTGGAAAGAGTCCATTTGAGTTGGTGTATGGAACTGGTGTATGGAACTCTGGCCCTGCCTCTCCATATGCAACTATCTTCATATCAATTTATGCAACAACTGGAAGATCAAGAGATAGGTCCTTATGATGCCTCGCATTAATCAAATTGTTGAGCTTGATGAAGAGAGAAGGGCATCCCACAGAGGCATGTAAAGTTTAGAGAGAAATTGAAGAAGTTATTTGACAAGAAGGTCACTCCCAGAGCTTTCAATGTTGGAGATCTTGTGTTGTTATGGGATAAAAGACATGAGGATAAGGGAAAGCATGGAAAATTTGACTCATTATGGATGGGCCCTTATTCCATTGATATCAGGATTGGTGAACATACCTTCTTCTTGAAGGATTTGGATGGTGAATTGCTTGAGCTTCCTATTAATGGAAGGCATTTGAAGCATTTCTTGGATTGATTCCATGGGATCAAGAAAATCTTTGTACATAGTGTATAGTTTGTTGTTTATTCCCTATTTTTTGTGTTTTTGCTCATTCTGGTCCTTGGTGACCTGTTTTTTGCTAGTTTCTCTAATTTTTTTTTAAGATGGCTCTGTTTCTCGATCTACAATGATAACTCCTTTCCCAATGGATATTTTTGGCACTTGGTCTACCTTTTTCTTGTGGCACTCGCAGGAGTGCCCATCCCCCGTAGAATACACAACAGTCGGAGCCAATGTTGGTGCTCAAAATAGTCTCACCCTAGTTTTCCTTTGAAAATCTATTGATTTACGGCCTCTGTCACTTTCCTTTTCCCGTGTTGTGCCTAGTTAATCCTTGTTACCATTTTTAATTTGTTTAAGTTTGAGTCATATATCACTTATGGGTCCATGGTTTTCTCCTTGTTTCTTTGTTCCTCTTGGAAAAGTTCAAAAACTCAACTTAGGTTTTATCATACCTTTTGGTCTCCATAGTCGGGATTTGTCTTCCTTGTCATTTCTTCCCTAAATACTTGAAGAAAATGAGTGGATGTATCTTTGAAAAACATATTTGAGCCTTGTAAACATTTCTAAACTCTCTATCCTTGAAGAAATTTTTTTTTCGCTCGAATGATTTTTTTGTATTTTATGGTTTGATGGGCATTTTCTCTCGGTCAAATTTGCATCCTTGCATCGACAAGGGGATGGCTTCTTTTGGTTGGTTAGGGGACAAGATGGGAGGGAAAATGCTTTAACTTATCACTTTTTTCCTTTTTGGTGAAAAGGAAAAAGTTGGTCCCGTGGCTCCACTCATTTCTCATTGGTTCTTTTGGTGCTTACGTGGCTTCTTCCAATTGGATGGGGTAGGTGGCGGGTCTTTTTTGAACTTGTTCCTTTTTGGATACTTTGGCAAAAATTTTGAACCCACCCCATGGTCCCGCTAGGCTCTGATTGGAGAAAATTTAAGGGTAGGGAAAAAGTCTCACTTTGACCCCACAGGAGGACACGTGGAAGGTTGTTGCTTTTTTGCCCGGACTTAGACAAATTTTTTTTTATGCATGATAACTCTTTTTCCCACTTGGATATTTTTGGCACTTGGTTTGGTGGAGCAAGACATGTGGCGAGCCCACGTGGAGGAGCCCACTCGTTCAAAGTACCAAATTTTTGGGACCATCTCAAGGTGTGTCATGATGACACATGGTAGGTTGAAAAGTCAAAGGAGTGGGGAGGCGGACCATCGGGGGCAATTTGGATTTTTTCCCTTGAACATGCAAATGGCTAAAAACATCAAAATGGCCCACAAGCCCGATAAAGGAAAAGTCAAAGCAAAGCTTCATCCATCAATGGTGGAGGTGGACTATGGAGGAAATTTGAAAAAAATTCCTTTTGGAAAAAGGGGCCAAAAGTAAAAAGGGAAGCGTTGTTCTTCTATGGCTACTGGAAAAAATTGAAATATTTAGACATGTGTCGAAAAAGCCCATTTTTTTCAAGGATGGAGCTATGGGGAAAACTTGGAAAATTTTCCCTTTTCCAAAAAGGGGAGTGAAATGTCAGAATTTGGCCACGGTCCCACTGGGGCCCACCTTAGGACATGTGTCAAGCTCATTTCCCGAGGTGGAGATGTGGAGCAAAATATGAAATTTTCCCAAAAGTTGTAAAAAGTCAGAGGAAGCCCCCGGGTCTATTTTAAGTTTGGATCTTCCACGTGGATGGCCCAAATTCAAAGAAAAGATCAATGAAATTGAGAGTCAAAATCTGATTTTCCCTCCATTTTCTCAAACACGTCTGGAAGTGTGAGTTTTCATGATTTCTTGGTTTTTTCTACATGCCAAGTAGAGAAGGAAGTTAATGTTGATATCTAAAGTTTGGTGGGAAGATCTGGAAGGTGTCTTTGCCATTAAAATGGTCTGACTTTCATGCCCGATTGGATTTTCTATTTTTCTTCTCCCAAGCACGCAAGGAGCTAGATTTGATAGATTAGGGTGGAAGTGGTTGGAAAATTGAAGGAAGAGTGATCTACCTAGAGCAAGGAGTTGAATGCGGGAGGCATTCGATGAAATCTACCCCTCGAGCACCTGGAGACTTTTACAGATTTGATTATGAGAATCATGAAAGAATCATGGTGAACATTGGTGCATTAAACATTTTTGTCTTTTGGGGAGAAGGGGCTCTGTTGTAAATGTTATAAATGGCACAAATTTTTTGTGCAAATGGTTGGGAGTTTTTGGAAAAGTCATAGACTGATTTTTCTAGCAGAAAAAGCTTGACAGAGCCCATCCCTTTTGAGAAGCCATCTAAGAAGCTTGTATATCTCTCTTTGTATCAAATTCAATTGTGTCAAGGTGGTTGCAAGTGTACAACCATTGAAAAGCTTTGAGATTGTTCTGGAAACTTTCCCTTGCTGATAAATTTGATCAAACTTGAGTTATTTGTGTTAATCTTGAGTAAAGTGTATTTATTTCATCTCTGAATGCATGCAAGTAGTTTTTCTTGTTTTTATTGCAATCTTGTACCAAAATCTAGTCCAATCACAGGTCTCAGTCCTTGTGATAGTTTAGTGGCATCTACAATTTCATTTCTCAGAAGAGCCTTCATCTGGGATTGAGATAAATGATTTAAAATCACTTTTCTTTCATTTTGTTGATAGAGATTATCTGTAAGCCTCTGGGTGTACCTCGGGCATGGTTTGATTTGAATCTTGGTGCTTTATTGAGTTTTCTAACTCGATCCTTCATGATAGAATCCCATAGGTTGTGTGAAAGAGTGCTAAGTTGGGCCTCCATTTAGGCACATATTCTAGTTGAAGAGACATTTCTAACTTTTGTGGCATTTTGTTGGCTAAAATCCCTCCATTTTGCATAAGCTCTCAAGGATTTGGTGAGTCAAGTTCATCTTGTCTCCCCTCCCACCAAAATTTATTTAAAAACATCCAATCCCATCCACACTACCCCTGTTTTTCTCTATATACCCACACAAGACCAAAATCCATTTGCCAAAGTATGCAGGATAAATCAGGGTCTCAAATGTCTTTAGTAACCTTTGCCTTGTTGTGAAAGTATCTCCATGATCTGGAAGTGAAAACTTGTGAGAGTCAGATCTGGTGTGTTGATCATATTTTCCCAAGGTCTTCTCTACAAAATTTATGCAAAATAAGGGTATATGTATCTCCTTTCAAATAACAGAGGTTACAAAATAGGTTCTCTTACCTTGGTTGAAAGGCACAACCTAAAATAGTTAGGATAAGATCACATCCTTTTAAGGTGCTACCCATCTCTCCACAAATCCAAGTAACAAAATTTGTAGTTTCTTGGGTTGTTTTTATTGAAGAAACTAAGGATCAAAATCAGTTTTCAATTGATGATTTGTAGGCATTACTAATAAATCATGAACAGAGGTTGAATATTTCACATGTAGTTGTATATCAAACTTTTTTATTACAAATATCTTGAATTAATGGAAGTGAAGGAGGAAGCTTCAACCCTACAAGAAAAGGTAAAAGTTCATCTAGAGAGGACACATTAGTGTTCTATCAAACTCAAATGGAAGAGGACATGGTCAAGAGCAAAATCATAATTAGTTTTCTAGTTAGAGACTGGATAAGTCACATGTGTAGTGTCACTATTACAAGAGATATGGGAACTATGCTTATGATTGTAGAAAGAAAAAATATGATTAGAACATGTAAAATAAAATCAAGTTGTGTGCTTTATTCCAAGCTCCATGTTTATTGCATGCACAAAGGTTAGTAAAGCAAAGTATCTTATTTATTGCCTCTTAAATGTAATCTATCATAAGAGATTCCTTGTGATGTATGGTATATGAATTTAGGTTAGTAATCACATGTCAAGTAACTTAGATTTATTATCCAGTTTGGATGAGTTAGTAAAGACATATGTTATCCTTGGGAACAATATTAAAGTGTATGTACAAGGAAAATGAACAATCAAGGGGATGAAAATTATTATGCATGATGTTTATTATGTTCTGATTTTGAATCATAATCTTATAAGCATTGATCAATTAGTACAAAAGGGATACAACGTTTACATTAAATGAAACAAATGTGTCATTCATGTATAAAGCTCCAAGTACTCAGCTTATTGTTGAAAGACTTGAATCTTGATACAGAAATAGTTCAAGGGGACAAGATTCCCTCCTCTTATGGGAGAGGTTCCTTTATTCCACACACATAAATAATAAAAAATACTTATTTACAAATTTACAAACTATTAATATCTGAATGAGGATTTTGATGTTGCAATTGTTCACATATCAACAATATTCTTAATAATTATAATAATGTATCGGAGGAAACAATAGCATAAGGAAACAATCTTTGGTTAGAAGAAAATTCCATGTTCACTCCTTTCCTATCAAGAACATGAATGCTCTCCTTGGTTACCCAAGATTACTAGCTATTGTAATGAAGGAGGAGAGAAGAAAGCAACAGTTTTAGGTAAATAGATAGAAGAGTAATGCCATACTAATGCATGCATAAAGCTTTAAGAATTATATGAATTTTCATACATCCAAATAACCCATGAGATATAAATGTTTCAGACACAAAGTTATTTGCACTACATCCAATAGGTTGAACACAAAGTTTCTTATTTGAATATAACAAAAACACATATGCAGATCAGAGAATAGAACATAAAGAGTATGAGAGACAAAAGACAAGAGGAAATATCTTGTTTCGTATTGATGAAAAAAATTGCATTACATTCCAATCATCAAAATCCAACCCCCTTTACAATGATATGGAGTTCCTTTTATAGCCACCAGGGTTTACAACTAAAGTCCTTTCGGTTTCCTTTCTTTTAATTAAACATTAATACTTAATCAAAAGTATTATACTTTGAGTCAACTCTAATTACAAATTATATTGTGAAAACAACACCAACTTTCAAATACATATAAAATTAAAAGAGAGGCCTATACACTAGATGATGGAACATTTCAAGAGGAAGTTTCCAAAATCATGATTTTGAGAATTTGGTTCCTGAACTTTAAAAGTCTTCCACTGATCTCCATGCCCTTGGGAATAGTTGTATTGGTTGTTGCATTAGCCCAACTATTTAGGAAATCTTCCATGTCTTTTCCAAAGCTTGCATTTTGTGAATAACCTTTATTTTCCTTGATGACTACAGTTTGTAGTGCATAGACCTCTTCCATATTTTCTTTGGTTATGGTGTCATATTTGAACAATTTTTCTTTGACAAGTGCTTTGAATTTTGCCTTAATATCTTGCACTATATTTCTACTCATAGAGTCTTCCTTGAAGAATTGGCAACAAAAGTCTTGGAACTCATCCAATATGCAAGCTTTGAAGGCATCACCTTTCTGGAACATATTCTTTAATTCATCTATTGCTTCTTCTAGAAATTTTATTTTCCAATCTACACTATACACCCATTTCTTTGAGATATTATTCTTTGAGTCATCAAAGATCTTATTTGCAATGAGAATTTTCTCATCAGTATTGCTCATTTTCCTAAGGTCTTGTATGCATTCTGTCCATAGCTTGAGCTCCTTCTCTAGGCCTACAATAGTTGAGGTGAATCTTTGCTGGATTGAACAAATGTTATCATACACTTTATATGCTTCCTCAATGAAATTCAGGCCAGAAATCAACATTCCATCCACCATGGCCTCAATTTCCTTTCCATAAGATGCATGCTTATGAATATCTTTGATGTTTTGTACCTCCTCATTAGTCAAGACAACAAGGGTGGCATTGAAGTTAGAGGATCTAAATCTAATACTTTTCACTTACTAATAGGCACTTAATGAAATAAGAAAGGGTTTACACCTACTTGTTCTTGTGTTTTTGTCCTTTTGTTTTCAACTCTTTTCTCATTTGACTCTTTCGGAGTTATGAACCTCACTTTTAGGAGTGGATTCACCTAGTGGGATCCTTGTCGGTTCTAGATCATTCAAATTCAAATCCCTTTCAACCTTTTCTTTCTTCGACTTAGTAATCTCTAAAAATTTTTCCTTTTGAATCATACACCAATCTTGAAGTAGTTTTATCTTTCTTGACATATGGAGCAGGAGTTGTGCCCAAAAGGGTGATTACAACATCAAATTTTTTATTAACAATCTAAGAAGAAGTCTTCCTTTTCCTACTCTCAACAAAATGTTGAAACAAAGTGAAGGTTGTATTGGAAGGAGGAGTAACAAGAGGACCCAATGCAAGTGTACTCATGGAGCTAAGAGTTTTAAAAGCGATATTTCCATAGTAGATGTTTCAATATTAGAAGTAGGTATCTCTTTGACAGGAGTCTCTGGAATGCTCACTGTTTCAGCTTCTGATTTTACACTCTCTTGTTTATCCTTCACTTCATCTTCTTTCTCAGTGTTACCTCCTTTATGATTAATTTCTTCTTCATGGCCTTCTAATTCCTTCCCTTCCTCTGAAAGATCAATGATTTTCTCAACTTCATGGACTGTCTTTGTCGCTTAAGAGAAGTAGGTTGTTTGTTTTCCTTTTCAATTAATTCTTCTTTCCTTTCAGCCTCTATAGCCTTCCCTTTCTTAGTGTATACCCGAGTTATAAAATCAAGAGGTGAGGGAGATTAATGAGTATGTACTTCAGATCGGTGAGATAATAAACTCTCTTTGGGAAGTATATTCTTCATGAGAAGGGGACCACAACCTACCTGTTCTATATACTATCATTTTTCTGTCAAACCATACATTTTTTCTTACTATGACTGGATTTATGATTTATTATAGTCATATTTATCCTTTTGAAGCAATCAATGGTGGCAAGAGGAGTGTGCCTGATAGACTTATTATATTCAAGAGATTGCAAATCCTCATCATCATCCTGCAAATCCTTTGGTACTTTGTAGATTCCAAAAACCTTATTTGCTGCAAGGAGAGTCTACCATAGTACCTTCTTCTTACCTCATAATCATCTAAGAAATCTTCCCAATAGTCTTCTAAATCGTGAGATGATAGAAAGACATCCTGAAATTGCTAGAAATGAAACCTTTGAGATCAAAGCAAGACCTCTTCTAAAAGAAGTAAAAATTGAAGGCAATAATAGTCCTCTCAATATTTTGTGCATCAAGGGAAGTTCTGCAAGTGTAGTTACCCAAAGTAATTGGGAATTGAATTCTAATCTTCTTATCTCTGTAGGTTTTATGCAACATATCAAGTTACCTACAAATTTCTACAAGAGCAATCTTGTCACTACAAAACATTGGGAGTTTAAGAGGTTCTCCCTCAAAGCCTACTAACCTGATGTAGGAGAAATTTCTAAATTGAATGAAATAGCTGCCATAGATGGAAATCAATTTCTTAGCCTCAATAGAAAACCTTTCAGCTGTGTTTCCCTCCAGAATTTTGACAATGTACATAGTGAAAGCATCATTGACTCTCCTAAAGTGATGATTGTTGTTTTCAAAGTCAATTGTGGGTAGTATTCATAGAGCATCATTTTTATCATCATCAGGAGTAAGACCCAACCATATTCTATATGTTGCAATAGTATACATCAGATAAGAGGTCATGTGAAAGGTTTTGGTCCTCTGCACATTAGCTAGTTGTTCATTGAGGTTGTTACAAATGATTTCCCCCCAATTAAGAATTTTTTTCTTCACAAATGATATTTAGGTATGGGCACATCCAAAAATGGAACTCATTAGTTGAAGGAAGACCCATTATTCTGGGTAGGAGGGTGATAATATCTTAAATCTCTTCTTTAAAATCAACTTTATACATAGTCTTGGGAAACTTGGAGGCTCCTTCTTTGGGACTTTAAACCAATACTTGGCCACCATGTGCTTGTATTTCTCACTTTCTTGATCAAAAAACACTGAGCTTGAGCCAAAGTAAGGATATTTGAATCTTCTACTACATGGATCCCAAAAGCAGCATTGATGCATCTAACATCCAGTTTGGAAATTACTTAGCCTTGAGGGTATTTTATTTCCTTTGTTATTGAATCAAAACAAGAACCACAAGCCAAGACATTATCCACAAAATGGAATGATAATGGAAATCCTTCAACATAACCTATTCCACAATCCTTCATAAGTTGAGTCCTAGGAGAGGGATTATCAATATTACGTCGTGCCCAAAAATCATTGAAATAAAGATTTTACACATCGTTGTACCATATTTTTTTGAATGTAGGTGTCAAGAGAGGAGAGTTTTTCATGGCCCTTAAAGTGATACTTCATGATGGGAAATTGGGTGAAAAAAAAACACTCGAGTAAACAAAAGTGAAGCTTTGAAATTGATTTTGAGAGAAGAATGATGCAATAGGGAACATAATAAAATTAACTCCAAGTTCTCAAAGAAGGCTCTGAAATAACTAGCCTTGATTAAAAGATGAAATACGACCTTTACATGAGTACAACACACTTTGAAATTTTGAAAATGGTTGAGGATTGTTCTTGCTACGGCTAAAAATAGCTTGGGAGGGGTGGGAACAAAATTTACAAAGCTTCGGATGTAATTTGCAACGGTGAAAATTACCAAATTTTCCCTATTTTAGATTACCTTGTTTAAAAAACTCGGTGCTAGGCATTAAATGAAGGGATTTAATGATCTGTGGAAAATAGTAGCGCTCACAACACTGGGTACTGACTTATCCTTTTAGAGTGTAGATATGGCAAAAGAATGTGGCACAAAAGGCCCAAATTTAAATGGGAAACATGGGAAATTAGTTGTCAAAATGTCTTTAATACACCAATGTTTAGTGGAATGTGGGTAAGTTGGGTGAAAGGTGCATAGAAGGCCCATGGGATAGAAGGATAGAAGTTCTTAACGCTAATGCAAAAGTTCTGTAACACAAAGAAGACTTAGAAATTTTGAAGAAGAGCTTACGGAGTTAGTGGTTTGTGCATAGAATGCGAGAGATCCTGGGAACTTGTGGTGAGGAGGCACAAGGGCCATGGGTCCCTCAAAAGGCCGAAACACACGGATTACAAAAGAAATATGGTAATGGAGGGAATAAAAGCCCACAAGAACTCGGGACATGTGGGATAATAAAACCCTAAAATATCCACAAATTGAAGGAAAAGAAACAAAACTCAAAAGGAGCTTGAGTAAGCTGTAGGGATCATTTTCTTTCCCAAAAATAAGACACAAAATCTATCTAGTTTCTAGATTAAAGGAAAACCATTTACCATATTTTTCATGTGTAATAAATTAAAAATACCAAAATTTAAATGATAAAACCTGAGATGTCATAGCCATGATTCATCTTTCACAACTTCATAAAAATATGATGCAATTTATTTAGCTCCGAACTAAGCTCGGACTAATATATATTATGATTTATAGATGTGGCTTGCTTTAAAATGAGTTCGGACTTAGCTTGGTCTAATATTTGAAGGAAACATTATATTTCTTGTCATGTTCACTTTAGCAATCAAATTAGCAATTGGAGCTTTATCCACAATCACATTCATCATCATCAATGTAAACTTTGTATACCTTTTGTACGAATTGACCAATTCTCATAAGATTATGCTTCAAACTTGCAACATAATAAAAACATGCATAATATTTTTCTCCTCTTTTTAGTTAGAATGTTGATTGTCCCTTTTCCTTATATAGATGTTGTATTATTATTCCCAAGGAAATATCCATATTTTGACTCATCAAATATGGACGATAAATATAAGTTAATTGACATGTGATTACTGCAACCAGAATCCAAATACCATACATCACAAGGAATCTCTTGTGGTAGATTACATTTAGTAGGAAATAAGTATGGTGTTGCTTTAGCAATATTTTTGCATGCAATAAACATGGATCTTGGAGTCGAGATACTAACATGATTTTTATTTTGTCTATTTTTATCATACTACTTTTTCCTACAATCATAAGCATAGTTTCCACACCTATTGCAATAATGACACTACACATGGGACTTATCATGTCCCTAAATAGAAACATTATTATGATTGTGTTCTTGACTATGTCCTCTTGCACTTCAATTTGATGGATTCATGCTCCATCCTCTAGAATAACTTCATCCTTTTCATCTAGGGTTGAATATTCCTCTTCTTATTTGAGGAATTATTATATTTGTGATGAAAAATATTGATTTACAACTACTTGTGATCTATTCAACCTTTTTCATTATTTATTAGTGATGCATTCAACTCATCAATTGAAAAATGTCTTATATCTATAGTTTCTTCAATAACAAGGATCGAATGATCAAAGTTCGTAGGGAAACTTCTATGTAAATTTTCAATAATCCTTCCATTTTCAATAGTTTCACCATGAGATTTAATTTTCTTGACTAGGCCAACTACAAAATTAAAATATTTCATTCACATATTTTCAATCTTTCATTGACATATTTGAAAACTTTTACTTTCTTCTTACCTTAATACACAACTTGAGAGTGTCCCATGCTATTTTTTCTTGACTAGATGCTTCCACTCTAGGAAGAATGCTTTTATGCATGGTTTGATGAATAAAGAAAAGATATTTTATTTCTTTCTTTCTTAATTCCCTTAAAGTATATTTATCTTCTTGTGAGAGTGTATTATATGCTACTACATCTATGGGATTTGTGTACCCATCCTCAATAATTTCCCACACATCTTTGGATATGAATAACACATTCATGCTTAACAACCAATACTCGTAATTATTTCCTATAAATTGTGGTATTTATAGACCTGATAAAGATATAATTGATGTAGAAGCCCTCATTGGCTATCAATTTAATAACATGCTTAAAACAATGTTCTCATCTTGATTTGTAGAAATTAGCATCTAAAACCAATAAATAACAATTACAAAAATAAAGGAATTGATTTTAAAAAAATAAATTAAGACTTCAACCAACACTTTTTGCAAATTTTATTTCCTCTTCTTTTGTCATAGCTTCACTCAGTGCAATTTGATCCATGTTTATTGATCTTGAGGAAATTTTGGAACTTTGAAGTTCCATAAATCTTCCTAAACCATGATAGTATGGTAGAAAATTGAGAGATTTCCCATGGTGTAAAGAACAGCTGAAAGCGGAGAGACCTGTGTTCTCAAGTTACCATTGGTCAAGGTTTTGGTGAAATTGGGATGAATCATGGCCAATTGGTCAATCGGGTGTGGCATGTCACAAAAATGAAGTTTGAGCAAAAGTGTAATTTTTTTTTTTTATAACATTGATCTTGACACCGTGTTTTGATAGGTAGGCCCGATAATTGCTTGATGGGGGCCCTCACCCGAGGATGACACACTTTTTCATGAAGGGATGTCTTAACCGATGTTACTTCACATTTCTATTTGCAAAATGTTTTATTATATATACCTCTAAGAGTATATGTAGGGTGCATGTGGGATATTACAAAGCCTTGAAATACAATAGACAAAGTTGAAACACGAGCCAAATGGATACCTCAATAAGTGCAGGGTTTTAAAAAGAACAATAAAAAGGCCAAATCCCAAATATAGAACATGCATTGGAAAATTCAATTATCATACCAAATTGGACTCACTCCTCAACTACGAGCCAAAAATGTGGCCATTCAAACAAAACACCACCCATAACGTGAAAAACTAACTTTGAAAATAATAACTCACTCACGTATGTGGCATCCAAAATGGAGCATGGGTGGCCTCATCCATGGGGAATAAGTGTCGTTAAAGGTTATTTACAAATTTTGGTTATAACTACCGCCGCACAAGTGGGATAATGAGATAAAATGTGGAAAATAATAAATCAACACAAATGGAAACCATGACATCCTCCCAAAATTAAAGATGGCCTTACCAACCCAACATAGCTTTGTAAGTGGTATAAACAATGGTTAATTTTATTTAAGTGTTAAGATTGAGGATTATGTATTGGAGATAACATACCAATTTTGGAAATTTGAGTTTTTAAGCAACTTAGAGGAATTTATGGATCTCGGTTCAAATGTAAAAGTTGTCCATAATTCCAAGGAATTTTTATTCATATATCATTTGTCCATTTTGGATTTTTTGTGTTGATGTTTTATGCTCTGAAGTCAATAGAAGATAAAAATTTGAAGAGAAGAAGTTATGTAAGTGATTTGGGAAGGTGAAACACAAACATTGAGCTCATATTTGTGCAAAATCACAAAGCACCCCGAATGGACTCAAATATGAGTGGGGCATTTGGTGTGATCTGCATAACATTGGACCATCTCTCAAGCTATGGGACTTGCGAACTTGACATGGACCTTCGAGAGAAGGCCAATTCCTACTCCTAAAAACCTGCCACAAGCTATTCTAATGCAGGAAAACTATCTACTCCTAATCTAACCTTCCAAGGGACCAGGGAGAGAAAGTGCATGAAAACAAAGCCTATACTAAAACGGTGATACACTAGAGAAGGAGGTTGTTGGTCACAATCTCGGCTACCTAAAATGGAGAGAGGTGAGAAAAGGAGAGGGTGGACAAGATGCACCACAGACTAGAGATAAATTTCACATAGAACACCACTTCAAACCCATTAAACATGGCTCCCAAAACCTACAATGAACATAATAAGTATGCATAGTAAACCCTATAATGATGAGACACCATCTAAGATATAATAAAATAAGCAAGGATGGAAAAAATGCATCATGAAATAAATTTTATTGATCCATGATTTCACTGATACATAATCAGTGGGTAAGATGCAAGAAAATGCCATTACAGAGCCAAGAGAGGAGACTTAGACTCACATTCTACCCTAAGAAGAAGAAAGAGAGAGGGGGAAGGAGAGAAAACATGACCAAACTTTTGAAAAATTCCACTTCTTTACAATATATAAGATAATAATAGAGAAAGGAGGGAAGAACTTGATATCCTACTCAAACTACCTAAGAAAATGCATTGAATTCACCTACCCCAACCACACTATAAAGCATTGAAATTCTCCTACAATGATGATGGGATTTACTGCAAGACACATGCCCTCATGTGTTGTTCCTTGTTGGGAAAGAAAGGAGTCCATTCTTCATCATGGCGATAGGTGGGAGAATTCACAACCTTGAAAATGGTGAGTCAAAAATTAATGGTGGCGAGGTGAGTAGAAGTAATGGGAGCTTTCCAAAAGTCCTTTCCCACTCAAAACTGAGCTTCCACCAAAAGATATGGCCGTCTGAAGGTGCTTTGGGTTTGGAGTCTATTTGCACAAGGTCCACGTGGTAGCTCAACACATTTTGAAGATTCAATCCCTTGGGCTTGACCTTTGGAGTTGCACCATTGAGACATGTGGCACCTTCCTCGACTTTGCTCTATACTTAGCTAATTCAGGGACTCAAGTGAACACTAGCTTGTCAGGTTTTGACTACGTGAAGGCTTCCACTGACCCTACTACTTGGCTCTGAGTCAACTCGTATGTGAAGTCCAAAACTTTGAGCCCTTTCTTAAATATTCTCCTCTTGAACCTCTCGATCTCTTTTAACATTATTAGCCTCCATCTTCTAACATTTCTCCTCCATTTTAGATCTCGCCTGCCCCTCAGATTTGGAATCGATTGTGAGCTCACAAGTTTGAGATGACCCTTCTAATTTTCTTCTATGCGGGGTCGTGTTTGATCAATTTTAGGGGTGAAAAATTGGGATAATAGTTTGGTGACTCACATGGACATCTATCTGCTGCTAGATGAAGAGACCAGTAGCCTTAGAAGTATCCATTAGGCATGGAGTCACAAATGAGAGCTTGGTACTGATCTTGTCCCTAAAATCGTGAGCCCAAATACTTACACTATGTGACCCCGAACCTGCCTAGTTGTTCGCACTCTCGGCTTTTTTCAAGAAAATCATGGAGATGAGGTCTTGAGAGTAGAAAATTGTATTCACTGATGCTTTCACCTATCCTGAAAATGGAATGTTACAATATTCACCCAGAGGTACACTAAATCCACATAGTGATACAACCCTAGAGAAACAAAATCACCACAACATTGCTATGTACAAAGCGAAAATCATACATGCCTCAAATAAGACATGTAGAGTGTGCAAAAGCACTTGTTCTACTTGAAAGTGAATCTCTCACACTACTACACTAACCCTATCAAAGAAAATATAAACAAATCCTACTACAGGAAGGGAGAAATAGCTTCCCTTCTTTAAAAAATGTGGCCATGTATATGATTTGGCGCTGAACATGGCTCTTATTATGAGTGAGAAGAAAATAACAAGAGGCGATCTTCCACCTAAATGATCAAAGTATCAACTGGAAACAAGAAAAGGTCCTCTTTTAGTTGCTGTGCATTTGGATTGAAGAGGCATTACAGCTGATCCTTGGTGCTTTAAAGCTCATCCTCATGCTCAGGAGTAAGCATGACTAGTTTTGGCTTCTCCTTGGCTCTAATGAAGCCAAGTACATAATTGGGCACGATGCCTGGTTTGATGGATGTGCCCATGGTTCTGAATTTTAACTCCAAGAGAGGAGTCTTCTTGCAGACCTTCTTGGGTGGAAGGTGTGGGAGAGATGGGATCCTTGTGCTCTTTTCCTTCCTCTTGAGAAGAACATGGAAGATTATGATTCTCCAACCTTGGTTCTACGGGGGTCATTATGAGATGTACACTAATATTATTAGACACTCTCCTCCATTACAGAAGACTCGTGTGCTTGGAAGGTGGATGATGGTGGATCAAATGATGTGATCTCCTTGGGATCCTTTCCATCAAGGCATTCCTCCAAGTCAGATAGATAATCTACCTTCTCATTTTCCTACTACTTGTGCTCGACCTCCTCCATTATGTCCTTTGGATCTGTAATTTTCTCACCATGGTTCCCCTCATCCTCAAACATGAAGTTTGAAAGCTCAAACTCTTCTTCAATATCAGATCTTGTAGGGGATGAAGTGGGAGGAAGAACTGAAGGTTCATTTTTGGCTTGATCCACACTTGGATTCTCTAGAACCGTATGTTTGTTAGTATCCAAATTGATTCTCCCTTGGAAGATGAGAAGCATCACAGATTTAGCAAGACACTGAGAGATAGAAAGATCATATAATGAGTCGTTTTATAGCTAGGAAATGGATTGGTGGCTCATTGTCACTCGAGTGTTGGAGAAATGGATAGAACCTTCATTAAGGATTTGATCTATTCTCACTACTTTAGGTCATGCCTTTACACTGAGGTGAGAGGACCCGTTTTGTAACCTCTATTGGTGAAGGACATGAAGAGATCCTTCTTTGAAAAATTTTAGGGTAACCTTGAGAAAATATGATCAATGCGCCATAATTTAATTTTCTCGAGTTGTCACTTCTAAAGAGTGGAAATATTTTTTGACTAGGTTCGAAAGTTACTAAATACATTAAAACCTACTTGCTTACGTATATTTTTGGTAGTAGAATTTTTCGTTTTTGGATACACGTTGGTGCTCAAAATAGTCTCGCCATAGTTTGCCTTTGAAAATCTATTGATTTATGGCCTCTGTCACTTTCCTTTTCCCCGTGTTGTGCTTGGTTAATATTTGTTGCCATTTTTAATTTGTTCCTGGGTCGTGGATCATTTATGGGTCCATGGTTTCTCCTTGTTTCTTTGTTCCTCTAGAAAAGTCCAAAAAACTCGGGTTTTATCATACCTTTCGGTCTCCATAGTTGGGATTTGTCTTCCTTGTCATTTCTACCCTAAAGACTTGAATAAAATGAGTGGATGTATCTTTGAAAAACATATTTAAGCTTGTAAATGTTTCTAAACTATTTTTCCTTGAAGAAATATTCATTTTCTTGCTCGAATGATCATTTTTCTATATTTTGCGGTTTTTTGGGTGGTTTCTCCTAGTCAAATTTGCATCCTTACATTGATAGAGACGTGGCTTCGTTTGGATGGTGGGTGAATTCTTTAACTTATCATTTTTTTCCTTTTTGGTGAAAAGGCAAAATTGGTCCCATGGCCCGCTTGTATCTTATTGGTTCTTTTGGTGCTTACGTGGCTTCTTCCAATTGGATGGGGTGCGGCGTGTCTATTTTTGAACTTTTTTTTTGGATACTTTGGAAAAAAGTTTGAACTGCCCCACGGCACTACTAGGATTTGATTGGAGAAAACTTAAGGGTAGGGAAAAGGTCTCACTTTGACCCCACAGGAGGACACGTGGAAGGTTCCACTTCTTTTCCCGGAATTAGAAATTTTTTTATGCATTTGGTATAGTTTGGTGGAGTTGGACATGTGGCAAACTCACCCTCATTCAAGGTTTCCACCTTGAGGACCACTGTGAAATAGAGTCATGAAGACATGTGGAAGGTCGGAAAGTCAAAGAAGTAGGGAGGTAGAACATCGAGGGAAATTTGAATTTTTGCCCCTTGAACATGCAAATGGCTAAAAACATCAAAATGGCCAGTAAGCCCGATAAAGGAAAAGTAAAAGATTGCTCCGATCAATGGAAGAGGTACGAACTATCGAAGGAAATTTGGAAAAATTTCCTTTTGGAAAAAAGTCGCCAAAAGTAAAAAGGAAGTGTTGTTCCACCTTTGTAATCATATTTAGACATGTGTCAGGCCCATTTTTTCAAGGATGGAGCTGTGGGGAAAACTTGGAAAAATTTTCCTTTTCCAAAAGTGGAGTGAAATGTCAAAATATGGCCATGGTCCCATGGGTCCCACCTTAGGAAACTTTTCAAGCTCGTTTCCAGGGGATGGAGATGTGGAGAAAAATATGAAATTTTCCCAAAAGTTGTATACGATCGAGGAAGCCCTTAGGTCCATTTTTAATTTTGGAGCTTCCACGTGGATGGCCCAAATTCAAAGAAAATATCAACAAGAGCTGAGAGTCGAAATATAATTTTCCCTCCATTTTTCTGCAACATGTTTGGAAGTGTGAGTTTTCATGATTCTTTGGTTTTTCCTACACGCCAAGCAGAGAAGAAAGTTAATGTTGATATCTCGAAGTTTGGTGGCAAGATTTGGAAGGTCTCTTTCACCATTAAAATGGTCTCGAATTTTGTGCCGATCAGATTTTACATTTTTCTTCTCCCAAGCACCTAAGGAGCCATTTTGACAAATCGGGGTGGAAGTGGTTGGAAAATAAAGGAAGAGTGATCTACCAGAGTAAGGAGGTTAATACAGGAGGCATTCGATGAAATATGCCCCCTAGAGCACCTGAAGACTTCTTGAAAATTTGATTTTGAGAATCAAAAAAATCATGGTGAGTACTTGGTGCCATTAAATGTTTTTGTCTTTTGGGGAGAATGGGCTCGAGTTTTAAATGTTATAAATGGCAAAAATTTTCATGAAAATGGTTGGGAGTTTTTGGAAAGATCGGGACTGATTCTCTCCAGTGAAAAAGCTTTGTAAAGCCCATCCATTTTGAGAAGCCCTCTATAGAATCATAAATATATTTCTTTGTATAAAATTTGATCATGTCAAGGTGGTTGCAAGTGTATAGCAATTGACAAGCCTTGAGATTGTTCTAGAAACTTTCCCTTGCTAATAAATTTGATCAAACTTTGAGTTATTTTATGTTAATATTGAGTAAAGTGTATTTATTTGATCTCCGAATACATACAAGTAGTTTTTCTTTTTTATTGCAATATTGTACCAAAATAGGGTCCAATCACATAGGTATTATTCCTTGTAATAGTTTAGTGGCATCTACAATTTCATTTCTCGAAGAGCCTTCATCAGGAGTGGGATAAATGGTTTAAAACCACTTTTACTTCATTTTGTTGATAGAGATTCTCTGTAAGCCTCTGGGTGTACCTCGGGCGTGAGTTGGTCTAAATCTTGGAACTTTATTGGGTTCTCTAACTTGATCCATCATGATTAATCCACAAGTTGTGTGAAAGAGTGTTAATCAGGCCTCCATTGAAGCACATATTACGGTTTGAGGAAACAATTGAACTTTTTGTGGCATTTTGTTTATTGAATCTTTCCATTTTACATAAGGTCTCAAGGATCTAGTGAGTCAAGTCCATTCTATCTCCTCCCAAACAAAAATTCATTTAACCAATCCCATCCACACTACCCTTTTTGGCTCTGTATACCCACACAAGAACAAAATCCACTTGCCCAAAGTATGCAGGATAAATCGAGTTCTCAAATGTCTTTAATAACCTTTTCCTTGTTGTGAAAGTATCTCCATAATCCGGAAGTGAAAACTCATGAGAGTCAGATTTGTGTGTTTATAAAATTTTCCCCAAGGTCTTCTCTACAAAATTTACGCAAAAGAAGGGTACATGTATCTCCTTTCGATAACAGAGGTTACAAAATAGGTTCTCTTACCTTGGTTGAAAGGAATGACCTAATATAGTTAGGATAATATCATATCCTATTAAGGTGTTACCCATCTCTCCATAAATCCAAGTAATAAAGGGATAGTCGAGACCTCCTCACCGGCTAAAAATGACATATATTTATGATCTAGTTACCTCTAAGCTCCATGTTGAATCAATGTTGCTACTTGTCTTGAAAAGGAGAAGAAATTTGGGAACCAAAATCAATGGCGCCATGTTTTTGGGGATTCTTAGTCAAAATCAAAAACACAGTAAAACACTTCTTGTATGCTCCAAGTTTGTGCGTGAAATTATTTCAGTCCCACACCTAGTGCACTAGCTTCCATTTGATAAGTCTAGGTAAAGAAGGGTTAAAATATTTCCATTTCCAGTTTCTAGCATTGACAAACCTTTGACAGATCATTTAGTGCATAAGCACAACTAAGGTGGAAATCCTTAGTGGTGACTCCCTGTTGATCTAATTATTAAAAAGTACCAGTTTCTTAAAACTCTGTCAAAGTAAGATCTGTTACTAATATTTTCAAAGATGGAGGGAAGAAGATCTTTCTTTGCTAGGGATTCTACTAGGACACTATTTCTAGAGTTAGGAAAAGCAAAATCAGAAGGAAGAAAATATTGGAGAGCTGTTGGAGATCAGAAGACAAGAAGAGGGATCTCCATTGATGAAAGTGAGTAGCCTATCATTGAATATTACAGCTCAAGTGCATATGAATTAGGCAGCCTGTTTGTGGAGTTGAACTCTCTAGTTGGAGAGGGACCTTCATTTGATTTTGAAAGGTTTGCTTCACACTCTGCACCTGTGTTTTATGAATTTTTATAGATTTCCAAGAAGCAAGGCCTTTGGGGGGTATCCATTTTGAAAATTATACTCCTATGTTCCAAGAACCTTCTACCCCCATCAGTTTGTCACCCCTCCAGGATCACCTCCTCAAATCAATATGGCTCAACCCAGGCCTCCATTTGTTGTAAACACCTTTGTATCTATAAATTTTGTGGGAATGGTTGGCTACCCAAATGTAGTGCCATAAGATATAAGAACAAAATGCTAAAGTTCCGTGGAAACAATGTTATTACTAGTGATCATCATCTAAAACTTTTTATCAATATGATGGAGGATTTTGAGATTGAACATCAAGATGTTTATACTAATTATTTATCCATACCTTGGAAGAGGATGCTCGGGACTAGTATAAAGCATTTCCAGATAATTCTATTGACTCTGGAGTGAGATGAGCAATGCATTGAGACTTTTAGTATGGTGACATGGCTGAGCCCAAGTTTATTTTGATAGAATTTGAAAATATGAAAAAGAACCCTAATGAATTAGTACATAATTTCAACACAATGTTTAATAAGACCTCAAGAATATTTCCTATTAGAATAAGGCCTTGTGATGAGTCATGATTAATCAAATCTACTAATGCATTTGATAAAAAGGCTGCATATTATTTAAGAGACAAAACCCCACAAATTTGAGGCAGGACTTCACCATGTCTTCGTAAGTAGAAAATAATATCAAGGCAATTGGAAAGCCTCCAAGGAGATAAGGTATAAAGCTAGTTAACCTAGAAAATCCTAAACAAAGCAATTTGCTGATTTTGAAAAAGTTGTGAAGAGTTTGACAGGGGTTGTCAAAGAAATATCCTACAAGCTAGCCCAAGCTGTGAAGGGAATTAGGCAGAGCTCACAAGGTGACACATGAAACAAGGCAAGACATGTTCACAAATCACCAAAGATCGATGACGAAGAGGTAGCAAAGGACCTATTGGATTTGGAAATAGACATTCATAGGCAGGGGATAAAAGAATGGTACCTGATCCTTTGGCTACTAGATTCGTTGTGGTGGAGGAGACAAATTTCATTGAATGGTGTGACAAATGTTTCATGCCCCATGCTCCATGTGAATAATATCAGCAAGAAGAAGAAGAATCTGATGATAATGATGATGATGTCTGCATGATGAGTTTCTCCACAAGCTCACAACAAGGGGTAACTTTGATGGAGGTGATAAGTGCCCAAGTTGCTACCACCTTTTGGGACTGCATTCATAAGGTACCCATTCTTCCTCCCTCTCAATCTTTAGAAGTAGATATTATACAATATTTTTAATTTCCCAATAATGACTTTGAATATTTAAGGGCTTTAATGATAAAGAAGTATGATGGAGGCATCCTTTGAGGAGGATAGACGATTCGATGAATGTTGTTATGGCTCAAGATAAGGAATATAATACAATAATTAAGGTTGTCAAAGGGTAGGGCCTCACACCGAGCCAAAATCTCACTTACTTTCAAAATTCCTAAAGAGGCTCCTAAGAAATATGCACCTACTAGAAACCCTGCAGTTCCAAACAAAAATCACACCCCTCCCCATGCCCAAGTTGTCAAAAACCCTACACCACCCAATGAGTGTATTAGATTTCCTTCCAGTGTTGCCTTACCATGAAATGCCCCATATGATATTGCCCAAGTATTAATTCAAATCAAAGTCTTTGTTCCAATTGATGAGCTACTCAAGATCCCCGAGCACAAAAAGAGACCATTTGAATACTTGGAATTAAAAGAAGAGAAGCGCCCCATGCGAAACATAAACATTATGGAGATCCCGGATGTCATTGAAGAAATGGAAGAACCCCAACATCCGAAGAGCTAGATGAAACACCGAGGTCTATTTGGGGACATCCTTGGTGGAATATTAGATGAATGTGGATACATTCTTCACCACTTTGATCATTAAGGACAGATTGATTGCATAATTACACGTTTGACTTCGGGGCATCATGTAATGTCATGCCTTTGGAAGTCATGAATGAGATAGACATCAAAGAAACAAAGAGCCTATGGGAAGTGTACTACTATGGACTCATGAGAGGTGCCATTAGTGGGATGTGTGAAGGGTCTGTTGTGGCAAATCAGCAACAGCACCCACGGATGCAAATCAGGTTTCTAAGTTGATGTTTCGGGCATCTAGTGTGATTGCACAACATTGAAACCTCTCTCCAAGTGTGGGAATTGTAAAATGACAAAGGAATCTCTAGATTAGAGTCTGGTTCCTCAAACTCCTCTAATCAGATCTGTTATTTGCACACAATTGCATAGGTTTGAATCCTAATCCTACTCTAAATTCCAAGGAGACAGAGAGATAGAAAGTGCAAAAATTGAAACTAAACTAATAGGTGATACACCAAAGGAGTGGTAAACACTTATTGTTCATGTAAATTGACACAATTTCATGAAATGCAACATGAAACATGATACATAGGATGATAAGATGTGCAATTAGAGGTCGAAATGAAGCAAGACAATACAAACAAAGGACTGAAAATTGATCACAAAGTCTGCATTGTCATTTTCACTTTGTCAAAATCCTTGCATTTGTAACATCAAAGAGGCGTAGAAACCTGTTACAATCATGAATAAGGTCGATACTTGCAAAAATCACTTGTTGAAGGTGAAAGAAGAAGCTTGCTATCCAAAAAAATGTTCAACCTCAAAAAATGAGCCAAATCTAGCTTTTTACAATGCATGGGTCGAGCCAGGAGAGAGAAAATGTGAAAAAATGTGGGAGCCATTCCTCATTAAATGTTGATGCATTAAAACAGCATGAGCATCCTTACAGACCCATGCCTTGACATTTTTAACCATGCTGAAGAAGAATGCGACCCATTTTTACATTAAAACTGGTTGTTGAAACGTCATTTTTCGGCCATTACCATGTCGTAGAGACGTTTCTTGATTTTTCTCTCTAAACTGAACCAAAATGCAAAATTGACCCTAGAATCATGTAGATAATTTCACCATCTTTCCATTGATATAAAGAACGTGAAAATCCGAGCTCTGGATCGAAAGATATGGTGATTTGAAAATTTAGGGCAAAAACAGGCCAAAATCGGATCGGCGGGCAAAAAGTTTGAATTTTTACCCGTTTGGTCTTTGGAAAATTTTATAATTTTCCCCATGCTCCACCACCATAGGTGCCACATGGCACATTGATCCCGGTCACGAGCCCTTCCCGCTCCATTTTACTTCATTTTTGCCTTTGGAAATTTTTTCAAAATTTCCCTGCCAAGCCGATGAGGTGAAGACACGTGGCGAGATGTGATTGGCTCAGCCTGTCTCTCCTGAATTTTCTGTGGGTCACTTTGAATTTTTACCCGACACGTGTCAAAACCCCATTGGGTGCGGGTTTAACCCTCCAAAATTTCTCACGGGCTTGCTCGAATTTTTTTGCCCTACTGACACGTGGCGAGATTCCATTGGCTCGCATGATAAGGGGGCGGGCTTTCCTTCTAAATTTTCCTCTAGTTCCTCCTTGGGAAAATTTCCCAAATATTCCCAGCTCCGTCGGCCGGGATACGTGTCAAAATTCCATTCGTTGGCGGGGGACAATGGGCCAAAACTCGCCCTTTAGAGTTTCGGAAAAATATTTTGCCAAAAATTCTAATTCTTCCCCTCGCTCCGTTGGTGTGGACCTCCTTGGACACGTGTCGCATTGTGATTAGGTGGCGGGAAAATGGGTGAAAATTTCCTTCTTTGAAATTTCAGCCAACACTTAGCCAAATTTCCAATTCCTTATGACACGTGTCACTTTCCGATTTTGACATTCACGTTTTGATTGGGCCGGGGCCATCTCTTCAAAATTTCCTTGCGCCAACACTTAGCTGATTTTCCCAAATTTTTTCCCTGGGACACGTGGCAGCTCCTGATTCGTCGGCGGGCCCGCTGGGAAGAATTTTTCTTTTGAAACCTTTTCCAAAACACTTAGCAAAAAACCAAGTTCTCCTCCGACCCCCGCCACTTCCCGGGACACGTGGCGGCCCATATTGGTCGCGGGCCTCCTAAGGGAAAATTTCCCACAAAATTCGCATGAGCCATAACTTGAAAAATATGAGGAGTTAGGAGGAAAAATTTACCTTTCGGAAATCGAGAGAGAGCTCTATCAATGGTGCATTTTTATAAATATTTGAGTGCCTAAAATAAAAAATGGAGACTCGAGGCACAAGAGAGGTAATAACACAAGGAGTTAGCCACAAAATGAGAGCGGGGCACATTTTGGATAACAATTTTGGTGACTCGCAGAGGGTCATCCGCCTACTACATGAAGATACCAGTTGCTGAAGCAGCCCATTAGGCATGGAGTAATCAAATTTTCCTTTTGGAACCTCAACTGACTTAGAATGTTGCAAGGAGGAAGATGGAATATCACTGATGGAAGAAAGGACTGCAAAACATCTATAGGACAACAAGCACATACGTCAAAGCACTTAGGGAAAGAAAAACAACCTACAAGCAAAACAAATGTGCACAAGCACTTAGAGGAATGAAAACCTAAGCTAATATTTACAAGGTGGAGAATTTCATAGATTGTTGTCTCGCCATCCAATGAAGACAATCGTGGAACATTGTTGTCCTTTGTGACCATGTATGGGCCACTCCAAATGGCATCAAATTTTGAATGCCTTCCCGGTTTTTCTCTATCCGCATCCCATTTTAACACTAGATCTCCAACTTGGAAAGATATACTCTTGGCCTTCCTATCAAAGGTCTTATTGATCAAAGCTTGATCCTTCTCCATTGCTTGGGATGTCGATCTCTCGATCTCTTAGAGCTCCATCAACTCTGCATATCTCACCTCCATGGGCCCAAACTCTAGCAACTCTAACTGCTTCATGAGTTCCAATGTTGGCAACTCAAGTGACATGGGCAAGATTTCCTCTCTTCCATAAACAAGCCTGAATGGAGAGTTACCTATGGATCTCTTGGGAGTTATCCTATTAGCCCATAAGGCTGATTTCAGTTTGGTATGCCAAGACCTCTGATTCTCATCAAGAGTCCTCCTAATGATCCTCAACAAGTTCTTGTTTGTAGATTCAGCCTGGCCATTACCCTGAGGGTAGTAGTTTGATGAAGTACTTAGGTAGATCCTGTTCTTGACAGCCCACTCAGTCACCTTGGATCCAATGAATGCTAATGCATTATCTGATATTATTGTAGTAGGTATGCCAAATCTGGTTACTATCCCCTCATAGAAGTCTAAGATGCTAGACTCATTTGCTTCCTTGAGTGCTACTGCTTCAGTCCACTTGGTGAAGTAGTTTGTGGCTGTCAAAATCCACTTATGCCCTTGGCTTGAATTGGGATTAATGACTCCAATGAAGTCCAAACCCCATTGCATGAATGGCTGGTCAACTGAAATTGGATGCAATGGAAGGGCAGCAAGCCTCTCTTTACCTATGAAGAATGCACAATTCTTGCACCTTTTGATCCACAAAGCAATCACTGAAAATCTTGGGCCAATAATAACCAGCCTTCATGATTTTTAGAGCTGTCACTCTTGGTGCAAAATGACCACTAGCTAGTCCACCATGGAACTCTTCCAACACCCTATGAATCTGATTTGTGCTAATGCATCTCAGCAGCACTCCATTCACATCTTTCTTGAACAAAACACCGTCTACTATGGCATATGGGACAGCCTGCAATCTGAAGTGTCTTCTTTGGGTCTTGTTCATCTCTAGAGGGCATAGGCCTATGCTTAGGAAGTGCATTATACCTTGGGTCCAGCAAGGAGTGGGGACAACATTATCCTCTTCTTGAGTGCTACCTTGCACATGGCTGTCTTGAACTATCAAAACAGCCTCTTCTTTATTGCATACTCCTTTTTGCTTGCCTCAGAATCAGCTGCTCACACAATCCTTTTCCTCTTACCAGCTTGGTGACCTTGATCTCAATGTCATACTCCATGACATGAGTGATCCAACCTGCCCTTTTCTCATTCAAATCCTTGTTGAGGAGGAAGTCCTTTACTCCCGCATGAGATACCAACAACTAAACCTTGTTGTTTGAGACTAGATGCTTGAATTTCTTCAAGCTTCTAATTACTGCAAGTACATGCTTCTCAATAAAATAATATCTCACCTCATAGTCATCTAGGCTTTGGCTGAAGAAAGCAATTGGCTACTCATCATTGTCCTTGTTTTGCTGTACCAAAATGGTAGAAATAGTATCATTACCTCCAAATGCATAGAGGATGAAATCCTTGGAGAAATCCGGGTTGATGAGAGTTGGTGCTTGGGAGATGGCTTCTTTGATTGCTTCAAAACTCTCCTTTCCTTCTTGTTGTCCACTTGAAAGCCATGATTTTCTTTAACATTTTGGTGATAGGTTTGACAAGGGCTGCAAAATCTGGGACAAACCTCCGAACAAAGTTTATTCTCCCCAAGAAACTCTGAAGGGCCTTCTTGTGGCTTGGCAATGGTAGTGCTCTTATGGCTTCAACCCTCTCTAGATCAATTGCTAATCCTTCTTTGGAGACAATATGGCCAAGGAGCTTTCCTTCATGTGCTAGGAAGATACACTTCTTAGGATTCAAAGACATTGTAAATCTCCTGCACCTTTGGAAGACTTGTCTCAAATGAGAGAGGTGGTCTGCTGCATTCTTTGAAAAAACAGTGATATCATCAAGGTATATCAGCACCACGTTATTAATCAAACCTTTGAATGCCATGTCCATTGCTCTTTGGAAGGTAGCTCTAGCGTTGGACAACCCAAATGGAATTTTCGTATGCATAAGTTCCCATTTGGTTGTGAAGGCTGTCTTGAACTGATCTTCTTCCTTCACCATAATCTGATTGTAGCTCGAGTAGCCATCAAGTAGTGAAAACCTCTCGGAGCCAGCCACAACTTGAAAAATTTTCTCCATAGAAGGGAGTGGGTAATGGTCCTTGAGAGATGCTCTATTCAAGTCTCTGAAGTCAACACACAATCTGATCTCTCCACTCTTCTTTTTGACTGGAACTAAGTTGGCAACCCAACTAGAATGCTTGATTGGGAATATGATTCTTGACTCAATCAACTTGTTCAATTCCTTCCTCATGAGAGGTTCCATGTGTGGATTGATTGGCCTTTGTTTCTGCCTGATGGGCTTAGTATTTGGATCCAACTCAATGGTGTGCTGAGCTAACTTGGGATTGAAACCTTTCAAATCTTCATAGCTCCAAGCAAACACATCAGGGAACTCTTGACACAGCTGTATGAACTCATACCTTTCTTGTTCAGTTGTCATCTTTCCAATTTGCAATGGTTTGTTCTCTTCCACCAAGATGGATACTGAATCTTCTCTCTTGACTTGAATGTTTTCTTTCTCTTTCCTAAACTGATCATTGGGATTGAAAATGGACTCCAAAGTGATAAGTCCCTTGGGCAGCTTGTTAGTTCTCAGTTGTACCACTTGGTCACCATACTGTTGTTCCAATTTTTCCTGATTTTTAGCTGAGAACTCAGCTTCTTCTTGTAAGAAATGGATGATTTTCTGGTCATTCTCAAACACTTGCCAACTTACATTGTTATCCGGCACTGAAGGCCTCACAATCACATGGATGTTTGGTTGTACCTTGTCCTTTTGAATGCTTTCCACAATATCAAAGGCTGCCCCAACTGCTGCAAGCCTGTCAGCAGCTTGGTTTTCTTTTCTAGGAATGGATTTTATGCTAAAGCCCTCAAAATCTTCAATGAGGTCCCACACCCTGTTCTTGTAGCACTTGAGCAGATTATTCTTGATAGCATGCTGTCCCTTAACTTGGTTTACAATCAATTCACTGTCACCAAAGACTTGCAAGTTCTTTATTCCTCTCTTTATTGCCCAATGCATCCCTTGCACCAAGGCTTCATATTCAGTAGTGTTATTGGAGCATGCAAACTGAAATCTAAAAGTTAAATAGTACTTTACTCCTTGAGGTGAAATAAGCATAGCTCCACCTCCTGCACCTTGTCTACTCCTTGATCCATCAAAAAATAGCTGCCATACCTCATTGTCATCCTTGTGGTTTGGCTTGGTGATGCTAGGAATGGGCTGATCTTCTTGATGTATGCAATAGACCCCTAGCTTAGATTCTTCTACTTCTTGATAAGGATCAAAAGCATGCACCTTGTTTGCCCATTCATCAAGAGTTAGATCCGGGATGCTTCCAACCTTGGTGTCAGCTTCATCAGTGCTTGGGTGATCTTCTTGATCAAATGCCGAACAGTTGGCATTGATCTGACTTGGAGTGTAGGGCTCAATGTGGAAGTTTGCAATAGGTTCAGACCTGATTGTAGCTTTGGTTCCATACCTCGTTCTGAACAGCATGTGTGACCAATCAGCAGACAAATATCCTCCAATCTTGGCTGTGAAATCTCTTGACAAACATAGGGCAAAGAGTGGTGGAAGGTCTATAACTGATACATCTTGTAAAACAACAACATTTGGACATGCATGCAAGGTAAGACTCAAGTTTCTAATCACCCCAACTATTGTTACTACTGTCCCATCCAACTACACTACCCCTTTGGATATGGTTTCATATTGAAGTCCTAGCTGATCAGCTATTTGCTTGGGCATCACTGAGCTACTTGCCCCAGAATCAATCATGTAATTGTGCACCAATTGGTTTCCAATGATTAATGAGACATAAAAAGGAGGGGCTTCAACATTTTACCTTGTTGTCCTCCATGATTCCCTTTAGGCTGGGCAGCATTTGTGAGCACCTTCTCTTGCATTTGGACTTGTTGATTCGAAGTTGGCCAATCCTTCATGGCAGCTTGTAGCAAATCTCTCTGGCCTAGGATAGATAGGGATTCCCACATTGATATATTTACATTTGTCTTCTTCATCTGATCAATGATACTAAATGGTGATGAAGGATCTCTTTGCTTATCCCTTGGTTTGCATATTCATCGCTTGCATGTGGGCAACAACAACCGGTATTTGAGTTTGGTCTAGAGCTGTTCTTGGCTACCCTTGTGCATTTACAACTGGATTTTGTTTACCAACCATTTGTGGAGCCATAAAAGGTTGTGGATTGGTTGGAGATAATGGCTGTTCTTCACCCAAATTCCTTCTTTTTGACCTTGTGTTGGCTGCAACACCTTGAGAGACTATTTGATTTATGCCACAAAAATCCTCTGCCTACCAGTTCACAAGTGTGGTGTCATTTGGAGCTGATTGCTGCTGGAATGTTTCTTGTTGTTGGTTGTTTCCTTGACTACCCTCACCCTCCACACCAGTAGTTGTCACCATTAATGCTTGATTCAAGGCACCGTTGAAGCACATAGATTGGTTGTGAGGTTCATTACATGGAAAACACCAATCATACTCCTGAGCAACGTTGTTTTGTGTTGGCACCAATGCCTTAGAGGCAGATATAGCATTTGGATTATAGGGCTGAAATGGTCTATTGGCAGGAGGCCTTGCTTGATTTAGATTTGCAGCTAGATTGGGTGGTCTATGAGGTTGATATGGCTGCCTGTTAGGCTGAGCTTGAGGCTGGAAGGAAGGTCTAAAACTTTGGGCTTGTTGCCTCTTGAGAGTAACCAGCTCATTACCTAAATTTTGTAATTGCTTCATGACTTATTGAAGCTCATTTGGGGCACTTAGAGATGAAGTAGAAGCTTCATTTGAACTCTGATTTCTAGGAGTGGGAGAAGGAGCCAAATTAGGTGCTTGATTAGTGTTTGGGCTCTCTAAACTTGGAAACAATGGCATGGGAGGTCTAGGGGCTAGTTTGCTAGCTTGGATCAAACAATTTTCAGCCCTAATGGCAATGCTATAAGCCATAGGGATAGTTATGCCTCCCATGGACTGAATCAACATAGAAATATCAGAATTTAGAGCTTTGAGATAGTAAAGAAAAGCACCTTCTGTTGTTGGCCTGACTGCCACTGGAATTCTCTCCCAAGTCCTTTGAAATCTGAAGTTGAAATCAGTCAGCTGCTCATTGGGAGCTCTCTTGATGGTTGTCAGCTGCTCCAAAAGAGACAAGTTGTCTCCCTTCTCTCCAAATTGCTCATGAAGTGCTACACATAGCTGGTTCCAATTTTGAATAGAACCTGAGGCAAGGCTTCTAAACCATTGCAAAGCCTTCCCCTTGAATGAAGATGCCAACAATTTGACAGCAACTTGCATCTCATTGATTTCATGAATTGCACAAAGGTTGGCAATGTCTTTAACATGATCACCAGGAGTAGTCTGATTCTCTCCAGTGAAGTATGGAATGTTCTTCAAGGCTGCAATTGGAATTAGATTTTGTGCATTGAGAGCAAGTGGGCTGCTGCCAGTGAAATTGACATAGGGGTTGTTTTGTGCCATTCTAATTGGTCTTAGAACCCTTGTTGACTGAATGAAAGGCCTACCAGGTGGAGGAGTTGAGAGAGTTCTATTTGGTGGAGATGGAGACCTTTGAATCCTTCTTCCTCTTTGCCTTCTTCTTGGAGATAACTACAGATATTCAAACATCACCTCTTCTTCTCCACTCTTGACCTTGTAGTGATTCTTCTCATGAGCTTTCAGTGTCCGCACCGCTAAAACCAGCTAATTCTTCCCTCGAGTCGCCGGATGTGTAATTTATAGCTCTTTTAAGCAAGAATATTGCAGCAGATGCACATCAACTTTCTCGCAATGAAAATGAGACCTCTAAGGTCCCACCGGTGTGCCAAAACTATTGTGGAAAATCAGCAGCACCTCTAGATGTAAATCAGGTTTCTAAGTTGATGTTTGTGCATCCAAAGGTGTGATTACACAACATTGAAACCTCTCTCTAAGTGTGGGACTTGTAAAATGAGAGAAGAATCTCGAGATTAGAGGTGGTTCCTCAAACTCCTCCGATCGATATGTTATTTGCACAATTACAGAGGTTTGAATCCTAATCCTACTCTAAATTCCAAGGAGACAAGAGATAGAAAGTGCAAAAATTGAAACTAAACTAATAGGTGATACACCAAAGGAGTGGTGAACACTTCTTGTTCATGTAAATTGACACAATTTCATGAAATACAACATGAAACATGATACACGGGATGATAAGCTACAATTAGAGGTCTGAAATGAAGCAAGACAATACAAACAAAGGACTGAAAATTGATCACAAAGTCTCGCATTGTCATTTTCATGTCAAAATCCTTGCATTTGCAACATCAAAGAGGTAGAAACCTGTTAAAATCATGAAGAAGGTCCGATACTTGCAAAAATCACTTGTCAAGGTGAAAGAAGAAGCTTCCTATCCAAAAAAATGTTCAACCCTCAAAAATTGAGCCAAATCTGCTTTTACAATGCATGGGTCGAGCCCAGAGAGAGAAAGCGTGTAAAAATGGGAGTCATTCCTCATTGAATGAAGATGCATTAAAATAGCATGGGTGTCCTTACTGCACCCATGCCCCGACATTTTGGTCATGTCAAGAAGAATGTGACCCATTTTGCATTAAACTGGTTGTTGAAATGTCATTTCGCCATTACCACGTGCCGAGATGTTTTTGATTTTCTCTCTCCAAAATGAAAAAAATGCAAGATTGACCTTTAATCATGTAGAGAATTTCACCAACTTTCCAATGATATAAAGAACGTGAAAATATGAGCTCTGATCAAAAGATATGGCGATTTGAAAATTTAGGGCAAAAACAAAGCCAAAATTGGATCGGCGGGCAAAAAGTTTGAATTTTTACCCTTTTGGTGTTTGGAAATTTTTCAAATTTTCCCCATGCTCCACCACCCCAGGTGCACATGGAATTTTTTCGATTGTCACGGGCCCTTCCTGCTCCATTTTACTTCATTTTTGCCTTTGGAAATTTTTTCAAAATTTCCCCGCCGGGCCGATGAGGTGAAGACACGTGGCGAGATGTGATTGGCTCGGGCCTGTCTCTCCTGAATTTTCCGCGGGTCACTTCAAATTTTTTGGCCTTGACACATGTCAAAACCCCATTGGGTGTGGGTTTGACCCTCCAAAATTTCCTCGTGGGCTTGCTCTAAATTTTTTTCCCTACCTGGACACGTGGCGAGATTCCATTGGCTCGCAATAAGGGGGTGGGCTTTCCCTTCTAAATTTTCCTCTATTTCCTCCTTGGGAAAATTTCCCAAATATTCCCCCATGCTCCACCGGTACATGTGATACGTGTAAAATTCCATTCGTTGGTGGGACAATGGGCCAAAACTCACCCTTTAGACTTTCTGCAAAACATTTTGCCAAAATTCTAATTCTTCCCCTCGCTCCGCTGGTGTGGACCTCCTTGGACACGTGTCGCATTGTGATTAGGCGGCGGGAAAATGGGTGAAAATTTCCTTCTTTGAAATTTCGGCCAACACTTAGCCAAATTTCCAATTTTACCCCCGTGCTCCACTTTCTGATTCCTTATGACACGTGTCACGTTTTGATTGGCCACGGGGCCATCTCTTCAAAATTTCCTGCGCCAACACTTAGCCGATTTTCCCAAATTTTTTCCACGGGACACGTGGTAGCTCCCGATTTCGGCGGGGCCCAAAGGAAGAATTTTCTTTTGAAACCTTTGCCAAAACACTTGGCAAAAAAACAAAGTTTCTCCTCCGACCCCGCCACTTCCTGGGACACGTGGCGGCTTCCTATTGGTGCGGGCCTCTAAGGGAAAATTTCCCACAAAACTCCCGCGAGCCATAACTTGAAAAATATGAGGAGTTAGGAGGAAAAATTTACCTTTATGGAAAGGTGAGAGAGAGCTCTATCAATGGTGCCATTTTTAGAAAGATTTGAGTGTCTCGAAAATCAAAAATGGAGACTCGAGGCACAAGAGAGGTAAGAACACAAGGAGTTAGCCACAACAATGAGTAGGGGCACATTTTGGATAACAGGTCTAGTTGTACAACTTACATCCTACCTGTAAAAATTTAAAACTTGATGTTGTCATAGTTGATTACCCACCAAGTGTGGTATGTTTCTGTTAAGAAAATGGGCCACAAGTGTTGGTGGAGTTTCCAAATGGACATGTCATATGCCACCATCCCTATTGAGGGCAGCTTTGTTGGGTTGTATGGGGAAAATTACATGTTGCATCTTATTAAGGATCCCAACAATGCATCTGTGAGGTATTGTAGATGTAAGTGTTGATGCAGATAACTTTGTGGGATTTATCGATGGGAAGGAGCACAAAATTGAAGAATGTAATTATCTTGAACAATTAGGCTCTCCTTGGACTCTATTGTTTGATGGAGCATGCTACAAGTTTGGGAATGGTGTTAGTGTTGTTCTACTATCTCCTGGTCAGGAAAAATATGTTTTCTCCTTAAAACTGAACTTTGAGTGCACGAACAACATTGTTGAGTATGAGGCATTGTTGTTGGGTTTAAGAAATTCATGGAAGCATGGTGTCAAGGACATCATTACAAAGAAGACTCGAGAACTAATTGTAAAACAAGTCAAAAAATTGTATGCCACAAAAAATCAGCGAATGAAGTAGTACAAACATGTGGTGGGATTTGATTGAGATGTTTGATTCATTTAACATGTGCATCATGATAGGAAATTCAATGACTTGATAGAAAATTTTGCGGTGTTGGGGTCTCGGTTTGTGATTGACAATCAGACAATGTCCCCATAGTGTGAGTATGAGGTTGAGGTATTGACAAGACCATCTCGTCTCGATAACATTAAGCATTGGCGGGTTTTGATGATGATGCTCGATTAGAAGATTTCTATAGAATAATGGAAAGTTTTACGATCAATGCATTGATTTGAAGCCAATGGTATGTACAATGAGGGAAACGAAACTTTGTTTGGGAAGGAATTATCCAACTAAAAAACAACACCATTCCTAGAGGGTTGGTTGCTCTTGAGTCCAATTTTGATAATGTTGATCACATTATTAACAGATGCATGGCAGCCTCAAGGGATATTGAGGAGCATGACCTTGGCACAAAGGAGAAGCCAAGGAAGATTTGGTTAGGCAGCAACCTCAGCAAGGAGGAGAAGCAAATCATACATCCAATTATTGAAAAATACCAAGATTGCATGGCTTGGACCTATTATGAGCTAAAATCATATAGAGAGGACTGTTTCAACATGAGATTCCCTTGGAATCTAATACAAAGCCATTCAGGAAGAAACAAAGACCCATCAATCCACTCTTATCCCTCAAGATGCAAGAAGAACTAAAGAAGCTAAGAGATGGAGGGATTATCCATTCCACAAGGTATTGCTCTTGGGTTGCCAACCTAGTATTAGTCGAAAGAAGAAAGGTGATATCAAGTTATGTGTGGAATTAAAGAATCAACAAAGCTTCAATGAAGGATAACTATCCTTTACCTAACATGGAACACATGTTGCAGTTAGTGACTGGTTCTGAGTTGCTTTCCACCTTGGATGGTTTCTCTGGTTACAACCAAGTTGTGGTGAAGGAATCAGAAAGGATCAAAATAACCTTTACTACTCCTTAGGGGACCTATGTTTATGTCAGGATGCCCTTTGGTTTGATGAATGTTGGAGCCACCTTTCAAAGAGAAATGGATGTTGCTTTTGCTGGTTACATCAACAAGTTTATTGTAGTCTATCAAGATGATGTATCTTTATTTTCTAGAAAGAGAGGTGATCACTTGTTGACTTGGAGAAAATGCTTGATAAGATGTAGAGTATGGAATTTCAATTAATCAAAAGAAGTGCCATTTTGGAGTGCAGAAGGAAAAGTTGCTTGGTCACATAATGTCACAAGGAGTGATGATTGATCCTGTAAGAGTAGAGGCCATCAACAAAGTTCGGGCCCTTCCTTTGAGCTTGTATCAATTGAAGCTCCATTCAAGCAATGGGAAATAGATTTCATTGGTGATATTTTAGAGCCTTCAAGTGCTCGCCATAAATGGATCCTTATGGAAACTGATTATTTTACTAAGTGGGTGGAAGAAATCCCCACGAGGAAGGAAAACACCAAGTTGTCATGGATTTTGGGCTAAAAAAAATCATCTCGCAGTTTGGGGTGCCGGTCAATATTATTGTTTGACAATGCCATGAGATTTAGAGCTAAAATTTGATGGAAATGTGCAAGGAGTATGGGATCAACCTAACATATGCCTCTAATTACAATCCCCAAGGAAATGGACAAGATGATTCCAGAATAAAATTTGTGAAGATCATCAGGAAGAACATTGGAGAAAACAAGAGAAAGTGGGGTGAACAGTTAAAGTTTTTTATTTGGGCAGATAGGATCACTGTCAAGAGGGTCACTGGAAAGAGTCCATTTGAGTTGGTATATGGGACTCAAGCCCTGCTGCCCTTGCATATGCCATTATGTTTGCATATCATTGTATGCAACAGATGGAAGATCAAGAGACAAATCCTTATAATTCCCGCATTAATCAAATTTTTGAGCTTGATGAAGAGAGAAGGGCATCCCACTAGAGGCATGTAAATTTCAGAGAGAAATTGAAGAATTTATTTGACAAGAAGGTCACTCCCAGAGCTTTCAATGTTGGAGATCTCATGCTGTTATGGGATAGTAGACATGAGGATAAGGGAAAGCATGGAAAATTTGACTCATTATGGATGGGCCCTTACTCCATAGATATCAGGATTGGTGAGCATACCTTCTTCCTCAAGGACTTAGATGGTGAAATGCTTGAGTTTCCTATTAATGGAAGGCATTTGAAGCATTTCTTGGATTGATTCCCCTGAAATCAAGGCATAAATATCATGTACAGTGTATAGTTTGTTGTTTGTTCTCTGTCTTTTGTGTATTTTTTGGCTTCTTCTGGTCTTCTGTGACCTATTTTTGCCAGGTTTCTCCATTTGTTTTTGAAGATGGTTGTGTTTCCCTACTCTGTATGATAACTCCTTTGCCCAATGGATATTTTTGGCACTTGGTCTACCTTTGTTCTTGTGGAACTCATAGGGAGTTCCCATCCTCGTGTTGGAGCTGATGTTGCTGCTCAAAATTGTCTCACCCTAGTTTTCCTTTGAAAATCTATCGATTTACAACCTCTGTCACTTTCCTTTTCCCTGTGTTGTGCTTGGTTAATATTTGTTGCCATTTTTAATTTTTCTGGGTCGTGGATCATTTATGGGTCCATGGTTTGCTCCTTGTTTCTTTTTTCCTCTGGAAAAGTCCAAAAAACTCAGGTTTTATCGTACCTTTCAGTCTCCACAGTCGATATTTATGTTCCTTGTCATTTTACCCTAAAATACTTGAATAAAATGAGTGGATCTATCTTTTAAAAACATATTTGAGCCTTGTAAACATTTCTAAACTCTCTGTCCTTGAAGAAATTTTCATTTTCTGGCTCGAATGATCATAGTTTTGTATTTTATAGTTTGAAGGGCATTTTCTCCCAATTAAATTTACATCCTTGCATTGGCGGGGGATGTGGCTTATTTTCATTAGTGGGGAAAGGTGAGTGAATGCTTTAACTTATCACATTTTCCTTTTTGGTGAAAAGGAAAATTTGGTCCCGTGTAGCCCACGCTTGTATCTCGATTATTTCTTTTGGTGCTTATGTGGCTTCTTCCAATTGGATGGGGTATGATAGGTCTATTTTTGAACTTGTTCTTTTTGGCTTCATTAGAAAAAATTTGAACTCGCCCGTAGCCTCCTGCCAAGCTCTAATTGGAGAAAATTTAAGGGTAGGAAAAGGTCTTGCTTTGACCCCGCATGAGGACATGTAGAAGGTTCCACCGATTTGCCCAGACTTATGCAAATTTTTATGCAATTGGTATAGTTTTGTGGAGCAGACACGTGGCAAGTTCGCACTCATTGAGGGCTTCGCTTTGAGGACCACTTTGAAATAACGCCATGAAGACACGTGGTAGATCGAAAATTCAAAGGAGCGGGGAGGCGGGCCATCCCAGGAAATTTGGATTTTGGTCCTTGAACATACAAATGGCTAAAAACATCAAAATGGCCCACAAGCCCGATAAAGGAAAGGTCAAAGCATGCTCCAGTCAATGGCGGAGGTGTGGACTATTAGAGGAAATTTGGAAAATTTTCCTTTTGGAAAAAAGGGGCAAAAGTAAAAAGGGAAGCGTTGTTGCTACTACAATCATATTTAAATACGTGTTAGGCCCATTTTTCAAGGATGGAGATGTGTGGAAAACTAGGAAAATTTTCATTTTCCAAAAGGGGAGTGAAATGTCAAAATATGGCCATGGTCCCACTTTGGGTCCCACCTTAGGACATGTGTCAGGATCGATTTTGAGGGCGGAGATGCGGAGGAAAATATGAAATTTTCCCAAAAGTTGTAAAAAGTCAGAGGAAGCCCTCGGGTCCATTTTTAAGTTTGGATCTTCCACGTGGATGGCCCAAATTCAAAGAAAAGATCAACGACAAGTGAGAGTCGAAATATTATTTTCCCTCCATTTTTCTATAACACGTCTATAAGTGCAAGTTTTCATGATTCTTTGGTTTTTTCTACACGCCAAGAAGAGAAGAAAGTTAATGTTGATATCTGAAGAAGTTTGTGGGAAGATCAGAAGGTGTCTTTTGCCATTAAAATGGTCTCGATTTTGCCCGATTAGATTTTCCATTTTTATTCCCCCAAGCATGCAAGGAGCCATATTTGATAGATCAGGGGTGGAAGTGGTTAGAAAATTAAAACAAGAGTGATCTACCAGAGCAAGGAGTTGAATGCGGGAGGCATTCGATGAAATATGCCCCTCGAGCACCCAGAGACTTCTTATAGATTTGACTTTGAGAATCATAGAATAATCATAGCAATGAAATGGGTGCATTAAATGTTTTTTTCTTTTGGGGAGAAGGGGCTCTATTGTAAATGTTATAAATGGGACAAATTTTTTGTGCAAATGGTTGGGAGTTTTTGGAAAGATCAGGACTGATTCTCTCCAGTAGAAAAATCTTGACAGAGCCCATCCATTTTGAGAAGTCATCTAGAGAAGCTTGTATATCTCTCTTTGTGTCAAATTTGATCATGTCAAGGTGGTTGCAAGTGTACAACCATTGACAAGATTTGAGATTGTTTTGAAACTTTCCTTGTTGATAAATTTGATCAAACTTTGAGTTATTTTGTGTTAATCTTGAGTAAAGTGTATTTATTTCATCTCTGAATGCATACGAGTAGTTTTTCTTATTTCTATTACAATCTTATACCAAAATAGGGTCCAATCACATAGGTTTGAGTCCTGTGATAGTTTAGTGGCATCCGCAATTTCATTTCTAGAAGAGCCTTCATCTAGGAGTGGGATAAAGGGTTTAAAATCACTTTTCTTTCATTTTGTTGATAGATATTCTCTGTAAGCTTCTAAGTGTACCTCATACATGACTTGGTTTACATATTGGTACTTTATTGGGTTCTCTAACTTGAGCCTTCATGATAGAAACCCACATGTTGTTAGAAAGAGTGCTAATCTGGGCCTCCATTGAAGCACATATTCTGGTTGAGAAAAAATTTAAATTTTTATGGAACCGTGTTGATTGAATCTTTTTATTTTGCATAAGCTCTCAAGGATCTAGTGAGTCAAGTCAGTCCTGTCTCCCCTCCCACCAAAATTCATTTAACAATAACCAATCCCATCCACACTACCCCTATTTTTCTTTGTATACCCACACAAGACCAAAATCCATTTGCCAAAGTATGCAAGATAAATCAGGGTCTCAAATGTCTTTAGTAACATTTTCCTTGTTGTGAAAGTATCTCCATGATCTGGAAGTGACAACTCATGAGATTCAGATCTCGTGTGTTGATCATATTTTCCCCAAGGTCTTCTCTATAAAATTCATGCAAAAGAAGGGTACTTATATCTCCTTTCATGATAATAGAGGTTACAAAATAGGTTCTCTTACCTTGGTTGAAAGGCACAACCTAAAATAGTTAGGATAAGATCATATCCTTTTAAGGTGCTACCCATCTCTCCAAAAATACAAGTAATAAAGAGACAGTTAGTCCTACTCCCAGCCTAAAAATGACATATATTTATGATCTAGTTGCCTCTAAGCTCCATGTTGAATCGGTTTGTTGCTTGGCTTTAAAAGGAGAACAAATTTGGGATACCAACACAACAAAAATAGGGGTACTTTGGGTAGGATTCATGGTTATTTGCAATTTTGTGGGATATTAAGCAAGATGAAGTTGATTTCACTAGATATTTTATAACCTTTACAACAATTGGATAACTTAACAAACAAAGCTTTAGAATAGCCAAAATGTTCCTTCAACCAGAAGGTGTGCATCAATGGAGCCCCATATATGCATGGTTTCACACAATATTTGAGAATTCAACACGAAGCCTCAAGCTAAAGACTCAATTAAACATTAATAACCCGTGGTTTATCATGCCTAAGATACACTCAAAGTATTTGAAAATATTTATCAAAAAAATGACAATAAAGTGATTTTAAATTGTTTATCTTATTATAGGATGAAGGCTCTTCTCATAATGAAATTGAAAATGCCACTAAACTATCACAAGGATGAGATCCTATGTGATTTGGAGGGATTTTAACACAAGATTGCAACAGAAACATCAAAACCATTTGAAAACATTTTGAAATAAAAGTAGACACAATTTTTCCCAAGATCAACACAAATTAATTCGAGATCTATTAGATTTATTAGTAGGGAAATTTTCTTGAATAGTCTTAGAGCTTGTTAATGGTTGTACACTCGCAACCATCTTGATGCGATCAAATCTAAAACATAAGAGATTAATAGGTTTCTCATATGGTCTCTCTTAGGAAGATGGGCTTTCTCAAATTTTCTCGTAATAATTAAACCCCCGACCTTTTGTAATAGTATCCTTATTGTATTTATACAATTCATTTGCTCACTCATCCTAAATTTTCCCCCAAAAAGAAGAAAATTGAGGAATCCTTTACTTGTTACCAATTTTTCTTAAAGTGATGTTTAACAAATTTACACCCAAAATTGTTAGGTGGAAAAATCATGAACTAATCACGTTTCTCAGACCCTCGATCATGACTTGGATGCCATGCCACAACTTTTTTGATAGTTCTTATAATCATTTTTTAAAATTATTTTGTTCGAGAAATACCCTTTTTAATCATTTTTAGGTGGCTCTGTATAGCTGGATCTGTCAAGCAATCCTTTTCACCCTCAAGAATACACCTTGAGAAATGAGTGCCCTCGCATGGATTCCTACATTCATGCCTCTCAGAAATGAGTTTCCACGCATGGATTATTCCAAATACCTACACTATAAGTCCGAGTTGGCCAAGTGCAAAGAAGAGTTAGTGGAAACCTCCACATGTTTTCTTGGCACAACTTCAAAGATGAAGTTTAGAGGTGGGACCTCAAACGAGCGCAAGCTCTCCACGTTCCCTAGGCCCAAGAAAATTGCCTTTTGGCCTTTGAAAAATTCTCAGTATAAAAAGGAGCCAGTGAAATCCTCCATGTGTCTCTTTGGCACACTTTTGATATGGTGCCCAAAAGTAGAGACCCTAAACAAGTGCGGGCTCACCACATGTCTTAGCTTGGAAAATTTATTGAAAGATTTTAAGGACCATCGAAGGCTCCACATCCCTAGGGTCCAAGAAATTTTCTTTGGCCATTGAAAAGTATAAGTATGGGAAGACCCAAGCAGAAACCTCCATGTGTCCCTTCAGCACTCTTTCAAAAGTAAAGTAAAGGGGAAAGTCCTAAATAGGCACAGACCCTCCACGTGTCTTAGACCTTAGAAATTTTGTTGAAAATTTTAAGTATAGAGAGGAGCCAACAGAAGCCTCCACGTGTCTCCTTGGCATAAATGCTAAGGTAGTACTCAAAGGCGGATCCTAAAATGAGTGAGCGCCGCCCTCCACACATGGACAAGCTTCGAGTTGAAGTGGGCCTTAAAGTTTCCAAATGCCCCGATGAACCTGCCTCTCTACTTATAAATTTTGATGTGGGCCCCAACAGAGTTGTGGATTATTTTATAACTTTTCTCCCTCATACAAAAAGGCAAAAACTTCAAAATTTTCCTCCGACCCACTTCCCCACTAGAACTTGAAAAACTACGCCACGTGTCCTTCTTGGGGTCAAAGTAAGACTTTTGCCCCGCCACTTCATATTTTCTCGAATAGTTAATCGAGACTATCAGGGCCATGAGGCCAATTTGGTATTTTTTACAAATGTGACAAAAGTGGAAAATTTCACCAAAAATACCCGTCGTGCCACATCCAATAAAAAAGGACCACATTTCCATAGATGTTGGGAAAAAAATTGACATGGAAAACATGAATGTGGAAAAATATAAGGAGGAACCCCAAATTCACGCCCAAATTACAAATTATTCCTCATGGACAGAGAAATACAAAACAATATCTGGACTTAATGTGATCCTCAACTAAAGGAAAGGATTGACCATGCCAACCAAATGAAGGACAAAGATTTCACGCACCAATACAGGAGACAAATAAAACTTCAAACCATGCAAACCGAGATGTTTTTGGATAATAGGGTGAAATTAAATTGAGCACCAACATCGGCTCCTAATCAGGGATGGGCACTCCCTGCGAGTGCCATAATAACAACAAACCATGTGCTAAAAATTCCATTGGGAAATGGAGTGAATAAAAATCTTGCGAGAGCTAAAAAGATGATAACCAAATCCCCAAGAAAAACCGAGAAACTAAAAAAATGGTCACTAGGGACCAAGAAAAATTGGAACAAGAAAACATGAAAATAGAGAAAAAACAAAAGATTATACACCGTGCAATGATGTGCACCTTGATTAAGAAAACAATCAAGGAAAATTTTCAAGTGCCTTTGATTCTTGATATGACCATGCTAAGCAGTTCTGATACATCTTTAACAACTGGTCATATGATTATTTCTCTTTTCCATCCAAGTTTCTATCTAACCACATTTTTTTAGGCTTATCCTTTGTGTCTAGGTCAAGTTTTTCAACATCTTTCGAGGCTGCATCAAACATCAAAGTCCCAGAAAATCAACCTGCTTAGGATATCTGCATTGATCAATTTCATACTCCTTGAAAACAACATAGCTCATAGAGTTATCAACATCAATGTCTGCATGCAATACTTCATAAGAAGCGTTATTGGGTTCCTTAATGAGATATAAAATTTTGTTTTCACCATATAACTTCACAAGGTTTCCCTCAATTGGTATGGTTCCATAAGACATGTCCATTTGTATGCTTCCACCCACACTAGCTACCCACTTTCTCGGATAATATCATTCCCCACTTAGTAAGACAATCCACAATTACTACATTCAAGGTTAAGTATTTTCCTAGATACACTACCAAATCCACTACTAAACCCTTGACACATCCAACCACTAACACCTTTCTTGAATCCATGGTAAGACATTTCCCATAAGCTCACATTACTTTGAGATTCAACTCATTCATAACCTCAAGAGGCATTACATTACATAGGCTCTTGAATAAAACATGCATTTGTGTAACAACCTCTCCTTAATAATCAAAGTATTAAAAAAGGATCCACATTCATCTAAGACTCAACTAGAGAAGTTCCAAATAAACCTCAAGTGCTTCACCCAATTCCTCCAATGCATTTGGTTTTTCTAATTTTGTAATGGCAAGAACAACCTTACATTGTTTACATTTTTACCCTAGGTGTTTTTTTCTTCCTTAAGCCCTAAATACTCCAATGCCCTCTTCTTATTCTCAGGATTCTAAGAAATTCAAAAATAGGAAAAGTAATCTTTATCTAACTCAAGATTTTGGGCTGTGTCACAAGGAAAATATTTTGGTAAGGTAGTGTTAGGAGGAAGGTTTAAAAATTCATCGATGGCATGGGATTTTTCATAGTCCGAGCATGGGGGGTGTTGGTGCTCAATTTGATCTCACCCCATTTTCCTTGAAATTATTCGGTTTGTGGGTTCTCTCATGTTTTTATCTCCTATTGATGCATGAAATCTTTTTCATTCATTTGGTTCATGATTAGTCCCTTCCTTTGGTCGAGGATCACTTTAAGTCCAAAGTTTTTTTCATTCTCTCTATCCATGTGGAAGAATTTGTAACTTGGGGTAAATGTAAATTTTTTTCCCTTCCATTTTTCCCACAGTCACATGTTTTGTTTTCCCTACCAATTTTTGTCCTAATATCTAAGGAAACATGCTCCTTTCTGATTGGATGCAAGTTAGTGGACCACATTTGGGCCTTATATTATTTCCAAATTCTTTGTCCTTAAAGAAAGATTCATTTCCAGGCGCAAATGGTGATTTCCCTACATTTTACGGTTTGACGATGTGTTTTCCCCATCAATTTATATCTTAGCATCTATGGAAATGTGGCCCTTTCTGATTGAATACAGCTCGGTGGTGCCAACTTTGAATCTCTTAAGGCCCGCTTCAAATCAAATTTTTTCCACGTGGAGGAACGATGTTCATTTGAGGATCTAATTTTTGGTTTGCCTTGGGGTAGCACTGGGAGGACACGCGGAGAATTCCATTGCTTTTCCCAGGACTTTGAAAATTTTTATGTAGCTAAAATAGTGTGTAAAAATGAGGACACGTGGTGAGCCCACGCTCATTCAGGGTCTCTACTTTGGGCACCATTTTAAATTGTGCCATGGAGACACATGGAGGCCTCCGCTCACTTTGTATTTTTCTTAGACTTTCAACGGCTAAAGCAAACTACCTCAGAGCATGAAACATGGTGAATTCCACTAAGCTTCAAGCATTCAGACAAACTTTGTTGAGCCAGGACATGTGGTGAGCCCGCGCTCGTTCAAGGTATCAAATTTTGGGACCATCTCAAGGTGCGCCATGGTGACACATGGTGGTTTGAAAAGTCAAAGGGGCGGGGAGGTGGACCATCGGGGGCAATTTGGATTTTTGCCCCTTGACATGCAAATGACTAAAAACATCAAAATGGCCCATAGGCCCGATAAAGGAAAGGTCAAAGCTTGCTCGGTCAATAGTGGAGGTGTGAACTCTCGGGGAAATTTGGAAAATTTTCCTTTTGGGAGAAAAGAGTTAAAAGTAAAAGGGGAAGCGTGGTTCCACTGGAACCACATTGGGACACATGTCGGGCCCATTTTTCAAGGTCGAGAGCTGGGGAAAACTTGGAAAATTTTCCTTTTTCCAAAAAGAGGGTCAAATGGAAAAATTTATCCATGGTTCCTTTGGGACCCACCTCAAGACATGTGTTAGGCTCATTTCCCAAGGGTGGAGGTGCAGAGAAAAATGGAATTTTTTTTCCATTTTTCCAAAAGTTGTAAAAATTTAGAGGAAGCCCCCAGGTCTATTTTTAAGTTTGAATCTTCCACGTGGACAACCCAAATTCAAAGTAAAGATCAATGGTAGCTGAGAGTCTGAATTTGATTTTCCCCCATTTTACTGAAACACACCTAGAAGTGTGAGTCTTCATGATTTCCTTGGTATTTCCTACACGCCAAGAAGAGAGGGGAGTTAATGTTGATATCTAAGTTTGGTGGGAAGATCTGGAAGACATCTTTTGCCATTAAAATGGTCTAACTATCATGCTCGATCATATTTTCTATTTTTCTTCTCCCAGCATGCAAGGAGCCATATTTGATAGATTAGGGGTGGAAGTGGTAGGCAAGTTAAAGATAGAGTGATCTATTAGAGGAAGGAGTTGAGTGTGGGAGATATTTGATGAGATCTGCCCCCTCGAGCACTTGGAAACTTTTTGTAGATTTGATTCCTAGAATCACGATCGTGATCATGGCAGGAACTGGTAGCACTCAAGGTCTAGGATTTTGGAGGAGAAAAGGGGTCCTTGTTGTAAATTTTATAAATGGCTTAAATTTTTTGTGCAAATGGTTGGAGTGTTAGGCGTCGGGACTGATTTTTATAATAGAAAGCTTGATAAAGCCCATATTTTTTAGAAGCATTTGAGAATCTTGTGTATCTCTTTTGTGTTAAATCTGATCATGTCAAGGTGGTGTCTAGTGTACAACCATTGACAAGCTCAAACTATTCTAGAAAGCTTTCCCTACTTGATAGATTTAATCAAATTTGAGTTATTCTGTGTTGTCTTGAGAAAAATGTGTTTGTTTTATTTCTAAATGTATGTGAGTAGTTTTTCTTGTTTCTATTGCAATCTTGTATTAAAATTTGATTCAATCACACATGTATCAATCCTTGTGATAATTTAGTGGCATCTGTAATTTCATTTCTCAGAAGAGCCTTCATCTCGGAGTGAAATAAATGATTTAAAATTACTTCTCTTTCATCTATTTGATAGAGATTATCTGTAAGCCTCTAGGTGTACCTTAGGCATGATTTGGCTTAGATCTTGATGCTTTTTGGGTTCTCTAATTTGATCCTTCATGTTAGATTCTCATAGATTATATGAAAAAGTGTTAATTTGGGCCTCCATTGAAGAACATATTGTGGTTAAAGAAACATTTTGGTTGTTCTGTGGCATTCTGTTGGTCTAACCTTTCATTTTGTAAGATTTCTCAAGGATCCAGTGAACCAAGTTCATCCTACCTCACCTCCCACCAAAATTCATTTAAAATAACCAATCCTACCTATACTACCCTTGTTTGTCCTGTGTATGCACTAATGCATAGTTTCCATTACCAAAGCATGCATAAAAAATCAGGATTTTAAATGTGTTTAGTAGCTTGAACCTTTCCTAGAAAATATCTCCTTAACCTCTTCATTAACCTCTTCATTAGGAAGGATATCTCCATCTCCTCCATAAACAACATGCTACAAAAGGGTCCTCTTACCTTGGTTGAAAGGCACAACCTAAAATAGTGACGATAGATCAAATCCTCTTAAGGGTTATATGCATTTTTCCACATTTGAGTGATAGATGGCCAGTTAGATCTCATCCCTAGCTACAAAATGACTCATCATGATCTAATATGTCTCTAAGTTTCATGTCAAGTCAGTGATGTTGCTCAGACTCTGAGGGAGAATCAATTTGGATACCAACACCTAAGTGGTGCCGCTTTTGGGAATATAGTTTATACTAAACCACTGGTGTGTGTGTGTGACTTTTCAGTCTCTACAAGTTTTTACACTAGCTTTCATTTGATAAATCTGGGTAAAGAAATGTTAGAATCTTTCCATTTCCAGTTTCTAGCATTAACAAACATTTGACATATCATATTTAGTGCATTTGCACAACTAGGGTGGAAATCCTTAGTGGTGACTCCCTGTTGATCTGATTTTTAATAAGTACCAGTGTCTTAAAACTTTGTCAAAGTTAGATTTGTTACTAATATTGGCAAAGCTGGAAGGAAGAATATCTTTCTTTGCTAGGGATCCTGCTAGGACATTGTTTCCAGAGCTAGGAAAAGCAAAATCAGAAGGAAGAAAATCCTGGAGAGTTGTGGGAGAACAACAGACAAGAAGAGGGATCTCCATTGATGAAAGTGATGGCCTATCATTGAAGACTATCATTCAAGTGACTCTGAATAAGAAGCCTCTTTGTGGAATTGAATTCTCTAGCTGGAGAAGGGCCTTCATTTGATTTTGAATGGTTTTCTTCACATTCTACACCTATCTTTTCTAAGGTTGATAGGGATTTCCAAGAGACAAGGCCTTTGGGGGTATCCATTTTGAAAATTATACTCCTGTGTTCTAAGGACCCTCAGCCCCTTATCAATTTGTCACCCCTCCAGGGTCACCTTCTCGAATCAACATGGCCCCACCTAGACCCCTTTTGTTATAAACACCTTTGGACTATAAATTTTGTGGGAATGGCTAGATATCCAAATGCAGTGCCTCAAGATGTAAGGAACAAAATGCCAAAGTTCCAAGGAAACAATGCTATTACTGGTGATCAGCATCTAAAGATTTTTATCAATATGATGGAAGACTTTGAGATTGAACATGAAGATGTATATATCAAATTGTTTATCCATACCTTGGAGGAAGATGTCAGGGACTAGTATAAAGCATTTCTAGATAACTCTATTGATTCTTGGACTGAGATGAGTAATGCATTTATATTGCAATATGGTGATAGAACTGACCCTAGGTTTCTTTTGACAAAATTTGAAAACATCAAAAATAATCCTAATGAGTTGGTACATGATTTCAACACAAGGTTTAATAAGACCTTGAGGATATTTCTGTTAGGATAAGGCCTTGTGATGATTCATGTTTGATCAAATATTCTGATACATTTGATTAAAAGGTTGCATATTACTTAAGAGTTAAGAACCCCACAAATTTGAGGCAGGCCTTTACCATGGCTATGCAAATAGAGAACAACATCAAGGCAATTGGAAATCCTCCAAAAAGGGAGGGTGTAAAATTGATTAACCCATAAAAACCTCAAACAAGTAAAGTTGCTGATTTGGAGGAGGTTGTGAAAACTTTGGTAGGGGTTGTCAAAGAAATTTCCTACAAACTAGCCCAGGCTGAGAAAGGAATTGGGTAGAGCTCACAAGGTCAACACAAGCAACAAAGCCAAGATAGGTTTACAAATCACCAAAGATCTGATGAAGGGAAAAGGACCTACTAGATTTGGAAACATGAAGCCCCAAAGTAGGAAAACAAAATGATGCCTCGATCATTTGGTGCAAAGTTGTTGTTGTGGAGGAGACAGATATCATTGATTGGTTTGATAAATGTTTCATGTGTCATACTCCTTGTGGATAAGATCGCAAGAAGAAGAATAAGCTAATTAACAATGTTGATGATGTCTACATGATGGGTTTCTCCATAAGTTCACAACAAGAAGCAACTTAAACTAAGGTGATAAGTACCCAGATGCTACCAACTTTTGGGACTCGCATTCATAGGGTACCTATTCTTTCTCCCTCTCATACTTTAGAAGTAGTTATTGTACATGATTTTGAATTTCCTAATAATGACTATAAATATTTAAGGGCTTTAATAATAAACAAGTATTATGGAGAAATTCCATCTCGAGTAAGATAGGATTCTATCTTTGAATGTTGTTATTGCTAAGAAAAGAAATATAACACAAGAAGTAAGGCTGTCAAATGGACAAGGCCTCAAGCCAAGCCAAAAGCTCCATTACTTTCAAACATTCCTAAAGAGACTCCTAAGAAAGATGCATCTCCCAAGAGCCCTGCAGTTCCAAACAAAAATCATACCCCTACTCATGCCCAAGCTGTCAAAAATCTTGTACCACCTAATGAGTGTGTTGTATTTCCTTCCAATACTTCCTTTCCAAGGAATGTCCCATATGACATTTCCCAAGTTTTAAGTCAAATCAAAGTCTTTGTTCCAATTTTTGAGTTTCTTAGGATTCTTGAGCACAAAAAGAGAGCATTTGAATACTTGGGATTGAAAGAAGAGAAGACTTCCCTAGGTAGAAATGTAAATATTATGGAGACTCCTCCAATCATTCAAGAATTAGAAACACCACCAGCATTGGAGGAACTAGGTGAACCACCTGAGGTCTATTTGGGGACATCCTTGGTGGACTCTCAGATGAATGTGGATCCATTCTTCACCACTTTGATCATTAAGGACAGATTACAGACAACTGCATGTTTGACTCAGGGGCATCATGTAATGTCATGCCTCTAGAAGTCATGAATGAGATGAATATCAAAGTGACAGTAGCATATGGGAAGTGCATTGCCATGGATTCTAGAGAAGTTCTAGTAGTGGGATGTGTGAAGGGTTTGGTGGTGCAGCTTGTAGCTTACCCAGGTAAAAATTTAAAACTTGATGTTGTCATCGTTGACTGCCAGCCAAGTGGGGCATGCTACTATCAAGAAAATGGGCTACTAGTGTTGGTGGGAGTGTCCAAATGGATATGTCCTATGCCACCATTCCAATTGAAGGAAGCCTTGTTAGGTTGTATGGAGAAAAGAAAATGTTACATCTTATTGAGGATCCCAACAATGCATCCTATGAAGTATTGTACACAAATGTTGATGCTGACAACTTTGTAGGATTTTCTGATGGAAAGGAGAACAAGATTGAGGAATGCAGGTGTCTTGAACAAGCGGGATCTCCTTGGACTCTATTTTTTATGGAGCTTGCTCCAAGTTTGGGAATGGTGTTGGTGTTGTTCTACTTTCTCTGGTCAGAAAATTTATTTTTTCCTTCAAACTCAACTTTGAGTGCACCAACAACATTTTTGAGTATGAGGCATTGTTGTTGGGTTTAAATTTTCTTGGAAATATGGTATCAAGGACATCATTGTTAAAGGATAATTAGAATTAATTTTTAAAAAAGTCAGAAAACTATATGCCACAAAGAATCAGTGAATGAAACAATATAAACATGTAGTTTGGGATCTTATTGAGATGTTTGATTCATTCAACATAGTGCATCATGATAGGAAATTCAATGACTTGGCAGAAAATCTTGCAGTGTTGGGGTCTCGGTTTGACAATTGTACAATGTCCCCATATTGTGAATATGATGTTGAGGTATTGACAAGACCTTCTATCCCTGACAACATTAAACATTGGCAAGTTTTTGATGATGATGCTCAGATCAAAATATTTCTATAGAACAAGGGAGAGTTTGTTGATCAATGCATTGATTTGGAGCCAATGGTATGTACAACAGAAGGAAAAGAAACCTTGTTTGGCAAGGGCATCATCTAGCTAAAGACCAATACCATTCCTAGAGGGTTGGTTGCTCTTGAGTCCAATTTTGATAATGTTGATCGCATTGTTAATAGATGCATAGCAGCCTTGAGGGATGTTGAGGAACATGATCTTGGTACAAAGGAGAAGCCAAGGAAAATTTGGTTAGGTAGTAATCTTAGCAAGGAGGAGAAGCAATCATACATCTAGTTGTTGAAAAATACCAAGATTGCATGGCTTGGACCTATTTTGAACTAAAAGCATACAAAGAGGACTGTTTCAGCATGAGATTCCCTTGGAGTCTAATGCAAATCCATTTAGGAAGAAGCAGAGGCCCATCAATCCACTCTTATCTCTCAAAATGCAAGAGGAACTGAAGAAATTGAGGGATGGAGGGATTATTCAACCCACAAGGTATTCTTCTTGGGTTACAAACCTAGTGCTAGTGAGAAAGAAGAATGGTGACATCAGGTTGTGTGTAGATTTCAAGAATCTGAATAGAGCATCAATGAAGGATAATTATCCTTTACCAAATATGGAGAACATGCTACAATTAGTGATTGGTTTTGAGTTGTTTTCCACCTCGAATGGTTTCTCTGGTTATAACCAAGTTGTGGTGAAGGAATCAGAAAGGATCAAGAAAAAATTTACTACTCCTTGGGGGACCTATGTTTATGTCAGGATGCCCTTTGGTTTGATGAATTGGAGCCACCTTTCAAAGAGTAATGGATGTTGCTTTTGTTGGTTACATCAATGAGTTTATTGTTGTCTACCAGGATGATGTGACTATGTTTTCTAGAAAGAGAAGTGACCACTTTCTACACTTGGAGAAGATGCTGATAAGATGTAGAGAATGTGACATCTCACTCAATCCAAAGAAGTTCCATTTTGGAGTGCAGAAGGCAAATTTTCTTGGTCACATTGTGTCACAAGAAGGAGTGATGATTGATCCAGAAAGAGTAGAGGCCATCAACAAGGTCCCAATCCCAAGAACCAAGAAAGGAATTCAGTCCTTCTTTGGGTAGATAAAATTCATCAAAAGATTCATATCAAACTTTGCTGAGTTGACCATTCCAATCACTTCCATGCTGAAGAAAGACCAGGTCATCAAATGGGAGGAGGATGCCATCCAAGCTTTTAATGGAATCAAGGAGGCATTAAAACATGCCCTTGTTTTAGCAGCTCCAGATTATAAGAAGCCTTTCCAACTATTTTCCTTTTCTTCAGAGAACACTATTGCTTATGTCCTATTGCGTAAGATGATGAAGGGGCTGAGAGGCCAATTACCTTTTTCAGTAAGGCCTTGCAGGGGGCTAAGCTTGAGGTACACTATCATGGAAAAGCAAGCATTTTCCTTGGTAAGAGAAATAAATTTTTTTAGGCCTTACATTCTAAGTTCTAAAGTGGTTTCTTATGTTCCCCACACCATGGTGAAGGACATTTTTTAGAGATGGAAGTCTTAAGAAAAATATGTAGGTGGGTGAACAAGTTGCAAGAATATGATATGGATATCCAAACCATGAAGTTGGTGAGAGGTTTGGGCTTAGCTAAGCTTATGGCTGAGAGAAACTTGCAAACTATTGAGGTAAATGAGGTAGAAGAAGAAAGGGTGGGTTTTTTTGAAAGGTTGATGAGTTCTGAGTGGTACAAGGATGTAATTTTCTATCTCAAACACTTATATTGCCTTGATTATTTAAGTAAGAACCAGAAAAGAGATCTTAAGGTGGCTTCCCAAAATATGTCATCATTGATTATGGGCTAGCTTGGAGGAACCCAGAGGGAGTCCTATTAAGGTGCATTACTGAAGAAGAAGCCCCCAAGATAATTTCTGATCTCCATGGAGGAGTTTATGGGGGGAATTTTGCTGCAAGAGTAACAACACACAAGATCTTGAGGGCTAGTTATTGGTGGCCAAATATCTTCAAGGATACAACTCTTTTTTTAGAAGATGTGAGAGTTTTTAGTGCTTCTCTAGAAGATTGAAATATTTATGGTCCCTTCCTTTGTATCCTATATCAATTGAGTCCCCATTCAAGAAATGGGGGATGGATTTCATTGGTGAGATTTCAAACCCTTCAAGTGCTGGCCATAAGTGGATTCTTGTAGCCACTGATTACTTCACCAAGTGCGTGGAGGAAATCCCCAACAAAAGAAAAACACACCAAATTTTCATGGAATTTCTGTTGAACCATATCATATGAAATTTTAGGGTACCGGTCAAGATTGTTCTGATATGCCATGAGATTTAGAGATAAACCTTTGATGGCAATGTGCAAAGAATATGGGATAAACCTGACATATGCCTCTAATTACAATCCCCAAGGAAATGGACAAGCTAAGTCTAGTAATAAAAATTTACTAAAGATTATCAGACCAACATTGGATCGAGAATAAGAGAAAGTGGCGTGAAGGTTGAATTTTGCTATTTGGGAAGATAGCATCACTCGCTAAGAAGGTCACTGGAAAGAGTCCATTTGAGTTGGTATATGGGACTCAGGCCCTACTACCTCTTCATATGCAACTATATTCATATCAGTTTATGTAATAGTTGGAAGATAAAGAGGTAGGTCCTTATGATGCTCGCATCAACCAGATTGTTGAACTTGATGAAGAGAGGAGGGCATCCCATCAGAGGCATGTAAATTTTAGAGTAAAGCTAAAGAATTTATTTGACAAGAAGGTCTCTCTCATGGCTTTCAATGTTGGAGATCTTGTGCTTATATGGGATAGTAGGCATGAAGATAACGGCAAGCATGGAAAGTTTGACTCATTATAGATGGGCCCGTACTCCATTGATATCAGGATTGGTGAGCATATCTTTTTCCTCAAGGACTTAGATGGTGAACTACTCAAATTTCTTATTAATGGCAGGCATTTGAAGAATTTATTGGATTAATTCCCTAAATCAAGGCAAAAATCTTATGTATAGTGTATATTTTGTTGTTTGTTTCTTGTCTTTTGTGTTTTTGCTCATTCTGGTCCTCGATGACCTATTTTTGTTGTTTCTCTGTTTCATTTTTGGGAGGTGGCTCTATTTCTCTACTATGCAAGTTGACTCCATTGCCTAATGGATATTTTTGGCACTTGGTCTACCTTTGTTCTTGTGGCACTCATGGGGAGTGCCCATCCCCGAGTCGGAGCTGATGTTGGTGCTCAAAATAGTCTTGCCCCATTTTGCCTTTGAAAATATATCAATTTACGCCTCTGTCATTTTTTTTTTCCCGTGTTGTGCCTAGTTAATATTTGTTGCCATTTTTAATCTGTTCCTAGGTCGTAGATCACTTATGGGTCCATGGTTTTCTCCTTGTTTCTTTGTTCCTCCGGAAAAGGTCTGTAATTTGGGTCTCCCATTCTTTGTTCATCTAAAAACTCAGGTTCTCCCATGTTTTCCATTCTCCATGTTGGGATTTGTTTTCTTTTCATTTCTACCCTAAATACTTGAAGAAAAATGAATGGATGTATCTCTGAGGAACTTATTTGAGCCTTGTAACACTTCTAAGTTCTCTGTCCTTAGAGAAATTTTCATTTTCGGGCTCAAATGATCATTTTTCTATATTTTATGGTTTGACGGGTGTTTCTCCCAATCAAATTTACATCCTTGCATCAACAGGGGACGTGGCACCTTTTGGTTGGATGTGGCTTGGCTGGGTACTTCAAAATTTCTATGAAAGGCCTCAACTCAAAAATTTTCCATGTGGAGGAACGACGCTCATTTGAGGATATACTTTTGGTTTGGCCTTGGAGTAGCATTGGGAGGACACATGGAGGTTTCCATTGCTTTTCCTAGACTTAGAAAAATTTTATGTAGCTAAAACAATGTGGCAAAAATGGGGACATGTGGCGAGCCCACGCTCATTCAGGGTCTCTCGCTTTGGGCACCATTTTGAAATTATGCCATGGAGACACGTGGAGGCCTCCGCTCACTTTGCATTTTTCTTAGAATTTTCAACAGCCAAAGGAAACTACCTCGAGCATGACACATGGCACCTTCCACTGAGCTTCAAGCATTCAGACAAACTTTATCGGGATAGGACACATGGCAAGCCCGCGCTTGTTCAAGGTATAAAATTTTTGGACCATCTCAAGGTGTGCCATGGTGACATGTGGTGGTTTGAAAATTCAAAGGGGTGGGGAGGCGGACCATCGGGGCAATTTGGATTTTTTTCCCTTGACATGTAAATGACTAAAAACATCAAAATGGCCCACAGGACCATTAAAGGAAAGGTCAAATCTTGCTCTGGTCAATGGTGGAGGTGCGAACTCTCAGGGAAATTTGGAAAATTTCCTTTAGGGAGAAAATATTTAAAAGTTAAAGGGGAAGTGTGGTTCTACTGGAACCACATTAGGACACGTGTCGAGCCTATTTTTCAAGGGCGGAGTTGCGGGAAAACTTGGAAAATTTTCCTTTTTCTAAAAAGAGGGTCAAATGGTAGAATTTATCCGTGGTTCCTTTGGGACCCACCTTAGGACATGTGTTAGGCTCATTTCCCAAGGGTGGAGGTGCGGAGAAAAATGGAATTTTTTTCCATTTTTCCAAAAGTTGTAAAAATTCAAAGGAAGCCCTTAGGTCTATTTTTAAGTTTGAATCTTCCACGTGGATGGCCCAAATTCAAAGTAAAGATAAACTGCAGCTAAGAGTTTGAATCTGATTTTCCCCATTTTATGGAAACACACCTGCAAGTGTGAGTCTTCATGATTTCTTAGTATTTCCTACATGCCAAGTAGAGATGGGAGTTAATGTTGATATATGAGTTTAGTGGGAAGATCTAGAAGACATCTTTTGCCATTAAAATGGTTTGACTATCATGCTTGATCGAAGTTTCCATTTTTCTTCTCCCAAGCATGCAAGGAGCCAAATTTGACAAATTAGGGGTGGAAGTGGTTGGAATGTTGAAGAAAGAGTGGTCTACTCAGAGGAAGGATTTGAATGAAGAGATATTTGATGAGATCTACCCCCTCGAGCACCTATTGACATTTTACAGATCTAATTTTGAGAATCACATCGTGATCAAGTAGCACTCAAGGTCTAGGATTTTGGAAGGGAAAAGGGGTCCTTGTTGTAAATGTTATAAATGGCAGGAATTTTTCATGCAAATGGTTGGAGTGTTAGGCGTCAAGACTGATTTTTCTAATAGAAAGCTTGATAAAGCCCATCTTTTTGAGAAGCGTTTGAGAAGCTTGTGTATCTCTTTTGTGTTAAATCTGATCATGTTAAGGTGGTTGCAAGTGTACAACCATTGACAAAATCTCTAAGACTATTGTAGAAACTTTCTTTCTTTGGTAGATTTAATCAAATTTGAGTTATTTTGTGTTGTCTTGAGAAAAATGTTTTTGTTTTATTTTTGAATGTATATGAGTATTTTTTCTTTTTTCTGTTGGAATCTTGTGTTAAAATTTGATTCAATCACATAGGTCTCAATCCTTGTGATAGTTTAGTGGAATATGCAATTTCATTTCTCGGAAGAGCCTTCATCTGGGAGTGAAATAAATGATTTAAAATCACTTCTCTTTCATCTGTTTTGGACTGAGATTATCTATAAGCCTCTGGGTGTACCTTAGGCGTGATTTGGATTAGATCTTGATGCTTTGTTGGGTTCTCTAATTCGAGCCTTTGTGTTAGATTCTCATAGATTTTATGAAAAAGAGTTGATCCAGGCCTCCATTGAAGCACATATTGTGGTTAAAGAAACATTTTGGCTATTCTATGGCATTTTGTTGGTCTAACCTTTCATTTTGTAATATTTTTCAAGGATCTGGAGAACCAAGTTCATCTTTCCGCCCACCTCCCACTAAAAGTCATTTAAAAAAACCAATCCTACATGTACTACCCCTATTTTTCCTATGTATGCACAAATGCATAGTTTCCATTACCAAAGCATGCCAAAACAAATAAAGATTTAAAATGTCTTTAGTAGCACGAACCTTGCCTAGAAAATATCTTCATTATCTAGAGTGAAACTTGTGAGAGTTAGATTTTGTTGCATTGATCAATTTTCTCCAAGGTATCCTTCTCTTCATTAGGAAGGATATATTCATATCCTCCATAAACAATAGGCTACAAAAGGGTCCTCTTACCCTGGTTTGAAAGGCACAACCTAATTTAGTGAAGAAAGATCAAATCTCTCTTGAGGGTGCTATCCTTTTGTCCAAATTTGAGTGATAGAGGACCAGTTAGATCTCATCCCCGACTATAAAACAAATCATCATGATCTAATCTATCTCTAAGTTTTTTTCAAGTTAAGTGATGCTACTCTGGACTGAGGGAGAATCAATTTGGGATACCAACACCACCTCTGGTTCCTACCTTAGCAGTTGCGCCAAGGAGACACGTGGTGAGCCCGCGCTTGTTTGGGGTCTCCACTTTTGGGAATCATCTCAAAGTTGTGCCAAGGAGACACGTGGAGGATTTTGTTGGATCCTCTCCATACTTAATATTTTCAAGTGACTTTCTAAGGCACGGGACACGTGGAGGCCTATTGGTACCCAAATCGATTCTCCTTCAAAATCGAGCATCATCATAGGTTTAGTAGGAATATTCAGATATAGATAGATCATGATGATTCATTTACAGTAGCTAGGGATGGGATCTAAGCGGCCCTTAATCACTCGGGGGATGTTGAGAAATGGATTGCACCCTCAAGAGGATTTGATCTATCCTCACTATTTTAGGTTGTGCCTTTCAACCAAGGTAAGATAAGCCTTTGTAGTCTATTGTTTATGGAGGAGATGGAGATATCCTTCCTAATGAAGTTTTAAGGAGACCTTGAAGTAAATATGATCAATGAAACAAAATCTAACTCTCACAAGTTGTCACTCTAGATAGTGGAGATATTATCTAAGCAAGGTTTAGGCTACTAATAACATATTAAATATTGATTGTTTTACATGTTTGATTTGGTAGTAAAATTCATGCATTTGTATACGCACATGAAAACATGGGTAGTATGGGTAGGATGAGTTGTTTTTAGATGGATTTTGTGGGAGGTGAAGTAGATAAAGTTGATTATACCAAATCTTTGAGAACTTTTAAAAATGGAAGACTAAACCAACAGAATGCCACAAAGTAGCTAAAATTTTTCTTTAACTAGAACATGTGCTTCAATGGAGGCCCAAATTAGCACTTATCGTATAATCTATGAGTTTCTAACATGAAGGATCAAGTTAGAAAACCCAACAAAACATCAAGATCTAAGCCCAATCATGCCTGAGGTACACCCAGAGGCTTACAGACAATCTTTGTCAACAGATGAGAGAAAAGTGATTTTAAATCATTTATTTCACTCCCAGATGAAAGATCTTCTAAGAAATGAAATTTTAGATACCACTAAACTATCACAAGAATTGATACATGTGTGAATGAGATAGATTTTAATACAAGATTGCAATAGAAACAAGAAAAACTATTTGTAGATATTCAGAAGTAAAGCCACACATTTTGCGAAGATCACACAGAATAGCTCGAGTTTGATTAAATTTATCAGCAGGGGAAATTTTCTAGAAAATATTAGAGCTTGTTAATTGTGTGTACTCATGCAACCACCTTGACATGATCAAATTCAATACAAAATAGATATACAAGCTTCTCAAATAGCTTCTCAAAGGAGGATGGGCTGTATTAAGCCTTTTTTCTATTAGGAAAATCAGTCCCACCCTTCACACTCTAACATTTTACACAATAAATTTGTTCCATTTATAACCTTTACTATAACCTCATTTTCCCCCAAAAATCAAGATATTGAGTGCCACGATTGCCTTCCATGATCACGATCATGATTCCCAGAATCATATCTACAAAAATTTTCCAAGTACAAATGGGGTAGATCTCTTAAAAATTTCAACATTAAATTCCTTCATCTAGTATAACACTCTTCCTTCTATTCACCAACCACTTCCACCCCTAATATGTCAATTTCTGGATCATTCATGCACGGGAGAATAAAAATGGAAGATCACATCGAGCCCAACATCTAGACCATTTTAATAGGAAGGAATTCTCAAGAACTTCTCCACCAAACTTATATATCAAAATTAACTCTCCTCTTTGTTTGGCATGTAGGATATATCAAGAAATCATGAAGACTCACACTCCCATGAGTGTTTCGGTAAAATAGGGGAAAATCATATTTAGACTCACAATTTTCATTGATCTTTACTTTGAATTTGGGTCATCCACATGGAAGATTCAATTTTTAAAGACCGAGGGGTACCCTTTGACTTTTCACAATTTTTACAAAAGTGTAAAATTTTCACATTTTCGATCTACGCTCTACCCTTGAGAAATGAGCCTCACATGTGTCCCAATGTGGGTCCTAGTGAAACCACACTTCCCTTTTTACTTTTAACTCTTTTTTCCCAAAAGTAAAATTTTCCAAATTTCCTCGAGTGTTCGCACCTCTGCCGTTGAATAGAGAAATATTTGACCTTCCTTTATCGGGCACTGTGTGCCATTTTGGTATTTCAACATTTTTGAGAATAAGAGGAAAAAATTGAGTTGCCCTCGATGGTCCATTTCCCCGCCCCTTTTGACTTTTCAAACTACCACACATCAAAATGGCACACCTTGAGATGTTTTCCAACATTTGAAACCCTGAAAGAGTGTGGGCTCGCCACATGTCCTAGCTCGAAAAAATTTGTTTAAAGGTGAAGCCCATGGAAGGTGCCATGTGTTAGAGTCAAGAGCAATCTCCTTTGGCCATTGAAAATTCTAAGCAAAATGCAAAGTGAGCGGAGGCCTCCAAGTGTCCTCTTGGCGCTTCTTTAAAATGAAACTCAAGGGCTAGTCTCCAAACATGCGTGGTTCCTCCACGTGTCCCAGGCCTCCCAAAACCTTTTGAATAATGAAAAGTATGGGAAGACCCGGTGGAAGCCTCCACATGTCTCCATGCTGCACAATTTAAGAATGGTGCCCAAAGTGTGAGAGGCCCTAAATGAGTGTGGGCTTACCACATGTATCTATTTCGCTAAAAACGTACTAGCTGCATAATAATTTTTCTAAGTCTAGGAAAAGTAGCGGAAACCTCCACGTGTCCTCCTAGCACAACTTCAAGGCCAAACTCAAAAGTGAACTTTCAAATGAGCGTTTTATTCCTCCACGTAGGCCAATTTTCAAGTTGAGGTGATTTATAAAATTATGAAGTACTTCGCCAAGCCACATCGAACAAGAAGAGGCCACATTCCCTGTTGTCGATAAGGATTTAAGTTTAACTAGGATAAATGCCCGTTAAACCATAAAATGTAGAAAAACAACCATTTGAGCCCTGAAATGAAATTTTTCCAAGGACAGAGGATTTAGAAACATTACAAGGCTCAAATGCATTTCTTAGAGCTACATCCATTCATTTTTGTCAAGTATTTGGGGCAAAAATGAAAAGGGAAACAAATCTCGACTATGGAAAATGGAAAGAATGGGAAAGCCAAAGTTTTTGAATGAAAAAATAATGGGAGACCCAAATTATAGACCTTTAGAGGGATAGAGAAACAAGGAAGCACAAATGGACCCATACATGATCTTCACCAGAACAAATTAATTATGGAAAAAAAGAAAACAAAGACTTCTCATGCACAACACGGAGGGGGGAGAAAATATATAGAGAGGCCATAAATTGATAGATTTCAAAGGCAAAATGGGGTGAGACTATTTTGAGCACCAACATCGGCTCGACTTGAGGATGGGCACTCCTCGTGAGTGCCACAAGAACAACGGTAGACCAAGTGCCAAAAATATCCATTGGGTAACATATTCATCTCACAAAGTAGAGAAATAGAGCCATCTCCCAAAACAAACAAAGAAACCAACAAAAATAGGTCACCAAGGACCAGAATGAGTAGAAACACAAAAAAATAGGAAACAAACAAGCAACTATACACTGTACAAAATATTTTTACCTTGATTCTAGGAATCAATCCAAGAAAAGCTTCAAATGCCTGTCTTCCATTTACAAGTAGCTCAAGAAATTCACCATCCAAATCCTTTAAGAAGAAGGTATGTTCACCAATCCTGATATCAATGGAGTAAGGGCCCATCCATAGTGAGTCAAATTTGTCATGATTTCCCTTATCTTCATGTCTGCTATCCCATAGTAGCACAAGATCTCCAACATTGAAATCTCTGGGAGTGACCTTCTTGTCAAATAACTTCTTCATCTTTTCTCTAAACTTTACATGCCTCTGGTGGGATGCCCTCCTCTCTTCATCAAGTTCAACAATTTAGTTAATGTGAGCATCATAAGGACTTACTTCTTGATCCTCAGTTATTGAATGAATTGATATGAGGATAGTTGCATATGAAGGGGAAGAAAGGCCTGAGTTTCCATACACCAACTCAAATGGACTCTTTCAAGTGGCTCTTTTAATAGTGATTCTATCAGCCCAAATAACAAACTTCAATTGTTCACCCCATTTTCTCTTGTTCAGCTCCAAGGTTCTTCTGATAATCTTCAACAGGTTTTTATTACTGGACTCAGCTTGTCCATTTCCTTGGGGGTTGTAATTAGAGGCATATGTCAAGTTGATCCCATATTCTTTACACATTTCCACCAAAGTTTAGCTTTAAATCTCATGGCATTGTTAGCAACAATCTTGACTGGCACCCCAAACTTGTAGATGATATGGTTTAATAGAAAATCCATGACAATTTGGTGTGTTGCTCTTTTGGTGGGGATTTCCTCCACCCACTTGGTAAAGTAATTAGTGGCTACAAGAATCCACTTATGGCTAGCACTTGAAGGGTCTGAAATCTCACCAATGAAATCCATTCCCCATTGCTTGAATGGATATTCAATTGATACAAGCTACAAAGGAAGGGAGCATGAAGCTTTCAGTATTCTAGAGAAGCGTTGGAAACTTTCACATCTTCTAACCAACAAGGTTGTATCCTTGAAGAGAGTTGGCCACTAATAACTAGCCCTCAGAATCTTGTGTGTTGTGACTCTTGCAACAAAATGCCCCCACAAACTCCTCCATGGAGATCAACAATTATCCTTGGGGCTTCATCTTCAGTAATGCACCTTAAGAGGACTCCCTTAGGGTTCTTCCAAGCTAGCCAATAATTAGTAATGACATATTTTTTGGAAGCCAACTTAAGGGCCCTTTTCTAGTTCTTACTCAAATACTCAGGGAAGTTCAGATGTCTGAGATAGAAAATCACATCCTTGTACCACTCAAAATTCATTAGTTTATCAAAGACATCTACCCTACCTTCTTCTACCTCATTTACCTCAATAGTTTGCAAGTTTCTCTCAGCCATAAGCCTAGCCAAGCCCAAACCTCTCACCAGCTTCATGGTTTGGATATCCATATCATATTCTTGCAACTTGTTCACCCATCTGCATCTTTTGCTTGAGACTTCCATCTCTGATAAGATGTCTTTCACCATGGTATGGGGAACATAAGCAAAAATCCTAGAAATCAAAATCTAAGGCGTAAATACCTTTTTTTCTTTTACCAAGGAAAATGCCTATTTTTCCATGATAGTTTACTTTAGCTCAGCCCCATGTAAGGCCTTACTAAAAATGGAAATCGGCCTTCGGCCCCTTCATCATCTTTCTACGCAATAGGACAAATTTAATAGTGTTCTATGAAGCAAAAGAGAATAGTTGAAAGGGATTCTTATAATCTGGAGATGCTAAAAATGGGCATGATTTAATGCCTCCTTGATCCCATTGAAAGCTTGAATGACATTCTCTTCCCACTTGATGACCTGGTCCTTCTTTAGCATGGAAGTGATTGGAATGGTCAACTCAACAAAGTTTGATATGAATCTCCTAATGAAGTTTATCTTCCCAAAGAAATATTGAATGCCCTTCTTGGTTCTTGAATTGGGAATTTGCTGATGGCCTCTACCCTTTCTAGATCAATCATCACCCCTTCTTGTGACACAATGTGACCAAGAAACTTTTCCTTCTACACTCCAAAATGGAACTTCTTTGGATTGAGTGAGATGCCATATTCTCTACATCTTATCAAGCATCTTTTCTAAGTGTAACAAGTGATCACTTCTCTTCCTGGAAAATACAATTACATCATCTTGATAAACTGTAATAAACTCATTGATGTAACTAGCAAAAGCAACATCCATTTCTCTTTGAAAGGTGGATCCAACATTCATCAAACTGAAGGGTATCCTAACATACACATACGTCCCCCAAGGATTAGTAAAGGTTTTCTTGATCCTTTCGATTCCTTCACTAGAACATGGTTATAACCAGAGAAAGCATCTAGGGTAGAGATCAATTCATAACCTAGTCACTAATTACAACATGTTTTCCATATTTGGTAAAGGATAATTATATTTCATTGATGCTCTATTTAGATTTTAGAAATTTACACACATTCTAATATCACCATTCTTCTTTCTTCTGGTACTAGGTTTGTAACCCAAGAAGAATACTTGTGTGGGCTGAATAATACCTCCATCTCTTAGCTTCTTCAGATCCTCTTGCATTTTAAGAGATAAGAGTTGATTGATTGGCCTCTATTTTTTCCTAAATTGTTTTGCATTAGACTCCAAGGGAATCTCATGTTCAAACAAGTCTTCTATGTATGCTTTTAGTTTTGAATAGGTCCATGCCATACAATCCTCGATGCTCTTTCAACAATTGGATGTATGAATGCTTTTCCTCCCTGGTTGAGATTGCTGCCTAACCAAATTTTCTTTGTTTTCTCCTTTGTGCTAATGTCATGCTCCTCAATATCCCTCGAGGCTGCCATGCATCTATTAATAATGTGATCAGCATTATCAAAGTTATACTTGAGAGCAACCAACCCTCTAGGAATGGTATGGATGATGATAAGAAGGTTTCTTTCCTTGTATACACACCATTTGAAATCTTCCGATCTCCCTTGTTCTCAGAAACCTTCGAGCATCATTATCAAAAACCTATCAATTCTTAACATTATCAAGTACATGATTGGCCTTGTTAACACCTCAACATCATAATCACAATATGGGGATATTACACAATTTTCAAAACAAGACCCCAACACTGCGCAAGATTGTATGCCAAGTCATTGAACTTTCTATCATGATGCCAAATGTTGAATGAATCAAACATCTCAATGAAATCCCAAACGCATGCTTGTATTATTTCATTCGTTGATTCTTTGTGGCATACGAGTTTTTCGAATTTTTTTACAATTAGTTCTAGGTCTTCTTTGACAATGATTTCCATGACACCATACTTCTAGGAAATTCTTAAACCCAACAATAATGCCTCATACTCAGCAATTTTGTTGGCCTAACATGAGAAAGTAGAACAACACCAACACCATTCCCAAACTTAGAGAAATCTCCATCAAACAATAGAGTCCAAGGAGAGCCCTCTTGTTCAAGACACCTGCATTCCTCAATCTTGTGCTCCTTTCCATCAGCAAATCCCAAAATTTATCATCATCAACACTTTTGTACAATACTTCATAGGATGCATTGTTGGGATCTTTAATAAGGTGCAACATCTTATTTTCCCCATACAACTTGACAAGGCTACCCTCAACTAGGATGGTGGCATAGGACATATCCATTTGAACACTCCCACCAATACTTGCATCCCACCTTCTAGATAACAACATACCCCACTTGAGCAAAGTCAACAATAACTACATCAAGCTTCAAATTCCTACCTAGATAGGCTACAAGTTGCACCACCAGACCCTTCACACACCCCACCACTAGCACCTCTCTAGAATCCATAGTAGTGCACTTCCCATATGCAGCTATTACTTTGATATTTAGTTCATTCATAACTTCTAGAGGCATAACATTACATGATGCCCTAAATCAAACATACAGTTGTGTAATAATCTATCCTTAATGATCAGGGTAGTGAAGAATGGGTCCACATTCAACTAAGAATCTACTAAGGATGTTACCAAATAAACCTCATGTGGTTCATCTAGATTTTTCATGCTTGGTGGTGCCTCTAATTCCTCTATGGCTAGTGGAGTTTCCACAATGTTTATATTTTTTCTTGGGGAAATCTTCCCTTCTTTCAATCCCAAGTATTCAAATGCTCTTTTCTTGTGCTCAGGAATCCTAAGCAACTCAAAAATTGGAACATAAACTTTGATTTGACTTAAAAATTGAGCAATGTCATATGGGACATTCTTTGGTAAGGTAGCATTGGATGGAAAGGTAGTATTGGAAGGAAAGTTGACACACTCACTAGGTGGTACATGATTTTTGACAGCTTGGGCATGAGGAGGGGTAAAATTTTGTTTGGAACTGCAGGGATTTTAGTAGATGCATCCTTCTTAGGGGCCTCTTTAGGAATGTTTGAAAGTAAGGGATATTTTGGCTTGGCTTGAGGCCTTGTCCCTTTGATAGCCTTACTTCTTGTGTTATATTCCTTCTCTTGAGAAAAAACAACATTCATCAATAACTGTCTATCTTCCTCATATGGGATTCCTCCATCATACTTATTTATCATTAAAGCCCTTAAATATTCAAAGTCATTATTGGGAAATTCAAAATATTGTACAATATCTATTTCTAAAGTATGAAAGGGAGGAAGAATAGGTACCCTATGAATGCAATCCCAAAAAGTGGCAGCAGTCTGGGAACTTATCACTTCAGTTGAAGTTTCCCCTTGTTGTGAGCTTGTGGAGTAACCCATCATGCATACATCATCATCATTGTCATCATAAGCTTCTTCTTATTCTTCTTTCTGATCTTCCTTACATGGAGCATGGGGCATGAAACATTTGTCACACTAATCAATGACATTTGTCTCCTCCACAACATCAACTCTGGTAGCCAAAGGATCAGGCACCATTCTATTTTCCCTACCTTGGGGCTGCCTATTTCCAAATCCAATAGGTCCCTTACCTCTATCATCAGATCTTTGGTGATTTATGAACATGTCTTGGCCTTGCTGCTTGTGTTGACCTTGTGAGCTCTACCCAATCCCCTTTTCATCCTAGGCTAGTTTGTAGGAAATTTCTTTTGACAACCCCTACCAAAGCTTCACAACTTCTTCCAAATCAATAGCCTTTCTTGTCTGAGGTTTTTCTGGGTTAATTAGTTTTACACCTTCCCTTTTTGGAGGCTTTCTAATTGCCTTGATGTTGTTCTCTATTTGCAGAGCCATGGTGAAGGCCTACCTCAAATTAGCAAGGTTTTTGTCCCTCAAATAGTAAGCATCCTTTTTATCAAATGCATCTGAATATTTGATCAAACATGATTCATCACATGGCCTTATACTAACAAGAAGCCTTCTCAAGGTCTTGTTAAACCTTGTGTTGAAATCATGTACTAACTCATTAGGATTATTTTTTATGTTTTCAAATTTTGTCAAAAGAAACCTAGGGTCAGTTCTATCACCATACTACAATTTAAATGCATTGCTCATCTTAGTCTAAGAATCAATAGAGTTATCTAGAAAATCTTTATATTAGTCCCTTAAATCCTCTTCTAGAGTATGGATAAAAACTTGATATATACATCTTCATGTTCAATCTCAAAGTCTTCCATCATATTGATAAAAAGCTTTAGATGTTGATCACCAGTTATAGCATTGTTTCCTTGGAACTTTGGTAGTTTGTTTCTTACATCTTGAGGAACTACATTTGGATAACCAACCATCCCTACAAAATTTATAGGTCTAAAGGTATTTACAAAAAATGGAGGTCTAGGTGGGGGTAGGGCCATGTTGTTTTGAGGAGGTGACCCTGAGAGGGATGAAAATTGATAAGGGCGAGTGTCTTTAAAAACAGCGTATAATTTTAAGTGGATATATAACTTCTAAAAATACAAGGGAATAATGAGAAGTAAAATTTCAAAATCAAATAAAGGCCCCTCTCCAGTTTGAGAATTCAATTCCACAAAGAGCTAGGCCTCCGATTCAAAAGAACTTGAATAACACTCTTCAATGATAGCTCGATCACATTCATCAATGGAGATTCCTCTTATTCTCTTCTCGATTTCCCATAGCTCTCTAGGATTTTCTTCCTTCTTATTTTGATTTTCTTAGCTCTAGAAATAATGTCCTAAAGCAGGGTCCCTAGCAAAGAAATATCTTCTTCCTTCTAGCTTTGCAAAGGTTAGTAACAAATATCACTTGGACAGAGGTTAAGACACTGGTATTCATTAAGAATCAGATCAACAGGGAGTCACCACTAAGGATTTCCACCTTAGTTTGTAGATGCACTAAAAATGATCTCACAAATGTTGTCTACACTAAAAGTGGAAATGGAAAGACTCGACTTTTCTTTACCTAGATTTTTCAATGAAAGCTAGTGCACTAGGTGTAGGAACCTGAAAGAATTACACACAACACTTTGTGTATACTAGGGCCTAAATGTGAATTGTAACCACTATGTCCCCAACAATAGTGCCAATAAGGTTTGGTACCTAAATTAATTCTCCTTCAAAATCTTAGCAAAGCATCACATGTTTATCGGGAAGCTTAGATATAGATAGATCATGATGAGTCATTTTGTTCAGAGCCGGGAATGGGATCTAACTGGCCCTTAATCACTCAGACATGGAGAAATGGATAGCACCCTCAAGAGGATTTTATCTATCCTCACTATTTTAGGTTGTGCCTTTCAACCAAGGTAAGAGAACCCTTTTGTAGCATGTTGTTTATGGAGGAGATGGAGATATCCTTCCTAATGAAGTTGTTAAGGAGACCTTGAAGAAAATATGATCAATGCAACAAAATCTAACTCTCACAAGTTGTCACTCTAGATAGTGGAGATATTCTCTAAGCAAGGTTTAGGCTACTAAAGACATTTGGAATCCTGATTGTTTCTACATGCTTTAGTAGTAAAATTTGTGCATTTGTATACACACATGACAAACAAGGGTAGTATGGGTAGGATGAGTTGTTTTTAGATGGATTTTGTGGGAGGTGAAGTAGGATAAAGTTGATTATACCAAATCTTTGAGAAATTTTGCAAAATGGAAGACTAAACCAACAGAATGCCACAGAGCAGCTAAAATGTTTCTTTAACTAGAACATGTGCTTCAATGGAGGCCCAGATTAGCAATTTTTCATACAATATATGAGTTTCTAACATGAAGGCTTGAGTTTGAAAACCCAACAAAACATAAAGATCTAAGACCAATCGCACTTGAGGTACACCTAGAGGCTTATAGACAATATCTATTCATAGATGAGAGAAAATTTATTTGAAATCATTTATTTCACTCCCAAATGAAATATCTTCTAAGAAATGAAATTGGAGATGCCACTAAACTATCAAAAGGATTAAGACCTATGTGATTGAGACAAATTTTGATACAAGATTGCAAAAGGAACAAGAAAAACTATTTGTAGACATTCAGAAGTAAAGCCACACATTTTGCACAAGATCCACACAGAATAGCTCAAGCTTGATTAAATTTATCATAGGGGAAATTTTCTAGAACAATATTAGAGATTGTCAATGGTTTTACACTCACAACCACCATAACATGATCAAATTCAAACTAAAAGAGATATACAGGCTTCTCAAACAACTTCTCAAAGGAGGATGGGCTCTATCAAGACTTTTTTCTATTAGGAAAATTAGTCCTGACCCTTCACACTCTAACCTTTTACACGATAAATTTGTTCCATTTATAAATTTTACGACATACCCATTTTCCCCAAGAAATCTAGGCATTGAGTGCCACCAATGCCTGCCATGATCATGATTGTGATTCCCAAAATCAGATCTGCAAAAAGTTGTCAGGTGCTCATGGGGTAGATCTCTTTGAAAATCTCAACATTCAATTCCTTCATCTAGTAGAACACTCTTCCTTCTATTTTCCAACCACTACCACCCCTAATCTATCAATTCTGGCTCTTTCTTGCTTAGGAGAAGAAAAATGGAAGATCACATCGAGCCCAATAGCTAGACCATTTTAATGGCGAAAGATGTCTCCAGATCTTCTCCACCAAACTTAGATATCAAAATTAACTCTCCTCTCTATTTGGCGTGTAGGAAATACCAAGAAATCATGAAGACTCGCACTCCAAGAGTGTTTCAGTAAAAATGGGGGAAAATCAGATTCAAACTCACAGTTGTCATTGATCTTTACTTTGAATTTGGGTCGTCCACATGGAAGATTCAATTTTAAAACAGGCCCAAGGTTCCCTTTGACTTTTTACAACTTTTGAAAAAATGTAAATTTTTCACATTTTTCTCCTTACCTCCACCCTTGAGAAATGAGCCTGACACGTGTCCCAATGTGGGTCCCATCAAAACCACACTTCCCTTTTAACTTTTAAATCACTTTTCCCAAAAGGAAATTTTTCCAAGTTTTCCCAAGTGTCCCCATCTCCACCTATTGACTGGAGCAAGCTTTGACCCTTCCTTTATCAGGCTTGCGGGCCATTTTTGGTATTTCAACCCTTTTGAGAATAAGAGGAAAAAATTCCAAGTTACCCCAATGGTCCGCTTCCCGCCCCTTTTGAATTTTCAAACTACCACGTGTCACAATGGCGCACCTTGAGATATTTCCCAAAATTTGAAACCCTGAAAGAGCACGGAGCTTACCACATGTCCCGGCCTAGAAATTTTTTTGTTTAAAGTCTTTAAGCCTAGTGGAAGGCACCATGTGTCAGAGTCCGAGACAATCTCCTTTGGCCATTGAAAAGTCCAAGAAAAGTGCAAAGTGACCGGAGGCCTCCAAGTGTCCTCTTGGCACTTCTTTAAATTAAACTCAAGGGCCGAGATCTCAAACATGCATGGTTCCTCCACGTGTCCCAGGCCTCTTGAAACCTTTTGAATAATGACTAAGTATGGGAAGACTTGGCAGAAGCCTCCTCATGTCTTCATGGTGTAGTTTAAGAATGGTTCCCAAAGCAGAGACCTTGAATGAGCACGGGCTCACCACGTATCTCTATTATGCTAAAGCGTAGTAGCAGCTACATAATACTTTGTCTAAGTCTAGGCAAAGTAGCGGAAAACTCCACATTTTCTCTGGTGTAACTTCAAGGCCAAACCCAAAAGTGAACTTTCAAATGAGCATCATTCCTCCACGTAGACCGGTTTTCAAGTTGAGGTGATTTATAAAATTATGAAGTACCCTACCGAGCCGCGTCCAACCAAAAGAGGCCACATTCCTTGTCGATGTAAGGATGCAAATTTGACCAGGAGAAACACCTGTCAAACCATAAAATGTAGAAAAATGACCATTTGAGCTCGAAGATGAAATTTTTCCAAGGATAGAGGATTTAGAAACATTACAAGGCTCAAATACGTTCCTTAGAGCTACATCCATTCATTTTTATTAAGTATTTGGGGAAAAAATGACAAGGGCAACAAATCCGACTATGGAAAATGGAAAGAACAGGAAAGCCCAAGTTTTTGAATGAACAAAGAATGGGAGACCCAAATTACAGACCTTTTCAGAGGGACAGAGAAACAAGGAAGCATAAATGGACCCATATGTGATCTTTGACCCAGGAACAAATTAATTATGGCAACAAAAGAAAGCAGAGACTTCTCAGGCACAACACGGGGAGAAAATATAGCAAGAGACTGTAAATCGATAGATTTCAAAGGTAAAATGGGGTGAGATTATTTGGGGCCTTCCCATAAATTTTATTTTAAAGAGCACCATGATGACACGTGGAAGTTTCCGCTCACTCTACCCTTATTTGGAATTTTTAACTACAAGGAAAACTGTCTCGGACCTTAGACACATGAGGCCTTCCATTGATCCCTAAAATTATTTCAACAACACTACCATGAATTAGATATGTGTGAGCTTACTTTTTAGGGTCTCCAGTTTTGAGCACCATCTCAAAGTTGCACCTAGGGAGACATGTGAAGCCTTGTTGGCTCCTTTTATACTTTGAGACATTTAAAAGGCCAAAAGGTGATTTTCTCAAGCCAGGGCACATGGAAGGCCCGCGCTTGTTTGGAAACTTTCCCCTGTACTCATCCTTTACACTTGCACTAAGGAAACACATGGATGGATCTAATATAAAGTCAAGAAGGGGAAAAATTGAATGTTATTGTGCATTGCTTATAATTTTTCCACCTTTTTGGTTCCAAGACTCCAGAAGGTGTGAATACATATTGTTTTTCTTGCAAATCAGACTCACAACATAGGTATGCAGAATAATCCATGCACGGACACTAATTTTTCAGAGGCATGAATGTAGGCATCCATGTAGGGGCATTCATTTCTCAAGGTGTTGCCTCGAGGGTGAAAAGGATTTCCCCGCAGATCCAAGTTATATAGAGCCACCGAAAATGATTAGAACGGGATTTATCTCTCAACAAAATAAGAATGATTAAAAGTACTATCAAAAATTTGTGGCATGACATCCCAGTCATTAGTCGAGGGCCTAAGAAACGTGACTAGTTTATGATTTGTCCATCTGGCAGCTGCGGGTGTAAATTTGTTAAACGTCACTTTTTGAGACAAATTGGTAAGAAGCAAAGGTTCCTCGAATATTCTTATTTTTAGGGGGGGAAATTTGGGATGAGTGAGCAAGTGAAATGTATAAATGAAATGAGAATACTCTTTCAAAGGTTCAAGGGTTTAATTCTTAAGAGAAAAGTTGAGAGAGCCCATCTTCTTAAGAGACCAATCTAAGAAACCTGTTAATTTCCTGTGTTTTAGATTTCAATCACGTCAAGTTGGTTGCGAGTGTATAGCCATTGAAAAGCTCTGAGACTGTTCAAATAAAATTTCCCCTGTTGATGAATCTAATCAATTTTAAATTAATCTGTGTCAATCTTGGACCAATTTGTGTCTGCTTTATTTCAAAATGTTTGCAAGTAGTTTTTCTTCTTCCTATTGCAATCTTGTGTTAAATTCCCTCTGAATCACACAGGATCTCATCCATGTGATAGTTTAGTGGCATTTGCAATCTCATTATGAGAAGATCCTATTAGTGTAAATTCACATAGCACCCCCAAAATGACCTATGGATCTAATTTTCTAAGGCAATGTCATTTGGTATGAATGCACAACATTGAGCTTTCCCAAAGTGTGGGACCTTTGAAAATGGGGAAAGCTCTCCAGAGAAGGCTAGTTCCTCTTCTAAAGTACCTACCACCAGCTATTCCAATGCAAACAAGCTAATCTAATCCTAATCTAACTATGCCAAGGAGGCGAGAGAGAGAAAAGAGGGAAAAATAGAGCCTACACTAAAATGGTGATACACTAGAGAAGGAAAATGTTGAACATCTATCAAAACTACCATGGAACAAGAAGAGGTGAGCAATGGGAAGGATGGACAAGTGCATCATAGGCCCAAGGATATATTTCACACAGAAAATGTTCCAAAACTCCATGAACACAGCTCCAAACCTGCAATGAACATTCAAACATGCACAAATACCTGCAATGAAGAGAGGTAAGAAGAAAAAAAAAAAAAATGAAAGGATGGACAGATGCATCACAAAACACATTTTTTGTTGCTCCAAAAGTTTGCACAGAACATCATTTTAATGGTAAAAGGAAAAAATGCCATTATAGAGCATGGGAGGAGGTTCTAACTCCATTTTTAACCCTGGGGAAGAAAAGAAGGAGAGGCAGAGATGAATCATGAACAACCTTTACAAATGAGCCAAAATTGGCTTTTATCACTAAGCTAGAATGAAGAAAAGTGTAAAAACATGGGGAAAATTTGATTTGCAACTCAAACCATTGACAAATTATTCTAATTAGCCCAAAAATGATGGGTTCCCATGGAAAAGCCATACTTCAAAGTACATTGCTCTGCAGATCCAAAAACAACCCATACTTCATTTAATTTGGTGGTTGGTAACCATTTATGCATTTTTTGCATGCTAGGGATGTTTCTCCATTTTTCTCCAACAAATCTCCATCAAAATACAAAATTGAACCCTCCATCATGTAGATAATTTCACCAAATTTCCAATGACACCAAGAACGCAAAAATCTGAGCTCTAGATCAAAAGTTATGCCCCTCTAAAGATTTAGAGAAAAATTAGGGCAAAAATGGATTGACGGTGAAACTTTAAAATTTTCCCTTTTTTGAATTTGGGAAAAATTCCCAAAATCCCCATGCCCCATCTTGCTCATTTGCCATGTGGCACTTCCTCATTCACCGATGGAAACGCGGTCCAAAACCTTGCTTCTATTCTTTGATTTTCATTGGAAAAATTTCCCGAATTTCCCCACGCTCTATCATCCCGGTGACACATGTCACTTCCTCATTGGTTGGCAGGGATGCACTTCCAATTTTTCCTTTTCCACCTTCGAGAATTTCAGGTCAGATTTTTTCCTTTCACCATTTTGACCACTTTGGAAAATTTTGCCAAATTCTTCCACGCATCTCGACCTCTACCGACGACGCGTGGCACACTTTGATTTGGTGTAGGCCTTTATCAATTTTCTTTCTTCCGCAGCTGCCTGCGGGAAAAATTTTCCTTTGCACACCTCTCTCATGATTTTGGAAAAATCCAAAATTTATTCTGCGCCTTCGACTTTAGCCTCCGGCTAGACACATGGCGGCCTCCTATTGGTCCACGGGCCTTCAGGAAAAAATTTCTCCTTCCACCCCCTACCGAGCCCTTTGGAAAAATTTTCAACCTACTCCCACCAACTCGACCCCCATCGACATGTGGCGCTTCCTCATTCGGCATGGGCCTCAAGCCATTTCTTCTCCTCTGCGGGCCCGCGGACAAAATTTTTTCCTTTGTGCCCGCCCACTCTAGCAATTTTTCCAACTTACCTCCACTAACCTACCATTCGCCCTGCCACGTGGCACATTCCTATTGGTTGTGGGCCTTCATAGGGAAAATTTCCCTCAAAAACTCATTGACCCATAAGTTGAGAAATACAAGGAGTTAGGAGGAAAATTTTACCTTTCTAGAAAGGTGAGGAAAAATCTTATTCGATGGGATCATTTTTAGAATCTTTTGAGTACCTAAAGTAAGCTAAAAATTTATTTAAGTGCCATTAAATGAGAAGAAGGAGGAGTTATCCAAAAATAAGCATGGGACTTATTTTGGATAATAGAGCCTTCATCCTGAAATGAGATAAATAACTTAAAATCACTTTATTATCATTTTGTTGATAAAGATTATCTCGTAAGCCTTTGAGTGTATCTTAGATGTGAGGAACCATGGGTCTTAATGTTTAAATGAGTCTTTAGCTCGAGAATTCATGTTAAATTATTGGAGATTTTGTCAAACCGTGCAAATCTTGGCCTCCATTGATGGAAACCTTCTTATTGAAGGGATATTTTAGCTATTATGAAGCTTTCTGTCATTTAGTATTCCAATTTTTGTGAAGGTTCTCAAAGATCTGGCATAATCAATTTTATCCTACTTAATCTCCCACCAAAAAATTATTCAAAATAATGAATCCTACCTGAACTACCCTTGTTTTCCCTATATGTCCACAAATGTATAAATTCTACTACCAAAATATGTAGAAGCAATCAAGATTCCATAATGTCTCTAGTAACCTTCAACCTTGTTTAGGAAATATCACCATTATTTAGAAGTGACAACTCGTGAGAGTTAAATTGTGGTGCATTGATCATATTTTCTCTTAGGGTCCCCTTTCAAATTTTTGCAAAGAAGGATATCTTCATTCTCCTTCATCGATAAAGGTTAAAACATAGGTCCTCTCACCCTTGTTGAAATGAAATAGCCTAAAGAAGTGAGGATAGATCATATCCTTAATGAAGGTGCTATCCATTTCTTTGATGCCCGAGTGACAAAGAGTAAAAAAATCCCCTCCCTAGCTACAAAAATGACTCATAATATGATTTTTCTATCTCTCAGTGTCCTACTAAATCTTTGATGCTGCTCGGTTTCAAGGGAGAATCAATTTGGATACCAACACTAGAATGATGCCATTTTCGGGGATCTTATTTACATTACCAGGGATTATTTGAGCTCCCTTATCTATTTGTGTGGAAACAACACCAAAATGGCACCATTTTTGGGGATTGGATTTGCGTTTCTCGGGGATAATTTGAGCTCTGGGATCTATTTGTGTGGAAACAACACCATAATGGTGTCATTTACTAGGGATTATTTGAGCTCTGAGATTTATTTGTGTGGTAACAACACCAAAATGGCACCATTTCTAGGGATATTCAAAGACAATCTTGTATTTGGCTCTTGTAAATGCTTCTTACAAATTTTAAAGTGAAAATACATGGTTTAAATGTCATCCTTTGTTGGGATTTGTAATAATCAAGAAAAGTTACAAGTTTTGTGTGTAATATTTCCAATTTTTGTTGGTTTTTTAACTATGTTTACATCATCAAAGTTAAATATGGGTAAAGGAGGGTCAGATCTATGAATATTTGCATAAATTCAATGTTGAAAGACATTTGACAGACCAATTTTAGTGCATTTGCACAACTAAGGTGAAAATCCTTAGTGGTGACTCCATGTTGAATGAATTTTTGATAAATGTTAGTGTCTTAACCTCTATCAATTGCAATTTATCACTAATATTTGCAAAGCTGGAAGGAAGAAGATCTTTCTTCACTAGAGACCCTACTAAAGTTGTTTCCAGAGCTGGGAAAGATGAATTTAGAAGGAAGAAGAATCTAGAAAGTTGTTGGAGATCAGAAATCAAGAAAAGAGTTATAAATTGTGGAAACTGATAAGCCTGTCATTGAATATTGCCATACTTCCTCAAGTGCTTCTGAATCAGGTAGTCTCTTTGTAAATATGAATTCTTGAACTGGAGAGGGTCCTTCTTTTGTATTTGAAAAATTTACATCTTATTTTGTCCTTGTGTTCTCCAAAAGCTGATAGGATCTTCCAAGAAATAGAGTTTTTAGATAACATTCATTCTGAGAATTGCATTCCTGTGCCTCACTGACCCCTCACTCCTCATCATTTTTTTCTCCTGTAAGATCATCTCCCCAAACAAATATGGCCCAGCCCCCACCCGAGCTCTGTTTGTTGTGAACACTTTTAGGTCCTATAGATTTCAGAGGTATGGTTAGATATCCAAATTTTGTTCCCAAGATGTTAGAAATATATTGTCTAAATTTCAAGGAAATAATGCTATTATTGGTGATCAACACTTAAATCTTTTTGTCAATATGATGGAAGACTTTGAGATTGAATTTGAGGATGTGTACATAAATTTTTTATTCATACTCTAGAGGAGGATGCACGGGACTAGTATAAATATTTTCCAGAAAATCCATTGATTCATGGATAGAAATGAAGAATACTTTTAGATTGTAGTATGGAGATAAAATAGACCCTAGGTTTCTTTTATCAGAATTTGAAAATATAAAAATAATCCTAATGATTTTATTCATGAATTCAATACAAGGTTCAATAAGACCCTAAATAGGCTACCTATGATCCTGAGGCCAAGTGATGTTTCTTGTTTGATAAAATACTCTGATGCTTTTGATAAGAAGGATGCCTATTATTTGAGGGATAAGAACCCAACAACATTGAGGTAGGCCTTCACCATGGCTTTGCAAATTGAAAATAACATCAAGGTAATTGGTAAACCTCCTAAGAGAGAAGGCATCAAGCTAATCAATGGAGAAGCCTCAATCAAGTAATTTATGGATTGGAGGAGGTTGTGAAAACTTTGGCTAGAGTTAAGGAAATATCGATAAACTAGCTAGAGAAGAGAAGGGGATTGGAAAAGGTTCCCAAGGTCAGCATAGGCCACAAGGTCAAGAAATATTTTCAATCATCCTAGGGGTGATTAGAGATATGATGACAGAGGAAAAGGACTCATGGGATCGGGAATAGATAGCCCCAACCTGGGAAAACAAATTGGTGCCTGATCCTTTAGCTACCAGAGTTGCTGTTATTGATGAAGCTCATGAAATTGAGTGGTGTGATAACTGTTTCTTGCCACATTCTCCATGTGTTGTTGAAAGGGGAGTTGAGGAAGAAACTAATGATGATGAGAGATGATGATGCATGCATGATGGATTCCTCTACAAGTTCTTAACCGAGAAACCTCAATGCTGAATGCCATAACTGCCAAAATTTCTAGGATTGCATCCGCCAGGTATTACCCCTTCCTCCCTCTCATACTTTTGAAATAGATATGGTACAAGATTTTGAATTACCTAGTAAATATTTTAAATACTTAAGGGCATTAATGATTAAAAAGTATGATGGAGGAATCCCTTTTAAGGAGGATAGGTAGTTGTTAATGAATGTTATGGTTGCCATGACAAAGAATATAATACCAAGAGTAATGTTGCCAAAGGGGTAGGGCCTCGGTGCCAAATGAAAAATTCAAGTGTTTACCAAGTATGCCTAAGGAAACCCCTAAAAAGATGCATCTGGAAAAGGATTGGTCACCCCAGATAAAACTTGTGTTCCTCTGCATGCTCAAACTATAAAAATATTTTGTCATAAGATGAATTTGTAAACCTTCCTCCTAATACTGCATTACCCAAATACATTCCATATGACATTTCCCAAGTCTTGAGTTAGATCAAGATTTTTGTTCCAATTTTTGAGATTGCTTAGGATTCTTGAGAACAAGAAAAGGGACTTTGAGTATTTGGGATTGAAAGAAGAAAATATTTCCCAAGGAAAAAATGTAAACAATGTTGAGACTCCTCCTACCATTGCAGAGTTGGAAAAACCCCAAGTACTGGAAGAACTAGGTGAGCCACCTAAAGTATATTTGGGAACATCCTTGGTTGAGTCTCAGCTGAAGGTGGATCCATTTTTCACTACTTTGATTATTAAGGATAAGTTGTTACACAACTGTATGTTTGATTCTGGAGCATCATGCAATGTTATGCCTCTTGAGGTCATGAATGAGTTGGATCTCAAAGTAACAATAACTTATGGGAAGTGCACTACCATGGATTCCAGAGAGGTGCTAGTGGTTGGATGTGTCAAGGGTTTGATAGTGCAACTTATAGCTTACCCAGGCAAGAACTTAAAACTAGATGTTGTTATTGTTGATTGCCCTGCCAAATGGGGAATGTTGTTATCAAGAAAATGGGCTACTAGTGTGGGTGGAAGTGTGCAAATGGACATGTCTTATGCCACCATACCAATTGAGGGAAGCCTTGTGAAGTTACCTGGTGAAAATAAAATGTTATATCTCATTGAGGACCCCAACAATGCTTCTTATGAAGTATTGCATGCAAATATTGATATTGATAACTCTATGAGCTATGTTATTTTCAAGGAATATGAAATTGATCAATGCAGTATCATGAGTAGGTTGATTTTCCTAAGACTTTGATGTTTGATGCAGCCTTGAAAGATGTTGAAAACTTTACCTAGGCACAAAGGATAAGCCTAAAAAAATGTGGTCAGATAGTGACTTGGATGGAAAAGAGAGACAATCATATGACCAGTTGTTAAAGACATATCAAAACTACTTAGCATGGTCATATCCAGAATGGTAGGCACTTAAAGATTTTCCTTGATTGTTTTCTTTAAATTAGGATGCTCACCATTATATAGTGTATAGTCTTCTAGTTTAGTTTTGCTTTCGTGTTTTTTCTTTTTGTTTGTCTTGGTCCCTGATGACTTTTTTTTGTTGGTTTCTCAGTTCATCCTTGGGGGAGTTGGTTATTATTGTTCTTCTCTGCAAGATTTTTCTTTGACTTCGTTGCCCATGGTTTATTTTTGGCACTTGGTCTACTATTTGTTCTTGTGGCACTCACAAGGAGTGCCCATCCCTAATTCGGAGCTGATGTTGGTGCTCAATTTGATCTCGCCATGTTTTTCCTTGAAATTCTTTAATTTGTAGGCTCTGTCATGTTTTCTATCTCCCCATATTGATGCATGAAAGATATTTCCTTCATTTGGTTTCCATGATCAGTCCCTTCCTTTGGTCGAGGATCACTTTAAGTCCAAAGTTTGTTTTTCATTCCTCTGTCCATGTGGAAGAATTTGTAACTTGGGTGTAAATTTAGGTTTTTTCCTTCCTTCCATTTTTCCATAGTCACATTTTGTTTTCCCTGTCAATTTTTGTCCCAATATCTGTGGAAACATGGTCCTTTCTAATTGGATGTGGCTCGGTGGATCACATTTGGGCCTTATATTATTTCCAAATTCTCTATCCTTAAAGAAAGATTCATTTCTAGGCACAAATGGTGATTTCCTACATTTTATGGTTTGATGGGTGTGTTTTCCCATCAATTTATATCTCAAACATCTATGGAAACATGGCCCTTTACGATTGAATGCATCTCAATAGGGCACTTTGAAACTCTAATGCCCACTTCAACTCAAGTCTTGTCCATGTGGAGGGCATGTGCTCATCTTGAAAATTTTCACCTCTTGGTTTGACATTTGGAGTTGTATCAAGGAGACACGTGGAGGTTTCGTCTTGCCCAAACTTAGACATTTTTTTCATGCGGCTGGTGCAACTTTGTTGGACCATGGACATGTGGAGGGCTGATGCTCATTTGAGGATCCACCTCTAGGTCCTACCTTAGTAGTTGCACCAAGGAGACACGTGGTGAGCCCACACTTGTTTGGGGTCTCCACTTTTGGGCACCATCTCAAAGTTGCTGCCAGGGAGACATGTGGAGGTTTCTCTGGCTCCTCTCTATACTTAAAATTTTCAAGAGACTTTCTAATTCCTAGGACACATGGAGGGCACACACCTATTTAGGGACCTACCCATAAATTTTATTGGTGAAAGAGCACCATGAAGACATGTGGAATTATCAGCTCACTATGCCCTTATTTCAACTTTTCAATGGCCAAGGAAAACTATCTTAGACCCTAGACACATGGTGCCTTCTATTGATCCCTAAAATTATTTCAACAACTCTATCTAGACTGAGACACGTGGTGATCCCATGCTTGTTTGGGGTCTCTGCTTTTGGGTACCATCTCAAAGTTGCGCGCATGAGACACATGGAGGCTTCTACTAGCTCCATTTATACTTGAGACTTTTCAAAGGCCAAAAGGAAATTTTCTTGGGCCTAGGGCATGTGGAAGGCCCACACTTGTTTGGAAACTTGCCCCTATACTTCTCCTTTGTATTTGTGCCAAGGAAACATGTGGATGGCTCTAATCTAAAGATGAGAAGGGGCATAATTGATGGTTGTTGTGCATTGCTTCTAATTTTTCCATCCTTTTTTGTTCCAAGACTCAGAAGGTGTGAATATGCATTATTTTTCTTGCAAATTGGACTCACAAACATAGGTATGCGGAATAATCCATGCACGGACACTCATTTTTTAGAGGCACGAATGCAGGAATCCGTAGGGGACATTCATTTCTCAAGGTGTTGCCTCGAGGGAAAAAAGGATTACCTTACAGATCCAGCTATACAGAGCCACGGAAAATGATTAAAATGGGGATTTCTCACACGATAGAATAAGAATGATTAGAAGGACTATCAAAAATTTTTGGCATGGCATCCTAGTCATTAGTCGAGGGCTTGAGAAATGTTACCAGTTTATGATTTGTCCACCTGGCAAGCTGCGGGTGTAAATTTGTTAAACGTCACTTTCGAGACAAATTGGTAAGAAGAAAAGGTTCCTTGAATATTATTCTTTTTGGGGGAAATTTGGGATGAGTGAGCAAGTGAAATGTATAAATGCAATGAGAATACTCTTATAAAGGGTCAAGGGTTGAATTCTTAAGAGAAAATTTGAGAGATCCCATCTTCCTGAGAGACCAATCTAAGAAACTTGTTAATTTCTGTGTTTTAGATTTCAATCACGTCAAGTTGGTTGTGAGTGTACAACCATTGAAAATCTCTAAGACTGTTCAAAGAAACTTTCCCCTGCTAATGAATCTAATCAATTTTAAATTAATTTGTGTCAATCTTGGACCAATTTGTGTCTTCTTTATTTCATAATGTCTACAAGTAGTTTTTCTTCTTCCTATTGCAATCTTGTGTTAAAGTCCCTCCGAATCACATAGGATCTCATCTATATGACAGTTTAGTGGTATTAGAAATCTCATTATGAGAAGAGCCTTCATCCTATAATGAGATAAACAATTTAAAATCACTTTACTATCATTTTGTTGATAAATATTGTCTGTAAGCCTTTGAGTGTATCTTAGGCGTGAGGAACCAGGGGTCTTAATGTTTAATTTAGTCTTTAGCTCAAGCCTTCATGTTAAATTCTTGGATATTGTGTGAAACCATGCAAATATGGGCCTCCATTGATGCACACCTTCTGGTTGAAGGAATATTTTAGCTATTTTGAAGCTTTCTATCATTTAGTATTCCAATTGTTGTGAAGGTTCTCAAAGATCTAGCATAATCAATTTTATCCTGCTTAATCTCCCACCAAAATTATTCAAAACAATGAATCCTTCCTGAACTACCCCTATTTTCCCTGTATGTCCACAAATGTATAAATTCTACTGCCAAAATATGCAAAAGAAATCAGGATTCCATAATGTCTCTAGTAACCTTCAACCTTGTTTAGGAAATATCACCATTCTTTAGAAGTGACAACTCGTGAGAGTTAAATTGTGGTGCATTGATCATATTTTCTCAGGGTCCCCTTTCAAATTTTTGCAAAGAAGGATATCTTCATTCTCCTTCACTAACAAAGGTTACAAAATGGGTCCTCTCACCCTGGTTGAAAGGCACAAACTAAAGTTGTGAGGATAGATCAAATCCTTAAAAGGCTATCCATTCTCTCGATGCTTGAGTGACAAATATTTAGAAAAATCCCCTCCTCAGCTACAAAATGACTCATAATATGATCTATCTGTCTCTCAGTGTCCTACTAAATCTTTGATGTTGCTCATTTTCCAATGGAGAATCAATTTGGATATCATCGGGGAGGAACACGAGTTTTATTTGGGGTGACCAAGACTTTTCAAATGCATCCTTTTAGGGGTTTCCATAGGGATCTTGGTAAGAATTGGAATTTTTTGTTTTTCCAGAGGCCCTAGCCCTTTGGAAACCTTACTCCTGGTATTGTATTCCTTTTCATGCCCAACTATTACATCCATTAACAACTATCTATCCTCTTATGAAGGAATTCCTACATCATAATTCTTAATCATTAATGCCTTGAAGTATTTAAAATAATTATTAGGAAACTCAAAATCTTGTACCATATCAATTTCAAAGGTATGATTTGGAGGAAGAGGTAATACTTGGTGAATGAAATCCCAGAAATCAGTAGTAGTTTTGGCACTTATTAGTTCGAGTTGAGGTTTCTCCCTGTTGTGAAGTTATAGAGAACTCCATCATGCATACGCATCATAATCTTTCTCATCATCATCAACTTCATCAACTTCTTTATCTTCATTACATGGGGAATGGGGAATAAAGAATCTTTCACACCATTCTGTATCATGGACCTCTTCCACAGTAACAACTTTGGAAGCTAGAGAATCAGGCACCAATTTCTTTTCGGGGTTGGGGCTATTTATTTCCTTATCCCATGGGCCCTTTACCCATGTCATCTGATCTATGATCACCTATAGGATGATTTACAAATATTTCTTGACCTTATGTCTTGTTCTAACCTTCATAAATTTATCAATCCCCTTCTCTTCTATGGCTAGATTATACGATATTTCCTTAATAACTCTAGCCAAAGTTTTTACAACCTCTTCCAGATCAATAGACTTATTTGACTCGGGCTTCTCTGGATTGATCATCTTGATACCTTCCCTCTTAAGAGGTTGGCTTACTTATTTGATGTTTTTTCAATCTACAAAGCCATAGTGAAGGCTTGCCTCAAAGTTCGTGGGTTTTTGTCCCTTAAATAATAGGTAGTTTTTTTTGTCAAAAGCATCGAGTATTTTATTAAACAAGAAACATCACTTGGCCTGGCCTATTCAAGGATCTTATTGAACCTAGTATTTAAGTCATGAATAGATTTATTAGTATTCATTTTAATATTTTCAAATTGAGATAAAAGAAATTGGTATCTCTCTTATCCCATATTGCAATCTAAAAGCATTTTTCATTTCTATCCATGAGTCTATTGAGTTATCTATAAAATATTTATACTAGTCACGTGCATCCTTCTCAAGAGTATGAATAAAAAAATTATTACACATTCTCAAATTCAATCTCAAAGTCTTCCATCATAATTGAAAAATAGTTTCAAATGGTGATCACCGGTGATAGCATTATTCCCTTGAAATTGAGGCAATCTATTTTTAACATCTTATGTCACTACATTTGGATATCCAGCCATACCTCTAAAATCTATAGGACCAAAAGTATTCACAAAAACAAGGGTCTGGGTAGGGGTTGGGCCATTTTTTTATGGAGGTGATCTTACAAGATATACAAAATGATGAGGGAAAGGGGTCTTTGGAACATATGAGTATAATTTTCAAAATGAATGTCCTCTAAAGACTCTGTTTCATGGAAAACCCTATCAACTTTGGAAAATACAGGGACAAAATGAGAAGCACACTTATTAGACATAAATGAAGGCCCCTCTCTAGTTGGAGAATTCAGATCTATATGAAAATTACCTGATTTAGAATCACTTGAAGAAGAATGGTAATCCTCAACCACAAGTTGATCACTTTCCACAATGGATAACTCTTTTCTTGATTCTTGATCTCCAACTATTTTCTAGACTCTTTTTCCTTCTGAATTTGTCTTTCCTAGTTTTGGAAAAAAAAATTGGTAGGGTCTTTAGTGAAGAAATATCTTCTTCCTTCCATCTTTGCAAAGATTAGTGACATATTTCACTTAATATAGGTTAAGGCACTGGTATTTATCAAAATTTAAATCAACATGGAGTTACCACTAAGGATTTTCACCTTATTTGTGTAAATGCACTATAAATGACTTTTCAAATATCTATCAACACTTAATTCCTATAAAGCTTAGCAGATATGACCTTCCTTTACCAATATTTATCACTGATGATATAAATTTAGTGCAATAACCACTAGAAACTTGAAATATTGCACACATAACTTGTAACTTGCACAAATATTACAGATCTTAATAAAGGATGATGTTTAAACAACATATTTGTATGTAAATAAGGTAAGAAACATTACAAGGTCGATATGTGTACACCTTTGTTCAACCCTAGAAATGGCACCATTCAAGTGTTATTACGCAAAAATAGGTCTCGGTGTTCAAATAATCCCCTAGCAACGGCACCAAAATGGTATTTTTCTTCACAAATAGGTTTTGGTGTTCAAATAGTCCTCGGTAGTGGCACCAAAATGGTGTTGTTTCTACACAAATAAGTCCCAGTGTTTAAATAGTCCCCTCGATAGTGGTGTCATTCGGTGTTGTTTCTAAACAAATAGGTCCGATGTTCAAATAATGCCTCGCTACGCTAATAATTCCCAACAATGGTGCCATTCAGGTGTTGGTATCCAAATTGATTCTCCCTTGGAAGCTGAGTAGCATCATAGATTTAGCAAGAAACTAGAGACAGACAGATCATATTATGAGTCATTTTGTAGCTGGGAAGGATTCACTGGTCTTTGTCACTCGGGTGTTGGAGAAATGGATAGCACCTTCATTAAGGATTTGATCTATCCTCACTACTTTAGGTCGTGCCTTTCGACCAGGGTGAGAGGACCCATTTTGTAACCTCTATTGGTGAAGGACATGAAGAGATCCTTCTTTGCACAATTTTTAGGGAACCTTGAGAAAATATGATCAATGCGCCACAATTTAACTCTCATGAGTTTTCACTTCTAAAGAGTGGAGATATTTTCTGAACATAGTTTAGGTTACTAAAGACACTTAAAACCTACTTGCTTTTGTATATTTTGGTAGTAGAATTTGTTCATTTGTGGATACACAACATAAACAGGGGTACTTTGGGTAGGATTCATGGTTACTCACAATTTTGGTGGGGATTAAGAAAGATGAAGTTGATTTAACCAGATATTTGAGAACCTTTATAACAATTGGACAACTTAACAACAGAAAGCTTCATAATAGCCAAAATATTCCTTCAACCAAAAGGTGTGCATCAATGGAGCCCCAGATCTACATAGTTTCACACAATCTTTGAGAATTCAACACAAAGCCTCGAGATAAAGACTCAATTAAACATTAACAACCCCTGGTTCCTCATGCCTAAGATACACTCAAAGGCTTACAGACAATCTTTATCAATAAAATGATAGTAAACTAATTTTAAATTGTTTATCTAATCACAAGATGAAGGCTCTTCTCATAATGAAATTGAAAATGCCACTAAACTATCACAGGGATGAGATCCTATGTGATTCAGAGGGATTTTAACATAATATTGCAACAAAAACATCAAAACCATTTGAAAACATTCGAAATAAAAGTAATCACAATTTTTCTCGAGATAAACATAGATTAACTTGAGATCTATTAGATTCATCAAGTAGAGGGAAGTTTCTTTAGTCTCAAATCTTGTCAATTTTGTACACTGCAACCATCTTGATGCGATCAAATCTAAAACACAAGAGATTAACAAGTTTCTTTGATGGTCTCTTAGGAGGATGAGCTTTCTCAAATTTTCTCATAAGAATTAAACCCCAACCTTTTACAATAGTATCCTCATTGTATTTATACAATTCAATCACTCACTCATCCCAAATCCTCCCCCAAAATAATAAAATTTGAGGAATCCTTTACTTGTTACGAATTTGTCTCAAAAAGTTATGTTTAACAAATTTACACCCAAAGCTATCACGTGGACAAATCATGAAATGATCACATTTCTCAGACCCTCGATCATGACTAGGATGGCATGCCACAACTTTTTTGAAAGTCCTAATCATTCGATTATTCAGTTTGGGAGAAATCCCCTTTTTAATCATTTTCAGGTGGCTCTGCATATCTCGATCTGTCAAGTAATCCTTTTCACCCTCAAGAATACACCTTGAGAAATGAGTGCCCTCACATGGATGCTTGCATTCATGCCTCTAAAAAATGAGTGTCCACACACGGATTATTACACATACCTACGTTGCAAGAGTTCCGATTTGGCCAAGTGCAAAGAGGAGTCAGTGGAAACCTCCATGTGTTTCCTTGGCACAACTTCAAAGATGAAGTTTAGAGGTGAGACCTCAAACGAGTGCAAGATATCCACGTCCCCTGGGCCCAAGAAAATTCCTTTTGGCCTTTGAAAAAGTCTATGTGTATAAAAAAGAGCCCATGAAAGCCTCCACATGTCTCTTTGGTGCACTTTGATATGGTTCCCAAAAGTGGAGACCCTAAACAAGTGCAAGCTCACCATGTGTCTTAGCCCAACAATTTTATTGAAAGATTTTAAGGACCAACGAATTTGTCACATGCCTAGGGTTCGAGAATGTTTCTTTGGTGGATTGAAAAGTCTAGTATGGAAAGACCCAATAGAAACCTCCATGTGTCCCTTCGATAATCTTTCAAAAGTAAAAAAGGCAGTTCCCAAAATAGGCGCAGGCCTTCATGTGTCTCAGGCCTTAGAAAGTTGCTTGAAAGTCAAAGTATAGAGAGGAGCCAATAGAAGCCTCCATGTGTCTCCTTGGATGCAACTACTAAGGTAGGACCCGTGAGGCGGATCCTCAAATGAGCGTTGAACCTCCACATGGAAAATCTTTGAGTTGATGTGGGCCTAATGAGTAGTGGATTATTTTATAACTTTGCTCCCTCATACAAAAAGGTAAAAAACTTCAAAATGTTCCACTAACCACTTCCCTCTTGTAACTCTAAAAACTAACACATGTCCTTCTTCGTGGTCGAGTAAGAATTTTCCCTACTTCTTCATATTTTTAATGAATAGCCAATCGAGGCTATTGGGGCTATGGGGCCGATTTGGTATTTTTAACAAATGTCAAAAAAGTGGCAAATTTCACCAAAAATACCCCTTTGGGTGGCATACAATTAGAAAGGACCACATTTCCATAGATGTTGGGAGAAAAATTGACAGGGAAAACATGACTGTGGAAAAATAGAAGGGGAACCCCAAATTCATGCCCAAATTACAAATTATTCCTCATGGAGAAGAGAAATGAAAAACAATATCGAACTTAATATGATCCTTGACTAAAGGAAAGGATTGACCATGGTAACCAAATGAAGGAGAAAGCTTTCATGCACCAATATAGGAGACAAAAAAATTCCAACCATGCGGATTGAGACATTTTTGGACAAACAGGGTGAGATTAAATTGATCTCCAACATGGTCCTCCTCCATCATGGGTTCATCAATCAAATTGGTCCTTCAAATGAAAGAAAAAAATATTCAATAACACTTTCCATTAAGTGGCCTCAACTCTGATTTGATCTCCTCTAGTTGTTCCTTTCAATGGGACTTAGAGTTAGTTGTTCTTCCCTTGCTTGTGTTATAGTTGAAGCTTCCAACACTTGTGGTCTAACCCCGACCTCCTCCATGGGATTAACCAACAAGGGAATTTTTCATGTCTAAATTTAAGAGCCAAGCTCACTAAGCTTTTGATCATTTCTTCTTTTGTTGCCTCTTCCTCTTGGTTTGTTTTTTGAGTCTCCTCCCGACATGGACTCGAGAGAGTAGGAGGAGTGGTGGGTGGGGTATTTACTAGTTGTTTATTTATATGGTGGAGGGGAAGGCACTTTGCTTTTATATCTTGTGGAGGGACTTGAATTTGGAAGGGAAAAGGGTATAAGAATTGAGGTGAGATGTAAGAATAAGAGATGGAGAAAGGGAATTAAAACTTGTGGCAGGAGATGGGAAGCTTGGAAATTGAAGTTCTGGTTGAGATGGTGTTGATTGGGGAATGGAGAGAAAGTTACCAGATGATGTGTAGGACTTACCCATTAACAAGGCTCCTTGACACAAGTTTGTAGACCTCTATCTCCTCAATCCACTATGCAATCTAGGGCAGCATCTCAACCATGAAGTCAAGCTTCTCCTATGGGCTTTAGTGTCTTCGAAAAGGGCCGACCCATAGAAAAGGTTCACTGTAACCAATCTTGAATGCCTTCATTTTTGTTGTAGCCCTTGACTGCACCATACTATCCTCCATTCTTTGAATCTTATCCAACAGATTAGTGTTCTCCACATAATTGTCACCATCATATGCATACCCTTTCTCTTAATAAGATTCATGGCCAAAATTGTTTTTACACTACTCATATGGGTAAGCATAATGGTTCTAGATCTGATCATAATGTTGATCTGGAGGAGTTGGGAAATACATTGGAGGTGGACTACATTGATGTTGTTGTAAGTGTGAGTTCCAAGTTGGGAATGAATTCATGATTGCACAACTTTATGGGATGGAAGAAGATGGAATATGTGGAAATATGAATGGGTGAAAATGGATGGGGAAAGGTCTCAGTAACTTAAAAGGATGGGTTATTGACAAGAAGGAGTCGCGGATGTTCTTAAAAGTGCCTCCAAAGGCTGAAATATTCACCAAGAGCACATCGAACTGATGAAATCAAGTGGTAAGTGCTTTAAACTTGTCCCATCATGCATGCCGAAAATGTTAGTGTAAAATCATATCACCCCTCAATGGCCTCATATATGAGTGGTGTATTCGGTGTGATCTTCATAACATTAGACCATCTCTCAAGCTATGGGACTTGCAAACTTGAGATTGACATTTAGAGAAGGTTAGTTCTGCTCCTAAACTACCTACCACAAGATATTCTAATTCATGAAAACTATCTAATCCTAATCTAACCTTCTAAGGAACCAAGGAGAGAAAGTGCATGAAAATAAAGCCTACACTTGAAAATGATGATACATCGGAGAAAGAGGTTGTTGGTCACAATCTCGGACTTCCCGAAATAGAGAGAGGTGAGAAAAGAAAAGGGTGGAAAAGATTCACCATAGACCAGAGATAAAATTCACACATAACACCACTTCAAACCCATTAAACACGAATCCCAAAATTTGTAATGAACATCAGAAGTATGCATAGTATACCCTGCAATGATGAGAGGTGAGAAGAGACAATAAAATAAGCAAGGATGGAAAAAATGCATCATGAAACAGATTTTATTTTTGCATGATTTCACAAGTACATCATCATAAAGTAAGAGAAAAGAAAATGCCATTATAGAGCCAAGAGAGGAGGCTTAGACTCACATTCTATCCTAAGGAAGAAATGGAGAGGGGGGAGGAGAGAAAAGATGACCAACCTATTCAAAAATGCCCCTTCTTTACAATATATAGGAAGAATAAGAGAGAAAGGAGGGAAGAATTTGAGATCCTACTCCAACTACCCAAGAAAATGCATTGAATTCACCTACTCCAACCACCCTAGAAAGCATTGAAATTCACCTGCGACAATGATGGGCTTTACTACAAGACCCATGCCCCCATGTGTTGTTCCTTGTTGGGAAAGAAAGGAGTCCATTCTTCATCATGGAGATAGGTGGGAGACGTAAGCGCCTCAAAAATTGTGGGTCCAAATATTAATGGTGGCAGGTGAGTAACATGCTTTTGAGATTTCAAAATTTATTTCCCGCTCAAAACTAAGCTTCATGTCGAATGATATGGCCGTCTGAAGGTGCTTTGGGTTTGGGGTCTATTCACACAAGGTCCATGTGGCAGCCCTTGTGCATTTTAAAGATTCATTCCCTTAGGTTTGACCTTTGGATTAGTATTGTTGAGGCACGTGACACCTTCCTCATATTTTTCTATACTTAGCTAATTCAAGGCCTCGAGTAAACACTTCCTTTAGGGTTCGACTATGTGGAGGATTCCAATGACCCTACCGCTTTGCTTGGCTCTGAGTTGACTCATATGTGAAGTCCTGAAACTTCGAGCCCTTTCTTCAATCTTCTCTATTGAGCCTCTTGTCTCTTTTAATGATATTGGCCTCGTCTCCGACCTTTCTCCTCTATTGTAGAGCTCGGTTGCACCTCAGATTTGGAATCGATTGCGAGCTCGCAAGTCTCGAACTGTCCCTCCCGATTTTCTTTTGTGTGGGGTCATGTTTGATCAATTTTGTCAGGGGGAAATATTGGGATAACAACTCCTCCGCCAAGGTCTTTCAAATGTTTGAAGACACAAAATTTTAGGTTATGATCTATTTTATAAATTGTGAGTTTGATTGTACTTATAATTTTGGAAAATTTAATAGATCGGTTCATATGAACCTAGAGACGTAGGAAGTTGCTGAACTTTGTAAACAATTCTAGTGTCATCTCTCTAATCTAGTATATTTATATTTGAATTATGATTTATTTCTATATTTAATCAATTAAAATTAAAATTCAAACAATATTAAATATAATTTTTACTATATATGAGACGAAATCAATTAAAAGTAATTTTAATGGTTTGATCAAACATTGATTGATTTTGAGAATCTTGGAATCATTTCTAGATTGATTGTATTTTAGATTCATATCAGATTCTAATCAGATTTGGGTTTAATTTAATGATGAAAGTTGATGAAATTTTAAAGATCAAGTAAAAATTTAACTAGTAATGTATTTTTACTCTCGTTTACGTATCATGTTTTCATATCGAGAAGGTTGATTGAACAGTTTGATTGCTTGATTTTTGTAAATGGTTCAATTGTGATTAGATATGTACAGGTAAACTATGGGAAATTTATCAAAAGAGGAAAAGCTTTATGATACGGAGGCTTATAACCGTGATATCTAGGAAGAGAATTCTCTCACGAGATCAATGTATGACTCCTTAGAAGAGGATAATTCTTTCTTAAAATTAAAATTGCAAACCAAGGATGAGCTATTGGTAAGGTTGGAGTGTAGTGATCAAAAAAAGAAAACACCTTTAACTTCATATGCAGAGACCATGATAGATGAGTACACTGTAAGTTTTTCACCATTTGAATTTTCTTCCCATTTAGATTCAAATTCTAGGTAATGATGCTTTTGGTTAATTTGAATAACATACTAAAGGCATTGGATCTCCATTGATGTTGAAAATCAAATTTAATGGAAGATTCCTTGGGAAAATGGAAAAGGTTTTACTAACCCAATAAAGGTCGAGGATCTTCCTCATTTTTAGGCTTAGGTTTTCCTAATGCAGGAATGAATATTTGAGATTTCTCAAAGCACACCGATGGGAGACAAGATTTTAAAAGTAATGTGAATACACCACTAGTCCTAGAGGAATATTTTGAGAAGAAAAATTGCACTTCTTCATCACAAGATGAATTTGGTAAGAGAAAACAACAAAGAGGTGAAACTACACCATCGTGTTCTTACTGTAATCATAATAAAAATGAAAATTGTAGAACTTCTTATCCACTCTTTCATTTTAAGAAGTATGGCTTTGATTTTTATAAAATGTGGAATGTTTTTCCCTATAATTTTTATGGATTACATAACCATTATGTTCTTAATTCTTGAAAGAGTAGGAAAATGTTAAATAAGTTGGTGTCATTCATCAAGAACAAGGTGAATGGAAAATACTAATCTCATCATTTAGAGGTGAGAATTGGAAAAATTGATTCCTCATCCCAGAACAAGGTAACAAGGAATCTTTGTGCTCATTGTCAGGTGAATGGGCATCAAGTAGAAATTTGCTAGAAAATTCCATCTTACCATCAAAGTAATGGTAAGAAAAATATGGAATATAGGTCGATTACAAAGGTAAGGGAAGTTCCTAATCCACCATCAATTGACAAGTCAACCATGGATCAGGTAATACCTGAAAATGAAAGTCCTTTAAAATGGGTTGGTCAACAATTTTTCAATTATATATTGCATAGCTCTTGATTGTTGAATAGTATGCAATATTTTATAGTTCAAATTTTTGAGAAAACTGAGGGACATGTTTACCATACTTAGTGAACTTTCTTACATTGAAAATTTTGGAAATACTTGTTTAGCTTTTGAGTTCCTGGTATAATTTGGGTATGGAATAAAACTCATATTTCAGCTTTGGAGATTTGACAGCAATTTGTACAAGTTGATGGGATTTGACAATGTTCAGTTTCATACTTGTTTGTAGAATAACTGTTGTTTGGGAATGCATATATTTTTAGCATATATATATATATATATATATATATATATATATATATATATATATGCATTTAACCCATAATTTGGGTATGTTTGTAATTGTGCTCACAATGTAGAATCTCGTTCTTACCATACTTGAAAATCACATGTCCATGGGGGAAAAAAGTGATTTCTAAATATGGTAACAATGTTAGATTGCATTATGATTACACTAACAAACTGATTACAAATTATGCCTAGTGATCTTTTGCAGTGGATGGTAGTTCACCGTATTGGGTAGTAAGATAGTTTGTTTTTATCCTAGTTGAATTATGTAGATATGTTATTAGTAGATTCACATGATTTAGTTTTGACACTTGTCTATTTTTGGCATATGGTAGTCTAAACATTCTGGATCATGATATTTGTAGTGGTTGAAAATTTCATAGGGACAATGGACACTAGCTATTTTTGGCATGTAGATGTCTATACACTGATCTATTTTGGTGGAATTGTATTTATAGTGATTTTCCTTTTAACAGAGTATCAATTATGCATTTTCCTCTTCACGATAATAGGTGTCTATTTTTAAAATTATCAATTGTTTGTGATGATAGTTATAGTTACTAGGATTTGATAGTTCAGATTTGTTGCAAAGATTGGGAAAATGAAAGAGTATTTAGGAACCTATTACGGTGAACAATTGTCTAATTTTATTGATCAATGTTTTGTGATTAGTTGATCAATAATTTGTAATGATTTAACCCATAATGTTATTTATGGATCATGTATGTGTTTGTGCTTTTCCCTTCTTTAGGTAGTTTTTAGTTATTCGTGACATCTCTATGGATTGTGTGCATTTTTCATCTTCTTGTGGCTTACTCTTTGTTTTTTACGACTTTCACGGATTTTCTCCTATTCTAGTTCTTTGTAAATTTAATTCTATTTGTGACAATATTCTATACTTACCGGATTTTCTCGCTTATCCACGGTTTTGCATTCTTTACCCTTTATACGTGGAATTCTCTTGATATTCATATAAGTGGCTTTACCTTCTTCCCTTCAAATGGATTATTACGGAGCTTTCCTTTAGTATGCGGTTCCTTCCTTGAGATTCTTTACTCCTCATCTCTCTATGTACTTGGTGGTTTACACCTTTTATCTATGGCTTGCACAAAAGATGTCTAAGTCCTCTAGAACTTATAATCGATCGTCACAAAGCATTTGTGAGTTGACAAGTACCAATCAACCTTCATCTACTTCACATACTTACGTTACCAATTGAATCCTTTTGCCATCAATGCAACTTGATATCAACTCATCAATATCGACATCAATGACAACACATATAATAACACATATAACAATGAATAATGTTCAATAGACCTATCGTTATATCCTACACCTCCATTTCACGACCCTCATATATAAGACTATCTTGATTTTCTCCATTTCCTTTCGGTTTTGTTTGGAAAAGTGCAAAATAGTATAGTTTGAGTCAGTGTAAGGTTGTCAAATGCAATATTTTGCGAATGGTGGCTCTTGGCACCAAAATGACTATGCCAACATGTTCGGGTGGCTTGGTAAATGCTTGTGGAGACTTTGTTTCAATGTCGATGGAGCCATTGCTTTTGGGCCACTTCGTCTAGATGTAGTCCCTTAAGATCCCAGAGACAAAAATGTTATAAATTCGACAAGTGATATCTCGGTCTCCGTGTCACATTAAGACCTCTCATTTGATCTTACACCTCCATATCAAGACCTTATATAGAATTTTATGTCATTTTTCACCATATCATTTTGGTTCTCTCGGTGTTCTATTATTTGTAAAAGTGAAAATAGTGTAGTTTGAGTCGGTGTAAGGTCACTGTCAAACACAAGATTTTGAAATCGATGGATCTTAGCACCAAACCGACTATGTAAACATGTCCAAGTGGCGTGGTAAATGCTTGTGGAGGATTATTTTTAATGTTGGATGGATCGGTTGCTTCCAGGCTACTTCGTCCAAACATAGTCCCTTAAGATCCCAGAAAACCAAAAATTCTAGAACTTCAACGGCAGTGATATCTTGGTCTCTCGTGGACACCTAGAGATATCTCGTTTGATCTATAACTACACCTTGATGTTATGACCATCTATAAAATATTATCTCAGTTTACTCCATCTCATTTCAGTTCTCTCGATGTTATATTGTTTGAAAAAGCACAAAATAGTGTAGTTTGATTCAATGTAGGGTTTTCAAATGCAATATTTTAAAAGTGACTACACCAACACATCCGGTGGCCTATTAAATGCTTATGGAGGCTTCTTTTTTATTCAAACAAAGGTTTTGCTTCTAGGCTACTTCATCCGAATGTATTCCCTTAATATCTTGGAGACTTAAAACAACATTTTTCTTTAAAAATATTAAGAAACAACATTGAATCCTTCCTACATCATTAAGGATGATTATATGGTTATTTTCGATAATATGAATGCATTAACAAACCAATGGACCTCTCTCTCTCTCTCTCTCTCTCTCTCCCTCTTACCTAGGGCCTATGGGTACATACCCACATATTCAATATTTCCAATAGGCTCTGTAGGGTCAAGAGATATTAAAAGTACTTCATTTGGTTAACTTACTATTTAGAGGATTTCTTGTTTCTCTTTATGGGTCTTTTATTCTTTAGTCAAATTTTTACTACCTTGATTGAACAAACACCCAAGTAATTTCACTATATTGAAAACCAATAAGTACACGGATTTAGATTTCTATGTGGGGGAGACATACCAAGTCTTGAAAAAGTTGAGGAGACTCTAGGCTTTATGCTCAATTGCTAACTACAAGAAGGACATAACACCATTCATTGCTAAAGAAATGAAGATTGGAAATCAATAACAAATATTCCATTTCAAGTTGGTGTTGTAATGAGTATCCAAATAGGGTGTCATATAGATATGTTTTAATGTATTTTACTTGTTAAGTTTGGTTTGTATTCCTATTATTAAAGGTGACACATAGTTGCATTGTTAGAAACTTGAAAAATTATATCATAAAATGTGAATATCTCGTGTTCGATAATATTATGTGAATAATTATTTGTATGACCTTATAATAATTCCGTATCATTTGCATTGAATAAAGTCACATCAAAGAGATTCCAACAAGGTAAACACACTACCATTTTGTGTTAACGGTTGAATTTATAATATCCATCTTCATCCACCACATGTAAAGAGAAACAAAGACACTTATGACATGAAGCATATATATGTGTGTGTGAAAAAGTGAAACAAAGATGATTATGATTACATATCAAGAATTTCCATTGCTATGCAATCTTCCAAAGAACAATATTTATTATTCACCGCACCAATAGTGAGCTTCATATATGACAAGCCTTCAAGGAGATTGAATGAGGTCAAAACAAAGACATGATTGTGCATGAAGCATATAAAGAGAAACAAACAAATGATTACATGAAACATATTAAGAGAAAAAAAAATGATTACATGAAGCATATATATGAAATTATAAAGACATTTCATATGTGTGACAAAGCGAAACAAATATGATTATGATGTACTATCAAGAATGTTTCCATTGTTATGCAATCTTCCAAAGCACAAGATGATTATATTATGCCATAACAAGAAAAAATATGATTATGATGTCATATCACTTGAATGGACACATTGTTATGTGTAAACTTCATATATTCATCCACCACAAAGAGAAAAAAAGATTATTATGAAGCGTTTGTGTGTGTGTACGCGCGCGCACGTGTGTGTGCAGCATGCATGCGTGTGTGTGAGTGTGTGTGTGGTCTTAAAAGAGTGCAACAAATATTTCAGATCATGGAATTACATCATCATAGTACATGCCATTATATCATCACAAGTACATGTCGTTTAATGAAATCGTGTTGTCACACATCATCATAGTCCATCAAGTCACACGTATATACAAAAATGTCACACATAATCAAAAATGATCATATGTCAAATATCAGTATAGAAAATTATCAACACATGAGATCACAAGAACATCGTAAAAATTATATCATAGTGTGGTCTAAGAACAAAATCACACATATATATATATATATATACACACGGAATATATGCACATGTGTTCGAGTAAGTGCCATGTCTCTAAAAATATAATAATAACGTATCAAACTAAGTGTGCCATGTATATAGGACCACATAGCTGCATAAGACTATATACATGTCTCCATGAAATGTCCAACACAAGATCATATATATCAAGCCATATATATGCATACAAAAAATGTATGTATCACATGTCCAAATGGCATATATATCTATACATCCTATGAAGAATCATGAAACATCCTCCCTCTCTTGGCTTTTCTATTAGAATATTTTCCATGGCCTATGGATGTAGTGGAGGGAGATGGCACTAAGGATTTCATATGTGCGGTCCTAGTGTAAATATTGCCTATAACATATCCTACACATTGATAAACATAAAATTTTAACACCTAAATTTTTAAGAAGTGGATATATTGAAAATACATTCATAATTAAAAAACTTAGAAATTTTAATCCATGTGAAATCTTACCACAATCTCATGATCCTATAAATCTTTTGTTGACTCTCTGCATGGTCAAGGGTAGACTCACTAGGGGAATGTCTAGCGTGGTAGTGCACTCTAAATCATATCAATACAAATAAATAGTTCAAATTAAATATTTCATCTACAATTTGATATTGTATATTTAGTAATAAAACATTCGTAAATTTTTAACAAATTTGAAAAATTGTATGCATCCGAGTGGATTTGTTGATGCTTATGACAATATTAACAAAATCCTCCAAAGTTTGCATAAAGGCAGGAGTATGTGTGACAATCATAAGTTGTCTACAAACAACATATAGATAAACATTAATTGAAAACTATCCAGGAGAATTGTGTAAGGAAATAAGGATCATGCATATATATAAAACTCTAGAACACGTATAGATATGTATCTTAATAATATTCAAACAATCTTAAACATTAACTAGTAAAATCAAGTGAAACTAACCTACATAAAAGTACCATGAGGTGTGCTAATAGCCTTAGTGCCCATATAAAATGATGTCCCATTTGGATCCTTCTTTTAAAAGATAAACATATTAATATGTATGGACACGTGAAACACATACACAAACATTATTATTTATTTAATAAAAATGAGCAATCAAATGAACTTTGAAATGTAAGTAATTGAAACATACATTTGCACACATTGTAACTTGGGCTACAAGGTAGCTAGGATGTCCACATTGGATGTGTCCATGACCAACCCTTGGTGTTTAAAATAAACTAATAATAATTTACACAAGTATGACATAATAAAGTATATATATTAAAATTCCAAATGAAATAAACTTATATTTTTATATATATTATTTATGTGACATTTACCTATGAAAGACTGGGGCCATTTTTAACACTTCTAAAAACATATTCCATCATCAAATATCTAAAAGCAGATCATGTGACCCATAAAAGGATGTCTCATCCCCAATGCGAGACAACACCACATGACCCGTAGTGGTGTGGTGTGATAGAACCTGGAACCTCCACAAACATCTCTAGATTCAATATGGATGCTATGATGAGCTAGAGTGTCATTGAGAGACCTCAATGCATGCATGTAGTGTGTCGATCTCCACAACCTATTTCAATGTAGGAGGGATAACTTAAGGTCTGTGGGGGTTTTGGGTGTGGGGCATCCTAGGTTGACCAACTACAATAGATGTATTTGCTCTAGTCTTGGAAGAGCCACCTCCTCGGCTGTAAAAGAAGATAAGTCTAAATAATTGGAGTCCTCATTAAGCACAAACTCACAATACAATTTCTTTAAAAATATAGATGAACCTTGTTGTTATTGCATGGTGGATAGTAAAAACATACTCCATCGGTCCAAAAAAATATTCTTAATCTGGTCATCGTGATACCAATGGATAGGAGCCATTTACAATTATTCACAAATGGGGCATTGGTTTTGGGGTCTGTAAATAGAGTACAAATGTTGTCTTTTCAAAAAAAAAAAAAAACTCTTTCACGGCCACATGTGATAATTTTTCTACATACCAATTCCTACAATCATCTCTAAATGTATACTATCTATCTATTTGGTTTGTTGTAGATTCAACTTCACCAATGAATGTTTGAAGTGCATTGACTAAATTCATGCAACTTGGATTTGTGGAATGCTTTTGTCTAAAAGTGTGAATAAGGTTTTGAATGGAAATTTTATTTTCTTGGATTTCAAAAATGATAGCACCTTGGGTTCCTAGTGGTTCTATGGGGAGATTAGGAGCCACATGAGGTGAAGGAAATTTTGAGGAGGGTTTTGAGGAGGGTTTTGAGGAAGTGGAGGAACGTTTGGATGAATTGGAGGATTAGTAGCTTGTTAAGCAACTAACAAAACAAAGAAATTTTATACATAAACAAAAGATTGAAAAACCCATGAAAACCACAAAAAAACCTAAAATGCAAGAAAATTGATAAAAAAAGAGGGCTTACCTCTTTTCTTGGCGGCATCATGTAAATTATCACAATCCAGAAGCAAAAATTACAATTTGGAAGGGTAATGCAAAGTGTGAGTGTCAACAATGGAAAAAATGTGTGGTTTGGAGAAAATGGTGGGGAAAAATGAGGGTCGTGGCTATTGTTTTTGGTATCACAGATGTGATCATGGTTTAGAACCGATATCATTGTTTATAAGAAAAATCCATGGTTTGAGAAAATGGTGGGGAAATATTAGGTCACGGCTTTTTTTTGTTATCGAAGGATCTGCGATCATGCTTTAGAACCATGATTGTGGTTTATAAACCGTGATTCCAATTTAGAATCTGCAATCACGGTTTTAGGTTCAGGAACTTCCCGAACATGAAAAAAAAAACCACAATCATGATTCATTAAATTTGGGATTTGATGTCCACTTTTTGGTCCCCTAACTTGCTGCACTTACCCTTATGTAACTTAGTGGCCGTAAGGCTTATGTAACTTAGTGGCCACTAGGGTTATGTAGCTTAGTGGCCTGTAAGGTAGATGTAAATTATTGGTCATAAAGAAGATATAAGTTAGAAGACGCTAGGAAGATGTAAATTAGGATCCACTAGGCTTATTTCATCTAGCATGTGCTTTCACCATGTAAGTTAGTGGTTTTAGGATTATGTAAGTTACCAAACACTAGGCTTGTGTGACATAGAAACCACTAGGATTATGTGGGGGAATCAAATAATAAAAAAATAGAAATACTAAAATATCAAAGTTAGAATCCTAAAATAAATATTTAGAAATTAGACTCCAATAGTGGAGAAATTAGAATCCAATAATAGCGCTACTAGAATCCAAAAATAATAAAATTGGATTCCAATAATAGGAAATTGGAATCCAATTATAGATAAATCAGAATCCAATAATAACAAAATTGGAACTCGAATAAGTCCAATAATGATAATATTGGAATCCAATATACTACTAGTTAATTCAAATAATAGTAATAACGGAATCCACTATATATAAAAATGGAATCCAACATATGAAAAAATAGAGATGGATTTCTTTCAAAACTTGTAATAATCAAGTCTAGATTCAACTGGAATATGTCCAAATTTAGTGAGTGTTATCACATTATACATTAATAGGCAACAACACAACAAAAATTGTCAAACCATCCATCTATATTAAATCAAAATAATTGTTTCAAAATACAATCATTCAAGGACAAGCCATACGGCTCGGTACATCAAAACACAACATAAACCAACAATCATATATCATCATTATCACTATCACTATATACAACCAAAGGAGCTTTAGAACTAGATATTTCTCCACCCAGGTCACGTTGTTAATCACGACTCCTATATCTCTCTAATGGCCTCTATGCCAAATCCAAATCCACTTTCTCGCATTATATATCAAGATACAGAATCAAAAAATAAAAATACATCTTGGGCTAAAGCCCCACCACCTACAACATCTCTCAATTGTTTCATCTTTTCTTTATCCTCCTTTCGCTCACCCAAGTAAAACAATGCAAGTGGTCACCCGCAATCGCCACGGAGCTCAAAACAATGGGCATGCTCACCCGTAATCACATCCACTTGCTCTATTATTCCTCCTCCCGGAAGGACATGAGGAGGTACATTCCACATCAACGTGTGGATGGATGTATCAATGATCAACATCTAATATATGTCACCTACAAGATCACAACCATGTGTTAGTTATGGCACACCATATAAATACTCAATATCACAAACAATAAACATGATATACTCACATTTGGCTCGTGTCACATATACAACATCTTTATCCATAGCAAGAGCCTCTACCCCTCATCCTTGTCTTACCGATGGATCATAAGCCATATATACCATGATAAAGAAAAATAACACCCACTTATGGGTAGCCCATCACTCAAATATATGCCCGGTACAACTTGCATTGTCTATACTATACCTATTGGCTCAATGGAAGCATCTACCTCATCTAGCCCCGGGTGCTCAAGTTATGCTCTATGGGGCCTAGTCTTACATTCGGCCTCCTCGGTGCTCTAATATATCTCAACCACACGTATAGATCTAGAGGTACATCTCGGTCCATGCCAAACGATATTTATACTCGCTCGGCCTGATATAACTTCACTACACTAGAAATGTGATCCTTCAACCACAGAGAAATGAATACATCGAAACTCGCTCCATCCTCAGCCCATCCACCATACTTACTATATTGTCTCCATATAATAGCCCTTGACCACATCCAATCTAGCATATATCTATAGGTCATACTATCGATCATGTTACTTTGACCACCTACCCACTCACAAAAATATATATTTCCTCGCCCACTCTACGCATGGCCCACCCAGTGGTCTAAATATCGAATGTGCTCACATGCCCATACATACAATACTATGGTGGCTCCAAGGCCACCCCTGTTCTCTCGGCATGTGTAAACCTATATAAGTCTCTATATATTTGGGCCAATACACATCTCACCCATGCATACCTCATGCCATGCTCCTCAATGTCTCGACATATATCATGAATTTTATACAAGATGCCCACACCACCACCCTCCACTACCACCAATGATGATATCACCACTACGATAAACATCCACAATCGAGGAACACTTGATCTCAAAATCACATCCAAACTTCTATGGGTCTTTGTATGAACTTGTGTCCCTATACAATACCTCCTAAATTCCCACATTTGTCTTGTAACATCATCTATGGCCATAAACATGTACTCTCTCCCCACTATTTCCAATCAAAATATACAATATACATCCTCAAATGTAACTATTATGTCACTAGTGGGCAGCCAAGATGTGCATGTATTTACACACCATCTATCGCATAGTGCTATGATAATAGGCATATTATGGGGCACATCTCCCAATATTTCTTTGTGTCATAACTCAACACAGTCTAGAACATCTCATTGCTCATCGACAAACCTAACATGAATAAGGTACTTAAATGATACCCACCACGAAATTTCACAAGTGGATATCTCACTACTAACCCAATTATCAACAACATATCGACATCCACACCTCATAAAGGTCCAAAACAATCACAAACACCAACTACATTCATCAAAAAAGTTAAACTTCGTAATACACCTTTGGACATCAAATATCCTAGACTATAGAGCTAAAAGTAGGCCTATGGTGCCTAAGGTTAGGACTCTAGCACTTGGAACTAGCTACACCCTAGCCACTACCCTTTAGGTGTGAAATACACAAAAATTTAAAAGTGCAAAATTTACTTTAAAAAAAAACCAAATTTTCATCAAAATTTTCAAAACATTTTTATACATACCAACTCATCGGTCATATGTGTTGTCATGGTCAACACCACTAGCTTGAATCAAGATATCCTCGCTACACTAATATTCGGCATCATCACAAGTACAAAGATAAATTTCCAACTTAATCTGGATTCAAATGAAATTACTATTCACTTTTTACCCCTAGTATATATAGTAACTTTCAATTATTCCTACACTATAGTTACTATCTGCAATCACTTTCATAATAATACATGACACATGATTCTGATCATTTCTTGAGCTTTGTTACTTTATTTTCATCCCGATTAACAAAATTCACTTCAAAATTCCTCCTATTATCACATTAAGTACATTTCACAACATTTTATTCTAATCTCACACATTTTCACTAACTTTTACACAATCTTACAACAATCTTCTACATATCATTCGAACACTTTTTCATCTATTACATCTATCCTTTGGCTCATTTCTTGTTGCTAAGTCCCTTCACTCTTTTGCCGAAAAGGGGTCCTACAATTGGGATCACTTTACGATCCCTCTCCGATTTTACGCAATTAATCAAAAATATTGACCATGAGAATTCTTACTATGAGTTCATTCAAAAAAACAAATAATTCAATCTATTCACCATTCAAATACATGTTCATTCCCCTAATGACATAACGGGGGTAAGAAAATATAATTTGATGCATACATTCTAGTACTCATGGAAAATTCATTCCCCCTAATGACCTAATCTAGGGGAAACAAACGCAAAATTCTCCAAATCACATCAAATATATTCCCCCTACTGACGTAATCCATGGGAAAAGTGAAAAATATCTCTCTATTCTACTTCAGTCAAATCAATCAATCAACAAATTTTCTATCACACATTCCATCATTCCTCCCAGATGACCTAACATGGGAGTTACATCATTCTACAAACCACGATCTCTCCCAGATGACCTAACTTGGGAGCTTCAACTCTATCTCTCTCAGATGACCTAACTTGGGAGTTATATCTCTATCATTTCCAGATGACCTAACATGGAAGCCATCTATCATTTGTGATACCCTTGGAGTGGGGGAAATGAGACATCATTTCCTTTCCTATACTACTCTTATATGGGTTATTCAACTTGGATGGAAATTGAGAAAAAGTTGGTCTTTATACTATCTACGATGGTTAGAACTTCCGAGGATGTAGTTAAAGTCTTAGAAAAACATTGGATGTTTCTCCCTATACTCTTCTTCTAGCGCTAGGATTCCCAAATCCTTCAATTATTTGCACAACATAAAAAATCGGGATGAGAACTCGATCACTCGCTTGCCCCTTCAAATCGAGTTGGTTCGCAACACAATTGAAATCTTCACATTATCTCAATCAAAACCATCATATTATCTCCATAAAGCTTCTTATTACGGTTTTCTTTCTCAATTCACGCCACATGGATCGACAAGTTGATCCATTGTTTTCCATGCTACAAGCTTATTCTCCGTGTATTTCTATAACAAGGATTCTTGATTTCTCACATGTATGTATATTCCTTATTTCATTCAAATAGCATAAAAGGGGGTAAAATGTAGGAAAAAAATCATGCACTTACTACTATATTTCTATGTCGAGAAAATATGATGTTTTTATGTATGGATCTTGAGTGAAAAGAGTATTCACTAGTAACAAATTCCCTTGTTCTTCTCCTTTTATTTTTATTTTCTTCTTTTATTGCTCTTTTATACTTGTCACCACTTCTACTTTATGTCACTCCCACACTAGTTTCTAGTGAGGTCATAGGGATTCTTGTCTCTTAGTATTTTAACATTTGTCATTGTTTCCTTTGGAATAATAGTACCCCATGGTGAAGTCCAGCATCAACTACTTTTTTCCAAATCTTGGGCACTCCCGAACCTCTTATTTATTATCTTTATATTAACATTTGCAATCCATATTTTCCATTATCCTTTCCCCTATCTTGAGGTACCTAGTCTACATGTCGTGTTAGTAGTGTCGAAATTAAAAAATAGATCCCTATTGTTTCACCTGATTCTAGATCATTTCTTTGAAGTATTGACGAAACAAATAGGGTAACGGGCGTAGGAAGAATACCTGTTCAAATGTTGGTTGATGAGTTGTTGCATGTGTATGACTTCCAAATCCACACTGATTGTGTAGCTTCCTTTTGGCTAGGAGGAACTACCTGTAATACAAAGCAAGACCACCAGAAAAAGTTAAACAATATATGTAGTGAACTGCCTAGCGTATGCTAGATCCGGGAAGTGTGATACTTCCTAGATGGTTGTCAATCCACTATTTTAAACAATTTAATGCAGTAAATAAAGTAAATCCTATTGTAATTCAAAATGATTTAGGTATCTCACTTAAAACACAATAAGAAATAGATCTAATCTAACAGGCTAGGTTAGAATAGGATCCGAAGGTCAAGTAATTGGTTCTGGGTCTCTGCAGGTTTGATAGAGGTCTCAGGTAGATCATAGGTGAATGAGGGTGAGAGGGAATTAGGTGGATAGGTCACTATTATGCGGGTTGTATGGGTAAATACGAAACCAATGTTAGTTAAGGGTGACCAGCAAAGTGGTTGGGTATAACCAGCGATTCTTTGTGGATTTACGGGAATGCCACAGAACAAGATTTAGGTCTCCTTTGTGATTGCACAATGGAATTTGGTTGGTTGGGATGAGGTATTGGGTGATTTAGGTAGGATTTGGTAGGGTTTTAATGGGTATATGGAGGGGTGAGTGTTGGGGGAGGTCAATGGGTGGCTAGGTAAACAATATGTGATAATATAATGATGAAATGGAATAAACCAGAGAAGTATAACGTCTACTTACTTGGATTCTAGTCCTAGATGCCTATGAGTGAGGGATGGAGGTGCTGATGAGAGGTTTTGAAGGTTGTAGGTGATCACCAACTAAAGGAAAGCTTCTACATGGGCTGCATGTACATTCCTCTTTGCTTGGTTAGATCAGATCATTGTTGGGGAGGCTGTGTAGGAAAAGATACTTGATCTCCTTCCTTGCATGCGTGTTCTCGCTAGAACGTGCTAATGTTTGCCAACTTTTCCAATCTTCTCTAACCTTTCGTGAACCTTGAGAATAAGGTTTTTTTGGGGTAAAAAGGGTAACCGACAATAGTTCGGCTTCCGATGACGGTTAGGGGTAACTGACATCGGTCAAGGTGGGATTTCCTAGGTTTACTAAACTAGGGAGATCCTCTTGATTTCCTCATATCTCATGTCATTAACCCACATGGATTAGACTAGGAGCTTCTTGTAAGCACATGAGAATGTGGTTAGAGAGAATGTAGGCATTGATTTTTAGGGTTTAGGTAAGTCTTAGTTAGTTATGGCAACTTACTAAGAATAGGTTTTAGGGTGAGTTGGCTTGGTGAGGTGTATGTGTGGATATTATTTAAATTAAGATATTAAAATAATAAATATGGTGAGGATAATGAATTAATTAAATGAAATTAATTAAATTAATATTATTGGGGTGAAGGGGCCATGGCTAGGTGAATGTGATGAAGGGTGCTTATTTGTCGAGTGACCAAAGGGGAGTGTGACCTAATTTTAGTTTTTACATTTTGCCCCTTTTTATGTGTAGCTTTTATTGGTAAGCAACGCTAACAAAAATAAGATGTGACCCTTGTCCCTCTCGTTGCCCCATGTTTAGATGAAGGTGATCCCCTCAAACCAGAACTAACGAGGCAAAAGGAAGAATCGGTGAGTGGTTTCATAAATGGTAAATGTGAGAAAGGGGAATGTGGGGAACATGGGAAAATGTTTGAAGGTCTACTTGGGTAATCTAGGTAATTGGTTAGGGTCAAAGGTAGTAATAATCAAACACATGCACACGTATAAAGTACAAAGATGACACTACTAGGTTGAAAAGTAGGAAAAATCTACATCGTGTCTGAGGTCAATATGTTTATCCAAACAAGGTTGCAAGTGATTCCGGTATCCAAGGTATAGGATATGGCCAGAAACACAATGTAGGTTAGGCATAGGAACGTTGAGGTATGTCCAAAGACACCAAAGGTAGGGTTAAGATAAATGGTCATGGCAATAGGCTAGGTAAGGTCATTAGGTCAACAACACAGGTAATAGTGCCACAAGGTATAGCAAACACATGAGGTCAAAGGTCACTAGTGATGGTCCAGGTCCAAATATCTAGGTCACTACATGGGTAAGGCCAAGGTAGGGGTAGAATAATAAGTCCCCAAAGGAGGACAAAGGTAAATGGGTAGGGTAAAGGTGGGGTGGGGTAAATGATCAGGGTGAAGGTTGGGTGGGGCAAAAAGGGAGGTAGGGGTAGGGTAAAGGTTAAAATGTAGGGAAATGTGTAGTTGATGGTGACCAATGCCGGTCATGGATAACCGATGTCGGGTGAGAGGGAAACTCGACAACAATTAGGTAGGGGCACACGACCGATGCTAGTCAAGGGTAACCGACATTGGTTAGGATGAAGATAGTGAATATGTCTAAGTGATTTTATATCTTTCAAGCATATACCAGCCTGCATACCAAAGATATTTTGGATTGATTCATTATTTTATTGTATATATGAGACCTGCCTGCGTGCTGGGACGATGTCATTTTGTATAGTATATCAGCCACTTTGTATGCAGATGATTTTGAGATGATGGACATGATGAGATAGCCATGCATATGTGAGATACACATTTATTTATTTATATGATGAGATACAGGTATTTTTATTTCTTGATGTGTTGGTGAGATACATGGTATTTGTTTTGATTTGTTGATGTGGTGATGAGATACATGGTATTTTTTTATTTGTTGATGTGTTGATGAGATACATGGTATTTGTTTTGATTTGTTGATGTGTTGATGAGATACATGGTATTTGTTGTGTTGATATGGATGGAAATTAGGTGAGTTAGGCATGATGGAGTCAGGTTGGTATAGGCATGGATCGAATCGAGGTTGGTGTAGGCAAGATTGAGACAAAGTTATGGGCATGGATCAAGTCAGGTTATAGGCATGGATCGAGTCAGGTTATAGGCATGGATCGAGTCAGGTTATAGGCATGGTTGAGTCAAAAGTAGGTGAAGTGGTGATTCATTATTTTATGCAATGAATGATAATATGGGTCATATGTGAGATGTGTTATAATCTATGCATAGTGATGATAGAGAAATGGGAGGCGTAATAAATATATGTTGTGATAATGTTTAAAATATGAAAAAACTTGTTATGTATGTGGTTGAATTTCCAATTTCCTGTATAAAAGGGAAACTAATTTAGGTGTAATGTAATGTGAGGCACATGGAAGATGAATTGTTTAGGGTAGAGGTTGGCCAAGCTAATCTCCAGGGCCCCACGCCCTCTGAGTGCTACCTACATAGTCCCGACGAACGAAAAAGGGACCTCACGATGATGTAGTTCTCCCATAAGCAAGGGGGTGAGTTGGTAGGTTTTTAGGAATGTTGTGGGTTTAGGTTTGTTAGGTGTGGGTAGATTATAGGTAAAATGATGTAGGTGAGGGATGATTGTGATGCAAAATAAGAAGACTACCCCAAAAGTAAGCATCGAGGACCAAGTCCTGTATAAGGTAGTCAAAACGTAAACAAAGATGGTTAAAAGATAAGAGGGGGAAATAAAGCCACCTGATTGGGTAGGATCATACCAAGTAGATCATAGCTTAGTCGACAGGTGATGAATGTAAGACCCTAAAGACATTACATGATGGACTGCCCTACGTTAAAAGTAGTCACAAGATCACCAAATGTCTAAGTTCCTAGAAGTCCCTTGAAATTTGTAAGAAATGAGAATGGGCATGGTTTGTAGGGTGAAAAGTGTGTAATTTTTATATATGGCATAGGTAGCATGTTTTAGGAAAGAGAACCTAGATCACAATGGGAAAGTCCATGACAAAAAGGTTGAGTGTTTTAACTTATAGTTGAGATAGATTGATCGATGTGGGAAGTCTATATGGGATGAAGAAAATTTAACTCCTTGAGGTCTTCGTGAAGTTGATTGATGCGGGAAGCTTGGTTAGTTTTTTTAGCTTTGCATAGTTTTCTTTGAGGGAGCAATCTATTTATAGTACCAATTGTTGAGAGGAAGATGTCATTTTAAGGGAGTCATATTTTTATTAGAAGTTTGACTCAAGGAGTTTGGTCCCATGTGAGATCTTTGAAGTCATGGACAAGACCAAGGTGGAGAATAAGACTCTTGTTCAAAAGGCAAGGTGAAATGACCATGGGATCTCTTCTAAAGGTCGATTTTGAAAATTATCCATGAGAATCATGCTATGTGTAGTGTCGTGGCACACATATTCAAAAGAAGATAACAAGTAACGGGTACTCACATGATTCTTATTTAATCATTGGTGAGGTGTATGAAGTGAATAGCGCTCAAGATACGAGCATGGAAAGAGACAAAAGGTGAGGGAGGACTACAAGTCAACAATAAAATGGTGAAGATGTAAGGCATTTAGGGACTCATGTTCAAGTCAGTTTACTCATTTAATTTATTCTACTTTGTTTATGTGTTGATTTTCTTTCAAGACAAGGTCACCGACTTGGAAGGCTCATTCATGGAAACATTTTTCATAAGCACGTTTGATACATTTTTGGTAAATTGAAGGTGATCTAGACCATTAAGATGACATTCATCTAATAACTCTAGCTGTGCTAAATGGTTCTAACGAAAGTCGTCATCATTGAGCATGTCATGGAGAGAAATGCAGTGAGGGGATTTGTACTTCAAGAGGCAGGACTACCTCGAACCGTAGACCAAAGAAAAAGGTGTGGCTGTAGTGGAAAGTGTGAATACTAGTGCGGTATGCCCATAGGGAAAAAGGAATATGTGTATGCCAATCCTTCCCAAAGATTGTCAACCACTTTCATAAGAATTTTTTTAAGGTTTTGTAGTGGATTTAGCTTGGCCGTTGGTTTGTGGGTAATAAGGTGATGAGAAACTAAGTTGAATGCTAAAGAAATTGCAAAAGTTTTTGTAATGTTTTGTTTTTGAATTATTTTCCATTGTCAGTGATGAGGCGATGAGGAACACCAAAGCGACAAATGATGTGGTGGTTAATGAACTCACATATTTTCTCATCTTTCGTGGAGATGAGTGGTATGGCTTCCACCCATTTTGTATAGTATTCAATAGCGGTAATGATCCATTGATGGCGCTAGGAAGAATGGGAGTTGATCTCTTTGACAAGATCTAAACCCCATTGAGAGAAGGGCCAAAGGTCACGGGTGACCTGTAAGGCATGACTGGGTGTATGATGAAGATTGGAATGTTGTTGGCATTTTACACAACGTTTGACATAGTCGCAACAATCATGGTTAAGGGTCAGCCAATAATAGCCTAGGAAAAGAATATGCTTAGCAATAACAAGGCCACTGAAGTGACCTCCACATATGCCATCATGAACTTCCTTAATGGTATAAGGAATTTTAGAACTTGTGAGGCATCGTAAGAGAATACCGTTAAAGCCACGCTTATAGAGGAGGCCCCAAGAATGACGTAACGAGAGACCTTTTTAAGGAAGGTGTGTTGTCCGTTATGAGTGAGATCAGGAGGTAAGATGGAGAGAGAAAGGTATTCAGAGTATTGTTTATACTAAAGGTCGCATGGGTTAGGGATAGTGGTTCGATAAAGTAAACATCGTGAGGTAAATAAGAAGGTGATTGGAGTCATTGTATGGTGACAAAGATTGTAGAATTGGTGGGTGAAGTGGGTATTTGGGAAGCTAAGCAGGCCATGGTATCTGTAAACTTGTTGGTTGAACGTGGGATGGTCAAGGGTGTGACGATCAAAGGTGGTCAAAAGTATGTCTACATGATGTTTATAATTTTTAAGTATCTCGTTAAAACATTAGTACATACCATTGATTTGGTTTACAACCAATTGAGAATCACCAAAGATGTTGATTGATTTGACATCTAGGGCATAGGCAGCTCGGAGACCTAGTACGAGCACTTCATATTTGGAAATATTGTTGGTACATTCAAAATCTAATTTGAAATAAAAAGGCATGGATTCACCCTCAAGAGGAATGAGGATAATACCAGCCCCACCCCCACGTTGACACTTGGATCCGTTGAAGAAGAGTGTCATTTGGTAAGGGGTTCATCGAGGGAAAGGGTAAAGAATCGACTCATCTTAAAAGTCAAAATTAGAGGGTTGATCCCCGAAATAGGTGTGTCAACCAATTGGTCAGTGATAGCTTGGCCCTTGATGGAATTTTAATGAATGAATTTGAGGTCAAGATCAGCTAAAAGCATAAGCCATCATGTGGCATGTTGATTTTGATAAGGTTTGGTGTACATGAAGTGTAAGGGGTCGGTGTTGGTCACAACATAGGTTTTGTGGTTAAGTAGGTAATGATGGAGTTTGGTGGTAATGAAAACTAAGGCTAAGAAAAGTTTTTCGAGATGGGTGTATCAAGTTTCATAGTCCAAAAGAGTACGGATTATGTAATAAACCACCTGCTCCCTATGTTATTCATCGCGATGAGCGAGCATGGCTCCCAAGGAGTGATCAATAGTGGATATGTATAGGTAAAAAGGTTGATCATCTTTAGGTGGGATGAGTGTGGGTGGTTGGAGAAGGTATTATTTAAGGCCTCAAAAGCTTTATGACATTCATCATCCCATTTAAAGGAGACTTACTTCTTGAGAAGATGATGAAATGGTTGAGCGAGAATGGCCTTGACTTTAGCAGGTGGTTAACCTCTATACCATGGAGGAGATGATAAATCCTAGGAGCTTTCCTAAGAGAAATGTGAAGATGCACTTCTTTGGTTGAAAGGAAGACGTAATATTTAATGAGATGGTCAAATATGGTTTTGAGGATAGTTAGGTGCTCGTGAGTGGCGTTTATATTTGGCCAAGATATCATCCACGTAATCTTCCAATATGCGATGCATGATGTCATGGAAGATGTAAGTCATAGCCATTGATATGTGGCACCAACATTTTAAGGCCGAAAGGCATGAATCGATAGAAAAAGGTCACCCGAAGGGGTGATGAACGATGTTTTTGTTGATCCTCTAGGGTAAATAGGATTTTGTTATAACCGAGAAGCCATCCATGAGTGATAGTATCTCATGGCCAATGGTAAGGTCAACTAACCGTTTGGTCAATACCAAGTAAAGGAAAGTCATCTTTTGGACATGCTAGGTTGAGGTCAAGAAGTCCATGTAAATACGGAGTCCACCTATCACCTTAGTGACAGGGAAAATGTTAGAAATACAACGAGGATAATCAATGGGTAAGATGAAGGAAATGGAAAGAAGGTGTTGAAGTTCGTCTTTGACAAGAAGGGCAATACGAGGGTGCATTTTTCTCAGCTTTTGTTTAATGGTTTAGCATTGGGAATGGTTATTCTGATATTGTGGACCACTATGGTGGGGTCAATACTAGGCATGTCTGCGTAAGACCAAGTGAAAGCATGGTTATGATCTCAAAGAAAAGAAGTGATGGATTCCTGTTCAAAGAAAGTATTTAAAGATTGTCCGATCTTTAGGATGTGCGGGTCATCTTGAGTATGAATGTTGATCTCGATAGTCGATTCATTCAACATGGTTTGTGTCTCATAAGGTAATGACCAATGAATATATGAGTCTTACACCAAGGTAGCTGAGTATAGATTCATCATCCTAACATTGAATGATGCATTAATTGAAGATGTATCGTCATCGATCATTTAGAGACAAGAGAAGAAGGGAAGAGTGGAAGGGGCCTCACCCTTGCTTTGATAAGTTAGAGGCCCCAAGGAAATGGTATTTATGAAAAAAAAAGTTAGGAGGGATAGATTCGGATCCATCAACTCGATGCGATGAAGGTGGTGATGAAGGTGGAGTGGGTGAAGAAGGTGGAGAAGGTTAGTGTCCTTAATGAGTTCAATCTTTGACTTCTTTGGTAGGTGGTTCGGAAAGCCGATACCACTATGATCATTATATTTGCGGGTGGTACATGGAATAATGGTATGGCGGCCTTGCTCATAAAATCAAAACCAAAACCCTTCCACGAACATTGGTGTAGGAAGGTATGGGTTAAATGGCGATTGGTAAGTGATTGGAAGTCAAATGGAAAAGGGGCAAATTTGTGATGGTGGTTCAAGTGTGTAATTTGTGGTAGTATAAAGTCCCCATAGGTGAGACTAGTACGAAGGTGAGGGAGACCATACGGGAGATGTTCTCCATATAGTGATGATAATGAGGGTGTTGGTGAATAATTCCATACTCTTATGGAGTAAAAATGTGTTGACACTATATAGGTAGTACTCTCCCGAGTGAGGTGTTAGAAAACACCTTCCAAGGGATCAGTGGTTGGTATGTAGGTAGCTAGAATGGATGATGTGTCGGAGGTCGATGCGGAGGTGGAGTTAACGGATTGGAAAGTTGATGGGTCAACCATGGAGGTTATGGCAGCGGTAGGAATGGAGGAGGTATGTGTGGTAGTAGAAGCAATGGCTACACTGGTAAGTGGAAGTGTAGGTGAAGAAGTAATGGTTGTGGAGGTAGTGGCTTAATAGGTATGAGCACATTGTTGGGTTGGTAAAGCATGTTGCATGTTTTAAAAGGTGATGGGTCAGTTGGAATGGTATAGGTGTGTCCTTCGTGTTCAAACTTTACACAATGATGCAAAGTGGAAGGAACGCAACCCATGACACAAATCCAGGGTCTGCAAGCAATAGGTTATATTGGAATTCCCCTTCCAAAACAAAACAATTCTAGAATAGTGTGGGGGCCCACATGAATGTGGAGGATGATGGTGCCTAGTATAGAGGTGATAGTGTCATTGAATGAATGTAACATGACCAAATGTTTATGCATGTAATTTTCAGGTATATGCATTTGAGTAAATGCATGGGATGAAAGGATGTTAATGCTAGTGCCCCATCAATCATCACATGGCATACCCATATGTCATCAATATGGATACGGAAATGAAGAGGGTTGGGTCTAGGTCATTCATTTTGGTGTGGCACGATCCTTCCTCTAGAAGCTAAGGGAGGCCACTTGGTGAATAGGGTGGGGTGAAGATGAAGGTGGTAATTTTGTGAGAGAGGCTACATGATGGGGTGTGATAATGGAGCCACGGGTGTAGGGTCATTGGGTAAAACCTCAATAGATGAAGAACCTCCATGAGAGCTTGATGATGGGATTTCGAGGTTTGGATGAGGTCATATAGGGACATTTTGAGTGGATACTAAGTAATTATTTGAGCATGGTGCGATGTGTGATCCATTAGAAATAGGGTACATAGGGCCACAAATAGTGATTTTAGGTATGGGTGTAGATGGTATGTTGGGTATAGGAATTGGTTGGTGGGTTAGTTGCCCTTTCTTTACCCTTATCCTTACGAGAGCATGCGTAGTGATGACATGTATCATAATGATATGTGGGGAGTTGGCAAATAGATAAGGTGTAAGGTGAGTGGTATAATGACATGATGGGAAAAAACATATCGAAGGAGAAAAACCTGTGAGAGGTGAGTTGGGCATAATGACATTTGGGTGGTGGCGTGGCAAGTTATCTAATGCAAACTATGTTAATTTCAAATGTTGGGGGTGGCTCTAGGAGCTGTGAGGGTGGAGTTTGTGGTTGTTGAGTGGGAAGTGTGGGAATGGGTGTTGGTGAAGTAGGATCCTCATCGAGAAGGTCATCATTGTCAAAGTTGGCTTCCAGAGGACACAACTAGATAAGGAAAGTTTTTAAGGCCTTGCATTTCTCCACATCGTGCCCTGACACATGATGGTATGTGCAAATTTTAGTATCATCAAACCCTTTTGGCTTCGGTTTGAGGTGGTCATAAGGCCTAAGTGGTGGGTAATGTGATGACATAGTCTCAAGGAGGTGGTTAAAATTTTGGCATAGGACCTCGTTAGTGGATCACAATGGGAAGTGAATGGGTTTGGGTGTAGGTATGGTAGATTGTCGAGGAATGATCTCTGGAAGAGGAGGATCGGGTTGAGCTATGGGTTTGGGTGCCAACATGGTTTTGGGTGTCGGTCATGCTTGTTTAGGTAGGGGTATAGTAGATGGATGGGTAGGAGGGTGTGTGATTATTTTGATTACCTTATTGTGGGGTAGTGGAATTTTTTTTTTAGGTCACACCTTCTTAGGTAAATGTTATATGGGTGTATGAGGTCTAAAAGGAAAAGAAGATGGGGGAAGAAGATGAGTTACCCATGAGGATAACGGAGGTGCATTGAAGGTAGATGACGTGGGTCGTGCTTGGGGTGTGAGAGACAACGACTGAAGTGTAGTGGGTAGTGAAGCAATAACTGAGGGTATTAGAGGTATGGGTGGTAAAGATGTTGCAAGTGCCGTGTAAGTCATGTTGGGCATCTGGGGAGATTAGAGGTTTGTGAGGAAGGAATGGGTTGTTTTGTTTTTGGTTTATTGGTGGGTAGAGGTTTCTTTACCATGTGGGGAAGATGAGATCCTAAGACAGACGGGACAAGTGTAAGTGTGATTGTGAATAGCCGAGGTATGAGCTATATGGGTGTGGTGCTTCATTTAGGTGTCGAGTAGGTGTGGTGTTGTATTTGGAGGATGTAAATAAATCCATTTTGATAGGTGGATGAGTAAGGATGGTAGTTGGGGTGACCCCTAAAGTGGTAATAGATTTAGTAGAGGATGATGTCATAGGTGTGGGTTTGGGTTTAGATATAGATTGGGCTATGGGTAAGGATGTGGTTTGAGCTATGACATGTGTCATGGAAGGAGTTTTGATAGAGGTGGTTATGTTTGGTTTGATTGGTTGAAATATTTTTGGGTAGATAGTGGAGGTATCAGCAAGTGACCTCTGCATCTACGTTGAGATAGGAAGCAAAAGGCATCCCCATAGTAAGGCTCTATCCACATAATCTAAGTGATCAGCCAAACACGTGAGAACGTAATGTTTTAGGTGGAGTTGATGAGGACCTAATGGAAATTCCTATAAAATGTGTCTTAGAGATAGGAAATTGGCTAGCTTCAGCTTCCGTGGGTAGGAGAGCCGAAAGTAGGTCTACAAGATTTTGGGTAGCTGATGGAGAATGCTCACTAAGAGGAAAAGGTATCTCAACTGGGTCTATGATAGGTAGAGGAGATGATGGGAGCTCCTTTGTGGGTGGAGGAGGTAATGGGTGCTCCTCTATGGGTGGAGGAGGTATTGTGGGTAAAGGTTCTCTAAATGGAGAAGCCAGAGGTGAGATGGTCTCGATGTTAGCGAGGGACTCCTCTGTAGGTGATGAAGGAGAGAAAATATGTTCCTCTATGGGTGAAGGAATAGAGGAGGTTGGTTATGATGCAAAAGGAGGATTTTAGGCTAGGATTTCCTCTATGGAAGGAATTTGAGGTAATTGGGAGGCAACAGGTATGTCATTAAAGATAGCATGGACCTCGTGGGTATGGGTATCATCAGTTGAGGTGTCACCGGTTTGATCAGATGAAGGGGCATGGTTGGGAAATGGTTTCTTGAAGATGTGTAGGTTTTGGTTGGCAGTGTGCATTAGGATTATCCATAGTTAACTTGCCTTTCTCAAGTATTTCTTGAAAATATTTTTGAAAGTGATGCATTTCCATCACTATGACCCTTTACTCGATGATAGTTATAAAAGTCATGTTTTTATACCATGCGGGCATGGGGCGAGCAAGGTCAAAACTAGTGTGTGGTTTTATGGGTGGAAGGGAAATGTCCCTAGATTTTATAAGGTTTTCTAAGACAAAAGAGTAAGGTTCCCAAATTGGGGTGTATTTCTGTTGCTCTTCGTCGAATTGAAAAGTTTGGACAAGTGAGAGATTAGATGAGGGGGTAGCATGATTTGACGGATGAGCTAGGCTAGCCTTGAGTACCACTGCGTTAGCGGTGCCCTTAGATTTTGAATAATTAGTTTGTGGTTTGGAAGAAGAAGAGGTATCATTTGACTTGAATGCCGAATTCTTATTGCGTAATTAGATTTTCTTCTCTTGATGGCCCGAATCTCTTTAACTTTCGTGCCATAATGAATGCTTCATCAAATGTTTGGAAGGTTTGGACCTACAAGGTTAGTGAGATATGTATAGCACAAGTCTATGTGAAGAGCTCAATGAGTTCTGTTTGTGGCAATTGGAAGGTGAGTTGGTTGATCAAGCTATGCCAATAAGCGACAAAATATGTGATAGATTCATCCTCATATTGACGCGTGGAGTTTAGGTCAGTCATGGTAACCTTCTTGACGATATTGATAGAGAAATGATCCAAGAAGGCTTGGGCTACCTGATTGAATGAGAATATGGAGTGTCTAGGTAACCCACTATACCAATCTAATATAGGTATTTTCAGAGACATGGGAAAGGTTCTCAAGAGCAAGGCATCATCATGAGTGATCAGATAACACCCATGTTTGAACGACCGCAAATCTCGCTGCAGATCTTCTTTGTTATTGAAACGATTGAATTTAGGCATTTCCCAATGCACGAGGTATGGGTGGATAGGAATGGATGGGTGGATGAGCTCATTGTAAATAACATCATAGGTGAGAGTTTGTAGGAGCTAGAAACCTATGCCTCTAATGTCTGCATCTTGTCAAACATCAATTTGATTAGGTCGTTGGTAGGTTACGATGATTGGGTGCCTCCTGTAGCATGAGAGGGTTAGTTTTGGGCATATAATGGGGGTGGCACTCCAGTGTATGGTGCTGCCATGTAGGTTGATTGGGAAGAAGATAGTGAAATAGGGGGTACGTACCTTGAGTGAATAATGGATGAAACGAGAGGTGCTGATAGTATGTATATGGAGGTGGAAGGGTTGTGGTAACCCTAGTGGTAATGGGGGCTAATGATTGTGGAATGGAAAGGACCACATTCTGAAAAGGGGTAGGGGTCACCAACACGGGAGGTGGTAGTGTAGCTATGGGTATGTGTGAGACATTAGGGTGGATGAGGTTGTATTTTGGGTAGTTGTCAAGGGTATGGTGGATGTGGCAGGGGTAATGAAGGTGGTAGACGTAACATTCATAGTGGGTATAGGACCTAGCTATGAAACAATTGGGGGTAAGGTAGATGCGGGCAACACAGAGCTAGATGGGGCTGATGCAGGAGTGGGAGCGAGAGTCGGGGGATAGATACGAGCATGCCATATATCAACTGACCTGAGGCATCTCGAGTGGATGAGTGAGAAAGGTAAAACTTCAAGGAGCGGGGTTTTGGCAAGGAGTCAGTACAAACTCCTCAACTCTAGTAGTGATAGTGATAGGTTGATGGGATGGGTCATTGTATTCTTCCAATCATTTAACTGACATAATCTTTGTCAGTGTCATTCTAAACCAGGGTTGTGTCCTAGGCAGTATGCAATGGAGTCTAGGAGAACCAATTATACGTTGGGTCTATTGGGGGTTGTTTAGTTTAGTGACTATTCTACAGAAATGCAATTCAAATCTATGGAAATGAAATATAGTTCTACAGAATTCAACTATTTGTGATGAAAGGAAATTTAACAACTAATCTTCTGTTGTAAAATGAAATATGCACACACTATTCTTAACAAATGAAATCACAACTGTATAAATGGAACTTAGCAGAAAGCAAGACTATTCGTTAACTAGATTTACATAACAAAAGCATCTATTCTAAGTGAAAGTAGTAATGGAGAAAGTAGATACAATTAATCAAAGCATGCATGTAAGATTTATCAAATGACAATTGTAGTAAATCTAATCAAAGAACTATATGCATGAACTCAAAATAACCTCTTATCTCCTCGGTCGAGTGGGCCCTTGCTCTTCCTTGGGATAGAGGGATTAACAACTTCTGATTCTCAAAATGCCATGGCTTTCATTAACTCAAAATAAGTTCATAACATAGATAGTAAAAATAATCAATAACTGTATGCAGATAATCTCCTTCAGTATATCAAAAAGTGGTACTACCAAGTTCTGAAGATGAAGTCTTCATATAGATACTGTTGGTTACAAGATCCACCATATCAGGTGGCATTAAACACTATCCATCAAATACCAATTAAAACACATAAATTCTATGGGCCGTTAGGATCAAGCCCAGGCTAATAGGTCAACTTGATGGAAACAGTCTTCAGCCACATGCTTCGAACTCGGGCTCCTTAACCACCAACAACTTCCATCATTTCCTGCACACATCATCATGTTTGATCTCACAAAGATAGTTAGTAGGAGGTTCATGTGATAATCGGTTTTCATAAACTATAGCAAGGAAAATGCATCAAACCTACTAAGATATAACTACACAAAACATCCCCATATACTAATAAGTCATATCAAAAAGAGTATTTTCGGCCTAAAGAAATGATATTAATGAGCCAAACAATGCACTCATCATTTTCCCCTGACTTTACCTATTGCATGTCCCAATGCAACTCATCTTCATCCTACCCACCTACCAAGTTGTTTAGCCATGTCATACTCCTCGAATTGATCAGCGTATTGCTTTGTGGTGTTCTTGCAAGCCCTGAGTATTGGAGGTAATTTCCACCCATGTTGTGAAACTATCATGGGACTATGTTGCATTGTTTTGCTAGGTAGTGAGAGGGCTCAAGAGGAGTGGTGGCCGTACTTGGAGGCCTGCCCATTCATCATTGTACTGTTGGCTGGTTTTCTCTGTAGTTTTTTGATAATGGTGATGAGGGCATCACCCCTATGCATGCTCCAACTCAAGTTTGGGGAGAGAGAACCTCCTACGTTTCAAAGGTAGACTTAAAGTATCCCACCTCCTATCACAAGCTTGCCAAGCAACTCCAAAATTCTCCTGACTGTAATTTTCAAAATCAATGACACACTGAAGCAAAATCTGAGAAGTATTCACCCCAACCCCTGCCTGATAGTAAAATGATCGAAATTTTTTCCATAGGGCGACATTTGTATGATGAGTTGGGTGGATGTGAAATCGATGGACTAAGCGGTGTGATTGAAAATGTCTATTTGTTGACCCCAAATGATCTGATTCCACAATACAGATGAAAGGATTTAATTTGAAAATCACCCACAAATAGGTTGATTAAGAAATCAGGGACATTGGTAACTATCATGTTATGTAGATAGAATTCACAAAGCAAATTTTGAATTTCCAGAGTACTGCACTTGTAAACTGATAAAAAACTAGGGCCATTGGGAATTTCATGAGGGGCTTGAGAACACAATTGAAATAACTGCCAGAATAAAAATTTTCTTGGACAAACATGCTATAGACTGAAGAGGGTTTCCTACTAGGATAACAAGTTTGAGGGCCAAAGGATAGACAAAGTCTAAAATAGATGTTACTTTTTGTTTTTCCTCCTGTATAGATTCTTTTTCCTTTTTTAATTTTTGATTTTCCTTCCGTAATTCCCTTTCCTGAAGGGATAATTGATGGAAACTATCCAAGAGGGTAAGACTCTTATCACGTTGTCGCTTTAAACAACTTACTTCAAGCTACAGGGCAACAATCTCCCGAACTTTTTCTACTGTCTTTTTTGTGTAAATTCAGCTTGTAATAAAAGGTTTGTTTCTTCCATACCTTGTAATTGAGATTTCAGCAGCGTGATTTCCTCCAGATAGTTGTGAGAAGGTGCCACTTGGGTGTCAAGCATTTCAGGAGCCACATGGTGAATTTCCGTAGATGACGAGAACAATAGATGATGGAGTGGCTAGTCATCCTCCTTATGCAGTTCCTCCCGAATGTGGGTGGTATCATCAGGCAAGGACTCTGATTGGGAACCCTGTCTGCAAAAATGAGCTAAGCCATCGAGACCGTAGTTGCATGGAGGAAGATGGGGCCATGGTGCACTTTCCTTTTGAATCAGAAATGGAAGGGATGGACCCTCAGGAGTACCAACTATGTGTTGCATGCTCAGGAACATCGGCTGCCTCTGCTTGGTTGTGTGAAGGGAAAGGGCCCGATGCAAGGGTAGACCGAGGTGCAGAAGAGAGACCAGATTTTAATTGCTTTGGTCTGGACCCTTCACCACCAACACGTCCCTCGAGCCTCCACTTTGGTCTAAAGAAGACTTGGTGTGAACACAACAAATGAATCAACCCCGGGTGTTTAATCATAGACTTGCCTCCACCGGACCGGTGCTTCTGGAAAACTTTAATGATGGAGTCTATGAGGTATTCTGGAAGATTTACCAAAGGGCCTAGTTGACATGTCCCTTTTTAAGGTGGATGAGCATTTTAAGTGCATCACCACCTAGAATAGAGGCCTGACCATCGCATATGAAATACCGGTTGACCCATTTCACAATCTCGCTCCAGATTCTAGGTAAACTTGTCCACTTAACACCCTTCTGGACACCCAATGGAGTCAGGATGACTTCGGGAGTGCCTCTCCTTCATCGTGAAATAGAGCAATCAGGATTTGTAAAGGAGCATTCGTCATAACCTTTAAACCAAAGTTTGGCAGGCCAGATAGGTCAGAAATGACCTGACTGGTAATTTCAACCATCTTCCACCAACTTGTGAATAGGTGGACTCAAAATTGTTCAAGAATTCTTCCACAATGCCCTCATCGAAACCTTCAAATTGGTGAATGAAATCCAGCCATCCAAAATCATGAAATACCTATGAAAGGGTGGCATTCGGAGTAAGGTATCTGGTGAATCAGGTTCTGATGTCTTTCGTGGTCCCATGCTGAAGCCGAAGGTGAGTAATACCAGTAGTAGAAAAAAAACTAGAACAGAGCATATCTCCCACTTCTGTCTAGTGACTGATAAAACCAATCATGCTTGATGTGCATACAACAATGGTAAGAAGTAGTTGTAGAAGCATTAAATTTCAAATGGCACCATATTCCTTGGGTGGCACAAAATCAAGTGAAGGTGGCGGTGGAAAAATAGTGAATGAGACCGGCCACCCATGTGAGTTTAAGATTTTTGCGGTGGCACATATCCCACGGTTGAGGAGTGAGCGCCACCCATCCTGACTTTGGAGAGTGTGACACATCAAGGCATGTGGTGATTATGAGCCATTACTCCTTTTATGCCATCATCCATAGAACTGGATTTGGAAAGAGATCCGAAATGAACATAGCAATCATTTCATGATGGCGTAATGATGACAAATGCATACATGGGGAAATGTTTTGCATGGAAATATCATTAGCAAGTTAAAATGCACTTACCCATGCCACATTTAGTCGGTTGATATCCAGTAGATTCCTACGCCCTGTAGTTTGAGATGAAATGTGATTAGCAGCTAGTAGAAATAATGAAAATTCCTGCATTTATTGGAAATAACAATAAGAAAAACTGCTAACTAAGGGAAGAAGATCGAATGAAGGATCATCTTCCTTTATTGAATTTGCAAGAGATTGATTACTCCATGCTTGAGAGGAAAAGAGCCTCCTCAGCATGCATGTCATGCGTAATAGAATGTCATTCGGTGAAAGTCTTCTTATCTAGCGGTTGGTGATAAACTTGGAGCCTATGCCCATTCACCAGAAGAGTCCATTTGTCTCCATCAATCGGTATCAATCGAACAGAGCCATTATCAAACACTTGATTTACCTGATAGGGACCCAACCAACGTGTACGTAGCTTGCCTTTAAACTACTGATAGTGGGAATCAAAGAGTAAAACCCATTGTCCCTCATGAAATGTCTTTTTTTATGTGAGCATCATGCCAAGTTTTTCATTGATGTTGTAGAATTTTTGTCTATTGTTGTGCCTCCATCCACATTTCATCTAATTCATTCAGCTGCAACACTCATTCATGTTGTGCTTCATCCAAATCAATCCCAACTTCCAATGTTGTTCACCAGGTGTGCAATTTGAACTCAACAGGTAACAGTGGTTTCTTCCCAAAGACCAGCTCATAGGGAGAAAAACTAGTAGTTGTTTTCCAGGTCGTGTTGTAGGCCCAGATGGCCTCAGGAAGCTTTGGTACCCAATTCTTTCTATCGGCATTGACCACCTTAGTTAGAATATTCTTGAGTTCTCGATTGGTTACCTCCACTTGCCCATTGGATTGGGGGTGATATGGTGATGATTTTGGTGCCTGATTCTATAGATTTCCAAGAAAGCTTCAATCATATTTGAAACAAATTGAGGACCTTGATCAGATATAATGGCCCTTGGTGCTCCAAATCGCAGCAATATCTGATTGTAGAGAAAATCAGCAACAACATCCTCATTGGTAGATGCCAATGCTTGAACTTCAGCCCATTTGGTGACGTAGTCCATGCATACCAAGAGATACTCCTTCCCGAAAGATGGAGGATCAAATGGTCCAACAAAGTCAATACCCCATTTCTCAAATGGTCCTAGAACCAGTTGAGGATTCAGAGGCATTTCCATAGAAAGTGTAGGTTTTCCCATTCGTTGGCATGCATCACACTGCCACACATACTTTTTGAAGATCTATGGAGGGAAGGCCAATAGTACCCTGCTCCAAGGATCTTGTGAATTGTTCACTTCACTGAATAATGTCCACCTCCTGGCTCATCATGACAAGCTCGTAGTATGTCATGTACCTCATCCTCTCGAACACACCTGTGAAGAACCATGTCAGGACAACATTTAAATAAGAATCATTACACCATTTATATGTTGCACTATTTCTAACCAATCACCTTCTTTCCTTATGAGTAAAATAGGTAGGAAACTTCCTGTTGTTAAATAATTCATGAGATCAGTGAACCAAGGAGTCTTAGTCAAGATAGAAAACAAGTGTTCATCGGGAAATTGGTCTTGGACTGCTTCATCATCACCTGAAACATTTATTCTAGAAAGAAAATCAGCAACAACGTTAGATTTCCCAGGCTTATCTATAATAGTGAGATTGAATTCTTGCAACAAGAGTAACCAGCGAATAAGCCTTCCGCCAACCACTGGTTTGTTCATCAAATATCGAATGGTAGAGTGGTCAGTGTAAACAAAATTTTATATCCAGTGATGTAATGACGAAATTTATTCAAAGCATAGACAACAACCAAAAACTCTTTTTCCGTAGTAGTGTAATTCCTTTCCGTAGGAGTCAGATTTTTGCTGATAAAATAAATTGCATACATATGATCTTTTGAGTCTTTTTGTCAAGGACAACACCCATGGCTATATTAGAAGCATCAGTGTGGATATGGAAAGGTTGTCCCTAGTCAGGGCCACGTAAGATAGGGGCCATCATCAGCTTTTCTTTGATAGAATCAAATGCCTGTTGACACTGAGGAGACCATTCAAAAACACAATCTTTGGTTAGCAGTGAAAACATTGGGGCGGCAATTTTGCTAAAATCTTTTATGAATCGGTGGTAATAACCTGCATGACCAAGGAAACTTTTGATGTTAGTCTGATTAGCTGGTGTAGGTAATTGGGTGATGACTGATATCTTTTTGGGATCCACCTGTATACCTTGGGCTGAAACATGGTGACCTAAGACAATTCCTTGATCAACCATCATTAGACATTTTTCATGACTCAGAGATAGTTGGTGTTGTTCACATCGACTGAGTACTTTCTCAAGATTATTCAAAGATTCTTCAAAAGTGGATCCATGGACAAAGTGAAATCATCCATGTAAACCTCAACATAGTCATTAGCAAGATCTGTAAAAAATGGCCAAGACTACCCGCTGAAATGTAGCAGGGGCATTACAAAGCCCAAAAGGTAAGACTCTGTAAGTGAATGTACCCCAAGGGCACATAAAAGTAGTCTTATCCTGATCAGTAGGGGCAATACTAATTTGATTATACCCACTAAACCCATCCAAGAAAGAAAAATATTTCTTACCAGCCAAATTGTCCAGGACTTGGTCAATGAAAGGCAAGGGAAAATAATCCTTCTTGGTGGCTTTGTTAAGTTCCCTGTAATCAACACATATTCGCCACTTACCATTCTTCTTGGGAACAATAACTAATGGGGAAACCCACTGACTATCAGATATAGGATAGATGAAACCTACCTTTAGGAGTTTTTCGATCTCAGTTTTGACTATGTCTCTCAATGTTGGATTGATTCTTTGTTGCGGCTGCCTTATAGGTTTGACGTCATCGGTGTAAATATGATGTGTATAGATGCTAGGATGAATTCCTTTCATATCAGTGTAATCCCAAGAAAAAGCATGGGAATGTTTCTTCAGAACCTCAAGCACCCTAGCTTCTTGATTGACCTCCAAGTCATTACTACCTATAGTCAGCTCTCTACCCATACTGACAAGCACCTGCTTGGTATCATTTGCAAGAGCAAGCTCTATACTAGTGATAAAAGAATTCAATGGGAAAACATGGGGCTGAAGCATGTGCAGGATGGATATGTTGTCAAAAGACAAAATCTTGGTTAAAGGACAATAGAAATCAGGAACTAAATGTTCAGAATTATAAGCATAGAGTTTCCTACCAGACTTCAAGTGAGGTAATGTCTACTAGAGAAATAGTAGAAGAGATGTCTAATGCTGGTATTCCAGATTCCATAGCAATAGTGTTGATTTCCGTAGTCAGAGTCCTTAGAATCAGTCAGTGTATATGACTCCACAGCTTCCGCCATATGATTGTGTACTGTAATAGTGGCCAAAAAAGAAGAACTCAAAGAGTTAGCATCCAAAGAATCCACCCATACCTAGTCACAATTGTTCGTATAAGGTTGGGCAGGAGGATATAATGAAATGTGTTTGGATTTCTACCCATTTAGAATTGTCATGTTGCCTGACCTACAATCAATGTAAGCAACAACCATAGCCAACCAAGGTCTTCCCAAGATGACTGGATATCCCAACTTCAAGCTTTAGGCTACAAAACCATGAAATCAACTAGGTACTCCCATGATTCAACAGTGACCATTATATCTTCAACCACACCATCAGTACAAGTAATGGATTGATCTAGCTGCGTAGAATAGTGTTGGTCGGTTGAAGTCTTGTTAAGGATAACAGGTTAAACATTTCTGTTGTGATGACATTAATAGCAACACCAAGATCCACCAAAACATTAGATATTGACTAGTTGTTTATACAAATAGTAATGACAGGACTCCCAGGATCCCCATATTTTGGTGAGATAAGGGTGCCAACAACTAAATCAGCCAAATTCCCTTCGACTCTAACAGTCTTTGGGTATTTATTTTTCCTTCCTGGTGTCTTTATACACTCGTTTCTAATGGTTTGGTTTAGTTCAGGGATGTCCCTTATTGCACGCAATAGTGGGACCTCAATATGTACTTTTTTCAATTCCTGAACTAGTTTTGTTTCATCTGCAGTTTGAGTGTCTGTAATCACTCAGGAAAAGGGGTTGTAGTCTGTTTGGGTATTTGATCATCCTGTTTATCTGGCATTGGTGAAGAACCAGTATTACCCTCAAGGTTCTCTTCCTTATCGGCATCATTAGGTAGTTCTGTGATAACAACAGGAGGGTTCAATATTTTTCCAGATCGTAGTCATAAATTACCAATAGTGTTAACCTGCATGGTGTTACCTGAGTCTGTGTCATCAATCGAAGTTGTCTGTTGATTTTTAGGATTGGATATTGGCTGAGATGAAGTTGTGTTTGTGTTGCTTGTCCTTGATTTTGGTAGGCTTGAGGTGGAGGCATTAAAGCTTATTTGTGGCTGCTGGAACCTACGTTGTTGATTACCATTTTGTGGTGGTGCCCAGGACTGATTTTGGCTAAAATTTTGTTGAGGACCCCACTGTTGATTGTGCCAAGGATTGGCTGTGGGTGGTGGAGCCCAACCTGGTTGAGTGTAGGGATTTTTCCAAGGTGGTGGATATGGATAAGTCATCCAGTTTGAGTTTGCCCACTCAGGTTGTCCCCAAGAAGACTGAGAGGCTTGATTTGGCCATGACATTCTCCAAGGATTCTGAGTTGGTCTAGATGGGAACCCACCCTGATTGTTTGGTCTTTGGACAAAATTTAATTTAGCACTTGTTTGAGAGATGGCATTCAAACCTCCCTTCAACTATGGTAAAAGTGTGCAATGCTTAGTGTCATGGTCAGTAACTTCACAGATTAAGCACATGTCTGTGACATCCAAAGGACATTCTCTCAAGGGGTGTCTCTTCCGACACTTAGGGCAATACATGTCCAATGGTTCTTTGGTAGGGGTGGCTTTTGCCTTGAGTCCATCTATGGTGGATGTTAATTGCAACAAAATGTCTGTTTTCATGTTGGCCATTTCTTCTAGAAGTTTAGAGGTACCCAAAGACTTGGATGTTTGTTTTCTTCGTATTCCTCCACGTGTTCTAGAGTATCTTCTACATAGCTCAGTGATTTGTTCCATGGTGAGTTTATGCACGTCTCCTCCTCCCATGAGATGGAGGGAATCCTTGGTTTCCTCATCCAGTCCTTTAAGAAAGATTGTTTTAGTGATGTCTGCATGTAACTCATACCCACTACGTTTATGGAGAAAGAGGAATCTATCCAGATAATCCTCTAGATTCTCATCTTCCTTTTGCCATATTTGGAAGAACTCTTCCTTCCTATCCCTTCCCCTACAATAGTCTTGGTACTTATCCTAGGAAGGTTGTTTCCATGGCTTCCCAAGAATTAATGGAGTTAGATGGTAACCCCATAAACCATCTCATAGCTAGAATCTTTGAGAGTGGAGGGAAATAGTTTGAGCTTTTGATTGTTAGTTCGGTAATCATATGTCTGGCACATGATTTTAAATTCAAACAAAAACTGATCAGGGTCTTCTTTGGTCATTCCTCGAAAGATGGGGAGGATGGATGGTGAGATGTTTTTCATGGGTGCATCCTCATCTACATCGAGGAAAATGGGATATGTAAAGGTTCACCCTAAAGGTTGGTCTTCAACATTCCCAAGGTCCCCCATTGCGAGTGGTGTGAAGAGGATACAAAATGCTCAGAAGAGGTTCTAGGTGTTGAGTTGGAATCTATATCACTCTTAGTGTTTCTTCCTTGTGAAGTGTCTAGAGAGATTTGTTGAATATTGCGTGCTATAAATCTCCCTTGGTTATCTTGCGACCTATGCATCCAAGGTTGGTTGGTTTAAAACGAGGTAGAGAGAACTATTGGTTTCCTATATGAACTCCATTAACACCCATAGCATATGGAATAAAAATAATGGAGCTTATGGTTATGTCTCCCAACAACACCAAAAATGATGGGTCATTGTATTCTTCCAATCATTTAACTGACATAATCTTTTGTCAGTGTCATTCTAAACTAGGGCTGTGTCCTAGGCAGTATGCAATGGAGTCTAGGAGAACCAAGTTATACGTTGGGTCTATTGGGGGGTTGTTTAGTTTAGTGACTATTCTATGGAAATGTAATTCAAATCTATGAAATGAAATATAGTTCTCTAGAATTCAACTATTTGTGATGAAAGGAAATTTAACAACTAATCTTACAGTTGTAAAATGAAATATGCACACACTATTCTTAACAAATGAAATCACAACTGAATAAATGGAACTTTAGTAGAAAGCAAGACTATTCATTAACTAGATTTGCATAACAAAAGCATCTATTCTAAGTGAAAGAAGTAATGGAGAAAGTAGATACAGTTAATCAAAGCATGCATGTAAGATTTATCAAATGACAATTGTAGTAAATCTAATCAAAGAACTGTATGCATGAACTCAAAGTAACCTCGTATCTCCTCGGTCAAGTGGGCCCTTGCTCTTCCTCGGGATAGAGGGATTAACAACTTTTGATTCTCAAAATGTCATGGCTTTCATTAACTCAAAATAAGTTCATAACATAGTAAGAATAATCAATAATTATATGCGAGATAATCTCCTTGATAAAAAAGTGGTACTACTACCAAGTTCGAAGAAGATGAAGTCTTTATATAGATAATGTTGGTTACAAGATCGCCATATCTAGGCGACATTAAACACTGTCCATCAAATATCTAATTAAAACACATAAATTCCTATGGGCCGTTAGGATCAAGCCTAGGCTAATAGGTCAATTTGATGGAAACAGTCTTCAACCGCATGCTTCGAACTCAGCTCCTTAACCACCAGCAACTTCCACCATTTCCTGCACACATCATCACATTTGATCTCACAAAGACAGTTAGTAGGAGGTTCATGTGATAATCGATTTTCATAAACTATAGCAAGAAAAATGCATCAAACCTATTAAGATATAACTACACAAAATATCCCCATTTACTAATAAGTCATATCAAAAAGAGTATTTTCGGTCTAAAGAAATGATATTAAGGAGCCAAATAATGCACTCATCGGTTGGTTGGAATGTGAAACAGATAATCGATGCTTTGGTTAAGGAAAACCGACACTAGTCGGGGTAACCGCTGCCATTCACTATAGAAAATGGTCAATGAGTGAAAAACCAAGGAGAAGGTCAAATATGATAGGTATGCCAAATCTGATGGTGTTTTACAATGTCAATTGGAATGATGGCAGTGACAGGGATTGTGAAAAGTGGAAGAAAATGAATAAAATGTCCTTTTGGGTAGGTTAACAAAAGGACCTAGAACCAACATCGGTTGGTATAACCAACGACGAGGAGGGTAACCCGCCAATTCTTGTGAAATTGAAACAATGATGAAAGAAAAGTGGTTGTGAATTAAAATATGATGTAGAATCAGACCCAGAATTATGGGAATGATGATGATATGGCCCAGGAACACTCAGGTGAAGCTAGAATACACCAAGTGTGATGAGGAGCGTGCAAGGATGAACAAGAAAAATGAAGAATGTGATCTCTCTGGTGCCTCAAAACACAAGCCAAGTAGAAACACTAATAAAAATGCGATCCTAGGAGTGCCTTTTCTATTATGTTTGTTTATCTATGCTTATTTAAGGACTAAAAAAATAATTGTGAAATATTTTTTTGGTGAGGATGGCTTCCTACAAAGAAGGAGATCTAAAAGGTGAGGTTTCAGGTATGTTATGGTGGGGGCGGGCCTCGCTCTGAAGTATGACTCGACAGAGCAGTGAGTTGGGTGCCCACTATGTCGTGATCGTGTGATCACCTACAACTTCTTCCAAGTAAGATGTTGTTTAAGAATGTGTGTATTTTCAATTTTTGTGAGGTTTGGTAAGACTCAGAGAGAGAGAAAGAGAAAGAAAGTGCTTTCTATAGTTCATTTGTCAACCATCAGCTGGTCATGACCTCCAACATATAGGTTGCCCGCAATTAATGTGAGCTAATGCGATAAATTAGAATGCAATGCACTTATTTTTAAGCCCAAATCGAAGTGTGAAGTTGGATGACACAAAAAGATGAAGAGGAAGAGGGATGCTCTTTCACTACAATGCAGAAAACAGAAGAAATGGTTCTTTTAACTACACCAAAAGAAAGTTCTCCTTAAAGAAAAATAGAAAGAAAAGGTGGGTTACCAAGAAAGAAAATTTATGTGTATGATTTTTAGAAGAGAAAAAACACATAACTTTTCCTAATAATGAATGAAATGAAAGAACCTCGGATGGGTCCCACCGGTGTGTGGAAAAATGTGTCACCTTATTCTAGATCGTTTCTTTTAAGTATTGACGAAACAAATAGGGTAACAGGCATAGGAGGAATACTGTTCAAATGCTCGGTTGATGGGTTTTTGCGCACGTATGACTTCCGAATCCATAGCTGATTGTGAGAGCTTCCTTTTGGCTAGGAGGAACTACCTATAATACAAAGCAAGACCACTAGAAAAATTTAAACAATATATGCAGTGAACTACCTAGCATATGCTAGATCCGGGAAGTGTGATACTTCCTAGATGGTTGTTAGTCCACTGTTTTAAACAATTTAATGCGGTAAATAAAGTAAATCCTATTGTAATTTGAAATGATTTAGGTATCTCACTTAAAACATAATAAGAAATAGATCTAATCTAACATGCTAGGCTAGAATATGATCCGAAGGTCAAATAACTGGTTCTAGGTCTCTGCTAGTGACAGGGATCTCAGGTAGATCATAGGTGAATGAGGGTGAGAGGGAATTAGGTGGATAGGTCACTATTCTAGGTTGTATGGGAAAATACAGTAACCGATGTTGGTTAAGGGTGACCGTGGCGGGTTGGGTGTAACCGGTGCCATTATTGTGGAGTTCTGGGAATGCCACAAAATGAGATTTAGGTCTCCTTTGTGATTGCACAATGGACTTTGGTTGGTCGGGATGAGGTATTGGGTGATTTAGGTAGGATTTGGTAGGGTTTTAATGGGTATATGGAGGGGTGAGTGTTGGGGGAGGTCAATGGGTGGCTAGGTAAACAAAAGATGATAATATAATGATGAAATGGAATAAACTAGAGAAGTATAACATCTACTTACTTGGATTCTGGTCCTAGATGCCTATGAGTGAGGGATGGAGGTGCTGATGAGAGGTTTTGAAGGCTACAGGTGATCACCAACTGAAGGAAAGCTTCTGCATGGGTTGCATGTATATTCCTCTTTGCTTGTTTAGATCAGATCATTGTTGGGGAGGCTATGCAGGAAAATATACTTGATCTCCTTCCTTGCATGCGTGTTCTCACTGGAACGTGCTAATGTTCGCCAACTTTTTCAATCGTCTCCAACCTTCTACCAACCTTGAAAATAAGGTTGTTTTGGGGTAAAAAGGGTAACCAACGGCGGTTCCCAGGTTAACCAAATGACGGTTAGGGGTAATAGGCATCGGTCAGAGTAGGATTTCCTAGGTTTACTAAACTAGGAGATCCTCTTGATTTCCTCTTATCTTGTGTCGTTAACCCACTGATTAGACCGGGAGCTTCTTGTAAACATGTGGTAATGTGGTTAGAGAGAATGTAGGCATTGATTTTTAGGGTTTGGATAAGTCTTAGTTAGTTATGGAGACTTACTAAGAATAGGTTTAGGTGAGTTGGCTTGGTGAGGTGTCAGGTAAAGTGTATGTGTGGATATTATTTAAATTAAGATATTTAAATAATAATATGTGAGAATAATGAATTAATTTAATTTAATTAATATTAGTGGGGTGAAGGGGGCCATGGCTTGGTGAATGTGATGAAGGGTGCTTATTTGTCGAGGGACCAAAGGGGAGTGTGACCTAATTTTAGTGTCTACACCTATATAAACACATCGTACATACCATTATTAAGGGCTAGAAATTATTGGGCTATCTACATACAAAGGGATTGCATTCTTTAGGCTTCTTACATCTGCATACACTGCATAGGAGGGGTTTCTTTTATTACATCCACACATTCTTGCATTTTATCTAGCCATAACCCGATATATCTTTGGCGTTATTGGCGCAAGGGCACCTAAGGACACTATTGCACACATAATCACATAGAACTACATTGGGTCTGAGATGTGGTGCAACACTCAGTCATAAGATCACCATGGTGACAACCGAGGACAGTTTGGCCCCTCATTCGCATCTTTTTTTCTAGGATTTGATGTGTTTTTCGGGTTTTGTAGTATACTAGCGAGAAGAAGCAAAGATCGGTAATAACCTTTCGACCCTTCAAAATCTAGTTCTTGAGCTGCATGCGAGAACCACGGCACCAGAAGGGATCGGGCGCCTAGATGCCACATATCGAGCAGTGCCCTAGTCCAAGAACATCCGATAGCTTTGTAAGTTTTTTGTGCATCGTTGCATGATAGATTACACAGTCATGTTTACTAGTTTTCCAGCATCGAGACACTTCGAGAATTTTATCGATAACTAGCTAAGTCATTCTTCCTTTCTATTGCACTTAGGGTTTTGATTTTATTAGATCATATACTTGTGTTATAGCATTTGTTTAATCATTTATGCCAATACATATTTAAATTTAAGAAAAGACAATAAATAGTTAGATTTTGTTAAATCACTCAAAAGGCAACTATACTAATTTGGTTTCATGATTGTTAACGGCCATCTTTAATGTCAAGAGAAATTTTTTCTCATTTTCCTAGCCGGAATCATTTTTATTGTTCATATTAAATTGGACTGTTTTAAAAAAATAGTGAAATTTGGAGGATAAAACGAATCGTAACCAAACATTATTCAATGAAATAGATGAGGTTGGAGAATATCCACATTAAAAGGCAGGCCATGAAAACCAACGAAGGCAATGCATGCCAAGAAAGCGAAATAGAAACATTAAATTACATCATTATATTTATTTTTCTGTTTCCACTCCTACCTTGCTCTACAATACTGAATCCGAATAATTCCATGTTTTGTGAAAATTCAATGCGTTTTATTTGAGCACCTGAGGAGAATGCTTTGATTTTAATTTTAATTCGCAGCCATACTATTACTTTGGGTCGATCAGGGAATATGTTGCAAAAACGTGATCCATATTTATCGATAATGTTCTTTTACCTCATCCATGAAAGACAAAATTTATTGTTCAGAATATTTTTTAATGATTTCCATTGACTGCCTCTGTATGTTCTCCACGCAAATAAGTTTCCAGACCGTCGAATATGTGTTCGCAGTATTCAATAGCCATTGAATGTTAGAGAGGCATCTTTGGACGGTCCTAAAGTTGGCTGCAAATTGAATTAGACCAATTACAAGGAATACAAATATTATATCATGCCCAGTTGCAGAAGAATGCGATAGTAGTATAAGATTACGTCATAAGGATACCAAGATTCCAGTAAAATCTAATGGAATCCGGTCCTCGGAGATTAGAAGTTGGAGGAATATAGAAACTGATAATTTTATAAAATATATATATCGAGAACACGGTGGGTAAAGTGACGAATATGTCGAGTGCAAGCAATTCTTCCCAATCTAATAATTTCTTTATGCTTTAACTTTTGTAAAGAACTTCGCAGTCTACTATATCGATATACGAGTTGACATTTTCAAGGAAGTATTATTTTTCTTTTTTTCTTTTTGCTGTTCTTCTTTGCAAATTAGCTATGAGTAATTTTTTAAATATTCTACAGGGTTAGAAACTCTGGAGTATGCCATACTTATATATAACTAATGTAAATATTCGTTGAAAATAATTTAAATCGAATTTCGTCAAAGTGTATTTTTAAGCATTTGGAAGGGATTCACGAGGACAAGATCAAATTCAATATCTCACTTCAAACGGGGATGTGTAACTATTATTGTACAACGTCATCAATCTCCAAATTTTAAAAGAAAAATATGCTTTGGACGGATGTGAAAATTCAACACTAAACACAAGTACACCATTGAGGTTGACCCATGAAAGGAGATACCTTGCATCTCCACCAAACCCCATACATCTCAACCTTACACACAAGTACTGCATTGAGGCTAGAAAGCATATATCATTTAGCTTTGGGTTTCATTCTGATTCTCACCTAGCACCTATATCAATGTTTGATTCGATTCGTTTCATTTAGATTAAGTGAGGGAAAGGATCCTCTCTTAAAAATAAAATTAAAAACCTTCAGTGAAAAATTGTTGTCCAATACAGGGAAACGAAGACAAAAAACACCACCACTACCTAGAGCTTGAAAAGCACATTCAATGCATTTGCTCCAAATCTATGAAATCTCAACTCTATACACAAGTAGTGCATAGAGGTTAAAAGTATATACCATAGAATTTTGGGTTTAATTTTAATATTGAGTCAATCTGTGATCTATATTGAATCTTAGTCTTCTCGGGCTCTTGTTTAATAGCTTAGAAAAGGGAAAAGATCCTCTCCCAAAATTAGTAAAATAAAAAAACATTAGTAAAAATTACCATGTATAATTATTAAGAAATACAAGACCATTAAATGAAGAGAGTAGAAAATTAGACTATTCAAGTAAATTGTCAAAGAAGTTATTAACTATACAAACAAAATCCCCATCATGAAAGAAATGAAAAAAAAATTATTTAAAACCCATTAGCAAAAATAAATACAATCTTTATAATATTACATGATCTATGGATATTTTAAAACAACCTACTAACATAGATGGGTCAACAAAAGGATATTTGCATTTATAAGCTTATCTAGAGTTGGGTTCTTGAGATTTGTTCTCAAAGAGATTTGTGGCATACACAAATGTTGCATAACAAGGAGAATTGTAGGAGTGCCTACTTAATAAATAAAATAAAGTAAGAACCATTATCCAAATGTGGAGAAACTCTACTAGGAATTTAGTGGTCTCCTCATGACCAAACCATGGAGACGATGAAGAGGGGTAGAATGATCCATTTGGCAAGGGTCTTCTAGAAATAAAATGAACTATTACGAACAATCTTAGGCTATGTTAGACTAGAAATGAGGAGAAGGGTGGGGCCTTTGATCGGTTGAGTAGGAGAAGAAAAATTGAGGAGAGCATGATATCCACATTAATTGAGTTATCCTTCAAAAAGTGAGTTTAAAGTTGTTCACTAGCATATTCAAAGAGGCCTCAAGAATGACTAGCGATGAAAAGTTTTAACAATATATAGGAGGAAGCTTTTCCTACAAACATCATAGTTCTTCTTGATTGAATTAACGCAAATTATAAACTTCTATTCCTATGATTTCCATTATTTACTCTGTTAACTTTAAATATTCTCCATAATGACGGTTTGAATTATAATGTCTAACACCTTAATGGAATTAGGGTTGAATGTGCACTTAACGAAATTCTCTAGAATATGACTACAATAGGTGCATTCCTTTGCAATTTAATTGATGCCTTGTTCTTGAACCCATTCGAAATCTTATGATTGGAAGTACCCACAACAATTGTCTTACGAAATTTCTTCTTAGCCATGAAAACAAATTAAAAACACCAAACCCAAATGAGATAAACCAGAAATTGAAAAATCAAGACTACCCAAATAGAAATAATTGCACATACTAATTCTAAACATAAAGAAGACCTAATACAACAATGAATTACACATATCTAGGGGTCTATGCAAAATCTTTAGATAGGAATTCTAAATTTCCTCCCATCACCATGACACTAGTCTTTTACGTATTGTTAAGATATTAACTATAATTTTAGAGTGGGAACCATCAAGAATAACAATAAGAAAAAGAAATATAATTTTATACACATAAAATAATAAATTTTGTAAATTTGTAAATTTATGCGGAAACTAGTGTTGTTTGTTTAATTGATTTATTTAAATTCCAAAAAACTCCCTACCACACATTTGGTGATGTAATAAAGAAGATGGTCATAATTAATTAAATTTATCATACACCATTTATCCTTTTTACACCGAAGGCATTACTCTATTGGAATGAGCTTGGTTGATTCTAACATATGTAAGATAATGGAGGGTCATGATTGCACAAGGACATGTGTTGAAAATTGTATGGTTCAAGGAGAGCCACAACTATTTTTGTGGATCCCTAAGAAAGACAAAATATCAGGCAATGAAAGGGATGCACATGGATTGTGTTTCTTAAGGAGAAAAATCAACCGTTGATTGCCAAGAGTTTATTTGAGCCATAGATGGCTTTCTAGAGGAATGGCATCGACAATTGTAATTTCATTTCATACATAGTAAATGCATTCGGATGGTCTGTTATGGAAAAGAATTTCTTCGTCTTATAACAAGAACTTTGCACTATCAAATAAGAAAAATTCATCCAAAGCACACTAGTTAAAGACTTTGTAGAAGAAATCTAACAAGAAACGAAGACTTCGACTCCCAAACTAGTCGGCAAAAACAAAATCTCTCGTTCGTCACGCTCTATTAGCATCCCGGATGGAAACTCTTAGCTGAGGGATCAAAAATCCATCCCCGTTAGAAGCTCATTCCTGTCTGACACACAGATGAGGCTGTCATCAAATGATCATGACTCAGAGGACATGGTGTTGTATAACGTTGTGAAGGAGGCCATGCAGAAGATATGAACCCCGTAACTCCGAAGGAAATGTCCCTTGCGGCTTCTGTCAAGAAACAAATAATTATCCATCACGTGACGTAGAATCATTTCTAGCCGCCGAAAAGGAGCATCTGGCATTACAAGTAGTGATCAAATTTGAAGGGCTCCCCATATTTTAATTTGACCGGCTAGGTTAAACTTTACCTTTCATAAACGACAGATTAAACAATACATTATCCTTCCATAGAAAAAATAAAAATATTAATTTCTTTCAACATATATCAAATTAATTCAAAAATTAATTACACAAGTTATAAGTTTGAAAAATCCATGTAACAAATTTATAACCCTGTTGTAGGAAAATAAAAAATTTACCATGAGACATGAACCTTAGACTCACCAAATTATGTCATTGTAGTGCCACATCTTTCAATTCAAATCATTTCATTTCCAACAAAGTTTTCTTAATCAATAGAAAACATGGGAATGGAGGAGACACCGAGGAATATCCAATTTAAATATTATTATTCTCAAACTAGATTGTACCTTCCTAAAGCAACAAATAGAACATTTGTGTAGAATTGTGGCATGTTTCTCGTATATTTGTTAAAACCTATAATTCAAGAAGTATAAGGTTATTGATAAGTTTTTTTATAAATATAATAAGATGTCGTACATTGAATCAATAATACCTTCTTTATAAACAAATCGAGTAATATATATTATTGCTGAAACATGGTAGAGACGAGAAGCAATAACAATTTCCTATTGAGAAATAAAAATGACATAATTGTGGTGGTAATGTGTAAAATAGATATGTATTTAAACAAATTATACATTATGTAGCAAGTTGTTCCAAAATTCAACAACACATTCAGTATTTTTATCAAGCAATGTCTTGGCCAACACATTTACACTGATAATATTTTGAGGAACAACACTCATCAGGACTTGATTTCACATGTTTTATACACATTCTTACCATGGATAAGGTTGTGGATTTGATAATCAAATATTAATAGAAACAAGTAATATTTACAAAATGATTAAGGACATTTAGAATAAACCACCAAATTTAGAATATATTTTACAAGCTAGCAAAATTTAAAAGAGAATAATTCTATTTTTAAAATAGAAAGTGTAAGATAATTCTTGTTATCCCAATTTCGCCACACGGCAAAATTGATCAAACCCGACCCCATACGAAGAAAATCGAAGGGTCGGTTCACTCATGTGAGCCCGCATTCTAAATCCAACAATGAAGGGGCGGTGGTCGCCAAGGAGGCCAATGGCGTCAAAGGAGATCAAAGCGCATAGGAGAAAAATGGAGAAAAGTAGTGTTCACTTGAGGCCCTGAATCGGCTAAGTATAAAAGAGTCAGTGGAAGCCTCCACGTGTCTCAATGGCACACCTCTAGAGGTCAGGTCCAAACAGGGTCTCCAAATGTGTGCGGACTCTCAACGTGTCTAGGATTCAACAGTTGTTCCTGAATGGGAAACAAGCCCGAATCGGCTAAGTATAAAGGAGTGATTGTAAGCCCCCACGTGTCTCATTGACGCATCTTCGAGGGTCAGACCCAAGGGGCAGTCTCTAAACAAGTGCAGGCTCACCACATGGTCAGAGTTAAAAAAGGGGGGCAGAACCGGGCATTGAATCGGCTAAGTAAAGATGGGCCGACAGAAGCCTCCACACGTAATCTTGGCACATCTTCAAAGATCAACTCTAGAGGTAGGTCTTAAATGAGCACGAAGCCTCCACGTGTCCGGGGTCCGACCTGGTTGGTCCGCCAAATAGGGGGGACTTAGCCAAAACACAAAGAAACAAAGCAGAGCCATGGAAGGCGCCACGTGCCTCATTAGCGTAAATTAAAAAGGCACGGCCCAAAGAGAGATTCCAAACAAGCGCCACCTCGATGTGTCCAAGGTCCGAAAAGGGACACTTTGGTTGTTGTTGAAAAGTCCAAGCTTGGGACAGGCCGAAGGAAGCCTCCATGCGCGTCGATTCGGTGCATCTTCAAAGTTAAAATCTGGAGGCGATACCCAAACAAGCGTAGGCTTTCCACGTGGCCGAAGTCAAAAGGGCAGAGACGATCATTGAATGGATAAGTATAGAAGAGCCAATGGGAGCCCACATGTGTCCCAACGATGCAACTTCAAGGGCACGACCCAAAAGGAAGGAACCAAACGTGCGTAAGCCCCTACATGTCTCGATTTAGACATATGACCCGCCAAATGAAAGGGACTAGCCAAACATGAGGAAATGGAGGAGCAGCACACAAATGATGTAACGTGTCCCATCATCATAATTTCGGGAGCCGAATCATCTAAGCATAAGGCGAGGTAGGGTAAGGAGCCACATGTTCCTTTGATAGTCTTTTCAAGGGGTGAATCAAAAATTGGTCCCCAAACATGCGCCAACTCCCCACGTGTCTGGGTCGTAGAACGTCTCTCGCCAACAGGAGGGACTTGGGAAGAATGCAAAGGAAATAGAGCAGGCCCGCGGATGACGCTACATATCTCTTTGGAGTAACTTCAAGAGTGAATAGGAGGGGGTGAAGTCTTAAGGTGCGCGGGGCTGCCACATGGATCTCGCACGAATAGACTCTTTTAAGAACTATGATCCTACATTAAACGACCTTTGGACGGCCATATCTTTCGACTGGAAGCTCATAATTGAGCGGGAGAGGACATTTGGAAACTTCCCGGTGGGGCGCTACTCACGTGCCACCATGAATGTTTCGCCCACCATTTTATAGCATGTCAAGTCTCGACTTCTTCCATGATGAAGGATGGGCCTCTTTTCTTGTCTGCAAGCAACGAATAACACATGTGGGCATGGTTTTTGCAATAAATCCCATAATTAATTATGTGGGCTCAATGCTCTTCCAAGGGTGGTTGGAATAGGATGCAAATTATTTCCTCTCTCCTTCTCTCTTTCTTCGTATATTGTAAAGGAGGGGCATATTTTTAAATGTTGGTCATCTTTCTCTCTTGCCTCCTCTCTCTTTCTTCCTTAGGGTTGAATGTGGAGTTTAAGCCTCCTCTCATGGCTTTGTAATGGAATTTTCTTGCCTCTTTCCCACTGATGATGTACTATGTGAACTCATGGAGAAATAAAATTTGTTTTTTGATACATTTTGTCCACCCTTCCTTATTTTATTGTCTCTTCTTGCCTCTCATCATTTCAGGGTGTACTGTGCATATCTCTAATGTATTTTGCAAGTTCCGAGAGCCATGTTTAATGGGTTGAAGTGGTGTTCTGTGTGAACTTCATCTCTGGTCTGTGGTGCATCTTGTCCACCCTCTCCTTTGCTCATCTCTCTCCACTTCAGGAAGCTGAGATTGTGACCAGCAAACATCCTTTTCTGGTGTATCACCGCTTAGTGTAGGCTTTGTTTTTATGTATTTCTCTCTCTCCATGTCTCCTTGGAAGGTTAGATTAGGATTAGATAGTTTACCTGCACTAGAGTAGCTTGTGGCAGGTAGTTTAGGAAGAAGAAGTCAGCTTTCTCCAGGAGGGCCATCTCAATTTTGCAAGTCCCACAGCTTGAGAGATGGTCCCATGTTATGCAATCACACTAGATGCCCCACTCAGATATGAGGCCATTCGAGGGGTGCTATGATTTTGCATCAACAATTACGTTTTTTTTAGAGATTTAACCTTTTTCCTAGTCAATTTGTGCATGATTTGTGTGAAGTGAATGCAATTTTTATAATATAGAAAATAGAAAAATAGCAAGCATGAAATTTTTTCTCTAATTATTATTTAATATTTTATTTATTAAAATAAATTTACCAAATTATAAAAAATTAACTTGACATATAATTTATATGACAAGTGATTTTTTTAATTTTCCCTTTAACTAAAAATTTATAGTATTTTAAAGCCTTTTAATATTAAAGCATAATTTTTAAAATTTTAAAGCCTTTTAATAATGAAATGTAATTTTTAATTTCAATTTTTAAGTGTACATTTTTAATCACCCTTCTATGACAAGCTAAAAGATGTTTCAAGGGCATTGGCGACTTCAAATTTGATATGTGATTACAAAGGAATGAGAAAGCACCCATGTGGGAGTTTTGTGGTGGAGATAAGGGACTCTACGTGGCATGGGGCTAGGGTTTGGATGGGAACCTTTGATACCACCAAGGACACTATGCTCACATATGACCTTGGCACTTACAAAATTTGCGGCTTCTCTGTGGATTTACTTAATTTATGTCTTCAAGTTAACCCCGCATGTAGGATACAACAATTCCGGCTATAAGAAAATTATTTGGCGGGGAAAGCAATGATTTAATGAACGGTGAACGAGAGTCGAGTTAGTGTAAAAATGAGGATTTTGAGGTAAAAAAATTGATGTTCTGTGTTAAATTGGTGTGCAGTATAAGTTTTTCAAAATATGTTTAGGCTTATCAAATGGATTGCAGATATGCAAATTTTAAGAAATATTAGAATTGTGTTCCATCAATCTTTGACATTTAAAAAAATTGTATACTTAATTCAAACAAAGGTAATTCCCATTAAAACAACCCAATTAAGATCACAACTATCACTAACAGGTGAGTTCGAACAATTCTAATCTACTAGAGTATACTTTTCTTTTATTAATAATTATTAGAGGTCACAAGGTCCAAAATTTAGGGTTAGAAGTTTCAATTAGGTTCAGAGGAAAATTTCTCACCATACCCACTCTCTAACAAGATTAAAGTTTCAACTTAATTTTTATCATACTTAATGCATTCAAAATTTTCTAAATCACTCCCATTAGATAGGAAATTTCCTCACCTTTCCATGATATAAAGAAGTCCTCCTAACTCCTCATATTTTTCAAGTTATGGGCTGGCGGGCCTTGGGGTGAAAATTTTCCCCAAGGGCGGGCATGGGCCTAGGGGAGAAATTTTTTCCCTTGCGCGGGTCGGCAGAGTAGGAAGAGTTTTGGCATTTTTTTCCTTTTTAGGAAAAAGCGTGATTTTCCTCCACGTGCCCATGGGCCGAAGAGGACACATGTCGGCTTGAGAAAGCTCGGCGAGGAAGTCAAGCAATCGGAGAGATTGAATTTTTAAGATTTTGGGTCAAAAACACTAAGGGTAAAAAAAACATGCATGCTCACCTAAGCCAACATGGGGCCTATGTTGCCCAAGGTGCCATGCCACATGTCACCTTCAATTGATTTGATTGGGGTGGTGGGGAAACTTTAGAATTTTAGACAAAAAAAATTTTAAAGTTTTGGGTTGGGAAAAAGGTAAAACTTCTGCGCAATTTCTCCAGCCTAAAGAAAAAAGATGATGCCACATTCATCACGTCACCCCATTGGTCACGGATTGGTGGGGGAGGATGGAGGAAATTAAGAAAATTTTCAAAATTTTTTTCTAAAATGCTAAGTTCAAAAGGGATCCGCCCCTCCGCCGACACCTCATGGTGCCATGTGGTAGCCTCCGATAATTGGTCATGGATGGCAGGGGAAAAGTGGAGAAAATTTTGAAAATTTTCCCAAAAATTTTCCTAAGCCCCAAAGGAAAAATTCAGCGCATGGGCCCCAAGGAAATTTTCCCAAATTTTAACGCCAAGTGAAGAAAACTTCAGAAGGCCATAAATTTTGATAGAGAGCTCATTTTGGGAAAATGAGGACTTTCTGGAAATATCTCGATGTCCTCTTTGCATAGAGATCATTAATTTTAGATTTTGATAAATTTTAAGGGGTAAATTTTAAGAAAACGGCTGCAGGTTTTATATAAAAGCGAACTGGTAAATTTTAACTTGTTAGATTTATTCAATTTGATCTTCCTCCTCTCTCAACATGTCAAATAGACATGGAGGATTTTCTAAATGGATTTAAGGGAGGATTCAAGGTTCAATTTTTTTGATTGATTACAAATTTGAACATTTTTACTTTCTTGACAAAAAATGACTGCAAAATGGTTTGAGCCCGATTTTGCTAAGTTTTGAAATATTTCCTTAAGTGTTTTAGCCCAAATTGAATTCATTTACATCATACTTCATGTTAGATTTTAATTTTAATTTGTTTTTATTGAATTGTAGGTTCAAACTGTGCATTTTAGAGGAAGTATTTGCCAGGATTTTAAAATTTACAAAAGAGATCAATTTCTAAAGGATTTATTTATCATTTTTCATCTTCCAAATATGGAGATTCATTTCCATTCTAGCCTAATACATTTAATTGATTCAAACAAACCATTTAACAGATAAAATGCAAGGTCTGATTTCCAATTTTAACATATTTCAAAAGAACAAAGTTCCATATATTTCCTTCATACGTATTCCTCTTTCAATTTTCCAAACAGAGGTTTCAAATCACAAATTGATGATCAATTTCAATGCAACAATGCAAATTTAAGAAAATTATTGCAATCCTTTATTGATTTAAAAAAAAACAATACAACTTTACATCTTTCAATTCCTTGAATGCAAATAACAGATTTCCAATTTCTTTCTTTCAGATGATCAGAATAGAGTATATCTCTTTCACAACTTGGAATACATAACTTTCATAGCTTAATACAAAGTATCTTTCCATTACAAATAATATATAGATCATCCACTTCAAGGTGGGAAAGGTTACAATGAGATTTCATTTCACATGGAACTGTCAAACTGTCTTTCTCCTCTGCTCCAAAACAACAACATAAATTTTCTCCTTTTGGATCACAACAAAGGTAGGGGAAAGGAAACGCTCTCCACCCAACCAAGACATCCAATGAAGAGGAGAAGCCATCCTTCTTCATTGGCCCCCGAGCCCCAACCATAATGCAATAAAAGATGTGATTCAACCCATGGCAAACAAGGCTTCCACAACACACATGCAACATTTTCACATTTTAAACATAGTTCAAAACAAAATGTAGTTTACAACTACATTAAAACATACAAACAAGACTAAGGCTCCATCAAGCAAGCCAAAGGAGCAAGGAACTATGGGGGAAGCTACTTATGCCTCCCAATGGGAATTGGGTATCCACCTGTAACAAACCGCCAATATAAAACATCTCCCATATATCCTTATGCCCCCACAATCCCTCCTTATGCCCCCAAGTACTTATCCCTTCCTTATGCCCCCCTTATGCCCCCACAAAGTAAGAAATGCAATGCCATTTCTTTTCCAAGGTAGAAACCCAATCCCAACTCCCTCCACATGAATTTTGATGCCATTGGCATTCCCTTATGCCCCCCACATGGATTCCCCATAGCCTTCTCCTACACCATTCCTAGGTAGTCTACCCAAACAACCCACAAACATGCTAAAACATTCACACAATAACATGTACATTCATAAAGAAAAAGAGTATTTCAAGAGCCAAGCTCTTACCTCTCCATGAAGGAGTTGTCTAAGTTCCAAAACAACAAGCTTTCCAATGCCAAAATATAGTCCAAAATCAACAACCAACAAGCATGCAAAGGTCTCCAATCTCCTTCCAAAAGCAAGAGCTCCACACAACAAAATTTCACCCAAAAGGAAGTATGCAAAATGTTCAACAACCCAAAACAAAGCAAGGAGTTCTAATTTTATAGAAGAGGGAAGAGAAGAGGATGAGGTGGATCCATGTAGGATGCCACATCACACATCCTCAACTCCAACACAAAATTCAAATTCATTCTCCAATGCACAATAAAGAGGTGGGTGAATAATATGACAATAAACTTACACACTCCAAAAAGCCCACACCCCATAAGGACTGAATTTAATAAAATGTAAGAAGAGTGCAATTAAAACTTACAATTAGTCATATCAAAATGCATAAAGAAGGTCTAAATTCAACCCTCCAACCATAGGTATGGTTGGTAAATAAAATTAAGAGGTATGGGACAAGTTTTACTTGTCCCACAAGCCTCCAAAATCAGCCTCCAAGGACAAATTGAATTTCCAAGAAGGTGGAGTGTTTCACACTCAAAAGTAAACTTACACATCACTTACAAGGTCACTTACACATACTTACAACATTTAATACAAAATCCAACCACTTCACTAATTACTTTCTTATGACATATTGATTTGTTTACTTTAACAACATGATTATTCACAACATTAACACAACATTTAATAACTAATGAAAGGGTAAAAGCACCACAAAATAAACACATGCAAACATTAATAAAAGAAACCACATTAATAAATACATAAATCCCCTTGGTCACATTCAAAGGTAATCCCCCCATGGGAATCCCTAACAAAAAAACACACACACACAAAACATGTTGCCATGGTGACCTTGTTGAATTCATCTAGAATTCCAATGTGGTTGGTCTCAATCCCCGATGTTTGTTGTGATAGTTTAACCTACAAAACACAAATACCTCCTTCGGCCTCGTGGCCATATCAGAACATCCAACATGATATAAATATAATCACAAAATCATCTATACATATGAATCACAACAACATCAAGGCAATCAACAATATCACTTACAATTTATATCAACAACTATATCATCATCATATAATGTCCATTTTCTAGGTCTACTCACAATATCCAAAAATCACATGTCCGAACAACATTCATAATATATCCATGTCAAATAGTATATCATCATCCACATATGAAGTGTCTCTAATAATCATCATGCATCATAACTAAATCAAGATCAACAATAATCCATGGTCCAACATCTAACATCATACTAAATCAAAACCATAATAATGTCCATAATGTAATCAACAAGTATCAAGATCAATATCAAAAGGTGTCAAAGGGAAGTGGGCACTACATCCCCCTCCCCTTAGACTCGACTTCCTCCTAGAAGTCACTGGAACAAATGTGGAAACTAAACTCATAATAATGTAGCATCCTCCCATGTAGCTACAGTCTCATCATATCTATCCCACTACACCCGACCTGATCAATCTCTCTACCTCGAAGGCCAAGGTCCTATGATCTATAATGTGAATGGGCTCCACCATCACCTACCCCTGATCCTACACCTGCAATGAGGTCCAATCCAACACATGAGAAGGATCTGTAATATATCTCCTAAGAACTGAAACATGAAACACATCATGTATGTGAGACAAGCTAGGTGGCAATGCTAGATGGTAGGCCAAAGGGCCGATACGCTCCAAGATCTCAAAAGGACCAATGAATCTAGGAGCTAACTTAGAACCTTTTCCATAATGGATAGGGCTCTTATGTGGCCTGACACGAAGGAACACCTTCATGCCCACATCAAAACTACGGTCGGTCCTATGCTGATCTGCATACTTTTTTGTCTATCCTCATGTGCCTCTATGTAGTCTCTGTCTGATCAAAACCACCTACTGCTCCATGTCCTGTAACAAAGCTGGTCCAAGAGAAACCCTATCCTCTAGCCTGTCCCAGCTAAGAGGTGTCCTGCACTCTCTACCATACAAATCCTGAAAAGGAGCCATGCCTATAGAACTCTGAAAACTATTATTGTAGGAAAACTCCACCAAGTATAGGTACTCCTCCCATCTAGACTGCTGATCCATCACATACATCCTGAGCATGTCCTCTAAAATCTGATTCACCCACTCAGTCTATCCATCTATCTGGGGTGATATGTTGTGCTGAAATTGATCTTCATCCCGAGGGCATGTTACATGGTAGTCCAAAAATGGGAAGTGTACAAAGGATCATGGTCACTAATGATCTTCCATGGAATCCCATGTAACCTAACAATCTCATCCAAATATACCCGTGCCACTACTCTAGCTGTATAAGTGGTCTTCACGGAGAAAAGTGAGCCACTTTTTTCAATTTATCAACCGTGACCATGATGGCATCGTGGTGATATCTCGACATCGGTAGCCCAACAATGAAGTCCATGGAAATGGTGTCCCATTTCCACTCCAGTATAGCATGAGGAAAAGAAGGCCAGCTGGATGTTGATGCTTGGCCTTAACTCTCTGGCACTCTAAACATCATGACATGAACTAGGCCACGTCTCTCCAAAGTCCTCTCCAATGATATAACTGTCTCAAGGTGGCGTGCATCTTCTTCACCCCGGGATGGGCTGAATAGGGTGCATGATGTGCCTCTGCCAAGATGTCCTACCTCAAGCCTCCATCTCTGGGAACATAAATCAGCCTTTGTGCCTGAGAAGACCATCTAGCCTCTAAGGAAAAACCATCAAACTTCCCCTCGAGGGGTCTCTGAGACTCGATCTCTGCTCGAACTGCAATGTAGAAGTTGTCAAGAGGAAGTTGTTGAAGAATCCTACTCCATAAATCTGTGCTCACTGAGGTGGCCATAGCCACATGTCTCCATCTCTACTGAGAGCATCTACCACCACATTCTCCTTCCCTTTCACATGCTCTATCTCCATATCATACTCACAAAGCAACTCCATCCAACACCACTGATGAGCATTGAGATTGGGCTACGTGAAGAGGTGGCGAAGACTCAAGTGATCTATCCTAAGTGTGAATCTCAACCAAGAAGAAAGTGCCTCCATCGAACCAAAGTGTGCACAACTACCACAAGCTCAAGATCATGAGTCAGATAATTAAGCTCGTAATATTTGAGTTTGTGAGACTCAAAAGCCACTACTCTGCCCTCCTGCATCAACACACCTCCAAGCCCTGCTAAAGAAGCATCCGTGCAAAAAAAAACTCACCATGTGGATCCGACACTACAAGAATAGGTGTTGTAGTGAGACATTCCTTCAGTGTCTAAAGGCCTTGCTCACATCTATCGACCAAAACAAACTTCTTCCCTTTCCTCTGAAGGGAAGTGATGGGGTGTGTAATCCGAGAGAAGTCCTGAACAAATCTCCTAGTAGTAACCTGCTAATCCCATGAATCTGTGCACCTCAATCATAGTAGTGGGTGTTGGCCAATCCATAATAGCTCTAATCTTGGAAGGATCGATGGTGATACCTTCCCTAGAAATGATGTGACCCAAATACTGCACCTCTATCTAAAAGAATGCACACTTCTCCAAGTTCCCAAAAATTTGTTGCTCTCGAAGACACTGAAGAACCTGGAAAAGGTGCCCCTCGTGCTCCTCATGCATATGTGAGTAAATCAAAATGTCATCAAGGAAGATGAGCATGAAGTGATCTAAGAAGGTCTGAATACCCCATTCATCAAACTCATAAACACTGGGGCATTAGTCAAACCAAAAGGCACCACTGTGAACTCATAGTGCCCATATCTCATATGAAAAGTGGTCTTATGAATATCCACCTCCGAAATCCTCAACTGATGATAACCTGACTTAAGATCAATCTTAGAGAAAACCATGGCTCCCTTCATCTGATCAAACAAATCATCAATGCGAGGAAGGGGATAATGATTCTTGATCGTTACTTTGTTAGTATGGTGGTAATCAATACACAACCGCAAGGATCCATCCTTCTTCTTCACAAAGATCACGGTGCACCCCAAGGGGATACACTAGGATGGATAAGGCCTTTCTCCAAAAGGCCCTCAAGCTGTTACAACTTGAGCTCACAGAGCTCTGGGGTGGTCATCCGATAAGGTGCTCGTGAGATAGGCTCTACTCCCGGAACTAGATCTATATGAAAATCAATCTCACGTGGGGGTGGTAACCCCGGTAGCTCCCCTAGGAAAGACATCTGCAAACTCTCTCAAAATGGGGTGATCATCTAGTGATGGTCCACTAGACCCATCCTCTGATCTATGTCACTGACTGTAATAACATACATACATAAGCAACCCCATCACACACACCGCTTAAGTTGCATAGTAGAGATGGTGTGAATAGAAATGGGTCTCCTGACCCCTGAAATCACCGACTCAACTCCCAAATCATCTACACAAGATATAGTCTTGTGGTAACAATCCATCCTCGGCCCTGTGTGTAGATAACCAATCCATACCCAAATGACTCCATATGAGCCCAAAGGAAGGATATACGGAGATCCGAGGTAGTGGTGAAAGGTCCCAAATCCACTACACACTCCTTAACTAAGGAGTCTATAGAGATCTTGGCTCCGAAGCCATCTCAACATCCCAACAAAGACCCTGCCTAACTGCCACCAGCCTTGCATCGCTCTACTAAAGATGGTGCAATGAAAGAATCGAAAGAACTAGAATCAAACAATATAGAGGTAGGAATACCCCAATGCTACTTGTAGTCTCAATGACTATACTCTGATGCTTGGCCTGGTGGTTCTCAACCACTACATAAATCCTGTGGCTACGTCCCATGTCACCAATAGTCAGGCTCTGAGATATGTGTCTTACCCTTGTTAGGGTTTTGAGGGAAGTCTCTCCAAAAATGTCCGCAACTCCACAACCAAAACAACCACCTGATCCTCTCCAATGAGTAGCACCTCCAGTAGGTGCTCTAGAAGTCTGTGTTGTGGATCCTGATGATCCAAAGTAGTGGTCTACTGTGGCCTCTACTGGTGAGCTCCCACTTGACTGAGCTCTAGGTCCACCTGTGTCCTGATGGGACCCCTAGGAGGAGGCCCCATACTCCGACCTCTCTATGCATCAACTCTCTGTGGAGGTCTATAAGGTGGGTGGGACTACTGTTATTGCTACTGCTTGGGGTCTAAATGATGACTGTGAAGAACTCTAGCCACCACATGAGGAGGAGGAGCTGACCCCTCGATCTACTATCCTGCATCTGCTATATGCGGCTCGGACTCGGTCTCTAGCCTGCTGGGTCTTCCCGAGTCTCCTCTGCTATGTAGGCCTTCTCAATGGCCTCTACTAAATGTCTGTGGGTAGTGGATCCAACCGCACCTCCGATGTCTAGTTCAGGCCCAGATGAACCTGTGGATCCACACCTGCTCATCCTGCATGTACTCAACATACTGGAGTAGATCCAAAAACCTACTCTCATACTCTACCACTAAAAGAGATGCCTGTCGAAGGTCATGGAAACTCATCTATCCTCTGTTGTATGAACCTCTCGTGACAAATATCTTCTCTAAACCTCTCCTCAAATAGCTCCAGGTCATTATCTTAGAATCAACATGGAGCTTCTGCTCCTCTGTCCTCCACCATACACCTGCTCCATCCCTCAGTAGATGGATCACAACATGAGCTTTTGTGTTGCTAGAACAAGGAAAAGCTTGAAGCATCCACTCAAGCTCACCAACCAGGCCTCTACCTGAAATCCACCTATGTCACTAGATAATGTGATGGTCAAAGCTTTAGGATCTCCCTGATGTGATCTGCAACTGTGGTCTGACGGCCTCTAGGTCTCTCTCTGCATGCTCATCCCTAAGCCTAGGCTCTCGAGACCTCTCTCTATGCTCTGAAACTTGGTCACCCTATCCCCTGTGGTGACTCTACCCTGGCTGACTCTACATGGGAGTTCTCTCCTCCATGCTCCTCACTTGGGTCGAGGAGATACCTAACCCTCAATGGAAGGGACTCTATCATGTCTGGCTGCATGTCCTCCTATTGATCCTCCGCGTAGAGCGGCATTAACATCCTGAAGAGTCTACAAAATATGGGGTAGGATGGCTGCTATAACATGATCTGGTGGTGGTAAGTCTAAGTCTATGTGAAAAGGCTCCTCATCTTGTCTACGCCTCCTGCATAGAACAAAATGAGAGTTAGTTCCTTTTTCTAAGTTTTATTCAATTTCCATGTTTACTAAAATATGAAAATTCAAACAAGTTGTTTTCTAGATTTAAAAGTGTGCTAGGTTTAAGTTCATGTCTCAAGTTTTCTAGTGTGCCCAATGGTCCAAGATTTTGAACCACTACTCTGATACCAAGTGTAACGCCCATTAAAACAACCCACTTGAGACCCAAGAACAACCTAGGATTAGTTAGGAAAATTATGGAATAATTTTTTTTTTATTAAAAGAATCTACAACCATGTTACAAGACAACAATTGTCACTAACAAGTTCGGAACAATTCTAATCTACTAGAGTATACTTTTCTTTTATTAATAATTATTAGAGGTCATAAGGTCCAAAATTTAGGGTTAGAAGTTTCAATTAGGTTTGAGAGGAAAATTCCTCACCATACCCACTCTCTAATAGGCTTAAAGTTTCAACTTGATTTTTCTCATACTTAACACATTCAAAATTTTCCTAAATCACTCCCATTGGATAGGAAATTTCCTCACCTTTCCATTGATATAAAGAAGTCCTCCTAACTCCTCATATTTTTCAAGTTATGGGCCGCGGGCCTTGGGGTGAAAATTTTCCCCAAGAGCGGGCTACGGGCCTAGGGGAGAAAATTTTCCCTTGGCGGGTGGTGGAGTGAGCGGGAAGAGTTTTTAAAATTTTTTTTCCTTTGGGGAAAAAAATGATTTTCCTCCCACATGCCCGTGGGCCCGAAGAGGACACATGTGTCTCAAGCTGAGAAAGCTCTGGGAAAGCGGGAAGTCGGGGGCCATCGGAGAGATTTAAGGCATTAAGCCTTTTGGGTCACAAAATTAAGGGATCAAATTGATCGTGCCACCTCCATCTCCGTCCAAAAGGGCCATGTGTCCTAAGCCCATTGGGGAAATTGGTGGGGAAAATGACGGGGGAAGAGGAAATTTTAGACTTTTGGATTTTTGCCAAACGATGCCAAAGGAAAAAAACATGGGTGAAAGCCTTGGGAAAACTTGGAAAATTTTCCAAAAAAATTTCGAGACCAAATGATGCCAAAAAGGGCCATCACGATCATTGATGCGGGCACGTGGCGATTGGTGGGGGGAGGAAAATTAGAAAATTTTCCAAAAAATTTTCCAAAATGCTAAGGTCAAAAAGAGGATTCGCGCGCCTCGCTTGTTGCCTCATGAGTGCCATGTGGTAGCTTCTGATTGGTTATGGGCATGGGGTGGGGTGGAGAAAATTTTGAAAATTTTCCCAAAAAATTTTCCTAAGCCCCAAGGGAAAATTTGGGCCATGGGCCCGCCAAGGAAAATTTTCCCAAAATTTTAACGCCAAGTGAAGAAAACTTCATAAGGCCATAACTTTTGATAGAGATCTCGTTTTGGGAAAATGAGGACTTTCTGGAAATCTCTCGACGTCCTCTTTGCACACAAAGATCATTAATTTTTATTTTGATAAAGTTTAAGGGGTCAATTTTAAGAAAAAATGGCTCTATAGGGCTTTTATAAAGTGAATTGTAAATTTTAACTTGTTAGATTTATTCAATTTGATCTTCTTTCTCTCTCAACATGTCAAATAGACATGGAGGATTGTTCTAAATGATTTAAGGAGGATTCAAAGGTTCAATTTGTTTAATTGATTGCAATTTGAGCATTTTTTACATTTTTGATGAAAATGACGCAAAACGGTTTGAGCCCGATTTTGCAAAGTTTGAAGGATATTTCCTTAAGTGTTTTAGTCCAATTTGAGTTCATTTATATCATAGCCTAGCATGTTAATTTTAATGTTTCAATTTTTATTTTGTAGGTTCAAACTATTGCATTTTAGAGAAGTATTTTCCAGTTTTAAAATTTAAAACAGAGATCAAATTTAAAAGGATTTATTTATCATTTTTCATCTTCCAAATATGGAGATTCATTTCCATTCCAGCCTAATACATTTATTTGATTTAATCAAACCATTTAAGAGATAAAATGCAAGTCGATTTCCAATTTTAACATATTTCAAAAAATAGAGTTCCATATATTTCCTTCATACGTATTCCTCTTTCAATTTTCCAAATAGAGGTTTCAAATCACAAATTGATGATCAATTTCAATGCAACAATGCAAATTGAAGAAAAGTATTGCAATCCTTTATTGATTTAAAAAAAACAATACAACTTTACATCTTTCAATTCCTTGAATGCAAATAATGATTTCAATTTCTTTCTTTCGATGATGAATAGAAAAAAGTAGTATATCTCTTTCACAACTTGGAATTTATAACTTTCATAGCTTAATACAAAGTATCTTTCCATTAAAAATAATATATAGATCATCCACTTCAAAGTGGGAAAGGTTACAATGAGATTTCATTTCACATGGAACTATCAAACTATCTTTCTCCTCTGCTCTAGAACAACAACATAAATTTCTCCTTTTGGATCACAACAAAGGTAGGGGAAAGGCAACGCTCTCCACCCAACCAAGACATCCAATGAAGAGGAGAAGCCATCCTTCTTCATTGGCCCCCGAGCCCCAACCATAATGCAATAAAAGATGTGATTCAACCCATGGCAACAAGGCTTCCACAACACACATGCAACATTTTCACATTTTAAACATAGTTCAAAACAAAATGTAGTTTACAACTACATTAAAACATACAAACAAGACTAAGGCTCCATCAAGCAAGCCAAAGGAGAAAGGAACTATGGGGAAGCTTGCTTATGCCTCCCAATGGGAATTGGGTATCCACCTATAACAAACCACCAATATAAAACATCTCCCATATATCCTTATGCCCCCACAATCCCTCCTTATGCCCCCCACAAAATTTCCTTATGCCCCCCACAAAGTAAGAAATGCAATGCCATTTCTTTTCCAAGGTAGAAACCCAATCCCAACTCCCTCCACAAGATTTTGATGCCACTGGCATTCCCTTATGCCCCCCACATGGATTCCCCATAGCCTTCTCCTACACCATTCCTAGGTAGTCTACCCAAACAACCCACAAACATGCTAAAACATTCACACAATAACATGTACATTCATAAAGAAAAAGAGTATTTCAAGAGCCAAGCTCTTACCTCTCCATGAAGGAGTTGTCTAAGTTCCAAAACAACAAGCTTTCCAATGCCAAAATATAGTCCAAAATCAACAACCAACAAGCATGCAAAGGTCTCCAATCTCCTTCCAAAAGCAAGAGCTCCACACAACAAAATTTCACCCAAAAGGAAGTATGCAAAATGTTCAACAACCCAAAACAAAGCAAGGAGTTCTAATTTTATAGAAAGAGGAAGAGAAGAGGATGAGGTGGATCCATGTAGGATGCCACATCACACATCCTCAACTCCAACACAAAAGTCAAATTCATTCTCCAATGCACAATAAAGAGGTGGGTGAATAATATGACAATAAACTTACACACTCCAAAAAGCCCACACCCCATAAGGACTGAATTTAATAAAATGTAAGAAGAGTGCAATTAAAACTTACAATTAGTCATATCAAAATGCATAAAGAAGGTCTAAATTCAACCCTCCAACCATAGGTATGGTTGGTAAATAAAATTAAGAGGTATGGGACAAGTTTTACTTGTCCCACAAGCCTCCAAAATCAGCCTCCAAGGACAAATTCGAATTTCCAAGAAGGTGGAGTGTTTCACACTCAGAAGTAAACTTACACATCACTTACAAGGTCACTTACACATACTTACAACATTTAATACAAAAGCCAACCACTTCACTAATTACTTTCTTATGACATATTGATTTGTTTACTTTAACAACATGATTATTCACAACATTAACACAACATTTAATAACTAATGAAAAAGGGTAAAAGCACCACAAAATAAACACATGCAAACATTAATAAAAGAAACCACATTAATAAATACATAAAGCCCCTTGGTCACATTCAAAGGTAATCCCCCATGGGAATCCCTAACAAAAAAACACACACACACACACAAAACATGTTGCCATGGTGACCTTGTTGAATTCATCTAGAATTCCAATGTGGTTGGTCTCCAATCCCCGATGTTTGTTGTGATAGTTTAACAAAAAAAAAAAAAAAAAACAAATACCTCCTTCGGCCTCGTGGCCATATCAGAACATCCAACATGATATAAATATAATCACAAAATCATCTATACATATGAATCACAACAACATCAAGGCAATCAACAATATCACTTACAATTTATATCAACAACTATATCATCATCATATAATGTCCATTTTCTAGGTCTACTCACAATATCCAAACATCACATGTCCGAACAACATTCATAATATATCCATGTCAAATAGTATATCATCATCCACATATGAAGTGTCTCTAATAATCATCATGCATCATAACTAAATCAAGATCAACAATAATCCATGGTCCAACATCTAACATCATACTAAATCAAAACCATAATAATGTAGGTTGTGGTTTATAGAAGATCCACTTGTCCACCATAAAAAAATTATTTTATTTTCATTGAGAAATGAAAATCCTTAGATCAAATGTGACGTGGGTGAAATCCAATTATTCCTATTTTTAACATTTTATTTTTTCCCTTTCACCATCACGAATAAAAAGCTCTAGAATGTAAGATTTTTATTTTTCAAAAATTCATGTATATTAAATTTCAAAAAGTGTTTGATTCAAAAATTATAGTAATGTTTTATTTATTTATTGTGAGATTGAAAAGTGTATTTTACTAGCAATTGTATTACTTAGTTGAAATTAAACATTTATAATTATGAAAGGCGATTTCATTATGAGATAGAGATCCCCTCCTACGACATCCAACCATGCACATCCTCTCAATGACGACCATCATCGAATGGTGGAAATTAATTTTGCTAATTCGCATTAATCGATTCACGACATGTTCATATTTACGAGATGATGAATATTTTATTTAGGTATTACATTAGTGCATCTCCATTCATTCAATAAAATTTGGTTACCACGCAAGTTGAGTGGTTGTTATTCCCGTATTCTTCTCTCTGGCACCCCTATTTTTCATCGGATTTGATATAAAATATTACTTATTTGACACGTATTCCAAACCCTTTAGAAGGATCTCTTAGGGCTATCATGTTGGAAGCTCTCAGTCTTAGCAGTAGTTTGCTCATTTATGTCTCCCTTCATTTTTGGTGAGTGCATTATTTTAATTTCTTTTCCCTCTTATAATAAAGACACTTATCTCGAGAAAAAAATGCTCCATATTTGTTGTAGTTCCTTCTACTATTAATGTATTAAGTATTTTTGAATTCCATTAATAAGATCATGGTCATGGTTTGAATGATGACCTTCAAACCTCTCCTTCATTTAAAGTTTGTCATTGTTGTTTAAATAAATTACTCCTTGTTGTACAAATAAGAATTTGAATTGGGTAGTTCCTTTTAAGTAAAATAATTTATACTAAAAATTTTAAGCATACTATTGTTGGAAACTTTATGGTGCATAGCATAATTTCTTTTCATAGTTTATAACATATGGCCGACAAATTTCCTTCCACATGTATTATCGACCCAATAAATGGTGACCCACGATTATTGTCATATCCAACTTGACCTTTGATGTTGGTGTTAGCTACCCACATAGTGAGGTGGTAGATTTGAATGAAGTGCCCCATTATTTCTTTCCCCGGGTTACTATAAAGGGGATCTCCAATAATAGTGGTCAACATACATTCGCAACTTCTATTTAGTATTTATCTACTATTGTTATAGATACCTTCTTTGAAATTTCTATTATAAGATTGGAATATTTATTTCCTTTGACTGTGATTTTAGATAGTGATTTCCATCTCATGTGAGATCTCATGAGTAAGGTTTACGACACATATATCCATCTCAAATCCTTGTACAACTTCCTCTATGAATTAGGATATGACCAATATTATGTTGGCAACAATAACAAATTCATATGCCAACCTCCTCCCAGCTAAGCCAAAATGGGAGTTTAGATTAGGGCATAGGAAACAATCGTAACTTAATGGAAGGTGGATTTGGTAGATGTAGTTGTTAGTCTTGGGAGAGGAAAGACCCCAGTGCGATCTTTTATTATGTAACCTACCACTTACTACAAAATATCATAAACAAACCCACATTTATCAAATCATCCAATGCGTCTACAAAACTTAGATTGTAAAAGAAGACACCATCACTTACATATAGACAAAAATATATTCCACAACTTACTTTTGAGATATCTCAAAAGCACATTGCTTCCAAAACTTACAGACTGCACCCTTTTTCTCCTTCAAACAACTGACAAAAATGGAACATAGTTAATATGTTTCGATCGTAAGAAAAAGAGTTTTACTTTGGTTTCCATTAATATTTTCCCCACCCTTGGACTTATCCTCCATCAAAACCATTCTTTATCACCCCTCTTCCTCCATTTATGTTATGCTCCCTAAAGTTTAATTTATTTGACGCATCCCCTTTTTGTTTCCATTGCATAGTTCACGTGTGATCGCTAGTTTTATAGTTGAAATTAATGGCATCCCATACATTGATATAATTTTCACTATCGAACATATTACAATACAAATAATGTATTAACTAGTAACATGCACGTGAAAATTAGTTAATAGACATTTATAGTAAGATTACATAATTCTAATTTGTTTTTAATACTTTTATGTTGAACATTCAATCCTAATTTATAACTTGTGGATTTTGTTAAAGTAATAATATTGAATTTCTTGTTTACGATCACTTAGATGCGAGATAGTTTGGCCCTTGACCATTGTTTACCATGAATTGCATATCATGGAATGTGCAGGGTCTTACTGAGAATCAATCCAACCGCAAGTACATTGTTTGAGATGCTAGTAAAATATTTACCAATTTAGATGTTTTATCCTTGCAAGAAATGAAAGTTCTTGGATTTCTCTTAGAGATGGTTTGTAAATCCATAAGGTCTAATAGCATGGGATTCTAAAGTAATCATGATGGGGGGTGGGGATTTATTTTCCTTTTGATCCTAAATGGTGGCCCTTTTAATGGATCATGGTGTTTACACCCTGACCATGTCATATGGGTATTAATTAATATTGACGGTTTCCCTTTTGGCCTCATTAACATTTACACCTCTAATGATGCAGTTGAAAGGGCCATTATTTGGTGGTGAATAGCCAAAGTGTAATTCTTGATGCATATTGGGTTATATGTGGTAAATTTAGTATGGTAAAGCTGCCTATAGATAAGTACATGCACCTACCTACCGAGTGATGCACAACTATTGAGAAGGAGGTGTGGTTCTTTATGCATAATAAATTTCAGTTTTATGACCCTAATGACATGCCGCACACCCACCTTTGAAGCTTGGTTTTCCTAATCCAATATCTTAGGAGGATCAGATCGGGTCGTCAGCTGGCTCGACAGAGCTATTTTGTGTAATAAAGATTTTTTAGTTTGATACAATTTTTTCTTTACAAGTGTTTATGCCAAGTTTCATCCTTAGAGACCACTCCCCAATTTGATTCTATATCACTTGGAAAGATAAGTGACCTTTTTGACATAAAGACCAGGTATTTTCTCAATACTGCCTTAATGGAACATTGGCCCACTCTTAACCACATCAAGCGCATGTGGAAACTATCTCCTCAAACACATCAATTCAAGAACTATTATCCACCTATGCATACCAGCTAGATCCAATGGTGGGAGGATGTTATGAATAGGATGCCCAAATTCCTCAAAATCTATGGTTGAAAAATTGCTAAAATTATATGTCGCTCATACTCTAATACCACCTCTGCTCTTAGCCCATCGATAGTGGTGCTAGAAGGAAATACTTTTTCGGAAGAGTTTCATCAGAAAATACAAATAGCGGATAACTACAATGCTCGGGGAGCTCAAATTTGTGCCCGTTTACACTTCCTGAAGTGGGCGATCACGTGTTAAAAGAATTTTTCTTTCCCTCAAAGTGAAGAAACCCTCTCAACAAATTTTTGTCATTCGTGATGGAAGAACTTAGTTCATTGATCCCCAACTAATGCTTGCAATTGTTAAGCATTATAAGATGGGTTTTCAAGCCAAAGATCCTCTCGAAGAGCGAAAAGTATTGCTTGACCAATGCTTGGCTATTGTCCCCTACAAGATCTCTCTAACTCGAGAAGGTAGCTTATGATTGTATACGAACCATTAAAGATGTTCATGAAGCAGTTATGCAAATGGATAATGATAAGGCCTTCAGGTGTGATGGCTTGCCTTGCACATTCTATAGATTAGTTTGGGATATTGTTGGCATAAACCTTCATCGAGTCTATCTTGAAGGGTTTGAGAATCATTCACTTGGTATGTGCATCAATAAGGGAAATATCTAGTTCATTTCCAAGCCATGAGATCTCGAGAAAATTACCAATTGGTTTTTTATCACCTTCCTCAATATCTCTTACATGATTATTTCCAAGGCTTTTGCGATTAGGTCGCATCATATCCTTCTGTTATCATTTAGTCGAGAAAACAAGATTTATTCAGCGGTGATACAACATTGATAATATCATAGCTATCTCGAGAGGGAATAAAATGGGGTGGTAGATCTAATCAATCTGCTATGTTCATTAAAATCAAATTTGAGAAAGCTTATGACAGGATAGAATGATCGTTCATTATTTCTATGCTTCAAGCCTTAGGATTTGGCCCTATCTTCATCCAATCTGTCTAAATGATTTTTTCAAATGCCTTCACCAAAATTACCATAAATGGCAACATTTCAACTCCCTTTAGTCTTTTCTGTTCCATTCGCCAAGGCTTCCCTTTAACACACCGCTCTCAGGTTGTTCTTTGCCGAGGGTTTTGGGTACTTGCCCAGGCTAAATCCTAAGGGTCTGTGAGGGGGATTACACTACTGTTGTGGATGACTCCCAATTACTTAATGGCCACTTTGCTAGATAAATCCTTCCTTACCTTAATTGAGGACTAAAACAACATTCGCAATGTCATGCATTGCCTTGATATTTTCTATCGAGCTTGGATCTTCCATTCAATGATGAAAAATAAAGTGTTATAGAAAGTCCTTCCTCCTTTTGGCCACATGGATGTACGCTTATGATTGGAAAATGTTAGTCCATGGTGAGATGTTTAAATTTATGGGCATCCCCTTTACCTTTCAAGTGTTGTGTGTGGAGCTATAGAAATATGTTGTTCAACGGGTGGCCAAAAAGATGGAATCTTTGGATCAACAAACCAATCTCATTAGTGGGGAAATTCCAAATTTGTTCCTAAGTCCTTGTCACATCATGCAATTTATGTCTATTCGTTGAAAGGAATAGGATGTAAATGAAGAGTGGGATTACATGAGATGAAGTACAAACTATGTTGTGTAATCTGTATATGTAGCCATGTGTGCATATGCATATCTCGAAAAGGATATGCACACTTACTTATAGTTGCATGTGCAAACTTAAAAAAACGACACTTGTTTTTCGACACTCATATGTACTTGGCATTTGTGACGTATCCTTGTTTTGTTTTAATATTTGTAGATGCTTACTTTCTTTGGCTATTATTCTTTGGTGATTGTTTGGACTATTTTTGTTGAACCTTTTTGAATATTGAATTCTACCTTGCTATGTTGGGTGTTATGGGTTACTTACCCTAATGAAAGTCATGATTGAGTTATTTTGATACTTTGCTTGAATATTATTACCTTGTGAGCAATATAATGGTACATCTCACTTGGTGGAATAAAAGGCCTACTAACAATGATATATTATGCGCAGAAGAAGTATTTTCGCTTATACTTGGTTGTATAGTGCTATTTCAAAATAATTTTGAAGGTTTAAAAGATCTTAACTCCTTTTGGCTAATTGATGGATTAAATTTATCCATGCTTAGTATTGAGAATTTTTAGCTTAATCATCATCTTCGACCGATTATAACACTAAGCCTAGAAGAACTCGATCTCGGGAATGTTCATTAAAATTGCATGATCTTATTTATAATCTTTGGGATTTCGCATACTCATTAGAGTTAATTTCGTTTGACCTTGACAAGAGCATAATAATGCTGGAACTAGTACGGTGAGTATTTATTATCATAGACCCGTGATGATTGTAATAGTATGGTCTGACCCTACTTAAGTTATTAGGATTGAATGATTTAATAAAACCTTATAAGGGTGTAAAATTTTAATATAGGATGGTCTTGGACCATCGAGGACACCATGCAACCTTGGATTGGGTACGAATGATTTAAAGTGGAACACAATCTCCATTCACGAACCATGCAAACCATGGGAAATTTGTGGTTAAAGTGGAACACAATCTCCATTCCCCATGAGTGATTATTTATTTGATAACAATGGTGAAGTGGTCGTTATAGACACATACAAATAATATATATTCAATTGTTTATTTATTTAAATCAAGGGTTGACCGATTGATTGGTCTCCACACAAGTGGCAAGTAATGTTAAATGAATCATGCAAACTTATACTTATCCTAAAGCCCGCCAAAAATAGAGATGCAATAGGAAGATGGTGGCGAGCTTATCAAAATCATAGACATGACAATATGCATTGAAAGGAGCATTCATTTCTTCGAACACAGTGAACTTCTCCCATAAGAAAAATGCATGCAGGATGCAGCTTCTTTTGCGTGTATTTCATTGTTTGGTACGCCAACCCAGGCGAATGGTGAATGGCGCTGACTGAGTGAGTTCTACTTGATGTCCTTTCTTGTACATGTACAGTCCAATAAACTAAGTCTCCTCGAATACTGTTATTTTTATCATGAGATCGCATGAGCCTCTATAGTTAGTATAAAATCAAAACGAAGAAAGGGGATTGAAGGTTGCATCGTGTTCGATTGCTCAGATTTTGATTGGATTCTTGTTGCTCAACCTGCTGTACAAATTAAGGAGAAAGAAGGAGCTGAGCTCTCCACATGTCTGGCATGGACTGTTTTCTCTTTATCATGTTATTTCATTTAGAGATCTTTGATTGTAATTTGTCTACCAGTTACTTATTTCAATAAACTTTCTTTGCTCCGCCATTGGGTTGATAATCCCTTACAGATTAAGCGGGTGTTGTTCTTTTGGGGTTCGATTCCTTCTCGGGGAAATGAGGAAGATTAAATTAGAGAAGATCGTTGATTCTGGGACTGTAGGGTTGTATGCCTGGTTTATCCCTATTACTTTCTGGTGATTTACTTGATGGCCTACGTAGAAACCTGTAATAGAATTAGATAATGATCAGTGTTTTCACCCGTCTGGGTTCTCGGATATACCTATCTGCTTGAATTCATCGAGTATTTTCACTACATAAAGTATAAATGGAGCGTTTATTGAACCTCATGCTCGTATTGTGATCTGCGAGTAATGATCAAAACAATTCCTGGATTCATGAGGTGGGAATTACTTATATTCTTTTTAATCAATAGGTTAAAATATTGGTTTGGGAAAAAATGGTTTTGGTTACTCACATGCCTAAGGTAATCTGTGTTTGGGGATTCAGTAATGAACTCCAGTGGTCTGCGTTGGAAAATGAGCTAAGCTTGCGTCTGATAAAATCGTTTTCTTAATTGATAGTTCGAAATACCATACAGTGATATGCTGTAGGTAATCTACAAGAGAAACGGGTGTTAACTGTTGCAAAACTTATATGTTTTTAGTGTTTCGATTACCCTTGTACAATTAGTCTGTGATAAACGTTATTGAGTGCTTGATAATTGAATTTTATTATAAAAAGGGAGGGTTTGATCCCTCTACTTCTGATCTCCATAAAAGACAAATTAGACTAGCAATATAATCTTTGGTGATATGAAGAGGCTGATAGGCCTGTTTATTAATGTTTATTAAAACTAGCAATCACATGTGTACAATGCAATGTGAACGCCGAACGATATATGTTAATAAGGGGTGTGATTGATAGTGTAAGTGAAGAAATATAAATGAAGCATTACATTGAAAGGTTCTATTTGTACATTTCAAATTTGTTACAAATTTGTACATATACATTTGTAAATCTTATATTATGAGTGGTAGCCTTTTGTGGATTATTTTATTTGAACTAAATATAAATACATGAAGAATTCCGTACATTTGCATATTTTATATCATGAGTGGTAGCCTTGTGTGACCAATTTTATTTGCACTAAACATGAAGACATTTGATACCCCTTGAATGACATTTAAAGAGAACACAAACCCAATAAGCATATTATTCTTGTCATTTATCTGTAATTATATCTACAATTAAGTTTTTCTTGGGCAAGTGGAAAAGGAACACAATGCCCAAAAGCCAATTTTTCCCCTTCAAAAAGAAATTTGGGCACACTTTTATCTGTTTTAAAGGTTCTTAGTGGACTGAATTAATATGAAAAAAATATGGGTTGTTAAAGGAAAAACTGGCCATTGTTTACTTGAAAATTGACTCATCCGTTGAGAAAATAGACCCCGGGATAGAGAGGACTCGTGGGGAGCATTATTTTTCCAACACAACACTGTCCCACTCTAATTTTACAATAGCAATATTCTGCATAGCTCAAAAAGGGTTGTTCTCATCCTACGTAGACCAAAGCTATATGATTGTTAACCTTTTTCATAATAGTCTGACAAAACTTTCACATCAAATCTACTAAAGGTAAATATTCTATGAAAAATTCATACATTCCATTATTCCATTCTCAACAAAAACCTAGGCAAGTGGAAGAGGAACAAAAAGCCCAAGGACAATTTTTCCCTTTCAATAAGAAATTCAGACACACTTTTATTTGTTTTAAGGGTTCTTAGAGCACTGAATTAATCTGGAAAAAATATGGGTTGTTAAAGGAAAAATTGGTCATTGTTTAGCAAAATACACAAGCACAAACACCTACACCTCCTTTCTAAGTGTTGTAATATAAGTAGACAATAATACTTGTTCCCCCATTAAGTGTTATTATAGGTGTTATACATGATTAAAAATTCAGTTACAAATTACAGGAAAGAATTGACATAATTCAATTCTAGTTGACATACCTAGTTTCCAATCTGACATAAATATCTCTCTTTTTATCCCCTTTGCATGAAGATAATGTAACCGAATTTTCACTCTACTGATGTATAGGATACAATGGTTGGACAAATTTCTATGTACATTATGTTTGCAACATATAATGTGTTAAATTATAGTAATCTAAATTGCCCCCGCTCATTCTATTATGTGTGACAAAGGTTGGGTGCCCATATGTGTGTTTAAGCGAGGAAAACAAATCCTGTTTTCCATTGTTAAACAATTAAACCATGGAGCTGAGGGCTACATGCCTATTCCTCGATGATAGTAAGGATTTTTCTATTGAATCTCTAATTCTTAGAAAATATCTACAACATCCAACCTTGGTTGTATGAACATGCCACGAATGGAGCATTTAGAGAACTGTGATGTAACAGAAGAGAAACCAAGAATCCATCTCCAAGATGTTTTGTGATTGTTAGAGGAGAGCTCACACACCAACATCTTGAGAATGAGAATCCTTGAAAAAATACAAGAAATCCCCACTGAGAAAACTTGTAATCAAAATCTATCATTCCTCCAAAAAAGAATTGAAAAATTCACTAGGCATTGACTCAATATCCCACCACCCTTCCTTATGTTGCTCCCAAACATTCAAGCTTTTACAGTCCTTGGGAGAACCTACTCCTCCAACAAGTGTAATATTATCCCTCCTCTAAACAAGGAAGGAACACAAGAGATGCTCTGGCCTAGGCACCATCACCTCACTCCAAACCCCATGTACAAAATAAAATGAGATAATGCTATAAGGCCTAGCAGAGGTGAGGCAGTACATGATCCCATTGCAATAAATTGTGTCATTGGGTGTCCACAAAGCCAACCTCACAACATATTCACATGGAACCTCCCCAATCACATCCCATGAATCTGTGAATGAATCATACAATTCAATTGATGCTTCATACCCATTTCCATTGTGATATCTCCCTCCTGCTACAATTACTTGAAACCCCTTGCAATTAGAATTAAATCCTCTTTCAATGATAGACACGACAAAGAGTTTGATATGGGCTTGTGCAATGGAGGAAGGCTTCTCCACTACTTCGAGATTGGATTGCAGACTGCAAGATGACGAGGTAGGAAATCCTCAATTGGTGTTACCGAATACGTAATGATTGAGATAGGAAAACCAGAGAAAGGGAATACCATTTGTTCATAACCAGATTGTAAGTAGAGCAAAAATCCCTGCAATTGTATGGAGATAATGCAAATAACCAGGCGGTCCCTGAAACCCACATGATTGTCTCCATACTTCCATGAAAGCTTTGGAGCTGATGTACAACTCCCAATGCCTACAGACATAAGTACTTCTTATAACATCATTGACAGAAGTCCTCGAGAGAATATGACCCAATATGTCATTTGACATATCTGTTAGGAGCCATTCATTCCGAGGATTACCCAATTCTTATTTTTTGTTATCATGGGGACACAAACATATGCATTTGCAGCTCAAATGTTACAACACTATTTCAGTCATTTTGGTTTTATCTCTGCAATTCTGAAATTCAATAAGAGGCACTACATCTTCAAAAGATGAGGTAAAAGACACTCAAGATAGAACCAACATATTTGAGTGGTACAAATGATGATGGTGATGGAGATGATGACTCATATTCTCTCGATTTTCTTTTCATATTTTGATATTTATACGGCCTAAACAGGGGCTCATTCATCCCCATTTGATGGAAAATTATATGCATTCTCATATGTATCTTTCATTTGCAGAGATGTCAGAGAAGGAATAATGGATCTATAAAGAAGGAAAGGGCTACAACTGCATCATAAGGAATAAGGAATCAACATTTAAATCAAATGTTTAAGAAGTTAAAATCCTTTTCAATCCCAATCATGTATTGTGCCAAAATTAAATCACAACACCGTCCCAGTCTCATTCTAGTCAAATAGTGTTTTGTGAAATCACCTCACCAAGTCACACAAACAAATGCCCATCTTAAGTTCTTCTTGTGCACCTTGTAACATCTATGTGTTTACCATCTCATACTCATACTCAATAGCAGAAATAATGTTGTCTCCATTCACTGTAAAGTTTGTAGGTTCATTGACCTCAACTCTCCCCCACTTGTCCATGACAAGACACATTGTGCCCTTGTACATATCAATCTTTGCATTTCAGATAATCAATGTTACTCCCTCCTTCATTATGTCAACTGTAGCAATGACACAACAAAAAGGAATTAGAAATTCTAGATCATTCAATAAAAAATCCCAGCGTTGTTTATTATAGACTTAATAGCAATTTTTCTCAAACAATAAATATACATCTTTATCATATTAATATTTCATTCACATGCTATAACTTAAGGATTACCATACTAAAATATGATTCCTAGATGCAGAGGTGGGAATGTTATAGGAACAAAAATTGCATGTAAAACTTTATGAAATCATTAAGAATTTTAGATATAACACATCCATTACAATGTGAAATCCTGAGCGCATATCATATGAAGAGAAAAGCAATTAGCTTACAAACACAGGAATAAATGTACTCAATCATACAGGTGGGTGAATAAGACAAATAGCCACGCCATCTTTTGAGAATGTAAAGGAGTTCATGTCTATCTGTTCACGGTGGTTTCTTTTTCATACCATTTTTTTTGTTCACTATGGGCACTTATGTAACCACCAATTAGTTTGGCCTTTTAATTAATAGAAGTCTTACCTATTTGTCAAAAACAATTATTGGTGATATATCCAATATCATTGAATCATCAAAGCTTGTGATTCCAAAAAGATCATTATAATTCAGTTCAGAAGGTCCAACTTCATTCCAGTGCCAAATACCTCAATAGCTCAATTTCTCAATGATAACATCTTTAATGTAAAATTCAAAAAATGACTGTTAGAGATGCACAATTCATATAATTGTAGTGTGAGGATAAAAATGTGCAATAGATCTACTCGTAATATTGTACATACACCCTAAAGAAATAAAAACATGTACTGGAGTCAAAATGTTGTACAAACGAAACAATTACCTATAAGTAGAATAGATCATTATAGCATTGTGGTAGATGAGTGATACCTTGACATAAGGCAATGCACCTAGGAAATAGATCAATAATATTATTTTTCAAAAAACATACAAGCTACTATAAATCTAAATGTAGAAGAATGCATTTATGTAGCACTTACAAGCTCAGGACATTAGTAGAATACTGAGCATAAAAAAATTGCAGTCACAATGCTAAGGATTTCAAGATCTTGAAGAACACAAATGACGTTGCTTCACAAAAATGAAGGTGATTGTTTCAATATATTTTATAATAAAAGCTCTTAAATAAGCTAAATGATGCCTAAAAATGGATACCTTTGGGCAAATATTTACATAAAATCATGCAAGTTAGTATTCTTTTCAACAAGCAAATTAATGTAATAGACCATTGTGAACCAATGTCTTATTTTTACAGTGGTTATTGGGATCCTTCATAAAACTGGCAGCTTAAACCTTGAAGCTGCATCTTCAATCCATCACCATATTCATATATAATATCCAAGAACCAATGTATTAGAGTAGTATCCAACACCTCAAAAGAGGCAACTTATACCTTCAAACAACATCTTTGAGCCATCAAAAGAAACTCACTATAATCATATTTAGTATCCAAAAAGTAGGGTCAGGATAGTATCCAACACATTAATAAAATAAGTTAAGTCATTTAGCAATATTTTACCTCTAATATATTCAGATTCATTATTTTAATTTTTTGAAAACATGTATATGACCTTATTTTTAATTTTTGAAGCCTATACTATGTCTTCTCTTGCTTATGAATGGGAACGAATGGTTATCATGCAACCTCAAATCACGAAAAACCGACATATCTATTTTAGTGGTCGTGAATGTATCCCTGAGTATATCATCATTAAGATCAAATTTCATGTTGTTCGAGAATCTACAGATAGAGCAAAACAACAAAACATAAAAAACAATATACAAAATAGGGACTACCATTGCAATTATCTCAAGTGTTAGAAAACTCTTGGTTGACATCATCTACAATGTCTTGAAGGGGAATATGAGTATATCATCCTTCACTTGAGTACTAAGAATCAAGCTAATAGTTTAAAAACCACTTATCAAAAATAGATAAAGAAATAACACCGAGTCAATACAAATACTACAAGCGAAAATGGTAACAAAAATGCTAGTACCGCACCGTGCAAGGGTAATGATAGTGTTGCGCATTCATACAGGAGCGCAAAAAATCTCTTGCTAAGAATAACAAAGATATAGCTGGGAGAAAACTTGGGTAAAAATATAATTGAGATATGTCCATCTAAGCTCAACACAACAAGATTTTCTTACAAACAGCTTGTTATATCACAATTATCCAAAACTCAAATGGCATCTTAGTACATAAAAATCGAAAAAATAAAAATAAAAATAATACCTGGTCTGGGTGGGCAACATCAGCAAAAATAACATCAGCCATACCAACACGCGTCCTATATTGAGCAGGAAATCAGGCATCTTCAATTATGGGTATGATATTTGTTCACTTTTTTGCCACGTTGACTAAATCTCATCCACTTCTGTGTGAAAATTCAACTGCATACACAATGCCAGTCTAATAGCCAATGAGACACTCGATATCAAAAATCAATAATCCCCAAGTCTAAACATAAAACAACAAGCAAAAAATCCCTAACGCCTGCTCTTCGTCTGCAATTAAAAGCTGAAAGAGGAGATAGTGACGATAAATAATTTTGAAGCCTCGATAAATAATTTTAAGAAAGCCTCGAAACCCTAACCTGTCAAATTTAATAACATGGGAAAAACATCTAAACTTCCACAAATTTAAGAAAGGGCCCCATATAAGGGGAACGCTTCTGTAATTAAAAAAACATAAAACAATTATATGTAAAAATAATAAACGCCTCTCAAATTTAATAATGTGGAAAAACATTAAAATTATTAAATAATAAATATTAAAAATTAAAATTAGGATAATGTCAAAAATAAAAAAATAAATTAATAAATATTAATAATAAACATTAAATCAACAAAAAAAAAATATATATTAAAAATAATAAATAAAAAATAAAATTAAATTAATAAAAGATAAAAAATTGAGAATTTAAATTTAGAATTAAAATTATTAAATAATAAATATTAAAAATTAAAAAATTCAATTAACAAAAATTACAAATTAAAAATAAAAAAAAAAATTTAAATTAAAAATAAATAATTAATAAAAAAAAATTTCTTTAAAATTAAATTTAAAATTTAAAATATTAATAAAAAATTGTCTTTAAATTAATAAATATTAATAAAAATTATTGTCTTTAATGAAAATTAAATATTAATAAATATTAGAATTTTTTAAAAAAATTAATTAAATCATTAAAAAATTAAAAATTTAAATCAACAAAAATTAAAATCAATAAAATAATTAATTAAAAATAAAAATTAGAAATAAATTTAAAAATAAAAAATGGATAAAAATAAAAAAATTAATTAAAACCTAAAAAATGAATAAAAATTATAAAAATTAAATTTACATATTAAAATTAATTAGAAAAATAAAATATTAAATTTACAAATATTTAAAAATAATAGAATATTACAAATTACTAAAAATTAAAAAATTCACAAGACTAAAAAATAAATAAAAATTTAAAATTATTTAAAGGTAAATATTAATAAAAGTATAAAATTAAATTAAAACTAAAAATTAAAAATTATCAAAAACTAAATTATCATATTATAATCATTAGTGTCATCGTTATCATCATGTTTTTTTCAATTTTCATCATCATCAAATATCATTGTCATCGTCATTGTCAATCGGTTTATAATATGCTTTAATTGTCATCGTTACTCACACGATCGACTATTATTTAAGGTTAGTGTTTATGGTTTAAATTTAAGTATGTACTATTAACATTTACGAAATGTGTTCGGAGTCACGCACTTGGGATCCATGGTCCATGATTTAATGTTCAAATCTGAAAGTATGATAACATTAATATTTTAAAATTAGTATTGCTATTATTCGTTTTAATATTCTTAGTACAAATATTTATATTATGAATATTAATATCACGAATAATAGTATTAATATTAATGTTATTACTAATATTAATATTATTATAAAAACTTTATACATAAAATAAAATTTATTATGAATGTTATTATCATCACCACCATTGTTGATCATTGTCATCGTTATTATCATCACTACCATTGTTGATCATTGTCATCATCATTATCATAATCATCGTCATTGATCATCATCTTCGTCAATATCATCACCACCATCGTCAATCATTTTTTCATCATTACCATCACCACATCGTTGATCATTGTCATCGTCATTATCACCACCACCACCGTTGATCATTTTCGTCGTCATTATTGTCTTCATAATCACCAATCATTATCATTGTCATCATCATCATCATTTTCATCATATTCTCAATCAAATCGTTATCATCAGCATCATCATTATCATCCCCATCTAATTTTTTACCGTTATTTTCATTATGATCATCATCATCATCATCATCATGTCATCGTAATTACTGTCATCATCTTTATCATCACCGCCATCATCGATCATTATCATCGTCATGATCATCACCACCATCATTGATCATTGTTTTTCATCATCATCATCATCACCATCGTCGATCATTGTCATTGCCATTATCAACACCACCATCGTCGATCACTGTCATTGTCTTTATCATCACCACCATTGTTGATCATCGTTGTCATCATTATCATCACCAACATCATTGATCATTTTCATTATCATTATCATCATCATTATTGTCTTCGTAATCATCAATCATCGTTATCATCATTCTCATCATCATCTCCATAAAATCATCATCATCATTCTCATCCCCATTAAGTTTTTTACCATTATTTTCATCATCGTCATCATCATTGTTGTCTTCGTAATCATTATCATCATCATTATCATCACCACCATCAACGATCATTTTCGTCGTCATCATCATCACCACCATCGTCAATATTTTTCGTTATCATCATCATCACCACCACCATCGTCGATCATCATCGTTCTCATCATCATCACCACCATCATTGATCATTGTCATCATCATTATCATCATCATTGTTGTTTTTACTTTTTAAATTGTAATAAATTTTAATTTTTCAAATTTCATAAATTATTATCATATTATAATTCACACCACCAATGCATTCAAAGCCTTAATATTTAAATATGTAAAGTTGCGCATGTCAAATTATAAAAAAATAACCTGGTTAACTTATGAAAGGTCAACAATATTATTGAAACATAGTTCCAAGTTCTCTAATTTCACATGTGTTTATTTTCCTTCCATACAAAAGCTCGTCGCATATGATCTCACAACTAATAACGATGCACTGATGAGTTTGTGAGACACCATGAAATGTAAAAGTCCTCATAGTGCATCAAATAAATTAAATTTATGCAAACGTTAATTATAAATATGTAGAAATAAATACGAAATTACAAAATCAAAATGTATAGTTCCAAGTTCTCTAATTTCACATGTGTTTATTTTTCTTCCATACAAAAGCTCATCGCATATGATCTCACAACTAATAACGATGCACTGATGAGTTTGTGAGACATGCCATGAAATGTAAAAGTCCTCATATTGCATCAAATAAATTAAATTTATACAAACGTTAACTATAAATATGTAGAAATAAATACGAAATTACAAAATCAAAATGTATATCACACGTAATTAATAAACCTCAGCGTATTTTAAATGATTCACGTTTAGAAAAATTGATCACCATATATCGCTGAACAAAATTATAGAAAACACACAACTATCAACATATCAGAAAAGACACATATTTAAGTATTCAAGGACGAGCGATCAATGTCATTCATGATGATGTTTGTTCACATTTCAGCAGACGATCTTCCTCCTTCTTCCTAATAGAAACGTATGCACCTTCCTTCATCTTAGAATAACACTCATAAGAAAAAGGAGGACATATGCGTAATCCATCAAGAGACTTCACTCTTGATATCGCCGTGAATGTCAGCCCCTGTCGCTCCCTACTGCCTATGTCGATCGTTGCTCTGTTGAGAGTGAGTCCCTGTGACTTGTGAATTGTAAGAGCCCATGACATCTTCAAAGGCACTTGTCTGCGACATCCCCTCAATACTGGAGGCACTGGTACATATTTCGGGTGACTCAAATCCCATGGGATGCCGACGTAATTCTGAAACTCCACAACAACAAATATCGGCAGATCTGGAGGCTTCGTCCCAGGGAAATACACTATGTTCTTCACTTGTCCAAGAGATCCATTAACTAAACCTGCCTCCACCCACAAATTGCACACCAACATAACATGTTGACCATTGCAAAGCAACACCTCACTCTCCAACTGGTCATCGTCACTTTCTCCATATGTCACTCTTCTCACACGGGTTGCAACAACTCGCGCCACAGGGACATTCAATTTCTTGAGCATGATCCTATTATGAAACGTCACTTGTACATTCGTCGAAAACAAATGACTGGAAGAGTCAAACATCAAAATTTCCTCTGCACCAAAGCATGAATCTATTCTGGACATCAACAACTCCCAATCTTCGATCGTGGGATTCACATTTCTCAAATTACACAGCAAGTTTCGAAACTTCACCTGATCCACACTGTCCCCTTCTTGACGAAAAATCGTGTCGAGAGTCACGACATGAGAAAAAGATCTCCATAACTTTTTTCCCTCTGTGTTTCCTACATACATCGGTATGTCCTTTACAGGGGGAGTTGGGCAAGATCCCCGACGAGAATTACAGACCTACCTCCAAATATGACATTCTCGTGTGAAGGGAATGCTTCTCGCAAGTGAATATCAATTTTTTTCAACAATTTTGGACCCACGAAACTCATCTCATCAATAAGAATGTATCTATAATGTCTCATCTGCTCTTGAAATACAGCCAGTGTCTGTCTAGCCAAACATCTCATGTCACGCAATGGAATTTTCAGTGACGAATGCACCGTTGTAGCATGGATGTTGAAAGCAGAAACTCCTGTCGGTGCCAAAAGAAGAAGAGGATTCTTACCTGTCACGACACTGTTTGCCAAGACATTCTTAATGCAATTAATCAAAAATATTTCCCCATCCTGGCAGTACCTTGTATTATCATTCTGAGTGGAGCTTCCTCGGGGCCCTTTCTAGAATGTTTGACTATAGTTTCCAGAGCAATACGTTGTTTTCTTGACAACATGTCCACACCCGATACCGAATTGTCTGAAGAATCCACCACATTTTGCATGGATTTGTTCATTTCTATAAAACATGTTGACGCGTCCTGTACGTCCTCATCCTCCTCTGTATCCCAAACATGGTTCAAATCAAAATCCCATCTTCCAAGCATATGAAGATCACTCAAATGCACCTGATTGGGAGGAACAATGCCAGAAAACAACTCCCACTCATCCATTCCATCCACGCCCACAAAACTTTGCATCTCATCATCGTCAGTTTCTTCTATGTCTTCTTCCTCCATTGCATCCTTCCGGTCAACATGCCATGCATGATACGTATTCTTAATTCTCTCCCAATTTTCTAAAATTTCCTCTCTAGTACGACCTATGTCCCTGTGTATATCATGAAATGGCTTATACAACAACAATTCACTCCAACAAAAGTTCTCGTGATCCTCTGATCCACTTTCAGGAATAGAGAAATACCGTGGCCACACGCGTATGATAGCAGGTGTATCCCTCGACTTCCATTTGTCTTTCTTTCTCTTCACATTAAATGACCACGATCTCGCAGCATCAATCAATGAGATGGATTCCAACTGTACCGGTCGATCTTTATATGCATCAATGAAACACGATCCACTTTCATTCTCATCAGATGTCGTAATCACCTTGTGGAAAACCTTCCTACCAACATTCAGAGTCATAAAGGCATGACTGCACTGAACCAACGGCAACTTCAATAGCATGTGACATGTCTCTTGTGCCCCAATATCACGTTCCACAATTGTTTCTGTCAAAATCCTCCGATATATACATAGTGCAGACTCTTCCCCCTCCACATCATCTGATATCCTCATCAACATATCATGAAAGCTCTCTGACCTCTTCTCTGCCTTGAAGCATATTTTTCTATATACTTTAACACCGCGTGTCTAGAAACAATAGGCTGGCAATCTATATTACCGCGCCATATGGCCAACATGTCCGAGTTGTGAAGGTTCAATCTCACATCATTGAGAAGGTTCAAATCTCTTCCGACCATCTGCATCAACAAACAAATCTGAATCATCCGGAGGTCCCATGGAACATTATAATGACAAACCATGGATGATCCCTTCTTTCTCAAACAAGACATCTCGCTACATTTAGTGTGCCTCTTGCACATGGTTGACAAGTTCTTCATAGTCATAAAGTGGGTCACGCTCTAATATCCGCGAAGGCTTCATCGAGCAAGGATCTTCATCTCTGGACCGACCGAGCATGACATTTATTTGATGGCTGTCACGGGGATTCCACGAAGTGACGTATCTATCAAAAAATGATCTCGCAGCCATTACCTGATTCTCATCTTCCCAATCCAATGTTTCCATGCAGGGGCTACCAGGAACCCACATGAATCCGTGGACATGTGTAGATCCTCGATGTTGCCACTCAAACCTACAAATACCATGCCAAAAAAATGTGGCTTACAAAACCATTCGTTCACAATATTGAAAATGGATCAGATCACTACACAAATTTAAATAAATTTCAATCAAAAGACAACTACAAACCTGTACCAAGTAATCCTTTGCACCAATTAGTTTTTGTATCACCTCTTCATGAAATATCTCAAATATTTTGTGCATGTAAGTCACGACGATATGAGGATAATCTATCACATTCTCAATCCACCACCTATACGCCCTCGAAGAATTTGAAGGAGGTTCCCCCGGCATCAACCGGTGCAAATCAAACCACTTTGTGTCTGCTGTGGTAAGTGTAAAAAAAGAGTCGGGCTACCCAACTGAACAATCATATCTATCAGCTCACTACGACATGAGTACCAGTAAGACCTAGTCCCACGAAGTTTTGTTCCAAAATGCATCACCTGTTCTGCCAACTTATCATCAGTCACATTATTAATGTGATGATGCAAGTCTTCAATAGTCATGGGAACATTGTCCTCCAAATTTCTCTTGACAAAAATAGAAGTTGTGGCCTGACTGCGGTGCCGCATTTGTCTATTATATGCACAATATCTAAATCTCGGGTGCCTTCCAAACCTATTGTCATGATACCTTATCAAATGCTTCACATAATCATGAAATTGTACTATTCTAATCCTCACTGCTATAACCATTCAACATCTCCCATAGGAAAGAGGGTCGGAAATGCCATGGACAACATGCCCTCTCGTGTTGTATTCATTTATTGGCGAAGACCCAATCGGTGGCCAATCGACAACATCGACCGACCTCAAATCCATATTTTCAACAAACAATCTGACTTCCTCCATCTCCCTTCATGGATTAGGAAGCCTTAAAGAAAATGACGATGGATGATTATGTACATGTTCTTCTTCGACACTCACTATATCCGTTGTTCCTTCTCTCCGACGTGCTCATCTTGTATCTCAGATTCCACCCGATGAATTCTTTCTGATACATCTCCCTCTACTTCTGGGAGATCTTCTAATGCTGCGTAGTCTATCTCCACATCTTTGTAATACCTGTATCGTTACAAATTTTGTAATGCAAAGCATCAATACACGCGAGTGACTAACAATACATTCATACTCCCTCTGTCCAGCATTTTGTCTTTTCACAATAAGAATATCCACATCCTCTATTCGATGAGGAAGTAGTCTAGCAATAGAAGATACGTCTTGGGGAAAGCAAATAGTGTGTCCACTATATTTGTACTGGCCACCACGTGCATGAGTTACATGCAATATGGGATTCACCCGTGCTATCAACATTTCTTCCACCTGCGTCAGTACACGCAACACTTCTGGCTGATCCCGGGATCCATATTGTTCCACTTTGAATATCGATGACCACCTCGTTCACACTTGCATCTCTTGCAAATAGGTCCTTCCACTGAAAGTGTCACAACTATACCAGGATATGACTCTTTACATATACCACACATCTGAATAACTTCCAGCGCATCAATCCTTTTCAAAAATTCATGACGAGACTCGAGCATCCTATTCAATCGTACACCATAACGCGATGAGTAAAACTGTGTGTAACTTTGATTCGGGAAATTATTCACACCACTTATCGTAGGTATGTTTCGATGTCGAATGTCCTGTTCTGACTCAATATCATGCTCACCATCCCTGGGATAGTGGATGTTGTTGTTCCCTACTGAATGTGTTGCATGACACTCCATATTCTCCCTGTTCACAGACCTCCCACCCTCACCATCCACATTTGCAAAAGAATCCATATAATTCATTTTCCGGGTAAATTCTGATCGCAGGCATTCATGTTATTCTCCAAATGCTCACGTACATCACTTTGGATCCCAACACGCAATTCACATGAACCTGATGCTCTCGGACATGTTCTGTCCATTCCATTTCACATAAGACTTCTGGATAATATATCTCCTTGACAACCTACACACAAATATACCGAGTCATAAAGACCTAATAAATGAAAAATGCACCATCTCTGACGTCGCATCTTATTTTAATGCATAAATTTTTAAAAATATATCACAAAGAAAATTTCACCTGCACTTCGATTCACGACTGAGTTGTTTTTTTTGCTTTCGCAACATTTCATCCAACATCGGATGAGGAATATCAGATATTCCAATAGAAATATCCTGCAATGAACCTCTCCCATAGCTACTTCCACTCGTTGCTACGTTTATGTATAAGAATAGCAATTCGTGAGACATTTTTAGAAAATTTTGAAAATTCACATATACATAACATTCAAAGACATTTTGGTTAACAAAAATATGACCAACTCCAATAGATCATAAATTCAAAACTATTGCAGGGAATCTATAAACTGGAGAATAAAAATGCACCATCTCTGACATCACAACTTATTTTGATGCATACATTTAAAAATATCTCACAAAGAAAATTTCACTGCAGTTCGGTTCACGATCAAATTTTTGTGTTGCTGCCATGAGATTTCATTCAACATCGGATCAGGAATATCAGATATTCCAATAGAAATATCTTGCAATGACCCTCTACCATATCTACTCCCGCTCATTCCTATATCTATGTATAGCAATTTCACCTTGTGATATATTTTATAAAATTTCAAAAATTAGATATACATAACATGTAAAGAGATATTGGTTAATAAGAATCCAACCAACTGCAACAACTCATATTTTTAAAACTTTGATAGGAATCTATCAACTGGAGAATAGAAACACACCATCTCTGACGTCTCATATTATTTTAATGCATAATTTTTTAAAAATATATCACAAATAAAATTTCACCTGCACATCGTTTCACGACTGAGTTGTTGCATTTGCTGCTGTGACATTTCATTTAACATCGGATGAGGAATATCAGATATTCCAACAGAAATATCCTGTAATGACCCTCTCCTGTAGCTACAACTTCCACTCAGCCCCACATTTATGGGGTGTGCATTTGTCTCAACTACAGCAGGCACAATTCTCGCATTCAAAGAGTAATCTCTATCTTTGTCTTTGATACTTCCTATCTGACCATCTCGATCTTCAAGTCACACATTGACATCTGGCATGACTCTTAATCTATCATACGATGGGGAAATTTTTTCACAAGATTGTACACCTAACCTGGGTATGACGTGTAACTCCGTTCCAACATCTGAAGAGCGTAGAAGGTCTGCACTGACACCTTCAGTCGAAAAATGTGTACAAAGCCGACCACGTATCTCCTTCATTTTATCTTGCTCTCGAACCTGTGACTTAAGGAAATGATGGTGATCATTGTCCCTCTGACATTTTCCAGGAGACTTTCGTTTCTTACCGCTACAAATAGGGAATGTTCCTTCATTACCGTAACAAAATGATGCATTAAACAACATTCTTTACACATATATGAAATATTTAGTTCTTAAAAATACAGGAACAAAGACATCAAATAATACATTACACTTAACATTACACCATGAACACCAACCATGTCATCACGTGATAACAATACACGCATCTCTTCTCCAACATAATCATTTCGGAGATATTCATTCGATGTTTCTATCCTCTCTAAAGAGGAGTTAGCATTCACATTATCTAAACACACCTCCTTTATCGTATCTATTTCTCTCCTGATCCTTGAAGATAACAAAACATCTACACTAACTTGTTGGCCTGACAAATACATATAACCCTGACCTCCCATCCCTTTCATTCTTTGTTGTTGTCGAATTTGTGACCTTCAAAAATGACGACGCTCAAGCGTCCTGTCGAGAATTTCCAGGTGAATATATTTCCTCGTGTGTGCCCATGGTGGCATTCTCACTCAATGACTGCAAAATAAAAAACATTGCAATAAACAACCACATCAAGACATATGTTTTTCATTAAACGAGTAACAAAGACATTAAATAGTAAAAAATGTAACATTACAGGATCGGTAATGGTTTCTGCGTTATGCAACAATGAATTCCTTTCCCAGTGTGAATCCCCTACAGGATTAATCACAACATTGATCTTCTCATTATGTCAGACATCGGAAGAGTTTTTCATGCAACGTTACTCTCACCGACCATTCACAACCCGTAGGAAGTATCGCATCCATAACTCTTTCATCGTAGAATTGTGGCCCACGAAATTGGCATCGATCAACATCACTCAACGATTCTATCATCACATTATTTTTCTTTCTCGTACATGCATGTTTGCGTTCCTCCATCATCTACAGTAAAATTACAAATTTAACATAAAATATTTCAAAACATAATTATTATTAACTGAATAATGCACTATGCGAAACATGGATGGTAAAATCTTCAACAATTAAACCAGTAATACACGTACATCAAAACACAAAAAATTACAAGACAACACATTTAAGTATGTAAAATCTTCCACACGAACACGAGATACATGTAAACATATAATGACAACTGAGTAAAGTTTTTCACCGAAGGGAAGAAAAAAACATCAGTCAATACTCAAATTACGTAGGCGAGAAATATTTTCACAACCAGGAATCAATGGCATGAAACCCACACCAAGAACTACATCTCTACAATCCTCTCTTGTTGGGAAATAACATCCATAACGTTCTGATGTGCACAATTTCCTAAAAGCCAGAATGCAAGTTTTTCTATCCAAATCATAAAACATGTATGGGATTTGTGCATATTTACACATAAGGACGATGGATCCAACCGAATGAACAGCCACATACCCTGGACATTTTTCATTCATGTCTCGAGAAAACTCTATCAAATACTTCCACACAAATCTAAATCCATCTTCAAACACATTCTCCTCATCACGTTCGAAACCCATCTCTCCTTCTTCACCTGAAATTGCTTCTGCATCTCGAAGCAACCACACACAAACTTCACCCATACTCACGATGCAGAACAAATTATTCTCATGGACAGCCAGACACAATGACACAACATCACTAAAAGGAATACAACAAAAGTTTAACTTCCGATGTACAACATCCAATGAGAAAATGGTGTACTCAATTTTAGAGAAACAATTCAGCTTTTCCTTCACCCAATACATCCTCCCACCACAACATGATGCACCAATAGGAGGAGTCACTTTAGGAACAATGGTATGTGTCGGCACTGTCAACACACTCCAACAATGAGACCTGCTACAATAGATCTCGTACATGAAATCTGAAGATGAAAAACATCGTAATGCAACAAATACGTACTCATCATCATCAATATCTTCAAACAAAGAAACACATCCATCAATTCCTATGTCAATACTCCCAATTCGCATCACTCCACCCATGAACGGGTTTGCAAGAATATACTATCGAGCTCCAAACTCACAAATCGGAAAGGATAACAAAACAAGAGATCCAATCGTCATATGTATCCTCGATCTCTTTTCAAAAGGGGCCCCACTTATATACAAGCGTGAAAATATTCCATCGTCATCCAAGTACAAAGGGCCATAGAACCCCGTAACATCCCTCCATTCGCGCACCAAAAATCCAAAGCACCAGATAGTCGGATCTTCCACAATATAATACAGGTTCGATGAATCTAATATAAAGTTCCACAACCTGCAAACAATCCTCATACGCACCAATTCTCTGAAAGATAACTTGGAAAGTATTTTCTTCATGACATCGTTAGGCAATGTGGCACAAGTTCCAGATTCCATTTCAAATAGTGCTCCTACAATCAAACAAGCAAGTTCAGAACATCTCATACAAAAGTGATACACAACACCAATCAAATACATTAAAACTAAAAATGTAACATTTCAACACAAAAATATACTTTTCTTCATATAGCAAGACAAATCACGTTCCAAGTCAAAACAACACAAAAAATCACTATTACAAAATCATGTAGACAAGTGTTTAAATTCCATGCACACAGTTCAAGAAAAACAAAACATTCAAATTGGAAGCCAATATTTTATCATGTGTGTAATTTAATACCAAAATAAAGATAACAAAATATGATAAAATTAATAACTCGTAAACATTAATAAAAAAACACGCCTTCCAAACGTCTCCATAAACACCGGCGTTCAACCAACACCGATGTCTGAAATCAGGTCAACACTGTCGGGACCAGGCATCAGTGCCATGAAATTTCCACCGATAATTTCTTTGGAGAGATCATCAAACGTAGGAAAATAGACTGCACACATGAATCAAAACCTGATGAAGTACATTGTACACACTCTCCCTTGTTCATATCATAATACAAAATAGATGGCCCACACTTTTCATACAACATAACAATATGTCCCATGCTCACTTCCGGCGTGTACCCAATGAAAATTTTTGATGAGTCAACTGTCGCATCCAATATACACTCCCACAATATTTCCCACTGACACACAATGGAATCATATGTTTCTTTCAACAACCAGACACTCAACGACATGAGTCATCAAGAATACATTTTACATGATTCTCGTGTAACACCAAACACATACCACGTACACCAGCAAATGGAGCCACAGAAACACACCATTTATTACAAAACACATCAAACGCAAACAAAGTATAAACGAGGGTATCATGATCATCAAATTCCGCATGCAACCAGTACATCTTCCCTCCGTTACAAACTGCATTGCGAGGCACATGAACACCTACAAGGGGCATTGTTACACACCAACTATTATTGAAACTACTTTTCATGTAACACGCACCACCAGATACCTCATCACAATTTTTAAGTGCAACCCATCCGTAGTTTCGAGCCAAAGCATCTCCACACAACACAAACCAACCACGTATCCCAAGTTCTATCGTTCCCAACTTTTTTCCCTCGGAGGTAAAAGGATTAAGGATGAATTCATCCAATAAATTCATACCAAATTTCTCAGCTTCCAAAAGTAGGAATGGGCCCATCGAAGAAATTATTTCTTTTCTGTATGGGCTCCCGATGACCCGCGAACACAAGTGACTTACTCTACCTCGATCATTCAAAAATAAAACATATATACGGTCCAAGAAGGAGTGCCACTTTTCAACCAAGAAGAAACCAAATGTTCCACAAATAAGATGACATTTTTAAATAATGCACTTGATGGAGAAAACATCTCATTCCATTCTTTGCACACAAGGTGAAGACGAACCAATAAGACAAAAGGAAGTCATGGAAAAATGTGCTCACAAGCTATTTTTGAAGGGAATCGTGGTGACATTGAACGATCCATAAACACGAATACAACACAAAACCTACAAAATCAAACACACCCACGTCAATATTCATGTCAAACATACAATAAAATTCACATAACTACATATTATCCATTGCGTAGAACATTAATAGTTATAGTGCACCACAAAATTTAAACACATTTACAAACCAACTTCAAAACATCTCCAAGAAGAGTCTTCATGAAAATGCACAAACAAGACTCACAAAAGTTATATATAAACATATATCAAGTAAACGACAACATGCACCATAACATAAAACACAAACTACTTCAAATTAACCAAAATGTCACCGCCTCAAAAACAACTATTTACATCTGTAAAAAAAGACTCATTCTATCATGTTTCCCAAAAATCTTCGGTATCTCCTCAGGATTATCACCACTTTCAAGCAACCCTGAAAATGGCCAAACCATTAAAGTCTTCATTCGAACGACTAAAAAATGCATCATAAAAGCCACTTCCAGAAAGTCTATCCATGTATGCACCTGCAGGGCCATAATAGCAGACTAAGGTGCTCAGTTCACAATAAAGTATGGGCACAGGTGCATATTTACATATCAACATGAACCCATCACACCAAGAAACACACTTGTACCCAGGAAATCGATGCCACAACATGCCACTTTCGATCTCCATGTACTCCCAATCTGTATCAGACCAAAAAACACTGGCCTCTCCAAGATCTGGATCATAACGACTCATATCGGTATTCAATTTCCACAACTGCATGTGGCTCGCATAATTGACAACACACGAAACTCGATCCTCATAAACAACAAGGCACATGGAATCAGTAGAGTTTGGAGCTGGAGAATGACCAATCTTCCATGTCTCATGAACAACATCGAGACATACAATCAAATAAGTTAGAACCTCACCGCCGTATAAAACATCACCACTTTGTTCAAGATCCAAACTCAGCCAATACATTTTTCCATCGACAACAACAACATGTTTTGGAGCTTGAAGACGCGCTAGAATTACAATCGGACTCCAAACATGATGAAGGTTACTACACATATAGAAAGATCTATCAAAAGTTTGAATCTCACTCACACCTGTAGCATGTGGATCATATCGGATGGCAATCCAATCATACATGTACCCTGTCAAACCCTGACACATCCTAAACCATCCATTCCTCTCACCGATACGAATGTCACCCATTTTCACAGATATCCCAGTAAAAGGATTTATAATCACATAGGAACGTATGCTTCGATTCACAGTTGTTGAAGATACACAAAGCATCGATCCAACAACACATTCAAATCTAATGTCATTCATTCCACTCAAACTAACACGTAAATATACAGCTTCACCTTCACGCGTGAAATACAAAGGGTTCAACACATTTTGCCAATGTCAAGGGTCGATATAACAAAAATCCTATGCAACGATTGACGATGGTTCCACATGTAGCCAAAAATCTGAGTTGCTTAACATTGCATTCATTCTTGTGCACAATAAATGAAATCTAACAAGATTCCGAAGCGGCAACTTAGAAATAATGTAATAAAAAATCTCCATGGGAAGATGCTTCCAAATAGTTTGATCCATTCGCCCTACTAATCTATAGACAAAATTGAATGAAGGTATTAATGACCACACAAAATCCAACACAATATAATCTCAAAGCAAAGAGTATTATAGAAAAAATGTACAATAACATGGATAACAATTTATTCTACAAGAATAATATGAATACACATAAATACAATTAAATCCATCACAACAACAAATCACAAAATTTCATCGCCAATTACATCTTCTAAACATATTTTATACGAATGCATAACATTAGATCTTCAAATCAAGTTAATTGACATTACATAAATAAAACCAAAAAACAATTGATCACATCTACAAAAAAAACAAAAGTACATCAATTTCTTGTTAACACAACAAGTCTTCATCGACATCATTGTTTAAATCATTATTATTCTGGCAAGTTGTAACAATTGAACAATGTTCCTCTCATAAATAATACAATTTAAAACACAAAAGTATCAAACGATGAAATCTCAATTGTGTATTAAAAAATAAACAATATCCATGTTCTTCAACGAAAGAAACTCACGCCACCTGTAAAAAAATGTTCAAATGCACATTTCCACATTAATCATTGCTTGAAAAAATAAAATATACAAATGTCAATTAAATAAAATCTCATCCACTCATGAAAATGATAAACAATACAGTCCAACCATATTTCGTGAGATGTATAGAAAAACATTATGCCAAACATACACAAAATACGATTTCACGGTTTTGTTATAGAAATGTCAAACATTTACGTTTGACATTTCTTATAGAAAAAAACCGTATCATCACAAAAAGCATATGCTCAACATATATTGGGGAATCCCTCATTACATTGCTTTAAAAACCTTCTTCAAAAACATGGGCTAACGTCCAAATTTGGACGTGCTAGGAGAGCATAACAGGAAATATCCCATTTGCAAATCCTAGCTCCCGGTATCGAAAAAGGCACTTGCAATGCTAGATTCCGAGTTGGACAAATATCCACAAATGATCCCCAATGAAAATGATGTAAAAATATATATACACATACAATTATTTCTCATAAACATCACACTTAATTTTTTCTATCAAATATATATTTGTCAATGTGTTCAAATTATAAATTTACAAATATTCGATTTCGAAATACACAACACACTAAGATGTTAAACTATCTATATAACAAAAAATAAACTTTAATAAAAGAAATCACATTCTTCTTCCTAATGTCATTTGGAAACAATATAAATGGGGAACTTTATTAATTTTACTATTTTTACTCATAACAAACTACATAATAATTCATTTTCAAAAACAATTAACTTAGACTATATCCAAAAAATAATCTCGTTATTTGCAAAAGATTAACACATATACTTCTTTCTTTTAACTTTTAACTATTTACTCAATTGAAGATTCACAACACTTTAATTTTTATTAAAATTTCTTTATATAAAAACTTATTACCTATTTTTTATGCATGCGAATAGATTACGAGATATATTAATGAAAATTACTACAATTTACAGTTATGCGAAAGAGCTAAGCCGTCAACGAATTTTGATTTCACAGACAGAAAGAATATGAAATTCTAGGTCTGATTATGGGTTTACATTTATTTAATATCATTATAAATGTTTTAACAATATTTATTTAAAAATGTTCATAGATATAAATTTAGAGTTTTATTTGGTATTTTTGGTATATGTCAACTAAATATTTCATTACAATTTTTTCATATTTCTTCACAACAATAAAACGAATACCAAATTCAATGTATAATATAAAAATTTCATAATCAAATTATTTAATCCCTAAGAATAAATGATGAAAATACCTGGATCGCGTGTGTATATCCAACAACGAACTGCCCGCTAACTCCAGATAACTGTTGAATATTTCTGCATTCCAGCCATAGACAAGATTGCATAGACGTGATAAGCACTTTATTTACAAAAAAGAAATGTTGAATTATTCTAAAAAAGACCTTCTAGTGACCACTCCCAAATCAAAATGATTTCTATTTTAAATTATGCAGTTATATAATTTTACAAAAATAATATAAATTATACAATTTTAAAAATTTATACCAATAATTTAAACATGAACTTTAAATACTCCAAAAATGTTCCTTTTCCTTAATGATTTAAAATAAGCACGGTAAAAAGAAGTGTAACATAGAAAAATATCATAAATATTAAAACCAAACAAATCATTTCTTTCAACAAAATGAAAAATGTTGAAAATGCAAAAACCAATTATTTTACAAAAGCCCTTTTAACTGAAATTGTTGTATCACATTAAGTAATGGAAAAGGAATAAAATTTTAGTTTTAAAAAATATATAAACCGTAATATATTGCACACCACCATAAACATGTGACAGAGGAAACAATAGCCGAATAGAAATTTAATAAATCAAGCGGCTGTGTATTAATTTCAAGCATACTAACAAAACAATTCAATCCTACGGATAAGGTAGCTATCGTTTGTGCAGACTGAAACATTTCTCTAAAATTGTAGTATAAAATGCCACCGGTACGTTTATTCTTAATAATCAATCGGTCCCCCAGACTGTATTTCACCTTGTATCTCAAAGATGAAGTTTTTGTATTGCTTGGCGTTATTTCCGTTATTGGCAACATTAGTTTTTGAGTATCCAGAATTGAAAGCAACATCAAATGCTGTGAATTTCAATATAATCCCAAAGTATTTTTTACAAAATTATGATATAATTTCAACTTACAGTACAAGAGCATCAATATTCTATCTAAAGTAAATAATCATCCAGCAATAGAGATATGTCGAGCAAGTAATCCTATCAAAGTAACAGCTGCGCCATGTCAAGGATAGTTGATTTCTAAACAAAAACTTAATGAAGGAGGTAATCGATATTATATTGAGCTTTTGTTCTTAGCTAAAAGTCAAGAATTCAAGTTACATAGTAGAACAAACAAAATAAAAGGAGATCTTTTCAGATTGCAAAGGATTAAAGAAAACAATATCCTACAACATAATTCTTGAAGCCTATTCCTACTCCTATGTTTGGGCTAGAGCGTTTTAGCGCAAATAGCAACATTCTCGTAACCAACATTGCAACTTTCTTCTTTTTGGTGAAATTGCAGTAGTAAGACGTTATATTCCTCTTCTTTTGGAGATGGAATAGGAGGAGAATCAAGTGACTGGCATCTGTGCATGAGGAGACAATGTTTTGAGAAAACATTTATATAAAAGAAGAGACAGTTGCAAGAAGCTTATCAATCTAGTTTCACCCAAAAAATTAAATAATGTTTCTCTTTACATTGCACTGACATGGTTGTAAATATGGAATGGGATACATTTGGTTCACACATCTTCCAGTGATTAAATTCATCAAATCTCTGAAAATAATGGTAATGGAAAAAAATGGAAAAGCTATTAAATGCAGAGTCGTGCATCGAATGATGAAAACACAAGGATACATATAGCGACATCTCACCCATGCACAAGGTTCCATTCATATCAAATGAATGATAAATTAAATGAGGCCATGATTTAACTTTAGCAATTTTGCAATGAAAAGATCAAGTCATAGCTCCAATACAAAATTTAATAGAAGCAGAATATGAATCAGATTGAGCCAAGAACAATGGAAAATGTAGCAATAAAATAATGGAAATGTATAAGCCACCGCGGAAGTTCAGAGCTCATCAATATCAAACTCATGAATTCTATATGCTTAAAAAAAGAAATCAAAGTATTTATTAATGCCCAGATGGTAGTTACACTAAAAATCATGTAAAAAACAACAAATACGAATACCCAATTCAGCATACGCACACTCTAGCATACAAAGCTTCAAAATTCAAACCAAAAGCTCCTAAAGGGGGAAACAAACTAGAGTTCGAGAAGCATAGGATAATGGCATAACTAAGGCACAAATAAGCAACCCAGATTTAGGAATGGGTGAGATCACGAAATGAAAAATAGAGCCATTCCTTCAATAAACGGGTTGCATACCTTGATAATGGTGACTCAATAAAAATTAAACACCAGAAGCTCTATCAATGTCAGTCAGAGAAAAAAAGTAACAATTAAAAATTGCCACAAAATGACAAAGTTGCCACAATTACCTGATGATTCAGGAAAATGTCTGCCCGGCTGCCATCAAATTAACTGATGATTGCTTCAACTCTGTAACTGCTCCTATACATGAATGAAACCTAATAAATTATTGGAAAATAGTTATTGCATGGCACAGTAAACGGTTGAGCAGTTTTTCACATTAATAACATTTTATTTATTTTGTATTTATCTACCCGAGTTCTCTAACTGTCTCTCAATGAAATTTTTTTTTTTTTTAATAATTTAGTTAGCTTTCAATTACCACTATCGGGAGTTCTCTAACTATCTCTCCATTGAATTTTTGATTTTTTGATTAATGATTGAGCCAGCTAGCTGTCAATTACCAAATACAACATGTGTCAACCACTCTGTGGAAAAGAGCTGCAAGACAGGTGTCGAAAATGATTGAGTTTAATAATAATTCAAGAATATTACTTTATTTTAATTATATATGAAGTAAATGAAAATTTCATAATGAACAAGTGAATTTAATATTATTTCTTGAATACTTTGTTGTTTTTAATGATATATGGAGTAAAGGAAAATATAATAATGAACGAGTTCTATTTAATATTATTTGGGGAATATTGTTATGTTTTAGGATATATGAAGCAAATGAAAACATCATAATGAACACTTCTATTTAATATTATTTCAGGGATAATATTGTGTTTTTATGATATGAGAAGTAAATGAAAATATTATAATGCAGTTTGATTTAATATTATTTCATGAATATTGTAGTGTTTTTGTGATATATGAAGTAAATGAAAATATCATAATGAATAACTTATCTAATATTATTTCAGGAGTACTATTGTACTTTTACGATATAAAAAGTAAATGAAAATATGATGATAAACAGTTTGATTTAATAATTATTTCAGGAAGTTAGTTCTAAAACTATCTCAGGAATATTGTAAAGGAACTGGACTAGAATAAGGATATTAGTAGTTTAATTATTTTACCGTGGTTACATGACATGTTGATTAGATTATTAATTTTATACATGCAATGGATATTCAATTATTTTGCAATGATATAACATAACAGTAAAGAAGATAGACCATGCCAGTTCAGTTGAACTGACCATGTACATGTGTATTTTATCATTTTCAGATAGGTGGACTTATAAAGAATTATGACATGGAAAATGATTGATATGTGAATCAATGAGTTTATTGTTGTTATATTTCTAGGGAATATAATATATGTGTTTGATGTTATAAAAGCAAGAGAATTTTCTCGCATGTTGTAAGAAAGGCCATAAAGACCGGATGATTTTAAAGTAGATATCATTATCATTATGAATGTTAATAAGCTTATAGCATCCATTACATATATAAATTCTCCTTTAATTACTTTATTCCAAATATGTACAAAGTGTTTAGTGCCAATTTTTAGGTAGATTAGTAACGTTTTATTGAATGTACAATTCGATGATTAATTATGCTTGATTATGTAACTTCGATAACACTTTTAAATACACTAGAAAAATATTTATTATGACGATGAATTTAATTAAGTATAAAATGATGTATCTTATGTTATTAGTGTCAAATGATTAATTGTATTTAACGATATCAAAACCGTAAAACCTAAATTCTATGATATCACAAGGAGATACAATATATAGTATCTTGATGTAGAAAGTGTTCTTTGATGAATGATTAGTAACATATAAAAAGTATACATTACGGAGTGTTATGAAAATGTCATGATGAGAAAATAATGGACTACGACATTAACGCAATAATTTTTCTTGGATTTAATTTAAGGTGCATAATGGATGTAATTAATTATCCATGAAAGTGAATTAAATCTATTACAAAAACTAAGTTAATGGATACTTTGGGAAATAATTTAGATATGAAAAATTATCATTGTGATCTAATGGAACCTCTCATAAAATAATTCATTTTTAATTAATTAGCTACATTTTACGATGTTCCTAATACATGGAACTAGGTAGGTCAACTTCGAGTGGTTGTTGTAGAGGGCAAGTAATTGAATACCGCCATATAGAATATACTCGAGTTGTCGCATTGATCTCCATACATTAAGTATTTCACAATCCATTAAATAACTCATATTAAGATAAGTTACAAGGTTTTTTATCCTATATGAGTAAGTTACCTCGGTACCAACTTATGTTACATATGGGGAAGAAAATGGTTGCATGGCGATGAAACTCATGGTGTAAGCATTATCTCTCCCATAGGTGACCTAAGTTTACAGATGTACTTCTTTGCACATGTTGAATAGATTTGTAACTTATGCGTAGTTACAACTCAAATTTAACTTAGTTGTAACTTTCTCATAGCTTGAAATTAATTTAATTTAACTAAAGGATTCAATTCGATAACTAGACCAAGTGACATGGTGACTATAATGCCCACAATTTCAACATTCCAAAACCACTTTAATTTTTAAACAATTTTCCAGGAGGTTGCGGCAATTGTGTTTTGTGTTAAGTTATAAGGGTGTCAAACCTTAATATATGTTTAATTAATTCCAACCAGCAATGTTACATTTCATAGGATATATCTAGTCTAGATTATTAATTAGATATTCCTAATCCAAATCAAATGTCTATTTTATTATCATCACTAGATGAGTGTCCATTAATTTCTCTTACTAGGTTAATTATTTCCCCTCTTGGAAATTAACATTCAATCCACATTTAATAAATTTTTATCCTTAGTTACCTTAGTTCTCTTAAATTATTTTCTTTGATGACCATAGAATCATTTACTAAAGTACATTAAAAGAGTTACATAATTAACTTAACATACAAGGGTATTAAGTGGCCCCATTCACCCATTTACACATACCTTTAAATTATTTAAAAACCCATAATATTCCTTCTTACCTAACAATTGTAGGGTTGATTCTCAACCCTTGGATCAAATCAATAGTGGCCACTAGATCTTAGGGTTCCACACTAACCCTAACTATCCTTATGAAATTTTATTAAACCTTTTTCTTTGCCCTAGCCTCCTCATTTGGTCTCTTTTCTTTTGTTTAATTTGTAGGTTGGAGAAATGGAAACCATGGGAGCAAGGAAGGAATAATCCATGAAGGAATTAACAAAAATTCAAGCTTAGTTTAGATTAGATTATGGATTTATTATAGCATTGTTTCTATTAGTGAATTGTAGGGATTCTTCCCTAAATCTAGAATATTTACTTAGTTATTTCTTTGTTTTTGTATTCTACTTGGGTAAAACCATTTTCCCCATTTAATCCAAGAGATTCCATACATTTAGGTTATTATTTCAAGATTTACAAGTTTAGAACAATGAATTTATGCCCTTATGGCTTGCTGGTGATTTCCCTTTCACATTTACAAGCTTAAATTTTTAGTAAAACTAAGTTTAAAATTCCTAGTCGTGGATTTTTTTTTTTCTCGTAGTCAATGATGAAACCACCACACAAAGCAAGTCAACGGTCTTAGGACCTCTACCTTACCTAGGTGACGATTCACGAACCGCCACTTTACCTTGGCGGTAGTTCGAGACCATCACACTGCACACGGGCGGCGGTCCTTTTCTTTGAAAATAGAACCATCATTTCCACAAATTTTCCAAAAACAAATTTTACTAGAGTTTTTATAGTTATCCTTAGCTTGAATTATTATTCCTAAAGTCTCCAGTTGAAGGGTTTACCATTTATTCATTCCATGCTTAAAATTACTAAATTGCATAGATTTTCCAATTCAATAGTAACAAGAAACACAACTACAAGATCATTTTTATTTTCTTCCAACAAAATTTCTTTCAAGTTTAAAAGTAGGAATGAAGCTTAATCTATTTCTAGTATTATTGTTTTCCTTTCCACAACCAAATGTAACTTTTTTAACAAAATAACTCATTATAATTTATTGCATATTTCCATTTCAACTACAATAATAATTTTTTTAACTATAAACAACTCTATTTCACATTCATATTTATTAAGAATACATTATTAATATTTACAACTTCTATGTTCCTCCTTCATTCTTACAATGATACAAACACTTACAATAACAATGAAATTTCCTTTTTCTTTTGAGCATAGCTCATTTCCTTACAATTCAAAAATATTTCTTTTCCAAAATACATTTCAACTTAATAAAAAAATATACAATACACTTTTCTTTCTAATACAATGCTATTAGTATTCCACCTTAAGTGGGAATCACAAGGAAAGTTTCTATAATGAAGGTTTTCTTTTTGGACTTCAAAAATGCTCCAAATTCCAAATCTCCAACAAGATCTCCACCATGCCTTTACTTCAATCACAACAACCAAAAATGGGGGAGAGGCAACACTCTCCACCCAACCAATAATCCAATGAGGAGAAGAAGCTATCCTCCTCATTAGCCCCGAGCCCCAACCAAAATGTAATAAAGGATGGATCCAACTCATGGAAACAACACAATGCTTCCACATAACAATAAAATTTTTCACTACCATTTAACACACATTCAACACAAGAAAAAATCACAAGAATGCAACTTATCAAAATACACAAGGCTTGAAATGCAAAGCCAATGGAGCAAGGATCTATGGGGAGATCACTTATGCCTCCCAATGGGATTAAGTGCCCACCTTAAAAACATCCAATATACATCTCAAAACCCTACACAAATCTTATTCCTCCCTCAATATCCTCTTATGCCTCCCACATTCTCTTATGTCTCCCTACAATCTCTTATGTCTCCCTTAAAAGAGCAAAGTAAGAAATGAAAGCATTTTCTTATCCAAGGTGGGCACCCAACCCAAATCCTCGAAAAACATGAAACAAACTCTTATGACTCTCCAAATATAATATCCCCATAGCCTTCTTCTAGACCATACTAATACATTCTACCAAAGAACCCAACAAGCATACAAACCATTCACTAACATACAAATATAAAAGAAAACAATTAAAACAATGGTGTAGTTCCTACCTTTCCATGGTAGAACTTGACCAAAGAATCACCCTCCAAGCTCCTACAATCTCAATCCAACTCCAACAAGCTCCAAAAATTCAACAAGAACTCCAAAATCCTCCAACTCCCAAAAATACAAGAGCACAAATGAAATGAAGTAACCCCCAAACAAACAATTAAACTTGCATAAATAGAAAAAGGAGAGAGGAGGGTGAGGTGGATCCATGTAGGATGCCACATCACTTATCCTCAAATCCACATCACAAGTCAAACCTCAACCCCAATGCACAATAAATTTGTGGTTGAGAGGAATGACAAACATCTTACTCACACCATTTAAACCCACACCATCTAAGGACAAAATTTAAAAAGATGTATGAAAATTGCAATAAATGTCACTTTTTGTCTTACAAAATACATAATGGGGTCTATTTTTGACCCCCCAATCCATAGGTAGGGTTGGTATAAGAAATTAAGAGGTGTGGGAAAAGCCTCCAAAATGGCCCTTAAGCCCAAATCTGAAATTCCAAGGTAAGGTAGAGTGTACAAAACTCAAAGTCACTTACACTCAATCAAAATCACATATTCCAAAAGACCAACAACTCTAATAAATGACTCCTTTTGTCACATCCCCATATCACTTAATAACATGATTTATTTACTTAATAAAAGCACATTAATCAACAATGATTAAATAAATTACATCACAAATAAATCACATACTCTACAATAAATAAAATTAAAAAGGGAAACATACACACATAGCCCATGGTCACAATTGGAGGTCATCCCCCCATGGGGACCCCCTAACAAAAAAAAAAAAAACACAACATTACACAAGTTGTCATGGTGACCTTCGTTGTATCCATCTAGTATTCCGTTGTGGTTGATCTCTAATCCCCCTTTTGTTTGTTTTGTTGTGAATACTGCAAAAATATAAAAATACCTTTATGTCCTTATGGCCATATTAATGACATCAAAATAGTAAAACACATGCATATACATATCATCAATTATCATAACTAAACCATCCCTAAACAAGTAATTCACCAATTTTCACGATTTCAATTATTTCAATTTATCAACTAGTAATAAGATCACGAAATCAACTAAGTCATCTAGAACACAACACACACACACACACACACACATATAATTAAATGTGTCAATACAATAGAAGAACTTAGAACATAAATATTGATATGTAAATCAAAATGTAAAATCCATCACATAAGTCACATTATGTGAAGGTTTAACACCTCTATATTGTTTATCAAGAAGGTTAATCAAATCATATACAGTAAGGTACATCAAATTCCTTACTACAACCATGACATCAATAACAATCAGAACACAATAGTAATCATGATGTCCTGCACATATTATTAGTATGCTAACTAGAATACAATAGCAAGGTTCAAGATTATAATCAATTCAAAGTTGAAAACATAGTTCAATCAGTGTTGAAGAGGAGTGGGAATTACGGTGATGGTACATGTTTCTATTAACAAATGTTTTTTCTAGAAACTAAGCATGAATGCATGAATCATAAACTTTGGCCAAAGTAGTGTAAAGTCATTACAATGTCGAGTTCACATCATTTTATCTAAAGTTTGAGATGTTGGATGGGATTCAATTGAATGAATTCCAGGTAGAAACTTAGAGCAACACTTGTAACTCAAAGTTGAGAAGCGCACTAAATGAATAACTTTAATATAGATTCGAAAGGGTAACCTAAGGGGGATTATTGGATCTAGTTGACCCATAACTATACACATATTTAATTGATTTGTTATGTGAATAATTTTAATTAAAATTTGTTAGATTTAAATGTTATATTGTACATTTAAATCATTGAAGGCATATGTTATTTTTGGGAAGATTTAAAAAATTCCATTATTATGAAGTATTGAAAAGTAGGTGTTACATTTTGGTATAAGAGCCAAAGGTTGTAGCTCTTGGACTAATTGGGTCCATACACTAACTAAATATTTTAAATTGTTAACTTAAATAAATGGATATATGAATCAGAACCATGGAGAACAAATGAGATTTGATTATATTGTAGTTTTGGAGCTAAATAAGTTAGATAAAACTCTAACAATCCTTCATGACACACAAAACTGAAAATTTTCTTTGAGAAGTTGTTGAGTGTGAAAATGATCAGCCAAGGTAAATAACTTGAACTGATTAATAATAATTAGTAAGGGATTTAATCGATTGTTGAATTATCTTTATAGCATATTTGGCACTTAATTCCAATATTAAATTAAAACCAAAATATAGTAGATGAATAACAATACATGGACTATCTACTATGATGCAGCGAGTTCGAAAGGCCAAAAGACTAAAACATAATCTGCAATCAAAATTCTAACTTGTAATATGATAATATAATGAGAGAAACAAATCTTCTTCACCTGCAACATCAGGGAAAGTGGTGATAATGTTATGGTAGAAAATTTGTACTACCGGGAGGAAAACAATAAGAACTTGTTGAAATTTCTAGCAAGGAGAAGAACAACATCATGGTGGTTAATAAGAAAATATTAAGGAATAAATTTCTTAAAGTGATGTTAGGTAAGTTAAGTTATGGATTTCCTTATGCTTTTTTACTATAATACTAGTATGATTAGATCGATGTATCTAGTGATTACCTGAAAATAGAACGAGAAATATTATATATATTTTTCATATGAAAAGAAACATGTTTTAAACTACGAACCTATGTCGGTCAATGCAACATTTACATTTCTCAACCTTCATCACAGAACTTGGAGATTGTAAGAAATTTCATTATTAGATTCATGACATAGTGAATAATTTTTATTATTCCCAACGAGAATCAATGTTTTATTTTTATAAATGGAAACCTAGAGTGTAAGTGATGTAGTATCATCCATGACAAGACATTCGATTGAATAAAAAAATTAATGCTTTGGAGTTAATGTGAAGTGTTGGGAAGCTTCAAGGATTCAAGTGAAGTCATATGAGGTATTCCAAAAATCAATTGACATAAGAAATTTTATTTTTATCCTTTAGTAATTTCCTCAAAAATGGATATTTGAAAATCAAAGCCCGAATTGTGTGTATGGCATTGTAAAGGGTGTTATGAGAATGTTGGGATTACTAAGTGTTAGTTAGGGTGCTTTGAGTATCTTGTGAGAGATTGAATATATACAAGAGTCAGATATTTTGAAACTATTCATCTTAGTAGGAGGAGGAAAATATGACATGTTAAAATGTTACTTATGATGAAGATTTCGACTCTCATCTCTTGGTGAAAACCCTAAACAAATAGTTTCGTGGAAGGGGCCATGAAAAATCCATTCCTTGAGGAGGCGACAATAACCTTCAAATTTCCCATTCATGGAAAGGACTGCGACAAATGGAAATGGAATACCTCAGTGCTAGACATGTTAATGGAAAATACACATGTGGCGTGGGTCACAAGCCACATAGATGCAGAGAGGAAACAATGGATCCTTCCTCTTCATGGTAGAAATGATATCATGGGAGACAACCACAATATACCCATACACTATTCCCAAATGGTCGCGAAAAGGAAAGGAAATAACAAATAAAATGCAAAGTGGTTTTATCTTAAATTGACTATGATTTTGTGCATGGAAATTTTGTGAATGGCAATGGCAAGAATCCAATGAGAGGATCTCAAGCGGTAGATAATATTGATCCCCTTTGGAGGAGGAATGAATAGATCTATAAAGACCCTTCCTCATATAACTGGAACCCAAAGAGACTCATTTGATAATATCTCTCACACCCAGAATGAGAAGAACTCTTGATCTAGTGATGAAGCATCCGGATGAGGAAAAATCGCAATCCTAACAAAGTTGCGGGGGAAGTCAACATCGATCCTTCTAGATATGGGCACCTCAACAAAGGGAAGTAGGGAAGCAGAGATAATTGATCCAAGTAACATGCTGCGATGATTTCCAAATAGAAGGATAGTTCTAGAAATTTTGACAAGCCATTAAAGCCATCCTAGAAGACTCTTGTGCTTAAGATAGAAGAGCATCTACTGCAAAATGTCCTTAAGGAAGAGGAAAATATATCCCATCTTGGACTTATTTTTAGGTTTCACAAGTTTTTTCCTAAACTCTTTCAGCTCCATGATTAGATTTCACAAATGTGGAGAGAAAATATTAAGGGTAAGATTTAACTTTACCCTTAAGTGAAGTTTATTTTATTATTATTTTTGAAACCCCCAAGGATAGGGATTTAATTTTTACTACTAGTATTGGGTTTTGGTCAAACATGGACTCATGTTAAAACCATGGTATACATATTTTGACCCCCTAAAATACTCTTTTGAGACCTATCCTTTCTGGATCCACATGTCAAGAATTCCAATGTAGTTATGGAACAAATCTTTCCTTATTTCTATAGGAGATACCCTAGGATCTTCTGTGAAAGTTGATGATAAAACCTCCCATCAAACACATATAACTTATGCTATAATTTTTGTTGATATTGACACCTCTCAAGCCCTTCCAAACAGAGATTCACCTTCAAATAGGTGAGATAGTGGGTGTAGAGGATTTCCTTTGAGGGATGAGCATTCAAATGTCATAGATGCTTTCAAACGGGGCATATTTTGGATGAATGTGAACATTCCAAATATAAGGAAAATACCTGCATGGTGGAAGGACTCTCTACCAGATCATTTTATGGTTAGCCCCCATTCAGAACCGGTCGTGGATTCATCAAACCCCTCAAAGGTAGATGATCCCCCTATTTCTGTTGGGATACCATAGGTTTCTTCTACCCCATAGGTTGATGTTATAGATATGAAGGATTGTGCCCCATTTCCCCTTACTATGGGCCACACTCCTATCACGAATCTTGAAGTTGTTCTTCTGATCTTCACGGAAGATGGTAACACGGACTAGAAAGTGGTGGAATAGAGAAAGAAAGGACATAAAAACTAAAATCCAACACTATTTCGGTCATGGAATGATTGATTTGAGTAGGTTGTTGGATCTTGTTGTGCAATCATTGTATGATTTTTTTAGTTGTTTGGATGTTTCTTTTTGTTGTTTTATGGGTAGTTTGTTTTTTGTTTGTGGATTTACATGTTAAATCTTGATATTGATCATTTTTGTTTTGGTAAAATTGTAAAATATGGCTTTTGAGCCTTTTTGTACAAGGGTATAGTCCCTTTAAAAAACTATTTACCAATAATAAAAAAATATGACAAGTCGTAAGAAATGTACATATGGTCATGAATATATATGAAATTTTGTGTTATTAGTTTCCACATGGTCCTTAATAGTAAAATATCAGTTACAAAACATATGATATACTCGTTATCACCGAAAAACAACACCCTCCGATTTGTCATGCCTGTGAATGAGAAACTAGTGTTTTTGGGTAACATTGGACCATCTCTCAAGTTGTGGGAATTTCTACTTGAGATGGACCTCTAGAGAAGATTTTTTCCTCTACCTAATCCTATCACTAAACTACTTCTAAGGAAGAAAATGCTACGAGTCTACTCCTAATCTAAAATTCCAAGGAAAAAGAGAGAGAGAGAGAGAGAGAGAGAGAGAGAGAGAGAGAGAGAGAGAGAGAGAGAATTAAGAAATCCTACACTACATAGGTGATAGCACCAAGAAAATGGGGTGAAATATCTTGTTGAGGGAGAATACAGAAAGAAAATGGAGTTGAGAGAGGCCAGACCAATGTTACATAGACCCAAATCTTCATTTACCACTAAATCTCCATGAAACAGAACATCCTGCACCTATAAATGAGACATAAATACATAGAGAAAAAACAACAGAAATAGTGGGGCAAGGAGATACAACAAAACAATGCAAGGGTTGAAAGAACACCACAAACACAATTTTATTGCTCTTAGAATATGTACAATCCATTACATTTGTTGAAATAGATGAACAAATAAAAATTTCTATGCCCATGAGAGGGTTTTTACTCAGCTCAATGGTGTTGAGGAACAAACTTTGTAGAGTTTCCCCACATCCCAAAGTATCTCCCTCCTCAAATGAGAAGTGTTTACAATATATAGAAAATGAATGAGAGAAAGAGAAAGAGTGAAACTCGGATTTCTTCTCTCACCAACCAAAAACTACAATTAAATGGTCTAAAAATGGCATGGGCACCCTTACAAATCATCTTACATATGTACTTTAGCTTCTGGAAGAAGAAATGGGGTACCATACTTCATTAATTGTGGTGGTTGGGCCTAAAAATGGTGTATTTCCATGTTGGATACATTTTCCAATTTTTTGCACATATAACCTCAATAAAATTAAGAAATATGGTTTCTATAGCGTAGAGGACATCATGTTCTCATTTCAGAAAGTAAAATTTTGTGAAAATCGGAGCTCTTGATCAAAATTTATGGTCTTTTGAAGTTTGGGAGTCAAAGCGTTAGGCGCAGAGGGAAATAGAGAGAAGGCACGCATGAAGGGGCACACACGAGAGGAAGGCATACCTTCAGAATGCATGGAAACAGGCGCATATGAGTTCAACTTAAGGAGGGTGCATGGTGGTAAAAATGAAAGAGGTGTGTGAGGGTGTGAGGGGATAATAAAGAAGGGAGTGCGTGGGAATAGGAAGAAAGCGGGCGGGAGGGAGGAAGCACAAAGGGGAGATGAATGGAAAGAAAATAAAAAGGAGATGTAAGAAGGCACGCACGAGCACACGGAAGATAATAGGGCATGTGACAAAAATGGGTCATGCAAGCACATAATAATAATGCTGTGTAATTAGCCTTTTCGGAAGGCAAGTCTACAGAGGGGCACGCAAGTAGTGTGCAACATGATAAGGAGAAAGTGGGAACGTAGAGGCAAAGCGTGAAAAAAATGAAAAGGAATAACACACTACATAGGAAAGGGAGCAGGGAGGAACAAAGGAAGTGAAGTATGTAGGGCATATGGAAGAACTGTAGCCTATACAAAAATCCAAGTACGTAATCCTATGGGTGCACAACCTAAAATGTCAAGCATCAAAGAAAGAATGAAAGTAAAATTATTCTAAATAACTAGGAGGGTTATTTGGATAACAATTTGGTGACTTTTGGGGCCATCTTCCTATTAGATGAAGAGATCAGTAGCCTTAGGAGTATCCATTGGGCATGGAGTCAATCCTGATAAACATAATTCTGATCTAAATCTCTAAAATCTTATCCTTGAGCCACTTGAAACATTATTGGAACTAGAGCTGATCTCCCAAACTCTACCTCCAATGGACTATGCATGAGCAAAAAACACCACAACACACTATGTACAAAAGGGAAATACATACATGCCCCAAGTGGAACATGCAGAGTGTGCACAAGAACTTGTTATACTGAAAGAAAACCTACCTACTCTACGCTAACTAGAAGCAAAGGGAACTCAAACAAATCTTGCAACTGGTAGGGAGAAGTAGCTTCCCTTTCTCAAAATAGGCAGCCATGTATATGATTTGGAGCTGAACATGGATTTTATTATGAGTGAAAAACTGACAAGAGGTTGATCCTCCACCCAAATCATCAAGGTATCAAAATCAATAAAAAATACCTCCTCAAGCTGATTGGCATTAGAATTTTGGAGGTTTTGATGGTGACCCTTGGTGCTTTGATACTCATCCTCATGCTCAAGAACAAGCATGACTGGTGTTGGCTCCTCTCTTGGCTCTAGTGAAGCCAAGTACATGATTAGGCAAGGTCTGGTCCTTCGAATTTTTCCGTTGCTCTGATATTTAACTCCAAAAATGGAGTCCTCTTACTCTCCTTCCTAGGTGGATGGTATGGAAGAGATGGGATCTTCATGCTCTTTTCCTTCCTTCGTGGTAGTATGGAACTCCTCTCCAATCTGCATCTCATTGTTATTGATTGCAACATCCAATGAAGTCACTTTTACATCATTATAATTTGCTACAACACATTATTGGACTGAAGTTCTCCATTGTTATTGTTTCTGAAGACTGACTTGCTTTTAGATATCCTCTTCCTCTAACATGAAATTTGTTAAAAAAAATCTTCAATTTGCTGCTCTAGAGGACTATTTGGGGTAGAAAGGTCTTCTTGATAGCTCTCCTCCATCATGGATTCATCAATCAAATCAGGCCCTTCAAATGAAAGCAAAAAATCTTCAATAATGCTTTCTTCATCAAGTGGCTTCAACTCTGATTTGATCTTTTAGTTGTTCCTCTTCAATAGGACTTAGAGCTGGTTGTTCTTCCTCTCTCTTGACTGATTGTGCAACTTGGATTAGATCAACATCCTCTTCAGACAAAGTTCCATTATGGACACTACATTAAGAGAAAATAGATTGTTGATCTTCTTCTTCTTCTTCTTTTCTACTGCAAACTCATCTTCCACCACCTATGATCTGACCTCGGCCTCCTTTAAAGGTTTAACCATCAAGGGGATTTTTTATATCCCAAATATGAGAGCCAAGCTTACCAAGATTTTGATCATTTCTTCTCTTTTTGGCTCTTGCTTGACTAGTTTTTGGAATTTCTTCCGACATGGAATTGGGAAGGAAAGAGGAGGAGTGGATGGGGTTTCAACTAGTTTTGCAATTGTTTGTGGTGGTGAGGGAAGTGGAATTTCTTGTTTCTTTGGAGGGGATGACTTCTTGGAAGGGAAAATGGAAAAATAATTGAGATGAGATGGAAGATTAGAAGATGGAGAAGGGAAATCAACACTTGGGGTAGCATACAATGGGCTTGAATCTTGAACTCGCTGAAATGATAAAGCTTGGGATGGAGAAAAAGGAGAATAAGGAGCTGGTGATTGACTTACCCATTGATAAGGTTGTCTTGCATTTTCTCATATGCTTTTATGTCCTTAGTCCACTACGTAATTTGGGGCAACATTTTAACCATGAAATCAAGCTTATCCTACTAGCTATAGTGTCTTGGAAAAGGGCCTTCCCATGGAGAAGGTGCCCCCACAATTCTGAAATCTTTCATCTATACTATAGCCCTAGATTAAACCATGTTAACCTCCATTATTTGAATCTTCTCCAACAAGATCAACATTCTACATTTGATTGTTTTCATTGTACGCATACCCTTGTTCCTTATATGTTTCATAACCAAACTGATTTTGACATTGTTCATATGGGTAAGCATAATGGTTTTGAATCTGATCATAATGTTGATCTAGAGGAGTTACGAAACTCATTAGAGGATGATTGCACTACTGCAGTGTGAATTCCATTGTGGGAATGAAGCCATGATTGCACAACTTCATAGAATGGAAGAAAATGAAAGGGATGGAAGAAAAATGGGTGGAAATGGATGGAAAGAAAGTATACAACTGAAAGAATGGGTTGTTGATTAGATGGAGTCACCAGATGTGCTTTGCATGGGCCTCTATAGATTGAATCTTTTACAGGAATACACCAACCTACTAAGATGAAGTGGTAAGGTGCTTCAAACCTATCCCACCGGGCGTGCCAAAATTGTTATCACAAAAAAACAACACCCTCCGATTTGTCATGCCTGTGTGAATGAGCAACCGGTGTTTTTGGGTAACATTGGACCATCTCTCAAGTTGTGGGACTTGCTACTTGAGATGGACCTCTAGAGAAGGTTGGTTCCTCTACCTAATCCTAGCACTAAACTACTTCTAAGGAAGGAAATGCGACTATCTACTCCTAATCTAACAATTCCAAGGAATGAAAGAGAGAGAGAGAGAATATGAAAATTAAGAAATCCTACACTACAAAGGTGATAGCACCAAGAAAAGGGGGTGAAATATCTTACTGAGGGAGAATACAGAAAGAAAATGGAGTTGAGAGAGGCCAGACCAATGTGACATAGACCCAGATCTTCATTTACCACTAAATCTCCATGAAACACAACATCCTACACTTGTAAATGAGACATACATGCACATAAAAACAACAAAAAAAATAGAGGGGCAAGGAGATACAACAAAACAATGCAAGGGTTGAAAGAACACCACGAACACAATTTTATTTCTCTTAGAATATGCACAATCCATTACATTTGTTGAAATAGACAAACAAATACACTTGTCAGACCTTGAGAGGGTTTGTAGCTCAATGGTGTTGAGAAACAAATTTTACAGAGTTTCCCCACATCCTAGAATATCTCTCCTCATTCCTCAAATGAGAAGTGTTTACAATATATAGAAAATGAATGAGAGAAAGAGAAAGAGTGAAACTCAGATTTCTTCTCTCACCAAATAACAAATACAATTAAATGGTCTAAAAATGGCATGGGCACCCTTACAAATCATCTTACATATGTACTTTAGCTTCTGGAAGAAGAAATGGGGTACCATACTTCATTAATTGTGGTGGTTGGGCCTGAAATTGTGTATTTCCATGCTAGAGATGTTTTCAAATTTTAGCACATCTAACTTCAATAAAATTAATAAATCCAGCTTCTATAGTATAGAGGATGCTTGTTCTCATTTCAAAAACTAAAATTTTGTGAAAATTAGAGCTCTGGATCAAAAGTTATGGCCTTTTTAAGAGTTGAGGAGTCAAAGTGCTAGGTGTGGAATGGAAACAAAGAGAAGGCGTATGCATAGGGGAGAACACAAGAGGAAGGCATACCTTCAAAAGGCATGGAAATACTACAACATTTTTTAAATTAAAGAGGGCATGGGTGGCAGAATAGTAAAGAGGCAAAGTGGGAGGGCGTGAGGGGAAAGAGAGAAGGAAAACACATGGGAATAGGGAAGAAAGTAGGCATGCGGGAGGAAGGTGCAAAGGGGAGATGGAAGGAAATCAAAATACCAAGGGAGAAGCAAGAAGGCATGGATGAGCGTGAAGAAGAAAAGAGGATGCGTGAAAAATGGGTCATGTAAACATGTAAGATGAATGCTAGGGACTTATCTATTTTGAAAGGAAAGTCTCAGAGGGGTGTGCAAGTAGTGCACAACATGATAAGGAGAAAGCATGCGCACGGAAGAAGGAAAGTGCAAGGAAAAAATGAAAAGGAATAACAGGCTACGAGAGGAAATGGAGCAGGGGAGGAACAAAGGAAGCAAAGTGCACGAGGGCATGGAAGAACTACAGCCTATGCAAAATGCCAAGTGAGCAAGCTGTGGCCTGCACAACCTGAAATGTGGAAGCATCGAGCTAGAATGAAAGTAAAAGTTATCCAAATAACTAGTAGAGTTATTTGGATAACAATACTGGAGGAGAGAGAGGCCTATGAAAGAACAATGAAAAACATGAAGATTGGTTTTGTAAGAACACAACCATACAAATAAGGAAATACTCTATCTTTATTGATTTTCCTTTTTAATCAAGGTTGTTCTGAGTAATAGCTTAAGGATGACTCTTATTACATTTGAAAATGAGTACAAAACCATCTTAAGAGATTAATGAAGAATTAAGTGGATGTGCTCATTGTATACCTTCAAAATTATTGCATATTAATACGGTGAATCTATGTTGAACCAATATCTCTAAGATTAGTTTGAGTTGTGTAATCATGCATGGAGTCCTTGGAAGATTACATGAGTGAATAATAATGATTGAATGTCATATATACTATTATCTATCTTACAAGTTATATTTAGATGAAAATGGACTCAGATTGTGTTTGAGAAAAATAAGTTGAAGGACTATATTGTAATTGTGAGAGGGATTACAAAACATTATTCTTGAAAAAATGCATATTATGTGTATTATAAGTGCATTACTCTTAGTACTATGTTGATATTCCTTTATTCTTCATTTGTTTTGTGTTCTTTAACCTTCTAACTAGAGGGTGACTCTAATAGTTCTTGGCCAAGTATGTTGATGAATGTGGAAATGGATTCTCATGCAAAAATTTGAATGGAATGTTTATCTATGATCTTGTATAGCTTAATGATTGTTTTCCTTGATTATTTCTTTTGCATGTTTGTTAATCTTTAGGATAGTAAACTGTGATTGTGACCTCTCCATTGAAATAAATTTTAACTTGTTATTCATGTCAACGGGAGCTTGAGATGTCTAATAATGACAAGCCATTCATGACCAAGAATATCATAAAGAAAAGTGTGAACAAATCCTTTGGATAAGGCTTGGAACATAAAAAGTCTTAAATTTTCCTACCCTACCTTCACGTGTATGTAGGTATCTATTCACTTGGATGAAGATGTTCCACGTACTTTTCTAAGCTTCTGTCAATATAGGAAAGAGGGGATAAGTGCCATAGCATGTATGTAAAAATTGAGGTCTTGAACATAATTGGTAAAATAGTTAAAAACATTTATATATCTCAGATTGTATTGCAATCTTTAGATAGGACTAACTAGGGTTTATTATTTGGAGGTCCAAACCAATGCGTTTTTCCTTAATTTTCTCAAGGAACAATGCCCATAGATCCTAGAAATGGATTTTAAAATTTTTTTGATAAACCTAGGGTGACATTTCTAGATATTCATGATAGTTAGGAGTAGATCAATCACACATAGTCTAAGACCAAATTTTGAAGGGTCCTTTACAAAGAAACTAGGAGTAAATTCTAAATTAAATCTTGAAAAATTCTAGGAGATCTTAAAACTTGAAATGGGTGACAAAAAATTAGTTTGTGCCTTGCAGTCCCTCGCATCAAAGTTTGAAGTGGACTTCAACCGCCCTAGGCCTAATGTTGAGCCTAGTGAATCTAGAGTGACCATTGAGATTGAGAGAGCTAAAGGAAGAGTTAAGCCCCGAAAAATTTTGTAGGCATCTTGGGAGTCATAAAGGATACCTATTTATGGTTGTAAATTATCTTGGATGTTGCTAAACCACCCCAACTATGGATGGTGCAAAGATGCTTGTCTTAGGTGTTACAAAAAGGGGTAATTAACCATGATTATCCAAAGTTGATGCAACTAGACCTTAAAGTCATTTCTTTGATTGATCTAAGCTTAAGGAACTTGTTGTTTGATCTCTAATGGAGGTGATCTCCTGATTGATTTAATTTATGGATTCGCATCAATATGTGGAAAATAATAAGCCAAAAGGAAAATAAAAGAATAGTTTAAATGTTATAAATCAACCATGACAATTATTAAAGGATGAAAATATCGAACGATGATGGAAACCATATATGTATACTTGTAAAACCATCCTTTAAGTAGGAAATTGCTGATGCATTTCAAGGAAATTGAAAATTGCATAGGGTAAAGTCTAGAATAACAAGTTGCATAATGGACCAAAACAACATGGAAGACATGGGGAATAATGTTTTCCTTGATTGTTTCTACGATACATAGCTTGTATATGAATATGTGTTATATCTATTAAGTAATATTGCATGTTAAGAGTAGCTTTAATGAAAAAAGTATGTCCTATTTTTAATATGTCACAATTATTGTTTATTGGAAGGTTGTTACAACCAACAAATAGGGTAACAAATAGACTGAAATATGGAAAATTGTTAGTTTTGGATAAAAGCTTTGACCATTCTCCTTAGTAAATAGACATAATTTTGTGTATGAATTATTTTGATTGTGATTAATGAGTAAAATCATCAACTTTATGATTCATTAAGTGGGAAGTATTTCACATCCCATAATTTATGTTTATTTGTTGAAAGGAATAAGATGCAAATGAAGACCGGGATTATGTAAGCCAAAGTACAAACTCTATTGTGTAGTCAGATATGTAGCCACACTTGCGTATACATATCCTCAAAAGGATATGCACACTTACTTGTAGTTGCATGTGAAATCGCATGATCACACTTTTCGTTTGGCACTCGTAACATACTCAACATTTATGATGTATCCTTGTTTTGTGTTTATATTTGTAGGTACTTACTTTGTTGGGTATAATTCTTTGGTGCATGTTTGACCGTTGGTTGTTGAAGCTATTTTGAATATTGAAGTGTACCTTGCTATGTTGGGTGTTATGGGTTACTTACACTTTGTTGAAACCGATGATTGAGGTATTTTGATACTTTTCTTGAATACTATGACTATTATCGATACAGTGGTACATCTCACTTGCTAGAAAAAATGGCTTGCGAGCAAAGATATATTATGCAATTGTAAGGTATTTCTTGCATATACTTGGGTATATAGTACTATTTCAGAATTTGGAAATAATTTTGAACTTGGTTTAAAATATGTTAACTCCTTTTGGCTAATTGATGGATTAAATTTATCCGTGCTCGATATCAAGACTTGTTTTGCTTAATCATCATCTTCAACCGATTGTAACACCAATATAGAAAGAATTGATTTTGGGAATGGTCATTAAATTTGCATGGTCTTATTTTAATCTTTGGCATTTTGAATAGTCATTAGATTTAATTTCGTTTGACCTTGATAAAGGAAAAATAATGTTGGAAATATTATGGCGAGTATTCATTACCATAGACCCCTGATGATTGTAATACAATGGTCTGACCTAGCTTAAGTGCATAGGATTGAATGATTTAATAAAACCTTTTAAGGGTGTAAAATTTTAATATAGGATGGTATTGGACCATCGAGGACACCATGCAACCTTGCATTGGGTTTTAGTGGTTTAAATGATTAAAAATTTAAATAATTACTAAGTGTTCATACGTGAACCATGCAAACCATGGGAAATTTGTGGATAAAGTGGACCTTGGTCGTTATAGACCGAGGCAAATAATGGAGATTGAATTGTTGATTTATTTAAATCGGGACTGATCGATTGATTGATCTTGACACAAGTAGCGAATCGCGAGGAGGGGTTAAATTTGATGCCCGTTTAGACGTTTTTCAAGTTTTTAGCCATAAAAAATAGTCAAAAATATTTTAGAACATGGCAAAGGATGGGAAAATTCTTTTACACCCCGTCAATATGACGTTCAAAGTAAAAAATTGGCCGTTTTTAATTTTAAATAAAGTCAAAAAATTAGTTGTTTTATTCATTGTGAGTCGTGACATATGGCATCGACTTCAACTCTTGCTTGTCACTTGTCAGTAAAAATCAGCTGTGTTAGTCTTATACCTATATTCTAGACTGTAGTAACTATTTCGAGTTACTGTTTCGCTGGCAGGTAGTATATTTTATTATACTTTATGCACATCTATAATAAACATTTACTGCTTGCCAATAAATGTAACAGATGGAGAAGATACGAAATGATTTTTCCCTCAACTTTCTTTATTTCATACTGTTTGTAGGGTCATGGAGACGGGACTTCAGTGTCTTTTCAAATTCAATACCCAAGAGTGAACACTATGAAATATGAAGATCCATCCAAAGACTGAGAGAGATCCTCGATTCATTCTTGCAAGGAATTCAGGTTCAAATGCTAGGAATGTGAGCAATGTGGCCCCTGGATCACCACTAGGGTGCAGGCACAGAATTGATAATGTAAGTAATGACAAAATTAAGTGGCATTTCCGGAATGCAAGATTTTCCAAGCTAAATATTATGATATCCATTGGAGTTTTGGAGGATGTTATCATACATCGTTGTTCCTGTAAACACACATTTGCCTTTTGGTTCATTTTCACAGGAGATACCTGCCGGTCTAATTTCTTAAATTGAAAATGCAGATACGGACGCTTTACGGTAATGCAGGGTTGTTTTTCTGTAAATAACGTGTATGCCAAATCGTCCACAACTTTTGCACTTTTTTAATTCTCTGTTTGTAAACCGCGTGGCTGACCAAACCGACATTCTCAGAGTCAACTTTAGGTCTCTCTTTAACGGAAAAGGCTCAAAATCTTGGTGAATTAGCTTACGATGAGGGTTCCTGGTGTTGTATCCGAATTATTTGGAACTCTCTGAGTCCAAACTGTACAAGTACTCTTCAATATCCCGAAAACAAGTAATAGAGACGACATGAAAGCAGATACACTCCTTGATTATGCCGCATTTCAACTCTATCCAGGACAAACGAGGTACACTATCTTGATTGTTAAATACTAAATCTTTGGTATATATTTCCCCCCAGCAAATCTAGAGAACATGGAAGTGAAAATGAAATTTATTTAACGCTATATTTGTTGTTGAAAGACTTGAGAAAGCTAATTGTTTAGTGCAAGCCTTTGTAAGTTTGAGGTTGACAAAACATTTTAAAAAATGAAGGCGACAATGAGTTCGGTCTTCCTGGTAATTTCTGTTGGGATGAGACGCTGCACAAACTGGGAGAAAGGTGTTGTAGTGAAATCTTTATGGGGATTGGGCATGATATTAGCTAACACTGCAAGTGAAGGTGAAGCTCTTGTTCCGAACGACCACTTGCTTTTGGCTATGGCAGTAGGCTTCAAAACCTTGGAGATCAGAAACTATATCTAGGATAAACTATGAAATATGATAAATACAGGTATGTATTTGCAGTAAGCATTTGTAATTTTGCAAAGCATTCAAACTTGTTATGCAGATTTCTCCTAGAACATTCAAGTAAAATTAAAATGTGTAGGTTTTAAGGCTGCCGTTCGTTGAGTAACATGACGGTATAAGAAACTAAAGAACACAGTGATCCAGTGGAACAACTCCAAAGTATTAGGAGGTAAGGCAATTTAATCTCTTAGTGCCCAAATTAAGGGTATTGAAATCATTTTACATTAAATTATAATTATGTGACTTCTTATAAATAAAACCACTCCTTTAAATTACATAAGTCTGCATCTTTTTATGAATCGAATCAGTTATTTAAATTGTATGTGCACAATTACAATATTTTCAATCAGAAAACTTAAATCAAAACAATAGTGTTAAGTAATATACAAGCTTGTCATGTGCGTGACCCGGGTTCGATCCCGCAACAGTGACCTTTTCTTTTCGTTAACCTTTTTTTTGTTTTCCCGCCTTGGCTCGTCCTATAGTAAAATGGTTCGAAGTTTTTGTAAAATCTGTAAGGTCTGATATTTGTATAGTTAACCACAGGAACATTAAATTTTAATGATCCTTTGTTAACTCAGTTGCATATAAGCTTGCTCAAGTATTTAATTTGTGTTTTAACTCAAAATCGCCATTAAAACATATGCTACAAGGCAACATCGGTAAAAAATAAAATTGTTTAGAGTTTTAAATAAGAGTATAAAATATGAAATGATTACAGGTTATAATATTAATGTATCTAAAATATTATGATAAAGTAGTGTTTCTTAGATAAATTAGGATATAATGAAAATGAAATAAGATTTTATTTGTCAATAAAATCTCTATTTAATACAATGTTACTATATGAACTTAAATATTTTAATATTTACATGAAAATTATGAAAGTCAATAATGAAAATTAAACGTCATGTGCAAGGTAATATTATTTAAGAAACCGTCACAAAAAAATTCTTGACGGGTAGGGGTGACCGTCAAATTTAATCCATGCTTGCAAGTAATATGGATAAAAGTAATATAAATGTTAAATGGTCGTGCAAATTTAATACTAGTTCTTAACCCCTCCAAAAATAGAGAAGCAATTGGAAGGCGTTGGGGGAGCTTATCAAAATCATAGACATGACAGTATGCATTAAAAGGAGCATTAATTTCTTCGAAAACTGTAAACTTCTCCCATAAGCAAAATGCATGCAACCTGTTTTGGGTGTATTTCATGGTTTGGTATACCCACCTAGGAGAGTGGTGCATGGCACTCTCGAGCTCTGCATGAAGGCCTTTACTGTAGATGTACAGTCAGTTAACTAAGTCTCCTCGGATACTGCTATTTTTTTCATTAGATCGCATGAGCGTCTATAGTTAGTATAAAATCTAAACGAAGAAAGGGGATTGAAGTTTTGTATCGTGTTAGAGTGCTCAGGCTTTGATTGGATTCTTGTTGCTCAACCTGCTGTACAAATTAAGGGGAAAGGAGCTGAGCTCTCCACATGTCTGGCATGGACTGTTTTCTCTTTATCATGGTATTTAATTTTAAGATCTTTCATTGTCTACTAGTTGCTTGTTTAAATAAACTTCTCTTTGCTCCGCCATTGGGTTGACAATCCCTTAAAGATTAAGCGGGTGTTGTTATTTTGGGGTTCGATTCCTTCCCGGGGAAATGAGGAAGATTAAATTCGAGAAGATTGTTTATTCTTGGACTTTAGGGTTGTATACCGAGATTTTTCCTATTACTTTCCGGTCATTTATTTGGCGGCATACTTAGAAACCTGTAACAGAATGAGATAATGATCAATGTTTTCACCCCCGTCTGGATTACCAGATATACCTATATGCTTTTAAGTTTTACTCATCGAGTTTTTTTCTCTAAATAAAGTATTAATGGAGGGGTTATCGAACCTCAGACTCGTATTGTGATCTGTGAGTAATGATCAAAATTATTCCTGGATTCATGAGGTGGGAATTAGTTATATTCTTTTTAATCCATAAGTTAAACTATTGGTTTGCGATAAACTGTTTTAGGTTGCTCACACCCCTAGAGTAATCTATGTTTGGGGATTCAGTAATGAACTCCAGTGGTATTCGAGACTAAGATGTTTGCGTTGGAAAATGGGATCCGGCTAAGCTTGGGTATGATAAAAATGTTTTCTTAATTGATAGTTCGAAATACCATATAATGATATGCTGTAGGTAATAGACAAGGGAAACGGGTGTTAACTGTTGCAAAAACTTAAAAGGTTTTAGTGTTTCGATTACCCTTGTGATGAACGATATTGAGTGCTTGATAATTGATGTTTATTAAAAAGGGGAGTGGGGGCGTACTTTTGATCTTCATAAAAGACAAATTAGAAAATCATTGCAAATGTAATATTATAAATAATTTACTGCATTTATATCATAATGAATAGTTTGATTTAATACTAATTCAGGAATACTCTTGTGTTTTTATGATATATGATGTAAATGAAAATATCATAATGAACAATTGATTTAATATTATTTCAAGAATATTGTTGTGTTTTTATGATATAAATAGTAAATGAAAATATCATCTTGAACAATTGGATTTAATACTATTTCACGAATAGTATTGTGTTTTTTATGATATAAGTGATGGCACAGGAAGGAATGGCACATGAAGGAATAGATTTTATTCAATGCGTGTGTAGAACAACGGTGGAAAAAGAAGAATATAAAGACCTAGAAGAGTTACAAAAAGCATTACACGAGGACCCGTGTATTACACGTGTAGAATGTAGGATGTATTATTCCTCGCTTCAGACCCTCCACATGACCATGGCTTATTATTGGAGTTCAAAAATTACCAATTGATAGCTAACATTCCCCCTTTAATACATTATTCCTACATATGTACCCTCTAAACAAATCAAACTTAACCTTGCCGAGAGGCGTGGTGAGAATATCTCTGCAACTTTGAAAATCAATAGGCGATCTTAGAGTGAATTTGGTGGTTCAAGACCTATTCACGAGATGTAGTGACATTCGAACTCAATATGCTTTGTTCCTTCATGAAAAACATGATTCTTCACAAGCTTCAACACACCTTGATTGTCGCGGTGAATGATGGGAGGTTTCTTTTCAGGAATCCCTATATCGGTAAGAATGCGACGTAACCAAATCACTTCGCACAAAGCTCCTCATGCAGTGCGATATTCAGCCTCAGTGGATGAGAGAGCAACAACATTTTGCTTCTTACTAATCCATGAGATAGCTCCAGATCCAAGATGAAAAATGTACCCTAAAGTGGATTTTTTGTCATCAACGAATCCCTGCATAGTCCGAGTCTGATATCCCCGTAAGAAGAAACTCGAGTGTTCTTCGATACTCTAGACCAAAGTCAATCTGTACCTCAAACATATCTCAACACATGCTTTGCTCTTCGCTATCCAATGACATTTTTTGGCTCCTGCATATCTAGTGAGATAGCTCACCTGCAAAGCAAAGATCTCGGCCTCGTATAACTCAAGTAAATGAGACTTGCCAAGAAGCTTCTTGTAGTGAGTGCCATCTACCTACAGTGAATCCTAGAATCTAGATAATTGCAAACCTTTTTCCATAGGTTTGGACATTCGTTACAATCGACATTCCATACTTTTCAGAGTGTCTTGGCATATTTCATCCGGGAGACGAAGATATGATTCTTCTTCTACGCCATATCTCTAAGCCAAGAGCAAGAGTGAAGTAGCCCCAAATTGGTCATGTCGAAGGATTTCTTCGAGATCATTCTTTACATCATCCACAAGATTTTCAGAACTCATGTGATCACAAGATCATCTACATACAAACCGAATGATAATCTTTGTTCCTACCTTCTTGATATAAAAATTTGTATATAAGGGGATATGAGTGAACCCATCTTGCTGCAATAGGTGATCATCAATTTTTATATACCATGCCCAAGGTGATTGTTTGAGTCGATAAAGTGACTTTATTAGACGACATACCTTGTGTGGTTGATGCTCATCTACAAACCCTTTAGGTTGGGCCATGTATACTTCTTCTTTTAGATCACCATTCAGAAAAGCACTCTTTACATCCATCTGCTAAAGTTTCCATCCATTTTGTGCAATGCACAAACAACTCGATGGTTTTGATCTTCGCAAAGTGGGTGTAAAGGTCTCGTCATAGTCAATTCCTTCTTCTTTGAGCATAACCCTTTTGCAACAAGTCATGCTTTGTGTTTGTCGATTGAACCATCTACCTTATATTTTGTTTTGAAAATCCATTTGTAGCCAATGGATTTCTTACCTAGAGGCAGATCAACAAGTTCCCACATCTGATTCTGAATTAGGGAATCATATTCAGCATCCATAGCCTGTTTCCATTGTGGTTGGTCTAATGCCTCACGAACAGTGTCAAGTTTGGTGCTATCAACAATTGAACTCATGAGTGTAAAATTTACCTCATGTCTGGCTTGACTTTGTGTTCTGAATCTCGTAGAAGTATCAGGAAGTGAGTTTAGGTGTGCATCCCCAATAGTATTCTAGACCCTATTTCGGGACGTTGGTGGTGAGGAGGCTGCTGCGATGTGAAGATGTGTTGTCCAGTGTGCCTAGATCAACAAACAAGTCTCCACTCAACTTTTCTTCTCTCTCGAGAAGAATCATCTTGCCCATCATCCTGGATGTGAGCAATCTGTGTCACGAGGTCAAGAGTACTTAGATCTCCATTGTGTGGTAGGGAGTCAAAGGATGACTCATCACACACCACATCTCGACTCTCATAGATCTTCTTTGTCTCAGGATCCATGAGACGATATGCCTTTGAGGTAGTACTATACCCCAAGAAAAGACATGGCAGTGTCTTTGGATCGATCTTCTTCCTCTTCTCATTTGGAACACGCACATATGCGAAAGTACAACCAAAAACTCTCAAATGATGAATAGAAGGTTTATGACCAGTCCATACCTCTTCGGTGTCTTGTTCTCCAAGATCTTCATGGGTGCCCTGGTTGAGTAGATACACTACTGTCTGGACTACTTCTGCCCAAATCGATCCTCCACCTTGGTGGTGGAGAGCATACAACGAGCCATCTCCATGATAGTCATGTTGTGTCGCTCAAAAATCCCATTCTGTTGGGACATGTAGGGTGCAATCGGATGTGCCTTTGAATGCCATGCTGCTTTAGGTATGCTAAGAAATTCCTCAATACAAATTCCCCCCCTCGATCTCCGAGTGGAGGAGAGAAGGAGAGAGAATAGTTAGATAACTGTTTAAAAATAAAAACCTAACAATGTATTACAACATTTAACTAATGCGCTAACATTCCCCCCCTTAATACATTGCTCTTACAAATGTACCCCCTAAACAAATCAAACTTAACTTTGCTGAGAGGCTTGGTGAGAATATCTACAACCTGAAAATCAGTAGGGTAGTACTGGAGCTAAATTTGGTGGTTTAAGACCTATTCACGAATGTAGTGACATTCGACCTCAATATGCTTTGTTCATTCATGAAAAATAGGATTCTTCACAAGCTTCAACACACCTTGATTGTCACAATGAATGATGGGAGGTTTCTCTTCAGGAATCCCTATATCTGCAAGAATGTGACATAACCAAATCACTTCACACACAGCTCCTCATGGGCAAGTATTCAACCTTAGTGGATGAGAGAGCAACAATAGTTTGCTTCTTGCTAATCCACAAGATAGGTCCAGATCCGAGATGAAAAACATACCTTGAAGTGGATTTCCTGTCATCAATAGATCCTACATAGTCCAAGTCTCAGAGCAAATCCTCGTAAGAAGAAAGAGTGTTCTTCTCGATACTGCACCAAAGTCAACTGCACCTTAGACGTATCTCAACAAATCCTGAGCAAGCTAGTTCGAAATCTTCTTCCATCACATACCAAATGCGGTCAATAGCGGGCTCTTGAGGTGAGCTCACGAAGAAACACTTAATTGCCTACTGTTTATCGCTACCTAATGACATTTCTTCGGCTCCTGCATAAATCTGGTGAGATAGCTCACTGCAAAGCAAAGATCTGGCCTCGTATAAGTCAAGTAAATGAGACTCCCCATAAGCTTCCTGTAGTGAGTGCCATCTACCTATGGTGAATCCTAGAATCTAGATAATTGCAAACCTTTTTCCATAGGTGTGGACATTGGTTTACAATCTGACATTCCATACTTTTCCAAGAGTGTCTTGGCATATTTCATCTGGGAGACAAATATATGATTCTTCTTCTACCATATCTCTAAGCCAAGATAGTAGTGAAGTAGCCCCAAATCGGTCATGTCAAAGGATTTCTTCAGATCATTCTTTACATCATCCACAAGATTGTCAGAACTTCCTGTGATCACAAGATCATCTACGTACAAAACCAGAATGACAATATTTGTTCCTACCTTTTTGATATACAAATTTATATATGAGGGGCTACGAGTGATTCCATGTTGCAATAGGTGATCAGATCATTGTGATACCTTCATAGAAATGAGCGTGATCACACTCAATTTTTATATACCATGCCCTAGGTGCTTGTTTGAGTCCATAAAGTGACTTTATCAGATGACATACCTTGTGTGGTTGATGCTCATCTACAAACCCTCCAAGTTGGGCCATGTATACTTCTTCTTTTAGATCACCATTCAGAAAAGCACTCTTGACATCCATCTGCTGAAGTTTTCATCCATTTTGTGCTACCAGTGCAGAGACAACTCTGATGGATTTGATCTTTGCAGTGGGTGTAAAGGTCTCATCATAGTCAATTCCTTCTTGTTGAGCATAACCCTTTGCAACAAGTCATGCTTTGTGTTTTTCAATTGAACCATCTACCTTATATTTTGTTTTGAAAATCCATTTGCAGCCAATGGATTTCTTACCTAGAGGTAGATCGACAAGTTCCCACGTCCAATTCTGAATTAGGGAATCATATTCAACATTCATAGCTTATTTCCACTGTGGTTGGTCTAATGCCTCACGAATAGTGTCACGAGGTCTCTGGTGGCGAGTGTTTGAGCTCTCGGTGCTGCTGTGTCACGATGGGATCCCCAGGAGGAGGCCTACCAACTCGATCCTCTTGATGCATCGAATCTATGATCAGGGAGGTCGGTAGAGGTGGGCGTGCTAGCTGCTTTGGTGCTATCAACAACTGAACTCATGAGTGCAAAATTTACCTCATGTTTGGCTTGACTTCATGTTCTGACTCCCGTAGAAGTATCTGGAAGTGAGTTCAGGTGTGCATCCCAATAGTATTCTAGACCCATTTCAGATGTTGGTGTTGTTGCTACTGATGTGAAGATGTGTTGTCTAGTGTGCCTAGATCAACGAACAAGTCTCCACTCAGCTCTTCTTCTCTCTAAGAAGAATCATCTTTCCCATCATCTAGATGTGTGCACATTCCTCTAACTCTTTGTGTGACAAGATCGATGGTCTTGAATCTCCATTGTGTGGTAGGGAGTCAAAGGATGAATCATCACACACCACATCTCGACTCTTGTAGATCTTCTTTGTCTTAGGATCCATGAGATGATATGCCTTTGAGGTAGTACTATACCCCAAGAAAATACATGGTAGTGTCTTTGGATTGATCTTCTTCCTTTTCTCATCTGGAACATGCATATATGTAGTACAACCAAAACCTCTCAAATGATGAATAAAAGATTTACGACCAGTCCATACCTCTTCGATGTCACGTATTCTGGAAGATCTTCGGGGTTCCCGGTTGAGTAGATATACTCTAGTTTATAATATAAATATTGATGTCCTGGTACTAGCCCCTTTTAAAAAATGATCCTCCAACTTGGTGGTGGAGAACATACAACGAGCCATCTCTAAGATAGTCCTGTTGTGTTGCTCGGAAATACCATTGTTGGGGCATGTAGGGTGCAATCACATGTTGTTGAATGCCATGTTGCTTTAGGTATGCTAAGAACTTCTTCGATACAAATTCCCCCCCTCGATCAGGCGGAGGAGAAGGAGAGGCTTTCTGCACTGGTGGGGAGTTGGTAAAAGGTTTGGAAATTGGCAAATGCCGCACTCTTCTTCTAGACAAAATATGCCCACATTTTCCATGAGTAATCATCAATGATGAGCTGGAAGTACTCAAAACCTTGGAAGCTAGTGGCTGAGGGGTCTACACAGACAGATCGGTGTGTACAACCTTTGAAGTTGCTCGTAGAATGATAAGAGCTCTCTTTGAACGGACCTCTGTGTTGTTTTCCTACAAGACATCCTAAGCAAACAGGTAAGGAATGTGAGAGTGGAGGAAGCCCTCTTACCATTTCCTTAGCACTGAGTTGATGCAGAGCCTCGGTAGAAAGATGACCATATCGAAAGTGCCATAGTGCAGTGGACTTCGCCATTGAAGTAGAGAGAGCAATATTAGATGAAGTGACCGCATCTAGTGTAAATAGACAGCCCTTCATAAATGCTCGAGTAATAACTGAGTCTACCTGGGAAATGATGCAAGACTTGACCCCTTTTTCAACAAAGAATTCAACCTGCATTCGATGATTAAGAAGTTGACTCACAGACAAGAGATTTGAGGTCAAAGCTGGAACATATAACACTTTCGTGAGTGTACATCTTCGTGTGCCAAGAGGAATGATGACATCACCAATCCCCACCACAATATACTCCTGATTATTTGTGATGGTGATCCGATCTCCATTGATCCTAACAAAAACAAAATCCAAATCCATTAGTTTCCAAAAGGCCGATAACTTAGGGTATGGAACAACTTCTTATTACCAGTCATGTGTTTACCGACACCGAATCAATTAACGGACACTTTCGATGGCTATGAAGTCTGCGAGACTAAGACAATGTCCTGGATGAGTTGTGTATGGATGAGTTGTGTCTCGAACCTCGATTATGAGCACACCATCAGGATATCTTGGAATATCCTTGGCCAGAAGTGCTCTCTTCGCCAGAGTTGCCATACTTGCGACCATTGTAATAACAGTTCGTAGTCTTGTGTGTATCCGTGGAGAAAATGTGGCACCATCGATCCGCCTTGTTATTTTGTTGCTTACGGCGTGGCGTTGTGGTGGCCTCTGAGGAAGTGGTTGCTTCGAATGTAAGGTTAAACCTCATCTGGGAACATGAAAGGCTCAGAGTGATAAGCATTAATGCTTTTGCATCGGCCTTTTCATGCTTAGCCAATACAACGAGATAAGCGTGTCGTGTGAGGGCATATTTTCCAAATATGATCCCCAAAGATCTTCAAATTGAAGAATCTGCACAAGAAAGTCGATTCAAACCATTTTCACGTGAATATCTTCGTGTGCCAAAGTTGACACTCTGCAATAGACATTGGTGATCTCGAGCTCGCATCTTGGTTTTCCATGTTGTGAAATTTGGCCCTTTGAGCAACTTAGCATCCGACAATGTGAGATGAATGCAGTGCAAACATTTTAAAAAACTCAAAATTATATTTTATTTATTTATTAAAAATGGTTACAATGCTTACTAAAGGAACCTATCCCAAAGATGGGCTCTATAGGCTCATGCAGTGAGATGCGAGATACTCCTGTGGGCATTCTACTTCACGTTCATCATCTGCATCATAGCCACATTCAAGTTCTGCACGAATCCATCATGTTTGACATCGAACGTCGAACCAAAAATACTCCAATAGTCCTCGGCGCACAATCTTGTTAACTAGAATATTCCCAATGTTGTGGAAATTCCAGAATTGGTGCCAGAATTTTGATTTATTTTTGAAAATGGTTACAATGTTTACTTGAGGAACCTATCTTGAAGATGGGCTCTATAGGCTCGTGCAGTGAGACGCGGACACTCCTGTGGGTGTTCTACTTCGCGTTCATCATCTGCATCATAGCCACGTTCAAGTTCTGCGAATCCGCCGTGCTTGACATCGAACGTTGAACCAAAAATACTCCAATAGTCCTCGGCACACAATCTCGTCAAAGAGAATATTCCTAGTGTTGTGGAGCTCATTGACCAAGGCAAAGAACAGTCCAGCGGTGTCTTCGTTGTCGCTCAATGCCCAAACATTTGGTGCATTGCTCGCGGTGCTTTCTGCATCTGAAATTTGTGACATACGCGGGCTGGTTCTTCCACGTTCTCTTCGTTGGCAATTTGTTAGATGAGGTCTGCAATTCACTCAAAAATAGCTATTCACCAAAGCAAAAGAAAACGTTCCAAAATAGATCTTTCTCGCTGGCTGGTTCTTCCTTCTCTAGGCGCTAGAACCTCTACTGAATCTCCACGCAAAGGGATGCCAGATTTTAATTTGGCTTCTCCAAATTTGCACGCAGGTTTCTACCACATTTACCGTGCCTCAAATTTTACACGTGGTCTATAAAAACAGTCCTCCAATGCTCCCATACGCGCTGGAATTCAACCAGCAGATTTGCACACAAGTTACTTCTGCCAGCAATTACTAATGCTCCACGCCAGACAACAATGGATGCTTGAAATGAAAAACTGCAGGATTTGGACACCCTGAATTGCTTGATCGTAGTAATGGTTTCTAAGGATTTCACACAGTCAACACAGAAAATATTTGCTTCTCTCTTCTCTCCCGAACGCCAGGTTCTGCCAGGAAGTTGCTTTCAAAAAAGAAGAAGAACAATGCACCATAAATCTATGTCCGAGATCCACACACAGGTTGCTGCGCCAAAAGCTAGGTCTGCACACCAATCTCCAGCCACGTTCACACTGGTCGCTCCAATTTGCATCCACGCCAAAGAAATGCCACGCTCTGATACCAATGATGGCACAAGAAGGAATAGATTTTATTCAATGCGTGTGAGAACAGTGGAAAAAGAAGAATATAAAGCCCTGGAATAGTTACAAAATAGTTACACAGGGACACGTGTAGGATGTAGGATGTATTAAGCTAACAATAAGAATAAATGAAAATATCATAATGAAGAGTTCGATTTAATATTATTTCACGAATGTTGTTGTATTTTTATGATATAAGAAGTAAATGAAAATATTTTAATGAATAGTTTGATTTAGTATTATGTCGGGAATACTGTTGTGTTTTTATGATATAAGAAGTAAATGAAAATATCATAATGAACAGTTTGATTTAATATTATTTCAAGAATACTGTTGTGTTTTTATGATACAAGAAGTAAATGAAAATATCATAACGAACAGTTAATCTAATATTATTTCAGTCATAATAAAGAGTTTGACTTAATATTATTCTATAAAGTAAATGAATATATCTTGTTGAACCGTTTAATCTAACACTCTCTGACGAATATTGTATTGTTATATTAAATAGAATGTGATTTAAGTCATTATGACGAACAAATATAACATTATTTTAATTGATGATGAAAGGAACTGGAACAAGGATATTAGCATTGTTATCAGTTTACTTGACATGTTGATTAGATCATTAATCTTATACATGTAATGGATATTCAATTATTTTGCAATGATATAACATGACAGTAAAGAATATAGACCATGCCACTTCGATGGGAACTGGCCATATACATGTGTGTTTTATCATTTTAAGATTGGAAGGCTTATAAAGAATTAAGAAATGGAAAAGGATTGATCTGTGACTCAATGAGTTGATCGTTTTTATATTTCCTGTGAATATAATATATGTATTTGATGTTATAAAAGTGAGGAAAATTACTCACATGATGTAAGAAAGGTCATAAGGCCAGATGATTTTGAAATTGATTTCATTATCATTATGAAAGTTGACGAGGTTTTAGCCTCGAAGACATAAATAAATGTTGTTGTAATTACAACTTCCCTTGTATGTAGAAAGTGTTTAATGCTGATTTTTTGGTAGTTTAGTAACGTTTTATCAAATTTACAATTCGATGATTAATTAGGCTTGGTTATGTCCATTCAAAAACACCGCTAAATACATTCGCAAACTATTTATCGTGACGATGAATTTAATTAAGTATAAAAAGATTTATCTTAAGTGAATAGTGAATAATCATATGTCAAATGGTTTATAATATTTAATGACATCTACAACCTAAATTTTGTGATAACGCAAGGAGATACAATATATAATATCTCGTTATGAAAAGTGTTCATTGATGAATGATTCGTAACGTATTAAAAATATACTTTATGGAATGATACGACAATGTCGTGATGAGAAAATAATGAACTGTGACATTAACATAGTAATCTATCTTGGATTTAATTTAAGGTGCATAATGGATGTATTTAATTATCTGTGAAAGCGAATTGAATCTATTACGAAAACTAAGTTAATGAATCTTTAGGGATGTAATTTAGATACGAAAAACTATCGCTGCGTCCTAATGGAACTGTCGTAAACTCATTCCTCTCTAATTAATTAGCTATGTTTTATGATATATTCCTAATACATGGAACTAGGCAGATCAATTTCGAGTGGCTATTGTAGGATGATATTTTCCTAATAACACGGGTCATTAATTGAATATTTCCATATAGCGAGACACTTTGAGTTGTCCTATCAATCTCCATACATTAAGTATGTCGCAATCCATTAAAGAACTTGTATTAAGCTAAGTTACAAAGTTGTTTCACCTGTAAGAGCAAGCTACCTTAGTACCAATTTATGTTGGCTATGCGGAAGAAAATAGTTTTGCAATGATGAAAGTCATGGCATAAGCACTATCTCTCCTATAGGAAACCTAAGTTGGCATAGATGTACTTATGCGCACAACTTGAATAGATTTATACCTTGTGCATAGTTACATCTAAAATTTAAATTAGTTGTAACTTGTTCATAGCTTGAAATTAATTTAATTTAACTAAAGGATTCAATTCTGATAATTGGACCAAGTGACATGGTGATGGAACGTGTTTCTATTAATGAATGAGTCATATAGAACCGAGCATTAAACACATGACTCATAAAATTTCGCCAAGTAGCGTAAGTCATTACACTTTGTCAAGTTCACCTAGTTACCTGTCTAAAGTGTGTGTTGCCATAAGAGATTCGGTTGAATGTTTTTCAGGTAGAAACTTAGAGAAACACTTGTAAATCAAATCCGAGAAGGGCACTAAAGGTATACTTTGAATAAAGACTCGAAAGGGTAACCTATAGGGGATCAATGGATCTATTTGACCCATAATTATGCACATGTTTTATTGATTTTTTATTTGAAGAATTGTAATTAAAATTTGTTGGATTTAAATGTTAGATTGTACATTTAAATCATTGAGGGAATGTGTTAGTTTTCATAAGATTTTTTTCAATTATTATGAAGTATTGAAAAGTAGGTGTTATAGTCCTTAAGGCTAGGAATGTCTACTATTCATCTTGTTGGGTGCAATTAAAAACCTCCATGTAGAAATTGGAAAAAAATCTTAAATATTTCCTCTCACCAATGCCTCTTTCCGGTAGAGTGTTTCATGAGTTGCATGGGAGACCTTTTGTCTTTCTCATGAATCTAAAGGAATGGTTCTTATTGACAGTTTGCGATAAGGGAATGTTCTTTGTGCCAAATGGATTATCTGTTGCATTGATGGCCAAGAATCTTAGAAAATAGTTTTGTACCATGGTATTGAGGAGGGTTCTCCTTATGATCACCCAACCTAGAAAGGTTTAGGATTTTCAAATCTTTTCATTGCTCCAAAGTGCCTATCAAAGTTGTCGGCACTTTCATGCTTAAAATCATTTGGAAAGCATGGGAGTAAATCAAACCATGGCTTCAATGGAAAGGGAATGGATTTCACAATACCCTTTCCATTAACCAATAATCCTTATGGTCATTGCGAGTCATTCAAGTCCAAGATCGGTGTCTCACGAAGTCTCTAGAATTCTCGCAATCAAGCTTTACAATCACATAATTATTTCAATTCAAGATCTTTATTGCAAGTACACACAATGTTGGTATTCTTGGAGTGAGCTAAAAGCTTGATACAAACTTACCACAGAGGATCACACTTGTATCTATAAAATCATTGATTCAATTCCCGATCATTTGTTGCATAAGATCTCTATGCATTCTCGAATTGGTATTTGAATAACCCATTGTAAAATTATTCAACGAGTAAAGGATATCACTGGCTTTCACCACACTTACCCATGGTAAAAAAAATCAACACTCGGTGGGGGCTTCAATCTTCTCCTTCCTATTGGAGAAAGAGGTTCGATACAATCTTTTCATCCTATGTAGAAACTAAAATTGAGCATTTTTATGGTGTATGTTACATCAAGGTCTCCCGATTAACACCCAAATGGTTCAACTTGACATTCGGGCTCCAAAATGTACATTTTGCGGACACTGGAAACCCTATTGTGCCTATTTTGGTTTTTCTTTAAAGCCCAAAGAGCATTTGAATTGGATTCATTCATTTTTTCCCCACTCCTTCCAGATTGTTTCACTTGGTAATATATTATTTTCACAGATAGTCCACTATTACCCCACATGTTTTCCCTGATATGGTATTCTTTCGAGTGGAATTGTTTTTGGCTATGGAAAGAAAGGAATTATTTTTTGTTTATTAATACCTGAAGTTGATCAAACATTCTCCATGTATAATTAATCAATGGTTATATCCAATGTGTTCTTGTGCAGATATAAGTGCAAGGTAACAAGGGGGCCCTTGAGGTGGAACACCTTCGACCACTCGATGCGACATTGGGGGATGCCCCTTTGTAACATTGCTCAGGAACCACCCTCTCCATCTCAGCCGAGTCTCTACCCCGCGGTAGCCATCTTGAGGAGCTCATCGAAGCCGCTCCCGGTGGCGATCGTTAAACCAGGCTCGTTGATCTCCGCACGGTTAACCGTGAAGAAGTCTATCTCCACCAACTCTCTATCGTGGTTAGGGCTCCCGCCACTTGCTCATCAGCTTAGATTGGGCTTACCTATGGCAACTAAGCCACACACCAAGAATAGATGGAGTCGCCACCTTTTCCTCCACTGCCGTCGATAAGCTCCCTCAAATGGCTATTTCCATCTTCTCATGCAATTTATTGATAATGATAAGAAGACCTCCACAACTTAGGCTAAGATGTGTCGATATTGGCAAAGACCTTCTTGTTCAAGACTAGCTAGATGATCATGATCCTCAATCTCTGGTTTGTTTGCTACAACTACTTGATATTGGTTTCTCTTTGGTTGGTTTGATGTATTCCTAGGCATGGGCTAGTGTTCGTGGCTTTTAGCATTGTTTTTTTTTTTTTCCTAGGTGTGGCCTAGTGTATACGTGACTTTGGGGCGTGCTCTCGTACCTCCTTTTTTTTTTTTGGAAATATCTTGTATCATGTTTCTTTGAATATATTATAAAATATTTTCATTAAAAAAATCATTGTTTACGTTTCCATAAGACTTAATTTCTAAATAAACAAGGGGAACATGATTATTTCTTTGAATTAAAGTGAGATTTATATAAAAGAGTTACATGTTGAATATTTCTTGCACCGAATTGCATAATGAAACTCCACACTTCCACAAAAATGTATATATACTTTTTAATATACTTTGAAATGTGGTTCGTTTTCAAAAATTTCTGGTCTTAATTTTTTAGCTTTATTGCCTCGTATTTCAAAAGAAATTTGCAAACTATTTTGAGTTATTTTGTCAACTATTGCCCTTCATTTTTTTATCTTTTGCTTTGACAAGATTTGATCTTAAGAAATAGATAATTCAGACCTTTATTTGCTTTCACATCGTTGTAGAGGTTGATTGAACCAAAATAAATATAGGTATGTGTGTTTCATATGCATAATTTATGTAGGGAAGGACTTGAGGTTTTACCTTCTTTTCAATATGATAGAATTAACCCACGGTGAGAGTAAAATGACAATGATAATTGTTTTCCTTTCATTTTATAGATGGAATTGAAACATTTTTCATTAACAAGAGTGGTAGATAAACTAGCAATCATATGTAAAATGTATGATGTGAACGCATAAGGGATATAGTGAAGAAGGGAAACCACTTGAAGAGAAATGATGGAAAAGGAAGATGTGCTTAGAAAATGGCATGTGAGGGGGGGAAGAGGATGTGAAAGTAAAGAAGAATGGCGGAAACAATGTGAAAGTATACAAAATACAAAGAACACGACATGCTTGTTAATTGAAATAAGGATTAAAGTTGTGTTGTGCTAGACGTTGACAAAATTGTAGAGGAATATATATGAAAATGCAAGAATCTAATGGAAATTGTTGTCGAGGTGAATACTTGATTAAATTAGTAGATCTTGACTCTATTGGGTAGTTAGAGAAAATGTAAAAGTAAGGGGGAGTAAAGTTTCTAGTTGGAATGATTCTCTTCACTTTGAACAAAGGCAAAATTGATCATGTCACCTTTTCTATTTTGGATCACCTCTAGTTCCACCCCATTGTTATTTATGGTCTGCTCCTGGTTTCATTTTCATTTTCGTTTGTAAGCCTAATATAGGGGGATGGATCTATATCTTAGGTTTTAAATACATTGAACTTAAACAATGTATTACTTCCTCCACTAAATTCTATGTTTAGACTTTTCATCGTCTGAAACATATTAATATGTAAAAGATGACACTTGGAGTAAAAGTATTAAATATTGGGGTTGGAGGGAGGAGAAGCAATCTAGAGAGGAAAATATTGAGAGGAACCATTTTGTGGAAGTCATTTGTCTTTACGATGAGGGACATATGTAACATGTGTATTTGTTGTCGAATGTGTGATTGAAAAAGGGGGTAAATTGTGGAGGGCATGTTGGCAATATAGTTCAGAGATATCTTAAAAAGCAAGGATCATGAGGGACATGATCCTAAACTTAGGCAGGTTCATATTCATTTTCATTGACAAAAATAGTATGTGGTTCATATTTCTTCTTGGAAGAAAGAAGAGTTTCACATACATTCCCCAAATGTTTTCCCCACTCTTGGATGACTCATCCCTCACTCCCCTTCTTCATCACTCCTAGATGACTCATCCCTGAATCCCCTTCTTTACCACTCCTCTCCCTTCTATAATATTGGAAATAACTCTCAAGAGATACTCGGCCTTTGTTTTGACAACATAGGGTCACAATCAAATTGGTCATGTGAAAAGCAATATTATTTATGCTCTGCAACATATCCATGTAAGTATCTAGTACATCCTCAACCGGAGGATTTTCTGGAAGTTTCTCTTCATTCCAAACCTATTTTCCTTTTTCATAAGATTCAACTTTAGGATCCTCAGAAGATTTACCTAGTGATAAAGCCAACGCTTGTGCAAGTTCGTCATCTTATTGAGCAGGCTCCTTAGGGTGACTGAACAACCACTCCATAGCCATTTCAACACTTTTTAAAACCCAACTTAATGCTTCCTCTGCCCTAGACCTTGGGAATCCCATGTCAACTATCATAGAAATAGAAGTCTGTGTGGTGGATGACCTCTAAAACGTTGTCCATTGCTTCCAGGAACACCATTTCTGCTTCCTTTAGCATCACCTACACCAGAGTATACATGGGTAATGATTGAAACCACAGAGGTAATAAGAGATGAACTGCAACGAGAGAACATTGGATGGTTCCAGACAGGGAGAACAACATGTAGAACTTGAGCCTGTATAGTGCGGACAAAGACCTCTGGGTCCCTTGGAACATGGAAAGATGCTCCAACCACTGGTTGAACTAATAGCTGTAAAGCAGAATTTGTAGTTAAGACCAAATAAGAAGTAACAAGGTGCTCCAAGAGTTTACAATAGCTTCACAATGTCTCTAATAACCAAGGTGTGTGCTCTATCTTGTCATTCTCATTGTCTTTTTCTTTTTCGTTGTGACATAAATGGTACAGTCGAGAGTAAAATACCTACTACTTCAAAAGTATTCAATTTTTTTTGAATTATACCATGTGAATAGAAGTAATTGACTATCGGCTGTCATAAATAATCGCTACTATTTCATCCAAAACCTTCCCTAAGTACCGACATTTTGTAGAGAGTGCTAACTCAAACTCAGAAAAGGTACTTTTTCATCCACATCAAGACTCTCGTTGAAAACTTTTGCAAGAGAAACCACCACGCTCTTTGCTGCCCCACTAAGTGATCTTGTATCATCTCGGTGACGATTTGGAACCACCAATACTTTAACAAGATTAACATAGAAAGACCGCATGGCTATAACAACTTTATTCATAGTCTCAAAGTCAAGTAAATCAGGTGAATTCCTTTTAGACTCCTGGGATTGTAATGTTTCAGCTACATTTACAGAGCCACTAATGTCAAGATCTCGAGACATATGATTTTGTAACGCTACTAAAAGATGACGCCATGTTCTCGGCGGCATTTACGACGCGATGACGCCGCGAAACAACCATTCGACCTAAAGAAGCGACAAATTTTTTTTTTGATTGGGTGTGTCATATACGGGCTCGAAACTCGCAATTCATGATAATGCTTGAAAGGTTAGAGATATTTGAATTTATCTCATTCGACGTTTCACAAATGATAAGGAGGGTCGTCATACGAGTTAATTAGTCCAGGGTCTGATAATATCGAGATAACATTATTTCTGAAGGTTAACCCTAGAGTATGATATAATTTATTTTGAAGTGAAAATACTAACCACTCAATTTTTATTTTTTTACTTTATTATTCAGTTATATTACGTCATTTCATAATTTAATACATTATAACATATATTTGTATATATATTTAAAAGAATTACATATTACGATATATATACTTTGGCACTAATCTATTTTATTGCATGGTATGAGTTTATATGTTTAGGTATACACATTACCTTATTTATACCTAGTATGATTATTATATATAAAAAGAAATTTATTACATATCATACCATTATTAACTTATATAATATTTAATCCCTAGCTGCCCATCTAATTATACCCGTTTCCATTAATTTGCAAGGCTATGGTATTTCAAATTTATGTCTACACATTATGGATGGGGCGGTGGGTGTCAACTATCACCTGTCCACCATTATGACTCCCTCCCCCCTCACCTTGCGTGCAGACAACTCTCCTTGCCGCATAATTCTCTTTCAATTATTTCACTTTGAAAAAAATGCAAAGTCTATACTCCACACAGCCGCGTGGCTTAAAGAGGCAAATAAATGTAAACCTAACTCTGGACAGGCGTTTTCAACAATCCTCGGGCCGCATAAACAATCACTTATTTAGATTTCACAATTCCCTCACTATACTGATCGTCCCCCGCTGTCCCAAAGCTGCTTGAAGGCATTAAGGGAAAGAGAAAACTGAAGCTATAGGTGGGTACAGGTGGATGGACTGTATTTTTCCTTTTTCTTTGTCCTGGGCGCGTGGTTTGCGAGGCAGTGGAGGCACACCAGCAGCAGGTCGTCCAACTATGTTGTTATACATTCAAGATCGAATGCATCCTCAATCGCGGGTTCTCATTGGTAATAAACTTATCAAAGTTGATGGGGAAAACAGTGAAGGTGGGCCTGTTTCAAAATCGGGTTGTTCACGAAGTAGCTACTAGCTAATTAATGAGCATTTGTGCGTGTAAAATTAGTACAGAATGTTTTGCACCTTGGGACAGTCATTCAACATGGTGGTGTTATAGAAAGGCATCCTTTGCATATTTTAATTAATATTATTTCTTTGTTGTAGCTTACAATGATATACTGTGTTAATTTTAAGGGAATATTTAATAGTGTAGAGGTACCAGAGGAAGCTTCCTACGTGTTCCTTCATGGGAACTTACCAGTTACATGGTGAGCTCGTGGAAGAGACTCACGGAGGTGGATCTGTTTAGATCAGAATATCTATGAAACAATACTTTGTTTTACAATCAAACAAGCACTTCCACGGACCTCTTAGAGGTGGTTTGTTTTTAGCTGGTCAATGAAAAAGTTATGTTATTGATTATGCTTTGAGGGTTAAATTTATTAATATATATTCTGTATTTCTCGTTTACTCTTGTGACATGTGATTAAATGACATTATTTGACTTGTTTTGATTATATATGTGTAAAAATAAAATTTTAGTTTTTTTTTAAAAATAGAAACTATTTTCCAACAATTTTATTGGTGGAATAATATCATGTTTCTCTTTTCCATTAATTGAGAACATCTCACATGGAAAATATTTGGGATGGTCTAATATAGTTTTGGAGAGGGAAAAATATGATTCATTTAAGGAAGTATTATTGTTGAGTGTTAATTAATGCTTGTTGCAATTCAAGTATTAAGGATGTTCTAATGGAAAACATTTGGAATAACATTAAAACCATATTTCGACTTTAGTGGTGCTTTCTTCCTTTTGGAAATGATACATAATTGTGCCTTATTGTTAAAAAGTTTTAAATGGATCAAACTCCTCTCTATTTTGAGCCCATTGATAAAATTGTTTATAAAATATTTCCTTTTACACTAACATTCCACTTTTCAATACATCTCCTTTTAAGCAAAAAATGAGATCTAACATGTATATTCTTTTGTAATTTCTTCCCAACATTCCACAAAAGAATTCAACCACATTCCCAATAAATTTTAGAGTAAGAAATACTATCATTTCAATGCAACTTTTCCTTTCAAATCCTTTTACAACATATCCTACTTCATGTGGAAACAAATTTGCAATAATGGAAGCTAAAGAAAGCAAAGCAATATTACATTTTTCCTCCACTCAAGGTGGGTAAATACATGATGTTTTTACATTGTCAACAACAAGGTTCTTGTGCTCCAAGGTGTTCTTCATCCATGCTCCAAGTTCCAAGTATTTCAAATCACAACCAAGATAGGGGGAGAGGCAACACTCTCCTCCCAACCAAAACTCAATGGAGAAGAGAAGCAATCTCCTCCATTGACCCCGAGCCCCAAACACAACACAATGAAGGGTGGTCTCCAACTCAAGGCAACAACACTTGCTTCCACAATACAATTTCTTCACAACATTCAAAGCTAAAATAAAAGAAACAAAAAGACACACAAATAACACCAAACATTTCACAACAAGGCTTTCATCCAAGCCAACAAGAGAAGGAACTATGGGAAAGTTTTCCTTATGCCTCCCCATTGAGATGAGATGCCCATCCAAACCCTCCACAATAAAACTCAAGCCCCTATGACTCTTATGCCTCCCTCAAGTACCCCTTTTTCCTCCCATACTCTTATGCCTCCCTCCTCTTATGGCTCCCTCAAGGACAAGGTAAGAATGTGAACATTCTTACCCAAGATGGGCATCCCTCTCAAACTCCCTCCACAATTTCCTATTCTACTCTTATGCCTCCCTCATGAGTTTTCCCATAGACCTCTCCTACACTACACATTAAGCATTCTATCCATTTTTCACAATACACAAAAGTAACATACATTATCCACAAATTTAGCATAGAAGCAACAACAATATGAAAGCAAAAATGGGAGAAGGTTTCCTACCTCTCCATTGGAGAAGCCTAAACCAAGAAGCTTTGTCCAAGCTCCCTCCAAAACAATCCAAGCATGCAAGTCCAAGCTCCTTCTTTTTCTCTTTTCCCCAATTCTTTTCTCTCCCCAAAAGAAAATAACAAAAAGAACTCCTCAACAAAAACCTCCAACCCCCTCAACAAGAGAGGAAGTTTCCATAAATAGACAAAAGGGAAGGGTGAGGGTGATGTGGCTCCATGTAGGATGCCACATCACACATCCTCAAGACCACCTCCCATAGTCAACTCAACTCCCAAAACACAATAAATGGGTGGTTGGATTGAATGACATCTCTCTTCCACATCCATCCCTTCCCATGTGTCTTAAGGCACAATTAAATGCAAAAGAAGACAAGTGCACTCCAAAGTCACATTTCCCTTCCCAAAACAATAAATAATCCCCTTTTTGGATTCCCAACCCATAGATATGGTTGGTAAGGGGTTTTGGGAAGTGTGGGACAAGTTCAACTTGTCCCACAAGTCCCCCAAAATTGCCCTAAATCTCAAATTCGAGATTCAAAGGATTTGGAGTGGTCAACACTCAAAACAAGCATTCAAAACAAGAGGCAAACACAAGGCTCAAGGAGCCAACCATAAAAATTAATTACACCCACTAGACTTCCCTCCAAAACTTAAAAATTAAAACAAGATGTTAATTTAATCTAAACACACTTAGCAAAAGAAATTTAAAAAAAGATATCACAAATAAAATCACCTACTAAAGTAAGTTAAAACAAGTAAATAAAATTCTTACCCCCTTGGTCACATTAGAAAATTTCCCCCTCATGGAAATTTTTCTTAACACATAAAGAACAAAGGTAACACAATACAATTCACTAGTTGCCTTGATGACCAAATGTTGTAACCACCCGACATCCTGTTGTGTTTGGTTCCCAATCCCCCTCATGGTTGTGATCATGTGTGTGTTTCTGCAAAATACAAAATACCTCCTTCGGCCTTTAATGACCATGTCAAAATATCCAAAATAACCATATGCATGAAATTTATTAACACCTATACGTAATTCAATCAATCATTATTTCTAGGTCTAAATCACAACTTAATTATGCATTTCATCATTATCCAAAGTTATAGTAATGTAAATTCAACAACTACATTCTATTTAACATGGCGAAGAATTCCAATGTTAGGACACATGCAATATATCCATATAAAAATAATATCGTATATCAATAGTTTGTCCATGAGCCAGTGTAGATCATACTGAAAACAAAATCCAATCATAACCCAAATGCATCTACTCACAAAACATCATGCTAATCAACGTAAGTATAAGTCATATCCATATCCAAAAGTCTGCATAACTCAAAATGATAATCAACTAAGTGTCATAGGGAAGTGGGCATTACATCCCCCTCCCCTTAGACTAGACTTCCTCCTGGAAGTCACTGAAATAAGTGTGGAAACTGAGCTCGCAATAATGTAGCATCCTCCCAAGTAGCAGTAGTCTCATCGTACCTGTCCCATTGGACCCGAACCTGATCAATCTCTCTGCTCCGCGAAGGCCCAGGGTCCTGCGATCTAAAATGTGTACGGGCTCCACCATCACCTGCCCCTGATCCTGCACCTACAATGCGGTCCAATCTAGCACATGAGAAGGATCAAAAATATATCTCCTAAGCATAGAAACGTGAAAAACATCATGGACGCGCGATAAGCTAGGTGGCAGTGCTAGACGATAGGCTAAGGGGCCGAGGCACTCCAAGATCTCAAAGGGACCCACAAACCTAGGAGCAAGCTTAGAACCTTTTCCATAACGGATAGGGCTCTTATGCGGTCTGACATGAAGAAACACCTTCGTGCCTACCTCAAAACTCGCGATCTCGTCCTATCTTTGGTCTACATACTTCTTCATCTATCCCTGCGCCTCCCTGCAATCTCTGTCTGATCAAAGTAACCTGCTGCTCCATGTCCTGCAATAATGTTGGCCCAAGAGAAACCTTGTCCTCAATCCTATCCCAACTAAGAGGTGTCCTGCACTCTCTACCATATAAAGCCTAGAAAGGAGCCATGCCTATAGAACTCTGAAAACTATTATTGTAGGAAAACTCCACCAAATACGATACTCCTCCCATCTCGACTGATGATCCATCACGTACATCCTGAGCATATCCTCCAAAATTTGATTCACCCTCTCTGTCTGTCCATCTGTCTCTAGGGTGATAAGTTGTGCTGAAATTAATCCTCGTCCCGAGGGCATACTGCATGATGGTCCAGAAATGGGAGGTGTACAAAGGGTCGCGGTCGTGAAATGATCTTCCGTGGAATCCCATGTAATTTGACAATCTCATCAAGGTATACTCGTGCCACAGCACTTGATGTATAGGTGGTATTCACTGGGGAAAAATGAGCTACCTTCATCAATTTATCCACTGTGACCATGATGGCGTTGTGGTGGTATCTCGACGTTGGCAACCCAACAATGAAATCCATAGAAATGGTGTCCCACTTCCACTCGGTATGGCGTGAGGATAGAGAGGCTAGCTGGATGTTGGTGTTTCGGCCTTTACCCTCTGGCACTCTAAACAGCGGGATACAAATGAGGCTACATCTCTCCGAAGTCCTCTCCAAAAATACAACTGTCTCAAGGTGGCGTGCATCTTCTTCACCCCGGGATGGGCTGAATACGGTGCACGATGAGCCTCTGTCAAAATATCATGTCTCAAGCCTCCATCTCTAGGGACATATATCCGACCTCTGTGTCTGAGAAGACCATCTACCTCTAAAGAAAATCCATCAAATCTCCCCTCAAGGGGTCTCTGAGACTCAATCTCTGCTCTGGCTGCAAGGTAGAAACTATCCTGAGGAAGCTGCCGTAAGATCCTACTCCGCAAATCTGTGCCCACTGAGGTGGCCATAGCCACATGTCTCCGCCTACTCAAGGCATCTACAACCACATTCTCCTTCCCTTTCACATGCTCTATCTCCATGTCATACTCACAGAGTAACTCCATCCAACGCCGCTGACGAGCGTTGAGATTGGGCTGCGTGAAGAGGTGGCGAAGACTCAAGTGATCAGTCCTGAGTGTAAATCTCCGGCCAAGAAGAAAATGTCTCCACCGCACTAAGGCATGTACAACTGCTGCAAGCTCAAGGTCATGGGTCGGATAATTGAGCTCATAATCTTTGAGTTTGCGAGACTCAAAGGCAACTACTCTACCCTCCTACATTAACACACCTCCAAGTCCTGCCAAGGAAGCATCTGTGCAAACGTAGAACTCACCCTGAGGATCTGGCACTGCAAGAATAGGTGCTCTTGTAAGGCATTCCTTCAGTGTACTGAAGGCCTGCTCACATCTATCTGACCATAAAAACTTCTTCCCTTTCCAGCTGAAGAGAAGTGATAGGGTGCGCAATCCGAGAGAAGTCCTACACAAACCTCCTGTAGTACCCTGCTAGACCCATGAAACTACGCACCTCGGTCACACTAGTGGGTGCTGGCCAATCCATGATGGCTCGAATTTTGGAAGGATCGACTGTGATACCTTCCCCAGAAATGATGTGGCCCAAATATTGCACCTCAAGCTGAAAGAACGCACACTTCTCCAAGTTCTCGTAAAGGCGTTGCTCGCGAAGACACTGAAGAACCTAGCGAAGGTGCTCCTCGTGCTCCTCACGTGTGCGTGAGTAAATCAGAATTTCATCAAGGAAGATGAGCATGAAGCGATCAAGGAAGGTCCTGAATACCCCATTCATCAAACTCATAAACACTACGGGGCATTCATCAAACCGAAAGGTACCACTGTGAACTCGTAGTGGCCATATCTCATACAGAAAGTTGTCTTGTGAATATCTGTCTCCGCAATCCTAAGCTGATGGTACCCTGACTTAAGATCTATCTTAGAGAAAACTGTAGCCCCCTTCATCTGATCAAATAAATCATCAATGCATGGAAGGGGGTAACGATTCTTGATCGTTACTTTATTCAGCTGACGATAGTCAATACACAACCGAAGAGATCCATCCTTCTTCTTCACGAAGATAACTGGTGCACCCCAAGGGGATACACTAGGACGGATTAGGCATTTCTCTAGAAGGTCCTCAAGCTGCAACTTGAGCTCACATAACTCAGGAATAGTCATCCGATACGGTGCTCGTGAGATAGGATCTGCGCCTGGAACTAGATCTATATGGAAATCGATCTCACGTGGGGGAGGTAATCCCAGTAACTCCCCTGGGAACACATCAGAAAATTCTGATAAGATGGGATGGTCATCGAGGGAAGGTCCTCTTGACTCATCCTCTCGATCTCCACCGACCGTAATAGCAAAAATCTGACAACCCTGTCGCGCACACCGCTTAAGCTGCATAGCGGAGATGGTGCGAATGGAAACGACCCTCCTAACTCCTGATATCATTGACTCTACTCCAAGATCATCTATGCAAGCAATAATCTTATGGTGACAATCCACTCTAGCTCTGTGAGTGAACAACCAATCCATGCCCAAAATGATGCCATAAGATCCTAATGGAAGGATCCGAAGATCAGAAGTAGTGGTGAAGGGTCCCAAATCCACTACACACTCCTTAACTAAGGAGTCTACAGAAATCTTGGCTCCAGAAGCCATCTCAATGTCCCAACTACGGCCCTGCCTAACTACCACCAGCCTACAATGCTCTACTAAGGATGGTGCAATAAAAGAGTCAGAAGAACCAGAATCAAATAATATAGAGGTGGAAATACCACCAACACTACCTGTCGTCTCAATCACAGTACTCTGATGCTCAGCCTGGCGGTTCTCGACCGCTGCGTAGATCCGATGACTCCGTGCCATATCTCCAACAGTAGGCTCTGAGCTCTGTGTCTTACCCTTGGTAGGGTTATGTGGGAAATCTCTCCAAAGATGTCCAACAACACCGCAACCATAACAGCTGCCTGGTCCTCTCCAGTGGGAAGCAGCTCCAGCTGGTACTCTAGATGACTGAGATACAGATCCTGACGATCCGGCTATGGACTGCTGAGGTCTCTGCTGACGAGCTCCTACTGACTGAGCTCTCGGTGCACCCTGTGTCCTGATGGGACCCCTAGGAGGAGGCCCCATACTACGTCCTCTCTGTGCATCAAATCTCTGAGGAGGTCGGTAAGGTGGGCGGGTCTGCTGCTGCTGCTGCTGCGGTGGTGGCCTGAATGAAGCTTGCCCTGAACTCTGTCCACCCCGTGGAGGAGGAACTGACCCCTTCGACCTACTATCCTGCATCTGCTGGATACGGCTCCGAACTCTGTCTCTAGCCTGCTGTGTCTTTCCCCGTGTCTCCTCTGCAATATAGGCCTTTTCCACGGCCTCTGCTAATGTCTGTGGGTAGTGAATGCGCACTGCGCCACCTAAATCCAAGTTTAGGCCCCGGATGAACCTGTGAATCCGTACCTGCTCATCTTGCATATAGTCGACGTATTGGAGTAGGTCAGAAATCGACTCTCATACTCAACTACTATCATCGATGCCTAACGGAGGTCATGAAACTCATCTATGCATTGCTGAATAAATCTCCTGGGTAAATACCTGCTCCTGAAATGCTCCTCAAACAGCTCCCAGGTAATCGTCTCTGAGTCGACATGGAGCTTCTGCTCCTCGGTCCTCCACCAGACTCCTGCTCCATCCTTCAGAAGATGGATCGCAACACGAGCTTTCGTGTTGCTACTACAAGGACAGAGCTTGAAGCATCCGCTCAAGCTCACCAACCAGGCCTCTGCCTGAAAACCGCCTGTATCACCCGAATAGTGAGATGGTCGTAGCTTCAGGATCTCCCTGATATGGTCTGCAGCTGACGTATGGCGACTCCTAGGTCTATCTGAATGATCCTCCCTCTGTCTAGGGCTCCGAGACCTGTCCCTATGTCCTGAGATCCTGTCCCCATGTCCTCTCTGTGGTGACTCTGCCCTAGCCGACTCTGCATGGAAATTCTCTGCTCTGTGCTCCTCGCTATGTCGAGGGGATGCCTGGGCATCTACTGATGGCTCCAAACTATGTCTAGCAAGTCGTCCTCCTAAGGGCTCTCCGCGTATAGCGGCATTGACATCCTGGAGTGTCTGCAAGATCTGAGGTAGAAGGGCTGCTACGGCCTGCTCTGGCGGTGGTATGTCTAGGTCTATGTGAAGAGACCCCTCGCCCAATCCGCGCCTCCTGCACAGATCAAGGTGAGAGTTAGTTCATCATTCTAGGTCTTGTGCTAGTTTTCAAAATTTGTTGTTTACTATAATTATCAACATTATGGTTTTATATTTTAAAAGAATAATGTTCTGTACTAAGTTAAGTGTTCCTGTTTTTCACGATTTTCAGCGTGTGCCCAAGGGTCCCAGCTTCGAACCCCTGGCTCTGATACCAAAATGTAACGCCGCTAAAAGACGATGCCACGCTCCCGGCGACGATGATGACGATGACGCCACGAAACAACCATTCGACCTAAAGAAGCGACAATTTTTTTTTTTGATTGGGTGTGTCCGTATACAAAGCTCGAAAGCGTAATTCACGATAATGCTTTGAAAGGTTAGAGATATATGAATTTATCTCATTCGACGTTTCACAAAAGAAAAGGAGGGTCGTATACGAGTTAATTAGTCTAGTGGTCCGATAATATCGAGATAACATTATTTTTGAAGGTTAACCCTAGAGTATGATATAATTTATTTTGAAGTGAAAACACTAACCACTCAATTTTTTTTTTTTTACTTTATTATTCGGTTATATTACGTCATTTCATAATTTAATACATTATAACATATATTTGTATATATATTTACAAGAATTACATATTACGATATATATACTTTGGCACTAATCTATTTTATTGCATGTTATGAGTTTATATGTTTAGGTATACACATTACCTTATTTATACCTAGTATGATTATTATATATAAAAAGAAATTTATTACATATCATACCATTATTAACTTATATAATATTTAATACTTGGCTACCTAACTGGTTATACCCGTTTTCATTAATTTGCAAGGTAATGGTATTTCAAATTTATGTCTACACATTATGGATGGGGCGGTGGGTGTCAACTATCACCTGTCCACCATTATGACTCCCTCCCCCTCACCTTGCAAGTGCGAGACAACTCTCCTTGCCGCATAATTCTCTTTCAATTATTTCACTTTGAAAAAAATGCAAAGTCTATACTCCCACACATCTGACCGCGTGGCTTAAAGAGGCAAATAAATGTAAACCTAACTCGGGATGGGCATTTTCAACAATCCTCGGACGTGCCGCATAAACAATCACTTATTTAGATTTCACAATTCCCTCACATGCATAATCATCCCCTGCTATCCACTGCGTGAAAGCATTAAGGGAAAGAGAAAACTGAAGCTATAGGTGGGTACAGGTGGATGGACTGTCTCTTTTTCCTTTTTCTTTGTCCCTGGGCGCGTGGTCTGCCAGGCAGTGGAGGCGCACCAGCAGCAGGTCGTCCAACTATGTTGTTATTTATTCAGCATCGAATGCATCCTCAAGTGCGGGTTCTCATTGGTAATAAACTTATCAAAGTCGATGGGGAAAACAGTGAAGGTGGGCCTGTTTCAAAATCGGGTTGTTCACGAAGTAGCTACTAGCTAATTAATGAGCATTTGTGCGTGTAAAATTAGTACAGACTGCTTTTGCACCTTGGGACAGTCATTCAACATGGTGGTGTTACAGAAAAGGCATCCTTTGCATATTTTAATTAATATTATTTATTTTCTAAGCGTAGCTTACAATGATATTCGTGTTAATTTTAAGGGAATATTTAATAGTGTAGAGGCGACCAGAGGAAGCTTCCTACGTGTTCCTTCATGGGAACTTACCAGTTACACGGTGAGCTCGTGGAAGAGACTCACGGAGGTGGATCTGTTTAGATCAGAATATCTATGAAACAATACTTTGTTTTACAATCAAACAAGCACTTCCATGGACCTCTTAGAGGTGGTTCTTTTTGCTAGCTGCGGTCAATGAAAAAGTTATGTTATTGATTATGCTTTGAGGGTTAAATTTATTAATATATATTCTGTATTTCTCGTTTACTCTTGTGACATGTGATTAAATGACATTTGACTTGTTTTGATTATAGATGTGTAAAAATAAAATTTTTTTTTTAAAAATAGAAACTATTTTCCAACAATTTTATTGGTGGAATAATATCATGTTTCTCTTTTCCATTAATTGAGAACATCTCACATGGAAAATATTTGGGATGGTCTAATATAGTTTTGGAGAGGGAAAAATATGATTCATTTAAGGAAGTATTATTGTTGAGTGTTAATTAATGCTTGTTGCAATTCAAGTATTAAGGATGTTCTAATGGAAAACATTTGGAATAACATTAAAACCATATTTCGACTTTAGTGGTGCTTTCTTCCTTTTATAAATGATACATAATTGTGCCTTATTGTTAAAAAGTTTTAAATGGATCAAACTCCTCTCTATTTTGAGCCCATTGATAAAATTGTTTATAAAATATTTCCTTTTACACTAACATTCCACTTTTCAATACATCTCCTTTTAAGCAACAAAATGAGATCTAACATGTATATTCTTTTGTAATTTCTTCCCAACATTCCACAAAAGAATTCAACCACATTTCCAATGAATTTTAGAGTAAGAAATACTATCATTTCAATGCAACTTTTCCTTCCAAATCCTTTTACAACATATCCTACTTCATGTGGAAATAAATTTGCAATAATGGAAGCTAAAGAAAGCAAAGCAATATTACATTTTTCCTCCACTCAAGGTGGGTAAATACATGATGTTTTTACATTGTCAACAACAAGGTTCTTGTGTTCCAAGGTGTTCTTCATCCATGCTCCAAGTTCCAAGTATTTCAAATCACAACCAAGATAGGGGGAGAGGCAACACTCTCCTCCCAACCAAAACTCAATGGAGAAGAGAAGCAATCTCCTCCATTGACCCCCGAGCCCCAAACACAACACAATGAAGGGTGGTCTCCAACTCAAGGCAACAATACTTGCTTCCACAATACAATTTCTTCACAACATTCAAAGCTAAAATAGAAGAAACAAAGAGACACACAAATAACACCAAACATTTCACAACAAGGCTTTCATCCAAGCCAACAAGAGAAGGAACTATGGGAAAGTTTTCCTTATGCCTCCCCATTGAGATGAGATGCCCATCCAAACCCTCCACAATAAAACTCAAGCCCCTATGACTCTTATGCCTCCCTCAAGTACCCTTTTTCCTCCCATACTCTTATGCCTCCCTCCTCTTATGGCTCCCTCAAGGACAAGGTAAGAATGTGAACATTCTTACCCAAGATGGGCATCCCTCTCAAACTCCCTCCACAATTTCCTATTCTACTCTTATGCCTCCCTCATGAGTTTTCCCATAGACCTCTCCTATACTACACATTAAGCATTCTATCCATTTTTCACAATACACAAAAGTAACATACATTATCCACAAATTTAGCATAGAAGCAACAACAATATGAAAGCAAAAATGGGAGAAGGTTTCCTACCTCTCCATTGGAGAAGCCTAAACCAAGAAGCTTTGTCCAAGCTCCTCCAAAACAATCCAAGCATGCAAGTCCAAGCTCCTTCTTTTTCTTTTTCCCCAATTCTTTTCTCTCCCCAAAAGAAAATAACAAAAAGAACTCTTCAACAAAAAACCTCCAACCCCCTCAACAAGAGAGGAAGTTTCCATAAATAGACAAAAGGGAAGGGTGAGGGTGATGTGGCTCCATGTAGGATGCCACATCACACATCCTCAAGACCACCTCCCATAGTCAACTCAACTCCCAAAACACAATAAATGGGTGGTTGGATTGAATGACATCTCTCTTCCACATCCATCCCTTCCCATGTGTCTTAAGGCACAATTAAATGCAAAAGAAGACAAGTGCACTCCAAAGTCACATTTCCCTTCCCAAAATAATAAATAATCCCTTTTTGGATTCCCAACCCATAGATATGGTTGGTAAGGGGTTTTGGGAAGTGTGGGACAAGTTCAACTTGTCCCACAAGTCCCCAAAATTGCCCTAAATCTCAAATTCGAGATTCAAAGGATTTGGAGTGGTCAACACTCAAAACAAGCATTCAAAACAAGAGGCAAACACAAGGCTCAAGGAGCCAACCATAAAAATTAATTACACCCACTAGACTTCCCTCCAAAACTTAAAAATTAAAACAAGATGTTAATTTAATCTAAACACACTTAGCAAAATAAATTTAAAAAAAAAGATATCACAAATAAAATCACCTACTAAAGTAAGTTAAAACAAGTAAATAAAATTCTTACCCCCTTGGTCACATTAGAAAATTTCCCCCTCATGGAAATTTTTCTTAACACATAAAGAACAAGGGTAACACAATACAATTCACTAGTTGCCTTGATGACCAAATGTTGTAACCACCCGACATCCTGTTGTGTTTGGTTCCCAATCCCCCTCATGGTTGTGATCATGTTGTGTTTCCTGCAAAATACAAAATACCTCCTTCGGCCTTGCGACCATGTCAAAATATCCAAAATAACCATATGCATGAAATTTATTAACACCTATACGTAATTCAATCAATCATTATTTCTAGGTCTAAATCACAACTTAATTATGCATTTCATCATTATCCAAAGTTATAGTAATGTAAATTCAACAACTACATTCTATTTAACATGGCGAAGAATTCCAATGTTAGGACACATGCAATATATCCATATAAAAATAATATCAATATCCAATAGTCTGTCCATGAGCCAATGTAGATCATACTGAAAACAAAATCCAATCATAACCCAAATGCGTCTACTCACAAAACATCATGCTAATCAACGTAAGTATAAGTCATATCCATATCCAAAAGTCTGCATAACTCAAAATGATAATCAACTAAGTGTCATATGGAAGTGGGCATTACAATTTCCATCCAATTCAACCATGACGCATTCTTGAAATGCCATCAAAACCATTGTCCCTTCGACTATGCCGATGCAACCCTTCTCCTCTTTGTATAACAGAAAGAAACTCATAATCAATGCCCCAACTAGATGCATGCCCTTCCCTCATAAGCACTGGATTGACATATCTAACAACTGAAACTGTACTGAAATCACAAGCCACTTCGGAATCTGATATCTTTGTTGCTGCATTTAAAGTTGATGGTCCTTGTTTAGCCTCTTTCTTTGCATCCACTCTTGCATCATTGACAGGAGATACCTACCAGAGCACTTGCTTGTACACCTTTCCAAAATCCTTCAATATATCTGCATCCATAGAACAAATTTTAGGCATCATTGTTGATGTACTTTTCAGTAGATGGGTTGAGAAGGAAAAACCCCTTCAAGACTTGAAAGGCACCTCAAAATTTTCATGCGCTCTGATCCTTCGATATCTGCAAGCTTTGTCCCAACCAGAGAATCCGCTACCTTAAGTGCAGGCTTCAAATGTTCTCTAAGAGCAGTGCAGACAGCCCTTGTAAGCGGAGGGGAGTGCTGTGGTGAAAAGTTTTTAAAGGCTACTGCAATATTCTGGCCACTTGCAAATGATAATGGCAAAAGAGGTAAATCAAACAGGTTCAGCACAGATTCAATACCCTTTTTCTCAATAAATATCCCACATGTATCTGTATTATGAAGAATTTTTTCTAGCAGACGTGTGGCATTGCTAATACAATCTGGGAGGAAAGCTTCCATATTTGAATTTGAACTTTCAGCAGAAATATCAGCAGCCTGCTCAGGAGTTACCCTTGAAGATTCTTCTCCATCTACTGAGCAAGCCAGCCTTTCTTCTAAATCAGTTTCCATGGGGACAGGTGCAGAAGTGCTGGCAGAATCTTGCAACAAGGTGGGTGTTTCAATGCCAGATCCAATTTTTGCAATGGTGTTTAAGATTTCAATCAATACATCCACCCCAGGCCCACGCAAAGCAGCAGCATGGCGCATTAGTTCATCCAGGGCAGTTGATAAAGATTCAGGGGCATCATTTGCCAAAGCCCGTAAGTAGATTTTTGATGTGAAAATTTTCACCAAACATTTCAGAGCACCACGTTCACTAATGGCCTGAAGACCAAGGTTATTGAGGCACAGTGCATCCAAACACTGTGGTATACAAGATACTGCTTCTGCAGAAGGAAGGACACCAGCCATGATGGCATCCAAAAATGCATTAGGAAAACCAGCAGAATCAAGAACAGAATAACAAGTTGGATCCTTGTGAATAAGATCACTCATTACTGTGGCTGCAAGTGAAAACACACCACCACCAAAGTATTTTTCTCTCCTGAAAATAGCACACAGGAAAAATGGCAATGCACTCTCTTCAAATCAATTTTTTTTTTTATGTATTACCAGGAGCATATGTACCGAGAGATATAGCCCGTAGCAAGGCTTACATAAGAAGCCTTCTATGATAAGGAACAAATGTGTTAGATTGAGTTGTCAGAACTACCTCGGACATGCCAGTATGCTTGCAGGCTGTCCGATTTCAACGAAAGCCAGAAATGAAATCCCAGTCGTTGGAAATCTGACATTTGTTAGAGACCCTGGGTCATGCCTCACTTAGTAACGCATATAAATAACAGTGTACAATATGGCTGGGTAGGAAAAATTTTGTGGATAAAAGAAGTATTTTATTAGTCATATTTTTAAGTGATGGTTTTTTTTTATTTTGGCAAGTATTAAAGTATTTACTGGCTTTTTTGGTTTTACAAGCAGGCTAAGTAAAATTGCAAATGATAAAGTGTGGAGATTGGAGATTAAACCTCAAGTAGGCACATTTGAACTCAATTAAGAAACATAAATAAACATACAATCATTGATATCATCAAGTTCAAAATTAAAAGAAAAAGTCTAAGTATTAAATTTTAATTATTTTTAAATTAGCAATCGCATATGTAGAATGCAATGTGAACGCCGAATGGTATATGTTATTTGATTTAGAGGGATAGTTATTACTTTCGTAGTTGATGTTGATAAGGGGTGTGATTGATTTTATAAGTGTAGGAATATAGATGAAGCATTACATTTTAAGGTTCTATCTCTACATTTCAAATTTGTTACAAATTCGTACATATACATTTGCAAATATTATATCATGACTGGTAGTGTTTTGCGGACTATTTTATTTGGCATTAAACATGAATACATGAAGACTTCCCTATATTTATTCCAAATGTTAAAAGCTTGTGTCATAATGCTTGCATAGAAAGTAATGGGCTAACAGTTTCAACCACTAGTCAGAAAATTCCATATCCATCTTCCTAATTTTACAATTACCATAAGATTCCCTCATTCATCTAAACCTAAAATAAACACGGGTGGGATGATATCCAAGTGATTCATTCAACATATTGAGATATGAATATTTGTGAATAAGCCTATGTAGAATTCGTTAATGTACCATAGATGTTGATGATTGAATTGTAATAATATATTTTAAAAAACTTTAAAAGTAAACATGAATACAATTGATACATTTGATACCGCTTTGGATTGTGACCATATTTCCTTCAAGAATTTTGTCAAACATTTCACATGCCTTTGCATGCTTCCCCATTTTACATACATATATGTCACTAGAAAGATGCTTCAACATTTTGCAATGACATCGAAGACCGAGTACTAATACGAATAATAAGAACACATAACAAATATAGAAATAACAGGCTTACGAAACCTTGCATAATTATAGCTTTGTACCATTGAAATCATCCAAAGGCATTTATGAAAGGCTATATTTATTGAGTTTTTCATTTCTATTGATAATCTTCCTCCCTGACATGCAAAAGTTGAATCGACAATCATGGTCATAAAAAATAGGCAAGCAAAAGTCCAATCCATAATCAACCTTATAAATAGAAGTTGGATGCATATAGATCCACCAAAACGATGCCAACACAACAAATAAATTATTATAAAAGACTAAATTTAATAATAAAATAGCATAGCAAAATAGGAATTCAAGTAGCCAATCCACAAGTGAACACAGAAACAGGGGCAGATAAAACAATTATGTGTAACATAGATTTTAAAGAGCAATAAATTTTTGAAAAGAACACAGTAAATTTTAGATGCAGGGGTCTGATAATGGTAACATTGAGGAAGTAATGCTTCCCTTTGTATAATGCAAAATGCCCCAAAGTTAAATATGCTTAATAATTACTTTGCACAGAGCAACCGTCGACTTAGTTAATCAAGTAATAATTAGTTAATCAATCTCGTCCTACCAATGTCATTAAAAGTATGTACTACCTGCATGATTCCTGGCTATAAACTGGTAATCAATACGCCATCACTACATCCTACCAAATGAGATGATAAAAAGACAAGGGACTGCTAAACTTGCAATATCTTTAAAATATTTCCACTTCCTGCCTATTCTTGGAAAATATTGTCTGTTATGAGATATTTCTCTTTCCATGGATTATAGATAAACAAATATTTGGTTGATTTATGAAGATCCCAAACCTAAAACTAACATCAAACTACCATTAGAAAGTGAGCTGAAAGGCTTCAATTTTGTGCAAGTATGAATATCTCAGGTAACGTCGACTTTTCTTTTTCAGCCACTTGTCAAAGTTGAGAATCGTTATCAGGGAACAATTTACATCCACAAAGTAGCAAATAACAACCCATTAATAGTAGAACAAATAAAAGTCCATTTTTAGTGGAACAAATAACGAACTCTAATGCTTAATGGAAGGACACTTCATTTTACAAGCGCACTTGTGGCCTACCTAGTAAGATCATTAAAACTTTAGACTGCAAAACGAATATGATTTGACTGTACCTTACCACATTTATTGACCATCTAATTATGAGTTCTAGCAGCAAGAAATATCTCAGAAAAATAAGCTTAAGCAAATGTTGATCTCCTAGAATTATAAAGAAATAGCCAAATAGTTATAAACTTTTATGATTCCAAAACATCCCGACAGATATTTAGTTCTTTTGACTACATTAGTATAAGCTTCAAAATTTTGGGTGATAGAAATATAATAATAAAAAAATGTAGTGATCAGTATTTTTATGAAACTCCACAAAAACAAGACAAACAACAGAATGCTATCGGCTCAGCATCTTAAATTGAAATACGATCCTTATGGTTGAAATTAATTCTACCCAAGTAGAAGTTAGGAAGAACTTAAACAACTCCATAGAAGTTTCCTGACTTGGCCTCGCATATTTTGATGGTAGAGGAAGATCCTATAAGGTGTAAGGCCACAATTGCATATCCCTTCTTACACAAGCCTTTTTGGTTTGTATTTTGAAGAGCAGCATCCATAATCACTTTAATCGAATTAGAATTAGTCGCCTTTGCTAACTCTTCTGCCAGAAGTGGGAACAATCCTCCGCATATGAGATTGTGTTTGGCAGGGAGTTTCATCACTTTGCATGTTCGATCAAATGAATTTTTGTCAAGATAGGATCCATAACAATAAGAATAGGTACAAGTGGTTTGTACTTTGTTACTAGTTTAGTAGTGGTACCACACAAGTTAGGACCACAATTAGAGTTTCCCTAGCTTTGTTTGTTGTCCAAAGGGCTCATAGGAAAAGGAGTGGATCTTATTAGTTCTCGGAATATATAACCATATTCCAATGAGGATTTGGCTTCTATACATATGTGAGACATGATCTTCACTGAAAACTCAGGATATTCCCCTACTGCACTCTCACCACTAAGCATGACACCATCAGTACTATCAAGAATTGTATTAGCCACATGTGTAGCTTCAGCACATGTTGGATGAGGAAACTTAATCATAGATTCCAACATTTGGGTAGCAGTAACAACAAGCTTTCCAAGGAGATTGTATTTGTAAATCATAATTTTCTGTGCCAAGAATATTGTTTCAACTGGAATCTCCATACCAATATCTCCACAAGCAACCATGAATGCATCTGACTCCTTCAAAATCTCATCAAAATTGACTACACCTTCCTGATTCTTAACCTGCAAGGAAAACAATTAAGAAATGAAATGTTTAATCCTTGAGAAACATGTTTACTCTATTCTTAAATTTTCCTAACCAGTAAAGGTCACTACTTTCATATAAGATTCATAGCCTGTGAGACATACAAAATTCAAACATATACAACTTTGTTAGTTATTAGTTCGAGATTACAGTGGCTTAATTCCACCTAGAAGACCACTAATATTGAACTGTCGCATAAGAAACAAACCAAAAGTCAGTAAAACCCATTAAAACTTACTTGGATTGTTGGTGGTTATATTTCTTGTTCCACCAAAATTGCAAGCCATAGATGAATGCCCATTCTTCTGGTCATAGTTGTTGAAAGCATATGAAGCGTGGGAAGAAAGGCTATTTGGTAGAGAACAAGGTTGGCCTGGTTGAATTGGAGAACAATCCACATTACCAGACCCACAAGCCCAATCGAGAGCCTTCTGGATGTCAATTTCATTGGCAGATGATGAAGAGATGCACCAAGTAGCACCATCAAATGATGTTAAGGTACCACCAATAGCCAGGTAGGGAAAGCTAGTAATGATGTCTACATTGTAAACCTTGGTTTCATTGGGATAAAAGAGCCCCTAATTTCGTTTTGATTCCATGCCAAGCTTTCTATTCTTATTGAAAATGGAAAAAATGTATGTATCTATCTCTTGTCCTAGCCTTGAGGGTGTCCTTGTGTTGTTAATCATGTGCCTGAAAAGATTTTCATTGTCAGGGTTGCTGCCGGCTCTTTAGGGCCTCGTTAGAGGGCCACCTTGTTTTAGTTATCATTAAACCAAGTGACCAAAATTTTAGTGCTTCTAAGAGAAAACAAAAGGGTGTTTATTTATCCATCAAACATATTAGTATCTAGACAAGCCCTATGTTGGGGTCAATAACACGATTGGGTCTGAATAAGGCATAATCCTCAAATACTTTGTGAGGGAAATATGTGTAGGCATAATATGGGTAAACATCTTCCATGAATGGGGACCGTGTCTGAGCCATAAACTCCAACATGGGTCTTAGGAAGAAGGCATACTTACTGTCCAGTGCCCCTACTGAGGGTGGAAATTATCAGAAAGTGTCAAACAAGTAACAACAACCATCTACATATGTTGACCAACTTGTGCTCCCTGTAACATCTCTATGTTTACCATTTGCGTGTTCATCCAAATACCTCCTGTAAACCAAATGGTTCCATTCTCTTATCTACCCATAAGCTAAACCGAGAGATATCAACAGGGTGTTATGTGAAACAAACAAAATATTTGTGAGATATGCTATAACCAAAGGCAACATGCATACTTAGAAAATCTTAGAGATCAGCATATTCCATAAATGCATCACACGTGAGCCCTTACTACATGTCATTGAATCTCCCAATATACCAATTCATTGGATAATGCTAGAAAAATAAAGAGAAAATGAATAATAAAGAGGATTTAAGAGTTTTAGAAATACTAACTGTGTAATCTTGTCACCTAGTGGCATAGTGCTAGGAATCTTACTGTTGAAGTAGGTCAAACTGGTCCGGGATCTTTTACCTGCTACATGTTAAGTTCTTGCTAGTGAGTTACAAGTAGACACTAAGAAAGTAGGCCCAGAGAAGAAATATTGGGTAACTCTAAATTGAAGGTAAAAAATAATCATACCTCTAGCGACTCAATCAAAGGAGCATCCAATAAGCTGGCTGCAGTCCTGGGATGATTACAATCTGCAAAATGAATTTCTCATTCTAATCAGATTCCATCTCAAAATTCTTCTAGTGGATGTCAATCACATAAAAAGTTAGACAACGACAAAGTGTTATAGCTCAAGGTGGGCTCTAATACTCAATAGGAATACATTGTTTAGGAAATCAAGATTTAAGGGAGGTTTCAAGAAGATCCACCTAGGCTCAACCTAGAAGAGTTAAAATACATTCAAGCAAGAATTCACATTGCTCGTCAAAAGTAGATTCAGAAGTATCAACGAAACAAAAATGGTAAAGTCTACGCCTCTTGGGATCTTGCATTTTTAAATTAAGAGCTTTCATATGACTGTTGTAAGATTGGTGCAACTTTTGTGTTTGCATTTCTATTTAAAACACCAGAGAACAGAAAAGATAAAGATAATAATACCTCCACTGTAGTATTCTTAGTGGACCCTGCAACTTCTTCTCCATAGCTGTAATGTTGTTGTGAACTGTGGAGGTTTTCAAATTGGGCAAAGGAAGTCCGATCAGGAAAGAAAGAGAAAGAGGCAGATGCATGGGGACTTGTACTATAAATTTTGTCATCAGAAGGGCCCCAAATGGGTGAAGGAGTCGACGGGCATAGCTGCATCATTTCCAAGCTTAAACTTAGGCCGGATTCACTTTTATGGTGTTGGTATTTCACAGACTGATAAATCGATTGAATAAATTTCAGTGTAAGAAAACCCAAAACCCTCCATAAAATCGTAACAACAAGTGCTCATATTTGACTTTCCATTTTGATTTTATAATTTCCTTTTCACTTGCTTTACAATTTCATTAATGGCAGGAACACAGATTCGTGTCCTCAGTCTAAACATACCGTAAATTGAACGGTATGTTTAGACTGAGGACACGAATCTGTGTTCCTGCCATTAATGAAATTGTAAAGCGAGTGAAAAAGAAATTATTAAAAGCAAACTTCAAATAATAAAAAACAAACAATTAGCAATGAAATGATTAAATTTAACCAACAATTTTCAGATATAAAAAAATAAACAATTAGCATGAAAATAAATAGATAGCAAAATTGAGGTTCTTGTTGCGTGTCTATTGCCAGGATTTTGCTACAATGACTTACATTTTTAACCCTGATAAGTTCATCTGTTCAACTGGACACTCAGTTTGGCTGGTTTCCGCGTCGGCTTGCATTGAAGGAAATTGTTTGACAAAGTTTATCTTCTATATCTTTTCGTTAGCAACAATTCAAGAAAAAAGTCTTGCTGGTTGAATGTTTATAAGTTTTACCTTTCCCAGCGACTTAATCTGAAGCTCTTCAACATCCTTTCTGAGACACTTTACTTCCATTTGTAGATCATGAATAACAAATGAACAGTACACTCTAAATAATTTTTGACAACAAGAAAATAGTTTTAATTATGTGCTAGAATATAGCAGTAAAGAAGCTACCTCGAGCATTTCTTTCAAAATCCCACAATCCTCTTCCTGAGGTAGTATTTTATTCTCCTCAATGGTATTCATGTTTTTCATAGAAAACAGTTCGCTGGATAACAAAAAAATTAGACATGGATTTTATGCTCTAATCATCTTCTCTCTCAAAATTTTCTGATGATGATCACAGAATGTGATGGGAAACATCAACATATATAAAAAATCTTGTGCTTTCTTGTCTCTTCTCTCAGTGTAGGTTGCAAGATAGGCGCTAAAATTATTGTGTGACATGGTACTAAGAGGCAAGATATGTCAAAATTAATCACTTTGGAAAAACGTCTGGGAGGCCGTCAAATTTAACATCGTTGCAGAAACGTCCGAAGGTCCTTTACCATAGGGGGACACCTTGGGTGTAAAAATATATTTGTTTTGGGATTAAATTATTAGAATATCTAAAATAATATAATAAATGGTAGTGGTATAAAGTTAAAAGTATATGACATGGTTATATATATATATATATATATATATATATATATATATATATATATATATATATAGAAATAAACATTTTGGAATATTTTTTTATTTAATATATTATTGGAACAAAGTTAATTAATCGACATGGTATTAGAAAATTTCTGTGTTTATTAATTATTGTTATGTAATTATTTAATTGGTTTTATATTAGTATATTTTTTGTTTGTTTTTTATTAATATGGAACTAGTTTTTATTAAAGGTAAAAGGTTTTAGAAGTACCTTACCTATATGTACATCCAGAGGCTCAAGAGCCAAGATAAAGAAAGTAAAGCGGTGTGGTTTTTTGATCTATGGGGGCTACAACCCAACCAAAAGAAGCAGAACAAAATAAAACAAAGGTAGGGTCTATCTACTTATAATAAGCCCAACTATGAATCAACAACAACAAAATTGCAGCATAAAAACAACATTCTAACATCTACACTTGAAACAAAGATACAAAGATGCTAAGTTAAATATTTTTGTAAACCTTTAGTGCAATTCTTAGTGTCTAGTAGAGATTCAATGTAGTGCCAATAATAGGGTCCCATCGGATGTTTTAAACTTCTTGGAGATCTTTCCATTCTTCCATGTTGAGGTTGGGATGTCATTAGTGTCACAAATCGGCGGATGTGGACTTGAATGAGTTCGAGAATTTCTCGTTGGATCGTAAAGTAGTTGCAATGCTTTTCCTCCGATTCTATGAATTTAGTGGTAAAGGTGTTTATTTCTTCCCGAGATTGGGGATATGGTCGGGGTTGCATCCTGGTAACATACTTGAGGAGAAATTCCACATTATCGTCAAGGGTTTTCATAGTCTCAGCATGAAAAATAATTTTTTTCTCCAAAATAGAGGAGGTGTCTTCAACAAAAGAGCTAGTAGGAATGAAACTAGGGGGAATATGTTCATCCGTAATTGCTTTGTCTTTCTTACTACTACGAAGAATCCTTTAAGGAGGTGGTTTAGAGGTAGAGTCTCATTACATGGGACTCTTGGAGTGGATAAAGGGTTGTTGGGGAAGTGGGGAGACAAGAGGGGTGATGGGATCATTTGCTACTACAATCATCATATATTGGTTAATGAGAAAAATGAACCCCTGATGTAGAGGAGTTATACTTTTATACCCTTGAACTTCCACGATTGATTTTTCCATAGAAAGGAGAATGTAGTGTGACAAAATCACCTTAATCTCATGCCGGAAATGGTTAAGAAGGACCAAGTGATGTATTAGAATAGTAGAGAATCCACCCGTGAGAGTGATATATCGGACCAACATTCGGAGGACTTCATCAAACGGACTCACCGTAGAGGCAAAAACAATTCCTTCCTTATGGATATCTATTCATTCACCTTCATCTAGGAAAAACTTTTCCTCAACATCCTTATTGAATTTATTCCTAAAGAACTTGTTTCCATCCATGCTTAAGCCAGTGATAAAAGAAATGAACTCCTCAAAGATATTAAAATCTCTTCCTTTGACTTTAATGGACCTGTCTTTCCATTTCTCAACAAATTGAAGAGATATATGTTGGTCATGCCCCTTAATCCTTTGTATAAAATCTGTTAAACCCCAATGTTGAGGGTTTCCAAATTTAACATTATCTTTCCACTACGGGTCAAAAATCGGCTCGACTCTACATGGAGCACTAGCCATTGTGATTATCACTTGCAACTTGACGGATTGCGCTAAAAACAATAGTAAGTAGTCCCTCTAACATCCCTATGGTAGCCTCGATTCCCGTGAGTTACAAAGATGAAACTTGACATCTTCCCATGCACTTGATTGAATTGTAAAAGCACTTGATTTTCAAAGTAATGTGGTAATTAATTCGAGTGAGTCCAATTTGCATTGGAAATGTAGATAATGGATTCCACACATGTAAAGTCCGCTACCTAAGGAGTACTAATGGAATTAGCATCATTAATGATGATGCCCCTTAATTCGTGGGGAGTTTCTTAGAAATCATACCATTCCTTATAATTATTAATGCAAATCCCCACATTTGCTAATGTATCCACTGATTTATTCCCCTACTTATAAACATGTTGGAAAATAATGTTTAGACCATTGCATAAAGTATATGCTTTATTGATAAAATCTCTAATGGTCCAGCTAGGGGTTTGGGACTTAGAAAGGTTGTTGATAATGTTCATTGGGTCGCTTCAACAATGATATTTCCCACATTGAGGTTTCTAGAAATTTTGATTCCCAGAGAGCTGTTAGGGCCTTTGAATAGCAGTTAGTTTGCTTACCTATGAGGCTAGCGTACACAACAATTAGGAGTACCTTGTGATTTATGATAAGACCACCACCACTTGCTGCACCCGGGTTACCTTTAGAGGTGTCATCGAAGTTCAATTTATACCAACCTTAAATAGAGGGAATCCAGTGCACAAGAGATCTGTTAATGCTGGAAATAGGGGCAATTAATTATTAAGCATCAATATTCCAAGCCTTGAGATATCTCTCCTCCTTTAGAGGATACATATTTTTTGGGGGGTTGGAATTTTTGAATGTTTTCTTTAGCAGCCACTATGATTTCATTCAGAATACTTTTGATGGTTCTATTAGTACCTCTAAAAATGATCGAGTTACGAGCTTTCCATATTCTCCAAATGGTGTGAGGGAATATGATTCTCCGCATTCTCGAAGAAGATCATGTTCAAACGGGGCTCCTATCAGTAGCCAAGTGTGATTAATATCGTTGGGAAGGACCAAATAACCTGAAACCTATTAAAAAGAGCTTCTACAATGATCTAGCGATTGGGAAATGCAAGAGAAGATATTTTATTGTTTCATTTTCCTTTTCACAACGATAACATTTGTTTGGCATGGTAGAACCTATTTTATTAAGATTATCAATGGTTATTATGCCTTTATTCAACAAAAACAAAAAAAACTAGTTTATTTTTGGGGTGAGGTCTTTAAACCATATCTTTCTCCAAGGGAAGTTACTTATTAGGTTCATTAGCATAACATTGGTACCCTAATTTTATAGTACAATTACCATCAAAAGATGAAACCCAAGAGAGTTCATCTGTAGTATGAATTTGACTAGTGGGAATATAACTTAGGGTGTTTTGAAGGTCCTCAAGTAGGTACTTTTGATTAGGGATAAAAGCCTCAAGGTTTTTCCAATGTAGTTTACCTTCAATGTTTTGGATATAGTTGTTGACTTGCTATCCCAAAGCTGCAAAGAAGGATTTCTTTGATCTGTTCCCAATTTTCATTATTTTTGTGAGTGCTAAAATCAGAACAAGTGATCTTTCCAAAAGATGATGCTTTCCCTAGTGCCAAGAGTCCATTTTCAACCTGAAGGAAGCTCTTTTATGACGTTGACCGGATTGTTATAGAATAGCAATCCCAAGGGGTGACCGACATTGTGTAAATAATCTATTACATTATGTTGGTTAACATACTTGGCTTTAATGAGATTGGTGCATGGGTGTCCCTCTTTACAAGTATCCAACCCATTTTAAAGAAAAGTGCATCATTCATAGTTTAGATTTTTTAATTCCTATACCTCCTTCCCTCATGGTCTTACAAGCCTCATCCCATACAACCAAATGCATCATGGTCTTCTCTTTTGTCCCTATCTAGAGAAATTATTTTTGAAGTCTTTTTATTTTATCTAAAGAAAGGGGACATGACATATATGGGCACATTTTTTAGTCTAATTTTGATTAGAAGGAATTTCCCTACATTAGAAAGGATGAATCCCTTCTAACCAGCAAGCTTTCTTTGAAACATGTCCAATACAACATTCCAAACAGCCATATGAACCTTGTTAGTTAGTTAGTTTCGTGGAACTAGTTAGTTACTATAGTTTTAGTTTTTAATAGTTTCATATTATATTGTTTTTATGTGGTAATAAAAATATTTATAAAGTGACTAAGATCTTGATTGATGTGATGGATCCAACATATAATAAAATAAAATGCTTGGCTTTATGTTATATATCCAATAATATTATAAATAAAAATCTTGAAGAAATATTCTACTCTATTTGTAAGGTTAAACTTTTCAATTTGTTAAATATAAAAATATAAATATGTCATAGGTTAAATACATAAAACCATTATTTCAAATGACACTACATATACATTAATTCATAAATAATAATCAATGCATTAGATTCCTCATTAATTTAATGCTACATGGTGAAATTTTTTTCAATCTAGCCGCACTAATGTGTAAGACATGAAGAACTCAAGGTCGTGGGCTATTGGTGAGTTACAAGTAGTTTGTAATCATCAACGCAAGTTCCATTACTATTGACTTCAATAGATGATTTAAATAAGTTTCCATGGGAATACCTTGAGCTAGAGGTCAAACTTATCCATATGGACCAATAGGAACATGTTAGGAAAGTCCAAATGTAGATCGCTTAATGGACATTAAGGACCAAAGACCACCCCATCACCCACATAGCGAAAGCTATCCTCCACCACTTTAGTTCATAGCTCGTATAATAAAAAGCTTTTACCATATAAATTTTTGAACTCAAAATCCTAGGCTATTGGTGAGTTATATGTAGTTTGTAATCATCAACCCAAGTTCCATTCCCATTGACTTCATTGGACTCTTTCAATAAGTGGCCATTGGCACACCTTGAGGTAGCGGTTGAACTTCTACATATGGACTAAACGAATATAATGAGGCACTACGAATGGGATCACTCGACGTACATTAAAGACCCAATCCCACCCTAATGTCGACTTAGACAAATTTCTCCTCCACCACTCCAATTTATAGCTCCGGAATAATAATATCGTTTACCATCGAAGTTTTAACATTAATGTAAATATTATTTTTTAGTTAATAATATGGATTGATATAATAATTCAACACTTTGGGGAAAAATGGCTCCCAAATCCAAAAACCATAAATGAAACCTAACCACTAGTAATGGCGAGGGCACAAGCGGCGATGGCTCACGGGATGCACATGTGTCCTAGATTGATCTAGCCTTCTTGAGGAATGGAGGAAGCAACAAATCCCTCCTATGAAGCCCTCTCGTTAGTTCATGGTGATGGTGACTATAGGAATGGTGGTGGGGGATAGACCTCTTCAAAGAATCTCATTCCAAATGGCCATGGATGGGAAAGGAGGCCCTATCCTATCTTCTCGGCGTGGGGAAATTCATGCCTCTCTACAGGTGTGGGAATCCATTTTTAGTGGAAATATGGTGCAAATGGGTAGGGGTCGAGGTTTTTCCAAATCCTTTGTTGATGTTATTTATAAGATGGAAAATTACAATGCAAGGGTTGTTGACAAACCTCTAAATCCATCACATTGGACTCTAGTGTTGACGTTTCGAGAGGATCTACCACAAAAGGTTCACAAGGTGGACGAGTATATCTCTAGCTTGGCCTTATCTACAAATTTCAAAATTTCTGGCCAAAGATCACGGAGCTCCATGATTGGATAAAATGAGATAGAGAGAGAAGTTTAAGGGTAGATTGATCTTTACCTATGTGTCAATGCTTACTTTGTTTCTATCTTTGAAACCCCGGAAGACAAGGATATGATTTTTTATCAATATTGGGTTTGAGATGATCATGGACTCATGTTCAAGATATGGTATTCATCTTTTGACCCTCTAAAATACTCCTTTGATACCTAACCTATTTGGGTTCAGATTATAGGGATACCATTACAACTATGGAGTAAAGCATGCCTCACTACGATAGGGGATACCCTTGGGTCCAATGTGAAATTTGATGAAAATATTTTTGTTAAGACTCATACACATTTTTCTATAACCTTGGTAGATATTGACATCTCCCAAGCTCTTTCAGTAGAAATTAATCTGTAAATCAGTGAGAGACATTGGGTGCAGAGGTTAGACTACAAGGCTTTAGCCTTTAGGTTCCATATTTGTTTTCAAGTAGACCATCTTTCAGATAATTGTGAGTATTCTTGATGTAAGGAAATACAAACACTATGAAGGGACTCTATTGTTGAACATATCATGATCAAGCCCCAATTAGACCCAATTAAAAGTTATTAAGCTCCTCAAGGAAAGATCACCAAGATGGAATCCGACCCCTCAATAGAAGGATCCACAGAACTCTAAGTCTCTCAACTCTTCTAGGGACATGATAAAATCTTCAGCCCAAAAGGTCTTTGCTTATTCTACGATGATTTTTGTCCCACTCCTCATTGAGGTTCACATTCCTATTAAGAATCTTGAATTTTTTCTTTTGATTCGATGGAAGGTGGTGATGAGGATTGAACAATTGTGGATAGGTGAAATAAAGGCCACAAAATCCCAAAACCACCATCATTTCGGAAAAGGTTTGAGTCTTGTCTTATACTTTTCTCTTATTGCTTTGTCTAAGCTAGAGGCCTATTGTTTTTGTGCTGAGTTCAGGTCGTTGAATGACTGCAATCCTGCTTTATTCTTTTTATTTCTATTGGACAACTTTATTGCCTATTTCTTGGACCTTCATTTCTTATTTGAGTTCTATGACTCTCTTTCTCTTGCTCTCTTTTGGAATATTTGGGTTTTGACCATTTTAATGTATTGGTGTATGGTCCCCTCCAAAAAACCATTTACCAATAATAAAAAATTATGTAAGACATGAAAATATATTTCTATATAGTGAAAAATGTAATCGATCTAGACATACTAAAGTGTAGGTGATAAAAACATATTTTTAGACAAAGAAAGTTATAATTCTCAACACCATTTTCTTGGATTTTAGGAGTACCATAGTTAATTATAAATTAATGATATTACTCATGAATTTTCCATTGAATCATGATTTGTGAACAATGGTGCCACTCTAGATATGTATTAATGCTTAAGGCATACAAAAAAATGAGAAAAAGAGATAATACTCTCAAGTACATACACATGACAATTATTAGTAACTTCAGCATCTTTCATCAAAACTAAATCGTATTAAATTGTGAAAAATGGTGTAAATATAGATACAATTAAGTGGAAGCTTTAATAACACATTTCTAAATAAAAATAAAGTAATCTTTAAGATCCTTCATATCACAAAGGTATTATGATTTTTCTATTGACTTCCCTTAGAAAACTAAAAACATGTTTATATTGGTCAAGTGATGTCAAATTAAACGTCTAAATTGAAATTGAGCACAATGAAATATATTATACCCCACAACTTCCCTCAAGTTCCATTGTAGAGAACTCCTTGGTATTATTAACTTATAATAATATTATCTATACAATAATATTTATTATGATTATTATTACTCTTTAAAAAGTTATTTGCGATATTATTGAACCTTTTTGTAAAAAAAATAGTTTTAGAAAATAAATTTACATCATTTATTACTATTGATATATTATAGAAACATTATAGTAAATAAAAACTCTCACATCGAATGTCTTTCTTCACATCGATCTTTTTATAAGATGATGCCAACATGAGATCAAAGTATTGAGATAAAGGTACTAAGAATAAGATTAAATGAGAAGAAATTTGGAGCAATTTTTATAAATATCGTATACACCTTGAATCGTGCGAAAAAACTAAATTTCTTAATACGATCATAACACCATTGAAAAAATGAAGTGCATACTTGGAGATCAAGTATTTAATAAATTGGAAACTTGCAATTTTAAGGAATGAGCACATGTTTCATATGAATAAATGAGGTTTATACAATGATTTCAAATGATTAAATTAAGTAAAGGGAATTTAAACTAATTTATCTATGTAGCATAGATTGGAAAATCTCTCTCTTCTTATTTCTTCTAGTGGCCTTTTTATTGTTTGGTGTTATGCTCATTGGAGAAAATATGTTGTGGGTTGAATATTGACTTGTTCATGATATTTGTGCGTGTGAAAAAATAATAATGCCATTGATTAATGTTTTTGTGCAAGAATTATTTGATTGAGTAAAACTTAAGCTTTGAAAGATGTTCATGGTGATGGATATACATGTTACTCCTCTTTTGTTTATTAGAAATCAATGTTTTCTCTTGTCATTATTTGTTGGGATGTACATGTTTTCTTGCTCGTTTGAGTACTAATGTGAATTTCCTATATATGTTTATGTGTCTTGTACTCACTATGGGGCTAAAAACATGTTTGTTTGTATGGGGAATGTAGGGGCCTTATGGAGGTATAAGTAGTGGTAAAACCGATGTAAACCTTATGTGAACCTAAGAAGGATTTAAAGGTATTTGGGATTTTTTCTAGTGGAGGGATGAGTGGGTTTTAAATAAACTAGGTGAATGGATAAGTGATAATGCACTCTTATTTGTTACTTGGCGGAACCAAGAACTTATGCCCCATAATTTAATGGCGTGATAATGTAACTAAACTTCAAACACACTATCAATACACTAAAAATACCTTGGACTCAAAACAAAATAAATTATCTTCTTCATTATTGAATGATAAATTACAATGCGTAATAAAAAGGAAAAATAACTCCCAACTTGATTTTCCAAGAATACTCATTAAATCTACTCTAGGTGGAGAAATGTACTATTTTGAGCAGATTTACTAGAACTTGTTATTATTAGTAATTTTGCATTCTTATTTGCATGGCACAAAAATTTCCACGCATTTTCTACATGCCTAAATTAGAGGAATTTACAAATTTCTAACCTACTATGCATGCAAGAGAATAAAAATAACTAATGCCCTAAAATAGGAAAAAACCAAATTGAAACTTAAGTTCAAATTTTCGGCCACTAGATGGTGGATTTTGGGCCCAAAGATTCACCAAAAATAGATCCAATTGATAGGTAAGGTTGACCAATGTGTTCATTTTGTTGAAACAAATGGTTTTAGAAAAACGGACTCAAATAGACACCTAGATTAAAAGTTATGACCATTTTAAGTTTTTGCTAAAAATAGTGCATCATTCTCTCCTGCTTGAAAAAAATGCAGCTCCCACAAGTTTTCTTCTTCAAATTTCTTCCATTTATCTTTATCTAGCTTCTTAATCTCCCACTCTATGACCAATGTTTTGTCCTCTTATTCCAATCCTTTCCAATGTAACAAATATTTATTGTATTGTCCATGTTGAGTGTTCACATTTTTCTTATCTAAAATATGATCTACTTCTTTCTTTTTTAGTGGAACTCGTTGCCTCCAATATATAAATTTGAAACATTAAATACTATAGAAATATCAAAATTTTGTGGAAATTCTACCTCATAAGAATTATCATTTATCTTTTTCACTATCTTACATGGACCAATCTTCTTGTACTTCAGCTTGTTATAAGTTCCATTCGAAATCATTCCTTCCAAATGTATACCATAACCAATTAAAAAAATTTAAACACCTTTATCCTCCTATGCCAATATTTTATTTCCTTATACTTACATCATTATGATCTTGCATTTTCTTCCACACTTCTTGCAATTCTTATATATGCTCTATAAATTCTTCGCATCATCACCATCTACTATAAATTGGTGCTTGTTACCCAAAATTCACCCCCTAAAGGTAATTTTGACAACTTGCAAAATTTCTTTGGGATTGAGCAAGCAAAAATTGTTCCAGGCCCAAAATTAGGTTTTGAGGATCCCCAAGAATTTTCTCTAACTTTCCTATCCAAAGAAAAATCTGAGTTAGTGAAAATTTCCAAAAAATTGAAAAAATAAAGTCAAGGGCCTATTTTAGTGCAAATTGGGTCTGAGGGGTGTGGATGGAACCAATGCAGATTGTACCGAGGTTCTTCATACCTAATTCAGGTTTGATTTGGAAAGGAGGTAGTGTATTGCATCTAAGTTGGCTCCCATCATCGCATGCCACAAAGGTTCAGTCGGTCCACCAATTCCTCGCATTGCCAAAGTCACCGATCAAAGGAGAGAAATAAATGAATAAAAAGTGAAAGATTTTGTCCCCATGCGCATTTGTGGGATAGCTAGGACAAAAGTATCGAAATGCCTGAAAAGATGAAATAACCACAACCAGTGGGTGTGGAGATGGTGGAGAAACCTTTGTAGGAAAAATAAGAAAAAAGTACCCAAAATGGAAAAATAGGAAGAATACCCCCTTGAGGCGAGTGGTGCAGAGAAGCGGTGGTAAACGACCCACCTATCACGGTCAATGTGGATGTGCGAGGACAAAAGAGCTTGAGTCGGGTGATGCCAAGAAAATACCCTCACCGTCCAAGTACCACAGGACATGAGTTCCCAAAACCTGCAATACAAAGGGAAAATGGAACATGAAGTTCAAACATGCATAAATTTTGACCCAAAACATCTCCAGCCTCTGAAAAATTAAACGATCATTCTCGTGAAAGGCAAGAAATCCCCGACAAACTCAAAATAGTTGCTCACACTTAGAAGACCATAAATTTTGCAATTCTCAACGGATTTTCATAAAATTGGTCTCATTGGAATCGTGACTTTAATTACAATGTACAAAAATAAATAAATACATAAATTAATGAAGTTGTGATAATGAGTTTAAGGAAAACGTGCTAGGTTTTGAACAATGATTTTATTAGTGGTTGGAGATGCATTTAATGAAGCATGGGAAGACATTTTTCATTTTGCAAGTCATGGGACAAGTATGGGGATCCTTTTGAAAGAAACATACCATCATTTCATTTCATTTATTACCTCTTGCAAGTGGTTGAAAGGAATATTTTGGGATTTGATTGTCGTCTCTTCCAAATTCTATAAATTAGAATATTAGGCTCATTGTGAAGGGGGTAGTTCAAAGTATAAAAACTCTGTCATTTTGGTTTTTTGAAGCCAATGTGTTGTAGGCCCTTGTAGTGGACTCCTTGCATGGTGATCCAGGCCTTTATTTTTAATAGATTGAACTATGCATATCAATGAAGCAATAGATGCAAGTTGTGGAGGTATCTTCCCTTTCTATGTTTGTTTGCATTCTTTTTGCCTCTTCAACTTCATCGCATATATTCTATCTATTTTATTCTCTCATAGGGATTCATTATTATTATGTGTCTATGAAATATTGTTGTAAATGTAGATTCTTTAGACTACGGAGAATTGTTATCATCATCTCTAGGATGTATTTTGCTTCCATTTTTCACACACTGAAAAGATATTCTCATTCCCTCCTTTTCTAGTGTATCACCTCTTTAGTGTAGGATTTTTTTTCATACAATCTCTCTCCCTGGTCCCTTTGAAAATTAGATTAGGATAGGATAGTTTTTCCTACATTACAATAGATAATGGTAGGTAGTTTAGGAGCAAGAACCAACTTTCTCGGAGGTCTATCTTAAGTAGTAAGTCCCACAACGTAGAGATAACACCCATGTTACCCAAATACCACATCATGATCTCAAGTAGACACACACTTATGAAAATATTAGGTTGATGTGATTCGGTGATAATAGTATTGGCATGCCAATGGGACTGAATAAGTTTTCATTTTAGTTGTAGAAAGTTTGATGTGCTCTTGTTGTGAAATTCCATCTTGTAAGAGACTATGAAATAACACATCTGATGATTCCAAGAGGGCAGAATCCACTAGTTTTAGTAGTCCAAACTTGGTAGATTCATGAGAAGAATCCAAACAAAGATATAGAGAAAAGGGACTATTTTTCTATCTACACTTATCCCCAGATAGTGCAAGAAGGGGAGAAAGAGCTCAAATGTCTCCATCTCCACCTAATAGAACCTTATCAAAAACTCCACTTGGTAGGCATTTTATTCAATCAACTAGAGTTCTCTGAATAATCAAGATGGCACAACCCAATTCGTATGTCAACTTCACTGGCAGCAACCTACGTGCTCTCAATGAATAGAATCTAATTCTAGTTGCAACATTGAAGAACATTCAATATTTCACTAGGGAAAACCATACATCCCCAATTGATCATATTCAAGACATTGCAAATGTCATGCGATTATCGACGAGATTGTTGAGATGGACATTGCAGTTATGTTAGTAGCATCCTCGTTTAAAGGTAAAGCTTTGTAATTGTTCAAAAGTCTAATAAAAGGATCTATCTATAATTGGGACCATTTATGCATAACACTTCACAATAAATTTTGAGAGAAGGAAGATAATTTGTCTCTATTAGAATAGCTAACCAAAACCAAGAGAGCACTAAATGAGTAGATGGACAATTTTAACTTCAGGTTTTAGAAGACATGAGATAGAATTCCATTTACTATGAGACCAGCAGTAGAAGGTGCCTTTCTATACTTAAATCTTTGAACTCGATATTTCCATGATGATTCAATCCATGATAGGTATACCTCTACCTATAGCATACGTACCAAAATTGTAAGGTACTACATTACCAAAACAACATAACACATGCCCATTGATGATACAGTCTCCTCGCAAGGTGTTTAGGATCCGGAAAAGCTCCCCAAGTGTGCGTTAACATCCCACATGCCCCACTTAGCCCCTGTGTGCTTTGTTGTTCTCTTTTTCCCTCTTTTCTTTGTGTTTTATTCTTACGTGATTTAAACCGCCACCTGAGCGGTGGCGGCGGTCTCGTGACCACCACCTGTGAAGGGTGGCGGTCCTGAATGCTGCCTTGCTCATTGTGGCGGTCCTTCACGCATTTTCCAAAATGTTCCTTTTAATGTGACTCACGTAAATTTCAATGTTTACCATCTTTTTTCACCGCCTTTGGCTTGCATTAATGATTCTGGTTCCCTGGAATAGTGTTTTGGCTTTATTTATGGTTTAAGAGATCAATTTGGTTTTTACCTTTGGGTGAATGCAAATGCTATAAATAGTTGGCTTGTGCTCAAGAAAATGGCCCTCAAAATTTACCTCTCAATTTCTCACTTTAGTAGTTCAGTCTTTTATTTTTTTTAGGATTCATAGTTTAGTTCATTGCATGCTTAGTTAATGTTATTTTATTTTACTATTAGAAAGCCACATATCGATTTTTGCAAATGTTGTCATTACTTCACGATCCATTAAAATAGAACAATTTAATTCTTAGCAGAAGCCATTAAAGTTCTAGGTTTTTCTTGTCATCAAATAGGATAGTTTCATGTTCTAGACATTTTATGTTGCATGACTCGAAATAAACCCCACTAGGAATTACATAAGCCAAGCTCGTACTCTTGCGTTGTCCCTATCCTACTGCATTGTATTCAGTCGTATCCTAAGCTTCCTTTGTGCCAAAATCTACTTCGTTGATGCAAGCATTACACGATTTTCTCGGATCCACGTGAGCATGAAGGAACGAGGAGATCACACTGAGGGGACAAAACCACACACACCATTGGATTCGCCACTGTTTTGTAAAATCTAGGTTCTAGCTTTCAAAGTTCTAGTTAGAAGCTTATCAAATAGAGTAGCCAATCACTTTATTTTAGTCAATTTTACTTTCGATATTGCTAGGGAAGCTATGGGGATTGATAGTTTATGAGAAACTATGATTCATTCCTCACTTCTGAGGTAGGATCGAGAGTCTTTCAAATAGATTAGATTAGTTATTTCATTATTATCAATAGATTCACAACTACACAGGAAAGTAGCTATACTCGGTTGCTTTGTTTGTTTTAAATTCATTATTAGATTAATTGTCAATTTCTAGGTATATTAAAAATAGTTGCTCCTTCAATTTCATTCATATAAATTCATCAAAAAATACAAAAATAGAGAAGTTATATATGTTATAGATATATTTCACATAGTCAATTTTACTTTATTGCAATTGGGTTTACATTGTTGCTTTTGTATGACAATCACGGGACCTAGAGAGCCCAGAGAATACGTATTCGAGCCAATCGTGCCTCAACCCAATCTCACAAGTAATAACTGATATAGATCATAATCTTAGGATCCAAGCCTTCCAAAAACGGAAAACTTACAACAGAAAGCAGCCTCAGCTTAAGCGGGTTAAACATAGAAGACGACCAAGCACACACATTTTGGTCAAATCAACCAAACTACATAATACCCTAGATATATATCCGCATGACTGTGGAAGGGCTTGAAAGAGAGTAAACATTTGGTTGTGATCCTTTGGTCCCACAAGCAAGATGCAGGAGACACTCTCACAGATATAGATACAAGCTTAAGAATTCAGGTTGCACATACGCCTGTGAGATACTCTGAAAAGATCGCGCAACTCTTAATTCTAAATATAGAGGTTGAGAAGGCATATGACTATTGGGTACTAGGGATTAGGGACTGAGTCCGCACATGACCAAAGCAGGACCACAAAAAACATGAATCTACTATTGTGACCCACAAATCCCATAGCCCAACGAATCCATAGGTGAATCAGACAGATGCTGGCCTACGCACATTAGTATTTAGATCTACTCCACTTCCACCTATCATCTTCGAATAGTTATCCTTGTTAGACATAATAGCTAATAAAGCTAGGGAATTTTGGACCAGGCCGAGATAATTTCCCATAGAGTCCGCTATACCCATCATCCACCCTATGACCCTATCTAGAGATATACACGAAACTATCCCAGTTTATTTTATGCATATTCCACAACCTATAGACCGAATCACGCCGAGCTTGATATTAATTACATCCTTCGAGTAGTCATCCTCGCGATCGATCTATCACACCAATTCAGGTTAGGAGGGCCTTCTTTTCCTTAGATTCGTAGTTTCCACTAGTGCGCGTCAAAGACATCAGATTGCCTAACTAGTTTTTCTGCATCCCACGCATATTCCATCCCCACCGGCTGTCTTGACATGACCTCGAGAGGTTGGGTGCAAGGAAGAGTTACTTGTAGATTCCCACGCTCGCTTGTCACTTTTCCATCGTATAAAATTGGTGAACCCGACATGAACGAAACAGTTCTTCCTCTTTTATTTTCACTTCTTCCTTCCACCTTCGCTCTTACCCATTATTCTGCGGGTATTCATATACCCCCCGAATATGTCGGGATTCGATGCATATGGTATACCTCTCCTAGGTGAAGCATACATACTACGCTCAATGAATAGAAAGTCATTGCCCTCGCTCTCAAGGAATAGGGTGAAAACTATTCAAATAACCAATTATCAACACAAACTCCATCTCCAAGGATCAGATATGGATCATATTTCCAAACAGAGGAATTGGATCAGCTCACTCAAACACAAAAATAGAGCCTTCAGGCTCAAACAATATGATGTTCACAGGAGAATTTGGTTCATCTCCTTAGGTACTGCTTAGACCAAAATTAGTAGACAATCTGACCCATACCTGGTGTTAGATGATGAACATTTGGTACGTCATGACAGAAATGAACAACGCTCTCGGAGTATGTACCCACCCATAGGGAGTTTACAAATGCAACCCGAGGTCTCTTTTCAAGAAAATACCTCCATGCCACTACATATAGGAAATGCCCTCGGGGAAACTTGGTAGGGCGGTGATCAATTCATAGTAGGATATCACATGCCTATACAACATCAGGATATACAACAAACGCCACTAAGGAAAAATATCATGACTTCACCAAATGAGGTCATTTCAACTCTAGTAGAAAAAGTTAGGGGGTTGGAACTTGCTCAGGAAAATCACCATTCTCAATTCATACAGGAAAGAAATTCTAATCCTCCACATCATCCAAGCTAAGTAGACCTCCTCACAAGAATGGGCACATTAGGCATGACTCCTCAAGTATTCACACCAAATGCCAACAAGAATCGCCATTTCTAACACCTGCTCCGATACCTCCTGGCCTAGTAAAAATAATCCATTCCTAGATAATACCTCTTCATACTTAAACATGTACTCCAAATCACCACAAGGGGACATGTTCTCCTCTCCCGGATGTTTTCTCAAACACAGTGTCTTCCTTATGCCCCTGCCAACGCATACACTATGCCATACCAACAACCCATTCCACTACCATCCCCTCAACAGCACCATCAATGGTCGAAACCTATGCAATAGGGACTTATTCAGAATATTTGAAAGAACCCTTAGACTTCACCATACGAAGTGTTATGCTTCCAAGACCTCTTCCTAATTTTCCCAAATACAAAGGTGAGGGAGATCCGAATGCACATATCAAGGCTTACGCCATAGCTATTCGAGAACTACTCCCTTGGGATGGGGTTGTTACTAAAATATTCCCCAAAACTTTGGAAGGTATCACTCTCGATTGGTATTATAGAATACCTGAGGCTTCCATCCATTCATTTAAACAACTCGTTTTAGAGTTCATCAAGGCATTTGACATGAACAAACTATTAAGAACAGGAATTAGGGAATTCTTGCACATTAAGTAGGAACACAATGAATCTGTTGCTCATTTCATCCAGAGGTGGTGTACAGTTCTTTATTCTTCATCCAGTGCTCCAAATATGGACCAAATGGAACTATGCAATTTATTCCTTCATTCTCTCAGCAGAGAAGTGAAGGAAGAAGTCCAGAAGTTCCCACTAAGGACTTATGATGAAGTACTTGAGAGTGCTCTCCGAATAGATCAAGTGGCAATAGATAGCGGTCATAAGACGTATGGAACAAGCGGGAGATTAATCACCTCCAACCAGAATACTACGGCTTATTCTACCACCACAAATATCAATCAAGGACCTAAAATCCTTAATAAAAATCGTGGAGTGATAACAGATGGAGTAACTGATCAGGCCAAAAGGGTAAATGTTGTGAATACTCCACCACTAGTAAACAACCAACGAAATAACAACTTTACCCCAACAATCAATGCAAAGGTATTTCAATCAACAACAACAACAACAACAACATGGTGAAACCCTACACAGGTCCAAGCTAAATCTCAACCGGAAATCAAAACCAGAACCAAAACCAAACACAACAAATGCAAAACTTTAATCCTAATAGAAAATGGTTGGATCAGAGTTTTGGGCCACAATATGCACCAAATCAGTAGACTAGAATTACAATCCTAACTCATAGTATGGTTTTCACAAAATACAAGTCCATGACACCAGAACATGTCGTGACTATGATAAATTCATGTAACATTTTCCAGAGGAACAAAGACAACTTTTTATAGATATGTTCTTGGCAGATCCTACGTCACCGGCACCAAATACTTGTACGGGGGCAGTTTCCCCTCAAAATGCACCTCTTAAGATCTTCAATGATCTCGACTCCCAAATCACAACAACAACGGGTTAAATTTGAATGGGACAAACAAGGGTGTAATAATAGGAAACCATGATCATGAAGCCTGACTTCACTAAATCCATTAGTTGCACCACAATTAAGAAGTCAACCGTGACGCAAGATAGTCAGTTTAGTGGAGTTAGATGCCGAACTACCCATGGAGGCTATAACAAGGACACGAGAGTATTCCTCTCAGCCAAGTCCAAGTTACCTACTAGAGACAGATAACATCCAACAAATGTTAGTAAGACCCGTAGGTGCCTATGATTTAATTAGTGATCTAACAAAAACCTTCTCGCACATTTATTTTTGGACTTACTAAAGAATTCTCCTACCCACAGGGTTGCTATTTTAGAGGCATTAGGTTTAGGCCATCTAATTAACATCACTCCACCTCCCGAAACATAGGTAAACCATATAGACTTTGATATCCACCCTCCGGGGCAGCCGGAAGGATACCGAATTCATATTTGAAATAAAAAAATGCCAACAGATGCCGAGATTGCACCCGAGGTGATCCGGCCTTACATTTTCAAGTATGAGTTTATAACAATTATGTGAAACATGCGATGGTTGACGATGTAGCAGAAGTTAACATAGTCCCCTTCTCTTTCCTTCAAAAGCTAGGGTATGAAAAACAAATTGTTCAACAACACGAAAATACGCTAAGAGGCTATGATAGCCTTAAAGCGACCTCGATTGGAACTATAATACTACCGGTCACCTTAGGACCCAAAAAATCGTGGATCGAGTTTTATATTATAGATCGGGAAACTAACTATAATATGATCCTCACCGACCATGGATACACCGTATGAAGGCAATCCATTCTACGTTATTTCAAGAAGTAAGATTCTTGGATTTAGGAAAGGTGTTCATAGCCAAAGGTGATCCAAAAACATTCGATGTAAACCTGGTTGACCTAAAGAAAAAAATAGGCGTGCACTCGCAGTTTGAACTCCCAACAAACCAACTTAATAAACCTACCGGCCCAAAACCAGAAAAAAATTTGGTACCTACTACAAGATCTTGAGACTATGAGCCTAGCTAAGATGATCCCAGCCCTCAAAGATGAGGTTAATATTATAGAAACAATATCATTAGGAACTACTGCAAAAATTATTGAATTGCTAGAGTAGGATCTACCAATGTTCCTACCATTTGATTCTGTAGGCATGGGGTACACCCTAGGTGTTGGTTCTCTTCCAAAGCAAAGTGGATCTCTCGCATGGTAGAGGTAGAAGATGTTAACACAACAAATATCCCAATGCCCATATTCCCAGCTAAGTATTGGACTCTCCATTTTGATGGAGCTAGATGTCGTTACGGAGTTGGGGCAGGTGTAATCTTTACTTCTCCCAAGGGAAAATTCCTACCATTTTCCTTTAAACTAAATTTTGAATGTACAAACAATGGCGCTGAGTATGAAGCCCTCCTCCTTGGCCTCATCCTAGCTAAGAGGATCGGTGTCAATAATATTAGGGTGTTAGGAGACTCATAATTGGTAGCAAACCAAGTCTCTAAGATGTATGAAACTAGAGCCGAGCACTTACAGCTCTACAAAATAGCTGTATTGGATTTAAGCAAGGAGTTTGACTTCATATCAATTGAAGCAATCCTATGAGAGAAAAATCTTCTCACCGATTCAATAGCAACCTCGGCATCACGCTTCACTCCAAATAGTGAGTTGGAAGATACCCATTTCATGGTATCCCTTCATACTAAACCATTAGTAAAAAAAAATGTGTCAAATCCTCTTTTAACAAACAAAAATGAAAACAAATCTACTATCCTAGATCACATTGATAGTGATAGAGCCACTCGGATTACTTAAATTCCTATGTAGCATTACATCTCACCCATCACGTGATAGATTATCCTTAATCCCACATTCGTCTTCTTACTTTGGAAATCCCATGACAGAGCTTCCCCCACAAAAGGAACTTAGCATATACACAGTCGAGAATGGAGACAATCTGAAACTACCTCCAACCCCGCCTGAGTTTGAAGAAGGTAACGCTTCTCTAATCGAAGAAACAATCGATATTAACATCGGAATAGAGGATGAACCAAGGATATTGAAGTTAGGATCCTCGTTAACTCCATCGGAAGTAGAAATACACACTCAAATCCTCAAAGAACATCAAAAGGATTTTGCATTTAATTATAAGGAAATGATAGGGGTTGCACCACACATTGTAGTACATAACCTCGTCACTAAATCAGATGCAAAGCCAATTAAACAAAAATCGAGACCAATGAAACCTAAGGTAGCTCTCATGGTGAAAGAGGAGGTAATGAAACTCCTCCAAGTAGGATTCATGAAGCCAGTCGATTACTCTCAGTGGGTATCTAATATCATTCCCTGTTCTCAAAAAGAATGGGAAGATACACATTTGCATAGAATTCCGAGACATTTACAATGCCTTTCCTAAGGATGACTTCCCGTTACCATCCATAGACATCATTGTTGACACAATAGCTAGATTTGAGATTTTGTCTCTCATGGATGGATTCTCAGGATACAATCAAATCAGAATATCCAAACAAGATCAAGCTAAAACCACGTTTATAACTCCTTGGGGAACCTATTGCTATGTTGTTATGCCATTCGGTCTCAAGAACGCTGGCGCTACATACCAGCAGGCTATGACGTATATATTTCATGACCTTATTCATAAAATTGTGGAATCCTATGTAGATGACTTGTTGGCTAAGGCCAAGAAGTGTTGTGACCATCCGGAAGTGCTTCGTGTCATTCTTTCACGTCTGATAGAATACGGAGTCACCCTAAATCCAAAAAATGCGTCTTTGGTGTAACAGGAGGAAAGCTCCTAGGTTACATTGTATCGTCACGCGGGATCGATGTTGACCCAACCAAAATTAGGGCTGTTCTCGAAATGGTCCCACCTTCGGATGAATCTGGAATCAGGTCATTTCTCAGAAAACTCGGTGCAATCCGGAGATTCATCCCAGATTTAAGCTTCGCCATTCATCCAATCAACAATCTACTCAAGAAAGATTATAGTATTGATTGGACCAAAGATTGCAATGAATCTTTCGACGCAGTTAAGAATTTCTTGTTATCACCACCTACGCTAAGGCCACCTAAGCCAGACCGCCCATTAATTTTATATTCGCGAGCTACCAATGTCTCGCTAGCCTATATGCTAGCTCAAGAAGATGATGACAAGAGAGAACGTGTAATCTACTTCATTAGCTGAATGTTGCTTGACTATGAAACACATTATACACAGCGTAACGAGAATGCCTTGCCATAGTCTTTGCAACCAAACACTTAAGAAATTACATGCTAAATCAAGAAACAAAGGTCATTGTAAAGATAGAGCATTTACGAACTTTCCTCCCGCAAGGGTCCTTGTCTAAAAAGGTTAGACGCTTTATAACCTTAATGGGTGAATTTGAATTAACATTTGTAAATCAAAATTCCGTTAAAGGAAAAATCATCACAGATTGGTTAGCTGATAACCCACTAGATGGAGGCAATCTAGTAGATCTGGACTTTCTTGATGAATGCGTATACTACATCGAAACCAGACCTCCCATCTCTGAGTGTCCTTGGTATGCTCATATTATTAATTATATCATGGACCATACATACCTAGAAGGTGCTACACCACAACAAAGAAGGTGGTTACGCATTATCGTAGCCAGATACGTCATTATAGAGCAAGTGCTCTATCGAAAAGCATTCGATGGAATGCTTCTAAGATGTGTCGACACAGAAGAATCCAAGAAGATTCTCCACGAATCTCATAGTGGGATGTGTGGAGGCCACTTCGGTGGCCATGCCACCGCTCGTAAAATACATCGGATGGGCTATTTCTGGCCTACTCTAGAACACGATGCAATAGAGTTTGTACGAAGGTGTCATAAATGCCAAGAATTCTCCCATGATATCCACATGCGGCACAAGCTCTAAAACCAATCGCTACTACATGGCCCTTTTCTACGTGGGGCCTCGATTTGATAGGGAAATTATCTTCCTTGTCATAGATGGCCATAATTTCATAATCACGGCCACCGAATATTTTACCAAGTGGGTAGAGGCTATGCCTCTTACTACTGTACTAGGTTCTATAATCACCAAGTTCATTTTGAACCAAATCATTTGCAGGTACGGTGTCCCGCAAATCATTATCTCAGATAATGGGACTTCTTTTAAGAATGAAAAAGTTCATGAATTGTGTAATAAATTCAAAATAAGCCATCATACGACCTCCTTGTATTACCCCCAAGCCAACAAACAAGATGAAGCAACAAACAAAACATTAAAATCCATTCTCCTTAAAACGGTGAAAGAAAACAAATGAGATTGGAATTTAAAGTTATATCCGGCCTTATGGGCCCACCGAACCTCAATAAGAACACCAACAGGAGTGACTCCTTTCTCGTTAGTATTCGGGGCAGAAGCAGTTCTCCCTCTTGAGGTTGAAATACCCAGTGTCTGTATCTCATTACAAGGGATCCTTGATGAAGATGCTTACAGAGAAGCACGTCTCTCCCAACTAGAAAGCTTAGACGAAGCTAGGTTAGATATTAAATAGTGGCACGAGTCTATGCTGACCTGGATGTGCTAGCAAAGATAACAAGAAGGTCTATGAACGAGACATATATGAAGGTGATCTAGTTCTAAGGCTGACAACCGGATCGACAAAAATACCAACGAAGGAAGGAAGTTCCACCCAAATGGTTAAGCCCATAGCGAATCGATGAAGGAATATGGAAATGGTACATATCTCTTATGCACACTAGAAGGTGAAGAATTTGGTGAAACAGTCAATTCCCTACACCTTAAACGATTCTATGCATAAGCAACCAGCACTACTTGTATAATTATAGCTACATTGCATCTTCATATAGTTAGGATCATTTTGTCTGCTTGTTTCGTATAATTTTGTGATCAAGGAATTTATTCTCAAAGAAATTCATTACAAACTTCTAATGACATTGGCATAAACACTCTAATCATACTTCTCCATTTCCATGATATCATCAACTATTTTGGAATCATTTCATCAAATAAAGCTAGATATGAAAAAGTCTTAATGGTAACCATACCAAGGTCTGCATACTTGTTCTCACTTTTGGTTTCTTCTTAGGATAGGTATCTTACCTATGGTCTGTTCTAGAAGCTTCATCATGTCACATCTATCTCGTATGAATATCTCTTTGGAAGTAAGAGCATGCTAACATTTTACTCAAATAAACAAGTCAAATATAAATCAAACAAAAAATTTTAAATTTACACATTTCCTTGCCCCACCAACCTTTGGTGATGAGCTTGCGTCTCTTACTAGTGACGTAGGGTTGGGAAAGGATGGAAATGCCCTTACTCACCTATGCCTTGCCTATGGTGATAAACCCACGCTTCTTACTAATAGCATGGGGCAAGGTGTAGGGGGTCCTCTTGACAAACAAACGTTAAAGGTCATAAACAAACAATTCAAATCTTGAAGTCTTGAGTCAAAAACAAATGAATCAGATGTCCAAAATTCCAAGAGAGTTAAAAATCCTAAAAACCAGATTTTGTCTACCATGTGGCCATCTACGAATTTAAGTCTAGATAAACCGCAAAGCAAGTTACACCCCAAACTATGGAGTCACTGAGTAGAGTAGGCTTGTAGCATCCTAATTTGGTTCCACCAAAGTTTTGTCTATCTTTCATCACCATCATTTCAATACATTTCATAACTTGTGCCCTTTCTAGCTCTCGGTGACGAGCCCTCGCATCTTACTAGTTGCATGGAGTTAGGAGTGGGGCAAGTTTATCTACTCATCATACCGGCTTATCTTCACCACTTTTCCAAAACAGATATGAGGTATCAAAATTGCTTAAAGAAACTAAAATTTCAAAATCACATTGTATCTACATTATCATATATTAGCATCATGAAATACGTAAAGAAATTAAACACTTGTATCATGTGTTCTCCATCGCATACATTATAAAAACATATAAGCATAACATCATAATTTACATGTGGAAATGGAAATGGAAGCAAGGTCATAGATGCCAAGAGTCTAATCCAAAAAGGATATATATATATATATATATATATATATATATATATATATATAAATGGTTAAAATTTGTATAATGCCATCATGCGCGCTAAGCATGGTCAAAATGCTCAAAGAGCCCGGGAAATACAAAAATCTAAAGAGATCCAAGTGGCTTCTCAACCCCTATGAGATCCCTCTGAGGGTGCATGCCCATTCCTAGGACTTCGGCTACGCCGACGCTTTGAGTGCATGAAGGGCTCACGATACCGAGGGGCAGCTGCGATCTCGCCATGAGAATGACTCCTCATCAGGCACTCTGCTGTCCTATACCCCGCCAACCAATATTGACCATCTTGGCCACATGCTAGATGGGGAAAAAGATGTTGGTATGTCTCGCCACCCACCGAGGGATCCCCTACATCCACAAATAGCTCTGCACGGGTCCTCTCCATAGGGATCATTAGGGTATCGGTGCATACCCTACGAATTAGGTCTCGCCACTCATCGGCGGTCTCTGCAAACAAAGGAGAAAATGAATTAGAAATAAAGCAAGAAATAAACACAAGTGTAAACAAAAGGAGAGATGGCAATTAAAGCGATCCTAACTCAAAGCAAAGAGAAGATAACTTACTCGGATCACCGGGCCTCCAGGATGGATCTCTAGGGTTAGCACCTGCCACAGATGCCACCGCTGACTGAGGTACTCCTCCCATGGCTGGAGCAACGTAGCATCCCGCAATGGACTCATCCTCCCCACCATGGCCCTGGGAGAGTGGCTCCTCTGAAACCAGAGTCACCCTCTCTGCACTCTGCTCTACCCTCTCTACCTGCATGATATCCCGAGTGTCATGCAACTCAGATCACCGTCATCCCCGGGCCTCCTCCTCGCCTCCCCGTGAACTCCTCGACTTAGAGTCTATGTTAATAGGGTCATCACCGCTATGAGCGGGAACGGCGGCAACTCAAGTAAGGGTGGCCGAGGAGCACCGGATCTCCCTCGGCACTTACTACCCACCTAGATGCAATAGAACGCCAAAGTTAACAACTGCGTCCAACCTCAGCCTCTAGACCCCCTCCGGCCTCTCGAACTAACTCGTATATCGGCACTACCGGGGGAAGCATACCCATATAAGGTAGGCCAAACTGCTAAGGAACTCAGCCAAAGGGGTGTATCTCCACTCTCCCTACTCACAACAAGCTGCCCTGTGGTGGAGCAGGAGATCAAAGTAAGAGCCTCCTTACCCCATAAACCTCCGCCATGGCTCGATATAGTGTGGCATCCATGTCATCGCTGTCATGGAAGCAATCGGCCGATGAGGTGCTTTGAGCACCGACGTGTCTATCCATCCGGCTGTCCTCACAGCCTTGGGATCTCGCCACCTCTACACCTCTCGCCATAGGGGATGAAGCGCTCATAGACCTAGCTCATAAACTAGGGTGGGTGGCTCAAAGACTACCCCTATAAATGGACTACCCTGTATAAGTCATGGTAGGTAGTCCCAAGTATATCGGCTCCCTAGGCATAAATCCGGCCATGTCCCTCAATCTGTGCAATGATGGGGGACCAACAATATAGTAGTGTGTCTCCTCCCTTATCCCCGATCAATCTCGAGGCAAGGATCCCCATAATGGCTGGTGAATCAAGGGGATGGGTAGGCTAGGAATAGATCAGACCCTCACCCCCTTCTTCGAGCCCAGTGGAGATAACTACATCTCCCATGTAAGAAGCCCACTATGCTATCTGGGCCCGTGAACCTGCCATCTCAAGAGTAAGTTGTCTCCCGATGATCAGACCCCTGAATACGGTAAACATCCTCCAAAGTGATGGTCCACTCACCTCGGACCCCTAGTAACCGGAAGGTGTTCCAATCAACATCCCAATAAGAAAATAAGTCACAAAGTATGTGACTAGAAGAAGCAACATGTGGGACACGTGATATACGTAGTATGTCGGCCCTCTAAAGAGTGTCCACCTCATCCTGTGAAAGGGCATCTAACACTGATAGGAGCCAGTCACACTCTCTCTCCTGACTCCATCGAATGTACTCCTCCCTCACCTGCATACACCCAAAAACACACAAAACAGAGCAAGTTAGCATCCAAATGACATTAGAAGAATCATGAAAACACATAACAATGTTAAAAATGCAAAAACAATTTTAAACAAGTGTTCCTTTGCTTTCTGTTAGGAACCGCCACCCTGAGCAGAGCGGCGGTTTAGTAACCGCCACCCTGAATAGGGTGGTGGTCATGTCCCAAAAACCCACGCGGGTTTTATACCTTAAAAAGCCTAAAAATGCAAAAAGGGACTATTTTAACTAAAACAAAGCCTACCCAGTAGGTGCCCCTAGATAGACCTTTTGAACCTAACATTTTCAAAAATAACCCCCCCACGACAAAGATTTTAACATTTTAAAATTTTGGGGGTAAAAACGATAAATTGAGAAAAACTAACCTGTGATCTCGCGGGTCGATGATCTGCTCGCAGAGGCATGATCGCTATCTCGTCATGAATGTTTTGACTCTACTCGTAAGAAACCGTCACTGTGGGTCCCAGAGCTCAAAACCAACCAAATTAACACGTACAAATGAATATGAAAATGGGCCCACTTTTATATATATAGCAACCTGACTCATTTTGAATCCCCTTTTCATAGGTTTGGAGTGCCAAAGGAGGTAAGTTCTTATCCCCACACAAATGATACGTCCTCATTTCCCACTATTTTAGCGTTTATTTTCCAATCTATTTTGTCTATCTCGTACTTGATTCCTCTTTTAATTTTGTAGGTGGTGAATTTTGGATGGCGTCATTTCGACACACGGATGTATTAGGTATAACTTCCAACTTCCCATTTCGGGACCACCATACTTAGACCCACCATTTTACGCCTCTTCATGGCTAAAACGCTTCTCCGAGGGGGCAATATGTACGTATTCTAAAATTGTAAGGTACCGCATTGCGTAACAATGTAACACGTGCCTAATTACGATATAGGTCTCCTCGCAAGGTGTTTGGGATCCAGAAAATCTCCCCAAGTGTGCGTTAACATCCCGCATGCCCCACTTAGCCCCTACGTGCTTTGCTATTCTCTTTTCCCCTCTTTTCTTTGTGTTTTATTCTTTCTGATGAAAACGCCACCCGAGTAGGGCGGCGGTCTCGTGACCGCCACCCAAGAAGGGCGGTGGTCCTTTAACCGCCACCTTTCTCAGGGTGGCAGTCTTTCACGTGTTTTCCAAATGTTCCTTTTAATGTGACGCACATAAATTTCAATGTTTACCTGTACTGTTTTTACCACCTTTGGCTTGCATTAATGATTCTGGTTCCCTGGAATAGTGTTTTGGCTTTGTTTATGGTTTAAGAGATCAATTTGGTTTTTACCTTTGGGTGAATGCAAATGCTATAAATAGTTGGCTTGTGCTCAAGCAAATGGCCCCTCAAATTTGCCTCTCAATTTCTCATTTTAATAGCTTAGTCTTTCATTTTGTTTAGGATTCATAGTTTTGTTCATTGCATGCTTAGTTAATGTTATTTTGCTATTAGAAAGCCACATATCCATCTTGTGTAAATGCTGTCATTACTTCATGTAGTCCATTGAAATAGAACAATTTAATTCTTAGCAAGAAGAAGCCATTAAAGTTATAGGTTTTGCTTGTCAAATAGGATAGTTCTGTGTTCGGACATTTTATGTTGCATGACTCATAATAAATCCCACTAGGAATTACATAATTCAAGCTCATGTACTCTTGCGATATCCCTCTCCTACTCGCATTGTATTCAGTCTGTATCCTAAGCTGCCTTTGTGCCAAAATCTACTTTTGTTGATGCTAGCATTACACACTTTTCTGGATCCACGTGAGCACGAAGGAATGAGGAGATCACACTAAGGGGACAAAACCACACACACCATCGGATTCGCCACTGTTCTGTAAAATCTAGGTTCTAGCTTTCAAAGTTCTAGTTAGAAGCTTATCAAATAGAGTAGCCAATCACTTTATTTCAGTCAATTTTACTTTCGATATTGCCAGGGAAGCTGTGGGGATTGATAGTTTCTAAGAAACTATGATTCATTCCTCACTTCTGAGGTAGGATCGAGAGTCTTTCAAATAGATTAGATTAGTTATTTCATTATTATCAATAGATTCACAACTGCACAGGCAAGTAGCTATACTCGGTTGCTTTGTTTGTTTTAAATTTGTTATTAGATTAATTGTCAATTTCTAGGTATATTAAAAATAGTTGCTCCTTCAATTTCATTCATATAAATTCATCATAAAAATACAAAAATAGAGAAGTTATATATGTTATAGATATATTTCACATAGTCAATTTTACTTTGCTGTAATTGGGTTTACATTGTTACTTTTGTATGACAATCACGAGACCTAGAGATCTCAGAGAATATGTATTCGAGCCAATCATGCCCCAACCCAATCTCATCACAGCAATAACTGATATAGATCAGAATCTTAGGATCCAAGTCTTCCAAACAATGGCAAACTTACAACAGATCAGCCTCCAGTTAAGCGGGTTAAACATAGAAGACGACCAAGCGCACACGTTTTGGTCAAATCAACCAAACTACAGATTACCCTAGATATATATATATGCATTACCATGGAAGGGCTTGAAAGAGAGAAAATGTTAGATTGTGATCCTTTGGTCCCACAAAGAAGACACGGGAGACACTCTCACAGATATAGATACAAGCTTAAGAATTCAAGTTGCACGTACACCTGTGAGATACTCTAAAAAGATTACGCAACTGTTAATTCAATATAGAGGCTGAGAAGGCATATGACTATTGGATACTAGGGATTAGGGACTGAGTCCACACATGACCAAGAAGACCACAACAAATGTGAATATATGGTTGTGACCCAAAATCCCACAGCCCAACGAATCCATAGGTGAATTAGACATAGATGCTGGCCTACGCACATTAGTATTCAAATCTACTCCACTTCCACCTATCATCATCGAACAATTATCCTTGTTAGACATAGCAGCTAATAAAGCTAGGGAATTCTGGACTAGGCCAGATAATCACCCATAGAGTCCTGCTATACCCATCATCCACCCTATGACCCTATCTAGAGATATACACAAAACTATCCCAGGTTATTTTCTTTGTATTCCACAACCCATAGACCAAATCATGCTAGAGCTCAATATTGATTGGAGCCTTTGAGAATTCATCCTTGTCGATCGATCTATCGACCAATTCATATTTTGTCTACATCCCATGCATATTCCATCCCCACCGGTCGTTGCCTTGGCATGACCTCGAGAGGTCAAAGTGCGAGGAAGAGTTACTTGTATATTCCCATGCTCGTTTTTCACTTTTCCATCGCTAATAGCCTATAACATTACCATTAGAGCTGAAAATGGCTTAATTCAAGCTAGGAAACTTGCACCTAGGCTACCTATGCCTCTTTATTTAGAAACAAGACCCCAAGTAGTAGTCAAGAACCTACATTAGCTCTCATTCCTACTCCAAGAAATCAAATATTGATCGAAGCTTCTACCTCATCTCCTAGTACATCAAATGAGCTCCAAGAATTCATGAAGAAATTACAAAACCTAGTTAATGATTTAGTGACAATTAAAAGGAAACAAGATCAAAATTTCAGATCATATCAGTCTTAAACCCAACCCAACAGGCATCTCAGATCATCCTAATAGACAACTAGTTCAAACTTGCAAATTAGAACCAAGTCAAACCTCCTGCTAATAGGCCATTCCAAACTTACAATATCAATGTTACATCCACATCTAAAGCCTTGGTACTAGTGTAAAATAACATGGCTCAAGAATATGACTTGTGTTTGTCATGTAATCAAACTCATAACCCGTCAAATTTTCTCAATGGTGCTTTGAATCAAGCTCTTATGGTGACAAGAAATGGTGTGGAACAAGAGAGAGGCCATGAAGGAAATCAACAATAGGGAGAAACTTAGTAAGAGGCACTTCCAAATGAAACTACACTTGTCATTTCACAAGGTTGAAGATTTATGTGGTATAAATCAAGCCCCTTCTCAAAGTGTAGTAGCCAATACATGATCCAAGAAGAGAAATATTGGAGAAGGAAATTCATCCAATTCAAATGATCCACAATCCTCTATCACTCAACAAGGTATTGGTAATCAAATTGCAGTTCACAACGCAAAGTCAATGGAAGCCATCTTCTAGACCAACCCAAGTATCGGTTGTAACAACCCATGGGAAAGAGAAGAATGTGAAAGGAAAAGGGAAGAAAAAAATATCTCATCTCCATTCAACATCATTGAGAAGATGAAGAAAATGAATGTAAACATCTCAATGTGGGAGTCATTAGCTATCCGGGCTAAAGGGTCCTATTGCAAATTGCTATGGAGAATTGGTCATCATGAAATGAATCATCCGATCATTAAGAAAAGGTGCTTACCAATGCAACTAAACAAGGATCAAACCAAGGAGGACACCAAGGTATAAATTTTATGCCCCCACCATTCTATTTATCATTGATCATCAAAGATAAACTAGTACACAATTACATGATTGATTTGGGAGCAAGTAACTCTGTAATGCTAAAACAAATAGCTGATCAGTTGGGTATTCAATATGAAGTCATTTCTAGAGGTGTGTTACAATTGGATAGGACAATAGTAACAATGGTTGGAGTAATCAAATATTTGAGCCTCACATTGTATGCATGTCCCAATATAATGGTGTTACAAGATGTATCATTCATAGACTTGCCACCACTCTTTGCATTGTGTTTGTTAAGAGACTTCACAACTAAAATTTGAGGCTATTTGTCTATTGATTGGTCATATGTGTTATTTAGATCAAGGTATGGATCTAAGGCTACAATCAGATATGAGACTATTGCAAAATTTTATATTGAGCCTCATACACAGAGTATAATCAATGTGAATTGTTAAACATATGATTAAGAGGATTATACGAGAAAATATGAAGCAGATACCAAAGTTGGATGAATTCAAGACTTGACTCTTGATGAATGGGAAAATAATAGGCATGCTTTTGACCCTTATAAGGAAATGGATGAATTGTAATTAGGATTCTATTGTTTCTATGAAGAGAATAAACCTCTCCCTAACATCACCAAGCCGATCACGAGAGATAATAAGGGGTTACAACTATTTTTTGATGGTTCAAGGATTAGACAAGGTGTAGGAGGAGGATATGTGCTCATTTCACCAAAAGGAACAAAATATTACTCAAATTTTTGTTTCCAATTGCTTCCTTAAACAACATAGCTGAGTATGAGGCCTTGATCCATGAATTGCATTGGGTAAGGAAGATAGGCATTAAACACTTGCAAGTGTTCAAAGATAGTGAGATAATTATGAACCAAGTCGAGGAACAAATGCTGGAAATAATGATCTATTGAAGAACTGCCAAAATCCAAGATATGATCTCATTGAATATTTTAAAGCTTTTAGCATCAATTCCATCAGAAGAAAGAAGAATGAATGAGCAAAAAATTACAGCAATTGGGGCAGCATTTGATGTTACAGAAAGTATCAAAAGTGAGAAACCTCAGCCTCATATCAAAGTGGTTGTAAGAATGCTTGTTCCAAATAACAACACAAGTTGGAAAGTCTTCGAGAATGATCAACAAATTGTCAATTTTCTACATGAAGAAGCTGAGTTCTTTGCTAGAAACTAAGAAAAGTTAGAGAAAAAGTATGGTGGCCAAGTGGTACAATTGAAAACTAATAAATTACGAAGGGTCTTGTAACTTTGGAGTCAATCTTCAACCCAAATGATTAGTTCCGAAAGAAAAGGAAAATATTTAGGTAAAGGGTGAGGATTTAGAGCCCATTTCAGTAGATGAAGGAAAGATATTACAAATTGGAAAAGTAAATACTTGACAAGAGAAATCTTAATTTGTTAATTTTTTTAGGAATTCCAAGATTTATTCTCTTAGAATTATAAGGATTTAATGGGTTTTAACTCAAATCTAGCACAACATACTATTGAGCTAGATCTAGAATCCAAGCCTATCAAAAAGATTAAAAGGACTAGTGAATCCTCACATTGAACCTCTCATGAGAAAGGAGTTGAACAAGCTAATCAAGCTAGCATCATCTTCACTATCAAATATTCAAGTTGGGTTACAAACTAGGTTCCATTGAGAAAGAGAAACAGAGAAATCAAATTGTATGTAGACTTCGTGATGTGAATAGAGCTTTGCTCAAAGATCATTCTCAACTTCCTTCAATGGAACAAATCCTACAAGTAGTAGCTGGTTCGAAAGATTTTCGTTACTAGATGGCTACCGAGGCTATAAGAAAATAGTGGTGAAGGAAGAAGATTAGTTCAAGAAATCCTTCAATACAAAATGGGGCACATAAACTTACAAGAAGATGTCATTTGGATGGTCAAATGCCATAACAACATTTCAACGAGCTATGGATATGGCGTTCAAAGGACTAATCAATAAAATAGTGCTCATATATCTAGATGATATCATTGTGTTCTAAAAGAATGTAACGGACCACCTCTTTCACCTCAGGTAAGTTTTTTATAGATTTAGAAGATTCAGAGTGTCTTTGAACCCCAAAAATCGTGTATTCATGGCACATGAGGGAAATTTTTTGGGCCACATTGTTTCAAAGGAAGGACTAATAATTGATCCTAAAAGAGTTGAAACCATCTTAACTCTTCCATTACCAAACCACAAGAAATATCTCCAAATCTTCTTGGTAATGATAAACTTTGTCCGCATATTTGTGCCCAATTTTTTCCCTCTTGTGAAGCCATTAACAATGATGTTAAGGAAGGATCTTGCATTCAAATGGAAAGAAGAAGGAAAAGAGAGTTTTGAGGCTATCAAGCATGTTATATATCAATATCCAACTCTAATCAACCTAGACTTTTCAAGGAATTCATGTTGTTGCTTTTGGAATATTAGACACAATCTCAACTATCTTGGTACAACTGAAACAAGAAGGTTTAGAGCAGTCCATAACCTTCTTTAGTTAGAGTTTGGAAGACTGTGAAGTAAGGTATTATTTTATGTAAAAACATGTTCTTGTTGTCATTAAGAGTTTGAATAATTTCAAACAATTGGTCTTGAAGAATAAGATTCAACTACTATTGTCTCATGTTGGTGTCAAATAATTTCTCCTAAATAAATATTTGAGTGAGAAGAGAGTAGGTTGGATCACTCAGGTAATGGAATATAATATTGAAATCAAAGTTACCAAACTAGTTCATGGAAAAGGTTTATGTGAACATTTAGCTTCCAAACAACAAGATGAGTCCAAAGGTGAAGAAGAGGTTGTCTTACTACTACAGAATGATCAAGAACAACCAGCTAACAATTCACCCATTCCATGTTGGACTCAAGACTTGGTGCATTATTTCTAAATAGGTTTTTTTCCCTCTAGAATGGAACAAAGCTGAGAGGAGATATTTTAGATTACAATCCATTCCGTATGTTTTCAATAATGGCATCCTATTAAAGAAAGATGTGAATGAGGTGTTATTAAGGTGTTTTCCAATAAGTCAAGTTGAGAAGATATTACATGATTCCATGATGGGGAAGTAGGAGGCCACTTTACTCCATGAGTAATAGCTCTTAGAATCATGATGGTAGGTTACTATTGGCCTATGGTGTTTAGTGACGATACTCATGGATAAAGAGATGGAAAAATGTGCGTTGTTCATAAGAAAAGAAAGGTTAACAAGCCTTGCCTCTTCATTAAATCTAAGTAGATCATCCACTCATGCAATGGGGATTTGAATTAATTGGAGTTATCAATCCAAATTCAAGTCAAGGCCACAAGTGGATAATTATAGAAAAAAACTATTTCACCAAGTGGACTGAAGTAGTGGCACTTAGGGAGGAAAATGAATCAAGCATCTTGGATTTATATGAAGGGATAGTCACAAGATTTGGTTTCCCTACCACTATCAGTTCAGATAGTGCATTATCATTCATTAGCACAAAGATCACTTAATGGGATGTCAAGAATGGTGTGTACCTCAACAATTCATCAAACTATTACCCCCAGGGTAATGGCCAAGCAGAGTCCACAAACAATAACTTGATGAGAATCATGAGAAGAACACTTGATGAGAATCAAAGAACATGGCATATGAAGTTAAAATCATCCTTGTGGGCTAATAGAATCACACCCAAGAGGTGAACAGGTAATTCCCCCTACAATATTGTGTACGGGAAGGAATCAATACTTCTTATATCACTTGAATTGCCAACATTGAAACTCATGAAACAATTTGAACTAGCTGAGTTTGATCCCATGGAAATCAGGTATGCATAGCTGATGGAATTTGAAGAGAATAGAGATCATGCAATGTAGATAATGGAAAAGGATTAAGCATTGATCAATAGGAGCTTTGACAAGAAAGATAAAGACAAGACACTCCAAGTAGGAGACTTGGTAGTGAAGTGGGATGCTAATCGTGCAAATCAAGGAAAGCATTCAAATTTTGATGCCATATGGAGTGATCCATTTATGATCACTACATGCAAGAATAGAAATTCCTTCCAATTGGCCAAGTTTGATGGTGAAGAGCTATAGATTCCAAATAGTTGAATCTATCTCAAACATTGCTACTAAAAGGAGAATTCCTCAACCTTATACATATTAGTCTAGGATTTCAAATTCCTCCTAGTGCTTGTGTACATTATTGTTGTTGTTAGAATAGGATTTAATTTCCCTAAGTTTTTTGCCCATGTTCTATTGATTCTAGTGTATGCTTTATATACGAGTTAATCACGCTTCAAGAAAGTTAAACTGCTAGAGTGGGAAGCTCATAGTTGGTTGCAACAATTGAAAATTAAAAATTCAAATAAATACAGAGAAACTAAAATAATATGTTGAGGCATCATTCATAGGTACTCATCATTCAACCTCATGGATCACAATATGCGGGAATGGGATAATTAAGGTCTCAGAAATTTTATACTCTCACAAACGAAACTTATATATTCTCTTATAAATGATGAGAGTGAAAGTAGCGGAAGGCGGTACAAGCTTAAAAGCGGTCCTCAATGACTCAAAAATGTTGGTCCTCAATTTCAAATTAGATTTGAGATTACCGTGTAGACTCCTAGCTGAATGGATACTTCAAGGCCACTAATCACTTTATCTGGTAGGTAGATAACCCTACTAAGTCACCAAATTGTTATCCATAATTCACCCCCAAGGTAATTTTGATAACTTGCACAACTTTTCAAGCTTGAGTAAGTATAAATGGTTATAGGTCCAAAATCTAGTTTTGAAGGATCCCTTGACTTTTCTCTAACTTCCCTATCTAAAACAAAATTCAAGTAGTTAGTGAAAATTTGTAAAAATTTAAAAAATGAAGTCAAGGGTCTATTTTAGTGCAAATCGGGTCTGAGGGTGTAGATGGAACCAATGTGGATTATACCGCAGATAGTCAGCCTGTAAGTACCTAGTTTGGGTTTGATTTGCAAAAGAGGAAGTGTATTGTGACTAAGTCGGCTCACGGTATCATAGCCCACAAAAGTTCAATCGGGCCACCAATTCCCACATCACCAAAGTTGTTGATCAACGAAGGAGCTAGATAAATGCAAAAAGAGTGAAAGATTTTGTCCTCACGCGGTCCGTGGGACAACTAGGACAAAAGTACCTAAAATGCTCAAAAATATGAAATAGCTACAGCTAGTGGAGTTTAAAGATGGTGGAGAAAAATGTCTAGGACAGCTGGGAAAAAAGTACTGAGATGCCCAAAATAGCCGAGAATACTTGTGGGCGAGTGGTGAGGAGAAGTTGGCGTTCAATGACCCACCTGAGCCAATCAATGAAAGATGTGCGAGGAAACAAGAGCTCAAGTTGGGTGATGCAAACAAAAGAGGCCCACACGGTCCAATTACCACAGGGACATGATTTCCCCAAAACCCGCGATACCCATAATACAAAGTAAAAGTGGAACGCAAAGTTCATAGATGCATAACGTTTGACCCGTAACTCTGATTTTCACCAAATTGGACTTTTTAGAAAGGGCACAACATCCTCTATGCCATAAACATTGGACTTACTATTTTTTATGAGGGTAGGTGGGTACAAAAGAAAGAAACATCTCCAGCTCCAAAAAATTAAATGATCAATCTCGTGAAATGTAAAAAATATCTGGGAAACTCAAAATGGCTCCTCACACTCAGAAGACCATAAGTTTGGAAATTATCAACATATTTTCATAAAATTGGTCTCATTTGAATCTTGACTTCGATTACCATGCTCAAAAATCAAGAAATATAGAAATTAATGAATTTATCATGACAATTTTGAGGAAAACGTACTCATGTTCGAATACTGATTTTATTAGTGGTTGGAGATGCATTTAATGAAGCATGGGTAATAATTTTTCACTAATGACAGCCATGGGAAAATATGGTGAGCCTTTCATGAGAAACATAACATCATTTCACTTCATTTAGTACCTCTTGCAAGTGGTTGAAAGGCAGATCTTGGGATTTCAATCTTCTCTCATCCAAATTCTATAAATTAGAATGTTAGGTTCATTATGAAGGGGGATAGTTTTAAGTATAAAAACTCTTTCATTTTTGTTTTGTGAAGCCACCGTGTTGTACGCCTTTGTAGTGGACTCTTGCATGGTGATCAGGCCTTTATTTTTTTAGATTGAACTATGCATATTAATGAAGCAATAAATGCAAGTTGTTGAGGTATCTTCCTTTCGTGTTTGTTTGCATTCTTCTTGCCTCTTCAATCTCATTGTGAATATATTGTGTCTATTTTATGCTCTTACAAGGATTCATTATCATTATGTGTCTATGAAATATTATTGTGAATGCAGTTTCTAGACTGTGGAGAACTTATATCATCCTCTCTAGTATGTATTTTGCTTCCATTTTTCACACATTGGAAAGCTATTCTCATTCCCTCCTTTTCTAGTGTATCACCACTTTAGTGTAGGATTTGTTTTCATGCACTCTCTCTCCCTGGTCCCTTGGAAATTTAGATTAGGATAAGATAGTTTTTCTTGCATTAGAGTAGATTGTGGCAGGTAGTTTAGAGAAAGAAACAACTTTCTCTAGGGGTCTATCTAAAGAATAACAAGTCCCACAACTTGGAGATATCACCCATGTTACCGAGTCACACCATGAGCTCAAGCATGCACACACACACACACACACACACACACACACACACACACACACACACACACACACACACACACACTTACTTTTGTAAATTTAAGGGTGTTGTGATTTAGTGATAATGGTAGATTCACCAAATATAACACCCCTTTTGGATTACTCCGATACCAAATACAAAATGGAGACTTTCTTCTGGTAATGTTAAGTCCCATTGGTTTGGATTTTCCTAACTATGCACCTTAGTAGGTTTCTCAAAATCCTATTTACCACCTCTTTTTACCCATCGAGTTGGAGGATGATAAGAATTACGTAACTCGTAGTTTAGTTCCCAACTTCTTCTATAAAGTTCTACATAAATGACTTAGGATTCATGTATCCCTATCTTAAGTAATGGTGTTTAGAACACCATGGAACTTAAAAATTCTTTGAAAAAAATATTCTAGTCATATTCTATCACTATTTTTCTTACAGAAATAAAATGAACCATCTTAGAGAACCTTTAAAACACAACAAAAATTGAGTCATTACTTCTTTGTGTGTTTGGTATTCCCAAAACAAAATCATTACTCAAATTTATCCATGCTCCTTTGGGAACAAACAATGGCATATACAACCCTTTATTTTGTGCACGACCTTTCAAGAATTGGAAAATTATACACATATCCACATATATTACCACATATCTTTCCATCTTTGGCCAATATTTTTTCTCTTCTAACAATGCTATAGTCTTATCTTTACAAAATTTCCTAGCCAATCCTATGTTATGCATCTCTTTCACTATATAGTCTCTCATAGAACCGATTGGAATACATATTCATCATCCCTTAAATAGATAGCCATCCTATAAAAGTATTTCATTGTGAAATCAACCGCATCACCTGAAAAATGGAATACTTAACGTTTTAACGATATCCTTCAAATCAAAATCTGAAAAATAAAAATCTTTTATTTCTTCAAAACCAACCACCTCATTCTCCATAGTTGTAATTAGAGTCACACGCCTACTCAATGCATCCACAAATTGGTTCTTATTTTTTTATTTATAATTTAGAGAAAAATTACAACCCTTCAAATATGATACCCACTTTGCATGCCTACTATTCAAATTCTTTTTTTGTATTCAAATATTTTAGGGCTATGTGGTTTATAAATAACACAAACTTCTTAGAACTAAGTAATGCTTCTAATGCCTCAATGCTTGTACAATAACATAAAATTCCATATCATAAATAGAAAATTTCTTTCTTACCTCATTTAATTTATCACTAAAGAAATTTATTTGCATCCCACCTTGAATCAGAAAACACTTATACCCACGTGTGAGGTATCACAATCAACCTCAAACACTTTATAAAAATATGGTAGTACTAAAATAGGTTTTTAGTCACCTTTCTTAAAGAATTTAAAGCTATCCTCGTTTTCCTTTTTCCACAAAAACTCTCTTGTTGTTTGGAAATATGTTCTAGCTGCTACTATAATATAGTTGCTATCCCAAATTTTCCCCTCGGTAGATTTGGTCAAACATGACCCTGTGCAAGAAGAAATTGAAGAAACAACTCTATCGAGTGAATCCATGCTTCAAATCAGCAGACAAGTTACATGCGGGCTCAAAAATGGAATAGCATGGTGGGGAGAAGAAATAGTGTCAAAGAACTAGAGGCTCAAAGGAAAAGAAATGGCAAAGGCTCGAAGTCTTTAGGCTCTGCAAATGACTCAGAACGAGCCCAAAATTGGCTAAGTATGGAGGAGATAGCGGAAGCTACCAAGTGTCTTAACGACACACATTCAAAAGTAGGATCCAGGCGAGACTCAAACTTGTGCCAACCCTCCATGTAGCAAATGGTCAATAGAGGTCAAAGGAGAGTGGGCCCAAAATGACTAAGTATAGAATGTAGGCGGAAGGTGCCACATGTCTTAACGACACTCCTCAAGAGGTAAAATCCTAAGTGGGTTTTCAAATGAGTACAGGCCTTCCACGTGTCTCAGAGTCCAAAAGGGACAGAGTTAGGTTGAATAGTCAAAGCACTGAGAAAGCTGTAGAAGAAGCCACGTGTCAGCCCAACACAACTTCAAAAGTAAAATACAAAGGCTTCCCTCAGACATGCGCCAACCCTCCATGTATCCGGTTTCAAAAGGGAGTTTGTTTTGTAGTTGGTTCCCACCATTTTGTATAGACCTAATTCAAATTTCAAAAGGGCATATATTTTGACTTAGTGCTCAAAATCTAACAAATTTGGCACCATTAGAAAGAGATCGATCTCGTCTATGCCATGGAGATCTTAAAACTTTAATTTTGGAGAGGTTAGGTGGGGAGAAAATGAAGAAACATCTTCATTCCATTAATACAAGATCTATTTTCCCAACAACCAGATCGGATTTGATATGATCCACTGTTCTTCCTTCAAGGCACCAAACAAGTAATTGATGCAGACATGATAGTTTTGGGGTAGAATTGTAGGCACTGAATGCTTCCTATTGGTGGTTGTGTTTCAAATTTGGGTTTTCCCTCCTTTTTCCTTCTTCCTCCATGGATTCATCTATAAATGTAAGAGCAAGGCTCATTTATTATGTTGGACACTCTGGATCCTTATGCATGTTGCTAAGGACTCCATATTTTATGTATTTTGAGTTGCAGACCTCTATGTTTGGCTCTTGCAAGTGGATATCAGCCTCCTTATCATTATAACAATTCTGTGCATTTTTGGAAGAAATAGAAGAATCGTTTGTGACTATTCTCTATCCAAACGTGTTTGCATTCCTTCTTCTTACCTCTTCTCTTGCATTGTGTACTATTGTGCTATTTTAAGTCCCCCTAGTTCCATTCTTGGTTGTGTTCCATGAGAATGATCTAGTGAATGCGTATTTTTCTATGCTACTAATGCCTAGCCTCCTTTCACGCATTCCCTATCATTATTTCTCAGAACAGATAGTGTTCATCCATATTTTTTGGTGCTATCACCTTTTAGTGTAGTTTACTTCATGTTATTCTTCTTTCCCTGGTCCCTTGGCATTCTTAGCTTAGTTTCCCTTATCAGCACTAGGAGTAGCAGAAGCAATAGAAATAGATAGAGGAACCTGCCTTCTCCAGGAGATCTCTGTCCCAAGCTTGCAAGGTCCCACAACTTGGGGACAGTTCCATTGTGGTCTCAAACACCTCAGCCCTTTTGAGATTGAGATGTGGGTGCACGTTTGAGAAACCAACAACTACTAATTTTGTTGATAAAATTTATGTAAAATTTTGTTAAACCATGAAATCTTCTTACCTCTATTATACTCCATAGAGTAGGCCATTCAATAATTTCCTTTATCTTTTCGAGTCCATTTGTACCCCATCTCTTGAAATAATAAAACCCCAAAAACCAAACTCTCTTGCATAAACATGCACTTTTTAAATTTGCATATACCTCTCTTTACGTAACACTTCAAATATCACCCTTAGAGTTAGATGCCTCAAATATTCTTCTTTAATTATGATAAAAATGAAATATCATCAAAATAAACCTCAAAAACTTACCAAAGTGTACTCCCACATCACAAAGTTCATCAACCTCATAAAAACTCTAGATGCATTAGATAACCCAAATGGCATCACCAAGCACTCATATAACCCATACCCTGTCTTGAATGTTATATTAAAATCATCTCTATCTCGATCTGAATCTAATGGTAACCACTTCAAAGATCAATCTTGGTGAAATACCTAGATCCAATAAGCACATCCATCATATCATCAAGGTGAGGTATTGGGAACCTATACTTGATTGTAATTTTATTGATTTCTCGATATCCACAACATTTTCCATGTTCCATCATTTTTAAAAGTTAGTAAAGCTGGAGTTGCACATAGAATCATGCTCTCTCTTACCACATCCTTCCTCAAAAGTTCTATCACTTTCTTATTTAATTTTACATAAAATGTCGACTCATCCTACAAGTTGTTTCATTTGGGAGTGAAGAACCTTAGATCAAACCAATATGGTGTTGAATATATATTTTGGGTCGTAACCCATCTAGTAGGTCATCATGAATAACATCATAAAATTATTCTATTAATTTTGTTGTCTCCACTAGTATTTGTACACTTACACATTCATCTTTATTTGTTACGCACATAAAAACCTCGTTATAAAATTTTGCCCTAGGGCAAAATCGACTTGAAAAAAACCTTACGGGAGAAATGGAAAGGCCGTAGTCCTCCCACACACTCCCCACACCATGTAATTCTTTTGCGCCATCCTTTGCAGAAAACTTCCAAATTGACTAAGTTGTGGGTCATCCTTTCATGTGCCTTCTTTCCTTTCTATCATTGTGTGCCATTCCTCGGATGGATTTTCACGCCCGCTTCCATATTCTCATTTCACATTTTTCTACCCTTCCCATTTCCCACCTTTCACATCTTCCTCCCGCGCACACACTTTCTTTATTCCTCCAAGTGCGGGATCTTTCTTTTTCTGTCACCTTACACCCTATGCACATGCATCATCTCTTCTTTCCTCTCTCGCATTGCATATTACCGCGCACCGTATTTCCTTGTCACCTTATTTCTACACACCCTTACACATCGTCTTGTTTCTTCCTTCAGCATTCTACTCTCCTTCCATTTTCCATCTTCCATCTAGTAGGTAGTGTTTACTTAAGGCTCAAATCAGATAAGTATAAAAGAACTACTGAGAAGGTTCCATGTGTCTCTTCGGTGCACTTTTTGTATGGTGCACAAAAAAGGGGTCCCCAAACGAGCACAGGATCTACATGTGTCTCATCGGCATAACTTTAAGGTAAAATCCAAAAGTAGATCCCAAATGAGTGTGACCTTCAACATGGTTAGATCTGGAAAGGTTTAATTAGTGTTGAAAAGTTTAAGGCCCGCGGAAGGTGCCACATATCAACTCGACACAACTTCAGAGAGGCTAAATACAAAGCAAGACTCAAAATGTGCATAGAGCCTTCACATGGCTAGAGTTCGAAACGTTGTACCACCTATTAAAAGTATTTATAGGGGATGAGCCAATAGAATCCTCCACATGTGTTAACGGCACAACTCAAGGGTAAGGTCCAAACCAGGTCCCGAAATGAAGGTTGGTTCTCCATGTGTCTCGGGTTAGACAAAGTGTCTTCATCAAACAAAGGGGACTCAAGCAAATCACAAATGAAATAAAGTGGGCCCACGAAAGGTAATACCCAAAAGGAAATCCCCAAATGTGTGTGCAGCCCCTCCACGTGGTCAAAACCTGAAAGGTAGAGCTGACCATTGAAAAGTCCAAGAGCTCATGAAGCATCCACGTGCCCTCAGTCGCACAACTCCAAATGTAAAATCTGAAGGCAGGTCCCAAGTAAGCGCCACCCCTTCACATGTCTAGGGTCGACATAGTGCTCTACTAAATAGGAGGGAAAAGCCAAAAAATTAAGAAATTATAGAGTAGGCCCGTGGATGATGCCACATGTACAATCAGCGCAAATTCATGAGTGAAAGGAGGGGTAGAAATATTAAGACGCACAAGGCCGCCATGTAGACCTTGTATAGATAGACTCTTTTAAATATTGTGAGCCCACATTTAATGCCCGATCTTGACCTTCAAACAACCATATATTTCAACTAGGAACTTGGAATTGAGAGCGAGAGGACTTTTTGGAAAGCTCTCGGCATCTACTACTCACTTGCCACCATTAATGAAAATGATAAATTTTGTCTCCGCCATTTTCGAGGCTGTCCAGCTTTCTTACCCACCACCATAATGAAGGATGGACCACCTTTATTTCCCAACAAGTAACAACACATGGGGGCATGGGTTTTGCAGTGAAGGCCATCATGGTTACAGGTAGATTTAATGCTCCTTTAGGGGTGGTTGAAGCAGGGTTCAATTTTTCACTCCGTTCTCTCTCATTATTCCTATATATTGTAAAGGAGGGGAATTTTTCAATTTTTTGGTCATATTTTCTCTCCTATCCCCTCTCATTTCTTCGATTGGGTGGAATGTGGGGTTTAAGCCTCTTCTCATTTCTCTGTAATGGAATTTTCTTACCTCTTTCCTGCTAATGATGTAATGTGTGAACTCATGGAGCAATAAAATATGTTTTGTGATGCATTTTGTCTATCCTTCTTTATTTTACTGTCTCTTCTTTCCTCTCATCATTCAAGGTATATTGTGAATACTTCAAATTTCTATTATAGGTTCTAGGAGCCATGTTTAATGGGTTTTGAAGTGGTGTTATGTGTGAACTCTATCTTTGGTCTTTGATGCGCCTTGTCCATCCTCTCCATTACTCACCTCTCTCCATTAAGGGCAACTAAGATTATGATCAACACCCCCCTTTTCTTGGTGCTATCACCTATGTAGTGTAGGATTTCTTTATTTTCATGCTTTCACTCTTCCCGTGTTCTTGGAATTGTTATATTAGGAGTAGATAGTTGCATTTCCTTCCTTATAAATAGTTTAGAATTAGGATTAGGAAGTGGAAGCTAGCTTTCTCTAGGGGACCATCTCAAGTTTGCAAGTCCCACAGCTTGATAGATGGTCCCATGTTATGTAGATTAAACTTGATGCCCTTGTCAAAATCAGGCCATTCAAGTTTTAATTTCGAACTAACAATTTTGGCACACCCGGTGGGACACTGAAGTTAGATTTTTCTCATCTTTCTGAGGTGTCTCATTATCAAACAAAAAATCTTAAGCCACCGTGCCACCCCACCAACAATTTTAGCATGCTCAGTGGGACACTGAAGTTAGATTTTTCTCATCTTTCTGAGGTGTCTCATTATCAAACAAAAAATCTTAAGGCACTGTGTGACCCCACCAATAGTTTTGGAACACCCAGTGGGACACTAAAGTTAGATTTTTCTCATATTTCTGAGTTGTCTCATTATCAAAAAAAAAATCTTAAGCCACTGTGTGATCCCACCAACAATTTTGGCATGCCCAATGGGATACTGAAGTTATATTTTTCTCATCTTTTTGAGGTGTCTCATTATCAAATAGCAAATCTTAAGCCACCATTTGATCCCACCAATAGTGTTGGCATGTCGAGTGGGACTAGAGGTCAATATTTTAGTTTTATCAAGATTAGGTGTGTGTCTTGGTAAATTTCCAACCTTTAGAGGCACATGAAAGAACATTTGGTAACTCCATCTGGTCAACAACCCATCCTCTGAGTTGTAGACTCTCCTTCCATCCATTTCCACCCATTCTTCTTTCCATATCTTCCATTTTCTTCCAGTTCATGAAGTTATGCAATCATGGCTTCATTCCCACAGTGGAACTCTCATTTACAGAAGCTATCATACAATCCATACTCTCCTCCAAATATGCAAAATCAATTATCAATTTATCATCAACCTCCTCTATACCCATGTTATAAAGAAAATCAACAATGGGTTTACAAACAAGAGCAATATGCAAATCGGTGTGGACATAATCAAGAATATGTACTTGTGCAAAAATAGAGTTTGTCAACCGTGGGGGATATCTTATACTTGAGAATGTGGAGTTACAGACTGAAGATAAAAAAATTAGAGGCAAGTATGATGCAGGCCGGAGCTAGGAATCAAGAGAAAGCATTCAAGATTGGATCTAGAGTCCTTATCCGTGGATGACCCTAGTGTAAGATATTTTAGCCCACAAGAGACACTCAGTTACATCATTGAGATGCTACCCCAACTTGAAGAATGGGTTAAGGATGTTGAATATTTTGTAGGTCAATGGGAAAATTCAGCATTTCCACCCCACAACCCTCTTCCCATTCCCAAAGAAGCACCATCTTGTCTTGAGTTTCAATCTTCAATTCCCTCACCCTCTTGCCCCAAGTGTTGATTTCCCTCTGCATAAACTAGTCTTCCATATCATCTCAATTCCTCTACCCTTTTCCCTTCCAAATGACCATTCCCTCTAAAGAAATGAGAAATTCCACTTCCTCCAAAGACCACAAGAAATTGTAAAACTAGTTATAACCCCATCCATTCCTCCTCTTGCCTTCCCAATTCAATCTTTGGGAGGACATTCCTAAAACTAGTCAAGGAGAGTAGCAAGAAGGAGAACCAAATAGAGAATAAATGATCAAAATATTGGTAAGCTTGGATCTTAGATTTAGGATTTCGAACATCCCTTTGATGGTTAAACCTTCAGATGAGGCCGGGGTTAGACCACAAGTGGTGGAAGCTGAGTTTGCAACTGAAGAATAAAAAGAACAAGAGGAAGAAGATCAACAATCTATATGCTCTGAATACAGTGTCCATAATGGCAATTTGTTTGAAGATGATATTGATCTAATCAAAGTTGCACAACCAGTCAAGAGAGAGGAAGAACAACCAGCTCTGAGTCCCATTGAAGAGGAGCAGATGGAAGAGATAAAATCAAAGTTGAGGTCACTTGATGAAGAAAGCATTATCAAATTTTTTTTTTTCTTTCATTTGAAGGGCCGATTTGATTGAAAAATCCATGACATAGGAGATCCAACAAGAAGAACTTGTAGCCCCAAATAGTCCTCTAGAGCAAAGAGGATTGAATATTTTGATCGACAAATTTAATGCTAGAGGAAGATGCTATCTATGGGTAAGTCGGTCTTCAAGAAACAATAGAGGAAAGAAAAGAGTACGAAGGTACCATCTCTTCCACATCATTCATCTAGAAGGTCCACATGAAGACTCCATTCTCGGAGTTGAATTTCAAAACCATGGGCGCATTCAAAGGACTAGACCATGCCCTAAAAGATACTTGTCTTAATTGGATCAAAGGGAGAAGCCAACCCGGCCATGTCCATTTTAGGGCATGAGGATGAGTTTCAAAGCACCAAGGGTCACCATCAACACCTCTAGGAGTCCAATGCCAATCAACTTGAGGAGGTATTTTTGATTGATGTTGATACCTTGATGATATGGGTGGAGGATCGACCTCTTGTTAGTTTTTCACTCATAATGACAACCATGTTTAGCTCCAAATCAGATACATGGCTACCTATTTTGAGAAAGGGAAGCTATTTCTCCCTTCCTATAGCAAGCTTTGTTTAGCTTTTCTTTGTTAGGGTTAGTGTAGGAGTAGGAGTAGATTTTCTTTCAGTAGAATAAGTGCTTTTTCACACTATGCATGTTCCACTTGGAGCATGTATGATTTTCAGTTTTGTACATAACGAAGTGTTGTGGTGTTTTGTTGCTCTAAGGTTCTATCATTATATAGTTTGATGTGCCTCCAAGGTGAATGTTGTAGCGGTGTCTCAAAAAAAGGTGAAGCCCGTGTCAAGATAATTTTCTACTCTTAGAAATCTCATTTTCAAATTTTCTTATGAAAATTGAGATTGCGGATGAGGGCAAGTTCGGGGTCACCAAGTACAATTAGTCGGCTCAAAGTTTCAATAATGAGATCAGTATCAGGCTATCATTCATGACTCCATGCCCAATGGATGCTTCAAGGCCAATGATCACTTCATCATGCAGGCAGATGTCCCTATGAGTCACCAAATTGTTATCCAATTTTTCCCCAGGAAAATCGACTGGAAAAACCTTACATATAGGAGAAATGGAAAGTATGTAGTCATCCCACACACTCCCTGTGCCATGTAATTCTTACATGCACCCCTCTGCGCAGATACCTTCCAAATTAGATAAGTTCGGGTTGTCTGTTGTGCACTCTTCCTCGATGGATTTTTTCACGCCCGCTTCCATACTCTCATTTCACATTCTGCTCCCCTTCCCATTTTTCCCCTTTCGCATATTCCTCCCACGCACGCACTTTCTTGTCTTCCTCCCTTGTGGATTCCTTCTTTTATATCCCTTCACACCCTATACAAAATCATCCTTTCTGCTTTCTCTCTCTCGCGTTGCACCTTGCCGCATGCCCTATTTCCTTGTCACCTTATTTCCACACACCCTTGTGTGCCTTCTTGTTTCTTCCTTCACATTCTGCTCTCCTTCAATTTTCCATCTTCCATCTAGTAGGAAGTGTTCACTTGAGGCCTAAATCAGATAAGTACAAAAGAACTACAGAAGGTGCCACATGTCTCTTCAACACACTTTTTATATGGTGAAAAAAATTGGGGTCCCCAAATGAGTGCAGGCTCTCCACGTTTCTCATTGGTGCAACTTCAAGGTTAAAATCCAAAAAAAGTTCCCAAATGAGGGCCAGCCTTCCACATGGTCAGAGACTAGAAAGGTTGAATGAAATGTTGAAAATTCTAAGGCCCGTGGAAGGTACCACATGTCATCTCAACATAACTTTAGAGATTAAATATAAAGCAAGTCTCCAAATGTGCGCAGGCCCTCGACGTGGGTAGATTTTGAAATGTTATACCGGATGTTAAAAGTATTAACAGGGGATGATCTAGCAGAAGCCTCCATGTGTCTCAATGGCACAAATCCAAGGGTTAAGTCCAAAGTGGGGTCCCCAAATGAGCACCTTTGGTTCTCCACGTGTCTCAAGTAAAACATAGTGTCTTCACCAAATAAACGGGACTCAAGTGAAACAAAAGAAAATAGAGCAGGTCTACGATAGGTGCCACATGTCATCTCCACGTAACTTCAGAAGTAAGACCAAAAAGGTAGTCCCCAAATGTGTGTAGCCCTAGTATGTGGTCGAACCTAAAAGGTAGAGCCGACCATTGAAAATTCCAAGAGCTCGCAGAAGGCTCCATGTGCCTCCTCTACGCAACTCTAAAGGTAAAATCTGGAGGCAGGTCCTAAATAAGCGTTGCCCCTCCACGTGTCGGGGTTATACATAGTGCTCGCCAAACAGGAGGGAGTAGCCAAAAAAACAAGAAATTACAGAGAAGGCCCACATACGATGCAACATGTCCAATTGGTGTAACTTCAAGAGTAAAATGAGGGAGTGAAATCTTAAGATGCGCAAGGCCGCCATGTAGACCTTTTATGGATAGACTCTTTTAATGCCCGCCCCGACCTTCAAGTGACCATATCTTTAAAGCTGGGAACTTGGAATTGAGTGGGAGAGGAATTTTTTGAAAGCTCTCCACATCTTCTACTCAAATGCCACCATTAATGAAAATGATAAATTTGACCTGCCATTTTTTAGGTTGTCCAGTTTCTTACCTACGACCATAATGAAGGATGGACCACCTTTCTTTCCAAGAAAGGAACAACACATGGGGGCATGGGTTTTATAGTGAAGCCCATCATGGTTACAGGTGGATTCAATGCTCCTTTAGGGTTGGTTGAAGTAGGGTTTGATTTTTCCTCCTTTGTCTCTCATTATTCCTATATATTGTAAAGGAGGGGCATTTTTCAAAAGGTTGGTCATCTTTTCTCTCCTTCCCCCTCTCATTTCTCCCCTAGGGTTGAATTCGGAGCTTAAGCCTCCTCTCATCACTCTGTAATGGTGTTTTTTCTTTCCTCTTGCACACCGATGATGTAATGTGTGAACTCACGGAAGCAATAAAATATGTTTTTTGATGCTTTTTTTCCATCCTTATTTTATTGTCTCTTCTTTCCTCTCATGGTTACACAATATATTGTGCATACTTCTAATGTCTATTATAGATTCTCGGGAGTTGTGTTTAATGGGTTTTGAAGTGGTTTTCTCGTGTGAAATCTATCTTGGTATGTGATGCATCTTGTCCATCCTCTCCATTTCTAACCTCTATCCATTTTAGGCAGCTGAGATTGTGATCAACACCCCCTTTCTTGGTGCTATCACCTCTATAGTGTAGGATTTTTTTATTTTCATGTTCTCTCTCTCCTTGTCTCCTTAGCATTGTTAGATTAGGAGTAGATAGTCAAATTTCCTTCCTTAGAAGTAGTTTATCATTAGTATTAGGAAGAATAAACCAACTTTATCCGAAGGACCATCTCAAGTTTACAAGTCCCATAACTTGAGAGATGGTCCCATGTTATGCAGATTACACCAGTTACCCTAGTCAAAATTAGGCCATACGGGGTGCCGTAATTTCACACTAACAAGTTTGGCACACCCGGTGGGACTTTGAAGTTATATTTTTTCAACTTTTCAAGGTGTCTTATTATCAAATAGAAAATTTTAAGCCACCGTTTGACCCCACCAATAGTTTTGGCACTCTCGGTGGGATAATTAAGTTAGATTTTTCTCATCTTTTTGATGTGTCTCATTATCAAATAGAAAATCTTAAGCCACCATGTTACCCCAACAAAATTTTTGACATGCCCGATGGGACGGTGAAGTAAGATTTTTCCCATCTTTCCGAGGTGTTTCATTATCAAACAACAAATCTTAAGCCACCGTGTGACCCCACCAACAGATTTTGGCATGCCGATGGGACTAGAGGTCAATATTTCAGTTTTATCAAGATTGGTGTGTGTCTTTGTAAATTTCAAGCCTTTAGAGGTACATGAAAGCACATCCGGTGAATCCATCTCGGTCAACAACTCATCCTCCGAGTTTTAGTCTTTCCTTCTATCCATTTCCACCCATTCTTCTTTCCATATCTTCCATTCCATGAAGTTGTGCAATCATGGCTTCATTCACATAGTGGAACTCACATTTACAACAACTACCATACAATCCTTACTCTCCTCCAAATATGTAAAAGCCATTCTCAAGTTATCATGAACCTCCCTGCATGAGACCCATGTTATAAAGAAAATAAACTATGGGCATACCGACAAGAGCAATATGCAAATCCGTGTGGACATAATCAAGACTAAGCGGTTGTGGAAGAACTAGAGTATGTCAACTATGGGGAATATGTTATGTAAGACAATGTGGAGCTGTTATTGAAAAAAATTTGCACTTGTACAAAAATTGTCAACTCGAAACTTCATCGTTATGATGAAAGGAATTGGTGAAGTATACCTAAGCTAAGGAAGTTTTGATGTTAATGGTTATTGCTGGATTAATTAATGATTAAGTGAAATCTGCAGCTATGTGTGTTGTTACAAAATGTAATAGATCACATAGTCTACAATTTCATGATACCTTCAGCAAAAGAACCCGAAGGACAACTATGTTGTCTTGATGAAGACACCGGATTGTAGAATAGGTGAAGTGTTGAGTTTTGGGATAGAAAACATAAGTGTAGACTATAGGAATCAGAGTTCATTACTGAATGTTATAGATTCTCATTTATGTTTTTTTCCTTCATGATTAAAACATTCAATTAAATGACTGAGTTGTTTAGTTCATCATACAATCCATATAGAAAGATGAAATGCAGAAAGAAATATACAACTCATTTACAAAATTCAATGTTTTATTCATAAAGAAATTTCAAATGTTACCACACAAACCATGGGATGTAACTAGAAAGTAAAGTACAGATATTGAAATGAGAGGTACACATGCATGAAAAATAAAGTAAAGAGTATGAGTGAACCCATCATTGCCTTGGGGTTTTCTTCGTTGTTTAGTATAGCTCCATTCCAACTTTGTTCCTTTCTCATCTTCTTGTGGAAGCCACTGTTCCTAAAAAGAATAAATGCATTATCGATACTGAGCTCAGAATTAATTCATATTCCTTACTATCCTAGTTCGTGCATATGAATCTCTTCAAAATAGGAGATAGAATTTACTTGAATATCAAATTGCATACATGCTCTACTTACTTAGAAAGAAGAAAGAGAAAACAAAAGAAGAAAACATGGATACAAGAGAGGCCAAAAATCCTAAGTATTTTCTAATTGTTTTCTTAAGTGTGTAGGTATAGATTGTAGCCAAGAAGAAATAGAAAAGTGATAAGTATAGGCTTAAAGAAGAATTAATGTAACTCAAACTAAATATTTTCTTCAAATGAAATAGGTTACAATACAAAAAAGAGACTAGCAATAGAATGACGTGTTTCAGATTACAACTGAAGAAGAAGAATAAGATTTCAAGAAGATGAAGTTGATTAGAAAGAAAGGGGTACAACTAAAAAAAACAAAAAAAAGAAGATTCTAGGAAAATTTTGACAGGGCTTTGCCATGTAAAATGGACATTTACAACTTTTCATCATGTTGCTTTCAACTACTACATGCTTAAAAGAATTATTTAAATCAAGTAAGTGATATAGAAAAGCAGTAAAGCATGTCATGATCAAGATAAATAACTATGATGTCTCATTTTTATCTAGCTTCAAACATGAAGTGTTATGTTCCATATTTTGAATTAGAAAATACAACTACAATAGCTGGAAATGGATGGAAGAGAGAATTTTGGAAAAAAATTCCAAGGCTTCACCATGAAAAATCAACATTTCAAATTTCCAACATGCCAGAAATGTTACTATAAAGGAAATAAAGCATCTATGTAAAAGAAACAAGTTACAGAGATCTTAACAAGCATCTGAATCAAGGCTTATGCCTAAAATAGTATTAAAATAGATGAACTACTTGTAATTTCTAGAAAGCACATACAAGATACATGAAAGATAGATACAGAAAAGAGTATCTCATAGTACAAGACCAAGAACAATAAGAGTTGCAGCAATTTCTGAAAGTACATATTTCTCATGAGGATGGAAAAGAACCAGAAGTAGATCAAAATTACACAAATGACAACTATGGAGCCTCATTGTTTTGACATAAGATTGCAAGATCAAGCTAAAACTACAAATCAATGGATACCTTTATGGTTACCTGAATGCAAGTGCTTCATTACCAATTTGAATCCTAGAGAGAAATCTATGCACAATAATGATTCTATTCAAGCTGACTAATTTTACACAAAGACCAAGCACATACTCTCATTCAATTTCAGTCAGAATTACATAGAGTATTACAGAGTGCTGCATGTTTAAGAAGACTACAACCATTATGACATATTCTCATAGTCATTCATTCAAGTGACTCAACAAAGAACAAATTTTGAAGTCTCAAGAATACAGTCAAGGAATGAAATCATTATAGTTTTCAAATGGAAGGGAGGGCTGTTAGTCAAGATTAAATTATATCCTATAGTGGATATAACAATCAAAAATGGAGGCACAGATCTTCAGTGGCATGTATATCCAGTTCTATTTAGGATTAAGAAAATGACAAACAACAACAATCATGCCCAATTTCAATGTTAAAATAAGCTCAAGCAAAATAAAGGAAAATTGTACGTTTAGAAAACATAGGGTTAACGTGGTTACGTGAGAACAATTTAAGCACCTAAGAAACAATTTTAGAGAGAGAAAAAAGTATCATCCAAACCAAACCCTATTACAAATACATGGAAGCCTCCTAAAACCTAAAAGCATCATGCATGAAATAGATATATGAAGGTTATTATACAAAGACAAATCTATAGGGGTGTCATAAGTGTCATTCTTGCACAGGTCTATATCTATCCAAGAGAGGAAGTATTTTTCAGAACAATAAAATGAAAGACGATTCATATTTTCTGAAGAATATTACAAACAAAATACAAACCTGAATACAAAAGTTCAGGCATAGATTTTCATTTGGAAAATATCAAAATCAGAGTAACAGACAAGAACTCACCATTTTATAATCGAGCAGTCAAAAATTTCAAGCAATAGAATGATGAAGCAAGAAATCCATATGCCCATGAGAATTTTCAAACTTAGGAGTCAAGCGGGAGCAAGAAATCACAGAACCCACAAATATTTCCAAGAGTTTCAGTGATATATTTAAAGAAGAAAATGAAAATAGAAGTGTACATGTATAAGAGAAGATTAGCTCACCTATAACCACTCATGGGAAGAAAACACTCACAACCATCTTGCTCAGAAATCTCTGATAGAGCGAAGACATGAAACATGCAACTCTGCCTTGAATTCCAACCAAGGTTTCGAAAGCCAAATCTACAGAGCTTGAGATAAAGGAGATATTATTCTGAGAGAAACCCTGTATAGCTCGCAATAAGCTAGAAAACTATAAATCCAAGATCTAATATTTCTCTAGAAAAAAATGAACCAAGCTCACAGACTCAAAAATGGCGGCCAAGAGAAAAAGGAAAAGAGACAAAGATCTCCTCTACGTTAAAAGCTGAGCTTCAAGAAAATGAAAATGATAGAGAAATCGAATACTTCCACTCATGGATCCTCACAGAGCTCAAAAGGTTGTAGAGAGCTCAAAGAATTAAATGAATCTCAGAGCTAGAAGAATGAAAATCTCTGAAATGATCATATATATCAACTACGTGAAGAGCTCGAGAAGACATAAAAATGAAAGAGATCCATTTTCACATAAGAGACCAAGCTCGAATGCTTAGAATAATGGCGTTGAAGGAAAAAATTTCCAGGGCTTCACCCGCATAATGAAAACCAAATGAAATGTGCATGAGGGTCGAGCTATTCCTTATCATGCAAACTCGAGAGGTGAGTTTTAACCTAACTCAACCACGATCAGAAATCAATGGCTCTAAATCGAAAGGATATAGATCAAAGGTGAAGGATCAATCTCCAAAATCAATGCAAACCACTATGGGTATAATGACAGTGCCACATTTATTTTCTAGGTCAGAAACCCTAACCAAGGGTCAAATATCTAACCTCCATTCCAAATCAGAGTTAAGAGATCCATGGTGGAGAAGAAACAAGTTCCAGATCAAAAGTCCAAAAGAATTTCAACAATACCAACAAAAACTCAACCTGAGTTAACCAAGTCACCAACAAACATACCAAGGGGTGATTCATCATGAAAAAGGGGCTGGCCTTATTATTTAAAATCATTTACAGATTTGACTTTTCACTATAGTCCATAATTTAAATAATGCTTTGACCATGCATGCTGACTATAATCAACAAAAAAGTGAAAATTAAATCAAGTATATCCAGATTACAAAAGGGGGCCAACAATTATACATGCTCATAATGATAACCAAGATCCAAAGGTGGCAGACTATGATATGGCATGTGTTGTCAAAAGGGTACCAAATTGCATTATTTGTATTAACCTTGTATAAGGTTTAAACCATGTGATATGCCATCCAAACCAATAGTCAAAAGACATTTACCTTAAAACTTATAAGGTTACCTCGTACTCATTAGATGGTAAAGTGCAAAAGTGGTCCCCACTTCAAGGAGCTAGTTTTGATTTGCAGAGTGTCACTCATGTGACCACTTAGGAAGAGATATCAATGTCAAAGCATGTACACATGGACAATGGTCCCCACATGGGATGTTTATTTTGCAAATATTACAAATGTTTGAATTAATTACTCATAGGTAGAGAATTATTTTGTTGCATGCTTCACAACAGACATAATAGAGAAGAAGACAGAGTTGCATGTTCAAAGGAGAAAGACTTGCATAACAAGCAAGCTTATTTTTAGCAAATTATTTACCCTTGTTTTCTTAAAAATAGAACAGTCAACTTCAGTTTGATTGTATTGTAATTAAGGCTAATAATGCCTATTTTTAATTACATGCTCTATTTTTATTCCTTTATCTATTATTAAATAAAGGATAAAAATAAGATGCATGGGTGAGTACAAGCCTTAGGCTATTTTTAGGAATAGGGTAAATTTTATTTTGCTATATATTGTGTGCCTTTGCAAAGCACAAGGAGAGTAATTTTTGATATAGAGTCTTTGAAGCAAATTTTGCAAGTTTTTTCCTTCTCGAGTGTCAAGTATAAATTCTACCTTCCTAATTACTTGCAGTCTTGTGTATGTTTTTATTAGTCTTGTGAATGCAAATTCCTTGATTAATCATCTTACCCTGTTATAAAATTCAATAATTTCTACATGATATTAATGCGTATGTTCATCTTAAAGTATTGTTGTGATAATCTCCTCAATACCTCCAAGTTTTTTTCCCTTGATATTTTGTGGAAGTACTTTTGGTTCGTGCATCAAAATCCTTTCACATATCAATTTTTTACATATACACAATCAAAGCCCTCATACAAATTTGGTGTATCACCTTTATTTAAATTACTTTGAGTCATATTTTACCCTTAAACACCGAAGAAGTTTAGGATACATCAACAAGGAACTAACCTTGATACCAAAGACTCACCTCAAAATAGGTATACCCACAAACTTGAGGTGTTTTGATTGTATATACAAAAGAGAGAGATCAAATTATGCAAGCTTAGAAAACCTGAAACCATCTCTATATAGGGTGCACTTTTGAGAGATAACAATTTTTGGCACGCCCGGTGGGACCATGAATCAGATTTGTGTGCAAGTTATGATAGATCTATAACAAATTTATAGTTGTTACAAAGTCACTTTTGGAGCAAGCTGCAGAAATTTATTCTAAATATTTTAAGATATTTTGGCGACTTCGTTAAGCTAATATCAGACCAATATTGTAACATGTTCCATGCCTAAAGTGACTATGAGATCATCGGTAAGAGGAATTCCTCCTGAGTTTTTTTCTTTACCTTTAAATTCTGCTAGAAGGAGAAGAGTTGGTAATACTTTACCTTATAATAGACCTGGTTTTGACAACCCTCCTAATATTCCTTCACCACGTATCAATTTCTCTATTAACATCCCATTTTTTCAAATGGCTATTCAACCTCCAAGGAATTTTGTGACCTTTACTAATGGTAGCCCATTAGTAATCCCAGTTTACCATGACATCCCTAATGCTGCCATGAAAATTTGCCATCATTCATGGGTGAAAATCAGGTTACACCTGCTGAACATATCAAAGATGTTGTAGCCATATGTGCATTCCATAATATTACTCATGAAGACATAGCTTTAAGAATTTTAGCTGCATATTTTAAAGGGAAATCCTTGCAATGGTATAGAAACCTAGAAATTGGAAGCATAAGAACTTGGGATGACTTAGGTGAAAAATTGCTGAAACAGTTCCAGGATAATTCAGATCATTTGTCTCTCATTGAACAATTGTCTACTATTAAAAGAGCCCCTCATGAGTACATGTCCAGCTTCAATATCCATTTTTCTAGGACTTGGGAAAGAATCCCAGCAAGTGTTAAGCCTCAAGCTGACCACGCTTTTCTTTATTACCTCAGAGCTTTGAATAGTGATATTTCAGCTATGATTCAATCTATGGGAGGTAATACTCTTCCGGATGCTTATGATATTGCTATAAAAGATGAAAACAACCTTATTCAAGCTAGAAAATTGGCACCAAGGCCTTTAATGCCTTTTTGGCATATTTAGCACCTATTCCTTAGCCTATTACAATCATAGAACCTGATGTTGTAGCCCCATAAGATGATGTATTTAATTTTTTTCAGACTATGGGAAATAAATTGAATTTGATTAAAAACAAAATTACATTACCTAGTAGACTCTATCGGGCTCCTTATCATCAAAATCAACAATCAACAAAAAGGTAGCCTTATCAATAGAATCAAAATTATAGGCAGCCTTACCAACAAAGGCAATTTGACCCAAAGGCTCCTAGTTCATCTAACGCTTTAGTTCCTATTAATATGGCTATAGAAGAGTGGTGTCAACCTTGTAATCAACCTCATTCAGCTGCAAGTTTCCCAAATGCTTTTTTAAATCTGAATCTTGTTGCACAACCTCAATCTAAAACATTTTCATGCCTCAAATGGAGGGTGGGAAAAAGAAACTCATGTTCAGAAAGCACCTGAACAAAATTTAGTCAGTTTCAATGAGGAGGATTTCATTGCAGTCACTACTAGGGCTCAAGGGAAAGCTGCTGAAAGTCAAAAACAACAAAATAGGCCTATCCTACCTACTGTCACTGATAAGACAACATCTACAGTCCCAAAGTCAACCAACAATCCTGTTGTTCCTCAAAAAACAACAAGTGTTCCAGTTGATAAAGGCCATCAAAAATAGCTACAACTAACCCAAGAAGACTATTTATACCTCAAATATCCAAGGCAGCTGAAGTAGAATCAATTTTTTCTAAAGCCTACTCTAAGACAGTTGAATCTGTCTCTAAAATTGTTGCTTCTTTTAACATTATTGATGTAATGAAAAATCATAACGTTAACATCTCAATGTGGGATGCTCTAAGTATTCCTGGACAGTAAGATTTACTTTCTCATGAACTAGCTAAGCTGCAGATTTCTTCAAATACAACAGAAAAGGAAGTTCAAAAGGTAGACATGGTCCTTGGAATATTTGAACAAGACCACATTAAAGAAGTTAAGTGGATGGTTCAGAAAGTTCTGAATGCTCATGACATCAAGAAACCACCACCATTTTATTTATCACTGATTATTGGGGAACATCTAGTTCATAATTGCATGGTGGACAGTGGCACAAGTAGCATAGTTATGCCAAAAGTAATTGCAGAAAAATTGGGTCTCAGCGGTATGATCCTTTAGAAATAAGTGTCTTCCAGATTGATGGGCTGGAACCGATACATTTGGTGTAATCATAAATTTAGAGGTGACATTACATGGTTGCCCAAATGTTTCTATTCTGCAAGATGTTACTGTTGTAGATTTTCCTCCATACTTTGCTTTATGCTTATCTAGGGACTTCATAGAAAATATAGGAGGTTATCTTTCTTCAGATTGGTCCTTCTTATTTTTCACTACTCGTTATGGAACTGAAGTTACTTTCAATTCATAACCATTGGCCATATTTCACATTGAGCCTCACTCTCCAAATGTGGCTAATTATTCATCCTTAGATCAGTCTGACTTTGATGAGGTAGCTCAGGTTTCAGCATTAGATGGTGTTTCTAACATGTTTATGGATGAAAATATAGTGGAAGAACATGCTCATGATCCTTTTAAGGAAGTTGAAGAACACCTATTTGGTGTGTATTGTATGCATGAAGAAAATACACCACTTCCCTTACTGTCCAAAACAGAAGACTCAACAGAAGGGATTTGGAAGCTTCATTTCAATGGAGCTAAGAAGAAGAAAGGACAGGGAGCAGGTTTGATGCTCACTTCCCCAACGAATGAAAGGTATTTCTCAGCTTTGAGTCTCCAATTTGCATGTACTTGTAATGTAACCGAGTATGAAGCATTAATTCATGGCTTACTTTGGGCCAGAAAGAAAGGTATCAACATGCTCAAGATTTTTGGTGATTTTGAGTTGGTTATCGATCAAGTAAGAAATTTCAATGTTAGTAAGAATCTATTGATGAAGTCTTACATACGTAAAGTTTCAAACTTAATGGACGATTTCAATGTTATTAATATTCAGTCCATTCCTAAAGTTGAAAATAAGCATGTACAAAGACTTGCAGTTGTTGGTGCTAGTTGTGAAGTGTTGGAACAAATTGAAAATAGAAAAATCCAACCTCATATAAAGCTAATTGTTAGGCCCTCAATACCTGATAATGATTCAAATTGGTAGGTTTTGAAAGTGATGATCAAATCTGTAGGTTTTTGCAGCAAGAAGCCGAGTTTTCTGTACTTAATCAAGATAAATTACAACACTTATATGATGACCAGATTGTTCAGTTGAAGATAAATAAACTGCCTTGAGGTCTGGTCACATTGGAAGACATCTTCATCACTAACGATCAATTAAGAAAGGTCAAGACTAAGATGTCAACCCACACTGATAATTACGAAGAGATCTAAGTTGATGAAGGGAAAAATTTGTTCATTAGAGATGTATGTTCCTTAACTAAAAAATAGTAGTTTATTAATCTTTTCATGGAGTTTAAGGATGTTTTTCTTGGAAATACCAAGACCTGAAAGGATTTGATCCCAGTTTAGCACAACATATAATTGAGTTGCAGCCAAATTCTAAACCTGTTAGATAGAAACAGAGGCCTGTAAATCCCAAAATAGAGCCTCTAATGAGGAAAGAATTATCTAAGTTGATTGAATCAAGTATTATCTTTTCATTTAAGCATTCAAGTTAGGTAGCCAATCTTATTCATGTTAGGAAGAAGAATGGTGAAATCGGACTATGTGTAGATTAAAGAAATCTTAGTAAGGCTTCATTAAAAGATCATTACCCACTCCCAAATATGGATCAGATTTTAGGAACAATTTTTGGGTTGGATAGGTTATCTCTCCTGGATGGTTATAGTGGATATAATCATATTTTAGTCTAGGAAGAAGATATATATAAAACAACTTTTATCACCATGTGGGGTACTTATGCTTACAAAAGGATGCCTTTTGGTCTTTCAAATGTCGATGCAATGTTTCAACGTGCAATGGACATGGATTTCCGAAGCTTGTTAAATAAATGCATTCTAGTTTATTTGGATGACATTACTATGTTCTTGAAAAATCTAGAAGAACACCTGATACATCTAAGACAGACCTTTCAGTTATGCAGACAGTTTGGGATATCTTTGAATCCACTTAGGTGTATCTTTTAATACTTCAAGGTAAATTACTTGGTCATATTGTTTCTAGGAAAGTATTAGAAATTGATCCTTTTAGGATCAAATCCATATCACATCTATCATTGCCTCATCATAAGAAGGCATTATAGAGTTTTCTAGGAAAAATCAACTTTGTTAGAAGATTTGTTCCAAATTTTGCAGCATTGGTTAAACCACTGACAACTATGCTAAAGAAAGAGAAAAATTCTCTTGGACCAGTGAAGGAAGAGAAGGATTTGAATCAATCAAAGAAGAAATAGCTCAAGCTCCTACTCTTGCAAATCCATTTTGTGTTCTTTTCCATCATCAAAACCAATAAAATTATCGCATCAACATCAGCAAATAATACTTCATAAGAAGCATTGTTGGGATCCTCAATCAAATGCAACATTTTTTTTTCCATAGAGCTTGAAAAAGCTGCCCTCAATAGGAATGGTGGCAAAAGACATCCATTTGGACACTCCCTCCAACACTTGTAGCCCACTTTATTGACAAAAGCATACCCCATTTGGTAGGGCAATCAACAATCACAACATCCAATTTTAAATTCCTCCTTGGATAAGATGCAAGTTGCACTACCAAACCTTTTACACAACCAACAACTAGCACTTCTCTTGAGTCCATGGCAGTACACTTTCCATAGGTTGTTGTCACTTTGATGTCCAACTCATTCATGACTTCTAGAGGCATGACATTACATGATGTACCGGAATCAAAAATACAATTGTGAAGTAGCTTATCCTTTATAATCAAAGTTGTGAAGAATGGATCAACATTCGGTTGGGAATCAACCAAAGATGTCCCCAAATGTACATGAGGTGTCTCTCCAAGATCTTCTACTTGTTGGTGGTGTTTGAAGGTCAACAATTCTCTGAGGTGGATTTTCAACAACATTTACATTTCTTCCTTGAGTAACCTTCTCTTCTTTTAATCCAAGTACTCAAATGCTCTCTTCTTATGCTCAAGTATTATAAGCAACTCATTGATTGGAACAATCACTTTAATTTGGCTCAATACTTGGGCTATGTCATAGGGACACTCTTTGGAAAAATAGCATTGGAAGGGAGACAAGAAGATTCATTAGATGGCAATGGATTATTGGTAGCTTTGGCATGATAAGGACTGTAATTTTTGTTTAGGACAACAAAACTTTTGGCAGGTGCTTCTCTCCTAGGAGCTTCTTTTGGAATGCTTGTGAGCAAGGGTGTTTTAGGTTTGTCTTGAGGCCCAACTCCCTTAACAACCTTATTTCTAGTGTTATAATCTTTCTCTTGAGCTACAAAAACATTCGTCAACAATTGTCTATCTTCCTCCGAAGGGATACCACCATCATACTTCTTAATCATCAAAGCTATTAAGTATTCAAAGTCATTGTTAGGAATTTCAAAACTTGCACTACATCAACTTCAAGAGAATGAGGGGGAAGAAATATTTGTACCCATTTGATGCAATCCCAAAATTCATGGACGATTCATTAGGGTTCTTCTTGATATTGTCAAATTCAAACAAGAGAAACCTAGGATCAGTCCTATCACCATATTGCAACGTAAATACATTTTTCATTTCAGTCCAAGAGTCAATAGAATTATCGAGATAGAGCCTTATAACAATCCCTAGCATCCTCTTCTAGTGTATGAATAAAAAAATTTGACATACACATCCTCAAACTCTATCTCTAAATCTTCCATCATATTATCAAAAAGTTTGAGATGCTTTGATCACCGGTAATAGCATTGTTACCTCGGAATTTTCCATCCTATTTCTGACATCTTGTGGGACAACATTTGGGTAACCATCCATTCCTCTAAAATTTATAGGACTAAAGGTGTTAACAAAAAATGGAGGTCTAGGCTGAGCCATATTGTTTGGTGGGGGTGATCTTGGAGGTGAAACAAGCTGATGAGGAGTGAGAGGTCTTTGGGGAATGGGAATGAAAACTTCAAGACAGATCTCTCTTAAGGGCTCTCCTTCTTGATGATCTCTAGAAAATTTAGAAAATACAGGATAAGACTTAGGAGCAAGCCTTTCAAATGCATAAGAAGGTCCCTCACCTGATGGGGAATTCAAATCAGTAATAGGATTGTTTGAATTAGATCCACTTGAAGAAGAGTTGTAGTCCTCAATAAAAAGTTGCTCACTTTCAAACTCAACAATAGGGATCTTCTTTCTTGCAATTGAGTCTCCAACATAATTCCACACATTTCTCCCCTCTTACTTTGAGTTTCTTGAATTTGTAAACAACTTCTTAGCAGAGTCCTTCATGAAGAGAGATCTTGTTCCTTCTAGTTTTGCAGATTTGAGCAATAAAAAGTAAATGACAGAAAGGTAAGACAACTGGTATTTTCAATATCAAATCAGCATGGAGTCGCACTAAGGAATTTCACCTTAGTTGTGCAAGAATGCACTAAAATAATCTATCAAATGTTTTCTAGCACTAAAAACCTTTGCAAGGATTTATAAATCAGACCTTCTTCTTCTTAGATCAATCAATCACAACGCACCCAAAGTGTATGAACTGCTAGGAAATGGAAAAAGGGAAGACAAAATTTGAAACCATTATTTAAAACTTGCAGATCTGAAGCATAGAATGATATTTTAGTAATGTGGAAGATCAAATAATTGAATACACAAATGCTCAAATTATTCAAACACTCCACAAACACCAAGAAATTCCAAAAAGTCCCTAGCAATGGCGCCACTCGTGTTGTTATCCAAATTGGTTCTCCTTTTTAGTCTTAGCAGCACCATAGGTATGTCATGGAGCTTAAATACAGATTAGACCATGTTTTATGTCATTGGTAGCCGAGTATATGGTTTAGCTGGCACTCAGGTTTGTGGAGAAATTGATATCACTCCAATAGGACTTGATCTTGTCCTATCTATTTTAGGTTGTGCCTTGCAACCAAGGTAAGAGGGCCTATTTTGTAACCTTGTAATGGTGAAGGTGATGAAGGTGAAATTCTATGATGGAGACCTTGATGAAAACATGATAAACACCCCAGATCTCGAACTCTCACAAGTTGTCACTTCTTAAAACATGGGTATGTTCTCAAAAAATAGGGAATGTTTACTAGAGACATTGGAAATCCCGATATCTTATGCATACTTTTGCAAATGGATTTTGATCTTCTATGGGTATAAAAATGTAAATAAGGGATAGTACATGATAGGATATTTGTTTTTTAGATGATTTTTTTGTGGGGGATTGCAAAGAGAGCGGGATAGATCAGATCTTTGACAATCTCTACAATACTTGAACAACTATCAAATGAAATGCCTCAAATAATCAGGATGTTCTTTCAAATAGAAGAGGCACAATTGGAAACCCAGGTTGCACTCTTCACACAATCTTTGAGAACTCACCACGAAAGCTTGAAGTAAAGAAATCAATTAAACACATAAATCCTTGATCAAACCACGCCTAAGGTACCCCCAAAGGCTTACAAGAAATCTCTGCAATCAAGGAAGGTAAAGTGATTTTAAATTTCTTTATCTCCTTATCAGATGAAGGCTCTTATGAATATGAGATTGCAAATGCCACTAAACTATTAACCAAAAATGGAGATCCTGTGTGATTTCTAAAGACTTTCAATGCAAGATTGCAACAAGAACAATAAAATTTATTTGCACGTATTTAAAAATGATAACAGACACCATATTGCCTAAAGAAAACACAGATTTAATTCAAAACTTGTTAAATTCAACAACAGGGGAGATTTACATGAAAAATCTTAGAGCTATGTGATGGCTATACACTTTTAACCAACTCTAATACATGAATTTCCAACACATGAGACATTAACCTAGTTATTTGCTATATTTATCAGAAAATGAGCTATCTCTAAGAATTTTTCTTGTGAATCTCTGTCCTCCACTGCATGTCTCAAAACATGCATTATATATCTATTGCCACATTTGATCCTTCTTTCCCAAGCAAAGAATATGACAAGGGATCAATTTTGTTACAATAATTCTTCATGATTCAATGAAAATGACATCAAATAGGAAAATACTCACAGGTTGCTAGGTGTGCCCAAAAGATTAAATTATTACAAATATCTGGATCATTATCCATCCTAGAGGCATGTTTTTCATCATTGAGGCATGCAAACACCTTTTACTCATCATTTTCATCTTTTCACCTTTTAAAACTAACTCTGCAACTTTTGATTTTGACATTCCACGTGTTTTCAAGGGTTGGGGGCAAAAATTACTTCAAAAACACCTCAGATCAAAGAATTAAGCCATGAATTTGATGCCAATGATCCTGGGAGGCCAAGACAACACGAAATCACTATAAATTTGATGAATTTTGATGTAAAAATTGTGATTCCAAGCTTCTTGGAGCTCCCATGGTGGTTAAAACAAATGGATGCACATCAACCATCAATCTTATCCATCTCTGCCCTTTAAAATGGGCCCTACACGTGTCAAAAATAATTGGGAATGAAATTGGGATCATTTTTTACTTTTCCACATTTTTTGGAAAAATAGAAAATTTTAACCTTTTTCTCTGCCCCTCCACCCATGAAATTTGGAGCTGACACGTGGAATATGGTGGTCCCCACTTAAATCATGCTTCAATTCTATGCATTTTAAATTTAAAAAAAAAAATTAGAAAAATTTCAACTTTTACCCCGTGGGCTTGCACCTCCGATTTCTCACTTTTCAAGTGTCTCCTTGTGATTCACTAGCGGGGGCGCTTAAAATTTTGATTTTGAACTCTTTTCGTGAAAGGTAAAAATTTCCCTCCTACCTCCATCAGCCCACCGATCCACTGTCTCTCCGCCATGTGTCCATCTCCTATTCGCTACGGGGTTTCGCGCCAAATTTTTCCTTTAAACCTTTCAAAGTTAAAAACTTCAAAATCGCCAAAACCTTTATCAAGACGTCGACCCGCTCGCCCAAGAAAATTCCACATGTCTTCCTTTGATTGGAGCATGGATAATGAATGATTTTGCAACTTTATAAAATAGAGTCAAAAACTCTAAGCCCCCTTGGCCTACTCCTCCTTTTTGGTTTTTTAGGACACGTGTCCACTCGGATTGGTGCGGGGCTTGGACCAATTTTGAAATTAAAATTTTACAAAATAAGTTTAAAAAATCCAAGTGGATCCGACCACATGCCATCCACACCGCCAATCGAAACATGCCACGTTACCAATACCTTATGAGGATGAATTTGACAAGAAAATGACGCTCCGTATGACCGTCAAAATGCAAAAAATTCAAAGGATGCCCTAGAATTTGATTTTTTTCACCAAGGATGGCAAAATTTTGATTCTGAATCAATCGAAGCATGATTTTACAACATTTTTGACCTTAAGATTGGATTTTCACTTGCACACAAGTATGATTTGATCAATTTTGATTTTTCCAAGATCTGGAAAAGGGAAAAATGACATAGCTTGCAAGATTGGAAAAACTAGGGCACATAAAAGGAAAACTTGGATTATTCCTTCAAATAAAGGAAAAACAACAAGTTTTTTAGCATTTTTTAAGCATTCAACTAGAGGGCAAGAATTCCAGGACCATCAATTCAAAGGGTAAAACATTTTTGAGAAAATATAGATTTGGAAAATTAGGGCAACATGGTGCAAGCTCAAAAATGGCACCATCGTCGGTTCTTTCTTGGGGATGGGCACTCCTAGTGAGTGCCACAAGGACAAAATGTAGACCAAGTGCCAAAATATCCATTGGGAAAAGGAGTCAAGAGCCAAAATCACCAAAAAAGTAGCTAAGAACCAAACAAAAATGGCTACCACACAGCAAGGCAAACCAAAAACCGATAAAACACCAAAAACAGAGCAAAAACCAAACACTATACACCATACAAGCTGGTGCATACCTCAAAATTTGGGGATTAATCCAAGAAATGCTTCAAATGTCTACCATTAACAGGAATCTCAATTCATTCCCCCATTTAAGTCCTTGAGAAAGAATGTATGTTTACCAATTCCGATATCAATGGCATAAGGGTCCATCCGTAATGCATCAAAATTTCCATGTTTTCCTTGTCTTCATGCCTACTATCCCACAAAAAACCATATGTTTAACATTGAAGGCTCTAAGAGTGACCTTCTTATCAAACAATCTCTTTAGCTTCTCCCTAAATCTAACATGCCTTTGATGGGATGCTCTTCTCTCCTCATCAAGCTCAATAATCGATTGATCCTTGATTCATATGGGCCGAGCTCTTGATTTTACAAGCTGTTGGGAAAATTGAAATGAAGATAATTACGAGTTCAAGGAAAGAAAAGCCTAAGTTTTATATACCAATTCAAATGGGATTTTACGGTAGCTTTTTAGGAGTTATCCTATCAGCCCAAACTACAAATTTCAATTTTTCACCCCATTTCTTCTTATTTTGCTCAAGGTTCTTCTAATGATCTTCAACAAATTCTTATTACTGGACTCAGCTTGTCCATTCCCTTGGGGGTTATAGTTTGAAGAATAAGTTAGATTGATTCCATATTCATTACACATTGCCATTAAAGGTTTGGCTCTAAAGCACATGGCATTATCAGCTACAATCTTGACTGGGACTCCAAATCTACATATGATGTGATTCAACAAGAAGTCCATTACCACTTGGTGTGTTTCCTTCTTAGATGGGATTTCTTCAACCCACTTTGTAAAATAATTAGTGGCTACAAGAATCCAATTATGGCCTACACTAGAAGGATCTGAAATCTCACTAATGAAGTCCATCTCACATTAGTTGAAGGGAGCTTCAATTGATACGGAGTTATAAAGGAAGGGAGCCTAAAGATTTCAGTCTTGAGAAAAATGTTGGCAATTATCACATTTTCTAACCATTGGTTACATCTTGGAAGAGAGTAGGCCACCAATAACCATCTCTCAAAATCTTATGTGTTGTTACTCTTCCAAAGAAAGTGTCCTCCACAAAACCTCCATGGATATCAACAACTATCTTGGGAGCTTCATCTTGATTATGCATTTTAAAAGAACACCGTACGTACCCAAAATTATAGGGTACTACGCTGCCAAAACAACGTAATACGTGCCCCAATGATGATACAAGTCTCCTCGCAAGGTGTTCGAGATCCAGAAAAGCTCTCTAAGTATGCGTTAACATCCCGCATGCCCCACCTAGCTCCGCGTGCTTTATTTTCCCTTTTCCCCTCTTTTCTTGGCCTTCGCTCTTCGGTGATGAAACCACCACCCTACCACAATTTTGTGGTCTCATGAATGCCGCCCTGAATAGGGTGGCGGTCTCTGAATCGCCACCCTACTCGGGGCAGCGGTCCTTTACGTGTTTCCCGTAAAGCTCTTTTAACACGACTCACGTAAAAATCAATGATTCACTAGCTTTTTTCACCGCCATAAGCTTGCATTAATGATTCTGGTTCCCTGGAATAGTGTTTTTCCATTGTTTATAGTTTAAGAGTTCTATTTGGTTTTTACCTTGGGTAAATGCAAATGCTATAAATAGTTGGCTTGTGCTCAAGAAAATGGCCCCTCAAATTTTCCTAGGAATTTCGTTTTGCAATAGATTAGGATTTCATTTTGTTTAGAGTCCTTAGTTTCTTTCATTGCATGCTTAAATAGTATTGTTTCTGTTGTTAGGAAGCCACATATCCATCTTGTGTAAGTGTAGTTGATATTTCATCCAATCCATTGGAGTAGAATAGTTTTTTTCTTAGGAAGCCATTAAAGTTACTGGGTTTTGTTCTTCAAGTAGGATAGTTTCGGGTTCTCGGACATTTTATGTTGCATGACTCGCAATAAATCCCGCTAGGAATTACATAAGCCAAGCTTTGTACTCTTGTGCTATCCCTCTCCTACTCGCATTGTATTCAGTCTGGTATCTTGAGCTGCCTTTGTCCCAATATCTACTTTTGTTGATGCTAGCATTACACGCTTTTCGGATCCACGTGAACACGAAGGAATGAGGAGATAACGGCGAGGGGACAAGATCACACACACCATCGGATTTGCCACTATTCTGCAGAATCCAGGTTCTATCTTTCAAAGTTCTAAATTAGAAACATATCAAATAGAGTAGTTAATCACTTTATTTCAGTCAATTTCACTTTCGATATTGCAAGGAAGTTGTGGGGATTGATAGTTTCTGAGAGACTATGATTCATTCCTCACTTCTGAGGTAGGATCGAGAGTCTTGCAAATAGACTAGATCAAATATTTCATTATTTAGAATAGTTTACACAGAAAAATAGCTATACTTGGTTATCTTGTTTGTTTTAATTTGTTATTTTAGCTGTCAATTCTAGATATGTTAAATAGTTACTCTTTAAATTCATTCGAATAGTTCATCAGAAAATACAAAAATAGAGAAATCATATATGCTATAGATATACTCAAAGTAGTTAAATTTCACTTTGTTGTAGTTAATTTACATTGTTGCTTTTGTATGACAATCACGGGACCTAGGGAGCCCAGAGAATACATATTCGAGCCAATCATGCCCCAACCCAATCTCATCACAAAGCAATAACTGATATAGATCAGAATCTCAGGATCCAAGTCTTCCGAACAATGGTAAACTTGCAACAAATCAGTTTCCAACTGCACGGGTTAAACATAGAAGACGACCAAGCACACATATTTTGGTCAAGTCAACCAAACTACAGATTACCCTAGATACATGCCCGCATGACTATGGAGGGGTTTGAAAGAGAGAAAACATTTGGTTGTGATCCTTTGGTCCCACAGCTAGACGTAGGAGACACCCTCATAGATATAGATACCAGCCTAAGAATTCAGGTTGCACGAACAACTGTAAGATATTCTGAGAAGATCACACAGTTATTGATTCTAAATATAGAAGTTGAGAAAGCATACGATTACTGGATACTAGGGATTAGGGACTGATTCCATACATGACCATAGCAGGATTGCAACAATCATGAATATATGGTTGTGACCCACAAATCCCACAGCCCAACGAATCCATAGGTGAATCAGACATAGATATTGGCCTACATACACTAGTATTCAGATCTACTCCACTTCCACCTATCATCATCGACAGATTATCCTTGTTAGACATAGCAGCTAACAAAGCTAAGGAGTTTTGGACTAGGCCAAAGAATCACCCATAGAGTCAACTATATTTACCATCCACCCTATGACCTTATTTGGAGACATACACGAAACTATCCCAGGTCATTTTCCACATATTCCACAACCTATAGACCAAATCACGCCAGAGCTCGATATTGATTGGAGCCTTCGAGTAGTCATCCTTGCTGATCGATCTATCACATCAGTTCAGGTTAGAAGGGCCTTCGTTGCCTTAGATTCGTAATTTCCACTAGTGCGTGTAGAAGACATTAGATTGCCTAACTAGTTTGTCTGTATCCCACACATATTCCATCCCCACCGGCTATCTCGGCATGACCTCGGGAGGTCGGGTGTGAGGAAGAGTTACTTGAAGATTCCCAAGCTCGCTTGTCACTTTTCTGTCGTACAAAATTGGTGAACCCAACGTGAAATTTTCTACTTTCTGCTCTGGAGTCAGATTTCTACTAGTTCTTTCAAATTAAATGACTCTTTCATCTTTACTACCTCATTAGCTTTTACCATCACCTTCACTCCTTCCCATTATTTTGTGGGTATTCATATACCCCCCAAATATGTCGGGATTCGATGCATATGGCAGACCCCTCTTGGGTCTTGAGGCATACTACACCCAACAGAATAGACAATCATCACCCTCACTCTCAGTATGGGGTGATAACTACTCAACTAACCAGTTGTCAACACAAACTCCAAGGATTAGATATACCTCATCCCTCCGAATAGAGGATTTGGATCAGTTCGCTCAAACACGGCAAACAAATCCTTCAGGATCGAACAATATGACACTCACAGGAGAATCAAGTTCGTTTCCTCAGGTACTACTTAGACCACAAATTAGTAGACAATCAGACTCATACCTAGGTTTAGATGATGAACATTCGGTACGTTATGCCAGGAATGAACAACATTCTCAAGGTATGTACCCACCTATAGGAGGTTTACAAACACAACCCGAGGTCTTTTTGAGAAAATACCTCTATGCCACTGCATACAGAAAATACCCTGAGAGAAACTTGGTAGGGCAGCGATCAGTTCATAGCAGGATATCACATGCCTATACAACACCATGATATACAAAAATGCCGCAAGGAAAAGTATCGGGACTTCACCAAATGAAGTCATTTCAACTCTAGTAGAAAAGGTTAGGGAGTTAGAACTTGCCCAAGCAAGTCAAAATTTACAATTTATGCAGGCAGGAAGTTCCAATCCTCCACACCATCCTAGCCAAGTAGACCTCCTCACAGGAGTAGGCACGTTAGGCATGACTCCTCAGTATTCACAACAAACCCCAACAAGAGCTGCCATTCCTAACACCGCTCCTCCCGATCTAATACAAAGTAATCCATTTTTGGACAATACCCCTGCATACTTAAACATGTACTCCAAATCACCACAAGGGGATATGTTCTCCTCTCCCAGCATGGTTCCTCAAACACAGGGGTTTCCTTACACCCCGCTAACATGTACGCTATGCCATGTCAACAACCCATTCCACCACCGCTCCCTCAACAGGCACCATCAATGGTCGAAACCTATGCGATAGGGACCTACTCAGAATATTTGAAAGAGCCCTTAGATTTCACCATACGAAGCATCATGCTTCCAAGACCTCTTCCTGACTTGCCCAAATACAAAGGTGAGGGAGATCCGAATGCACATATCAAGGCTTATGCTACAGCCATTCGAGAACTACTCCCATGGGATGGGGTTGTTGCTAAAATATTCCCAAAAACCTTGGAAGGCATTGCTCTCGATTGGTATTATAGAATACCTGAGGCTTCCATCCATTCGTTCAAGCAACTCGTGTCAGAATTCATCAAGGCCTTTGACATGAAAAAATTATTAAGGACAAGAATCAGGGAATTCTTACACATCAAGCAAGAACACAATGAATCTATCACCCATTTCATCCAAAGGTGGCGTATAGTTCTTTATTCTTCGGCAAGTGCTCCAAACATGGATCAAATGGAACTATGTAATTTATTCCTTCATTCTCTTAGTAGAGAGGTGAAGGAAGAAGTCCAGAAGTTCCCATTAAGAACTTACGATGAAGTACTTGAGAGCACTCTCTGAATAGATCAAGCGGCAATTGATAGTGGTCGCAAAACATATGGAGAAAATGGGAGGTTAATCACCTCCAACTAGAACACTACAACTTATCCTACTACCACGAACGTCAATCAAGGACCTAAAATCCTTAATAAAAATTGGGGTGTAACAACAGATGGAGTAACCGACCAACCTAAGAAGGTAAATGTTGTCAATACTCCATCACAAATAAACAACCAACGAAACAACAACTTTACCCGACGATTAATCAATACGTGTGGATTTTAATCATCCACAACAACAACAACAACAACAAAGAAAATCCCACACAGGTCCAAGCCAAAATTCAACTAGGCACCAAAACTAGAATTCAAACCAATGATAACAAATGCAAAATTTTAATCCTAATAGGCAATGGTTTCATCAAAATTTTGGGCCACAATATGCACCAAACCAACAAACTAGGAATTACAATCCTAATTCGTATTGTGGTTTCCACAAAATTTGGGGCCATGACACTAGAACGTGTCGTGACTACAATAAGTTCATGCAACACTTGCCTGATGAATAAAGACAACTTTTTCATGGATATGTTCTTGGCAGATCCTACGTCACCAGCATCAAATACTTTTTCAGGGGTAGTTTCCCCTCAAAATGCACCCCTAAAGATCTTTAATGATCCTCTCCCAAATCATGATGATAATAGGCTAAATCTAACTGGGACAAACAAGAGTGTAATGACAGGAAACAATGATCATGAAGCTTCAACTTCGCTAAATCCATTAGTTGTGCCACAACTAGGGAGTTAGCCACAACCTAAGATAGTCGGTTTAGTAGAGTTAGATGCCGAACTACCCATCGAAGCTGTAACAAGGACATGAGAATATTTCTCTTAGCTAAGTCCAAGGAACCTGCCAGGGAAAGATAACTTCCAACAAGTAGTAGCAAAACCTATGGGTGCCTATGATTTAATTAACGACCTAACAAAAACCTTCTCGCACATTTCATTTTTACACTTACTAAAGAACTCTCCTACCCACAGGGCTGCTCTTTTAGAAGCATTAGGTTTAGGTCATTTAATTAACATCACTCCACCTCTTGAAACATAGGTAAATCATATATACTTTGATGTTCATCCTCCAGGGCAGGCAGATAGGGATGTCGAATTCATATTCAAAATAAACAAAATGCCAACAGATGTTGAGATCACACGCCGAGGTGATCTAGCCTTACATTTGCAAGTATGGGTTTATAATAACTATGTAAAGCGTGCAATGATAGACAATGGGGTAGCGGTCAACATAGTCCCCTTCTCTTTTCTTCAAAAGCTAGGGTATGGAGAAACCAATTGTTCCACAACTCGAAACACACTAAGAGGCTATGATAGCCTTAAAGCCACCTCAATTGAAACACACTAAGAGGCTATGTACACCTAGCTGATTTAAAGAAAAGACCAGGCGTGCACTCGGAGTTTGAACTCCCAACAAACCAACTTAACAAACCTACCAATGTAAAACCAGAAGAAAAGTTGGTACCTACGACAGATTTTGAAACTATGAGCCTAGCCGAGGTAACCTCAGCCCCTAAAGATGAGGCTAACGCTGTAGAAATAGTATCATTAGGAACTACTACAAAAATTGTTGAATTATTAGAACATGATCTACCAATGTTCCTACCATTTGATTCTGTAGGCGTGGGATATTCCCTAGGTGTCGGTTCTCTCCCAATGGTAGATCTCTGCATGGTAGAGGTAGAAGATGTTAACACAACAAATATCCCAACATCTATACTCCCAGCTAAATATTGGACTCTCCATTTTGATGGAGCTAGATGTCATTATGGAGTCAAAGGTATAATCCTTACTTCTCCTAAGGGAAAAGTCCTACCATTTTCCTTTAAACTAAATTTCGAATGCACAAACAATGGCGCTGAGTACGAAGCCCTCCTCCTTGGCCTCATCTTAGCTAAGAGAATCGGTGTTGATAACATCAGAGTCTTAGGAGACTCACAATTGGTAGCGAACCAAGTCTCTGAGATATATGAAACGAAAGCCGAGCACTTACAGCTTTACAAAACAGTTGTATTAGATTTAAGCAAGGAGTTTGACTTCATATCAATTGAAGCAATCCCACGAGAGAAAAATCTTCTCGCTGATTCAATAGCAACTTCAGCATCACGCTTCACTCCAAACAATAAGTTAGAGGATACCCGTTTCATGGTATCCCTTCGTGATGAACCATTGGTAAAAGCAATGTCAAGCCCTCTTTTAATGAACAAAGATGAGGACAAATCTACTATCCTAACACACATTGATAGTGATACAACCACTCTTGATTTCTTAAACGCCTATGCAGCATTACATCTCTCCCATCATGTGATAGATTTGTCCTTAATCCCACATTCATCTTCCTATTATGGGAATCCCATGATGGAGCTTCTCCCACAAAAGGAACTTAGCATATACTCAGTCGAGAATGGAGACGATTTAGATTTACCTCCCCGCCCGCTGAGTTTGAAGAAGGTAACGCCTCTTTGATCGAAGAAACAATTGATATTAACATCGGAACAGAGGATGAACCAAGGATCTTAAAACTAGGATCCTCATTAACTCCATCAGAAGTAGAAATACACACTCGAATCCTCAAAGAACATCAGAAGGCTTTCGCATTTAGTTATAAATAAATGACAGGAGTTACACCGCACATTACGGTACATAACCTCATCACTAAATCAGATGCAAAGCCAACTAAACAAAAATCAAGACCAATGAAACCTAAGGTAGCTCTCATGGTGAAAGAGGAGGTGATAAAGCCCTCCAGTAGGATTCATCAAACCAGCTTGATAACTCTCAATGGGTATCTAATATCATTCCGTTCTCAAAAAAATGGAAAGATACACATCTTCATAGATTTCGAGACATTAACAAAGCGTGTCCTAAAGATGACTTCTGTTGCAATCCATTGATGTCATTATTGATGCAATAGCTGGATTTGATCTTTTGTCTCTCATGGATGGATTCTTGGGATACAATCAAATCAGAATATCTGAACAAGATCAAGCTAAAACCACGTTCATAACTCCTTGCGGAACCTATTGCTATGTTGTTATGCCATTTGGTCTCAAGAACGCTAGTGCTACATACCAACAAGCTATGAGATATATATTTCACGATATAATTCATAAAATCATGGAATCATACATAGATGACTTGTTGGCTAAGGCCAAGAAGTGTTGTGACCATCCGGAAGAACTTCGCATCATTCTTTCACGTTTGATAGAATACGGAGTCACGCTAAATCCAGAAAAATGCGTCTTTGGTGTAACAGGAGGGAAGCTTCTAGGATACATCATATCGTCACGAGGGATAGATGTTGACCCAACCAAAATTTGGGCTGTCCTCAAAATAGTCCCACCCTCGGATGAATTTGGAATCAGGTCATTTCTCGAAAGCTTGGTGCAATCCGGAGATTCATCCCGAACTTAAGTTTCACCATTCATCCAATCAATAATATACTCAAGAAAGATTATACCATTGATTGGATTGAAGATTGCAATGAATATTTTGACATAGTTAAGCATTTATTATTATCACCACCTACGCTAATGCCACCTAAGCCGAGATCACCGTTAATTTTATATTCACGAGCTACAATGTCTCGCTTGCTTTGTATGCTAGCTCAAGAAGATGATGACAAGAGAGAACGTGTGATTTATTTCATCAGCCGAACATTTTCGACTATGAAACACGTTATACACAAGAAGAACGAGAATGCCTTGCCATAGTCTTTGCAACCAAACGCTTAAGACATTATATGCTAAATCAAGAAATAAGGGTCATGGTAAAAACATCCCATTTACAAACTTTCCTCACGCAAGGGTCCTTGTCTAAAAAGGCTAGACATTTTATAACCTTAATGGGAGAATTTGAATTAACATTTGTAAATCGGAAGTCCGTTAAGGGACAGATCATTGCAGATTGGTTGGTGATAACCTATTAGATGGAGGGGATCTAGTAGATTTGGATTTACCGGATAAGTGCGTATACTACATTGAAACTAGACCTCCTATCTCCGAGTGTCCTTGGTGCACTGATATCATTAATTATATCATGGACCATACATATCTAGAAAGTGCTACTCTACAAAAAATAAGGCGGTTACGCATTATCATAGCAAAATACGTCAATATAGAGAAAGTTCTCTATCGAAGTGTTTGATGGAATGCTTCTAAGATGTGTCAACACAGAAGAATCCAAGAAGATTTCCCTTGAATCTCACAGTGGAATGTGTGGGGGTAACTTCGGTGGCCATGCCACCACTCATAAAATACATTGAATGGGCTATTTCTGGCCCACTCTAGAACATGACGCAGTAGAGTTTGTACGCAGATGTCATAAGTGTCAAGAATTCTCCCACGAGATTCACATGCCAAAGCAAAAGCTCTATAACTGATCACTACTCCGTGGCCCTTTTCCACATGGGGCCTAGATTTGATAGGGAAATTCTCTCACTCGTCCACCGATGGCCATAATTTTATAATCACGGCCACCAAATATTTTACCAAGTGGGTAGAGGCTATGCCTCTTACTACTGCATCGGGTTATAATCGCCAAGTTCATTTTGAACCAAATAATTTTCAGGTACGGTGTCCCACAAATCATTATCTCATATAATGGAACTTCTTTTAAGAATGAAAAAGTTCCCTAATTGTGCAATAAATTTAAAATAAGCCATCATACGGCCGTTATATTACCCTCAAGCCAATGGATAGGTGAGAGGCGACAAACAAAACATTAAAAGCCATTCTCCTTAAAATGGTGAAAGAAAACAAACGAGATTGGCATTTGAAGTTATATCCGGCCTTATGGGCCCACTAAACCTTAATAATAACACCAACAGAGTGACTCCTTTCTCGCTAGTATTTGGGGGGCGTACGGTTCTCCCGCTTGAGGTTGAAATACCAGTCTCCGCATTTCGTTACAAGGATCCTGGATGAAGATGTTTATAGAGAAGCATGTCTTTCCCAACTAGAAAGCCTAGATGAAGCTATGTTAGATGCTAAATAGTGGCACGAGTCTATCTTTGACTAGTTGTGCCAGTAGTATAAAAGAAATTCTATGAACGCGACATATATGAAGGTGATCTAGTTCTAAGGCTAGATAGCTAGATCAACAAAAAGACCGGCGAAGGAAGGAAGTTCCAGCCCAAATGGTTGGGCCCATACCGAGTCATGAAGGACTATGGAAATGGTGCATACCTCTTATGTACATGCTGGAAGGTGAGGAATTTGGTGAAACAGTCAATTCCCTACACCTCAAATGATTCTACACGTAAGCAACTAGCACTATTTATAATTACATCTACATTGCATCTTCATATAGATTAGGATCATTTTGTCCGCTTGTTTTATGCAAAAAAAAAATGTGATCAAGGAATTTGTTCTCAAAGCAATTCATTACAAACTCATGATGTTGTTGGCATAAACACTCTAATCATACTTCTCCATTTCCATGATATCATCAAACTATCTCGGAATCATTTCATCAAATAAAGCTAGATATGACAAGGTCTTAATGGTAACCATGCCAAGATCTGTGGGTTTATTCTCACTTTTGGTTTCTTCTTAGGATAGGTGTCTTGCCTATGGTCTATTCTAGAAGCTTCATGGTGTCACATCTATCCCATATGTATATCTCTTTGGAAATAAGCACATACTGACATTTTACTCAAGTAAACAAGTCAAATATTGATCAAACAGAAAATTTTAATTTTACACATTTCCTTGCCCCACCAACCTTTGGTGATGAGCTTGCATCTCTTACTAGTGACGTAGGGTTGGGAAAGGATGGAAATGCCCTTACTCGCCTATGCTTTTCCCACGGTGATAAACCCACTCTTCTTACTAGTAGTATGGGGCAAAGTGTAGGGGGTCCTCTTGACAAAAAAATGTAAAAAGTTATACGAAACAATTCAAATCTTGAAGTCTTGAGTCAAAAATAAATGAATCGGATGTCCGGAATTCCAAGAGAGTTCAAAATCCTAAAAGCCCAGATTTTGTCTACCATGTGGCCATCTACAGATCTAAGTCTAGATAAACCGCAAAGCAAGTTGCATCCCAAAACTATGGAGTCACTCAAGTGGAGTAGGCTTGTGGAATCCTAATTTGGTTCCACCAAAGTTTTTTCTATCTTTCATCACTATCATTTCAACACATTTCATAACTTGCGCCCTTCCCAACTCTCGGTGATGAGCCCTCGCATCTTACTAGTTGCGTGGAATTAGGAGTAGGGGCAGGTTTATCTTCTCATCATATCAGTTTATCTTCACCACTTTGCCAAAACAAATATGAAGTATCCAAAATTTCTTACAGAAACTAAGATTCAAAATCACATTGTATCTACATTATCATATATCAGCATCATGAAATACAAAAAGAAAATAAAACACTTGCATCATTTGTTCTCCATTACATACATTCTAAAGAGCATACATACATAACATCATAATTTACATGAGGAAACTGGAAAGGAAACAAAGCCATAAATGCCAAAAGTCTGATCCAAAAAGAATATATATATGATCAAAGTTTCTGTACAATGCCATCATGTGCTAAGCATGGTCAAAACGCTCAAAGAGCCCGGGATATACAAAAGAATATATCATACAAAATCTAGGAGAGCCAAGTGGCTTCTCAATCCCTATGAGACCCCTCTGAAGGCGCACACCCACGCTTAGGACTCTGGCTATGCCGGCGCTCTGAGTGCATGGAGGGCTCAGGATCCCGAGGGGCAGCCATAGTCTCACCACAAGAATGACTCCTCATCAAGCACTCCGCTGTCCTAGACCCCACTAGCTCCATGTGGAGAGTCGATACCATCCTTGCCACATGCTAGACTGGGGCAAGGACATCGTATGGGGTCATCGCTACTATGGGAAGGGCCCGCAGCAATCTGAAGTAAGGGTGCCTAAGGTGCACCAGCTCTCCCTCTGGCACGTACTACCCTCATGGCCGTAATAGGAATGCCAGGAGTAACCCTTGTCCCAACCTCGACCTCTCCTCTCAAACCGACCAGATATCTTGGCGCTACTGGGGGAAGCATTCCCATGTAGGGTAGGCCAAATTGCTGAGGAACTCAGCCAAAGGGGTGTATCTCCACTCGTCCCACTCTGTCAATAAGCTTCCCTGTAGTGGAGCAAGAGATCAAAGTAAGATCCTCCTCGCCCCATATACCTACCATAGTCTGATACGGTGTGGCCTCCATGTCAGTGGTGGTCAGTGAAGCAACTGGCTGATGAGGTGCTCTGAGCACCGACATATCTGTCCATCTAGCTGCCCTCACAGCTCCGGGATCTGTCACCTCTACACCTCTACCATAAGGAATGAAGTGCTCGTAAACCCAACTCATGACCAGGGTCGGGTGGCTCAAGGACTGCCCCTATAAATGGACTACCCTGTATAAATCGTGGTAGGTAGTCCCAAGAATATCTACTCCCCAAGAATATATCCAGCCATGTCCCTCTATCTGTGCAATGATGGGGGACCAATAGTATAATAGTGTGTCTCCTCCCTTGTCCCCAATCAATCTCGAGGCAAGGATCCCCATAATAGCCTAGCGAAGCAAGGGGATGGGAAAACTAGGAATGGATCGAACTCTGACCCCCTTCTTTGAACCCGTGGAGATGACTACATCTCCCATGTATGTGGCCCTTGTGCTGTGCTATCTCGGTCTCGTGAGCTCTTTGTCTCAAGGGTTAGATGTCTCCCAATGATTGGGTGCCCAGAATGCGTTATAAACATCCTCCAAAGTGATGGTCCACTCATAGTGGACCCCAGTAATCGGAAGGTGTTCAATCGCATCCCAATATGAGAATAGGTCACAAAGAATGTGACTGGATGGTGCAACATGTGGAACGTGCAAGATACGTAGTATCCCGACCCTCTGAAGAGTGTCCTCCTCATCCTGTGAAAGGGCATCTAGTACTCCTGGGAGCCAGTCACACTCCCTCTCTCGGCTCCACCGGATATACTCCTCTCTCACCTGCATACACCCAAAAACACACAAAACAAAGCAAGTTAGCATCCGAGTGATATTAGAAAAATCATGAAAACACGTAGAAATGCTAAAAACACAAAAACAACCTTAAACAGATATTCTTTTGGCATTCTGTGCAAAACCACCGCCCGAGCAGGAGTCAATTTTGTAACCACCTTTGCCTTAAGGACGGTGGTCGTGTAACCGCTGCCTGGGCAGGGCGGCGGTCGTGTGCCGAAAACCCACGTGGGTTTTATAATTTAAAAGGCCTAAAAACGCTAAAAAAGGACCGTTTTGGCTAAAAACAATGCCTACCCAGTAGGCGCCCCCCCTAGATGGACCTTTTAACACTAACATTTTCAAAAATTACCCCCCCATGACAAAGATTTTAGCATTTTAAAATTAAGGGGGTAAAAATGATAAATTGAAGAAAACTAACTTGTGATCTCGCAGGTCAATGTTCCACTTGCGGAGGCATGATCACCATCCCTTCACGAACGTTTTGACTCTACTCACGCAAGAAACAATCACAGTGGGTTCTAGAGCTCATAATCAATCAAATCAACTCGTGCAAATGAATAGGAAAATGGGCCCACTTTCGTATATATAGCAAACCTGACTTGTTTTAAAATGTTTTTTTGCAAGTTTGGAGCGCCGATGGAGGCGAGTTCTTATCCCCGCATGAATGGTACGTTCTGATTTCCTATTATTTTAGCATTTATTTTCCAAATTATTGTGTCTATCTGCACTTGAGTTCTCTTTTCATTTTGCAGGTGGCAGGAATTTTGGACGACGTCATTTCAACACAAGGACGTATTAGGTATAACTTCTAAACTTCTCATTTTGGGACCGTCATACTCGGACCCACCATTTTGTGCCTCGTCATGGCTAAAATTCTTCTATGAGGGGGAATATGTACGTACCCAAAATTGTAGGGTACTCTGCTCTTTGGAACAACGTAATACGTGCCCCAATGGTGATACAAGTCTCCTCACAAGGTGTTCGGGATATAGAAAATATCTCCAAGTATGCATTAACATCCCGCATGCCCCACCTAGCCCCTGTGTGCTTTGTTTTTCCATTTTCCCCTCTTTTCTTGGCCTTCTTGCTCTTCAGTGACGAAACCGCCACCCTGCCTAGGCGGCGGTCTCGTGACCGCCGCCTTAAATAGGGTGGTGGTCCTATAACCACCACCCTGCTCAGGGCGGCGGTCCTTTACGCATTTTCCAGAAAGCTCTTTTAACATGACTCATGTAAAATCAATGATTCACCAACTTTTTTCACCGCCATAAGCTTGCATTAATGATTCTGGTTCCCTGGAATAGTGTTTTTCCATTGTTTATAGTTTAAGAGTTCTATTTGGTTTTTACCTTGGGTAAATGCAAATGCTATAAATAGTTGGCTTGTGCTCAAGAAAATGGCCCCTCAAATTTTCCTATGAATTTCTCTTTGTAATAGATTAGTCTTTCATTTTGTTTAGAGTCCTTAGTTTCTTTCATTGCATGCTTAGTTAGTATTGTTTTGCTGTTAGGAAGCCACATATCCATCTTGTGCAAGTGTTGTTGATATTTCATCCAATCCATTGGAGTAGAATAGTTTGTTTTCAATAGGAAGCCATTAAAGTTGAGGTTTTGTTCTTCAAGCAGGATAGTTTCGTGTTCGGATGTTTTATGTTGCATGACTCACAATAAATCCCACTAGGAATTGCATAAGCCAAGCTCTGTACTCTTGCGCTATCCCTCTCCTACTCGCATTGTATTCAATCTGTATCTTGAGCTGCCTTTGTCCCAATATCTACTTCTGTTGATGCTAGCATTACACGCTTTTCTGGATCCACGTGAACACGAAGGAACGAGGAGATCACACTGAGGGGACAAGATCACACACACCATCGGATTCGCCACTATTCTACAAAATCCAGGTTCTAGCTTTCAAAGTTCTAAATTAGAAACATATCAAATAGAGTAGTTAATCACTTTATTTCAGTCAATTTCACTTTCGATATTGCCAGGGAAGTTGTGGGGATTGATAGTTTCTGAGAGACTATGATTCATTCCTCACTTCTGAGGTAGGATCGAGAGTCTTGCAAATAGACTAGATCAAATATTTCATTATTTAGAATAGATTCACAGTTGCACAGACAAATAGCTATACTCGGTTATCTTGTTTGTTTTAATTTGTTATTTTAGCTGTCAATTCTAGATATGTTAAATAGTTACTCTTTAAATTCATTCGAATAGTTCATCAGAAAATACAAAAATAGAGAAATCATATATGCTATAGATATACTCAAAGTAGTTAAATTTCACTTTGCTGTAGTTAATTTACATTGTTGCTTCTGTATGACAATCACGGGACCTAGGGAGCCCAGAGAATACATATTTGAGCCAATCATGCCCCAACCCAATCTCGTCACAGCCATAACTGATATAGATCAGAATCTTAGGATCCAAGTCTTCGAACAACGGTAAACTTGCAACAAATCAGTTTCCAACTGCATGGGTTAAACATAGAAGACGACCAAGCACACATATTTTGGTCAAGTCAACCAAACTACAGATTACCCTAGATACATTCCCCTTGAGTGTGGAGGGTTTGACACGAGAGAAAATGTTTGGTTGTGATCCTTTGGTCCCACAATGGACATAGGAGACACCCTCATAGATATAGATACCAGCCTAAGAATTCAGGTTGCACAAACAACTGTAAGATATTCTGAGAAGATCGCACAGTTATTGATTCTAAATATAGAAGCTAAGAAAGCATACGATTATGGGATACTAGGGATTAGGGACTGATTCCATACATGACCATAAAGCAGGACTTCAACAACCACAAATATACAGTTGTGACCCACAAATCCCAAATGACCCAACAAATCCACAGTGAATCAGACATAGATACTGGCCTACGTACACTAGTATTTAGATCTACTTCACTTCCACCTTTCATCATCAAATAGTTATCCTTGCTAGACACAAAGCAGCTAATGAAGCTAAGGAGTTCTGGACTAGGCTAGAGAATCACCCATAGAGTCAACTATATTTACCATCCACCCTATGACCTTATCTGGAGACATACACGAAACTATCCCAGGTCATTTTCCACGTATTCCACAACCTATAGACTGAATCATGCTAGAGCTCGATATTGATTGGAGCCTTCGAGTAGTCATCCTTGCTGATCGATCTATCACATCAGTTCAGGTTAGAAGGGCCTTCGTTGCCTTAGATTCACAATTTCCACTAGTGCATATAGAAGACATTAAATTGCCTAACTAGTTTGTCTGTATCCCACACATATTCCATCCCCACCGGCTGTCTCGGCATGACCTCGGGAGGTCAAGTGCAAGGAAGAGTTACTTGAAGACTCCCAAGCTCGCTTGTCACTTTTCCGTCGTATGAGACACCTTCGTGGTTCTTCCAAGCCATCCCAAGGTCTGTGATGATATATTTTGAGAAGCCATCTTGAGGGATCTTTTATGATTTTTATTTAAGTGACTAGGGTAGCACATGTGTCGAGGTAGAATATCACATCTTTGTACCACTTAGAACTTACCAACTTTGCAAGCACATCTACCCTTTCTTCCTCTATCTGATTCACTTCCACATTCTACAAGTTTCTCTCAACCATGAGCTTAGAAAGACCCAAACCTCTTACCAACTTTGTGGTTTGGATGTCCATATCATACTCTTATAGTTTTTTCACCCACCTACATCTTTTTCTTGAGATTTCCATCTATGATAAGATGTTTTCACCATGGTGTGGGGAACATAAGCAAAAAATTTTGAACTCAATATATAAGGCCTGAAGAACTTTTGTTTCTTTCACCAAGGAAAATACTTGTTTCTCCATGATTGTATATTTCAGCTCAGCTGCATGTAAAGCCTTACTAAAGAAGGCAATAGGCCTCTTAGCCCCATTCTCATCCTTTTGCAGCAAAAAACGAAACACCGGTATACTTAGAGGCAAAGAAAAAGATTTGGAAAGGCCTCTTATAGTTTGGGGCTGCTAAAACAGTGCATGTTTAAGTGCATCCTTAAATCCTTCAAAAATTGAATGACAACCTCCTCCCATTTGATAACTTGGTCCTTTTTTAGCATGCTTGTGATTGGAATAGTCAACTCAACAAAGTTGGAAACAAACCTTCTAATAAAATTGATTTGACCAAATAAAGATTGAATGTCTTTCTTGGTTCTTGGAATAGGTACATTGCTGATTGCTTCCACTCTCTCAGGGTCTATCATAACACCATCTTTTGACACAATGTGACCAAGAAGCTTGGCCTTTTAAACTCCAAAATGACACTTCTTTGGATTAAGAGAAATTCCATACTCCCTACATCTAATCAACATCTTCTCCAAGTGCTGCAAATGATCACCTCTCTGCCTTGAAAACACAGTCACATCATCTTGGTAAACTGCAATAAACTCATTGATGTAACCAGAAAAAGCAACATCCATTGCTCTTTGAAAATTGGCACTAGAATTCATCAAACCAAAGGGCATCCTAACAAAAACATATGTTCCCCAAGGAGTAGTGAATGTTGTCTTAAGTCTTTCTGATTCTTTGACTACCACTTGATTGTATCCAGAGAAACCATCCAATGTAGAAAGCAACTCAAACCTTGTCACAAGCTGCAACATATTTTCCATATTTGGCAAGGGATAGTTGTCCTTCATGGATTATTTTTTTATATTTCTAAAATCCACACAAAGTTTGATGTCTCCATTCTTCTTTCTGACTGGCACAAGGTTTGCAACCCAAGATGAATATCTAGTGGGCTGAATAATACCTCCATCTCTCAAATTCTTTAACTCCTCTTGCATTTTCATGGAGAGAAGTGGATTAATTGGCCTTTGCCTCTATCTAAATGGCTTATTCTTGGCCTCAAGAGGGATCTCATGTTGAAACAAGTCTTCTCTATATGCTTTTAGCTCGGAATAGGACCAAAAATGTAGTCTTGATATTTTTTCAAGAGTTGGGCATTGGAATGTTTTTCCTCGTTACTCAAATTGCTGCCCAACCAAATCTTCCTTGGTTTACCATTAGTGCCCAATTTATGCTCTTCCACATCCCTTGAGGTTGATGGGTTTCTATTTATGATGCAATCAACATTGTTAAAATTTGACTCAAGTGCAACAATACCTCTAGGAATGGTGTTTGTTTTCAATTGGATGATGTGTTTTCCAAAAAGTCTCTCTCCCTTCAGTCATACACACCATTGGTTCCCAATCAATATTTTGATTTTTAAACTCACCTTGGTTTTTTAAGAACCGTAGCACTTGAGAATCATCATCAAACACCTGCCAATGTTTCACATTATCAGGGACAACTGGCCTAGTTAGCACTTTAACATTATACTCACAATAAGGTGAAATTGTGCAATTTCCAAATCTAGAACACAACACTTCCAACTTGTCAGCACCAACATTGAGACCTTTGTCATGATACACAATGTTAAAGGAATCAAACATTTCAATTAGATCCAAAACTACATGCTTATATTGTTTCATACATTGATTTTTGAAGCACACAATTTTCTTATTTCTTTGACAACTAACTCTGAATCTCCCTTTGCAATGATTTCCTTGACACCATACTTCCATGCAATTCTTAGACCTAACAATAAGGCTTCATATTCAACAATGTTGTTATTACATTCAAAAGTAAGCTTGAAAGAAAAAAAAAAATCTTCTAAAATAGGAGAAATAAGAATTTGACCAGCACCATTTCCAAATTTGGAGCAAGATCCATCAAATAGCAAGGTCCAAGGAGAAGATACCTGCTCAAGAAATTTTGACTGATCCATTTTCTGTTCTTTTCCATCAGCAAAACCAATAAAATTATCAACATCAACATCAACAAATAATACTTCATAAGAAGCATTATTGGGATCCTCAATCAAATGCAACATTTTATTTTCTCTATAGAGCTTGACAAGGCTGCCCTCAATGGGAATGGTGGAAAAATACATATCCATTTGGACACTCCCTCCAGCACTTGCAGCCCACTTTCTTGAAAAAATCATACCCCATTTGGCAGGGCAATCAACAATCACAACATCCAATTTTAAATTCCTCCCTAGAGATGCAAGCTACACTACTAAAATTTTTACACAACCAACAACCGACACTTCTCTTGATTTTATTACACTACACTTTCCATAGGCTGCTATCACTTTGATGTCCAACTCATTCATGACTTCTAGAGGCATGACATTACATGATGCACCAAAATCAAACATACAATTGTGAAGTAGTTTATCCTTTATGATCAAAGTTGTGAAGAATGGATTAACATTTAGTTGGGAATCGACCAAAGATGTCCCCAAATATACCTTAGGTGTCTCTCTAAGATCTTATACTGCTGGTGGTTTTTAAGGTCAACAATGATTTGAGGTGGAGTTTCAACAACATTTACATTTATTCTTAGAGTAATGTTCTCTTCTTTCAATCCCAAGTACTCAAATTCTCTCTTCTTATGCTTAGGTATTCTAAGCAACTCAATGATTGGAACACTCACTTTAATTTGGCTCAATACTTGGGCTATGTCATAGGGGACACTCTTTGGAAAAACAACATTACAAGGGAGACATGAAGATTCATTAGATGGCAGTGGATTCTTGGCAGTATGGGCATGAGGAGGACTGTAATTTTTGTTTGGGACAACAGAACTTTTGGAGTGCTTCTCTTCTAGGAGCTTCTTTTGGAATGCTTGTGAGAAAGGGTGTTTTAGGTTTAGTTTGAGGCCCAACTCTCTTCACAACCTTGATTTTAGTGTTACTATCTTTCTCTTGAGCTACAACAACATTCATCAACAATTATATATCTTCCTCCGAAGGGATACCACCATCATACTTCTTAATCATAAAAGATCTTAAGTATTCAAAGTCATTGTTAGGAATTTCAAAAGCTTGCACTACATCAACTTCAAGAGCATGAGGGGGAGAAAGACTTGTACCCATTTGATGCAATCCCCAAAAATTTGTAGTTATCCTAGCACTTATTACTTCAATAGATTTTGCTCCTCCTTGTGAGCTTGAAGAACAACCCATCATGCAAATATCATCATCAGTAGCATCCTCATTATCAGCTTCATCAACTTGTTGGTCCACTTCACATGGAGGATGAGGAAGAAAACATCTATCAAACCAATCAATATTAGCAACCTCTTCAACAAGTAAAAACCCCTAGCGAGTTAAGGGATCAAGTAACACTCTTCCTTCATGTGCTTGAGGATGTCTATTTATAGACCCCATAAGTCATTTTCCTCTATCACTTTCCCTTCGATCACATCTAGGATGATTGGAAAATCCATCATGGTTTTGTGCTCTTGGCTGACCTCATTAAGTCTGTCCAATTCCTTTCTTAGCTCTTGCCAACTTGTGTGAGATTTCTTCGACAACCCCCCGCCAAAGTTCTCACAACCTCTTCTAAATCAGCACCTTTGCTAGCTTGAGGTTTTTCGGGGTTTCTTAATTTTACGCCATCTCTCTTAAGAGGTTTCCCAACAGCCTTGATATTGTTTTAATTTTAAGTGCCATTGTGAAAGCTTGTATTAGATTGGTAGGTTTCTTGTCTCTTAGGTAATAAGCTGCCTTTTTATCAAATACATCTACATATTTGATTAAACAAGATTCATCACAAGGCCTCAAACCAACAGGAAGCCTTCTCAAAGTTTTGTTAAACCTTGTGTTGAAGTCATGGAATGATTCATTAGGGTTATTCTTGATATTCTCAAATTTAGACAAGAGAAACCTAGGATCAGTCCTATCACCATATTGCAACCTAAATGCATTTTTCATTTTAGTCCAAGAATCAATAGAATTATCAGGTAGAGCCTTGTACCAATCCCTAGCATCCTCTTCTAGTGTATGAATAAACAATTTGACATACACATCCTCAAAATCTATCTCAAAATCTTCCATCATATTATCAAAAATTTTGAGATGCTGATCACCAGTAATAACATTGTTACCCTGGAATTTTGGCAACCTATTTCTGACATCTTATGGGACAACATTTGGGTAACCATCCATTCCTCTAAAATTTATAGGACCAAAGGTGTTAACAAAAATGGAGGTCTAGGTTGAGCAATATTGTTTGGTGGGGGTGATCTTGGAGGTGAAACAAGCTAATGAGGAGTGAGAGGTCTTTGGGGAATAGGAATGAAAACTTCAAGAAAGATCTCTCTTAAGGGCTCTCCTTCTTGATGACCTCTAGAAAATTTTAAAAATATAGGAGAAAACTTCGGAGCAAGCCTTTCAAATGCACAAGAAGGTCCCTCACCGAACGGGAATTCAAATCAGCAAGGATTGTGCAATCGGATCCACTTGAAGAAGAATTACAGTCCTCAATAACAGGCTACTCACTTTTGAACTCAACAATAGGGATCTCCTTTCTTGCAATCAAGTCTCCAACAACCTTCCACACCTTTCTCCCCTCTAGCTCTGAATTTTTGAATCTATAAACAACTTCTTAGCAGAGTCCTTGAAGAAGAGAGATCTTCTTCCTTCCAGCTTTTCTAGATTTGAGAAACAAAATTCAATGATAGAATGGTAAAACAACTGGTATTGTCATGATCAAATCAACATGGAGTCGTCACTAAGGAATTTCACCTTTGTTGTGTAAGAATACAATAAAATAATTTGTCAAATGTTTGCTAGCACTTAAAAACCTTTACAAGTCTTTATAAATCAGACTTTCTTCTTCTTAGATCAATCAATCACAACGCACCCAAAGTGTATGATCTGCTAGGAAATGGAAAAAGGGCAGACAAAACTTGAAACCTTTGTTTAAAACTTACAGATCTGAAGCATAGAATGATATTTTAATAATTTAATAGCTCAAATACTTTAATACACAAATGCTCAAACTCTTCAAACACTCCAAAAACACCAATAAATTCCAAGAAGTCCCTCGTAATGGCGCCACTCATGTTGGTATCCAAATTAATTCTACTTTTCAGTCTTAGCAAAACCATAGATATGTCATAGAGCTTAAATACAGATTAGACCATGTTGTATGTCATCGGTAGCCGAGGATATGGTTTAGCCGCACTGTGGTTGTGGAGAAATGGATAGCACTCAATAGGACCTGATCTTGTCCTAGTTGTTTTAGGTTGCGCCTTGCAACCAAGGTAAGAGGACCTATTTTATAACCTTGTAAAGGTGAAGGAGATGAATATGTCCTCTTTGCTTCAAATTCTATGATGGAAACCTTGATGAAAACATGATCAACACCCCAGATCGAACTCTCACGAGTTTTCACTTCTTAAAACATGGGTATGTTCTCAAAACAAGGAAAAGGTTACTATAGACATTGGAAATCCTTATCTCATTATGCATACTTTTACAAATAGATTTTTTTGTTATGTGGGTATATAAATGCTAATTAGGGATAGTACATGATAGGATCTTTGTTTTTAGATGATTTTTGGTGGGGGATTGACAAGAAAAATTGGGATAGATAAAATCTTTGACAATCTCTACAATACTTGAACAACTATCAGATGAAATGCCTCAAATAATTAGGATGTTCTTTTGACTAGACAAGGCAAAAATGGAAGCCAGGTTGCACTCTTCACACAATCTTTGAGAACTCACCACAAAAGCTTGAAGTAAAGAACTCAATTAAACACAAAAATCCTTGATCAAACCACACCTAAGGTACCCCCAAAGGCTTACAAGAAATATCTGAAGCCAAGGAAGGTAAAGTGATTTTAAATTTGTTTATCTCCTTATCAGATGAAGGCTCTTTTGAATATGAGATTGCAAATGCCACTAAAATATTAACTAGAAATGGAGATCTTGTGTGATTTCTAAAGACTTTCAATGCAAGATTGTAACAAGAACAATAAAATTTATTTGCAGGCATTTAAAAATGATAACAGACACCATATTTCCCAAAGAAAACATAGATTTAATTCAAAACTTGTTAGATTCAACAATAGGGGAGAGTTACATGAACAATCTTAGAGCTGTGTGATGGTTATACACTTGTAACCAACTCACATACATGAATTTCCAACACATGAGACATTAACCTGGTTCTTTGGTGGATTTATCAGAAAATGAGCTTTCTCTCAGAATTTTTCTCGTGAATCTCCATCCTCCCCCTTGCATGTCTCAAAACATGCATTATATATCTCTTTCCACATTTGATCCTTCTTTCCCAAGAAAAGAATATGCCAAGGGATCAATTCTATTACAACAATTCTTCATGATTCAATGAAAATGACATCAAATAGAAAAACACTCATAGGTTGCTAGGTGTGCCAAAAGATTAAATTATTACAAATATCTAGATCATTATCCATCCTGGAGGCATGTTTTTCATCATTGAGGCATGCAAACACCTTTTACTCATCATTTTCATCTTTTCACCTTTTAAAACTAACTCTACAACTTTTGATTTTGACATTCCACGTGTTTTCTTGGGTTGGGGGTAAAAATTACTTCAAAAACACCTCAGATCAAAGAATTAAGCCATGAAAGGGATGCTAATGATCTTGGGAGGCCAAGACAACATGAAATCACTATAAATTTGATGAATTTGGATGTAAAAATCATGATTCCAAGCTTCTGGAGATCCCATGGAAGTCAAAACAAATGGATGCACATCAACCTTGATCTTATCCATCTCGGCCTTTAAATTGGGCCCTCCATGTGTCAAAAAACAATTGGGACCGAAATTGGGATCATTTTTACTTTTCCACATTTTTTGTAAAAATGGAAAATTTTGACTTTTTCTCTGCCCCTCCGCTCTTGAAATTTGGAGCTGACACATGGCATATGGTGGGCCCCATTGAAATCACACTTCAATTCTGTGCATTTTGACCTTTTTTATAAAATTGGAAAAATTTCACCTTTTTCCCAGCGAGCAGACACTGCAATTTCTCCCTTGCCACGTGTCCCCTTGTGATTCGCTAGCAAGCCAATGCTTAAATTTTTTATTTTGAACTCTTTTCGCAAAGGGAAAAATTTCCCTCTTGCCTCCATCGGCTCGCCTTGACCCACTGTCCTCTACCACATGTCCATCTCCTATTTGTTGTGGAGTTTCAGGCCAAAATTTTCCTTTAAACCTTTCGAAGTTTAAAAACTTCAAAATCACCAAAACCTCCACCGACCCGTCGACCTGCTCCGCCCAAGAAAATTCCATGTGTCTTCCTCTAATTGGAGTGGGGATAACAAATGATTTTGCAACTTTAGAAAATAGAGTTAAAAACTCTAAGTCCCCCTCGGCCCACTCCTCCCTTTTTGGTTTTTAGGACTCGTGTCCCTCTGGATTAGGTGGGGCTTCGGACAAATTTTTGACTTTAAAATTTTACAAAATAAGTTTTAAAAATTCTAAGGGGATTGAACACCCGCCATCCCGCCTGCCAATCAAAACATGCCACATTGCCAATACCTTCTGAGGATTAATTTGACAGGAAAATGACACCCGAATGACCGTCAAAATGCAAAAATTCAAAGGATGCCCTAGAATTCAATTTTTTCACCAAGGATGGTAGATTTTTCAATTCTGAATCAACTAAAGCATGATTTTACAACATTTTCGACCTTGGGATTGGATTTTCAATTGCACACAAGTATGATTTGATCAAATTTGATTTTTCCACGATCTAGCAAAGGGAAAAATGACATAGCCCACAAGATTGGAAATAATAGGGCACAAAAAAGGGAAAACTTAGATTATTCCTTCAAATTAAGGCAAAACAACAAGTTTGTGAGAATTTTTAAGCATTCAACTAGAGGGGAAGAATTTCAGACCATCAATTCAAAGGGTAAAATGTTTTTGAGAAAATACAGATTTGAAAAATTAGGGCAACATGGTGCAAGCTCAAAAATGGCACCAATACATCTTATTGCTGATATGGAAAAACATCAAGCTATAAAATCAGATGATTCAAAACAACATGCTAAAATTGCTTTTCAGCAATCAAAAATCATGGTTCAACCAGAAAATCAACATCCTGAGCTTACTCATGAGATTTAGGAGTCAAGATGGATGAATGATTTGGTTAACTATCTACAACATGACACTTATCTGGAAAACATGGAAGAGAATAAATGAAGGTATTTTAGATTACAAGTTGTACCTTATATCTTCATTGATAATGTGTTATTCAAAAGAGATATAAATGGAATTTTGATGCGGTGTGTTGACTATGATAAAATTTTGAAATTATTGTCTAAATTCCATGAAGGACCCGCAGGAGGTCATTTTTCAAAGCACTTACTACGGCTTTAAAAATTATGAAAGCTTGTTACTATTAGCCTAGCATATTTAAAGACTATTCTGAATGGATTATAAAGTATAAAATGTGCTTTCTTTATTGGAAAAGAATGTCTAGCTTCATTGCCCTTATAGGATATCTCGCTTAATCAACCTTTTATGCAGTGGGGTCTTGATTTTATTGGCATGATATTCCCACCTTCATGACAATGACATAAGTGGATCTTAACTGCTACAGATTATTTTACATGATGGACTAAAGCAATAGCCTTGAAGGATGCTAATGAAGCTTCGATATTATCCTTTTATGAAGGTATATTCTATAGATTTGGTGTTATAGTAACTATCATATCAGATAATGCTTTAGCATTTCTTGGTGCTAAGATAATAGATTGGGTTGTCAACCATGGAATTTACTTAAGTTCTTCATCTAATTATTATCTGCAAGGTAATGGCTTAGCTGAAAATACTAACAAGAATCTTTTAAGGATCATCTAGAAGAACACTCAAAGATAATCAAAGAGCTTGGCATTTGATGTTGAATTCAGCACTTTGGGCTGATAGGGTGACTCCTAAAAGATCAGTTGGCAATTCAACATACATTCTTATGTATGGAAAAGAAGCAAGAATGCCTATTTCAATTGAGTTACCTGCATTGGATTTGTTACATCAAATGAAGCTACTTGAGAATGAACCATTACAGGTTCGTTATGCAGAGTTAATGTAATTACAAGAGCTAAGAGATAAAGGTTATTTGAATATGGAAAAGAATCAGAAACAAATGAAGAAGACTTTTGACAAGAAATCCAAATTCATAATCTTCAATGAAGGAGATATTGTGTTAAAGTGGGATGCTGATCATGTAAAGACAAGAAGACACATGAAGTTTGATACAATATGGAGTGGCCCTTACATGATTTCAAATTGCAAAGAACACAATGTTTTTAGCTTACGAAGATAAATGGAGAATAATTTCCCATTCTTGTGAATGGTATGTTTCTCAATCACTTTTATTAAAAATCTTACAGTGATTGTTAGAGTAGGATTTCCCTTCAATAAGTAAAGTCCCTGCACATTGCATTGTTTTTCAATTTAATAAGTGCATTCATGCACATGATCTCTTTACCAGATCCTTTCCCAGTTTTAGTTCTGTTTTGGAAGGGTTGGACCTTTTAGAAAAGGAAAATTTTGGTTACATGTTTAGACTCCATGCCTAATGGATAAGAGTAAGACATCGATCTACAATCTAGCGGGTAACTTTCCCCACAGGATCACCAGAAATGTTGACAATTTTTATACTTGTGTAAAAAAGGGAAACTCAAAACAATTTCGTTATCATGAAAGGAATTGGTGAAGTATACCTAAGGTAAGGAAGTTTTGTTGTTATTGGTTACTACTAGATTGATTAATGATTAAGTTAAATCTGCAGGTATGTGTCTTTGTTACAAAAAGTAATAGATCACTTAGTTTGCAATTTCATGATACCTTCAAAGCAAAAAGAACATGAGTGACCCTAAGGATGGTTGTGTTGTCTTGATGAAGACACCGGATTACTGAGAATAGCTGAAGTGTTAAGTTTTGGGACAATAAACATAAGTGTAGACTGCAGGAATTAGAGTTCATTAATGAATGTTACAAATTCTCATTTATGTTTTTTCCTTCATGATTAAAAATATTCAATTAAATGACTAAGTTGTTTAGTTCATCATACAATCCATACAGAATTTTAAACGTAGAAAGAAATTTACAACTCATTTACAAAATTCAATGTTTTATTCATAAGGAAATTTCAAATGTTCCCACACAAGCCATGGGATGTAACTGGAAAGTAAAGTACAACTACTGAAATAAGAGGTACACATGCATGAAAAATAAAGTAAAGAGTATGAGTGAACCCATCATTTCCTTGGGTTTTTCTTCATTGTTTGGGGTAGCTCCATTCTAACTTTTTCCTTTCTCATCTTCTTTGTGGAAGCCAATGTACCTGAAAATAATAAATGCATTATCATTTACTGAGCTCAGGATCAATTCATATTCCTTATTGTCCTAGTTTGTGCATATGAATCTCTTCAAAATAGGAGATATAATTTACTTGAATATCAAACTACATACATGCTCTACTTACTCAGAAAGAAGAAAGAGAAAAGAAAAGAAGAAAACATGGATACAAGAGAGGCCAAAAATCCTAAGTATTTTCTAACTATTTTCTTAAGTGTGCAGGTATAGGTTGTAGCCAAGAAGAAATAGACAAGTCATAAGTACAGGGATGAAAGAAGAATTAATGTAACTCAAACTCAATATTTTCTTCAAATGGAATAGGTTACAGATACAGAAAAGAGACTAGCAATAGAAGCACATGTTTTAGATTGCAACTGAAGAAGAAGAATCAGATTTCAAGAAGCTGAAGTTGATTAGAAAGAAAGGGGTATAGCTGAAACAGATAAAAAAAAGAAGATTCTAGGAAAATTTTGACAGGGCTTCGCCATGTAAAATGGACATTTACAACTTTTCATCATGTTGCTTTCAACTACTACATGCTTAAAAGAATTATTTAAATCAAGTAAGTGATATAGAAAAGTAGTAAAGCATGTCATGATCAAGATAAACAACTATGATGTCTCATTTTTATCTAGCTTCAAACATGAAGTGTTATGTTCTATATTCTGAATCAGAAAATACAACTATGATAGCTAGAAATGGATGGAAGAGAGAATTCTAGAAAAAAAAATTACAAGGGCTTTGCCATGAAAAATCAACATTTCAAAATTTTCAACATGCCAAAAATGTTGCTATAAAGGAAATAAAGCATATATGTAAAATAAACAAGTTACAAAGATCTTAACAAGCATCTGAATCAAGGATTATGCCTAAAATAGTATTAAAACAGGTGAATTGCTTGTAATTTCTAGAAATCACATACAAGAAACATGAAAGATAGATACAGAAAAGAGTATCTCATAGTACAAGACCAAGAACAATAAGAGTTGCAGTAGTTTCTAAAAGTACAGATTTCTCATGAGGATGGAAAAGAACTAGAAGCAAATCAAAATTACACAAATGACAACTATGGAGCCTCATTGTTTTGACATAATATTGCAAGATCAAGCTAAAATTGCAAATCAATGGATACCTTTATGGTTACCTGAATGCAAGTGCTTCATTACCAATTTGAATCCTAGAGAGAAATCTATGCATAGTAATGATTCTATTCAACTGACCAATTTTACACAAAGACCAAGCACATACTCTCATTCAATTTCAGTCAAAATTACATAGAGTATTGTATAGTGTTGCATGTTTAAGAAGACTATAACCATTATGACATATTCTCATAGTCAGTCATTCAAGTGACTCAACAAAGAACAAATTTTGAAGTCTCAAGAATATAGTCAAGGAATGAAATCATTATAGTTTTCAAATGGAAAGAAGGGATGTTAGTTAAGAGTAAATTGTATCCTATAGTGGATATAATAGTAAAAAATGGGGGGGTACAGATCTTCAGTGGCATGTATATCAAGCTATTTTCAGGATTAAGCAAATGACAAACAACAACAATCATGCCCAATTTCAATGTTGAAATAAGCTCAACAAAATAAAGGAAAATTGTATGTTTAGAAAACACAGGGTCTACATGGTTACAGAATGATTAAAGCACTTAAGCAACAATTTTAGAGAGCCACAAAGTATCGTCCAAGCCAAACCCTATTACAAATACATGGAAGCCTCCTAAAACCTAAAAGCATCATGCATGAAATAGATATATGAAGGTTATTATACAAAGAAAAATCTACAGGGGTGTCATAAGTGTCATTCTTGCATAGGTCTATATCTATCTAGGAGAGGAAGTATTTTTCAGAACAATAAAATGAAAGATGATTCAAATTTTTTGAAGAATATTACAAACAAAATACAAACCTAAATATAGAAGTTCAGGCATAGATTTTCATTTGGAAAATATCAAAATCAGAGTAATAGACTAGAACTCACCATTTTATAATCGAGAAGTCAAAACTTTTGAGAAATAGAATGATGAAGCAAGAAATCCATATGCCCATGAGAAGTTTTGAACTTAGGAGTCAAGCGGGAGCAAGAAATCACAGAACCCACAAATATTTCCAAGAGTTTTAGTGATATATTTAAAGAAGAAAATGAAAATAGAAGTGTATGCGTACAAGAGAAGATTAGCTCACCTATAACCACTCATGGCGGAAAACACTCACAACCATCTTGCTCAGAAATCTCTGACAGAGTGAAGACATGAAACATGTAACTTTTCCTTGAATTCCAACCAAGGTTTTGAAAGCCAAATCTACAGATCTCGAGAGAAAGGAGATAGTGTTACAGAGAAACCCCGTATAGCTTCACAATAAGCCAAAAACTATAAATCCAATCTCAAATCTTACTCAGAAAAAATGAACCGAGCTCACAGACTCCAAAAATGGTGGCCAAGAGAAAAAGGAAAAGAGACAGAGACCTCCTCTATGTTAAAATTTGAGCTTCAAGAAAATGAAAATGGCAGAGAGATTGAATACTTCCGCTCACAGATCCTCACAAAGCTCAAAAGGTTGTAGAGATCTCGAAGAATTAAATGAAGCTCAGAGCTAGAAGAATCAAAATATCTGAAATGATCATATATATAGCTACGCAAAGAGCTCAGAAGAAGAAAAAAATGATAGAGATCCATTTTCATAGAAGAGACCAAGCTTGAATGCTCAGAATAATGGTGTCAAAGGAAAATTTTTCCAGGGATTCACCCACATAATGAAAACCAAATGAAATGTGCATGAGGGTCAAGCTATTCCTTATCATGCAAACTCGAGAGGTGAGTTTCAACCTAACTCAACCACGGTCAGAAATCAATGGCTCCAGATCGAAAGGACAAAGATCAAAGGTGAAGGATCGATCTCCAAAATCAATGTAAACCACTATGGGTACGATGACAGTGCCACATTTAATTTCTAGGTCAGAAACCCTAACCAAGGGTCAAAAATCCAACCACCATTCCAAATTAGAGTTAAGAGATCCATGGTGGAGAAGAAACAAGTACCAAATCAAAAGGCCAAGATAAGTTCAACAATACCAATGCAAACTCAACCTGAGTTAACCAAGCCACCGACAAACATACCAAGGGGTGAGTCATCATGAAAAAGGGGCTGGCCTTATTATTTAAAATCATTTGCAAATTTGACTTTTCACTATAGTCCAGACTTTAAATAATGTGAAGCCCGACCATGCATGTTGACTATAATCACCAAAAAGGTGAAAATTAAATCAAGTATATCTAGATTACAAAAGGGGGCCAACAATTATACATGCTCACAATGATAACCAAGATCCAAAGGTGGCAGGACTATGATATGGCATGTGTTGTCAAAAGGGTACCAAATTGCATTATTTGTACTAACCTTGTATAAGGTTTAAACCATGTGATATGCCATCCAAACCAATAGTCAAAAGACATTTACCTTAAAACTTATAAGGTTACCTCATACTCATAAGATGGTAAAGTGCATAAGTGGTGCGCACTTCAAGGAGCTAGTTTTGATTTGTAGAGTGTCACTCATGCGACTACTTAAGAAGAGATATTAATCTTAGAGCATGTACACATGGACAATGGTCCACGACCTTTGGATGTTTATTTTATAAATATTACAAATATTACAATGGTCTGGCATGCTTCATAACAGGACAACATAGAGAAGAAGACAAAGTTGCATGTTCAATTGAGAAAGACTTGCATAACAAGCAAGATTATTTTTAGAAAAAATTTACCCTTGTTTTCTTAAAAATAGAAACAGTTGAATTCAATTTGGTGTATTGTAATTAAGGCTAATAATGCCTATTTGTAATTGCATGCTCTATTTTTATTCCTTTAACTATTATTAAATAAAGGATAAAAATATGATGTATGGGTGAGTACAAGCCTTAGGCTATTTTTAGGGATAGGGTAAATGTTATTTTTCTATATATTTTATGCCTTTGCAAAGCACAAGGAGAGGAGTTTTTGGATATAGGAGTATCAAGCAAATTTTGCCATATTTTTCCTTCGAGTGTGAAGTATTTTCTGCCTTCCCGATTACTTGCAGTCTTGTGTATTTTTTTATTAGTCTTTTGAATGCAAATTCCTGATTAATCATCTTACCTTGTTACAAAATTTAGTAGTTTCTACATGATATTAATGTGCATGTTCAACTTAGCAGTATTGTTGTGATAATCTCCCTCAATACCTCCAAGTGTTTTTCCCTTGATATTCTGTAGAAGAATTGTTGGTTCATGCATCAAAATCCTTTCACATATCAATTGTACATATACTCAGTCAAATCCCTCATACAAATTTGGTGTATCACCTTAGTTTTAATTACTTTACAGTCATTTTTTACCCTTAAACCCCGAATTAGTTTAGGATACATCAACAAGGAATCAAAATTGATATTGGAGACTCACCTCAAAATAGGTATACCCACAGACCTGAGGTGTTTCCATTGTATCTACGAAAGAGAGAGATCAAATTCTGCAAGCTTAGAAAACCTACAACCATCTCTCTATAGGGTGCACTTTCGAGAAATAACAACTACACCTAAAGATAGAAAAATTGGAGGTAGGTATGATGTAGGTCCAGGCTATGAATCAAGAGAAAGCATTCAAGATTTTATTTAGGGTCCCTTGTCCGTGGATGGCCCCAGTGCAAGATATTTCAGCCCACAAGAGAGACTCGATTACATCTTTGAGAGGTTACCCCAACTTGAAGAATGGGTTAAGGATGTCAAATATTTTTTAGGTCAATGGGAAAATTTAGCATTTCCACCCCACAAACCTCTTCCCTTTCCCCAAGAAACACCATGTTGTCCTAAGTTTCAATTTTCAATTCCATCATCTCTGCACAAAGTTTTGATTTCCTAATCCATATTCTAGTCTTCCATCTCATCTCAGCTCTTCTACCCTTTTCCCTTCCAAATGGTCATTCCCTCTAAAGAAACGAGAAATTCCACTTCCCCCACCACCACAAGAAATTGTAAAACAGTTGTAACCTCATCCATTCCTCCTCTTGCCTTCCCAAATCCATGCTAGGAGGAAATTCCAAAAACTAGTCAAGGAGAGCAGCAAGAAGGAGATCCAGATAGAGAAGAAATGATAAAAATATTGGTAAGCTTGGCTCTCGATTTGGGATTACAAAAATCCCTTGATGGTTAAACCTTCAGAGGAGGTGGGGTTAGACCACAAGTTGTGGAAGCTGAGTTTGTACAAAAGAAGAACAAGAACAAGAGGAAGAAGATTAGCAATTTGTATGCTCTGAATGTAGTGTCCATAATGGCACTTTGTCTGAAGAGGATGTAGATCTAATTAAAGATGCACAACCATTCACGAGAGTGGATGAAACACCAGCTCTAAGTCCCATTGAAGAGGAGTAGCTGGAAGAGATCAAATCAAAGTTGAGGTCACTTGATGAAGAAAGCATTATCAAATATTTTTTACTTTCATTTAAAGGGCCTGATTTGATTAATGAATCCATGCCAAAGAAGACACATCAAGAAGAACTTGCATCCCCAAATAGTCCTCTAGAGAAGAGGATTTAAGTGTTTGATATGACAAATTTCATGCTAGAGGAAAATGATATCCAAGGGAATGTCGGTCTTCAAGAGACAATGGAGGAAAGAAAAGAGTACGAAGGTACCATGTCTTCCACACCATTCATCTAGGAAGGTTCATAAGAAGAATCCATTCTTGGAATTGAATTTTAGAACCATGGGCACATTCAAAGGACCATACCATGCCCTATAAGGTACTTGGCTTCATTGGAGCTAAGGGAGAAGCCAAAACCAGTCATGTCCATTTCAAGGCATGAGGATGAGTTTCAAAGCACCAAGGGTCACCATCAGCACCTCCAGGAATACAATGCCAATCAACTTGAGGAGGTATTTTTGATTGATGTTGATACCTTGATGATATGGGTGGAGGATCAACCTCTTGTAAGTTTTTCACTCATAATGACAACCATGTTTAGCTCCAAATCAGATACATGGCTGCCTATTTTGAGAAAGGGAAGTTATTTCTCCTTGCCTATAGTAGGCTTTGTTTAGATTTTATTTGTTAGGGTTAGTGTATGAGTAGGATTAGATTTTATATTATCACAATAAGTTATTTTACAAACTATGCATGTTCCACTTGGAGTATGTATGATTTTAATTTTTGTACATAGCGGTGTTGTGGTGTTTTGTTGCTCCAATATTCTATCATTTTATAGTTTGATATGACTCCAAGATGAATGTTGTAGTGGTGGCTCGGGAACTAGTGAAGCCCGTGTCAAGACAATTTTCTACTCTCGGAAACCTCATCCTCAAAATTTTCTTATGAAAATTGAGAGTGTGGACAATGGGCAGAGTTCGGGGGTCATCAAGTACAAGCAATCAGGCTCCAAGTTTCAAGAATGAAATTAGTATCAGGCTATTGGTCATGACTCCATGCCTAATGGATGCTTCAAGGCCATTTATCACTTCATCTAGGAGAAAGATGTCCCCATGAGTCGCCAAATTGTTATCCAATTTTTTCCCTAAGAAAAATTGACCAGACAAAACCTTACACCCTGAGAAATGGAAAGGTTGTAGTCCTCCCACACACTCCCCACACCATGTAATTCTTCCATGCGCCCCTCTGCAGATGCCTTCCAAATTGGCTTAGTTCTCGGGTTATCCTATTGTGTGCCTTCTTTCCTTTCTACTTTTGTGCACCCTTCCTCGGTTGGATTTTTGCACCCCACTTCCATACTCTCCTTTTTCATTCTTCTCCCTATCCCATTTCCCTCCTTTCTTATCTTTCTCCCATGCACACACTTTCTTTTCTTTCGCCACGCACATGCCTTATTTTTTGTCCCTCGCACCCTATATGTGCACATCCTCTCGCTTTCCTCTCTCATGCTACATCTTACCACATACCCTACTTCCTTGTCACCTTCTTTTCTTGCAACCTTACGTTCCTTCTTATTTCTCCCTTCACCTTCTTCTCTCCTTCCATTTTCCATCTTTCATCTAGCAGAAATGTTAAATTGAGGCCCAAATCAGCTAATTACAAAATAATTGTGGAAGGTGTCACGTGTCCCTTCGGTACACTTTTGGTATGATGCATAAAATTAGGTCCCCAAACGAGTGTAGGCTCTCCATGTTTCTCATTGCTGCAACTTCAAGTGTTAAATCCAAAAGCAGCTCCCAAATGAGTGCCAACCTTCCATGTGCTCGAGATCAGGAAAGGTTAAACTAGCCATTGAAAAGTATAAGGCCCGTGGAAGGTGCCACATGTTAGCTTGACATAACTTCAGAGGTGAAATACAAAGCGAGTCTCCAAACATGCATAGGCCCTCCTCATGGCCAGAGTCTGAAAAGTTGTGCCTATTGTTAAAATTCTTAGAAGGGGACGAGCTAGCAAAAGCTTTCACGTGTCTCAATGGCATAAATCCAAGGGTCAAGTCTAAAGTGGGGTCCCCAATTGAGTGCTGGTTCTCCTCATGTCTCAGGTAAGACATAGTGTCTTCATGAAACAAAGGGGACTTGAACAAAAAAAAGGAAACAAAGTAGACCTACGAGAAGGTGCCATGTGTCACTTGATGCAACTTCGGAAGTAATGCCCAAAAGGCACTCCCTAAATGTGCATAGCCCTCCATGTGGTCAAAACCCAAAAGGTAGAGGCGGTCATTGAAAAATCCAAGAGCTCGTGAAAGCCTCCATATGCCTCATTGGTACAACTATAAAGGTAAAATTTGGAGGTAGGTCCCAAATAAGCACCGCCTCGCCATGTGTCCGGGTCGAGACATAGTTCTCTACCAAACAGAGGGACTAGCCAAAAATGAAGAAAGTACAGAGTAGGCCCGTGAGACGATGCCACGTATCTAATCAATGCAAATTCAAGAGTGAAAGGAGGAGGGAAAAATATTAAGATGTGCAAGGCCATCACGTAGACCTTGTATGGATAGACTCTTTTAATTATTGTGAGCCCACGTTAAACGCCTAACCCACGACCTTCAAGATACCATATATTTCAACCTGGGAACATGGAATTGAGCAGAGAGGACTTTTGGAAAGATCTCAACATTTGCTACTCACTGCCACCATTAATGAAAAAGGTAAATTTGGTCTACCATTTTTAGGTTGTCCAGTTTCTTACATACCACCACATATAAGGATGGGTGCCTTTCTTTCCCAACAAGGAACAACACATGGCGGCATGGATTTTTAGTGAAGCCCATCATGGTTGCAGTGGATTCAATGCTCCTTTAAGGGTGGTTGAAGCAGGTTCAATTTTTCCATTATTTCTCTCTCATTCTTCCTATATATTATAAGGGAGGGGTATTTTTCATAAGGTTGGTCATCTTTTCTCTCCCGCACCCTCTCTCTTCTTTGTTAGGGTCAAATCTGGAGCTTAAGCCTCCTCTCATTGCTTTGTAATGGCATTTTCTTTCCTCTTGCCCACCGATGATGTACTATGTGAACTCATGGAGCAATAAAATTTGTTTTGGGATGCATTTTTTCCATCCTTATTTTATTTTCTCTTCTTGCCTCTCATCATTTTAGGGAATACTTGTGTATTATTTTGATGTCTATTGCAGGTTATGAGAGCTGTATTTAATGGGTTTTGAAGTGGTGTTCTATGTGAACTCTATGTTTGGTCGTGATGCATCTTGTCCATTCTCTCCATTACTCACCTCTCTCCATTTCAGGAAGCTGAGATTGTGATCAACACCCCCTTTTCTTGGTGCTATCACCTTTGTAGTGTAGGATTTCTTTATTTTCATGTTCTCTCTCTCTCCTGTCTCCTTGGCATTGTTAGATTAGTAATAGATAATCAAATTTCTTTCCTTAGAAATATTTTAGTAATAGGATTAGAAAAAGAAGTCGATTTCTCCGAAGGGCCATCTCAAGTCTGCAAGTCCCATAGCTTGAGAGATGGTCCCATGTTATGCATATTACACTGAATTCTCTAGTCAAAATATGGCCATTCGGGAGGTGCTATAATTTTGCACTAACAAAACCCATGTTTCCTTTGCCTCCTTAAAAATTATTTTTCGTAAAGCATATTTTCAACCTTCCCATCTTCCTTAAGAGGCATCAATTTTTTCCCATTCTTTGAAAAAGCATAAGTATTTTTTTCCCTATCATGAATTAGTTTTCTATCAAATCACCATGGTCTTCCTAGTAGCATATGACATACATCCATAGGAGTAACATCGCACCAAATCTCATCCTTATAATTTTTACCAGTGGAAAATTTTAGTAAAAATTTCTTCTCGACATCAACTTCATTACCATTCCTAAATCATGCAATACGGTAAGGGTTAGAATTCTTCTCACAATGCAGCCTAGTTTTTCAACCATCTCATTTGAAAACATGTTCTCACTACTACTAACATCAATAATAACATTACATATGTTTCCTCCTAAACCGCATCTTTTCTTGAAAATATTTTTACGTATCCATGCATCCCCCTTGATCTCATTTCTTATAAAAATAATCATCCTTTTGATCATCAGATTTTCTTGCACATCCGGTGGAATTTCTAGGTCATATTCTTCTTCTTATTATTCATCTTCGGGAAGATTTACTCTTCAAGGATATTCTTTCCTCTTGTCATGTGGATAATAATTCAGAATTCAAATCCCTATCCCCTCTTCACCACATTTGTAGAAAACAAATGGTCTTTTTGGATACTCCCATCCTCTACTTCAAGAATATCCTCTGCCCCTAAGAAATCCTCTACCTCTTTGATGATTTGGGAGATCTTATCTTCTATCTTCTTACTTTTCCACCGCACGAGATTTTTCTCCTATACCTTGACTAAAACTTTCTTGTCCCTAAAATGAGGATGATGCCCCCTATTCATCCCAAGTGATATCCTAAAAATTGACTAGTTCTATTTTTCTTTCACCTTTAAAGTTAGTTGATAGGCATCCTCCATGATCTTGATCTTGTGCATGCTTATCTCATCTTGAATAGAAAATTTTAATCCATTTACATACCTTACATCCATTTGTTCCTTAGTTTCTTCATGTTCTACACTAATTTGGAACTTGTAAAAATCATGTGTATTCCTACATAGTTTGTAAGTTCTCTATGAGATTCTAAAACCTCATGTAAAGGGTTTGTGCATAATCCACATGGAGAAATTTGTCTTTTAGCTTCTTCTCCATCTTACTCTAGGTCCTAATCCTTTCTTTCCCCTTTCTTGACCTTTTTTACGTAGGTGATCCCACCATAACATAGCATGACATTTTAATTTTGTGCATGCAAATTTTAACTTCTTTTCCTTTGACATAGCCTTCCACTCAAAAAAAAATTCCCATGCTTAGTAAAACTATCTATCAACTCCTTTGGTTTTTTGTGACCTCTATATTATGAAACATCAACTCTTATTCCATCATTATTTCCTTCTAATTCATGAAGCATTCTTTTTCAAAAGCTACGGGTGGAATTTTTCTTGCTCCTCTTTAAAATCTTCTCCTTCATTTGTTTTCCTCCACCTTGATTTCTCTCTGAGGATATAATTGCAGAAAGCTCAACAACTTTTCTCTATAGTTCCTCCATGTTTATATTCATCCTGGGAAACACCACCTCCTCTTCCTCCAATTTTTTTTTCTCCATGAAGATTCAAACTTTCTCTCGATACTAGATAATGTAGCCAAACTTCAAACACATAATCAATACACTAAAAATTCCTTAAGCTCGAAAGAAAATAAATTCTCTTCTTGGTTATCAAATGATGAATTACAATGTGTCTCAAAAATTAAAAAAACTCCCAACTCGATTTTCCATGCAATCTCTAACTAACATCAATTAAATCTACTCTAGGTAGCTAAATTTACTATTTTTAATAGTTTACTAAAACCTATTATTCTTAGTAACTTCGCATGGTTATTCACATTGGCCACAAAAATTTCCACACATGTTCTACATGCATAAATTAGAGGAATTACCATATTTATAACCTACTATGCATGAAAGAGACTAAAAATAACTAATTCCCTAAAATGGAAAAAATGAATTGAAACTTAAATCCTAATTTTGGGCCCGAAAATTCACCAAAAATGGTTCTAGCGATTGACAGGTTGCCTAGTGTATTAATCTCATCGAAACAAGTATTTTAAAAAAAAAAAAAAAACAGACACCAAGATAAAAAAAGTTATGACCATTTAAAGTTTTTGCTAAAAATAGTGCATAAAGTGATAAGTTGTGCTGGAATGAACCTAGTTCCCATTACAATCCATTGAAGGTTTGATAGTGCTAACTAATGTTTTTAAATGTACCTAGTCTTCTCTCTTTCATGTCTCATATGAAGGATCGATATGGCAATACATATAATATGATGAAATGTAATTGTCACTCTCCCTTTATTCTAAATTTTATAGATATAATTGGTTTCTTATTAGAGTGTGTGTACATTGAATTGACAAGTTTTGTTTCTTCTATGCATGAGTATGTTATGTATGTGTGTATATTGGGGAATTTTATTGCCAAAGGTCGATTTGATTTAAGTTTTCTTATGATTTATTAGGTTTCTTATTTATTTTCAAAGGAAAAAAAGTTGGTGAGAATAGTATTAGTGGAGGGATAAGTGTGTTTTCATGTGTGGTTACATAATTTTTTCAAGGAACCAAATGGTAGTATCCCTTCCTTAGTGGAGGAATAAGTGGAAGTATTGGCATCATTTCCCATTAACAACTTATTTAATGAATTTTAGGTAGTATAAATTTTCCCTTTCTAATGTTTAGTTGGCATCATCATCTTCTTTCTTTGAAGATACATGAGAAGTGATGCATGTTGTATTTTTTCAAGGATTGTTTTGTTTCTATGTGGGCCCAAGTTATAGAGTTAGTGTTTTTGATAATATTTTAAGTTTTAAAAATCATGTTTTGTTCATGTTATTAGTGTGGTCATTACAATAACAATAGGTAATTAAAACCCTATAATAGTTGGACATATGAGTGACATGTAGATTTATAGTATATGAATTACTAAAATAGAAGACCCAATTTCTTTGTTTTCCAATAATAATTTTTTTTTTTTTTTGTTTAGGGACAAAATTTATACCCATGGGGTTAAAATACCCAAATTCATTTGAAACAAATAAAAGAATAAAAATCCTTCATATTGCATTCATGCATCGATACGAGGACCAAGGATATAACATAATCTACAATGAAGAACATATATAGTTTGTAGTCTCTTTAATCTAGACAAATATAGCACGAAGTGGAATAATGTTTCCATACTAAAACTTATGAATATTTCACTCTAGTTGTTGGAAGAATGGGATAAAATGGTATCCAATGGTCCTACATATTTATTACGCCGTAGGCGTGGCTACTATGGACTTGATCTTCTACGACTATGGTCTCCTGCTTGAGCTGCCTGGCATACGGTCTCTTGCTTGAGGTATTTTTCATCCTTCATTACCAATTGTCCTCCCCTCCACGTTTGGGCGCCTGTCCTTAGTTGCATGAGTTGCGATTGCGATTGTAGGGTACATGGTGAAGTGACTTCTACGACTAGGAACCTAGGAAATTAAATATACATGCGTGTGGTGGGGAGGGCATGCTTTGGAATCCTGCTTCCCAAATATTTGATGAGATGCTTGATAGGAAACCTAAAGTTGCTTGTTCCTCATGAGATTGGCTTTGAAATGGATTATGCAGCTTGTGCTCCATATGTGTAGAAGTAAGGGTATAAAACGTTGAAGACACTAAAGAACGTTTGAATGGACAATTGGAAGCCTTTGGTCTTTTGTTTTTCTATTTTATAGCCTCGGGTTCTTTTGATAACAATTGGTTTGAGAGCTGTGGGTTGTTTAATCATTTCAATGCTTTTTCTTAGTGGTTAATGATGACCTATTTTACAAGGAACACAACTCGTTATACCCAAAACTAGTCCGGAATGGAAAATGACTATTGCTTTGATGGGTTAGGCTATTTCCTTACCACTCTATAACCTTTTGGAAACTGCAATGATGATGGCTTCATTTCACCACCGTCGTGCTATTGGTGGAGTGTGGACATTGCAATGGAAGGAAAGGCCATCATGCGAGAGGTTATTCAACTCTTTTGCGTAAATAAGTTTGCGAAAAGACATCCATGATTACATAACCACGATTGATCTGGCCTACAATGCATTCGTGGGGAGTGGTTTTTCAATATGTATGCAAAACGTGGTAGAATGTTGCCAAGTGTGTGACAAAATGCCATGAAGACTACAATGACAATTTGGTTTCTTTCGGGAGATTTCCTATGTATGGTAATCTAGTTGGTCTAATTTTATCTTATTCACCGTATCATGTACTTCTGATGGACAACCTTAATGATTATAATTAAAAGCTATCGGAAATTGAATGGGTAGTTTTCTCTTTGTGTCTCTTTCATCTTAATTTATAGCTTTGGCTTATGAATCTTTAGATTTCATGAGCAAATATTATGTTTTATGTATTATCACATTTAAAATTCAAAACATATGTCCACAATGGAAAATAGTTTGTAAATTGTTTCTTGCATTGTTGTTTTGGCATGCTTCATCTTTCTCATTTACGGTAACACGGTTGGGACTACACTTTATGTTAGATTTGACTATAGTGAATACTATTGAGACAAATTCATCTTACATTGCATTTGGCTCACATAATGAGAACTCGTGATGAATGAGTATTAGGATGTATTATAATCAAAGTTGAAAGAATGCCCACGTTATACGTGCAATTTTTCCGTAGTAGATCAAATTATGATGTAGTGCATCCTTATGAAAATATGCTCAAATTTTGGTTTTCTTAGGTCTAGGACCTCAATTGGTCCAATAAGATTCTATGTCATTCTTATTTCCTCTAGCCCCTCAAAACATTCTAAGCATATTAGATTTCATGAGCAAATATTATGTTTTATGTATTATCACATCTAAAAATTTAGAACATATGTCCACAAATGGAAAATAGTCTATAATTTGTTTCTTGCATTATCGTTTCGTCGTGCTTCATCTTTCTCATTTCTGGTATCAAAATAAAAATTGCCAAAACCTGGTCAATACATCAATTGAAACCAAAATGTTTCTGAAAGTGTCCATCCTAACTTATACATTTACAAATCCTACAAGTTTATACCCTTTATTTATAGGTTTCTTTTGCTTTCATTAATGAAATAATGAAGGAAAATACATATCATAATTAATGTGTTGATGTGTGGTGGTTGAATGTACAATAATTATCCACGTAAAATTGGGTCGGGCCTGATTAGTTGTTTGCGGCCTTGGGTCGGGCCAAATGGTTGGTTGCGGCCGTGGGTCGGGCCAAATGGTTGCTTACAGCCTTGGGTCGGGCCAGATGGTTGGTTACGGCCTTGGGTCGGGCCAAATTGGTTGGTTGCGGCCTTGGGTCGGGCCAAATAGTTGGTTGCGGCCTTGGGTCGGGCCAAATGGTTGGTTACACCTTGGGTCGGGCCAGATGGTTGGTTACGGCCTTGGGTCAGGCCAAATTGGTTGGTTGCGGCCTTGGGTCGGGCCAAATAGTTAGTTGCGGCCTTGGGTCGGGCCAAATTGGTTGGTTGCGGCCTTGGGTCGGGCCAATGAAGTCAACAAAGGGTTTTCAGCGAAGGTGGATATAGGTGATGTTGTGAGAAAGGGTGATTAGTAAATAAGGGCAGAAATTTGGTGAAGGTAGGTATTAAACCGATATCGGCTAGATATGACCGGTATCGGTTAGGTGACCGATACCGGTTCCTTAGGGCACAATATAACCGATATCGGTTATAGGTCAAAAACCTATAAAAAGAAAAATACGGCCTGTCATTGTCACATTGTCATTTTGAAAACCAATTTGAGTTGTCTGAGGTGTATTGTTGAGATTGGTGCATTTGTCGGCTGAGGTGGCACTATTTGAGTGGAGAAGTGAGTGGTTGGTAGGCCCTAGTGAGTAGGAGGCAGCAGTTGATTGGTGGAGGACCCAGCAGAGGAGAGTTAGAGCCATGGCACAGCCAGGAGGAGCAGGAGGTGCTGGACCAGCTGGACCACCACCACCCATCCCACCACGATGACGTGTCGTCGTACCGGTAGGTTCGAAACCCTTCATTGTGTGAATTTGATGTTGTTAAGCTATATTTGGGGGTTTGGGTAGGAATCCATGTTTTGATAAAATAATGAATAAATTGAAGTTATTTGAAAAATGAAGAGGATAGATGGGTTAAATAGGTCAAGGCGGCAGGGTGGGTAGGTTTTTAGGATGTTTGGGTGGGTAAATAGAGAGAAATAGGCAAAATGGATGTGGGGGGCGCGTCGGGTCGGCTCCGGGATTTTACAGTGACCGATGTCGGTCGCTAAGCGACCGGCATCGGTCACGATTTTCTTTGTTGGAGGTGATTTGCTAATTGACCGGCGTCGGTCGTATGGTGACCGGCATCGGGGAGAGATGCTGAGGAGGACCGGTGGCGGTCATGGTTGACCGGTACCGGTCCTTAGGATTGTTTAGTGTTGGTTTGGTTTGGTTGTTGATGTGGTTTTGGGTATTAGGTTCTTGTTGGGGTTGTTGTTTGGTGTTGTTTGTTGTTGTTTATTATTGGGTTTTGTGTTTTGGGTGTGAAGGGGGAGGGGGATATTGTAGAAGATAGGTGGGTGTAGATGTGTGTTATAGAGTCGGGTGTGGTCGGGTGGATAAAAAGGGGGTATAGAGGGTTAAAGTAGTTGTTGTGATAAAGAGTAGGGCTAATGCAGTGAGTTGGTTTTGCAGGCACGTCAGCAGCTGACGATGTGGGATAGGATGCCCCCGTTGTTGAGACAGATGCGGCCACACGTGTCCGCAGCGCAGTGGGCCATCATGCGCGAGGTGGGACTCGGCGGAGTCCCAGCGTTATAGGGCGATAGATAGGGATCAAGTTTGATGATGGTTGCCCTCATCGAGAGATGGGATCCGGTGACAATGTGTTCCATCTCCCGACCGGAGAGATGCGATTACATTGGAGGATGTGTATCGCATCCTTAGACTACCAATCGATGGAGAGGCAAGTCTTCCGGTGGATGCGAGACACAGCCATGGACAAACATTTTATAGGTATTCGGGGATGTAGTGCGCTTATTGACTTATCACAGCGCGAGCATTGCCTATGGGGACATGTATCGTGCCCATAGACATGAGACATGGCTTGCCATGTTGATGATGATCGGCATCACATGCTTCGCCATCCGGACTCAGAGGGAGGCCGCTTTCCATGGGTGCTGATGGGGGTACTACACGAGATCGTGGAGGAGCATACGTGTTATACTTGGGCACCAGTATACCTAGTGCAGTTATACAGAGAGCTGTGGGGCTACCGGTGGATGAGGTGATTTGGGATTTGTTCTACATTCTTGTTACATTACTGGGCATATGAGCATATCATATGCATTCAACCAGTAGGGCTGCCCCAAGGGCCATAGGTGATCTATAGATATGGCTTTCAGAGGTGGTTGGGGGTCGTGGGCCAGCCACGAGTAGTTCTCGCGGACGGGATGTAGCATATTACCGGCATGTATTAGAGGGCGTGACTACCTTGGATATTGTATGGAGGCCTTACAGAGGTCATCAGCCCCGCGGAGGAGCCCGATCATAGTTGCGGTGGATCCAGTATACATTCTAGATAGCGGGACGGAGGCCAGGAGAGCATGAGCGGATACCCCTGGAGAGGGTACGATGGCAGATGGGGCTATGACAGGATGAGCCACCTCCCTTCCCTCGAGTGGGAGGGATGATGTAGAGCCCCACCACCGCGCACCACAACCCATGGACATAGATTGGGTAGCCGAGAGGCCAGCGAGATGATCTGTAGACGATGCGGCACCGCACAAGAGCATTTTTGGTATGGTGGGCAAGGGAGAGAGCGCGAGGAGAGCATAGCATGCATGCAAGCTAGACTTAGCGGCTGTTAGAAGCAGAGAGGACTAGCTCGGGGGCTACAGTTATTTACGAGAGGCGGCTTGCTGCTGCTACGAGCACGAATAGGTGTTCTACGAGGGCGATTAGCTGGCATAAGTACGAGCAGGCGCAGCACCACACAGACACCACAATAGGCACCACCACAGGCACCACTAAATGCACCGGCACAGCCACAGGTATAGGTACCGCCACCGGTGCCGCCACAGGCACAGGTACCACCACCGGCACAGGGGCCATTATTATTAGGAGTCGGGGGACCAGCCCCAGCAGCTATGGTGGCACGGGCCCATTATATGGAGGTGAGTGGAGGCCCGGTACTATCAGGACGTCCTTGATGGTACCGGGGCTGACTATCAGCCATATGCGGCACATAGAGCCGAGACCTCGCAAGTCAGAGATCCCAGGGGGGTGCAGCTACAGCCGGTGGGTCGGTGACAGGGAGGAGGCGGGAGCCAGGGCCAGGACCCGCAGGGAGAGGTGCTGAGGGCGGTGGGGAGAGTTGAGACATCCCTGGGTCGGAGAGAGATGTTTTGTTTGTATATTGGATATTAGATAGAGGCACCGGTCTGCGAACTGGTTATGTATAGAGAGGCCTGCGTGCCCACATATGATTCTTTCATTCATTTATTCATCTTGTTGTATATACCGGCCTGCGAGCCGAGTACAGGTTGTATAGTTGATACCGGTCTGCGAGCCGAGTATATTTTTGATATGAGAGACCGGCCTGCGAGCCGAGTCGATATTTTGACAGTTATTGCGGCCTGCGTGCCGGCTTTGTATTATCTTGAGATCACAGAGGCCCCTATGCAGGGCAAGTTGTATATTTGAAACCTTTGATATATATATATATATATATATATATGATTTTGACCCACATGGTGCATATGAAATGTTTTATGTGTTTTGTTGATGGGTTGTGAAATTTAATGTATGATGAGTTTGATCCACATGGTTTATATATTGATGGTGTTGATGTCTTTTGTTGATGGCTTTTTGAAATGGAATGTATGTATATATAGATGATGAGTTTAATTCACATGTTGTGTATGCTGATGGGTTTGATGTATATATGATGTCGTATGTATGTTGTCGATGGTTGTTATAATGTAGATGGATGATGTTGCTGAAATTATGAGGATATATATATGTGATTTGGATGACAAATATTGATAATGGTGTTGTTATATACGGGAAAAAGAGGTAGTGCCACAAAAATTTGCAAAAACGAAGAAAGCGGCTTAGGTTTAAGCAAAAAGGGGACACATGACCGATATCGGTTATGTACCGATGTCGGTAGCTATATGACCGATAACGGTTATGTAGCGATATCGGTTATTTCAAAATTATATTTCCTAAAAATAGAAGCTGCTTGGTTGTGCAACTTAAGTTCTTATTTTTAGCATTCTTATTTTAGAGTCATGCGACAAGTTAAATACGTGAATGCGTATTTGTTTGATTGGTAATCGATATAGAGTAATTGCATGAAAGAATTTGAGTGATAAGGAGGAAAGAGACAGGTGAAGTGAGTGTGGGCTGAGATTCAGAAGGTAGAAAGACAAGTTATATTTGAAGAGGGTGGTGAACATGGCCGAACGAGGAGAAGCATCCAGCAGGCTAGGGACGAGGGGGAAGACCAGTTCCACCCCAAGCTGCTGCATCCCGAGAGGTAAATTGTTTGGTTGTAATTTGATTCTTGCATGTTTTGTGTGAATAGGATGAGAGAGAGTAAGTGGGTAAAGATGAGAAAGAAAAGGTGATAGGCAAGGGTTTGGGATGGGGTGAGTGCTTTATGGGGTAGGTAAGCGGGGTGGTCACGTATGTTTTTAGGTATAGATAGGAGTAAATGCGGGCAAAATAATTATCGTAGGTGTATGTTTTTAAGTAGGGTAGGTATATTTTTGATGTGCCGGTATCGTTTAGAGATACGGTATCGGTTAGTATCAGTATCGGTTATCCATAACCCGATATCGATTCTTATAGGAGTTTCAAAATTTGAGAAAAAACCCGTGGAGATTTGTTCTTATTGAATAATTATGTGTCGTTTTGATGTATGCAGGCGGAAGCAGGGTTAAGGATGATAATCTTTTTGTGCAGTGTTGTTGTCACGAATCCGAGCGGATGTAACACCAGTTGAATGGGCATTGATAAATCATTTGGGGTTAAGTGGAATCCGCTATTATTCATGAATCGCGCGTAACCATGCTATGTTGCAGGCGTTGATTGAGAGATGGAATCCAGAAAAGAATACCTTCTATCTGCCAATAGGGGAGATGACAGTGACATTGGAAGATGTGTTCCATATTTTGAGACTCCCAATGATAGGAAAAATAGTGTATCAGGTGTTGCCTAGCGGGCGGGCAGCGATAACAATAGTATTTGGTTCAGCTGCATGAGATTTGACACAACGAGGTTTAACATTTACGTATGGTACAATGTATGCAACACACCCTGAGGAAACAAGGTTGGCCGTGCTATTAATGATAGCGGTGGGGTATTATGCATTACCGAGGGCGGAGGGTGGAAGATTTCCAAAAGCATTGATGAGTGTTATTTGGGAAATGATAGAAATGAGCGTGACTTTCGCATGGGCACCCGCATATCTGGCAGAGTTATATAGGGGTTTATGGGCCTGTAAGTGAAAACACAAGATGACACTGGATTGTTCGTACTTATTACATTGTTGGGCCTATGAGCACATTGTTTGTGTGCATCAATAGGCCGACCCATCGAGTCGGGAGAGGCAGGAGTGCAGAGGTTGGGATTCAGACGATGGGTCCAGACAGAACAAGAAGTGAGATCCCAGGCCGTGATAGATGACATCGAGTATTATAGACAGGTATGGGAGATGGTGACGATTGCGGATATTTGTTGGAGGCCTTACGGGAACTATATGGTGACAGAGAACATAGCTGAGGAGTTAAGGGGTGTGGAGCGATTGAGGTGGATCGCAGGGCACAGGCCGGGTGAGTACGAGAGGATTCCTCTAGATCGTGTGCGGTGACAATTTGGGTTCGTTCAGGATATACCTATGACATATAGACCATACATGAGGATCGACGCCGAGGCAGCATTCTCACCTCCCGGCCTACACCTCCAGAAGGGCCAGAAGAGATAGCAGCCGATCGTAGGGTAATGGATGCGGGAACGACAGAGGCCTATAGAGTATGGTGGGTAGCAGAGCTGCGAGGTGCACGTGAGCGCCCTGACATAGCTGTGATTACAGCGGAGAGAGATCGTCTGCAGGATTTAGTTCACCAGCTTCAAACACAGGTGAATGAGACAACGGGATTGTTAGAGGTTTCACAGTTATGAGTGGAGAGACTGGAGGCAAGATTCCTCCATGCGAGAGGACGTATTCGTATGTTACAGGAGATGTTGGCGGATCAGTGGGAGGAACCAATGGCAGTGGCACCTTTGAGGATGGAGAGGCCAGGCGAGGGGCATCGGATGATCACGATCACCACGATTCGGGGGAGGAGTACAAGGTCTAAGTGAATTTCATAGGAATATAAGAATAAATAAGGATGCCGACCTGTGAGTCGATGATAGAGAAGGTGTATTTGTTTAACATCTAAAATAAAACTAAATATGTATGTTGTTTTGAGTGATGATAATAATAAGAATGGTTGTGTTTTGGATGTTGTTTTTGTTTGTTTTGAAAAAGGATAAAGATGAATGTTGGCAAATAGAAATACACAAAAACTATTTATATTTACAACACATGATAGGGTATGGTAGGGGATGGTCGAGCTAACCTTGGGAGACCCCATGTCTCCTAAGTGCTGCCTACATAGCCCATTGCACAAAGCAAGGAGGGGCCTCAGACCGATGTAGTTCTCCCTTAGGACCAGGGAGAGGTGAATTCAGGAAATTTGGTTGTGGTTAGGCAATTTGTCGGTTGGTAAAAATTTGATGTTGGTAGGGTAATGTTGTTGGTGTTGGTAGGGTAATGTTGTTGGTGTAGGTATAGGTGAAGCGAAAGTTAGCATACCCAAGTAGTAGGGAATCGTGTCCTGATTAAGGTCAACACACAATCCTAGAGTCGAGAAAAAGAGGCAAGAGTGTCCCGTAGTTGAGAAGAGCTAAACAAACCACATATTAATGTAGGATGAGCTTGAATCCCTAGGTACCTTGCATAGGCGAGAAGTCGATAGGTGAAAAGAGTTGTATAATCACAATATATCGGATATACGTCACGTCCCTTGAGTTTTGTTGTTTTGACGAATGGTGAGGTGAGGTGGCCGGTATAGCTGGGGTGCAGAGAACTTATTATAAGATGATTATTCTGACGAAAGAGAACCAAACCTAAATAGACAAGTCCATGACTCAAAAGTGCTTTGAAATACTGCTTTTATTTTTATTTTATTTTTCTGGATATAGACTGATCGATGCGGGAAGTCTACATGGGATATGTATTTTGTTGTTCTTGAGGTCTTCACGAAGCTGATCAATGCGAGAAGCTTCGATAAAAGGTGGCTTGATTGTGTATAGCATTTGTCCTTGAGGAGTATCTATTTTAGTAATGCTTAGATGCGGTGTTTATGTATAGCTGTCCTTCGGGGGAGCAGTCTATATATAAGAGCAGCAATAGTTTGGCATATAGTTGTCCTTCAAGGGAGCAGTCTATGTATAATTTTAGAGGTCTAGATGTCCGTTGGGCATAAAGCATCTAGTTTTGTAGGAAGTTTGACTCAAGAAAATCCCATAAGTGTTTAATTAAGAATGTGTCATTTTGATACTTTGAAGTCATGGACTAGACTAAAAAGGGGAAGGCATCTTTAAGGGGAGGTGATAATCAAACCATGTGAGCTTGATTTGATTTTGAGATGTAAGAAACAAAGTGTATGCGGTGGTAAATGAGCTCAAGGGACGAGCGCAAGGTAGATAAGAAGTGATATAACACTGAATTCAACAGTAGAATGGTCGAAGATGTAAGGCATTAAGGGGGCTCGAGCTCGGGTTTACCATTAAGCGAAGCTAAGCGATAAGTGCTGATCCATAAGTGTGAGTGATAATGTAAGGCCCAATCCAATTAGGAGCAAATTTTCCACGTTTGCTCTTTTCTAGTTTGGTTACATGTTGATTCTCTTTGAGGACAAGATCACCAACCTTAAAGGTACGCTCATGAAGTCACTTATCATAAGCACGCTTGATGCGTTTTGGTAGATTTGAAGGTGGTAAAGAGCCGTAAGACGTCGCTCGTCAAGAAGCTCTAATTGGGCTAACCGCTCTTGGCGGAAATCATCGTTGGTGAGAATATCTGAAGAGATATTACGAGGGAGGTATTTGTATTTTGAGAGGCAAGACGGCCTCGGTACCATATACTAAAGAAAATGGTGTGGCATTAGTGGAGGTACGAATGCTAGTACGATAAGCCCAAAGGGCAAAGGGAATGTGATCATGCCAATTTCTTCCAGAATCATTAACAACTTTCATGAGGATTTTGGTTAGGGTTTTATTAGAAGATTGACGACCATTGGCTTTGTGGATAGTAAGGTGATGAGAAACTAAGTTTGATACCAAAGTTGTCACAAAGGTCTTGTAACAACTTATTTTTGAAAGATTTACCATTATCTGTTATTAGGCGATGAGGAATACCAAAACGACAGATAATGTGATGGTTAACGAATTCGACGATTTTTTCTTTTTTGGTTGAAATGAGTGGAATGGCCTCCACCCATTTTGTGTAATATTCGGTTGCTGTGATTATCCAACGGTGACGTTGCGAAGAGGGCGGGTGAATCTCACCAATAAGGTCTAAACCCCATTGTGAGAAAGGCCAAAGATCTCGTGCGACCTGTAGCGGATGGCTAGGAGTATGTTGAAGGTTGGCATGTTGTTGACACATAACACAACGCTTAACATATTCGTAGCAGTCGTTATTAAGAGTAGGCCAATAATAACCTAGGCGAAGGATTCGTTTAGCCACGGCAAGGCCACTAAAATGTCCACCACAAATACCGTCGTGGATTTGTTGGATGGTATAGGTGACCTCCGCACCGGTTAGACATCGAAGGAGGATGCCATCAAAGCCACGTTTATAGAGGAGTCCCCCCATGATGACATAATGAGAAACACTTTTAAGAAAAGCACGTTTTCGGTACTAGTTAGGTCAGGTGGGAGAACAGAGGTTGTAAGGTAGTCGTGAAATTGGTGGTACCAGGTATCCTGCGAATTAGCAGACACATTATTTATCATACAAACAACCGGGGCTGAGTAAGATGGGGCAAAGAGTTGTTGGACCAAGATGAATATGTCAGAGTCAGTTGGTGAGGTAGGAATTTGCGAGGCTAAGCAAGCCATAGTATCCACAAATTTGTTAGTGGAGCGGGGAATGGTCTGGATAGAATAACGAGTAAATGAGGTCAAAAGTGAATCCACGTAATGTTTGTACTTTTGAAGTTCCTCATTTTTACATTGGTAGATGCCCATAACTTGATTGACTACCAATTGAGAGTCACGAAAATATTAATAGATTTGACACCTAAGTGTAACGTAACCTGGAGACCCAAAACAAGGGCCTCGTATTCCGTTGTATTATTAGTGCAGGGGAAATCAAGCCGGAATGAAAGAGGCATAGGCTCAGCGTCAAGAGGAATGAGAACAACGCCGGCCCCTCCGCCATGTTGGCATTTGGATCCATCGAAGAAGAGGGTCATTGGATACGACTCTTCCCTGAGTGAAAGAGTGGCGATGAGTTCGTCGGGGAAATTAAAATTGGTAAATTGTTCCCCAGGTAAAGGGGCCTCCGCGAGTTGGTCTGCAATAGTTTGTCCTTTGATTGACTTCTGGTGTATAAATTCAAGGTCGAGGTCAGCGAGGAGCATAAGCCATCGGGCGATGCGTTGGTTTAGATGTGGTTTGGCATACATATAATGAATGGGGTCCGCGTTGGTGATGACAAAAGTTTTGTGATTCAGGAGGTAGTGTCGGAGTTTGGTGGCTACGAATGATAGGGCTAGGCACAATTTTTCTACATGTGTATACCTAGTCTCGTAATCCACGAGAGTACGACTTATATAATAAACGGCTTGTTCTCGACGTGCCGAGTCCCGATGTGTGAGCATGGCTCCTATAGCATGGTCAGTGGCAGAAAGGTAAAGGTAGAAAGGGCGATCATCCTGAGGTGGGATAAGCACGGGTGGCTGCAAGAGATAGGCTTTGAGAGCTTCAAAGGCTTGGTGACACTCTTCGCTCCATTGAAAGGCAATGTCCTTTTTAAGAAGGTGATGGAAAGGTTGACATCGATCGAGAGTTGGGAGATGAAACGCCGGATGGATTGAAGTTTACCTTGCAAACTACGTAATTGTTTGAGGTTTTTGGGTGGGGGCATTTCTAGGATAGCTTTGACTTTAGATGGATCGACCTCAATGCCACGCAAAGAGACGATAAAGCCAAGAAGTTTTCCGAAAGAACACAAAGACACATTTCTTTGGTTGAAGCGGATTGAATATTGTAACAGTGATCGAAAATAATGGTTAAAACATCGAGATGTTCACTGCGATGTTTAGATTTGCCAAGAAGATCATCGACATAATCCTCGAGGATAGTGTGCATAATGTCATGAAAAATGTAAGTCATAGCCCGTTGATAGGTCGCACCAGCATTCTTAAGGCCAAACGGCATGACACGATAACAGAAGGTTCCCGAGGAGTTATGAAGGAAGTTTTATGTTGATCGGCGGGGCTACCAAAATTTGATTGTATCCGAAAAGCCATCCATGAGAGAAAGCATTTCATGCCCGTAGTGAGATCAACAAGTTGATCAATACTTGGGAGGAAGTCATCCTTGGGGCAAGCGAGGTTAAGGTCTCGAAATCCGTGCATATCGAAGTCCCCCGTCGCTTTAGTGCAGTGTACGATGTTAGAAATCCATTGAGGATAGTCGATAGGCAAGATGAAGGAAACAAAAGGAGTCATTGAAGCTCTTCTTTGACCAAGAGGGCAATGCGTGGATGCATTTTCTCGGTTTTGTTTGACTGGTTTGGAATCGGGTTTTAGGGTAATGTTATGGACAGCAATGTCGAGGATCAATTCTGGCATGTCGGCGTAGAGACAAGTGAAAGCTTGGTTGCGGAGTACGGAGAAAGGTAGTAAAGGTGGCTTGTTACGATGTGTTAAGGGATTGTCGATCTTCACAATGTGAGATCCTCCTCTATGTGGATGTTGATTTCTATAGTCGACTCATTCAACATGGTTTGAGTTTCAGATGGTAAGGCGCGTTGAATATAGGAGTCATCTGCACCAAGGTAAGTGAGGATGGAGTCGTCATCCTGGCACTCAACAACATTAATCGAAGGTGAATCCTCTTCGATCATGTCTGGATACAGAAGGGGAAGAGAAGATGGGTCCTCATTATCGCGTTGATAAGTGAGAGGACCTAGGAAGATAGCATTTATGAAAAAAAAAAGTTAGGAGGGATAGATTCAGGGTCTATCGACTCTGTGGGTGACGATGGCAAAATGGGTGATGATGGTTTGGTAGGGGTGACATCGTCATCTTCCAGGATACAACTGACACGAGGTTTCTCCGGTGTAAGTGTTTCAGGAAAACCGAGACCACTACGATCATTGTGTTTGCGTGTAGTCACGGGAATGAGTGTATGTCGGCCTTGTTCATAAAGACCAAAACCAAAGCCTTTCCAAGCACAGCGAGTCAAGAAGGTGAGGGCGAAACGACGATTTGTCAAGTATTGAAAATCGGATTGGAAGGGAACCACCCCAAGAGGAGGTTCAGGGGTAACGGAGGATGCGTCGACACCCCCATACGTTAGGTTGGTGCGGCAATGAGGTGGTCCGTAGGGGATTACCTCCCCCACGCGACGGTCGTAGGTAGGATGCGCATGTAACTGTCCGTACTCCTGTGGGGTATGGAAAGAACTAACGTTATATAGGTGGTACTCCCCCAGCGTAAGGCGTTGAAAAACATCTACTAAGGGGTCGGAGGTTGGGATGTTATCTGCGGGAAAGGAAGTGGTATTTGCGACGGCGGTTTCATTGGTTGAAGGCGTGGGTGCGGTTGAGGTAGATGGTTGAGGTGCGGTTGAAGTGGATGGTTGGGTTGGATGAATGGGTGTCTTGACTGGTACAAGCACATCATTAGGGTGATATAACATATTACAGGTTTTGAAGGGGGGAGGATCAGCTTTTACGGTGTAGGACTTCCCTCGTACTCAAATTTTATGCATCATGTAAGGTGGAGGAACGCATCCCATAGCCGGATCGAGGCGGCCTAACAACATATTGTATTGGAACTCTCCCTCAAGGACATAGAAGAGTTCGGGTAAAGTGCGTGGCCCTACACGAATGTTAAGGATCACGGTGCCTAAGGTAGAAGTAATAGCATCATTGAATGACCGCAACATGATGGGGTTGGCACACATGCAACTAGAAGGGATATTCATTTGTTGGAAGGCTTTTGAAGAGATGATGTTTAGGCTAGCGCCCCGTCAATCATAACACGATGTACCGAATGTCCCGGACATAAGTTGAGATGAAAAGAGCGAGGGTCAGGATCTTCTGCACCAAAGTCGATAATTTCATCTTGGAGGCGCAGCGGCGGCTTTGCATACGAGACAGAAGTGGTTGGGGAGATAGGTTGTTTGGTGAGTGAAGCAACGTGATTGGGTGTGAGAATGGAAGTAACAGGAAAGGTTTCATTAGGTAAGACCTCTATCCCTTGAAGGATTTCAACGAGAGCTTGTCGATGAGATTCAGAAGTCTGAATGAGATCATACAGTGTCATTTTTACAGGTGATTGGTGAAGTTGTTTGATCATGGTTCGGTGGGCAACTCCATTAGAGACGGGGTAGGCGGGTCCACGAATAACCACTTTAGGTGGTGGTGCGATCGGGATGGTGGACGGAGAAAGAGATGCCGCAGGTGTGTTTTCTTTCACTTTCCCATTGTTTTTACGCCTCGAGTAGTAGCAACACTAATCATATTGATCTCGTGAATACGAGAGGAGGAAGACGGTAGGGATAAGTCATGGTCTTCGAGAGGTGGGGCTGTAATAATGATAGATCTTGGTGAGGCGGGGACAGGTGGTATAGGAGAGGAATTGAAGCTAAAGGTCTCTCTCTTCGTAAGTTGTCTTTCTTAACTTTTTATCGAGAGAGGTGGTGGCGAAGTATGGCTTTCAATGCTTTGCATCCCTCTACGTCATGTCCTGGTGTGCGGTGGTAAGCGCAGATTTTAGACTCATCATAACCTATAGGTCGAGGTTTAGATGGATCATAAGGTCTAAGTGGGGGTAGGGAAATGGTCGCATTCTCCACCAACATAGCAAGGATTTTGGCGTAAGACCCTTTGAGTGGGTCAAAGTCAGAGGAAGATGAGGCTATTGACGGGGTAGATTCTGGTGATGACGTGGTATGGTTGGTTTGTATGGGTGGTGGTTTAGCCAAGGAGTTTTGATAATGGGTTTTAACTAAACGTGGCTTCTTTGGCGCAGAAGCTATGTTTAGCTGGTTAGATGATGAGGCCACAGATGATGTGGTATCAGAAAACAACCACGGAGAAATAGGAGTGACAACAAACAAATATTTTGATGATGGAATTTGTTTAGGGTTAGTAGGTGGACAGGATACGCGGGGTGACGGTGTTGATGTACCCTTGGATCTCTGTATGGGTGCAGAAGGCGTAGGTCGTTTTAAAGAAAACGTAGGAGGTATGATATATTGATGCAAGGTGGAGGGATGGGGTCCCAATATGGAAGGTAGGTGTGACGACGATGGTTTTAGTTGTGATAGAGGCATAGGTTGAGGAGATTGAGTCTGTCTCCTAAGTGGATGGACGGCTTTATTTTTAGATAAATCAAGCCGCTTAGGTGGGTGTGTTAGACTGGGTATTGGTGAGGTCCCAAGCGTAGGGGAAGATTGGGTTAGGTTAATAGAGGTGGATGAGGTATTTGGTAGAGATGAGGGGGGTGAAGATGAGGACATAGGCATTTTAAGCTTCTGTAAACACTTCGGGTATATGGTAGAGGCATCTGGGTCGGTCATCTGCATTTGAGTAGAATATGGCGTACTCAAAGCGTTCCATGTAGGACCTTTCTATCTTACGGGAATGGCGGTCCTCACGTGTGAATAGGAACTTTTGTATGGAAGAAAGGTGGGTTGTGATTCCGGTCCACTTTGTGGGTGTGATACTGAGGGGGTAGATGAGGCCTTTGTATCAATGGGCGTTAAGAGGTCAACCGGTCATTGAAAAGATTTAGGCGATGAAGAACTAATAGGTAGGAGGGCGTGTTTGAGAGGATCCGTCATGTTTAAAGAATGTGGTGATGTCGGTTCAAGAGGTTTCTCATCTAAGGATGACAAAAGAAGTGGCGAGCCTTCCTCTTGTACAACAAGAATGGTAGAAGGAGACGTTTGGGAAATAGATAAATTAGATAACATCCGCTCACAGTCTTGCAAGGATGTGGTGTAAGAAGGCTCATTTGTGAGAAGAGAACTCTGGGCGGTTAATTCCTTGATGGGTAAAGGAACGGCAAGGATTTTGTCTTGTCTTGATGGTGATGAAGGGGGTTCGGGTTCCTGCGTTAGTGAAGAGGCTTGATTCAGAATTTGTTCGATAGAGGTTTTTGGCTGGGAGTCGAAGACTGCATGGATCTCATGAACACTCTCCTCGGCTAAGATATCTTGGTTTATGTTACTGTTAGAAGAGTGATTCGGGAATGGTTTGTTGAAAATTTTCAAATTTCGGTTAGCAGGGGCGTTAGGATTATCGAGGGCTATATCCCTGCATCAACCATTTCCTGCACTATGTTTTTCAACATCTTGCAGTTTTCATGACTGTGTCCCTTCACGCGGTGGAAGTTACAGAAGTCATTTTCTTTGTACCAAGAAGGTATGGCGTGAGTGGAATCAAACCCGGAGTGAGGTTTAACAGGAGGTAAGGTAATGGCTCCTGCTTTAAGCAATTTTTCCAATATCACACCATAAGTTTCTCCCAAGGGGTGTAATTGATGGGCTCGACTTTATACTTATAGGTGGTTTTTGGCGGGGTATTAGACGGTGGTTGGGATTTGACCATCACCGCGTGCACAGCTCCTTTTGATTTCGAAGCAGTCGATGGGTGAGGATTGGTGGTGTTAGGTTTGTTGGTGGAATCTTGGGTTCGGAAATTGGGGTTTTTTTGTGACCGTAATTTCTCTTCCTCTAAGGCTCGAATCTCTAGTTTTGAGCCATAGTAAATGCCTCGTCAAATGTGCAGAAAGTTTAAATTTGGAGGGTAGGAGAGATGTGCTTAGCGTGAGGCCCACGTAAAAAGTTTGATAAGTTCGGCTTTGAGGCAAGGCATAGGTAAGTTGGTTGATAAGGCCCGCCATCGTCAGCGAAATCTGTGATAGATTCATCTTCAAATTGTCGGATGGCATAGAAGGTCGGTGATAGATACTTTCTTGGCAATGTTAATGGAGAAATGATCTAAGAAAGATTGGGCTAGTTGGTTAAAAGAGAAGATTGAGTCTTTGGGTTAAAGCCTTTGTACCACTCAAGGCGGGTCTGATAAGGACATGGGAAAGGTGCGGAGTAGTAAAGCATCGTCGTGAAGCGATTAGATAGCGAGGCATGTCTAAATGATCGCAAGTGTTGTTGAGGGTCCTCCTTACTATTAAAATGGGTAAATTTTGGTAATTCCCATTGAGGAGGATATGAATGAAGGGGGACGAGAAGGGTGGATAGGCTCCGACAAACTTGCTCGTATGTTAGGCGCTACGACTTCACTGAAAGCGAAGCCTCAGATTTTGCATTTTGTCCATCATTTGTTTAATTAAATCAGTAGTTGGATGAGATGATGGTGTGGTTGTGGTAAACGGAGGCAGATTGGGCCAAGGGCCACCACTAGACAATGGTGGGGTTAAATGTTGATAAGGTATGGAGGACGAATGTGTTGAGGTGACCGAATAGGGATGTCCTATATAAGACGTTGAGGTTACCGGATACGTGTGTGGGAATGAAAATGTGGGCGGAGCTTGAGAAGGAAAGCTCGTGTGGATAGGTGGCAGAGAGCAAGTCATGAACAGAACAGTCTGCAAGAGAGACGAGGTAGGAGCAGTCGGTGGTAATGACATGTGGGGCCCAAGATTAACCAAAGGAAAGCCAATCTGTGTCGTATGAACCCCTGAAGCCGCTGGATTGGGATACGGGGCTAAGGATGCAGAAGGCAAAGTGGAGTTATCAGGCGGAGAAGGAGCTAAATGAGCAGCTATACTGATAGGCATGCCAACAAGGAGTTGACCATCGGGTGTACGGTTAGGGGCATGAGACAAATAGTATTGTACAGTGCTAGGATTAGCGTCCAAAAATTTCACAAATTCTTTATCTCCTACAGGAATTTTAGGAACCTCACTGGTATCCGTAGGGTTTCCCACAGTATGGGCAGGAGGTGATTCAGGAAAAGGCACGGAGCAGGCATGTGAAACCATGGCTGCAGCTTGTTTCTGAGTGATAACAACCATGGACAAGGGGTACATAGTAGGGATGCAATCTATCGAGAAGCGAAAGCAACAAAAATGTTGGAATTGGTAGGTTCTTGGTTTTGAAACTTTGAAAGACAATAACCGATATCGTTCAGGTAACCGATGTCGGTCAGGATGTAGCTGGCGTCGGTAAGCTAACCGATGTCGGTATAATAGAACTGGTGTAAGAAGTAGTAGGAAGTTGTTGATTTGGTGTTAACAGTGATTAGTATGCCTACCAAACTGTTCTGTAGTGATCACAGAAAAAAGTGTATGATAGAGAAACAAAACTGAAAACAAGCAAGAATGCACAAACAAATTAACAGACTAACCCTAGGGTTAATTTTAATCAATTTGGGCTTATGCCTTTAGACGCAGAATGATGTCAATCCTAAACAAAAGACTTAGGGGAAATGTCAAGTTTGTTTTGGCTTATAAGGTTACCTCAATCGGGCGGAGGAATACCGCGGAAAAGGGGGGATGTTTTGAGCTGTTGTGTTAATTATGAAGTGATTCGGTATGTGTTGTGTAGTGAAAGTAAGATTAATTTCTATCAATACCGTGGAAATCACCCCCATGTGTATGACCTGTTACTTAGTCTACGTTCACTAGAATTGAAAACAACAAGCAAGAATGTAATGCACGTGTTTTAAACCCAAATCGAAAATGATATTCGATGAAGCAAAGAAGATGACTTTCACTAATGCAAAGCTAGGAAAGCAAGACAAATTCTTTTACTAAATATAACAAATACCGTGTGAATATTTTAGAAGAAGAAAACAGCAAGTATGCTCCCTATGTGAAAGCAAGCAAGAGAAATAGAAACCCGAAATGGGTCCCACCGGGCATGCCAAAATGTTTCACACGGAATGTTTCAACTTTTGGGAATAGAGTTGCTTCTATCCTTTCATTCCTTTGAGAAACAGATAAGGGTTAGGGCTAGGAGGAATACCTGTTGAATGTCGAGAGGGTGTGCGTGTACCGTAGAGAGAGATCAGGTCGATTGCGAAGAACTCCTTTTTGTCTTGGAAGGACTACCTGCAAGTAAGAATACAAGACCACCAGATTTTAATTAGACAATAAATGAGGGAACTGCCTTGGGCCCAGGAAATATAAAACTTCCTTTCGAAGGTGGTCAGTTCCCCTGCTAATATGAATTAACACAAATTCTAACAAATAAGCTATTGTCCAATTACAATTTGTTTACCTTGTTAGAACAATAGAGAAAGGGCTGGTCTTGGTTTAGAATCATGGTGACCGATGCCAGTCACTATAACCGGTACCGGTTGTTGGTAACCGATATCGGTAGGGGCAATGTTTTAGGGGCTTTTGGTGAAGGTTGGTTGTAAGGTGGTTGTGTTGTTTTATAACGCTGATAAATGGGTGGGGTTAGGTAATGGGGTGATGAGAAGGACTCAGAGAATACGGGGGGTGTTCTTGGGGTAACGTAAGGGTGGAGGAATGACAGCTAGATGTAGTGTGTTCTTTGGGTAGTAGATCTAGGAATAGACTTATGATGGCTGTGATTCAGAAGTTCAAGAAATGTTATTAAAAGGACATACAAGATATTACTTACTGATTATTGATAAGGATGCAGGTCCAAGAACTGTGATGACGATGACAGAACTTAGGCAGGATGACCTGACAATCAGGAGATGAGCTATCTTCCCTCCCGAACAGATGAGTGTCACAAGGCTCTGGTTACTCAGTTGCAGTTTTTGGGCTTGATGTCCTTCTCTGCAAACTCTTCTTGTTTCTTTTTCACTTGTCTCTGTTCAGCCAAGTAAATTCGGATCCTTCCAATGACTTCTGATTTGGATCCACGAAAATCCAACCCTTTGTTTTTGGTTGGGAGTGGTCATTTACAGGGAACCGATGGCGGTTACGTAACCGACGGCGGTCGAGTAGGAACCGGTATCGGTCAGGTCAAAGCGGGCTATTTTTAGTAAAATAGCCAGCTTTCCCTCCTTTTCTCCCGAGGGATTAGTTGCGGGCTTGGTCAAGTCATTATGAGGTTGGTTTTAGGTGTGGGTGAGGAGTAATTAGTCATGGGTGTGGATGTGGACCAAGTTATAGGTCTTAATTAGGTTAGTTTAGGGTTAAGACTAGGTCATGATGAGGTGGCGAAATGAGGTGGCAGGTATGGTGATGTGGATTTATTAATTATAAGGTAATTAATAAATAATTGTGTAAGGTTTAGGTGATGAGGTTAGGTTGCGAAATGAGATGTGGGGCATAGGGGTTCGTAAGACACAAATTTGGTGTCTACACTTATACATTTACAAATCCTACAAGTTTATACCCTTTATTTATAGGTTTCTTTTGCTTTCATTAATGACATAATGAAGGAAAATACATATCATAATTAATGTGTGGATGTGTGGTGGTTGAATGTACAATAATTATCCACACAAAATAGATGTGCCATGTGGCACAAAATTAAGCTCCTTCAGCCCTGTGATTACAGGGGAAAAAAGGTTATATTAATGAAATGATTTGGGTATAAAGAGACTAAAACTATTTATTATTATGTTGTTTTCCAAGATGGGAAAAGGCCATGCTGATAGCTCTGAGATTTTGTACACTGTGGAGTGTGAGAGTAGTAGGCAGGTGTAGTAAATGTTGTTGGAAGGATTTTGTACTAAAATCCAGAAAGATGGATATGAATCTTATCCCATATGAATACATTGTTTGTAGGCAATGCATAGCAGAACTGGACGCCAAGTTTGGACTTCCATCTGATACTCCCAAAAGAAGTATGTTGGTAGTGTCTGAATTCATTGGCTGTTCACCCTCTTTAAGTGGGGCTATTCGTGTAAATCCATGGAATATTGAGGCTTGAGTAATAGGCGAGCAATTCTTCTTAATTATGATGGTACAATGATGCCTCAAACATCAATTAACAAGACTCCAAGAACAAAATTTTTGACACACTTAAATACTCTTTTGCAATGATCCTAAGAATGTGGTCTCAGATTGTAATTAGTCGGGGACAAAAACCCTTGAATGAATGGTTCTCACCATGCATAAAGCTTGGTATTCCTGCAGATCATGGGTATTTCTTTAGGTAAGACAACTACAAATTCATGCCTTTCTTAAATATTCAAAGTATAGCATGATGGTTTTACTTTGCCTCTTAAGAGCTTTCTGCAAGCAATTCAAATTGAGCTTATTTAGCACATTCAATCTCTATTTTGTTAATTTCTGTTTCAATTCAATTATACCTATTTTAGAGAAGGTGGCAGATGGAGGAAGATTGGGAAACTTGTGTGCCGGTCAAGGATTTTGGTTGGACAGTAGTCATGAACACCATTTTCAAATTATACACGGAAAGTACAGATGGTTCCTTTGTCGAGGAGAAACAAAGTTCTATTGTCTGGCACTTCTAGGATGCGGATCTAGATTTTGGTTTGTGGCAAGCAAAGGAGTTGCTAGATCATCTTGAGAGTGTTCTTGCAAATGAACCGGTTGTTGTTAAGAGTGGCTAGAAAATTGTCGAAGTAAAGCCACAGGTATTGTACCATAATCCCGTTAGCCCATTCATTACAAAACTCACTTTTATTGGTATGAATATGTTGTATGTAAATTAAGATTTGCATGTAAATATCATGTATAGGCTATTTTCCAAGTTGTTTGACTTCAAAATTTGTAGGGTGTGAGCAAAGGTGTTGTAGTTGAAAATATTTTAACAACAATGGTTAGGCAAAGGCGAGTCCTCCCGATTTTGTTTTGTGTATTGGTGATGATTGTTCGATGATGAAGACATGTTTGAGATTATTGATAGTGCAATGACATATTTGCCTAAAACTTCAAAGAGGTAGGTCTTTGCTTACACTGTTGGCCAAAAACCAAGCAAGGATAAATATTACTTGGATTATACAATTGATGTAGTTAACGTGATATCTTGGGTTTAACAACATCAAGTGATTCGTTGAATGTGATTTCACCTAAAATAATGACTTCGGAGTTGTTTCAAAAGTCTAATGTTTATGCATTCTTTCATGCGGTTCATGTATAAAACAAGTGTATATATCTAATAAATTTTTCCTTTTCATAATGCATAATTTTTGATCATCAACCTACTAGCTTACTGCCGTATATTTGCAGATGTGCTTTCGTTTTTGTGGGCTTGATAGTGGCCTATTGCACTTTAGTGCTTTGATTCAATGTTTTGTACTTCTGTGCTTGCTTGAAAATGATTATGCATAATGTTTGATCTTATTCAATTTGTGTTTCAGTGGAGTTTGTCACCATTAAGACTAAGAAGGAATATCCATTCCTATTTCTTGGAAATGTCAAGTGTGTGATATGCAAGATATTTTACCTTTTTCAAATAGTTGATTGTTTCTTTAGTCCTGAGATCTGTTTCATGTAGTGCTGAAATTTAATAAGTATTCTAGTTTACCTCACTTCTAAGTTGTTTCAGTTGTCAAATTTCCATTTATTAAATGTGGTTGTTAATTTTGTATTAATAATAAAGATGACAATTCAATGCTTACGAGTTAATGTAAGTGGGGATGAAAACATCAAGTTTGACATCATGGAAGGATGTTTATCATGCCCACTTATATCTAAAAGTGAAAAGCTATAGAAATGTATCGAGATAACAAACAATACACTGTATTATGTGATTAAAATTCTCCTACTAATAACAATTAATAGTTATAAGTTACACAAATGCAAGGTGAGAAATAATATCCTATGCCCTTTTATGCGATGCTGGCATATTTTGTGAATTTTTACTACTGTGTAGTTTGAGTGTATCTGATACTATGTAATCCCAAATGCAGGTAAGGGTTTGACATATTTATGAAATCCTAGCACCACCATACATGTAAGCTTCCCACTATGGATGTCATATAAACACATAATTACAGCAACTTGGGATGGCCAAATTGAGTAGACAATGATGATAATCATATTGTTTCTGTTTCTTAGGATTATCCTTCAACTATCAAGCTTCGCGACACGTACATGTAGAACCAATTTTTAGGTTAAGAGTTTTACACTGATTATGTGAATGGTATGTATTTTCGGTATCAACGCTTTTACTTCTCTTTTATTTTGATATTTTTTAATCCGTTTACCAAGCCATTATGAATGATTATGGTGATCATATTTCATGTTTACATCTAATTTTTTCCAGCAACACATAAGTATATATGTTGAGTTTTATTTATGCACGTTGGGTTGTTCCTATTGGAGAGCATGATATTCTGAAGCTATGCTCAATAGTATCTTGATATTTACAAGGCCAATTCTTGAAATTTCTTCTACAAACACAAGTATTTTTAAGCTTAAAATTTTCAAACTATTTTTAAAACAATAATGCTTATTGGATGGTACTTACCTGCTATATATAGTATAACATTGAAAAATGGACCACCATGGGTTTTAAAATAACCTTATTCCTTTTGTTTTGATTGATTATTGTGTGATAGGGTGTTTATATTGCAATTAGTGGAAGTAACAACGTGAAATCTTACTAGCATGTAATAAGGAAAAGGGGATTTTTAAAAATAACACAGAAAATAAAAAATGCAATTTCCCTGTTTAGCATGAGTCAAATCCTCCAAGCCAAATCACCCGACATTTTTTTAGTTTGCACAACCATAACCTTTATACAACAAGAATACACCTTGCACCTCAGTATGTTGTACTTTGTGCCTTCGTCCTTGTTATCCTTCTTGCCCCTTATCATGTTCCAATAGCAATTATAATAGCAACACAAATGCTCTTCTAGGAAAAGCTCAAGCTTCAGTCCCTTGTTTCCCTACTTTCTGAGTGTTTATGCTTTAGGAAAATCCATTGGTTGTTTCTCATGGGACCAAATTGTGCATGAAACAAATTATTCCTTGTCACAGAGTTAAGCCATGTATTCTCCTTCTAAATCAGTTTCTAATGCTTACAACTGCACTGAGACATGACTTTGGTTTATGGAATTTAGTCTACGGAAAGACTAGGACAATCAAGATAGGATTTTTTGTAGACATTAGAACTGTATTATCCAGTTTAAGCTGAATATTGAATTATGTTAAGCCAGCCCCTATACGATGTAGGATGACTTACGTATATTCACCACATGCCTTCAATCTTATCTAAACTGCATTGTATATGCAATTGCTTGAACCAATTGGAAGGGATGAGATAGACTTAAATAGTATTCATCCCATGACTTCAATATTATATTGAGTTGAGAGAGCTTATCCTTTTGAACCACCCAAACTTCATTTGTCTGATTGAAGTTGAACTACTCCTTCAGTAAATTTATCCCATGCCTTCTTTGATGATTTTGTTTGAAGCTTTACTTTTCACTATTAATTCTAGAAAAATAACCATTTAATACTAAACTTCATACTCTTCAGTGCCTCTACATGAAACTTGTACATTAAAAAAATTATATCTAACACTTGAAAATTTCCCCACCATTTACCTTATGCAATCAAATTGCAATAGCATGGTTTCTTTAGATGGAGCGCTAGTCGAGGTTCCTCCGCTCAAGCGGCGGCGGGCGTGGCCGTGAATTCACATATTTGGGTGTGTTTTAATGATATTATATTCCAATTGATTGCAAGTATTTCCTTTTAATGCTTATATGTTTGTGACAATCTAGGGTTTTTTAAGGGATGAATTATCAATCCAATGGGCTAAATTGTTACTACATTTTCTAGAAATTACGGATCCGCCTCTTTTTCTTAGTTCAAGATATTCTGTCTTGGTGGAATTTTTCAAGGTACAACATGATGATGTTATATCCTTTGGGATGGAGCTAATGATGTTATTAATTTTGAGATGAAGCCCATGATATTATTTCTTTTTATATTGAACTGATGATACTATTACTTTTGAGTGAGGTTAATTATATTATTGATTTCTGCTATTATAGGATATAATTATTTTATGTATTTTTTTTTCCTTCTTTGGATGTAAATAGAGGGTAATGGGTCATTCCTTTTGTGTTAATATCTCTATACATGATTATAGGAAGAATGGGCGAAACATCATGCAATGGGTGGCATGATGATGTTGTTTCACTAGTAGTATGGGGTAGAAGTGGACTTTAATAAGACTAATAGTCTCCTTCTAATTTTACTAATTGATTGAGAACAATTATTGAGATGATAATTTCGTATGTTTCATTTTCATAATGATCTATTAATATTGAATCTAAAAAGAGCAATGGACTGGAAAAAAAGCACGCCTAGATTTTCATTGTGTATTTTTTCTTGGGCATTTTTTCAAATTGATTACTAAATTATCAATCCAAGTAAAGTGTTTTTCAAAGTTCATTATTGAACTTATTAGGAGAAAAACATTCATTTCTATGACCAGATACTTTGGGGTGCAGTAGTCCTATATGTTCCCCCATATCCAATACATATCCATGTACATGTGGCAGCAACAACTATCCAATATGCCACCATTTGCACAGGCCATGTGCAGACATATCTTGGATATGATAGTGTTGTCGACATCGAGATAAGACACAACTTGTCAGACTTTATCCAGATCACATCTAGAAAGGTTTGGATATACCTTCATCTACTCGATGCAAAAGAATGGTCAAGAAATATCAAATCCAATAAACTACAATTATATGCCGAGAATTTCTATTTTGGGTTGGGTACTTTCTGCAGTCATTCACAATGGACTACAAGGAGTGGCATGAAAATTCAATAACTCCCATAGTTCTTCTATGTCTGAAGTTAAAGGAAATCCAAACATGTCCCAATCCATAAATTTTCAGCCAATTATTTTTATTTGAAAACCTAAATATGTCAAGTAGCAGCTTTCAAAATTAAACAGAGGATATTATTGTTTAAAATGTGCCTGGAGACCAATAAAGCTACTTGAAGAATTCCTCTTCATGTTGAGAAAACTGGTTTGTAAATTTTCCAAGTGTTCATGAGCACCACATCAATCATTTCAAAGACATTAAATTTCATGAGAAATTTCATTAACAATTTTAGAGGTGATCTGCACCTTAGATTAAAATGGGGATGGAACTAGGAGAGCATGATCATAAGCATCCTTGTCTAAAGTTATGTTTTAAAATAGCTTTGTCTCCTAATTCGGCACAAAATTTTGATATAAATATAGTATGTACGAATGTGTGTATGTATGTGTCCATGCCACATTGTATGGTAAGGGCCCCAAAAAACTGGCATATAAGTACCCACACTGTTTTTTGTGACCATATCTAAAATCTGGAACTTTGCTTTTTTAAAATATTACATTAAAAAAACATAAAAAAACTTTTCCCTCCAATACCTCTATTTTTTGCTACTATGCCAATGTTGGTACTATTTTAACCACAAGGAACAAGGGAAATCAACTACAGTTACTCTTCCCTCTCTAAATATCACTTCTTCTACTCATTTCCCATTGGTATTCTCCACAAGAAGGACCTGGATTAAACAAATTTTAAGAATCTATTTCCTTTGAACTTCTTAGAGTTTCCAATGAAAATTCAGCGCACCTGTTATTTACGTTGGTTTATCTAGTAAATCCTAGAACTGAGTGCTGAAATTTGTACATTACCCACTGAAGTTCTTTGCATTTCCACCTGATTGCATATATTAACATCTCTGCAATTTGTTTTATCTACAAATATGTAAAATCTTAATAAGAAGAAACAGAGCTTACTTATGTAGTTGCCTGGTTCAGTGTTTGAAATCTGTTTAATTGTATTGTCTACTTCTTTGGTAGAAATAAAGCATTGGTTTTCTTGGGAACAAAGCCTTGATTTGGAGTTTTAAAACCATGTCAAGAAGTTTATAATACATTGCATTGACAATGAACTCTTGATATGTTCTTACATTTAATTCACAATAAACAATATATAAAGTGACTAATAGATGTTGCATAGGGCTTGTTAATGTACATTTTAGAAATCACATTGTGCTTTTGTTCTAACAATTACTTGATATTAATGAAAACTAATTCAAATGGAAAAAATAGAATTTAGTGGGAATCCTATTTTGACCAAATTTCATTTGGATGTTTTGATATAATATGCCGAGAAAGAAAAGTTTGTAAAAACAGTGAACAATTTTATCGAGCTATGGAATCTATGGATCTCATTAAAAGAGTGAGGAAATCATAGCCACTATTCTTGAATTTTTCATGTAGGATACGTTCAACAGGGTGTATAGTATTGCTACTATTTCTAACTAGATACTGCAAATTATTCAAACGATTAAAGTTTTATAATTGTTTATGATTTTTTTTATAAATTTGTACATAGTTGAAAACATGGAAAATGTGGTAGTTTTACAGTGTCTCAATTTTAGTTTTTAGATTAAAGAGCTTGAGCTGAGTCAGAGTCGAATCCACATCACGGAACCAAGTGCAAAGAAAGTATCAAAGAAAAATAATGCTGCTTTGAGATTTCAAAGCAGCTTAATGACTTCATGAGCATCTACTAACCAAAATAATCAAAAGGGTAAATTAGTTGGGTTATATTTAGTAAGTATCAATTTCAAAAATCTTTTTTGGCATTTTTGAGATTTTCTACTAGCATTTTATTGATTCAGAATAAATTTCTAGAGCACAAATTTGACATGATATTTGGATTTGTTTAATTGGATTGGTATGTTTCTTTCATATGCACCTCGTAAGTTCTTTACTAACATTTTATTTTGTCAAAGTCATGTTGGTGCATTTATCTCCCAAATTCGGGGTTGGGTGTGTCGGCTTGAGCATTCTTATTGAGTTGTTCCTCCTTTATCTTCCTCGTAGTGCCTCATGTTTGCCCCCATATTTGATTTCATTATGCCTACTATTTCTTACATTATTCCCCTCTTATTTATTTGTTCCCACTTTTAAGATCCCCATTGATCCTGTTTATATACTACTTCTAGCCAACATCACCATCCATGTCCAATGAAGTTCAATAGTGTGTTTGTCACATGTGCCATACCTGACTTCTCTGTTTAAGAATGATAGAATAAATCCTTGTATACCATAGTAAGGGACTTCTAAGACTTGGTGTACTTCTCAAGATGTGAAACTCCTATTTATGAATCTCCAAGGCCTTGCACTTGAATCTTATCTTCCTTTGGTGAAGCTTTCCATACTCTAAAATCTGTTATAGTTCCCTATGGGAATATGCTTATTTGCAAGAACAATGCAAATTAGGTAACTAATTTTTGCTTTGGAAATGGAAAAATAATTTCATGTATATGAGTTTTAAATCCTAATTTGGTAGTCGGGAATATGCTTATTTGCAATAACACAGCAAAACATGTTACAAATTGTTGCTTTGGAGATGACCAAGAATAAGGGCATCTATACAAGTTATGAACCATTTGGTGTATTTGGAGTTATGACTTAGGATTTGAAATGCATATATGTGCCCTTATTCTTATTCATTTCCAAAGCAACAAGTTTTTTCTTGCTTGTCTCTATTCTCACAAATAATCATATTCCCCCACACAACTTTACAAATTTTAGGGTAAAGGGAGCTTCACCAAAGGAAGACAAGTTGCAGGTTAGATGGATAGATATATTTCTATGGAACTATCAATATTGTTAAAGAACCGATCCTATTTCAATCATGTAAATTAGTAATATTGAGCCATTAAGATAGTTGTAGATAGAATCATTTCCAAAACAATAACTCATCACTTGCTCTACTCTGGAAAATGAGTAGATTCTCCTAGGGGACTTTAAGGCTTTAAATGTAAAACACCAAGTCTTATGATTCCCTACTAATTGTCTAATAAGGTTTCCCCTAGTCTTATTGACTCTATCTACAACAAGACCCATTTAAAAACACAACCTATACTTGAAGAAAACTCCCAAACAAATCCATGTCGGCGTAACCTTTTCTCCTCTTGGAGTGACCACTAGTTTATTTGTACATTCAATGAAATTGATGACCAAGAGCTGTTAGGATTGATGGTGAGTTATGTTATGTTGAGCTTGATTTGACTTCACACTTTAATAATCTTGTCCCATAAACCCTAATACAATAGATCTTTTTCCTTGTTTGCAACCAATAAATAAATGACTCATGTTTTGTGTACCAATTGGAACCATGTATATTTTGTTTGGATCGAAAGAAAATAATTATGGTTATCGATTGCATGGTGTATATTTTTTTAATTTCATTTTATATGGTGTCAAGTTTGTTGATTATAAATTTTTAATTTTTTAGATAAGAGGAATTAATGAATGAAATTTAGAACTAAAAATTGGAAATGAAATACATGCATGTCCCACAACTATTCCATGGTTCATAATCATTCCAACCAAAATAATATCTTATATCTATGTTCTATTCTATTATCTCACTATTGCATCAATTATTCATGTGAATGTTATTTATGATTAAAGGGACATCAAGAAAAGAAAGTGGAAAATCTATATTGTAAAGGGTTTGAACGCACATGACACTTCTTGCTTCTTATACCACTTTCTAGGCCAGATTTCTAGTTTTAAGATAGAATAATTCTAGGAAATAGGTCATACATGAAAAACCATTGATAATTGAGCCCGTAATGATTGTTGATCATATGAGCGACAAATAAATTTTATGTCGTAATTTAAATTTACTAATTTATTTTGTATTTTCTATGGGATGAAGGTCATCAATTGGACTATCTCTAATTTCAAAGATAAGATGAATAGTTGAATGCAAAGTTTGAAACAAAAATGTGGCAATAAAATACATGCATGTCATGAAAATATTCCATAGCTCAAATTGTTCCTTCTCTTTTAATATTGGCTATATGTGCTTCACATGATATCCTTGATCTCATTCACACCATTCACATTAGTGCAATTTGAGTATAACGTTTCCAAAATAAACTATGGGGATTTCTAGTAGATTGTAAGTTGAAAACAAAAATATAACAATTTATTTTTGTAGCTCTTTATAACTTTGCCTTAATTTGGAAGCTCAAGTAATTGTAAGAAGCAATTGATGTGTGAGAAATACATAATAATTGAGCCTCACTAATTCTTTGTCATATGAGTGACATGAAGATTTTATCTATCGATCAAACTTTTCTATATATTTTATTTAATTTTGTATGATGCCGGGGTTTTAAAATGGAGAACATTGAATTTGTTAGATAAGACGAATACATAAATGGAATGCTAGAAAATAAAAGGTCAAAATAATAGTTGATGCTTTGTGAATTAAAAGACGTAACAATGTTTGGAATAACTTGGACTCAAAAATTGAATACCATCCATTCAATCTCCGATGCGTAACAAATACCTAATGGTCAATATTTTTGAAAGATTCAATGGTCAAGGTTTTATAAAGAGTTGAAGGTCAAGATTCAACGGAAGTTATAGATCCATGTCGAACTGAATAAAGAAACAAGGAAATAGATTAGTTTCCATGCTAAATACAATTTTATTAGCTTTGAAGGGAATGAGAAAATGCAAAGCTCTGATAAGGAAGAAAAGGAGGATAGTTGGCTACGGTTGTTTGAGAAACGAGATATGAATAAAGACATCATAGGGTTGAGAGGTGTAATTTACTATGAAGCATGCCCTATATTCACACATTTGTTTCTTTTGAAATATTTTCTCGTCGCATTACTTTTCACCTGAGAATTGAGTGTTTACTAACAAGGCCATGATATGGCAAATCATCTGAAGGTTTTCATTTTGTTTTTGTGCCTATTGTATTTGTTATAGTACAATTGGATAGGGATTCTTTAGTAATGAGACCTTTGCTCATTTGTCGAAGATCCGAAATATCATTGGCAAAGTATTGTGTGATCGTATCCCTGTTATTTCTTGTTATAGTACAACTGGACAGGGCTTCTTCTGTAATGAGACCTTAGCTCATTTTCAAAGATCCAAAACATCATTGGCGAAGTATTATGTGATCCTACCATGTTATTTCTTGCAACGATAAATTTGAAAGGACAATTGCCAAGTACATTGGGTTCAAATTTAGGGTACTACATCAACATTGCACAAACATGTCTGAAAATGAGGGTCATTGAAGAGTACAAAGATTAATAAAAGACATCGTATGATAAATGTTGGTTTTAGATGTTATAATTATGACTATTTGATGAGTTGTTATTTAGAAGGTAGGCAGTTGTTATAAAGTGCGTAGTTAGAAGTAATCTCTTGGCAGGGATTGGTTTTAGGATTTGCAAAAATAATAGAGCCTATATTTCTGAAAAGTAAGAGATACATTAAGAAAATAAAAATGGTCACGTAAAATTTGTATGTATAGTTCATAGTTACATTTTCTTGAAAGTTTGTGAAGGCGTATTAAAAACCCCATTAGGTAAAAAGAAGATATAAAGGGCTAGCAACAATTAGGTAATTTAAGGATTTCACCAAAGTTTTAATTAGATTATCAATTTTCTGTCATATTTTAGGAGGATCCATTTGTGCGATTTTAAGATGAAATGGATTAGGTAGATATTAAGGGCGCAGTACTAGTAACACGCTTGTATTTTAATCGGATTTATTGTCATTTGCACAACGCCGAATGGTGATCACAGGTGTCTTGCAAAAGGCTGGGTTGCGACAGAGAATGACATGCAGATACGTGTTATTTTGTTACTGTTTTTCGTTGTGCTTTGCAAAAGTTGTTTTTTAATCTTTTGGCGTGGCAAAGGCGGAATTCTGTATTTGTGTTTGCAGGGGACACAGAGAATATAATCGTAGAGATCAATTTCTATTAGCATTAGCAAAGCGATGTAGAGATCAATGTCTTTGTGCTTTATGATTGCATCAATTTAGAGTCAGTAAAATAGAAGACATTGAAATTATTTTGTTTTACAGTTGTATTGTGTTTCCTACGACTTACATTGAGTTTGCAGAGAGGATTTACTTCAAAATGAGGTCATAAAAGTGTTTACCCAAGTATTTGATACTAGACTTAATTTAGTAACAATATTCGTGCAAATTGAACGAGTTTTCTATTTGGAGTTTGGTTTCTATTACAAATAATTGGTCATGGGCGGTGCAGGTAGATGAAGAATACGGTGAAGCTATGGGGAAGCTGAAAAAATTATCAAGAGTTGGATTCTGGGTACAAAGTCCTCCTTTAGAGACCGATGTGGGGTCAAAAAAGAGTAACTTGTAAGTAACATAATCTCAGTAGGTTAGATAAATAACATAGTTAAGGACTCAGTTTATGGCAAGCTGAAAAAAGGGATTTTTCTTTTGCTTTTGTTTGTTGTAGCAGTTATTCAGGGTAGAGACGTTGTGTTGATATGGTTTTCTAAGATTCTTTATATTGTTAAATTCACATGAATGGATGGGTCTGTTGTCATAATCGCCCTCTGTAATGAAAATGGAAACCTTAACTTTTCCTTCGATGGCTTATCGGAAAAATTAATTGACAAAGAAGTGGTTATGGACTGTTCCAAGAAATTGTGCGGGGTATAGCTGAGTTTTTCACAAACTTAGTTTGATTACAGATCTTAGTGTTGTATTTGTGTGGGGATTGGATCTATATGATAGAAGACAACCATGAATTTTATCAATACTTGTTGGATTATCTCTTCAGTATCCAGTTTCAGTCTTGATTTTGTTTGTTCTATTTTATTTTTAGTAGTCATTCTATTAATCAACATTGTGAAAGTTCGATGCAGAGAAAGAGTGAAAGAGAAAAATCTTGCTCAGAGACATAAGTGGAATAGCAAGAAAAGCAACTTTGACAGTGTTAATCAATACAATAACTACTCAAAATAAAAGATAAAGAGTAGGAAAAACAAAGTGGTAGCCATCATCTACAAAATCAATACTAAAACTGCATACTGAAGATGCCTTCTCCATGGTCTAGTTTCAAAGAAGTCATTAATGGAAAGCATGGTAAGACAAAAATAAAGTGACCAAGTTTACAATCAAATACAAGTAGGGCACTAGTGTGGTGAAGCTTCTTTAGTCAGTACCAAACACACCTACCAAGAGATGTGCCTTCAAACATATTTATGAAATTTTTGAACCATGTCTGAATGAATACGCTGTCTAAGATGCCCTTCTTAATTAAATAAATTATCAGAGGGTTTGACGTAGAGAAAGAGTGAAAGAGACAAATTTTGCGTGAAAGAGATGAAATATAGGCTCCTCAAATGCAAATGATTGCAGGTTTAATGGTCTTTACGATGTCATTTTGATTACCACGGTTCCAAGACAAGGTCAAAGCGGGTTTGCTGAAGCAACTCGAAACACATTTAAGGAAATGCAATCGGCAGGTTTAAAGCCAAACTCCACGACATTTTTGAGCATCCCCTCAGCCTGTGGCAAAATGGGAACTTCGGAACAGAGCTCTGACCATAGACGTTAACAAACAAAAGTCAGGAAAATAACATTTGTTAGATGTCGTGGTTGAGAATTTTGTGCTTCATATGTATGCCATATGTGGAAGCATAGTGAAGGTACGTGAACTGTTTGATAAAATGTAAATATATCCAGTGTGAACTGCAAATAATTTGCTGCTTAAAGTGATTCTTTAACAATATGAGTTCTGAAAACATATCATATTTGAGCTATATTCAAACAAATGGCATACATATGAAGCAGGGAATTCTCATCCATGACATTTAAGAAATGTTATTTTTCCGGCTTTAAACCTGCCAATTGCATTTGCTTAAATGTGTTTGAAGTTGCTTCAGCAAACGCAGTTTGACCTTGTCTTGGAACTGTGGTAATCAAAATGACATCGTTAACACCTATATCTGTTCCATTTTTTCCAGGAACATTATCTTTTGCGTCTACATATACAGTGGGTGGTTGAAATACCACTCTTACTCATTTATTGAATGCAGAGCTTTGTTTCTGATGTGTATTTGGAACTAATGCCATATTTGTGCAGCATGACTTGTGCATACATTGCCGATGCAAATGCACAATATGTTACTTCTAAGGCCAAACAGTAGTGACTGCTCATTGGCTGGGGGCTTTATAAGCTTAAGATTGATTGAATGAATGAATATAAAACTGTTAGGACATCTCAGATATTTATAAGAGGCTTTGTGACTGTGACAAGGTTTCAAATGAGTATGTTGCTTGTCTACAAGAGACTCGTGGTAATAGGCGATGACTGATAAATTATTTAAAATTGTATCTCTTGATTCTTGAAGATATCATATGCCCGGTGCATATATTAAGTAACAGGTTACAAATCCTGTACCTATGGAAAACTGACCAAGCACAGTGTTGAGGAGAGCATTACAAAGCAAAAATGGATGGTAATTGCTGATAATTTATTTAATTAAAAAGGGCATCTTAGACAACGTATTCATTCAGACATGGTTCAAAAATTTCATAAATATGTTTGAAGGCACATCTCTTGGCAGGTGTGTTTGGTGCTGACTAAAGAGGCTTCGCCACACTAGCACCCTACTTGTATTTAATTATAAACCTGGTCACTTTATTTTTTGTCTTACCATGCTTTCCATTAATGACTTCTTTGAAACTAGACCATGGAGAAGGCATCTTCCAGTATCCAGTTTTAGTATTGATTTTGTCTATTCTGCTTCTGAGCACCTACGCTACGTACACTGCAATGTGTGCAACATCATTCTTGCAGTAGACGGTGGCCACCACTTTGTTTTTTCCTGCTCTTTATCTTTTATTTGGAGTAGTTATTGTATTGATTAAGACTGTGAAAGTTTAGTTCCTTTTCCCGCTATTCCACTTTTGTCTCTGAGCAAGATTTGTCTCTTAGACTCTTTCTCTACGTGGAACTTTCACAGTGTTAATCAATACAATAACTACTCGCAATAGAAGATAAAAAGAGCAGAAAATAAAGTCTTAGCCATCATCTACTGCGAGAATGGTGCTGCAAAGATTGTAGTGTACATAGTACAGGTGCTTTGAATAAGAATAAACAAAATCAATACTAGAACTGGATACTGAAGATGTCTTCTCCATGGTCTAGTTTCAAAGAATTCATTAATGGAAAGCATGGTAAGACTTACACCTACCAGGAGATGCGCCTTAAAACATATTTATGAAATTTTTGAAACACATTTAAGGAAATGCAATTGGTAGGTTTAAATCCAAACTGCACGACATTTATGAGCATCTTCCGACCTCGGAAAATGGGAACTTTAGAACAGAGCTCGAGCATAGTCATTAAAAAAAAAAAGTTCGGAAAAATAACATTTGTTACATGTCGTAAAACTAGTATTTTAAAGACTATTTTGTAAATAGGTAGACTACATATGAATTCACTATAGAGGTTCATCTCTGCTTTCTAAGGCTCCACCCAGAGGGTGTTGCAAGATACGAGGTCTGTTTTTGGTCTGTTTTTGGCTTTGTGACTATGAGAAGGTTTCAAATCAGTATGGGTATACTCTGTTTCGGTGACAAGAGAAACTGAGATAAGAGACTATAATAACCTTGAAATGTAACTCGTATCCTGCAAGGAGGCAGAAGAAAATTGAATTTCATGGAGTATAGAGTGCAGACAGACCAAAAACAGTGATGGAATACTGTCAAAATGGGTATAATCCAAATGTTAAATGACAGAAGTCGGAACATCAGAAAAAGATCTTACTTTGTAGTTGTACTGCCTTGGGCACGAATTTACCAAACTAAAGATATGGAACAATGAGAGATCAAAAATGTTTTGTTGTTTTCCTTTGTGCATTATGCGGCTATGTTGGTTGTTCTGACATTGCAATTTAGCTCGGGAGTTTTTGTAACTTGATTGGCATGGAAAGTAATTGCATTTTTGTTTAATTTTGGTTTTCAGACTATTCATGTTTTTGTAGCCTAACAAGGTATAGTTGTTGTAGTTTCTTGCATAATGTGCTTGAAAGTGAGGCAGTGAACAGTTTATATTAGACATACAACAAATTTGTAAGAAATAGCAAACATTTGTAGGTGACATAGTAAAAAATAGGTGACAAAAATTAATGTCTTAATATAAAAAAAACAAAGTCAGAGATATTAGATCCATGTTTTTAAATATTGTGAAAAAGGTGGTCACATTATAAAGTAATAGTTAGATATGTAAGCAAATGGAAGGAAAGTAAAGAGTAATGAAAATAGACACAAAGAGTTGTATTAGTCGTGTGAGAATAACATAATTACAAAAATGCTGAAAGAAAAGCAAAGCCAAAAATATGTAACAAGTAGGCTGGTAACACTAGGCAAGTGTTTGTTGATATTGTCAAAAGCATAGATAGTAATAGTCGATTGTTGCTAGTCATACGGGAGCCTGTCATGAAATTTGTTCAGTGTATGTGCATGGGTTGCAAAATCGTTGCAGGAATCTGAAAGAAGAAGACGAGTATGTTAGACTGGAAACAAAGAATTAAACTGAAATGTAATGAATAGAGGTGGAAAATGCAGATGCTTACCAAAGAAGAGAGAAAGCTATGTTTCTTTGATTGTGGATATTGAGTTGTCAACTGTCAAAGTGAATGTACCCTTGATTTGGAATTGACGGAGAAGAAATACAGCCTTTGAGATGTCTTGTTGATATTCTTCATACTGTGTTTGACAAAGGAGAGGGAAGACTTTTTGCAGTAATGGCTCTCGCAATGTGCAGTGGAGGGAGTCATCTATTGTTTGCAAGGAGCAATGGAGAAAGTGCTTATATTTGTATGGTTTTGATGTATTGCAAGTTGCACAAAGTAAAATTTGTTTCATTTAAATGCGGATCAAGTTCGTGAGATGGTCACATTCTACATAGAATGCTTGGAAAGGAGGAAGGTATATGTTCTTTGTGTGAAGTATGCTTGTAATCTGCACAAGGGAGATGAAGTTGACATAATTGATAGATTTCAATTTTTGATGAAAGATAAATTAAAAAAAATAGAAATGGAAGTGTACTTGCCTCTATGTTCGTTTTTATGAGAGACTATAAAAATGTTTTTGTAGGTTCATCATTTAAAGGGTCAATGAAGGATGAATGGCCTGCACGTACAACACATGAACCCTTTAATCCTTGTCTGATGAAGTTTTTGAAGAGTAATAGTGGTATGTTCCCTGCTGCAATGTTGTCTCTTATTGTATGACATAGCGAAACATGAAAGTTTCCCAAATGTACCTACAAGGACAAAGTATCATGTTTGGTTAAAATTGAAGGCAATAATGCAGTGCAATGTATATTAAAATGAAAGAAGGGAGTGTGTTGATACTATTGCTTTTCCATTTTCAGCGTCAGAGTCTTTAACGTAGAGGGTGAACAGGTCGTTGGTGTGGTGGATTCCTGTCACAATTGCAGCAAATGACCCAACAGAGAATGTTGCATTTGAATGACAAACTCTTGTATTTTCATGTCAAGCGTAAGTTTTCGTGTTTTGCAAACCGTGGGTATGCTTTCCATGGTGGTTGTTGCATTTATGGATAAAGAACAATTTACATCTCCTCATTCGTACTTTGTTTTTTTTTCTTTGACGGTGAAACCAAGCAACACGCAGATTTACCCAAATGACGACTACAAAGTGGATGCAAATTTGTGCATGAAGGTGTTGCTCATGTTCAAAGTGATTGTCATTTGACCATTTTTTTCAACCAAATCAGAATGGAGGATTTCAGATTTTGAGGGGGAAATGTTGGTTGCATGTGCTAGTCCATAGATGACGAGGATATCACCTTCAAATACAGTTGCAACTTTGCCTGCACAAATGTCAAGTATGGAGGATGGCTGTTGTGTTGCTGGTTTGGACTGCATTTTGAATGGTGTTAGGATGCTTTTATTGAAAGGATAAGTGTGATAATAAATGAATAATGAGAAGAAAGTAAAGAAACGTTAGAAAGAGATTACCGTTTACAGGATTCTTGCAAAAGATCATTGGTAGCAATGTCCTTGTTCTTGGAGGTGTGTTCCATGTCTTTGTTGTTGTAACTATCTGCAAAGCATTCAAATATGTAAATGGTTGTTGTAGAGTGTCAAATGAAAAGGAAAGAAAAGAATCAAGAAAATAGATATTAGTTTTGGTGAATCAATAGAACAATGTGTGTGCACTTACAATTGTGCAGTGTTGTTGATGGTGTTTTTCAAGAGAGAAAAAATTGCTGGGTGGTCAGTCCAATAAGAAAATCTTTCAAATGTATTACAGGTTTCAAGTATTGTGTTTGACCATATATGGTCGATCATGTTTTTAGTGAAGACACTTGGATGTTGTATGTGGAAACTGAAATTGTTTTTTTGCATAAATGCTAAAAGCATTGTTGTTTTCCTATTTTTGTTGTGCATGTCGATGTTGAAGTCTCCAAAAATGTAGGTGGGAATGGTTAAATCAAGGGATCGGAACACATTGTCAAGAACAATGAAGATGTTTTCTAGATGTTCATTTGGTGCAACGTAGACATTCACAATAGATATGCATTGATGTCGCAGTAATATTTTGTGAGTAATGACTCTACATGTGCGTTGTGAAAGTAATGTTTTCCTAGGAAAGCTATATTGTTTGCAATAAAAATTGCTAGATCATGGACATGGTGTGTAGATAAGCATTGGTATCCATCAAGGTAGTCAATTGCAATGGGGCAAGCAATGTGAGTTTCTTGTAAACAGAGAATGTGAGATTGCATTAATTCATGATTGTGTAGAATGGCCTCTCTGTGAGCATGAAGACTTTAGGTATTTAGTGAAGAAATTATAATAGATGAAGAAATATTAGCTATGGACAATTCATGTTGAATATTCCATTTATTTTCGTTTCGGAGTCATTCCATTTCTGTGTTGATTATGTCTTTGATCTGAAATTCTTTTTAAGTAGCGGGGACATCAAGTAAAGGTTGGAAATGGTTTTGACTCATGATAGAGTGGTGTATGCTAACCCATGGGACGATACACCAAGGGGGCTGAAAGCAAGTCATTCTAGTGTGAGGCCTTGTGCTCTGTGTATTGTGCGTGCGGAACAAAGTTGTATATGGAATTGTTTTCTTATTGTAACCGGTGTCTTATACGATGTTCTATGCAAGGGTATAGCAACACAAACAATAGGAGTCTAATCAAGTTCTGTTGTCATTGTTGACAACTACAAATGTTTTGATCTTTTTTTTTCCAATATAGGGATCATTGAATTTTATCCATATTGCATTGAAGTCATTTGTTGTTGTATATGTTTTGAAAAATCCATCAGAACCATTGACCAATCCATCTTGGATGTCATAGTTCCCTGCGAAAAGTTTAATTAGCATGTTGAATTTCAGTTCTATATGTTATGGCAATTCTATAGTTTTAGAGTAGGTTTCCATTTGTTCTATTATTATATCTTGTTCATCGATAGATTCGATGACAATTTTGTGGCCTGGAGCAAGTGCAAGCATTTTTTTATTGTGTTGAAGAACATCTATGTTTTTGTAGAAAAGGAATGGAAGTGTTGGATCAAGCGGGGTTGGTGAATATAGGTATGATTGAAGTATGCAAGGTCGATTCTAAATGTTGTCCAATGTGAATTCTATTCGGGATGAGACAAAGGCAACATCTTTTTGACACATTGTTTGATCACCAATTCATATATTTTTACATGTGTATTCCATAAGTCATAGCTAATAAATTCTCTCTAGAAATTTTGGGTTTTTAAACACAAGGCAGTCATTGATTTGGTTTGTGCTTGGTAGAAGTCTCCACAGAAGATCATGTCAATTCCTCCAAACCAAGTTGTGGGCATGTGTTTTATTTGATGAATTCGTTGGTCTATGAAGTATAGAAGTTGACATCCGACCAAGGATATTTCGTCTATTAGAGCAAGTTGTAATTGTTGGTATTGCTTTGCCAAGGAATCCAATCGTTCATTGGTTAATGGGCATATTTTAGATCAATTGAAAGGTAAGAGGAAAGCAGAATGGAGTGTTATTCCATTGGCATTATAAGCAACTTTTCTCATGAATGCCAAGATCAAGCCTTTGATTTTAAAGGGTCATTGTGCATGGAGGTATCGTAAATACGAGCCAATGTTTCAAATATAAATTTTTCAACAAATGTTTTACTGTGCGGTGCCTTTTGTTAGGAAAAGGTAGATAGCAATTGATGGGTCTTTATTTTTGTTAAAGGAGATGTCTTTCAAAATGGCTTGTTGTTTCTTATTGAGAAGTTTCATTTGTTTGAAATATGTTCTATTGTCTTGGATGCTTTAGGGTGTTTTGCTAGTTGAAATTGTTTCTTTCTTGATATGTCCGAATGTGAAAATTTTAACGGTTTTTCGTTCTGATTGTGCATAGTGGTTTCTACACATGTTTCCGAAGATATGCTTTGAATTTCTGTATGCATTTGGGTAGTTGTATATTCAGATGTATATGCAGCACCGAGTATTGGAACATAGTGAGAGTTTGTAGCCAATAGTTCATAATGAAAATGTGCTTCGGGAAGTGAAAATCGTATGAGATTGTATGCTTTTCCAAGTGGTGCATTACCAGAATAAATCTTAAAAACTTGGAAAGGATGTGAGTCCCACAATTGAATATTTATTTCAAAAAGTAGGCATAACCAATGGATAATGAAGTCATCTGCGTGTATATTGTTGTGGTCATGGAAGGTGGCTATGTTTATCACAAGGCCTTGCCATGTGCCAATGTGTGGTATGTTTGTTATTGGGTTCTGGTCAAGCCAGGTATGGAGAAAGTCAACAGTTGTATGGTCTTCTTGAAGAATAGAACTACAAAAATCTTGAGCAGCATACCTGTGCAGGTAGTGAGGTCAAATTCATTGTTGCGAATGCGGGAAATAGAAGTGAAAAGGCTATCAACATTGATACTGTCACTTGTTTCTAGCCTAACAAGGCATAGTTGCTCTAGTTGATTGGATAAACCCTCTAAAGCATTTCTACATAATTTTGAAGGGATAATAGATGAGCATTGTTTGTTGGTTCAGGGCATTGCACATATTTTTTCCAGAATAAGGGTTCATAATGCCCACTAAGAGGGTTGGAATCATGGAAGAGAATACAATATGGTAGTATGTGACTATTTGGAGTGAATTGAAGATAATTTGTGCCTCTTGTTGCAGACCAAACCCATATTGGCAAGTCAAGCCATTTGGAAAGCCATTTTATGCAAAAGATGTCGCCCCATAGGCCTTGTTCGGTAGCTTCGGGTGAGTACACTACAGATAGTTTCATGCGATGTAAATATGTTTCCCAACTATGAACACTGTGCAAAAGAAAAAGGCTTTCAGGATCTAGTTCTAACTGTAGAGAAGCCAACGCTACAGGATCAGAGAGAGAGAGCAAAGTTTGAAAGTGTTCAATGACACCGCTTCTAAGTTCAAGAGATGTGTATCGAAAATGGAACAGCACTGCGAAGGAATCAAACAAGCAATCGCCACTCCGTATTTGAAAGCATAGTCTCGGAAAAGGTTGAACCTATGCAACACATTGTCTATGCATTCTATGACGTGGTTTGATAATGTATATTGCTCAACATCAACAAATGTGGTTGCCATGGATGTTTTTTTGCATTTGGTTTGTTCTTTTTTGTTACAAAAAAAGGTTTCCTCAGCAGAATATAGAAAAGAAGACTAATGTTTATACCTTTTCCAATGGAGCATGAGCAATCCAAACAAGTAGCAATGAAATATCTCTGGTTCTCTGATTTTTCTTTTGTCACGAATCTGAAATGTACATAATAGATGTTATGCATTTAGTCAGTATTGCAAACAAAAGTACACAGGAAAAGAATCTTTGTACATACAATAAAGCAAGTAGTGCAATGAAATACACAAGAAAGAGCAGTCATTTATAGTAGCAGTCATTTAGAATGAACGAAATTTATATTGTGCTTGAGAGAAATACGTAATCAATGTGGGGAAAACATGGATTTCAATAAAGTCAGGTGAGCGTTAAAAATAGGAAGGAGAAATTACAATAGTTATAACAACATATTCAAATGTGGAAAGTAAAGGACTTACAAGCTTTCATTTTAAAATGTTGTAGGGCGTGTGCTTTGGAGCATATAATCAAATTAGTTAAACGAAACAATTTTTACATATGCCCATTTTTGGAAAAGCTTGTTTTCGATGGGCGTAATAAATCTGTCTATTCATTCAGTTAAGGCTAAATGCAAGAGTGACCCAAGCACAAGCTAAAAAAGTTGTACAGATGCTAAAATGTTCCACAGGCATTTTGACAAGTGATTTGAGTCAGCCAGAAACATCCACCATGTGAATTAACTGATCAAGCAATCCACCAAGAATGTTTAAGCAAGTGTCCATTTGTTTGGTCAGTCTTATTTCAGATATTTATAAGAGGCTTTCTGACTGTGAGAAGGTTTGAAATGAGTATGGGTACACTGTGTTTCGGTGAGGAGAGAAACTGAAATAAGAGACTGTAATAACCTTGAAAAGTAACTTGTATCTTGCAAGGAGGTAGAAGAAAATTGAATTTCATGGAGTATAGAGTGCATAAAGACCAAAAAACAGTGTTGTAGTGGTGTCCAAATGAATAGAATCCAAATGTTAAGTGACAGAAGTTGGAACATCAGGAATGAAATATGTTGGAAAGTGAAAACCTTTGTTGAGGGGTAAAAGATCGTTAAGAGGAAGAGTCAAGCTCTAGAAATCGATTATTTTGATTACAGATCTTAGTGTTGTATTTGTGTGGGGATTGGATCTATATGATAGAAGACAACCATGAATTTTATCAATACTTGTTGGCTTAGCTCTTCAGTATCCAGTTTTAGTCTTGATTTTGTTTGTTCTGTTTTATTTCGAGTAGTTATTCTATTGATTAACACTGTGAAAGTTCGATGTAGAGAAAGAGTGAAAGAGACAAATCTTTCTCAGAGACATAAGTGGAATAGCAGGAAAAGGAACTTTGACAGTGTTAATCAATACAATAACTACTCAAAATAAAAGATAAAGAGCAGGAAAAACGAAGTGGTAGCCATCATCTACTGCAAGAATGGTGCTGCAAAGATTGCAGTGTACGTAGCACAGGTGCTCAGAAGCAGAATAAACAAAATCAATACTAAAACTGCATACTGAAGATGCCTTCTCCATGGTCTAGTTTCAAAGAAGTCATTAATGGAAAGCATGGTAAGACAAAAATAAAGTGATCAGGTTTACAATCAAATACAAGTAGGGTGCTAGTGTGGCGAAGCTTCTTTAGTCAGTGCCAAACACACCTACCAAGAGATGTGCCTTCAAACATATTTATGAAAATTTTGAACCATGTCTAAATGAATACACTGTCTAAGATGCCCTTCTTAATTAAATAAATTATCAGAGGGTTTCATGCACAGAAAGAGTGAAAGAGACAAATTTTGCGTGAAAGAGACAAAATATAGGCTCCTCAAATGCAAATGATTGCAGGTTTAATGGTCTTTACGATGTCATTTTGATTACCATGGTTCCAAGACAAGGTCAAAGTGGGTTTTTGAAGCAACTTGAAACACATTTAAGGAAATGCAATTGGCAGGTTTAAAGTCAAACTCCACGACATTTTTGAGCATCCCCCAACCTCGGCAAAATGGGAACTTCGGAACAGAGCTCTGACCATAGACGTTAACAAACAAAAGTCAGAAAAATAACATTTGTTAGATGTCATGGTTGAGAATTCCCTGCTTGATATGTATGCCACATGTGGAAGCATAGTGAAGGTACGTGAACTGTTTGATAAAATGTAAATATATCCAGTGTGAACTGCAAATAATTTGCTGCTTAAAGTGATTCTTTAACAATATGAGTTCTGAAAACATATCATATTTGAGCTATATTCAAACAAATGGCTTGAGGTGAGAGTCAAGAAATCAGGCAACACATTTGTGTGGGAAAATAAACATGTTTGAGCTTGGGTTCTTTTATCAAAGGTATAACATTGTTGACTTGATGTACACAGTTTTTCCTTGTTCCCTGTTCTTCATTCCGTTCACTATATATTTATTTATAGTGCCTTCAATACAAGTGGGTTTGCATCTGATGCGCACAAGTTTCGATAGAAAAAGTGAAGTATCTGAGGTGAAGAAATGTTTCTTTATAAGCTTAAAATTGATTGAATGTAGCTCAAATATGATATGTTTTCAAAACTCATATTGTTAAAGAATCACTTTAAGCAGCAAATTATTTTCAGTTCATACTTGATATATTTATAGTTTATCAAACATTCAGTACCTTCGCTATGCTTCCACATGTGGCGGGCATATGAAACAGGAATTCTCATCCATGACAATTAAGATTTTTATTTTTCCGGCTTTAAACCTGCCAATTGCATTTCCTTAAATGTGTTTGAAGTTGCTTCAGCAAACCCAGTTTGACCTTGTCTTGGAACTGTGGTAATCAAAATGACATTGTTAACTTGATGTACACAGTTTTTCCTTGCTTGTTGTTCTTGATTCCCTTCACTATATATTTATTTATAGTGCATTCACTACAAGCGGGTTTGCATCTGATGTGCATGAGTTTTTGATAGGGAAAGTGAAGTGTCTTGAAGGCTACAAAGTGCATGTTGATAGCTATATCTGTTCCATTTTTTCCAGGAACATTATCCTTCGCATCTACATATACAGTGGGTGGTTGAAATATCACTCTTACTCATTTATTGAATGCACAGCTTTGTTTCTGACATGTATTTGGAACTAATGCCATATCTGTGCAGCACAAATTATGCATACATTCGAAGAAAAAATGCACAGTGTTGAGGAGAGCATTACGAAGTAAAAATGGATGGTAATTGCTAATAATTTATTTAGTTAAAAGGGCATCTTAGACAATGTATTCATTCAGACATGGTTCATAAATTTCATAAATATGTTTGAAGGCACATCTCTTGGTAGGTGCATGTTTAGTGCCGACTAAAGAGGCTTCACCACACTAGCGCCCTACTTGTATTTAATTATAAACCTAGTCGGTTTATTTTTTGTCTTACCATGCTTTCCATTAATGACTTCTTTGAAACTAGACTATGTAGAAGGCATCTTTAGTATCCAATTTTAGTATTGATTTTGTCTATTCTACTTTTGAGCACCTACGCTACGTACACTACAAAGTGTGTGCAAGCATCATTCTTAGCAAAGAGACGGTGGCCACCACTTTGTTTTTAATCTGCTCTTTATCTTTTACTTAGAGTAGTTCTTGTATTGATTAAGAATGTGAAAGTTCAGTTCCTTTTCCTGCTATTCCACTTTTGTCTCTGAGAAAGATTTGTCTCTTTGACTCTTTCTCTGTGTGGAACTTTCACAGTGTTAATCAATACAATAACTACTCGAAATAAAAGATAAAGAGCAGGAAAAACAAAGTGGTAGCTATCATCTATGCGAGAACGCGTGTTACAAATATTGCATTGTACATAGCAGCAGTGCTCGAATCAGAATAAACAAAATCAATACAAAAACTTGATAATCTTGAAGATGCATTCTCCATGGTCTAGTTTCAAAGAAGTCATTAATGGAAAGCATGGGAAGACTGACACCTACCAAGAGATGCGCCTTCAAACATATTTATGAAATTTTTGAAACACATTTAAGGAAATGCAATTGGTAGGTTTAAAGCCAAACTGCATGACATTTATGAGCATCTTCCCAACCTCTGGAAAAATGGGAACTTCAGAACAGATCTCTGACCATAGTCATTAACAAACAAAATTCAAAAAAATAACATTTGTTACATGTCGTAACACTGGTTTTTTAAAGACTATTTTGTAAATAGGGAAACTACATACGAATTCACTACAGAGGTTCATCTCTACCTTCTAAGCCTCAACACACAGGATGTTGCAAGATACGAGGTCTGTTTTTGGTCTATTTTTGGCTTTGTGACTGTGAGAAGGTTTCAAATCAATATGGGTATACTCTATTTCGGTGACACGAGAAACTAATATAAGAGACTGTAATAACCTTGAAATGTAACTCGTATCCTATAAGGAGGCAGAAGAAAATTGAATTTCATGGAGTATAGAGTGCATACAGACCAAAAATAGTTATGGACTATTTTCCAAATGGGTATAATCCAAATGTTAAATGACAGAAGTTGGAACATCAGAAATGAAATACATAAATCATATTGAATCATAAAAAGATGAAACATGAACTTAGCCAAATTATCTGGGTAGCTAATATTTGCGATTTCAGAAGAGCAAAGACAATTTAAAGCTCTCAAAGCATGACATTGACAGAAAACTGAGAAATCATGGATGATTTTGACTTCCCGCCTTCATGTCAGTGGTCTTCAGGTAATGACTGCCAAGGCTTTTAGAATGCTTACAAATCAAGCTGCTATAATACAGTCAAGCACCTACAATATGTTGTAGAACATCCATAGCAAAGTAAAATCGTTCATCATGTACAGGCAGCTTCAAATCGCAAGAAACAAAAACATAGACAAACACAGAAAAAAATTAACATAAACAAAATCGTTGAACTTAAATTGCAGTGACATGAAAATTCACCTCCTATGATGTTGTTCAGACTCCTTTACTTCCGGCGGGCAGATGAAAATGGCAAGATAAACAGCTGAAAGGAAGAAACATATTTCCCCTCGAGCCACTCAAAACTGTCAAAACTGACCTAATCTGTACGCATCATAGTCAATACATTAATGTTTTACAACTGCTCAGCTTTTTCACTGAACAGTGCTACATAAAGGCAATGACCAATAAAATGTTGCCAACATAAAAAAATCAAAACCTAAAACTTTAGTTCAGCCCAATTTAAATACAGATGTCACAATCCGATTCAAAAGAATGCAAATGTTTAATGGGTGAGGTGAAGACAATATCCATGCCTTCGGCAGGATAATAAAACCATTGAAGTGTATGTGCAATGTCCGTGTCCGAAAGAGATTTCTTGATTTGTTAAATTTAATATCTAATGTACTTACTCCAACATGTGGAAGGATGGTAGATGGAAAATTTTGGTACAATAAAAATCATATTTCGTTGATATGGACAATGCTGAATGGTGTCGAAAAAAGTTACCAAATACGGTAAAAATGATTTTCCACATGTTTCCATATTTTTTATTAAACCGTATAAACCTTCGTATTTTTCTATTGTAAAATCTGAAAATATAGGATCTAGAAAATGAATATTACATTATAAAATAAATGGTTAAAATATGAACACCTCCAAGGTTTTATAGTCAAGAGTTTAAAGGGTTTTCATTTTTCAATATTGTTTAGAAGGATTTCAATTGTCCTAGGAAGATTAATGAGACCGTATTTTTTCGTATTTATCATATATTTGTGATCGACCATCTTTATTCTATATTTGAATACCATTGCTTACTAATCTCCGTAAAGTTACTATCTTGGTGTTAGAGTCAATAAGTTTGATCCAATATAAGTTGATTTAGAACACGCCTTTGACATAATATTTAATTTCTTGACCGTATTCATAAAATTGAAATCCTTTAAAAATTCTACATTATTTATCAACGGGCAAAAAGAACACTAACAAAAGCATATTACAACATATCATTATTTTATATAATTAAAAATCTAATTGCTTGTTATTTAAGCGTGTACAATTAATCGAATTTCCATGACTTTCTAAGACAAAGTGTTAATTTGGTACTAATGTTTTTTCAGGTTTTTCGAAACCTATAACTTGGTGATGTTTAAGTAGATAATTACTTCATAAAGTTATATTTTGATGGCTATTTGACAATGTACTATTGTCCACCCAATATTGGGTGTCATACATCAAACAATTATTTTTATCATTCGATGATGAAAAACTAGTAAATGTTATTTTTAGATATCTCCTCATCTTCCCATGGTTAACAAGCTTAACAATTGGCAAGGGTTGCATTATTCTCCTTGCATTTGGAGAATGAGTTTAGAAATTGTCTTGTTTTCTTGTGTGGAACCCAAAATTTCTCACTTTACGTGGTTTGTTCTCCACAAGCTCTTCGATGGAGCACATCTAACTTAGTTTGGTGTTTCGGCGCCAAAATGTCCCTTTAGTGGCCACTTAGAAACTTTATCCCACTTATTCTTGTTTTTAATAAAACCCAAAAGACTTGGAACTGGATTTTTTCATTATTTCTTCATTTTAGCCTGAATGTTTCACCTCACATCATATTCTTTTCTATGCAATAACCCCAAAATGCGTCATATGTTTTCCCAAATTTGATATGTTTTCAGATGTGAGATTATTTTTTGGCTTTGGAAAGATAGGAATTCATGTTTATTTTCTAATTTTTAATTTGATCAAAATTTCACTATTTATAATAAGTCGATGGTTATTTCCAATGTGTTGTTCTGATTCAAGTTCAAGTGAATAAGGCATCCCTCAAGGTGGAGCACATTTATACACTTCTTCTTCACTAGGTGACACCCATTATAATGTGGATTAGGAGCCACCTTCTACCTCTCGGTGATCTCTATCCCACGATGATCGCCCCCAAGGTAGTCATCATAGCCACTCCTAGCATCACTCATTCGGCCGTGCTCACTTTGTTCGTCACACAATAAGCCCACGTAGAGGATTTTATCTCCTCCTCCCCAATCTTGTCAATAGGATTGGGGCTCCCCTTTGACATCTCATTATCTCGGTTGGGGCTCACCAACTTCCCCGAGCCGTGAACCCATGACGTGTTGAGCCTCTTTCCTCCATTGGATTTAAGTCTCCTAGAATGGTTTTGGCTCTAGTTGGGAGGTTCTAGATAGTTGAAAGGACCTTCCTTGATCGAACTAGCTAGATGATCATGACTGTCCTCTGCTAGTCAATTTTTTGCTCAAGAACATAATTTCCATATCGCAATATTTTTGTTATGATATAGTTGACTTTTTCTAGGCCTACCCTAATTTATTTATGCCTTTAGGGAGTACTCTCATATCTCCGCTTTTTTTGAATTATCTTGTATCATCTTACTTGTTAATATAATATAAGATCTTATTTTTAAAAAAATAAAAACCTACAACAAAGATAATTTATAATCTCTATATTTTATTATATAAATAATTATTTTAACAAAAACCAATATTACTAGATATTGTTGAAATGATATGATATTCAACTCAAAGAAAAAGGATATATGGATTTCACACTGTAAAAATACTTTCTCAAAGTGTGAAGATGTCCTTCAAAATTTCAACCTTGCCCGTATATTTTATTGATATGATAATTCTATCTTTAGATTGAAATATAAAAGATATAACCAGGTAGTTGTAGTATTTGAGAAAAGATAATAGTGCTACAACTAGCAAGCATACGTTAAATGTAAGATGAAAAAATCGAAAGGTATCTTGTGAAGAAGTAAAAGAGGAGGGTGAGAACAATGGGAGAGCAAGAGGGGATAAGAAGAAGGGGATTGAGGGTGGATGAGTGTAAGGGTGGGGAAAATGGAATTGGGAAGAAATTTAGAATGCCACACTCCAATAACCACATGAATTTTCGTTAATCATTTGAAGTAGAAGAGGGGTTTCGTGTAAGATGTGGATGTAAATGTTTGTGGAGATATCTCAAAATGTAATGTTTGGATGCACAATATTGAAGAAACTAGAAATATTTTATAATTGTAGTTGTTGCATATATTTGTTAGTCAGAACACACGTAAATGTCATGGGAAATTGAGTGCAATCTAATGAGACACGACATATATAGGAAGTTGTGTAGTGGGTGTAACATCAAAAGGTAGTGATTATACATAGTTTAATGATTAGGGTTTCTCTCTAGGTCCATCAACAATTATTAGCAATAATGATGAATATTATGCGTACCCAAATAATCTCTTGTAGTTGTGATTTGTATTTAATTGTCTCATGTTTGTGGCATTATTCATTTGAGAAAAGTATGAGATTTTAGGGACCAAAATTCAAAAAATGTAAGGAATTCAGCAGGGCCCAATTTTGAATCCCAACTATACTGATTTATTCTTGTAGCACTTTATAGGCATGGTTTTTAGTTTGAAGCTTGAGTAATGTAAGAAAACAATATCATGAAGAAACACTTATTTTTTATCCATTGATATATATTTTAATTTTGTTATTTTTAAATGCATCAAATATTTTGTGTGCATGACGTTAATTTGTTAGGTAAGGCGAAGACATAAATAGGAAGCTAGAAATAAAAAGGTGGGAATTAAAACCCTAAATATGCCACACCTATTTCATGGATTAGAATGTTCCTTCCCAAATATCATTTGTTATACGCACTTTTCTATATCATCTCGAATTATCCTGCCTTAACCACAAGAGTGCAATTGATGCTAAAAATGGACAAAATAAGAACCATCATAAATTGAATATGTTTGAGAATAGGTAGATTTTATGCATCATCAAGCTTGCTCATACTTTTCAATTTCATGGCACTAAAGATTTCGATTGGATAACATTTAATTTGATAACAAAAACATTATTGAAAGACATCTCTAATATAAAATTTGTTTTCTTCATTGTAAAAGTAAACATTTTATATTATAATCTATAGGAATAATTAACCCCTCCATATAAATGATAAACCTAACCAAAATAAAATATTTAAAAAATTTAAGTGATAAATTTATAAGTAAATAATCCAATTTATTGCCATGCTAATTTTTAAACATTGCTATCTTCATATTAAGATATATTTTTCTATTGTTTTCAACATACCATTATGGTAAAATAAATTAAAATTGGAAAAGTTCAAATATTATACAAAGTTTCAATATTATACTCACAAACTTAGACATTTACAATATGAAGTGAAACAAACTTTTGTTGTTAATAGGTAGTTCAATGATTTCTTGAAAATCAATTATACCTAGAATTTGTTGACAATTTTTTAATTTATTGTTAAAAAATATAATGAACAACTTTTATTTAAATAATGTCAGAGAACATACTATAGGCCTTAAATTTACACTCACACTATATGGATTAATGTCACCAAGTGCATTCTCCTTACAGTTCATCCATGACAAACCAAATTGTCTCACACTATATGATGAAAAATTTAATCCTTCTATTGTTGCCCATCATACAGAATCTTCTACAAATTAATTAACACATTGAATGTTGTGATCTAATGTCACTCCATCCTTGATTTCCAGGTTTGGTGACTTCAATATGCACAATTAACATCTAAACAACATTCCAAGGTGTTATAAGGAAAGATTACATTCGATTGCATTGTTAATAGTTATCTTATTTTTGGCCTTTCAATTATAATAATTATTAAGTGCTATCAAAAGTCTTTTATTCTCTATTAAATGTGAGGCTTTGATCTTGTATCCAAAGATTGACTTCACTAGGTTACCTGTAATAGACATCCTCTAGATTGACCAGCTCATGTCGTACGGATTAATGTCACTATTGTGTTGTTCTTTTAGTCCCTCCATGACAATCCAAACTGTCACACAATGCATGATGAAAAATATATTCCTTGCCCTCTGTTGTTTCCCATCGTATGGAGTACTGTACAAATTGATTAACACATTGAGTGTCGCAATCTAATGTCATTCCTTCATTATTGTCCAGGTTCGGTGACCGAAATACATACTATTAACATCTAAACAACATTCCAAAGAGAAAAAGGAAAGAAAATATCTCTTTAAGGTCAATGATGCCTAACACCCTGTGCACTTAAGTGTTACGAGGGTATCTTACAACATTAGGCTACTAAAGATAACTTATTTCACAAAATTTAATACTACACACTATACCTTTTTTAAGGCTCCTTCACTTTACTCTTGATTGAGGATGCCATCCTAGGTGGTATAAATGAGGATATATACATGATATATTAATGAGGATGCCATGCCACTTTTAGAAGGAGATCCCTGAGAATGCTCCACCAAATTCTTGAGTAGCCCGGCATCGAGTGTTGGTCCGGAAAAGCATGGCCGCTTGGGTGCTATATGAAAGAAGCACATTTTCCTCACAAAACACACCCGTAGTGAGAAACCGGATGAGGTCCTTCTAAAAGTGAGTACCATGGCCAATCCATAGTTAGAAAACAACCATCACCTTCAAATTTTGTCCCTTATTAGACCTCGTGAGCCACAAATATATGCCAATCCACCCCTATCACATGTGTCTATGACTTCCTCAACACAACAATGTCTTGTTTGGGTTTTCCATTCATATGCTACATACAATATCCTCCCGATCCAATCAACGGTCTCTAACAATTCCATGTATCGAAACTACAATCTCCATGTGCAAAGCACAATTCATGTGCTATCTCCTAATTGGCTAGGAAAACATGTTTCTCGGTTGAACAAAACCATTATATTTCAATGCACTTTGTCGTGTAAAAATATGGGTGGTAGGATTGAGTACGTTGATGCAATTTGAACAAGCATACTCCACTCAATAAATCCACAATCTATGAATAACACTATGTCTAGAGATCCATTGATCGTGTACTCATATGCCGAAGCTTGTGGGAACTGATAGGAAATTAAGAGTAGTGGAACAAATTTCTACACTAATCTTGAGGAGAGATATTATGCAAAACTTTCAACATAATAAACCAGTTACATAAATCTAAGCAACACATTCATAACAAGAATACAAGCACCAGATATACGTAAGGAAAATCCTTTCGGATAAAATCCCCACACTCCAAAATCCCACTTGAATGTATTTTGAATCTAATAACAAGATTACATACACTTGCAGAGCAAGTTTCTTACAAGAGTATCACGAGAAACAATTCTAGGAGGATTCCAACTTTACAAGTAAAGCTCACCACTCTAATTGTTTCTCCAAGCCTTCAATTTATAGACTCTCACGGTTATGTAAGAAACCATCCATGGTTTACAAAACCATATGCAAAACCTCTCATGAGGCGGACTGCATTAAAGAGCAATATTTCAGTCTAAAATTAGGCTCTCACGTTCACAATATTCTCCCTGATTTTTGACCCTTAAAGATGTCATAAAATATGTCATAATATCTCTAAAAGTAGCCCTTCCATGATATACTATCATATGGGAATATTTTGACAACTCCATTTTCTATTTTTAGATCACATGACAATGTGAAACAAGCTTTGTAGGAAAATCTTAACTAAATAAACCAAATAAGGTTGAGACACCTTATTTCTAACTCGCTAAAGGCGAGAGATTCCCATAGACTTAGAACACCACCTAAATTTTGTTGTTCTCATAGGATTAGTTAATGCATCTGCAACATTTGTAATTGTCTCTACATTTTCCAGCTTCACCCTACCATCCTCGACCATATATCTCACAAAGTGATACTGAACATCAATTTGTTTGGTCCTGGCATGAAAATTCGGGTTCTTTGCAAAGTAGATTGCACTCTGACTGTCACAGTATATTATAACTACACCCTGTTTCAATCCAATATCTGAACAAAAATGCTTTAGCCAAATGGATTCTTTATAGGCATGAGTGGTTGCCATGTACTCTGCCTTAGTAGTGGAAAAAGTGACCACATCCTGTCACTTTCTCATCCAACTTATTTCACCACCATTAAGAGTAAGCATGTATGCAATGGTGGATCTTCTCATATTGACATCACCAGCCCAATCTAAATCCACAAAACCATGAATACCTAGGGAATGTTGATCTCTTTTGCCATGAAAACATATAGAGTACTCTGATGTAACCTACAAATATCTAAAGACCCTCTTAACTACATCCCAATGCAATTTTTTAGGATTAGACATAAAACAAGAAAGAAATACCACTTCTTGGGAAATGTCTGGTCTTATACAGACCATAGCATACATTAAGCTTCCAACTGCACTCTAGTAAGGCACTCTGCTCATGTCTTCCATCTTCGATGGGGATGAAGGACATTTTTAAATGGAGAGCTTCATTCCCAAAGTAACAGGAACACAAATTTGTTTATAATCTGCATGTTGAACCTTTACAAAACCAAACAAACATACTTACTCTAGCCAAGCCATAGCTTTATGTTATCATGATCTTTTATAATATCAATCCCAAGTATGTGTTTTGCTGCACCAAGATCTTTCATTTGAATTTTGCAGAGTCTTTGAGATTTAAATTCTGCAATCAAACCTTTTCCTTTCCTAATAAGCAACACTTCATCAACATATAAAGTAATTACCAAGAAACAATCACCATCAGATTTAAAATATACACGGTGATAAGATTTAAACCGAAAAAACCCTAAACTTAACACATATGAATCAAAATTCTAGTACCACATCCTAGGAATTTTTTAAGGCCATACTGGGAATTTCTTTAACTTACAAACCATCTTTCTTTTACCTTTCACCATGTAGTGCTGTGGCTATGTCATATATATTTCTTCCTCCGAATCACCAAAGGAAAGTAGTTTTCACATCCATTTGTTCAACCTCTAGGTCATAATCTAATGCAATAGATAATAAAAACTGAATGGATATCATTTTCGCAACAGGAGAGAATATCTCACCATAATCAATACCCTCAACTTGACAAAGTAACCCTTCACATGACCAATCATGCCTTATAATTTTATACATTTCCATTTGAACCAATATTTTTCTTAAACACCCATTTACATCCAACAGGTTTCCATCCTTTAGGAAATGGTACAAGGTCCCATGTATCATTATTTTTAAGGGCTTCCATCACTTCATCCATGGCTATTTTCCAAGACTTTATATCATTAATACCCAAATCCTCTTGTATGGATCTTAGTTCATCAATGTTAGTACACAAATCAAATATATACTTCCGATCATCAAGAGAATACCCATACCTTTCAGGTGGTTTCCTTTTCCTTGTATACTTTGAATAAGATGAGGTAGAGATTCTTCCACTTATTCCTCCTCTTCTTCCTCTTCTCGAATATTAAGAGCTTTGTGAGTGCTCCTCAACTTATTTTCTATTTTAGGGTCTTGATTCAACTTTCTCGGGTGTAGAAGGAAGTTAAACCACATCCTTTTTTGTTCATTTTCTTTATGTTGTTCTTGTAGACACTAAAATTAGGTCACACTCCCCTTTGGTCCCTCGACAGACAAGCACCCTTCATCAAATTCACCTAGCCATGGCTCCCTTCACCCCACTAATATTAATTTAATTAATTAAATTAAATTAATTCAATATCCTCACTACATTTATTATTTAAATATCTTATTTTAAATAACATCAACACATACACTTCACCTAGACGCCTCAACAAGCCAACTCACCCTAAAACCTATTCTTAGTAAGTTGTCATAACTAAGCGAGACTTACCTAAACCCTAAAAATCAACGCATACATTTCTCTCTAACCACATTCCCACACACTTACAAGAAGCTCCCAAAGTATAATCCATGGGTTAACAAGTATGAGATCGAAGGAAATCAAGAGGATCTCCGTAGTTTAGTAAACCTAGGAAATCCCACCTTGACTGATGCTGGTTACCCCTAACTATCGCCGGTTAAGCCAGAACCTCCATCGGTTACCCTTTTAACCCCAAAATAACCTTATTCTCAAGGTTGGCAGAAGGTTGGAAAAAGATTGGAAAAGCTAGCGAACATTAGCACATTCCAGAGAGATATCACATCTTTTGAGAGTGAATTTTAATGAGAACACGCATGCAAGGAAGGAGATCAAGCATCTTTTCCTACACAGCCATCCCAACAATGATCTGATCTAACCAAGCAAGGAGGAATGTACATGGAGCCCTTGTAGAAGATTTCCTTCAGTTTGTGATCACCTACACCATCAAACCTCTCATCAGCACCTCCATCCCTCACTTACAGGCATCCAGGACCAGAATCCAAGTAAGTAAATGTTATACTTCTCTGGTTCATTCCATTTCATCATTATATTATCATCTTTTGTTTACCTAGCCACCCATTGACCTCCTCTAACACTCACCCCTCCATATACCCATTAAAACCTCACCAAATCCTACCCAAATCACCCAATACCTTTTCCTGAATAGCAAAAGTTCTTTGTGTAATAAAAAAGGAGACCTAAATCTCGTTCTGTGGCATTCCCATTTTTGCACAGGAATCGGCACCGGTTACACCCAACCATCGTTGGTCACCCTTAACCGACATCGGTCTTTGTATTTACCCATACAACCTAGAACAGTGACCTATCCACCTAATTCCCTCTCACCCTCATTCACTGTGATCTACCTGAGACCTTTGTCAGACCTATAGAGACCTAGAACCGATTCTTGACCTTCGGATCCTAATCTAACCTAGCATGTTAGATCAGATCTATTTCTGATTATGTTTTAAGTGAGATACCTAAATTATTAAATTACAATTGGATTTTCCTTATTTACCACATTAAATTGTTTAAAACATTGATCGACAACCATCTAGGAAGTATCACACTTCTGAATCTAGCATACGCTAGGTAGTTCACTGCATATATTGTTTAACTTTTTTTGGTGGTCTTGCTTTGCATTATAGGTAGTTCCTCCTAGCCAAAAGGAAGCTCTCACAATCAGCTATGGATTCAGAAGTCATACACACACAACAACCCATCAACCAACATTTGAACATGTATTCCTCCTACACTGTTACCCTATCTGTTTCATCAATACTTCAAAGAAACAATCTAGAATCAGGTGAAACATTTTGGCACGCCCGATGGGACCCATTCGGGGTTCCTTGCATTTTATTCATTCCTAGGAAAAAATTTGTGTGTTTTTTTCCCTTTTGAAAAGCATACACATTAATTTTCTTCCTTGGTAACCCACCTTTTCTTTCTATTTTCTCTAAAGGAAACTTTTCTTTTGGTGTAATTAAAAAGAACCATTTCTTCTTGTTTTCGAATTCTAGTGAAAGAGTATCCCTCTTCCTCTTCATCTTATTGTGTCATTCAACTTCACACTTCGATTTGGGCTTAAAAATAAGCACATTGCATTTTGATTTATCGCATTAGGTCACATTATTTGACGGAAACCTATACGCTGGAAGTCATGACCAACTGATGGTTGACAAATGAATCGTAGAAAGCACATCTCTCTCTCTCTATGAGTCTTACCAAATTACAAAATTTCAAAAAAAACACATATTCTTAAACAATATCTTTCCTAGGAATTCTGTCAATGATTGCACTAATCGAGGATTGACAGTACTCCCTAGCTCGCTGCTTTGTCGATTCATACTTGAGCAAAGCCCCCCACCATAACATACTTGAAACCTCACCTTTTAGATCTCCTTCTTCGTAGAAGCCATCCTCACCAAAAATTCTATTTCGTAATTCATGTGTCGGTTCTTAAATAGCATAATCTAAACAAACATAATAGAAAAGGAACTCCTAGGACCACATTTATCTTAGTGTTTTGCTTGACTTGCATTTTGAGGTGAGAGATCATGTTCTTCATTTTTATTATTCATCCTTGCACGCTCCTCATTACAGTTGGTGTATTCCAGCTTCACTTGAGTGTTCCTGGACCATATTGTCATCATTCTTAGAATTTTGGGTCTGATTCTACATCATATTTTAATTCACAACCACTTTTCTTTCATCACTGTTTCAATTTCGTAATAACCATCGTCAATTACCCTCTGACTGTTCGGTTATACCCAACCGACATCGGTTCCAATTCCTTTTGTTAACCTACATAAAAAATGACATTTTATTCATTTTATTCCACTTTTCACGATCCTCACACTTTACTTGCCATCATTCCCATTGACATTGTAAAACACCATCAGATTTGGCATACCTGTCTGATTTGACCTTATACCTAGTTTTTTCACTCACTGACTATTTTCTATAGTGACCGACAATGGTTACCCCGATCGATGTCGAGTTTGAATTAACCGGCATCGATTAGTCAGTTTTAATCTCAAACCACCATTTGGTACCTAATCCACTTTTTCCCACCAGATTCACCTATTCCTGTTGTTTTCTTTGTCATTTACAGAGAAGCAACCCTACTTGATCAATACTAGTTCACATGGTGCTGACCCGAAGACAAGCAAGTGCACTCGTATTTCACTCTAGTTTTCAACCACTCCCACCTATTCCTTCACCACCTTCCCTTTTATCACCAACCATGGATCCCATCCAACCTATCACTATCGCTACCGGAGATGAGGAGTTTACATGACTCCTTGACCAAAACCTTTCCACCTTGCAGTTTTACCTTTCCCACTTGTCCACTCAATATGCCTCGGGTCAATTGATACACGACATGCCCATATCTATCCCCTTGAATCTCACTCCCACTCCTGCATCAGCCCCATCTAGCTCGTGTTGCCTCGCATCTACCTTACCCTTAGTCATTTTATAACTAGGTCCTATACCCACTATGAGCGCCACGTTCGCCATCTTCGTTACCCCGTCACATCCACCATATCCTCGACAACTACCCAAAATGAAACCTCATATGCCCTTAATGTCTCACACATACACGTAGCTACACTACCACCTCCCATGTCGGTGACCCCTACCCTTTTTGAACGTGGTCCTTTCCATTCCACAATCGTTAACTCCCATTGCCACTAGGGTTACTGTTGTCGCCAAATCACTACTTGCACACTTCGAATGGCGGGATGTGAATAGGATATTCGGTGTGATTGGGACACATGGGATCACCTCTCAAGTATTTGTGGGACTTGGGCTCGAGGTGAACCTCGGAGAAGGCCGGCTTCCTCTTCCTAAACTAAGTGTTGTACTACTCCTAGTGTAACAAAAATGATTATCTAGTCCTATGCTAACATTTTCATGGGGTTTTAGGGAAAGAGATTTATAGAAATGAAACTATACTAGGGATGGTGATACACCAAATAAAGGGTGTCTTCCAGACTCATGAAGGGTTAATTTTAAGAGGGTGTGTGCACCACAGTCAACTTCACCCTTTAATGCAACTTAGAGAGAAGTACGGGATATAACAAACTAAGAGACACGCATTCCCTTTGTTAAAATTTATCAGACCGAGAAATATACCAGTTTCCCAATGAAGAAGGATGAACTCAAGAAGGGTGAACAAACACCACAACTCAACTGCATGCAATACTCCACCACTCGATAAGCACAGAACTCCAAGAACCTGCAATAGAACTTAAACTTACACAGTGTACCTACAAGTATGAGAAAGGCACAAAGAAGCACAGAAGGATGAAAGGACCGAGATTAGTCACAAAACACACACTTTTATTGCTTCAATAACATGCACAATGCATCATACATTCAGAAGAGGCAATAGTTTCCATTACAGTCTTGAAGAGGAGGCTTGAAAGTTCTCTCAACACACAAGAACAACTTGCAAAAGAGAGAGGATTCTTGAAAAGTATACACTTGCCTGAGATATCTAATTGTCCAACTTGTCTGAACTGTTGGAACCCTTTGAAATGAGCTTCCAACTTACATTTATAGAATAATATGTGAGAAAGAAGAGGAAATGGTCATAATTACATTCCTAAAATGAAGGCCCATGATGTATTTATTATAGTTAGTTGAACCACTTGAGAAGGTTCCATCATGGGTCATTAATTGCCTGATGACCTAGTCTTCTTAATTAATTAAAATAATATTTAAATAAAATATTTAAATAATAATAATAAATATTATTATCAAAATATTTAAATAAAAATATTAATTTAATTAACATAATGTCGGGACCCCCCCATTGACCCGTTTGACTTGAAGAGGAGGTGGGTCCATCTGGATAGAGTCTGCACATAGCCAAACTCGATGAGCTTCGAATCCTCTAACTCATTGTTGCACTCAAATTTTGACCCCACACTAACTCTTTCCTTGCCTTGGTAATCGGGCTCTTTTGCATTGAGTCCTTCGAATGGCGAGCTATCAAACTCGATTCTTATCATTTTCCTCTGGTTAACTCGAGGCCATTTATGCATTCCACATTCAAACTTCATGAAACATCACCACGAGCTCCCTGCAAAGTCACCGAGCTCTTCATCCAGCAAACGATCTTACCTTTCCTGGGCTCAAACTCTCTTGAATACCGAGCTTAACCCAACATTTCTTCCAAACGATGAGAAAATGCCATTACCAATAAAGACCTAATGTTGCCATGATGATGACCCAGGTTCATGCCCATAACATGTCGATAGACACCCTTAAGACTGATTCTTGGACAAAGAGCCCTTCGGTATTTTGGCAGTGCACTCTGCAATCTAGGCTCCAACCAACAATTATGCCACTATTGGGATCTTAGTATGGAATGGGTAGCTGTGAGCTACACAATATACTCATTTTTCCAGAAACTAAAAAGATCCTTAAAAAAAATACATTGAACAACTCGGGAAACCAGGAGAACCTTGGAAAAATGTACAGGTATCAACGATATGAATTCTTCCTTAGTCGTGGATCAAAGCTAATAGAAATAAAGCTAGATAAAATTAGCTTTAACTACAGTATAATCATCCATTGTAAAAAACAAGTTTCTCTGAACCTGGTAACAGAATACTTTTTATTGTCTGATTGGACGTACATAATGGAAGGGTATAAATATTGCCTACTGCCCATAGAGTTTCTCAAAGAGACCATTTACAAGTGACAAAGATGTGGCATACAAAACGGCTGACCACGTATTTTGAGTTGACCTTCACATTTAATTCATTTCTCGGAGAGAAAAATCTTTGAGCAATATGAATCGTTTCATTCTTTTCGTAATAAACCGCATCCCCCGATTCGGGAAATTTATGAAGCCTTGAACATCGTGACTCCAATCCATCGTACACGGCAATGAATATTTGTTTCCTACGTACTGCCATAGATCCGAGTTCGAATAAGGATAAGCCTACGAATTTGAGGATGCATTCGATGCTGAACAGATAACAACACAGTTGGACAACCTGCTTGTTGGAAGCACTCAAAAGAAAGGCCTCTACTGTACTGCAACATGCTGCTACTGTGCATGGGATTTTGTCTCGCGACCACCGATCTGGACGAGTTTTCAGCATTGCTTTCCTGTCAAACACTTCACACATGAGCCACGACTGAGCCATTAACGCATCACCTTGGTTGGCTGAGATACGAAGCCACTTTCTTTCCTCATAGTGGTGAACCGAGTGATTCTTCAGGCTAGATTCTGAAATGTTCTCCTTTTCCCACGCATTCGAACTACAAGCGCTGACCCCCACTCGCCATGTTACTCGGTATCATTTAAAAATATCTGCATAATGAGATGAGCGGCTGTAGCCTCCGCTGAAATTGGTATCACGTCACATTGTTTTCTCCATGACCCACTCCAATTCACAACTGTCTTATTAATCCTCTGGCGACCCGCACAAAGACTCGAGATCCTATTTACATGGCCCGTGCGGAAGTATCATGTTGGATAGCCATCGTAATATTTCCATGCTTGGCAGTTTGATCCAATTTCTCCCCTACGTGGAGGTTTGATCATGGTTTGCCAAACCAATATTTCCATGCTTGGCGGTGTTTGCCTTATTTTCCACATTCATACCTCAGCGTGGGATTAACAGCTTGACCGCCATCGTAATATTTCCATGCTCGGCATACTAGCTCCAAATCCCCACGTAACAGCTTGGACACATTAATCCATGGGCCCTGGCCTCAGCTTCACTACGTAAACTTGGCAAGTTCGTTCCTTATCTCCACAATTCCCACCAGTATACGCGGGATTTTCAACTTGGCCTGCCATTCATAAAAATCCACTTGGAAATCAAGTGAAATATTTCCCATGCACAGAAATATCATTCTCTTGCCATGACACTATAATAATTGGCTATACATCAGCAGCTACAGGGTAGAGAAGTAAAATTTATCTCAGAAAATCAATCACCTCCAGAGAGAGTTAATTGCGACAGCTGCCACAGGGTGATCCCAAGGAACCGTTGGTGTTGGTCCTGATGTTCTAGTTGCATGCGACCACAGTCATGATCAGTTTTTGTAAAATCTTGCCGCTGTAGTAGAAGAATGAGATAAATTTTTAGTTGAGTTGTCTCGCCTTTTCATTTTGGAAATTCTCTTCCATGGAAGAAGCTCGACCAAATCTTGAGGTAGCTATTATCTCCATGTAGTCATTAAAACAGAATTCATATTCCAACAAGGAAGCATCAATCTCTCCATGTTGAATTAAACTGGGTCGAACTCATCATTTCTCTACCTCAATGAGCCAACCATCAAAACATCCTCCGCTCCTATCGAGACTCTTTTATGACAAGCCAAACTCGGTTACTGAACTTACATTTCCTACTCATGAACTCGTCTAAGGCTTGTGATCTGAGTTATGACCGAGTTAGGACAAGGCACGAACTCCTCTGATGACTCGTCTCTTTATTCCCGATTTGACACTGTTGACCAGAAGTGGGTCCCTGGGACCAATGTCGTGATTTGATAGTAATAAGGCCCTGTTTTCCAATTTTTCCATGTGCGTAAAATTGGATAACATTTTTGGCGACCTCTCGGGGATGATTTCCTGCTAAGCATGATTCCAGTAGCCTTAAGTCATCCATTGGGCATGGAGTCTATGTTGGAATCCTGAAAGTAGTATGATTTTCTTTGACACATCCTAGAATCTCCTTGAGCATTGCCGATATCTTGGACCTCCCTGGAATGCTAAGCATGAAGTATACTGAATCTATTGAATGCTTGACATCCATGGAACACTACAAAAATTTTAATGAAGTAGATTTTGAAACTGTTATGGAAACCTTGAACCTTTCTTCTCCTTGACACCTTCCAATGATGAAACAATGTGCAGAACAACACAAAACACAACAACAAGGAAAGAAAAACAACAACACACAACAATGTGCATAAGCACTTGGAGGAAAAAACCTAATTTAACTATACAAGGGTGGAACGCTTCTCAAAAACAAGCTTTGAGATGTATCCCATTCACATGAATGGGAAGTTCTTCTCCATTGAGCCTAGATAGATGGAATGAATTTGCCTCTTTGCAACTTGTGATGATGTATGGCCCACTCCAGAGAGCGTCAAACTTGGCATGCCTGCCTGGTTTGGCCCTGTCTTCATCCCATTTGAGAACTAAATCTCCCTCTTGAAAACACCTGTTGGATGCCTTCTTATCAAAATATTTCTTAACTTGAGCCTGATGCTGCTCCAAAGTTTTCATAGCCTTGTCTCGTACTTCCTCTAACTCCATGAGTTCAACAAACCTTATTGTCAGAGGATCACTCTCTATAACTTCAAGTTGATGAGCTAACTCCAAAGAAGGTAACTCTAATGAGAGTGGGAGTTTTGCCTCTCTTCCATATACAAGAACGAAAGGAGAATTTCCGATGGCCCTTTTAGGTGTGATCGATCTGCCCATAAGGCAGTCTTAAGCTGTGTATGCCAAGTCCTCTTGTTAGTCTCCATTGTGCGCTTAATAATCCTTATGAGGTTTTTATTGCTAGACTCAGCCAATTTGTTTCCTTGAGGATAGTAATTGGACAAAGTTTTGAGGTATACCCCATTTTTAACAGCCCATTCACTCAATTTCATACCAAGAAAAGCCAGCGCATTGTCTAAAATGACTGTAAATAGAACACCGAACCTCGTCATTATACCCTCCAAAAAATCTAGAACTACCTTTTCATTGCTCTCTTTTAATGCTACCACCTCTATCCATCAAGTAAAATAGTCTTTTGTAGTAAGGACCCACTTATGTCCGTCATTGGATGGAGGATTAATCATTTCGATGAAGTCCAACCCCCATTGAACAAAGGGTTGATCCACTTGAATTGGATGCAATGGAAGAGCTTGCCAGCTTTTGCTTACCTGTGAAAAGGCACATTCCTTACATTTCCTTACCCAAAGATGGGCATCCTTGAATAAATCCGCCAATAGTAGCCGGCTCGCATGATCTTGGTAGTTGTTGTTCGTGTAGAATAATGTCCTCTAGATAGGCCATTATGAAACTCTTCTAGTATCTTACTGACCTGTTCTGGTCCTATGCACCAAAGGAGGATGCCATTCAAATCTTTTCGAAAGAGAACGCTATCTACCAAAACATATGGGATAGATTGAAGACAGAAAGTTCATCTTTGGTTTTTATCCATGTTTCCGGGTATGCTCCTGAGAAGATGAAATTCTTCATTTTGGATAACCAATCAGCTTGATCAACATCCTCATCAGTATTTAGGAGTGTCACGTCCTCATTACTTTTTGATTCCATGTCTGTTGCAAGTTGCTGACATAAACCCTTACCTCTGACAAGTTTAGTGACTTTGATGTGCACGTCATACTCCATTACCTTCGTGATCCATCCAGCACGCTTTTCATTCATTTCTTTGTTCAGCAAAAACTCCTTGACACCTAGATGAGACACCATCAGATGAATCTTGTTGTTGGACAACATGTGCTTGAATTTCTTCAAAGCTCGAATAACCGCAAAGACTTTGCTTTTCAATGAATGAGTATTTGAACTCGTAGTCTTTGAGGGATTGACTGAAGAAAGTGATTGGTTGCTCCATCAGGTTGTTGTTTTGTTGGGTGAGGATCCCTGAAATGCTCTCTTGACCTGCAAAAGCATAAAGGATAAAATATTTGTCAAACCTGGGGTTCACAAGCATGGGAGCTTGAGAAATGGCTGTTTTGATGGCTTCAAAGCTTTCTCATCCTTCCTTTGTCCATGAGAATGGCATGTTTTTCTTTAGCATGGCTGTCAGTGGTTTAGCCAATGTCACGAATTGAGGGATGAATCTCCACATGAAATTTATGGTTCCCAGAAAACTCTAGAGGCCCTTCTTGTGACTTGGGAGAGATAAGGACATAATTGAATGAATCCTGGCTGGATCGATTGATAATCCTTTTGCTGAAACCACATGCCCCAACAATTTTCCCTCATGTACTGCAAAAATACATTTCTTGGGGTTAAGTGAAACCCCAAATTCCCTACACCTTTGGAAAACTTTCCTTAGATGCGTGATGTGATCTTCTGCATGCTTAGAGTATACAATTATATCATCAAGGTAAACCAAAATAATATCGTTGATTAGTCCCTTAAATTCCATGTCCATGGCTCTTTGGAAATTAGCCCCGGCATTGGACAATCCGAATGGCATTTTATTGTAGGCATACGTGCCCCACTTGGTAGTGAAAGCCATTTTGAATTGGTCGGATTCTTGGACTAGGATTTGATTGTAACCCGAATATCCATCGAGAAAAGAAAATCTTTGAGCTCCTGCCATTGTTTGAAGGATCCGCTCCATCGATGGAAGAGGATAATGGTCTTTTAATGATGCATGATTCAAATCCTGAAATCTATGCATAACCGGATTTCTCCATTCTTCTTCCTCACGGGCACCAAATTGGCTACCCATGAGGAATGCTTGATGGGAAAAATTATACAGGCCTCGATGAGCTTGGTTAGCTCCTTTCTCATTAGTGGCTCAATTTTGGGATTAATTGGTCTTTGTTTCGGTTGAACTGGCTTAGCATTTGGATCCAATTCAATGGTATGTTGTGCTAGACCTGGATCAAAACCATACAGATCTTTATAGCTCCATGCAAAAATGTCATGATACTCTTGACAAAGTTTGATGAAATATTCTTTCTCTCCAGAAGCACACACTTTCCGATCTTAAGAAATTTTTCATTTGATAATTCAACTTCCTCAAAATATTCTTCTCGACCACCATGTTAGGGCTTTGTCTTGTGGCTTGGTCATCTAAATTGAAAATGGATTCCAAAGTGACTAAAAATTTTGGTAACTTGTTGCTTTTCAATTGAATAATTTTCTCACCATATGACTCCTGCAACTTATCTTGATTCTTTGTAGAAAACTCCGCCTCTTCTTGTAGGAAGAGGACAATTTGTTTGTCACTATCAAACACTTGCCAACTACTCACATTATCAGGAACTGCTGGTGAACCATCATTTTAACAAATTGCTACCCTTCTTTCATGATATCAACTGGTATGTTGTATTGTGAACCAATTGTAGCAAGCCTATCTGCATCTTGATTTTGATCTCTAGGGATTGCATGGATTCCAAAAGCTTCAAAATCTTCAATCAAGTCCTAGACTCGGTTCTTATATGATCTTAAAAGATCATTTTTGGATGCACTACATGCCGAAACTTGATGAAAAACTAACTCACTATCTCCAAAAATAGTCAGGGCCTTGATTCCCTTCCTTTGGGCTAGCTGAATTCCTTACACAAGAGCCTCATATTCAGCAACATTGTTAGTGCAACTAAACTGCAACTGGAAAGATGAGAAGTACTTATCTCCCTCTGGAGAAATTAACATAACACCAGCACCGGATCCATTCTTACTTCTTGAGCCATCGAAGAACAATTGCCACAATCCTTTAGAATCACTTGGTGTTTTGAAAAGTTATGGTATGATCGTATCTTCTTCATGGATACAGTAAGTACCTAATCTGTTTCTTCCAAAACTAGTAAACTAGCTTCTTCTTCTGCCAATACATCAGTGTAGGGATCGTACTAATGATCTCTACTTACTTCATCTAGCAAAGTATCAAGAACTTCCTCAACAAGGGTGGTTGGTTCATGATCTGCATCTTCCTCTTCGGGATCGCCGATGGTGTAATTTCCATTTATGGGACTAGCAGTGTAGGGTTCTACATGATTATGGAAGATTGGTTCTGCCCTTATAGTTACTTTGGTTCCGTATCAAGTCCTGAGAATCATATGCGACCAATCGGATGATAGGTAACCGCCCATCTTGGTAGTGAAATCCCGTGATAGGCAGATGGCAAAGAGAGGAGGGAGATCAATGACTGATATGTCTTGGGTGAATGACAAACTTGGGCATGCATGAATGGTAAGTTGAAGTCCTTTGATAACCTAACAGTCTTAACATTTGTGCCATCTAGCTAAACAACCCCTCTTGTAACTGGTGCATATTGTATGCCTAGTACATCTGTAATTTGTTTCGCATGACAGAGCTACTGGCACCAGAATCGATCATGCAATTATGTACTAGGTGGTCGCCAATGATCAGGGAAATGTAGAATGGTGGTGGTTTGTTTTCCGTAGGAATGATTTTCCCTTCCGGTTGACACAAATTTGTAGTATTTGTCACTCCATGGCTTGGTGATCCGCTGGTTGTACTAAAACTGTTCAGAGCTTCTCGCAACAGGTTTCTTTGGGAAGGGATCGAGAGTGCGTCCCACATGGTAATGCTCAGATTGGTTTTCTTCATTTGTTCTACTATGTTGAAGGGAATTGCTCCAACTTTGATGACACTTTTTTGGGCATTGGGGTCCTCCTTTGGAAAATGTTTGTTGGGTACCGTGATGCCTGGAGAACCATCTTTCCCTGCGGTGTGGTTAGCTGGTGTTTCTGGTGATTTATTTCCCGCATTTTTATCAACTGCCATTTGTAACCCAGGTTGAGAAGTGGATGCTAGATCAGCTTCAAGAGGTTGAGGCTCCATTGCTCTTTTCTTGGAACGAGTGTTTGCTGCCACTGATGAAGAATCTATATTCAATCCACAAAAATCTTCTACTTGCCAGTTTAGCAAAGCGGATTCTTTAGGTGCCTGCGGTTGATCTATTGCTTCTTGCATAGATGAATTGTTTGTTAACTCTGAAGGGGCAAATACACTTTGAACCATAAGGGCCTGGCTAAGAACCCCATTGGGACAAAGATTTTGATTGTGAGGTTGAGAGCAAGGATAACACCATTCGTAGTCTTGAACTAGATTATTTTGAACAGGTACTATAGCTCTAGATGAGCTAGCTGCAAGAGGGTTCTGAAAGTTCAAGGGCCTAACATTTGCAACTTGACTTGTAGTTTGATTTCAAGGCTGATTGTTCCCTTGAAAAGGAGAATGGTTAGCTTGATACTGCTGATTTTGTGGCTGATACGGACGATTGTATTGAAATTGTTGCCTTTTGAGTGCAACGAGCTCATTTCCAAAATTTTGCAGTAGTGACTTGACTTCAAATAGGTCATTTGAAGAGGCAGGGGAAGATTGAGATGGTTGCTTGGAGTCTACTGGAATAGGAGCAATGATAGGCTGATGATTCGTAAGATCTGGAGAAAAGGGCATTGGTGGTCATGGAGCTATCTTTCCAGCCTGAATCAAAGAATTCTCTGCACTTATGGCAACTTCGTAAGCATCAGGAAGTGTATTCCCTCCCATGGACTGGATCATAACTGCTACATCGCTATTCAAGGCTCACAAATAGTACAAGAATGCATTATGCGCGAGAAGGCTTTACGAGCACTAGAATCCTATTCCAAGTTCTGTGGAATCGGAAGTTGAAATCACTCATGTATTCTTGGGAAGCTCTCTTTATGGTAGTAAGTTGTTCCAAAAGTGATAGGTGATCACTTTTGTCTTCAAATTGTTTACATGGCTTTTCTCCCAACTCATCCCAAGTGGTTATAGTGCCAACACCTAACCCGTGAAACCATTGAAGCACTTTTCCTTGAAAGAGGTAGCAAGAAGTCTAACTATAACGTTGTCGGTGATATTATGTCGCGCAGATCTTTGGCTACATCAAAGATATGCTCCACCGAGTAACGTGAGTTTCCCCGTGTAGAAGGGTAAAATTTTGAGTGCCGCAACAAGTATAGGGTCACGTTGAGCCAACATAAGAGGATTGCTTGCATTGAAAGGGGGAAAAACTTGGTTCCTCACCATAGCAATGAAAGGTTGATTGTTTCTGGGTGGAGGAAACCTTCTGTAAGGAGGAGTTGAATGACCCCTACTAGGTAAATCTACAACTGGGGATGTGGAAATGCCTCTTCTATTTCTCTTTGGAGGAGACAAGGAAAGTTTGATATGCTGATACTTTCCTTTCTTTGAAGAAGATCTTGTCTGAATTATTCACATAAGTTACTGCACTAAGATTTGAAATCCAGAGATATAGAGTCACTAGGTACTTTGACTTGTGTAAGTGAGAAGAGAAGTACCAACTCTCTGTCCCACCGGCGTGCCAAAAATTGTTGTCGCCAAATCAATGCACCCTCCGAATGGCCAGGATGTGAATAGGATGTTCGGTGTGATTGGGACACATGGGATCACCTCTCAAGCTGTGGGACTTGGGCTCGAGGTGAACCTCGGAGAAGGCCGACTTCCTCTTCCTAAACTAAGTGTTGTACTACTCCTAGTGTAACAAAAATGATTATCTAATCCTATGCTAACATTTTCATGGGGTTTTAGGGAAAGAGATTTACAGAAATGAAACTATACTAGGGATGGTGATGCACCAAATAAAGGGTGTCTTTAGAATCAAGAAGGGTTAATTTGAAGAGGGTGTGTGCACCACAGGTCAATTTCACCTACTGCAACTTAGAGAGGGTACATGATACCACAAACTAAGAGACACACGTTCCCTTTGTTAAACTTTATCAGACAAGAAATATACCAGTTTCCCAATGAAGAAGGATGAACTCAAGAAGGGTGAACAGACACCACAACTCAACTGCATGCAATACTCCACCACTCGATAAGCACAAAACTCCAAGAACCTGCAATAGAACTTAAACTTGCACAATGTACCTGCAAGTATGAGAAAGGCACAAAGAAGCACAAAAGGATGAAAGGACCAAGATTAGTCACAAAACACACACTTTTATTGCTTCAATAACATGCACAATGCATCATACATTTAGAAGAGGCAATAGTTGCCATTACAGTCTTGAAGAGGAGGCTTGAAAGTTCTCTCAACACACAAGAACAACTTGCAGAAGAGAGAGGATTCTTGAAAAGTATACACTTGCCTGAGATATCTAATTGTCCAACTTTTCTGAACTATTGGAACCCTTTGAAATGAGCTTCCAACTTACATTTATAGAAGAATATGTGAGAAAGAAGAGGAAATGGTCATAATTACATTCCTAAAATGAAGGCCCATGATGTATTTATTACAGTTAGTTGAACCACTTGAGAAGGTTCCATCATGGGTCATTAATTGCCTGATGACCTAGTCTTCTTAATTCATTAGAAGAACATTTAAATAAAATATTTAAATAATAATAATAAATATTATTATCAAAATATTTAAATAAAAATATTAATTTAATTAACATAATGTCGGGACCCCCCCCGTTGACCCGTTTGAATTGAAGAGGAGGAGGTCCATGTGGATAGAGTCTGCAAATAGCCAAACTTGATGAGCTTCGAATCCTCTAACTCGGTGTTGCACTCAATTTTTGACCCCACACTAACTCTTTCATTTCCTTGGTAATTGGGCTCTTTTGCATTGAGTCCTTCAATGGCGAGCTATCAAACTCTATTCTTATCATTTTTCTCTAGTTAACTCGAGGCCATTTATGCATTCCATGTTCAAACTTCATGAAACATCACCATGAGATCCCTGCGAAGTCACCGAGCTCTTCATCCAGCAAACGATCTTACCTTTCCTGGGCTCAAACTCTCTTGAATACCGAGCTTAACCCAACATTTCTTCCAAACGATGAGAAAATGCCATTACCAATAAAGACCTAATGCTACCATGATGATGACCCAGGTTCATGCCCATAACATGTCGATAGACACCCTTAAGACTGATTCTTGGACAAAGAGCCCTTCGGTATTTTGGCAGTGCACTCTGCAATCTAGGCTCCAACCAAAAATTATGCCACTATTGGGATCTTAGTATGGAATGGGTAGCTGTGAGCTACACAATATACTCATTTTTCCAGAAACTAAAAAGATCCTTAAAAAAATACATTGAACAACTCGGGAAACCAGGAGAACCTTGGAAAAATGTACAGGTATCAACGATATGAATTCTTCCTTAGTCGTGGATCAAAGCTAATAGAAATAAAGCTAGATAAAATTAGCTTTAACTATAGTATAATCGTCCATTGTAAAAAACAAGTTTCTCTGAACCTAGTAACAAAATACTTTTTATTGTCTGATTGGACGTACATAATGGAAGGGTATAAATATTGCCTCATCGCCCATAGAGTTTCGAAAGAGACCATTTACAAGTGACAAAGATGTGGCATACAAAACGGCCGACCAGGTATTTCAGAGTTGACCTTCACATTCAATTCATTTCTAGGAGAAAAAATGTTGAGCAATATGAATCGTTTCATTCTGCACCGTAATAAACCTTCATCTCCTGATTCAGGGAAATTTTATGAAGCCTTGAACAGCGTGACTCAATCCATCATACATGGCGGTGAATATTTGATTTCTGTAGCTTCCATAGATCCGAGTTCAGAATAAGGATAAGCCACGGTTTTGAGGATGCATTCGATGCTGATCAGATAACAACACAGTTGGACAACCTGCTTGTTGGAAGCGCTCAAAAGGAAGGCTCTACTGTACTGCAACATGCCTGCTGCCTGTGCGTGGGAGTTTGTCTCGCGACCACCGATCTGGATGAGTTTTCAGCATTGCTTTCCTATCAAACACTTCACACATGAGCCATGACTGAGCCATTAACGCATCGCCTTGGTTGGCTGAGATACGAAGCCACTTTCTTTCCTCACAGTGGTGAACCAGAGTGATTCTTCAGGATAGATTCCAAAATGTTCTCCTTTTCCCACGCATTCGAACTGCAAGCACTGACCCCCACTCACCATGTTACTCGGTATCATTTAACAAATATCTGCATAATGAGACGAGCGGCTGTAGCCTCCGCTGAAATTGGTATCACATCGCGTTGTTTTCTCCATGACCCACTCCAATTCACAACTATCTTATTAATCCTCCTGGCGACCCGCACAAAGACTCAGATCCTGTTTACATGGCCCGTGTGGAAGTATCATGTTGGATAGCCATCGTAATATTTCCACGCTTGGCAGTTTGATCCGATTTCTCCCCTACGCGGAGGTTTGATCATGGTTTGCCAAACCAATATTTCCACGCTTGGTGGTGTTTGCCTTATTTTCCACGTTCATACCTCAGCGCGGGATTAACAGCTTGGACTGCCATCGTAATATTTCCACGCTCGGCATACTAGCTCCAAATCCCCACGTAACGGCTTGGACACATTAATCCATGGGCCCCGGCCTCAGCTTCGCCACGCAAACTTGGCAAGTTCGTTCCTTATCTCCACAATTCCCACCAGCGCGCGGGATTTTCAGCTTGGCCTGCCATTCATAAAAATCCACTTGGAAATCAAGTGAAATATTTCCCATGCACGGAAATATCGTTCTCTTGCCATGACACTATAATAATTGGCTATACGCAGCAGCTACAGGGTAGAGAAGTAAACTTTATCTCAGAAAATCAATCACCTCCAGAGAGAGTTAATTGCGACATACTGCCACAGGGTGATCCCAAGGAACCGTTGGTGTTGGTCCTGATGTTCTAGTTGCATGTGACCACAGTCGTGATCAGTTGTTGTAAAATCTTACCGCTGTAGTAGAAGAACGAGATAAAGTTTTAGTTGAGTTGTCTCGCCTTTTCATTTTGGAAATTCTCTTCCATGGAAGAAGCTCGACCAAATCTTGAGGCAGCTATTGTCTCCGTCGAGTCATTAAAACTGAATTCATATTCCAACAAGGAAGCATCAATCTCTCCATGTTGAATTAAACTGGTCGAACTCATCATTTCTCTGCCTCAATGAGCCAACCATCGAAACATCCTCCGCTCCTATCGAGACTCTTTTATGACAAGCCAAACTCGAGTTACTGAACTTACATTTCCTACTCATGAACTCGTCTAAGGCTTGTGATCTGAGTTATGACCGAGTTAGGACAAGGCACGAACTCCTCTGATGACTCGTCTCTTTATTCCCGATTTGACATTGTTGACCAGAAGTGGGTCCTTGGGACCAATGTCGTGATTTGATCGTAATAAGGCCCTGTTTTCCAATTTTTCCATGTGCATAAAATTGGATAATAGTTACCATGACCCTTCCACCTCCATATACACAATATCAGGAGCCTCCCATTTCCTCCATTATTCACTCAGGGTACGTACCCCCTGTTTCACTACCTTCTTCCCAATCAACCTACATGGCAGCACCATACACTGGAGTGCCACCCCCATTATATGCCCAAAACCAACCCTCTCATGCTACAGGAGGCACCTAATCATCGCAACCTACTAATGACCTAATCAAATTGATATTGGACAAGATGTAGACATTAGAGGCATTAGTTTCTGGCTCCCGCAACACTCTCACCTACGAAAAGACTTGTAACGAGCCCATCCACCCATCCATTCCTATCCACCCATACCCCGTGCATTGGGAAATACCTAAATTCAATCATTTCAATAACAAAGAAGACCTACAACATCATTTGTGGTTGTTCGAAAATGGTTTTTATCGATTGCTCATGATGATGCCTTTCTCTTGAGAAATTTTCCCATGTCTTGATTGGACCTGCATTGGATTTGTATAGTGGGTTACCTAGACACTCCATATTCTCAATCAATCAGTAGCCCAAGCCTTCTTGGATCATTTCTCTATCAATATTGTGAAGAAGGTTACCATGACCAACCTATAGTCCATGTGTCAATATGAGGATGAATCTATCATAGATTTTATTTATTTGGCGTAGCTTGATCAACTAACTCAACTTCCAACTACCATAAATGAGAACTCATCGATCTCTTCACATGGGCTTGTGCTAGACATATCTCACCGACCTTGTAGGTCCAAACCTTCCAAACATTCAATGAAGTGTTCACTATGGCATGAAAGTTAGAGATTCGGGCCATTAAAGAGAAGAAAATCCAATTACGCAATAAGAATTTGATATTGAAGTCGAATGATACCTCTTCTTCTTCCAAACCACAAAACAATTATTCAAAGGCTAAGGGCACCGCTAATGCAATGGTACTCAAGGCCGGCCCAGCTCATTCATCAAATTAGGCTACCCCCTCATCTAATCTCTTGCCCATCCAAACTTTTCAATTCATACGAGAGCACAGAAATACACCCCAATTGGGGAACCTTACTCTTCTATCTTAGAAAATCTTATCAAAGCCGGAACCATCATTGTTCCACCGATAAAACCACACCTTTGGTTTTGACCACCTGCCGCCCCATGCCCGCATGGTATAAAGAACATGACTTATGTAACTATCATCAAGTAAAGGGTCATAGAGGTGGAAGCGCATCACTTTATAAAATATTGTCCAAGAAATGCTCAAGAAAGGTGAGTTAACCATGGATAATCCTAATGTACCTGCCAAGAAAAACCTACGCATCTTCAAGAAACCATTTCCCAACCATGCCCTTCGTCTCAGATCAAACCGGTGAGACCTCAACTCATGATACCCGTGCCGGAAGGTCCAAGCTATCTTTACCTTCTCCACCCATACACATACCCATACCCATACCCATACCCAGAGGAGCACTCATTACCTCCTCCACCCACATAGGAGCACCTATCTATTCCTCCACTTGCAAAGGACCTTCCATTACCTTCTACACCTAACATAGACCCGCTTAAGATACCTTTTCCTCTTGGTGAGCATTCTCCATCCGCTACCAAATTTCCTATAGATCTACTTTCAGCTCTCTTACCCATTGAAGCTGAAGCTAGCCAATTTTTCATCTCTAAGACACATTTTATGGGAATTTCCATTAGGTCCTCAATAACTCCACCTACAAATGTGTCGTTCTCGCATTTGGCCGATCACTTAGATTATGCGGATAGAGCCTTACTATCATGATGCCTTTTGCTTCCTATCTCAAGGCAGATGCAGAGGTCACTTGTTGATACCTCCACTATCTACGCAAAAATATTTCACCAATCAAACCAAACACAACCACCTCTATCACAACTCCTTCCATAACACTCTGTCATAGCTCAAACCCCAGATCCTTACCCATAGCCCAATCTATATATAAACCCAAACCCACACCTATGAGATCATCCTCGACTAAACCTACTCTAAAGACAACACCACACCTACTCCAACACCCAAACAAAAGCACCAAACCCATAGAACTCATACCCTGGTTGCGCCAATCACATCTACACTGTCCCGTCTATCTTAGGATATCAACTTCCCACATGGTCAAGAAACCTCCACCCATTAATAAACCAAAAACATAACAACCCATTCCTTCCTCAAAAATATAACCTACCCGGACACCCAACATGACTTACACCCACACCTACATCATCTTTACCACCCATACTTTAATTATCCTCGTTATATCTTCATTACCCACTACACTTCAGTTGGTGTCTCGACACCCCAAGCATGACCCACGTCATCTATGTTCACAAAGACTGACCCCATTATCCTCATGGGTAACTCACCCTCTTCCCCATCTTCTTTTCCTTCTAGATCTCATACACCTATATCGCCTTTACCCGAGAAGGTCCAATCCAAAATCAAAATTCCACTACCCCACAATAAGGTAGTAAAAGCAACCACACACCCTCCTACTTGTTCACCTATTATACCCCTACCTAAACCAACACGACCAACACCCAAAACCAGGCCAGCACCTAAAATAATAGGTTGATCTACTCCTTCTCTTCCAAAGACCATTCCTAGACAATCAATGCACCTATAGCCAAACCCACATTCACTTCCCATTGCGATCCACTAGCGGTGTCCTATGCCAAAATTTTTACCAACCTCCTGAGACTTCTGTCATCACATTACTACCACTCTGACCTTATGACCCCCTCAAACCCAAGCCAAAAGGGTTTGATGATACTAAAATTTACACCTACCATCATGTGCCAGGGCACGATGTGGAAAACTACAAGGCCTTGAAAATAGTCCTTATTCAGTTGTGTCCCCCGAAGCCAACTTTGATGATGGCGAACTTCTCGATGAGGATATTGCTTCACCAACACCCATTCCCACACTGCCCACTCAACAACCACAACCTCCACCCTCACAGCTCCTAGAGCCACCCCCAAGATTTGAAATTAACATGGTTCACATCAGAGAACTTTCCATGCCACCACCCAAATGTCATTGCACCCAACTCACCTCACAGGGTTTTTCTCCTCCAGTAGGTTTTTTCCCGTCATGTCATTATACCACTCACCCTACACCTTCTCCATTTTCCAACTCCCCTCAGATCAACATGATTCACGTCACTACACATGCTTAGAAGGATAAGGGTAAATAAAAGGCAAATCGACCAACCAACCAATCCTATACCCAACATACCATTTGCATCCATACCTAAAATCACTATCCACGGCCCCATATACCCCATTTCTAATGGTGTCACACATCACACCATGCTCAAACAATTACACTAGTCTCCCCTCAAAATGTCCCTATATGACCTCATCCAAACCTCAAAATCCCATCGTCAAGCTCTCATGGAGGTTCTTCAATCTATTGAGGTTTTACCTAATGACCCTACACCTGTAGCCTCCATTATCACACCCCATCATTTAGCCTCTCTCACCAAATTACCACCTTCATCTTCACCCCACCGTATTCACCAAGTGGCCTCCCTTAGCTTCTCAGAGGAAGAGATCACGCCACACCAAAACAATGACCTAGACCCAACCCTCTTCATCTTTGTCCACATCGATGACATACGGGTCCGCCATTGGATGATATATGGGGGCGCTATCATTAACATCATTTCATCCCATGCATTCACTCAAATGCGCATACTTGATAATTACATCCATAAACATCCAGTCATGTTACATTCATTCAATGATGCTATCACCTCTACACCAAACCTTTGTTATCCTCCACGTTGGGCCCCCACACTGCATTCGGAATTTTTTACGTTTTCGAAGGGGAATTGCAATATAGCCTATTGCTTAGCAGAACCTAGATTCATGTCATGGGTTATGTTCCTTCCACTTTGCATCGTTGTATAAAGTTTGAACATGAAGTACACACTTATACAATTCAAGCTGACCCCTCATCTTGTACAACATGCAACATGCTTTACCAACCTAATGATGTGCTCATACCTATTAAGTTGTCTACCTCCACAACTGCTACTTCTTCACCTACACCTCCACTTACCAAGTAAAACCACTAGTTCTACCACACATACCTCCTCCATTCTTACCACCGTTTCTAACCTCCACAACTGACCCACCAGCCTTCCCAATCTATCAATTCCACCTCTGCATCGACCTCCAACACATCATCCATTCCAGCTACCTACATACCAACCACTCGATTCCTTGGAAGGTGTTTTCAACGCCTCACTCTAGGGGTACCACCTATATAGTTTCAACACATTCCTTACTCCAAAAGAGTATGGAAGTCTTCACTAACACCCTCGCTATAATAACCGCACAGGAGAACACCTCCTTTATGGTCTTCCTCATCTCCGTATTAGTCTCACCTATGGGGGCTTATTACTACCACTTACACACACGAACCACCGCCACAAACCACTATGTACCTTGGGATATGATAATATAATATATATGAGTTCATGGAGATTTGACATGTGGCACACATCCCCTTAGTTATATGTATGGGTTCACATGCGATATGATAATATAATGTATATAGGTTGATGGAGATGTCGATATGTGGCACACATCCCCTTAGTTAATTATATGGGCTCACATAGGAATTAATTATATTGGGTAATGGGTCGGCCTACATTGGGATTAGGTGTTACCCATCCTATTTAAAGGATGTGAGTATCATTATGAGGAGGTCATGTATGTATGAGTTGAGTCTTCTACTTGGTAGAGGTATATTGGAGGTGTCCCCTCAAATTTGATTCCCATCTTGGGAGATTGTGGAGCTACTCCTTCCTTATATATGGATTCTATAGGGCAACACCTTATGTAGGACAACACCATACAATGGATTCTATAGGGAAATACCTTATGTAGGGCAACACCATACAATACTCCTTAAGGAAGGAGTCACTCCACAATATCCCAAGATGGGAATCCACTTCGAGGGGGACACCTCCAATATAGCTCTATCAAGTAGAAGAATCAACTCATACATACATGTCCTCCTCACAATGATTCTCACATTCTTTAAATAGGATGGATAATACCTAATCTCAATGTAGGCCGAACCATTACCAAATATAATTAATTTCTATGTGATCCCATATAACTAACTAAGGGGATGTGTGCCACATGTAGGCATCTCCATCAACCCATATACATTATATTATCATATCCCATGTGAACCCATACATATAACTAAGGGTTGTGTGCCACAAGTTGGCATCTCCATCAACCCATATATATTATATTATCATATCCCAAGGTACATATCACAAACTCACCCCTTTTCCACTAACTTCCAATCACTTACCAATCACCGTTTCGCCCACACCTTCCTTCACCGATGTGCGTGGAAGAGTTTTGGTTTTTGATTTTATGGGTAAGGCAGCCATACCATTATTCCATGTACCACCTACAAACATAATGGTTGTAGTGGTATCGGCTTTTTTGAACCACCTACCAAACAAGCCCACATTGAACTCATTAAGGAAACTAACTCTTCTCCACCTTCTTCACCCACTCCACCTTCATCAACACTCTCACCAACAGAGTTGATGCATCCGAATCCATCCCTCCTAATTTTTTTTTCATAAACACCATTTCCTTGAGCCCTCTATCTTATCAATGCGAGGCGAGGACCCTTCCACTCTTCCCTTCTTGTATCTTGAAATGATTGATGATGACACACCTTCAATTAACATCATTTAATGTCGGGATGATGAATCTATGCTCAGCTACCTTAGTGCGAGAAGACTCATATATTCATCGGTCATTACCTTCGAGACACAAACCATATTGAATGAATCGACTATCGAGATCAACATTCATACTCGGGATGACCCGCACATCCTAAACATTGGACAATCTTTAGATGTTATTGAATAAGAAGTCATCACTTATTTTCTCAAAGATCATAACCACGCTTTCGCTTGGTCTTACATAAACATGCCGGTATTGGTCCTACCATAGTGGTCCACAATATCGTAACCATTTCTAATGCCAAACCCATCAAATAAAAGTGAGGGAAATACACCCTCTCATTTCTCTTCTCATCAAAGAAGAACTTGATGTCTTCTTTATGTTTCCTTCATCTTACCCATTGATTATCCTCATTGGATTTATAACATTGTCCCTATCACTAAAATGATAGGGGACTCCACATTTACACAGACTTCCATGACCTCAACATAGCTTCCCGAAAGACAAATTTTCCTTACCCAAGTATTGATCAAATGATTGACCTTACCAATGGTCATGAGATGCTATCACTCATGGATGGCTTCTCGGGTTATAACCAAATTTTTCTTTCCCCATAAGATCAACACAAGACCTCATTCATCACCCCTTGGGGTACCTTATACTATCGAGTCATGCCTTTTGGCCTTAAAAACACTAGTGGCACATATCGGCGGACTATGAATTACATCTTCCATGACATCATCCATCACATATTGGAGAATTACGTGAATGATCTCTTGGCCAAATCTAAACGCCACTCTAAGAACCTAACCGAGCCATCCTCAATACCATCTTTGACCATCTCATTAAATATTGCATCTCGCCTTCACCTAAGAAGTGCATCTTCACGGTTCTCTCAGAAATCTCCTAGGATTTATCATTTTCCTTCATGGTATAGAATTTGACCGTGATAAATTCATGGCCATTATTGAAATGCCTCCACCTACTAGCCTTTGACAACTCCGTAGCCTAAAAGGTAAGTTGCGGTCCATTCACCATTTCAATTCACAATTATCTAATCAATGTCAACCATTTCATCATCTCGCTCAAGAAGTATTTCTCCTTTAAATGGGATGATGACTATCACAAAGCTTTTCAAGCCTTAAAATAATACCTTCTCCAACCACCCATACTCATCCCACCTAAAGATGATCAACCTTTCTACCTATACATCTTAGCTACCGATCAGTCCTTGGGAGCCATGCTCTCTCATCACAATGAACAACACGGGGGAGCGGTGGTTTATTACATAATCCATAATATTTTGGACTATGAAACCAGATACAATCATCCTGAATTTTTTTCTTAGCATTAGTTTTCATTTCCACCAAACTCCATCATTACCTACTCAACCACAAAACCACGTGTTGTGACCAACATCAACCCCTTACACTTCATGTACGCCAAACCTTATCAAAATCAGTGTGCTGCATGATGGATTATGCTTTTAGCTGATCTTGACCTCAAATTCATTCATCGAAGGTCCATCAAGGGCCAATCTATCGCTGACCAATCAGACGACGCACCTATTTCCGGGATCAACCCTCTAATTTTGACTTTCTACATGAGTCAATTTCTACCCTTTTCTAGACGAACCCCCTTACCGAATGACACTCTTCTTCGACATTTCCAAGTGTCAACGTGGGGGTGGGTATGGGATTATCCTCATTCATCTTGAAGGTGACCCCATGCCTTTGTATTTCAAATTAGATTTTAAATTCACCAACAATATTGCCAAATATGAAGTGCTCGTACTAGGTCTTCGATCCGCCTATGCCCTAGATGTCAAATCAATAAACATCTTTAGTGATTCTTAATTGGTCATAAACAAATTCAATGGTATGTACCAATGTCATATCGAGATACTTCAAAAGTATAAGAATCATGTAGACATACTTTTACCACCTTTGGTCATTACACCCTTCAAACCATCCCACATTCAACCAACAAGTTTGTAGATACCATGGCCTGCTTAGCTTCCCAAATACCTGCTTCACCCACCGATTCTACAATCTTTGTCACCATACAATGAATCCAATCACCTTCTTATTTACCTCATGATGTTTACTTGATCGGAACCACTACCCCTGACCCGAGTGACCTTTGGTATAAACAATAATCGACTACCTTTCTCTCTCCATCTTACCTCCTAATCTCACCCATAACGAACAACGCGCCTTCCTTAAAAAGGTCTCTCATTACGTCATTCTAGGGGCCTCCTCTATAAGTGCGGATTTAACCATATTCTCTTACGATGCCTCGCAAGCTTTTAAATTACTTATACCATTAAGGAATTTTATGATGGCATATGTGGAGGTCACCTCAATGGCCTAACATTGCTTAAGCGTATTCTTCACCTCGTCTATTACTTTGGATGACCCTTAACCATGATTGTTGTGACTACATCAAACTTTGTGTAAAATTCCAACAACATTCCAATCTTCATCATACACCAATTCATGCCTTTACAGTCGCTCGATACCTTTGGCCCTTCTATCAATGGGGTTTGGATCTTGTCAAAGAAATCAATCCTCATTTTTCCCGCCATCAATGGATCATCACTACTATCGAATACTATACCAAATGGGTGGAAGCCATACCACTCATCCAAAAAAAGATGAGAAAATATGTGAGTTCATTAACCACCACATCATTTGTCGATTTGGTGTTCCTCATCGCCTCATCACAATTCAAAAAAACATTGCAAAAACTTTGCGACGCCTTGGTCATTCAAACTTAGTTTCTCATCACTTTATTACCCAAAATCAATGGCCAAGTTGAATCCAATAACAAAACCCTTAACAATATTCTCATGAAAGTGGTTAATGATAATGGGAAGGATTGGCATACGCACATTCCTTTTTCCCCTGTAGGCATACCACACTAGTATTCGCACTTCCACTATGGCCACACCCTTTCTCTCGGTCTATGGTAGTGAGGAAGTCTTGCCTCTCGAAGTCCAGATTCCCTCACTTCACATTTCTCTCCATGACATGCTAAATGATGATGACTTTCATCAGGACTATTTAGCACAGCTAGAGTTATTAGACTAATGTCATCTTAATACACTTGATCACCTTCAAGTTTACCAAAAACGTATCAAACGTGCTTATGAAAAACATGTCCATGAACTAACCTTCAAAGTTAGTGACCTTATCCTAAAATAAAATCAACATGTACCTAAAGAAGAAAAAATTAAACAGGGAAAATTTACTCCTAATTCGCTTGGACCACACATTGTGACTCATACCTATAGATCAGGTGCTTATCGTTTATCATCACTCGATGGTAAACCCAAACCTAAGCCCCTTAATGCCTTGAAACTTCAACCATTCTAGTGTTGACTTGTAGTCTTATGTCACCTTTTGTCTCTTTCCATGCTTGTCCCTTGAGCACTATCCACTTCATACACCTCACCAATGATTAAACAAGAATCATGCGAGTACCCATCACATTTTATCTTCTCTTGAATATGTGTACCACGACACTACACATAGCATGATTCTCATGGATACTTTTCATCTACCTTTAGATGAGATCCCATGGTTGTTTCACCTTGCCTTTTGAACAAGAGTCTTATTCTCCACCTTGGTCTTGTCCATGACTTCAAAGACCTCACATGGGACCAAACTCCTTGAGTCAAACTTCTACTAAAAATATGATGACTCCCTCAAAAGGACATCTTCCTCTCAAATAATTACTGTTATAAATAGATGACTCCCTCAAAGGACAACTATGTAAATCTCAAAAAAATAAAAATGAGAGCAACCGAAGCTTCCCACATCCATCATCTTCATGAAGACCTCAAGGAGTTCAATTTTGTTCATCCCATATAGACTTCCCACACCGATCAGTCTATCTCAACTATAAGTCAAAACACTCAACCTTTTGTCATGGACTTTCTCATTGTGATCTAGGTTCTCTTGCTCAAAACACATGCTACCTATACCATATGAAAATCACCCACTTTTCACCCTTCAAACCATTCCCACTCCCATTTCCTACTACCTCAAGAGCCTTCTTGGAACTTAGACATTTGGTGATCATGTGACTAATTTTCACCATAGAACAGTCCATCATGTAATGTCTTTAGGGTCTTATGTTCATCACCTCCGCCAAGGTATGATCTACTTGGTATGATCCTACCTAGCCAGGTGGCTTTATTGCCCCCTCTTATCTTTTAACCATCTTTATTTACGTTTTGATTACCTTATAAATGACCTGGTCCTCGATGCTTACTTTTGGGGTAATATTCTTCTTTCACCATAATCTCCCTCACCTACATCATTTTACCTATAATCTACCCACACCTAACAAACCTAAACCCACAACATGCCCAAAAACCTACCAACTCATTTTCATACCTCCTCATATTCTTCCCTAGCTTATGGGAGAACTACATCGGTCTGAGGTCCCTTTTCACTAGGACTATGTAGGCAACACTCCAAGGGCATGGGGCCCTTAGAGGTTAGCTCAGCCATTTCACTACCCTAAACAATTCATCTTCCATGTTCCTCACATTACATCACACCTCACTTAGTTTCCCTTTTATACCCAAAATTGGAAATTAAACCACATACATAACAAGTTGTTTCATATTTTAAATATTATCACAACATACATTTATCATGCCTACCATTTCTCTATCATCCCTATGCATAGATTATACCACATCTCACATATGACCCATATTATCATTCATTGCATGAAATAATGACTCACAACTTCACTTACTTTTAACACAACCATGCCTACATCAACCTAACTCAACCATGCCTAAACCAACTGACTCGATCCATGCCTATAACCTGACTCAATCCATGCCTATAACCTGACTCAACCATGCCTAAACCGACCTGACTCGATCCATGCCTATAACCTAACTCAATCCATGCCTATAACCTAACTCAACCATGCCTACACCGACCTAACTCGATCCATGTCTAAATTAACTTTGACTTAATCGATGCCTATAACTTTGACTCAACCATGCCTACACCAACCTGACTCGATCCATGCCTAAATTAACCTGACTCGATCCATGCCTAACTCACCTAATTTCCATCCATATCAACACAACAAATTCATATCTCATAAACACATGAAAAAATCATATCATAGCATGTATCTCATCATATAAATCAGTGTGTATCTCAAATATACATGGTTATCTCATCATGTCCGTCATCTCAAAATTGTTAGAATGCGGGCTGATATACAATAAAAAATGTCATCGGCACACACGAGCCGAGTCTCATATATACAATAAAAAAATGAATCAATATAAAATCTCTTCGGCATGCAGTCTAGTATATGCTTGAAATATAAAAATCACTCATACATCCTCAATGTCTTCGCACGTAGGCTGGTATAAATCACAAAATAACTATCATACATCAAAAATACGGTGACCGCATATCAAGAATCTTGGTGGATGTTTTCCATCTCTGTATCACCTGTACCCTCACCTCATGGGTCCTCTGCTAGCACCTCACCTAGAGCTGGTCTTTGTGCATTGGTATCCTTTGCACGATTAGGCCTAAGAGCTCACTGACCCCTTGTGCTCTCCACACTATGACTGTGGGATCTCATCCTCTCACTGGAATCTTGCTATGCCTAGTACTTGGCATAGGATATGAAGTCTATCCTGGCCACCATCAGTTGGTCTTGATAGTATCTAGCCTCACCTAGGGCATCCCATAACCTGAATATAGGCACGATATGTGGTGGTCCCATGGGTCTAGGCCCCTATAATTTCCCTATGGGACCCTACCCCGTGCCTACCTGTGAACTAGGACATGCTCCCGGTGCCTGTGGTGGTGCCCCGCACCCTTGTTCCTATATCTGGGCCTGTAAGACCCCAATATGTGCTGCAGGCTATGGAAAATTGGTCATGTAAACCTGCCACCTAACCATCCCCCTCCTCTCCATCTCCATCTCCTCCATCAGCCATCTGGGCCTGCAAACTAGCCACATGTATGTGTAGCTCTGCTACCTCTACCTCAGAACCCTCCAGCTATGTCTGCAGTATACCCAACTGGGTAATCATTGTAGCTACTTTGCAATACGGTGTCTCTCAAAGCACCGTAATGGTAGCTAGATCCAGCTTCCCAATCTGGGTGGTATGGCTCATAACTGAGCCACCCACCACTACCTATACCTATTTGTGCATCCGACGTCATCTATCCACTAGTCCACTACCTACTCCTCCTACCCTGTGGGCACTGTAGGATATGGTAGAGGTAAGGGCCTCTCCACGTCATCTCTCTCGATAATGAGGTTATGGTAGAGGAATGTATTGTACTATATCGAACTACCATCGACTCTGTCTACCATGATCATCTTATAATCCCGACCCGGTGACCCTATATCCATCTCTCTAGCTGGAGCTTAGATAGCTCCTCATGCATATGCCTATATGAGGGGAATCCCACATATGGCCTCCATATAATGTCCACTCCGAGATAACCCCTCTAGTAACTGCCAGAAATGGGCCACATCATGTGTGGGCCTCTCAGATCGCCACTCTCCAATAACCGACACCCATCTCTTGTACCCCACCCGCACAAATCTCATTGGGAATGCATCTTCTCAAGGCATCCCTATAGGCCACACACAAACTATGTGCTTGTATGCCCAATAGTAAAGTAAAATGTACAACACAAGCTGAACCTACGCAACCACCCATATGCCCATAGCTCTTTGTATAGCTGCACCAAGAACATTGGTGCCTAGGAAAAATAGGTCTCATCCACCATCATGTCATGGAGTACCCCCATCAATGATTAGGGAAACCATCCACCCTCTACATCTGGTAGTGCATAGTAGCACACTACCTCCATCAATAGAACCACTAGCCTCGTCTCCTCCGGATGGGCTAGGTACATCTCTCCATAGCTCAAGCTGGTGCTATGGAATCTTAGGTCATCCATCCCCTCTCCAAAAATAGTCACAATAAACTCCTCTAAGGCCTCGGAGGAGATAGAATAAACCTGGGCACCCAATATGGGTAACTAAAGAATCCGGAACACGTCCTCCAGGGTGATAGTAATCTCACCCATCGGTAGGTGGAACGTGTTGGTCATGGAGTCCCATCTATCGATGAGCACGACCATCAAAACTGGGTTGCTGACTACATGTCTATAATGATGAACTCCACTCAACCAAACTACCTCCACATGCTGCAGCTCCGCCGGGGTCACTGTGTAACGACTGTCACCAGTAGATGTGGAACCTTGTCCCGCATATGTAGTTGTACTCTCCCCTGCATCCAATACAAGCACAACATTAATTTACATGTATCATCCATATTCAACCATTATCATTTTCCTATACCCTATTTTCACCCTACCCATCTCAACTACCTAGCCCACATCACTTTTGGACCCTTGTGCCTAATAATCGACTCGCACGGTTCATCCTAACCAACCTCGGTCACCGTTTAACCAGATCGGTCACTTGTTTGGTGACCGATACCATTCACCCTTACTAACCCCGGCCAACCCTTAAGCGACATCGGCCACCTGTTTGGTGACCGACACTGTTCCACCTAACCGACGCCAACCAACCTTGATAGACATCGGTCAAGATCGTAAAAATCCTATAATTTCCCAAAACCCCTCTCTAAAAACCTCCCCTACCCCTTTTACCCCCCCGCATGACCTAAACTACCCTTGGACCTCCACCTACCACCCTTATCCCATTTATTACCCTCCCCATTCCTCCTTTCACCAGATATTCCCCCATTCTCAAATTTAATTTGTGCCCACCCACAAAAGCGAAAAACCAACAAAACCTATAACCAACAATAAAATACTCCTCTAATCTACCAAATCAACTACACATAGAGTAGAGTGCTTACCTCATCGCATTGCCACCATCTCGGTGGCATGTCTAGTTGTTATACTAGTGGCCCACCCGATCCCTCTCCGGCCTCCTCCATCACCAAATTGATACCCATAACCTCTAACCTATCAAACCTCTCACACTGCTCTTGTGGACCCACTACTCACTAACCAATCACTCGTAAATCACACCGACTCCACTGCTCCATTTCATCTAGACACATTTCTCTCTTTTTCTCTGTTTTTTTGTCATTTTCTCACTTCTACAAAATAACAAATGAATAAAAAAACGTGGATTTTTATTTTTATAACAAACTTGACCTAACCGACGTCGTCGCCCTTGACCGACATCGGCCGCATGCCCTACCTAATTGTCATCGGTTTACCTCTATTGACATCGGTTATCCATGACCGGCATCAGTCACCCTCACCTTCACATTGCCCTAAATTTTACCCTTTTACCCTACCCGTACTTCCTTTTTCACCTCACCCCACCTTTACCCTGATCATTTACCTCACCTTTCCTAACCTCATCATTTACTACCTCCCTTTTTCCTCCTTTGGGGACTCATTATTTTACCCCTACCTTGGCCTTACCCGTGCCATGACCTAGATATTTGGACTTGGACCATCGCTAGTTCCCTTTTACCTCATGTGTTCGCTATACCTTGTGGCACTGCTACCTATGTTGTTGACCTAATGACCTTACCTAGCCTATTTCCATGACCATTTATCCTGACCCTACCTTTGGTGTACTAGAACATACGTAAACATTCCTGCACCTAAACTACATTGTGTTTCCTAACCATATCCTATGCCTTGGATACCAGAATCACTTCAACCTTGTTTGGATAAACCTATCGACCTTAGATGATGTAGAGTTTTCCTTCCCTTTAGCCTGGTAGCGTCTTGCCATTTTTACGTGTGCGTGTGTTTGACTATCGCTACCTTTGACCAGGCACCCATTACCGGATTACCTGAGTAGACATGGCTCCTTTTTTCCCTTGTTACCCACCTTCCTTTTCATCACATTTACCTTTTATCAAACCACTCACCGATTCTTCCTTCTACCTCGTCAGTTCCTAGTTTGAGGGGGATCACCTTCACCCACACATGGGGAAAACCACATCATATTTTTTTTAGTGTGGCTTACTAAAACAAGCTACGCAACAAAAAGGGGAAAAATGTAGACACTAAAATTAGGTCACACTCCCCTTTGGTCCCTTAACAAACAAGTACCCTTCATCACATTCACATTCCCACATGCTTACAAGAAGCTCCTAGTCTAATCCATGGGTTAACAACATGAGATCAAGAGGAAATCAAGAGGATCTCCTAGTTTAGTAAACCTAGTAAATCCCAACTTGATCAATGTCAATTACCCCTAATCATCGCTAGTTAAGCCGAAACCACCATTGGTTACCCTTTTAACCCAAAAACAACCTTATTCTCAACATTGTGATGTAAGGTTTGGAAAACTATTGGAAAATTTTGAGAACATTATCACATTCCAAAGAGATATTGCATCTTCTGAGAGATAATTTTAGTGAGAACATGCATGCAAGGGAGGAGATCAAGCATCTTTTCCTACACAGCCATCCCAACAATGATCTGATCTAACCAAGCAAAGAGGAATGTACATGCAGCCCATGTAGAAGATTTCCTTTAGTTGGTGATCACCTACAGCCTTCAAACCTCTCATCAGCACCTCTATCCCTCACTTATAGGCATCTAGGACCAGAATCCAAGTAAGTAAACGTTATACTTCTCTGGTTCATTCCATTTCATCATTATATTATCATATTTTGTTTACCTAGCCACCCATTGACCTCCTCCAACACTCACCCCTCCATATACCCATTAAAACCTCACCAAATCCTACCCAAATCACCCAATACCTCATCCCAACCAACCAAAGTCTTTTTGTGCAATCACAAAGGATACCTAAATCTCATTCTATGGCATTCCTAGTTTTCCACAAGAACCGGTTCGGTTACACCCAATGACCATCGGTTACCCTTAATCGACATCGGTCTCTATATTTTCCTCTAAGACCCGGAATATTGACCTATCCACCTAATTCCCTCTCACCCTCATTCACCTGTGATCTACTGGAGACCTCTATCGGACTCCGCAAAGACCAAGAACCAATTACTTGACCTTTAGATCCTATTCTAACCTAGCATGTTAGATTAGATCTATTTCTTATTGTGTTTTAAGTGAGATACCTAAATCATTTCAAATTACAATAGGATTTTCCTTATTTACCGCATTAAATTGTTTAAAATAGTGGACTGATAGCCATCTAGGAAGTATCACACTTCTCGGATCTAGCATACGCTAGGTAGTTCACTACATATATTGTTTAACTTTTTCTAGTGGTCTTGTTTTGCATTACAGGTAGTTCCTCCTAGCCAAAAGGAAGCTCTCACAATCAGATGTGGATTTAGAAGTCATACACGTGTAATAACCCATCAACCAACATTTGAACATGTATTCCTCCTACGCCCATTACCCTATCTGTTTCATCAATACTTCAAAGAAATGATCTAGAATAAGGTGAAATAGTTCTAGCTAAAAATTAACAGGAAAGATTTAATCTCTCTAAAAATAACACTTCTTTATTGTATTACCTTTTGTGCAATAAGATCCCAAAGCTTATATCCTTTCACACGATAGCCATATCCGATGAAGATAAATTTGACAACCTTAAAATCTAACTTCTTTCTCTTCTCCTTAGGCACATGTGCATATGCCTCACAACCAAAAACTCTCGGATGTTTAATTGAAGGATTTCTCACCAACCACGCCTCCATTAGCATTTTTTCAACAAGCGTTGATGTAGGAGATCTATTTATCAAATAATAAGCAAGTGGTAATAGCTTAATCCTAAAACATATTTTCTAGACCAGTTCTAATCAGCATGCTCCTAGCCTTCTCCATCAACATTCTATTCATTATTTTTGCAACTCCATTATGCTCGGGAGAATAGGAAGTTATCTTTTAATCCCGTAATCTGTAAAAATCTATCAAAGTTTACGAATAGTAATCACCAAACATTATCGGATCTCAAACACTTAATTTTTTTCCTAGTTTGAGTTTCAACCATATCCTTAAATTCCTTGAAATGAATAAAAACTTTATATTTACTCTTTAAAAAATATACCCATCTTCTCGTACTAAAATCATCGATGAAAGAAACATAATAAACTGATTTATCAATGAAGCAACCTATTGGGTTTCGATTTACACTTGAGTGAAACCACAATTAGGGAAAATAAAGTCCCTCCTCTTTAATGGGAGAGGTTCCCTTATTGAAAGTAGAGGTAGAACCTTTGTAAAATGCACAATCTTTCATACAATGGTGGTTGCCCGATATCCTGAAATGTTTTTATGCTTGGAAAGTTATCAATACCTAAGGAATGAAGACTTGAAGAGAGGAGGGAGGAAGAAGAAGACAATACTTTTAGGGAAAAGAGATGGTAGAGAAAACCCTTATATATATTATGTAAATGAGATATAGAGTAGAACCATTCATGTTTATAATGGGCACAATCCGCAAACTCAAAGTTCTAAGGTTGTATAAACTAGAACACAAAGTTTCTAAGCATGCAAGGATTAAATGTTTCATAGATAAAAGCAATAAGGAAAGAGAAAGCAGAAGATAAGGGGAAAACCTTTGTATTGATTTCTTTCAATTCAAAATTATAGTTCCAGAATATCAAAATTCCCAACCCTATATAATGAATTTGAAAGCCCCTAATATAGTTCGCAAGAGATGGTTACAACTTCCTTGAGCAAGCAAGAAACAATTACAAATTATTCCAATCATTTGTGCCCTTTCAAATTCTTGATTTGCAAAGAAACGTTAATGGTGGAAAAACCAAATTTTAAATACACGGCCATTTTATTATTCACCGTTAAAGCATGGGCCATTGGATTTGGTTTTACAACTTTAAATTTGGGCCGCCAACGTCGAAGGAACTGATTGGAGTGGGCCTATGGATGCCTTTTGCATTTTTTTTTCCTTTGAACTGTGCTGGGCTAAAACTTGAAGAGTTCCACCGGTTCCTTTATACTTAGCCGATTTGGGCCTATTTCTTGCTTGAGCTATGTTGACCCTTAGACATGTGGAGAGTTTACATTCATTTGAGTTTCCATTTTGGAAATGCCTCTTGAAATTACACCGAGCTGACGTGTGTCTCCTTCCACCGGTCTTGGACTTTTCAATGGCCAACTCTGTCTCTCCATTTACTTTGACCACATGGCGAGCTGGCACTCATTTGGAGACTGACCCTTTGATTTCACTTCCAAAATTACGTCACTAAGGCACATGGAGACCTCTACCAACCTACCCATTCTTAGCCAATTTGAGCTTGTTCTGTCTTCATTTTGAACCTGGGACACGTGGAAAGCCTGCACTTATTTGAGGATTATCCCTTGGGTCCTGCCCCTGGAGTTGCATCATTTGGATGCATGGAGGCTTCTGCTGTTACTTGAAATATGGCCAAACCACATCCAATTAGAGATGCCCATGTACTACCCATGGATTCTGGGGAAAAAATTAACGGGGAAGATATGCCTGTCATTCCCGACTGTGGGAAGAAAATAAAAAGAAGGGAAGAAACCTCACCATTATGCCCAAATTTCAAATTGTTCTCCATGAATGGGAAAACTACAAACAATGCCAGGCTCGACGTGATCCAATACTCCAAGGTACAAACTCAAAATTTTTGAAACTTGACTTCAAAAGAGGGGAATTTTGAGGGCGAAAACAACTGGCTCTTTCTAGGGATGACTTGGCTTGGAACAAAGACACAAGGAAAGATCAAGAACTATAGATAACTTTGGGAAAGAGGAGTAGTGTCTTATCCATTGGGAAAATGATTCAAAAGTGAAAGTAATACAAGGAAACACACGCAAGAGGAGAAAAGAAACAAAACAAACAAAACACTGTACAAAATATACATAAGGAATGCCTAGTCACCTAGGACTTGAACAACTTCAGGTATTTCCCACTATAAGGAAGTGGGAGAGGAGATCCATCCATGTAATCTAGATAAAAAGAGTTCTCTCCAGAAAAATGTTTGATTCTAAAAGGACCAAGCCAAAGAGAATCAAACTTACCATGGCTTCCTCGTGGCTCATGTCTTTTGTCCCAAAGTAGCACAATGTCTCCCACTTGGAAAACTCTAGGTTTGGATTTCTTGTCAAAAAAATCCTTCACTTTCAACTGATGAGATGCTATCTTATCAACCACTTGTAATATGTCCTCATTAAGCTTCTAAAGGTACAATTTTTTTGTCCAAAGAGCTACTGAAACTTGAATCTTCAATGGTTTTCATCAGATGCAAGGCTAGAAATTCCACCATGACTAGCAGTTGAGCTTCCACACCACTTGGAAAGGAGACATTCCAATTTCTCTCTTGGGTGTAACTCTATCAGCCCAAAGTGCATCATATAGCTTCTTATGCCAATTCCTTTTAAAATCATTTACAAGCTTTCTAACTATGTTCACCAAGTTTTTGTTTGTTGATTCTGCATGTCCATTCCCTTAGGGGTAGTAATATGAAGAATGAGAAAGGGAGATCCCATACCCATAGCATAAGTCCATCATCTCAAAGAAAAGAAAATTGGAAGCATTGTCAGTCACAATTTTGTTTAGGATCCCAAACTTGATCAATATGTTCTCCTTAATAAAGTTCCAAACTACCTTAGAAGTAGTGCTCTTGACTGGGATGGCTTCCACCCACTTGGTGAAGTAATATGTGGCAGTCAACACATGGGTATGCCTAGCACTGGAAGATAGATTGAGTGCTCCAATGAAGTCTAAACCCCATTGTTGAAATGGATCTTCAATCACTATAGGCTTGAGAGGAAAAGCAACCAACTTGGGTCTTCCTATGAACGTTTGGCATGCTTCATATTTACCCACCCATTTTGATGAATATCTAAATAGAGTGGGCCAATAATAACAAGCAAAAAGTATTTTAAGAGGAGAAATGAACTCAATAATCCTGGTCATGAAAAGTAGAGAACAAATTATTTTGTTGGTCTTTGTCTACACTTCAAAAACCTTACATCTATGCCTCATTTGAACAAAGCATCCTCCCATAGCACATATTGTGCAGACCTCAGCTTGATGGCTCTATTATGTTTGGCACTCAAGTGATATGGACATTCTCCATAGGTTAGAAAGTGAGAAATTTCAAGATATCATACATCTATCGAGATGAGGAACATAACAACATGGACGTCAACTCCATCTTTTAACAACTCCTTGGCAGCTCCTCAAAGAATGAGTTCACACAGCCCTTACCCCGAACCAAATTTTTGGCCTTATGTCAAGATCATTCTCTTGTACCTTTTCTACCTAATTACCTCTCTTGGTTCCAAATTCTTCCCTGAGTAAGAATGGATCCGAATGTTGTATCGGCACCAGTACTGAGGAATGAGAATTAAGGATGTAAAATCTAAACTACTTAACAACTTTGACAACTGAAAAAGCATGTTTCTCCATCATGGTGTACTTCAACTTATGAGTTTTTAAGACATAACTCATGAATACAATTGGGAGTTCATGATCTTTAGCGTTCTTATGAGTTAACACAACAACTAGGTATTTTTAGTGGTATAACAATAGATAATGAAATATTTGCTAAAGTTTGGGCATACCAAGATTGGAGTCTTTACAATATCCTATTTAATGTCCTCAAATGATTTCTTCCCTTCAGAGGATGAACCAAAAGTTTTCTTCCCTTGCATCATGTGAGAAATGGTCATAGTAAGTTTTACAAAATTGGGGATGAATCTTCTTAGGAAATTGATCTTATGAAAGAAAGAATGGATACCATTCTTACTTGATGGAAGAGGAATTTATTGGATGGCCTGAAATGTCTTCGGATCAATCCTAATCCCTTCCTTTGAAATAATGTGTCCCAACAACTTTCCTTATGTGACACAAAACATAGACTTCTTAGGGTTTAAATAAATACCATGCTCTCTACACTTCTTCAATATTGTTTCAAGGTGTTGGAAGTGATATTTTCTTGATTTAGAAAACACTATCAAGTGATCTAAATACACAATAATGTATTTCCCTTTCAAACTACCAAAAGCCAAGTGCATGGCCCTCTGCAAAGTAGCACCAACATTGATGAGACCAAATGACATCCTCTTATATGCAAATGTGCCCCAAGGAGTAGTAAAGGTAGTTTTTGTTGATCTACAGATTAACCTCTACTTGATTGTACCAGGAGAATCCATCTTCATTTGGTGAAACACACTCTCTAGGTAGATTGTCATTTCCTTCAAAGTACAAATGATCAAAGTTGTCTCTAAGCTCAAAGAGAGAAAGAAAATTCTTTTCATCATTGAAAATTTTCCAATTATTTGCATTGACAGGAACACTAGGTCTATGGATCAACTCAATGGTGAATTTCTCCTGAGGGAAATGGGGTGAGGATTCAACAAGGACCCCAAAACAGCTAGAAAGTTAGACCTAGTGTTCCTTTCCCTTGGCACAAATTCAATGGAAAAAACATCACAGAATTCAATAGAATTCTAGACCAGATTCCTATAGTGCTGTAACCTTAAGTTCTTTACTTGATAAAGGTATCTAACTTGTTTTACAATCAACTATACATCTCCACGAGCAACAAGGTTCTTCACTCCCATTTCCTTCACCATGCTCAACCGAAGAATAAGGGCCTCATACTTAGTAGTATTAATGGTATTTTCAAAGTAGAACTTGAAGGAGAAAGGATGAACCTTACCCCCAAGAGAAATGAGCACTACATCGGCTCTAGAACCAGTTGAAGAGAAGCTTCCATCAAACTCAAAAGTCCACACACCATTAGGATCAAACAACACTCCCTTTAACATAATTGTCTCCTATTTTGACATGATCATGTAGTTCCCATGCCCAATGTCTTCATGCAATATTTTTGCTTTAGGATCATTTGGCTTTTGCACAATATACACTACTTGTTTGTCAGGTAGCAGCTTCTTCATCTTCCCATTGATAGGGATCAAGGCATGTGACCAATCCATTTAGATCTCACCTCCAACATCTTTGTAAAAGTTCCTACTTGACATGCCATAAGAAGGAGGGATATTAGCAACCAAGATGATATCCAAGACCTTCTTCTTTGGTAAAGCGAAAAAGCTACTTGTGCATCCTTGATTCTCTCAACAAAAGGCAATTCTCTACTTTCCATGGAATAGCAAGAGCCATAAGTGCGGGTTAAAGTTAGACCCAAAGCATGAGCCACTTTTTCTAGAATTACATTATTAGATACACCAAAATCAATGACAAAATTGCTAATCTTGTGGCCAGGTATGAGAAAGTCACATAGAAGGGATTGATCTTCTCATTAGGTTAAGTGACTCGCAGCCACAAGATCGGGTGTAGGTGGAGAAGGAGTGGAAAAAGGCCTTCATAAGAATGGGTTGGGGTTTTAGATTTAGAATTTACAAATTTAACCATTTTGGCAAAGGCTTTAGGATGGGTTTGATAGAACTCTTCTTGAGAAATCTAAATATTGGTTTTTTTAAGATGGTCTATAATGTTAAAAGATCCAAGTGTGGATGGGGAATCACTATTAGGAGTAGGAGGAGATTTTGATCTATCAGCTTTATCATTTGTTAGACAAGAATTCTCGAAGTAGAAGTAGAGGGATTATGACTAGCATAGCTTACCTTTTGGTGGAAGCAATAGGAATAGGAGCTCCTCTTCTTACAATCAATGTGATGGTGATGGGAGAGCCCTTCGATATTTTTGTAGGTTTCACCACTTTTTCCTTTTTGTTGGTCGATCATGGGTCATAACAACATATGACTCACTGTTCATCTCAGCCACTACATCATCATAGTCATCTTCATCATCTACACCTTCAGTGGTGAGGAAATGAACCTGAGAACCACAAGGCTCCTCCAATTCTTCATTAGCTTCCTCTTCTTGTTCATCATAGATCCCATTTTCTTCCTCATCATCAGGCTTAAGAACTTCAAAAGTAGCATTGACATTGGGCACCCTGAAGGGGGACCTTCAATGGCCAACCTTGTTTGATAAGAGGGAAAATGGTTCCTATGCTGAAAACTCTTCCTTTGAACATCTTGATATGGAGCATGCTGAGCCAATTGTTTCTTGATGAAAATGAGGTCATTAGCTAAATTTTGCACCAAACTATCTACATTACCTCTAGAAGAAGAGGAAGAAGAAGATGCTTTGGATTTGAAAGGATCCCGTTTTATCTTTCCAGGGATGATCAATTCATCTTCCACACTGACAACCAATCACTTATCATCATCCAAAGTTACAAGATTTACTCTCCTTAGGGCATAGCTAACTTCCGACAATTAAGCATTCAAGAAGAAACACTTTTAAATCTGATCAATAGGCCTAGTATTTTGTGGAATCTTGTTAATCAACTTGTTGAACTTGGCCACAAATTCTCTCATAGGCTCATGTGGCTCCTTCTTGATTTGAGAAATCTGAGCTAGCAAAGCATGCACATCCTCAGTAGGTTTGAAACACTACTCAAATTGAGTTGTCATGGTAGTCCAATCGGTGATGGTCCCAATAGGAAGATGGTAAAACCAATATGCAGCATTGTCTTGCAAGGTCTCCACAAACATCCTAATAGAGACATCCTCATGCTCAACTCTAAGGACCCCACATGCAAAAATGAAGGCTGCAATGTGTTCATTAGGGTGCACTTTTCCATCACCTCTAAATTTGGGAAAATTCTTCCTGTTACCCCTAGGTAACTCATGCAATGGTTGAGGAAGAGCTAGAGGCCCAACTCTTTGTCCCCAAGGTAGAGGTGTTTCCATCCTTGGAAAGATTTCTTGAAGTGGAACTGAGACAACAACAAGAATTAAGGAACAAAGATTAGAGATAAGTTTTGATTGAGGAAACCTACTACTAGAAGATTTGTCTTCAACGGAAGGTGTGCTGTGGAATGAGCTCTTCTATTCCTTCTTGTTGGAGGAAGTTGAAGACCTTGTTGATCCAAGAGTTGAAATTGGGAATCTTAAATTCCAAGAGCCCTTCTACCACGAGTGTATCTTAGATTCGCCAGATCAAAGAAATGATCAAATTAGTTTTTATTTTAGAAAGGAAATTTGTTGAAAAAATCCCCAATTGATTCGCCAAAAACTATTGGGTTTCATATTTTCACTTGGAGTGAAACCGCAGTCAGGGGATAAGAAATTCCCTCGTCTTTAATGGGAGAGGTTCCCTTATTGAAAGCAAGGGAAAAACCTATGTACAAATGCACATTATTTCATTCAATGGTGGTTACCCAATATCCTAAAATGTGTTTTATGCTTGGAAAGTTATCAATACATGAGGATAGAAGACTTGAAGAGAGGAGGGAGGAAAAAGAAGATAAAAATTTTTGGGAAAAGAGATGGTAGAGAAAACCCTTATATGTATTGTGCAAATGAGATATAGGGTACAACCATTCATGTTTATAAAAGCACGATCCTGCAGACTCAAAGTTCTTGAGATTATATAAACCAGAACACAAAGTTTCTAAGCATGCAAGGATTAAATGATTCATAGAATAGAGCAAGAAGGAAAGAGAAAATAGAAGAAAAGGGGAAAACCCTTGTATTGATTTCTTTCAATTTGAAATTATTGTTCGAATATCAAAATTCACAACCCCGTACAATGGCTATGAATTACCCCGATATAGCTTGTAAAATATGGTTACAATATCCTCGAGAAACCAAGAAACAATTACAATTTATTCCAATCATTCGCACCATTTATAATTTTTGATTTGCAACAAAATGTTAATGGTGGAAAAACCATATTTTACATACATAACCATTTCATTATTTTCCAGTTAAAACATGGGTCATTCGATTTACTATTACAACTTTAATTTTGGGCTACCCATGTGGAAGGAATTGATTGGAGTGGGCTGCCTTTTGCATTTTTTTCCTTTGAAGCTACGTCAGGCTAACACGTGGAGAGCTCCACCGATTCCTTTATACTTAGCCGATTTAGGCCTATTTCCTGTTTGACCTATGTTGACCCTTAGACACGTGGAGACTTGGTGCTCATTTGAGTTTCCGTTTTGGAAACACCTCCTGAAATTACGCCGAGCTAACGCGTGTCTCCTTCCACCGGTCTTGGAATTTTCAACGGCCAACTCTGTCTCTCCATTGACTTTGACCACATGGTGAGGAGGCACTTATTTTGAGACTAACCCTTTCATTTCACTTCCGAAATTGTGCCATTAAGGCATGTGGAGAATTCCATCAACCTGCCATACTTAGTCAATTTGAGCTTGTTCTATCTTCATTTTGAACATGGGACACACGGAAATCTTGCGCTTATTTGAGGATTATCCCTTGGGTCCTACCCATGAAGTTGCATCATTTGGATGCGTGGAGGCTTCTGTTGTCCCTTGAAATATGTCCAAACCACATCCAATCAGAGATGCCCACATACTACCCATGGATTTGGGGGAAAAAATTAACAAGGAAGATATTCCTATCATTCTAGACTGCGAGAAGAAAATAAAAAGAAGGGAATAAACCTCACCATTACGCCCAACTTTCAAATTTTTCTCCACAAATGGGAAAACTACAAACAATGCAAGGTTCAATGTGATCCAATACTCCAAGGTACAGACTCAAAATTTTTGAAACTTGACTTGAAAAGAGGGGAATTTTGAGGGTGACAACAAAACCTTAACGGGACCAAATACATATGAATAGATTAGATCCAAGATACATGAAGACTTATGAGTTGATTTGAGTAAAACTAAATGCAGTTCTATTTTCCATAAATACAATGCTCACGTAAATTAAACTATAGATTGCAATCATTGAACCCCTCAACGAGGTTCTCATTTTTCATGGATTTTAAAACCTTTTCTCCAATGTGGCCAAGCCTTTGGTGCCATAACATGGTCTTCTCTACAGTACTTTTGATTCGGTAGATAGAGCACCCTTAGGTACCGTGAAGCCATGATAATCCATAAGGAGGAAACCCTCTCCTTTTTAGCAAAATAGTTACTAGCTTAGTTGTATATGAAGTGCTATTGCACTAAATCATGCATGTAGTAAGTTGGTACAATGTACCCAATCTACTTCCTCTTGATTTCACCATAGCACCTCTCACCATTTTCACACCTACTTTAGAAAACTCGTACGTGCACACCCGTATCTATTAGCTTGCTAACATATTATAAATTTCTTACTAGTCCTGGGATATGGAAGAAACCATCAAATCTTTTAATTCTACCAAAAAAAAAAAATTCACCTAAATACTACCACGACCAACAATTTCAAGGAAAGAATTATCACCCAAATACACCATACCACCATCATAGTTTTCATACTTACTAAACCAGTTTTTGTTAGGGGTCATGTGGAAATATGCACCTGAGTGTATCAACCATGAATTATCACCTACACAAGTGGCCAAAGCTGTAATAAAGGAATCTCCATCTTCCTTTTCAGACTCAAAATCAAAATCAGACTTCTTCTTTTTCTTTTTCTTTTTCTTTTCTTCTTGGAATTTCCTTCAGAAGTGTCCAAATTTTCCATAGTTCCAGCATATCGCCTTGGACTTACCAGGAGATTTTGATCTCCCCTTATTCTTGGAATGACCATGCTTCTTCTCATCTTTTCCTTGTTCTTTTGTTCTTCCTCGAACACTCAAAGCCTCTTTGGCATTCAGAGAGACCTTCCTTCTCATCTCTTCGGAGAGTAGAGAACCAACAACATCCTCCATCTTCAGAGTGACTGAAGTGCTCCCAATGGCCATGACTAGGCTATCCCATGAGTCTGACAATGAAACCAACATAGTTTTACAACCTTTCTTCTTCATCCATCGTAACCCCAACAAAGCTCAATTAAGTCACCAAGGTATTAAATGTTTCAGATGATTAGATATTTTTCCACCTTTTTCCATTCTCAAGGAATACAACTTCTTCCTCAAAAAAATCTTATTTACTAGAGACTTAGCTTGGTATATCTCACCCATCTTTTTCAAAGCTTCTCCAAAGTGGATTCTTCATGGACATTTATCAGGATTGAATCTGCAAGACATAGTCTAATAAGACCTTTAGCTTTTCTATCCATTACATCATATGTTGCAGCCAAAATCTGGACCCGTAGGCCTATGGACCTTCTTATCCACAAAATCCCATATATCTCGATCAGCCAATAGATCTTCCATCTTTAGCTTCCACATTTCAAAGTTCATGCTAGAAAACTTCTCTACCTCAATCCTCCCAGATGTGCTTGCCATTTGAAAAATATCTACAACCAACTAATAAAATATTCTCTGCACAAGCTCCCACTCAAACCCAGTTTAGCACAAAGAACCCAACAACCCACAACTGAAACCAAAGGTGATTAGGCTCTGATACCACTTGATAGGAAATTAAGAGTAGTGAACAACTTCCTACACTAATCTTAAGGAGAGATATTATGCAAAAATTCAACATAATAAACTAGTTAAAGAAATCTCAACAACACATTCATAACACGAACACAAACACAAGATATACGTGGGGAAAATCCTTTCAGATAAAAAATCTGACACTCCTAAAGCCCACTCAATGTATTTCGAATCTAATAAAAATATTACATACACTCGTAGAGCAAGTTTCTTACAGAATATCACAAAAAAAATTCTATGAGGATTCCAACTTTACAAGACTTGAAAATCTCACCACTCCAATTGCTTCTCCAAGCCTTCAATTTATAGATCCCCCGGTTATACAAGAAACAATCTATGGTTTACAAAACCATATACAAAATCTCTCATGAGGTCAGCTACATTAAAGAGAATTATTTTTGTCTAAAATTAGTCTCTCACGTCCACAATATTATCCCCTCTTTTTACCCTTATAGATGTCATAATATCTCTAAAAATAGCCCTTCGATGATATACGATCATATGGGAATCTTTTGACAAGTCCTATTTCTATTTTTAGAGCACTTTGAAAATGTGAAACGGCCTGTAGGAAAATTTTAAATGAATAAACTAAACAAGATTGAGACACCATATTTCCAACAGAACCCTTGTCGCAAAACCGTATAATTGAACAAGATTTCTATGATGGCTTGAACCAATTACTCTCATCTCTGTTCAAATCCCTTTCCCTATTTGTTCTTCCTCACCTTGTGTCACCATTACATTAATGTTTTCATAGTAATTTCTCTTCCTTCAGGTAAGGTGCCTTTATAAATTGTACTAAAGGCACCCCTTCCCAATTCTTGTGTGAAACCCCTGTAGCAACCACTATTTCTTTATAAGAATGTGTAGTTAGCCCATCCAAAACCTTATGCTACTCTCCAATGCGGCTCTTTCCTTCTAACCATATGCACGGAAGAAAAAAATGAAGCCCGCCGCCAAGAAAATTGAGGATCCAGATAGGAGATTTATACCAATTACTACAAAATCCTTTCCCGACTTTCCCTCCATCTCTTTTCTTGGCTACTGATATGGTAAAGCTAAAGGAGGGAGGGAAGGAAAGTGTACCTGGAGGGATGAATTTTGCTGGCATCCTTTAAAGTGGTGGTCATTGTCGATGAATTGGAATTGAGAAGGACAAGAGTAGTTGGGCTTGTTATCACAAGTTATTCGACATGTTTTGTTTCTCCCACACTAACGCTCAACATCATTACAATAATCATCCCTAGATCGCCACACATATGACCAAGAAGGAGTCGACTAGTGTCATTCGGGTCCCAAACGTACTACCCTTAATTTCGTAGGTATCAAGCGTGAATCTATAAATAAACTACTCTCCTTTGACATCACATTTGGTGATGTTTACGACTATCATGTTGGTGCTATTTACCAAATACAACAATCCACTCGGATCGAAATTCAACCTTGCGGGATTAAAACCAGGTTTACAAGTAACAATATTCCAGAAGTGCCATCACTCTTGCCCATCCGATCCACGACATAGAGCACCAAATTATCATCCCCTTGCATGGAAATCTCAAATCATCCTGCTAAATAGTTTGTTGGTGAAGCATTAGAATACAATGCAGCTCCCGCCTTGAACATCCGACCGGGTAACAAGGTTTAGTGAAAGCCACATGCAAAAACCTCCCATTTAGCCTTGCACCAACAACTTTCCTGAATGCTAAAAACCACTTGGCTTGGACCAGCAGCAACAACAATCAACTATCGGTTGAAACATCAAACACATCGTGAAAATGTCAAGCATCGTTCAAAATTACACTCACATGACCTTTCCGAGGGCTTCCAACTCGTCGAGAGAAGGGAAAATCAAAATTTACTTGTAAAAAAAAATTCAAAACCTATAAATCATTTGACAAATTGTAAGTGTAATATTTTATTCAAATTGTCAAAAGAAGGGTTGTGTGGAAAAATGGTCATCAACCACTGTCATTTTAATTTGCAAATCCCAATAAAATATTTAGTTGCAAACACAAAATTTGGATGTTGGGCACAGGGAATATTAGATTAAATATGATACAAACATAAGTATATCATTTTCTAAATTTTCATCCCATATATCAAATCATGTGACAAGTGATGATGTAGATATTTAAAACACGAGTAAAGTCCATTAGATTTCGTCATTGTAAACAACTATTTGCATAGCTTAGCGGTTTCTAGGTTTTGACCATAGTGATATTTGGCCATATTTCTCTTGGATTAATCAAAAGGATTAATAATTCAATTTCACTAAACAAAAAATTTCTAAAATGTGATTTTTTGGTGAAAAATGGAGATATTTATAGCTTAGTAGTCGTTAGATAAATTGGTAGTACATCAACATGACCATGGTAAATTTTAGAGCTTAGCGGTCGCTAGGTAACTTTGGCTAGACCATGGTGAATTTTAAGATAAAGCAAATTCCATTAGATTTTTTCATTGTAAACAACTCTTTGCATAGCTTAGCAGCCGTTACCTACAACCATAGTGATATTTAGTAATGTTATATATATGAAGGTGAATTTTACAAATATTAATTTCTCGCTAATGACAATTTGAATTTAAATTTTTGGTTATTGTCTTAAATGTTGGGCGAATTGACCCCTAAAAGTAACTTGAACCTTTAAAATTTAGACAAATTAGTCATATCCATATACCTAAAATTTCACAAAATTTAAAAAACCAGAATATTCATGAATTAATGAAGATTCACCACTAAACTTTTCCCTAAGTGAAACCCACAACCTATGAGATGGAAATAGTGGACAATATCAATTAACCGTGAAGGCTCAAGTATAAATTATGTAAGCCAAGGATCATATCAATGTCAAGTTAGAGGATCACTACATTGGAACCTATTGGCTTGAGCCTAATGTGAATCAAAGGGATGTTCTTCTCGTTTAACATGCACATTAAGCAAAGTGAGTTTGAAAAGATAGTGGAAGGTGCGTAATAATGGCATTCATAGAGGTGGCATATAGAAAATCAAATTTGAGTTTGAGTTAATAGTTCTGGATAGTTTGCTTTTTTTTTGTTGTCTAAATGCTCAAGCTGTCTAGAGGTGCATTAACACACCCTAACACATTTAGACCAATATAATTGATCTTACTCATTACTTGTGTGCTTAATGTTGTAAGAAACAAACTATTAAGCAACTTTTCAAAGTAAATGAGTTAATTAATAGATGACTTGTTTTAGGTTGAGTTTTAAAATAGCGTTATAATAAAATAGACCCTATGTAGGGGGTATAGATATTGTTCTTAGATGTGATTGATGTAAAATATTATATTCAACACCTAATTAATGTTCTTAGTTTTTATAAAACATTCATTTAAAAAAAAATGAATCTCTCGATTAAAAAATGTTCTTAGTTTTAATAAACATTCATTTTTAAAAAAATCTCTCAATTAAAAAATGTTCTTTATTTTTGTGACGTGGTTACTTAATCTACTCTTGTCATGTGAAGTGCGAAATATTTATACTACTTTTCATCATCGAAGGGTTGGTCCAATATTTACCCTTCAGAGTGAAATTCAGACCAGCCCTTCAAATTTGATCACTGTCAAGCCTCCAACAGTTTCACACTTCCTTAATTTGTTGCAAAATCCATGCCTTGAAATTTTGTTATCTGTTGGATTTCAACGCGTCTGGGAGGAGGAATGTAGTCGATTGAATATCTAACTATTGTCAGACACAACAGGTGTAGTCTCACTACAAAAACACCTTCGGTGTAAATATCACGTGTGTTTTTCCCTTTCCTTACGATAGGAGGAAAATAAACATAAAAATTAATAAGTATATAACGTTCCGCAATTGCATTAAAATCTTACCAATTAAGAAACCTTTCTTTAAGGTGAAGGATTATTGTGCGCTGTCTAAATCTCCAAACAAAATGGCATCTCCCTGTACGATATTCTTTTATTTTAGAGAAATTTCTTCAATAGATTTTATAGCAGTTGTTTATTTCAGGAAGTTTTGATTAACCAAAATGATAATTTGCTTTCGGTGAGCAGTGGTCTATATGATATCAGTCTCCCACGTCTGTTAATTTCTTTAGTGTTTCTCCGAAATGCTACTCAAAAGCTCTTTTCCATTGTTCTTTTAAATATTCGTTTTGATCAAAATCATGTCTACATCGCTCATAAAAAGGGTGGCAATATTTTGATTAGTTCGACCATTTTTTCTAATACGCATTGAATGTGGAAGCTTATATAATTGTATGCAATGAATCCGAGAGAAAAAATATACAAGATATACCATGACGGAGTGGGGTTTGACAGGGTAGGACAAACATACTGTGTTTTATGACATATGACATACGTGGGATTCTTTTGACGAGGAATAAAAGAATTACGATCATGCTTTTTCAACTGGAAGTCCGAATGGCAGTTTGGTATTCATAAAGGATCAAAGATATGCAAGAGATAGCAAACAAATATAGTGGATGATGATGGAAAATTGTTTGTATTATAACGAGAATAACACTCTGTATTAGAAAAACAAAAGAAGCCGAGCTTTTTCTATGAAGTAGAATGCATAGAGAATCCATAAAGCTGAGGAGAAAATAAAATGCCACTAAATAAGTAGAATATAATATTTTGCATGAATCTTTCAAAGACTCTTCCACATACGAAAGTTCGAGAAAGAACCGATCATTTTGATTAAAGGTGTCCACGTTGAAAGCGCTTATAATAACGATTCCATTAAACAACTGCAGAATCAAAACAAGCAGTACAAAATTGTGCACTATGAAACTAATTATTATTATGTTTGTTGAAAATTTACTATTATATTTAATAGAAATTTGAATTATCTCAAGATTTAGAAGAACATTTTCTTGTCAATCGCTTTTTCTAAGCATCACCCTGCCACAAACCTTTAAATAGATTTAGTTTTTAAATTTTTGTTTGAATAAAAAAATATGATGCGTACCATAGACTTCTCGCAAGTGGATAGTTTGGTTTGATAATGTTATTTATTAAGGGTAAGAGTTTTGAATGGCCGCCATAATCTTATACAATTAAAGTGGCAAGGTAAATTACTTAATTATTGAATTGAGCTAATCAATGACCAACTAGTAGCTAATAGTCAATGCTCTTTTAGTAAATTTTCAACTCAACGGGATAATACTTAACTCTCAATGAACATGAATGCACTAAAGCTCAAAGAAAAATGCTAGATGTTAGTGGGAAAATTTCCCTTGATCCACCTCAATCTTGACCTTTTTGGATCTTTTCTTTTAACAATCTGGCTAAACTCCTTGAGAGGATTCCATTATGATTGTACACACCGAAATTTGGCAATTTCCATTTAGACATTGTTAATTGCAATTCGCTTCTTGGCTATGCCAAACACTCACATTTTATCCCCACTCTTTGCATATTACTATTTCTTTCCTAACATGCTTATTCCCACACACTAATATGTCAACAAATTCTAAATACAAATTGATGAAATCAACGCTTAACCTCTAACTATAATAGTGAGCCTTTTACATTGAATTTACATTTTACCTATCCAAAACCATACGTTTAGTCAAGTAATTCCGGTCCCTCTGTAACCCGTATTGTCATCTACCGACATATCTTCTAACTATGCTTTAATGCAATAATTTTTGTGGGTTGTTTTCATCTTCCTACAACGGCCTTATCATGATAATTTATCTTTATAGTCTTATAGAAGCAAGTTAATATCACCTCATTTAATAGCCTATCACAACTTGGAAAGCATATAGAAAAATTGTTTTGCACATTCATTACAATACTAACATGAGGTACTCAAGGATCCCTAAATCTAGATAATTCTGATGCACATCCATTAGGGAAACCTTGGATAAACATCTAAAATATTGAACATGGTGAAGAATTCTACCTTCCTTTGTTCCTAAGCACACCAAAATCAGACTTCAAAGTATTAACGAGAGCAAAATCCTCACAAAAATGTTCAAAGTCATTCAAACTACCAACTAGTTACACTCATATAGTTGTTACATGTTAGGTGGAGAACTATGTGTGGTTTGAGGCCTCTTTGGAGTAATGCCAGTGTAGGTGGTGCACATATTGAATTTCAACCCAAACAATCACTTTCTTACAATGTCTTCTCGCCCATGGTTAGGGTTTGAGCATGATTGAGTTGATGATATATGGTTTGAAGAGTGTATGAAAACTGGGATTTGAGAGTGAAACATGATTCTAGTTCACCAAAGGGTCTACAAATTTTCAGACCTTGATTCCAAGAGTGTTCAATACCATACCACAAGGGATGGAAAAATATTACAAAATGGAAAATCTATATGATTCTATACTATGATTGTTTCTCCTCACACTATCAAAAGCAAAGGTTGATTACCCTTTACACTCCCATATTTTGTAGTCTCTATATCCACTTCTCTCCTTTACACTCCTATGTAGCTAAGTACATCTTTTTACTTTTACGTTCAAGTTTGTAGCATATTGTTATAATTAATTGCAATTACCAACATGTTATTATGACGTTGTATGATTGATTTTGAAATTATATAATTAATCAAATATATCATAGTTTATAATTTTACATTCTTTTTAAGTTTTACACATGTCCATAAAATAAATAGAAAAATCCTAAAAAATGTGTATACATTTTGTGAACATGTCTCTTGCATCAAATTTTGGTTGAATCCCTACTCACCCTAAGGTTCCATTTCTAAATGGCATATTAATATTCAAACCTAATTTTTATCTAACAATTACCTTAAATATGTTTTACACAATTTTCCTTGTGGTCTAATAGTGGGTCCTACACTTTGAGTCTCTTTCTAGGCCTTCTTAATTTACAAATCACATTTTAAAAACATATCTCAATCATAACAATTCTATTCTTGAAATAAGTTGAGGGTTTTTTCCAATATTTAACCAACATTTTTTTCCACATCTCATAACAACATTTAATAAAGTCGAAATAGATATTTTATTATAACTAGGGTGTAATAAAAAATTCTAAACTTATCTAAAAATTCCTTCGAGGATATTTTTTCACATAATTAGATTCAAATATAAGTATTTTTGTTTCATTATACTCACTCATTATCTTCAAATATTCTCATTTAAATAATTTGAAGACACTTACTTTTTTCTAACACATCACTATTTGGTCTTATCCTCTATGGTATCTCGACTATTGGCCCTCCGTGTGCTGATACTTATCATTCCTTACCTAATAGATGTTTATTTACATAATGTTTTCTACCATCATATACCATTATATAAATTCCCAAGTTTTATTATATCATTTTCTTCAACGTTATCGCACATGCAAAAATACTATCTTGGATGTATTAAAACAAATAGTGCTCCTTGCATCACAACACCTTGCCATGATGATATAATTTTGAGAGATATTCCAAACCTAATTTCTATTTATAATGATGGCAATTTTATAAATCAATCCTATAGTATTTCTACCATCATAAAACGATATTCAAGCTAATTATCAATCTATGAATATTGGAATAAATTATTTGAAAGATGTGATAAAACATTTGAACGATTCATCTAGTGCCCATGTCAATAACTATTGTATACATCATGATGAATATAATTATAATTTTACATAAAATAAATCCTATGTATGATACATTTGTTCATAAAAGCAAAGGACAAGTCCTACACAATGGAAACGATGTGTATTTTGCACAAGATCAATCTTGAATCCTATGTAGGAACCTCTTTTGTTATCCAAAAATGTTAGAAAACATTATATACTATATGAGTTACTTTATAAGTGATCAATCATTTTATTACCCAACCATTACTACCCCGCTTATAGGCATGAGAAACTTAAAGTTCAGTCATTTTGAAATTGTCAACTAATTAACATACATCGCAACAATGGTTGTTATGATTTACTATGAATAATCCAATGAATTGAGCCTAAGGTATTTATTTCATTCAAAACATAATATTCCTTTATGAATTCATCTTACAAAAAAGATCACCGAGTATCAAAATATATTAGAAAAATATCTATTGAGCGTACTACGATTTTTTTTTTATTATCAGTAAAAAGGGTTAAGGGGACTTTTGACGCATGATCACATCACCCCTGAGTGTTTGCAACTCGATGGGTTGAAAATATCAGTGTGATTGCATAAGATGGAGCTTTTCCCAAAGTGTGGGACTTTGTAATTGGAAAAACTCTCCGGGTGAAGGCCGGTTCTTATTCCTCTATTCTGATGCACACATCCAAACTATAGAGGATCTACCCTAAGATCTACTCTAACTTTCCAAGGAGACAGGTTTAAGAAGATGGAATAAATTAAACCTAATCTAATAGAGGTGATACACCAAAAGGAATGCTAAACACTTGCTTTGCTATTAAACACAAACCATTAAAAATGTAACACAACCACCATGCATGGATAACCAAGATTGTAATGAGAGATCAGATGAAGGAAATGAACATAAGAGAGGGTTGAGATCATCCACAGACTTATTTTATTGCTCCACAATTTTGATATAGTCCATTACAATGGCCAAGAGGAAAAACTTGCATTACAACTTGAATGGGAGGTTTGAACTCCAAAAATCCAATTTTAGAAATAGAAGAAGGGAGGATGCAAAGAAAAGATGGCCCACCTTATATTAATGCCCCTACTTACAATATATATGAAGAATGAGAGAAGAAAGGGAGAGGAATTTGAAATCCTTCTCCAACCACCCTAGAATGTATTGAATTTTCCTATAACAATGATGGGTGCCACTACAAAATCCATACCCCCATGTACTATTTTGTTTGGGAAGACAGAAGGCCATACTTCATTATTTTGGTAGGTGAGAAGTCTGACACCCTCTAAAATGGAAGACTATATTTCTTAATATTGAATAACTTAGTCTCACTTAAATGAAGATAACCACTCGTAGTTGTGTAGAGGAGACTGCAAGTTTTCCAAAAAGTCCTTTCTTGTGTAAATCTAATAGTCAAAAGTTTTGGCCATCCGAAGGTCAAGGTGTAATTTCGCAAAAAAATAAATGTGAGTTCTTCATATTCTTTTCAGATTTTGAAATGCATGCAACCTCCGAAATCTTGAAATTTAGACATTAAAAAATTTTAGTTTTGGAGGTCGAGTTATTGTTCATTCTTCTTGGGCGCGTGAAAACTCTGAAAGTATGAAATTTTGGAAATTCAAACATTTTGTTTAAGAATTTTAGTTACTTTTCATCTCCCAAATCGCCTCGAGAGTTAGGAAACTTGAAATGTGAAAATATGAAACTTTTGAAAATCCACCGCATTGCAGGTTTGAATTTTCAAAATCAAAACTTGTAGGTTTTAGACTTTCGGGATTTTGGACATTTTTTTGTCACTTTTCTTGCTTTGCCACCAAATACTTTGAAACTCTGAATTCCACATCTCTGAAACTCTAAAACTTGAAAATATGAATTTTACACTTTCAGATTTCGAGACATTTTCTTTCAAAAAAATTTTCACTCTTCATCACTTCGCACCCACCAAAATATGTGAAACTCAAATTCTAAAATTTCAAAATTTCAGAGTTTCATATTTCGGGATTTTTGCTCACTTTTTCCAACTGACCATTCTCTTTCTCCAAAACCCCGAAACTTGAAAGTTTGAAATTTTAGACTTTCAGAATTTCAGATTTTGGATTTTTCCTCTTTCAAAATTTTTTCATAAAAATTTCCCTCCTTGTCTCTAAAATGCTGAAAATGTGAAGTCTAAAAACTTGAGCCTTTCTCCATTCTTCCACTTGAGCTCTGATCTCCTTCGATGTTCCCTTGGCCATTCATTTGTCAACCTTGCATTTCCATTATCGAGCCTGCCTGCAACCTAATTTTTAGAATTGAAATGTGAGCTCACATGATTGAAACAACCTCTCCATTTCCTCCTGTTCAAGGTCATGTTCGATCAATTTTTTTCGAGGGGAAAAATTTGATAACAAGGACCCTACCCCATACAAAGGTGGAGAAAAAGATAATAAAATGAAGAAAAAAAAAAACAAGCCTCTTCCAAGCAAAGATGAAGAACAAAAACAACAACCAACTAACAACAAGTAAAACAAATAACTATCTCAAATAGTTCACCGCTTCCCTTTGGACCTTAGCTACATCTTTAGGGGGAGATAGTCCTTTTCTTTTTCTTACACACAAATTTCCAATCCCCTTTCGTATTTGGATGTACATTTTCATTGTTAGGGATTAGACTTAATACTTCAATGTGGTCTTTAGGTTCAATTGAATTCAAAGAATTTGAGTCAGGTACACTATCCATGACATCATTCACCTCCAGGTGACTAGGATTAGAGTTTATCCACCATGAGCTTTTTCCTTTAGCATGTTTTTTAACCACGTGACAATCTGATGCTAAATGGCCAAGAGAAAAGAAAATACGAAATCTAAAGGGAAACCCTTCATAATCTAGGTTTTGAGTCCATGTTCTCTCTTCAACTTTCAGTCAATAGTGGCATGAAAATCATGAAGTATCCATATCAATCAAGATTTGAGAAAACATGGTATGCTCCAAATCATCATTTTTTCGATCAGCATACTATGACATTAAATGATACACATTTGTATATATAACAAGATTCATCTACTCAAAAAGACGATAATAATGAAATCCTTAGTATTTCGAAACAATAATGACATCAATAAAAATTGATAATGAATAATTAAACAATGCATTAGAGAACTTACAACCAACACAATATCAAGAAAGGTGCAACATGATAATGGATTGTAAATTGATATATCTTTTCCTCCAAAAAAATGAGATATATTTTTATTTAAATGATTATATCGAGTTGGATACTAATTACAATGAACATATGCATGATATTTATTAATAAGAACCATTTGATATTTCAAATGAACATTTACACACATTTAATTTAAATCAGATTGGGGGAAAATATTATTTTCAGGCAAGTCATTTTCAACAAATTGATACAAGTAAGAATTCTCTAAATATTTACAATTATTTGCAAAATGTTTTGAAAATGCTAATTTAAAAGTTGATTCTTTATCTAGATTTAATGATGGTGATTCTTTCCTTACCATCGACGACCCTTGGCATTTTGATATTGATTATTCTAAAATCCCAATCATATTAGAAAATATTTTTCCATGTGTAATCACTAAATCATGCACATACTATGTATATCTAGACTCTAAATACTTCATTTATATGCATGCTTCCTAAGCAAGAGAACTAGTCAATTTAAACGACACTTATTTCTATTTGAAATTTATTTTTATCTTTATTATATTTATTGCATGTTTTTAAAGAACATACACTTTCTATTTTTTCATACTATTCGACATCATACACAGTCCTAATTTCAAGGTTTAATCTTTTTGTCACCCCGTATAGAACCTCATATTAGGCACAGGAGCCTCCAGGCGCTATTATCCCCTCTAAGTTATTTTTCCTCCTTCTCCCTTTTTCTAAATTTTCAGGTGCTACATCTTTCATGTATATGTTTACTACTATGGTCTGGGCCTATCTGTTTTTAATGAATAAACTTAAGAGATAGAATAATAATATAAACACGTCTTATTTTACCTCATTAAGGGGAAAAGCATTCAAGAAACACATATTAATACAAGGAGATAAAATTATCTATGTACTACATCAAGGAATGCATTTTTGGGACTTTATACTTCAATCCATAGGATGGTTTATTTTTAATTTCATACCACACATCTTGCATTAGGAAAAATTAGTCATAGTCCACTAATCGTTTTGTGAATAACACTATGACATTCTAGCTCAAGGGAAACTATTCCAATCACACACACACTAGAGCTACTTTGATTTTTAAATTAAGTAGAATGCTTGGTAACAATCATATTGGGATGACCACTAAGGTCCGTATGAGTCAAACATATGCATATTTCTAATCATCAAATTTCAACTTGAGTATTGGGAAGGTATCTATGGTTTCTTTTGTAGGTAAAAATGTAAATGACAAAACTTGTATCGAAAATGACGTGATAAAAATGAACAAGAAGTAACAAAGAGTGGCACATAAAGAACATGGAAAAAAACTATTTTGATACACAATGCACTAAAAAGAGACTAGCGCCTGAGAAGGTCATGTCCTCTCCTAGGAAGTTTTGTCCCTATGATCTTCATGTTCTCATTTTTGATATAGATCTTATACAGTCCAAAATTTTCCTTTCAATTATGTTCACTAGTCCACACATATAATTACAAATGAAGTCATCTTTATCTCAAATGTTTCATTCTAGCTTGTACTTATTTAGCTAGATGTTAGATATTTATTGTTATATCTATCGATTAGTAGTGTCCTTACATAGATTTAAATTTTTATAAATCATTTGGTGAAAACCAATATCTTACATGCCCATTGTGGATCTCTTATTTTATTCCCATTACCCATAGTGGATGCTTTGGATGCATAGACTATATACATCTTTCCCCACCAACTTGTCATCATTCTTAAACCATGGCCGAATCAATCAATGACAACATTCTTAGAAATTCCAAGAGTATCCCTCTCCATGACATAAAATTTTCTAAAAACGAAAATCCTTATGACGAGATACTCATTTGTAGCAAGCCCAATTGGACGACCTTACCAAATTATGCTCTGCATTGTGTGATAATGTGACCCATGTTCCACATATGCTAGATGATCTATTAACTTCAAAATGTTCCATTCTATTACTACCCATAATAATATGATCGATATCTTGGGACTCTCTACCACTAGAACTTCTTATATCCCAATTTATTCCTCTCGCTTCAAATAACGATGTATTATTTACATGTCTATTCCCCCCTTTTAGTCATTAGTATTCTCATCTTATTTCAAGCATAAAACTAATTCCTCTTTCAAAACCCATGCTTTAGATTCTCTTTATCACATGATTTGCAAGAAAAAACACATATGTTATAATTAGCTACTTCTTCTAACTCTACATGCCTTAATTATTCCCTTCTCCTTCACGGTCATCTTGCACCTAAAGATTCTTCTTTTCCACTCTCTACCAATTTTTTTCCACTAAAGTTTCCTCTCTTGAACACTTTAGATCCCTTCATGTTTATTTTTGGAATATGAATGTGACAACACCCTCTTGAACATGTGATATAATATAAATTAATTAATTTTAATTTTAAAGTAACTACTATAATGAATTATATGAAAATAATAAAATGCATCAAATGGACATGTAACAAGCACACGATAATATGAAACTTTGGGAAATAGAGAGAGAGAGAGAGAGAGAGAGAGAGAGAGAGAGAGAGAGAGAGAGAGAGAGAGAGAGAGAGAGAGAGATAGAAAATGACTTAAATGATTTTTGCTCAATCTAAAATGATTTGGGAAGGTGAATAGGTGGAACATTCTATATGCAGAGTCGTAAAGAATTGCTGGAGGTTCTAAGAGATGAAATTTTGTAGGACAAAAGAACCTCTTGGAGGAAAGGAGAACCTAGGCACTCATGACTAGATCTGGGTGCTAGTGTTTACCCATATGCTTGAATTATGATCTCTTCTATGTGGGGAAAGCTTTGCTGCTAGTCTAAGATTTTCTCTTTAGTTTTTTTTTGATATCACAAATTGTACATGTAACTTGAGAAACTAATTTCTACTTACACATACCCAAAACCACATCAAATCATAAAAAGAAAGATGCACTACGTGGAGTCGATTGACCTTGACAATCAGTGAAGAGTGAACTTAATATCGAGAGCTACACTACATTTTATAATCCATGTAAATGTGTGTGTAATGATGTTTTAGGATGCACTTGTGCAATTTGACAAAATTATAGTGGGATAAATCTAGAATCTAGTAGATGTATAGAATGTGTTAGGTGAAATAGAATAAAATTTCCTTCCTATGTTGTGTATTTATAAGAATGTAATCCTTGTCCCTTCAGTGAATTTAACACATGAATGATTTGAAATGATTGTTTTCCTTTGGATGAAAGCTTAGGTGATAGTATATACTATTAGTGCTTAGTCCTTCATTTGGGAGATATAACTATGTATATGTATGATTCCCTTGTTTGAATTTCATAATTGTCAACTGGAAGGATGACCCATAAGTGTAAAATATGAAACAAAAGTAAAAGATACCCAAAAGAGTAAGAAATAAACAAAGAGAGTCAAGAGCACCTAGAGGGTACATGAGCATATGAGCAATTCTAAATTTTAATGGGCATTAGTTTATGAGGCCATAAAAGATAAATAAGTTAAATAATGACAAACCCGTAGGGTGTGTAAGGTCAATAACAATATAAGAGACAAAGGAAAAGGAAAAAAATACATTGTCAATTATTAGTTTTCTCACTTAAGAATCATGTATATAATAGTATGCTCGGGACCCACAAATCTTACCTATTTTATAGAGTTTGTGTCTAATTTTTTCCTCCACTTTATTTTGGTGAGTGAATAATGAATACAATAAAGGATATAGAAGATGTGTACCTTGTGATCATGTATAAAATAGTGTAGGAAATAATGTGCCAAGTGGACAAGTGAAGCGTGAAGTGAGCTGCAATGTGAAGCATCAAGACAGGGGAAAGAGAAGTGGACCCTAAGGGTGAAGCATACACATAGTAACATGATGTGTTTTATTATGTCAAATTCTTCCTAATTTTTATTAGTGATAGACCTAAAAAAAGAGTGAGAGAGTAGTCAATGTTTCATATATGAAAAATTAAATTAACATGTGTATAAGAAAGAAAAAGTGTAAAAGTATGTAAGAGGAAAGTGTGTACTTAGATCATAAGAATGTAAGAGATAAAGAATTATTTTGATTTTCTTGGAGTTTCTGAATTTTTTCTAAATGGTTACGGTTTTTGGCTATCTAATGCCAAGAGTAAGTTCTTTGGGTGATCTCAATCCAAGTGTGAGTTTTTGGGTGATCCCATGCTACATGTGAGTTTTTGGGAGATCTCATGCCGAATGGAAGAGCATGGGGGAGAGAGGCTTAATTTTTCTCTCCTTCCATGACACTTCCCAAATATGCACCACTGTAGATGGTACATCCCAATTAGTCTCTTTCCATTATTTGTTATGATTATTCTTATTAGTCTTGATTAGTCCCAATTTTTTGATTGTTACTGAAATGTACTAATAAAGTGGACTATGAAATCTGGAGGGAAGTGCATGTTATTCTAAAACTTACATGAAAAAATCTTGTAATTGTGTTGAAGTGAAAAAATGACTAATTTCTACCCTAGGAAACAAGCTCCCACCACTCTGTCCATGTCTTCCCAATAGTGTCTACTATTTTTTTTTTCCCTAGTCTGATTTTGAGATAATATATAAATGTGTTCATGTCTTCATTCGTACTATATTGTGTTATAATAAATCTCTACGAGCTATTGCAAGGGTGGTTGGTTCACCCAATAGATGCGCCCTCAATTGGGGTTCATGTGACGATCGTAGGAGAATACAACCAAAGGAGAGGAGCTAAAGCTAATATGCATATATGATATTTGATACCTATAGGGGTAGGAAATGTTCATGGTAGAAACCAAGGCACATGCAAACAAGGTAGGATAGTACCAAGTGTTAGTAGTAATATTTATCTAGCATGTAAAAGTAAAAATGTAAAAACAACTAGGAAGAAAAGAGTAGACTCTAAAAAGAGGGTTTCATATATAGGACATCACTCACAATGTCACAAGAAAATCATGGTCAAGAGGCCAAAAGAAAACAATGAGAAAGCAAGACAAAGGGTATAGCCTACAAACAATACAAAACAATATTAAGAAAGTGTTAACCATAATAACCTCCCTCTTATTTTGGGTTAACTTAATCCCTTTTGTGCCTCATTCCTAATTTCAAAAGTTCGGGTACTCAAGCATTTCTGGAAAATACTCCATCGATAGAGAATTTCTCCCCTTTCAAGAAATAAGTCGATTTTTGGTGTTGTTGTATTGCTCTTGCATAGTCCATTTCAGTTGGATTTTGGTGAAGATAAACTCCAATTTTCAATGGGTTCCCAAGTGATTCAGAAGTCAAATTTTTATAGTTAGATAAGAGAATTGGTTATCAGGCTTGACTCCATGCCAAATGGATGTAACTAAGGCCATTGATTATTCATCTAGCAAATGAGATGACCCCTGTGAGTCGCCAAAGTTGTTAACCAAAATAAGCTCCCTCTTATTTTGGGTTAACTTACTCCTTTTTTCCCTCATTCCTAATTTTAAAAATTTTAGAACTCAAGGATTTATGGGAAATACTCTGTCAGATAGAGAATTTCTTCCCCTTTCTAGAAAGGTAAAGATCTCTTTCTAACTCCTTGTATTTTTTGAGTTATGGCTCGGTGGAGTTAGAAGGGAAAATTTTCCCAAGGTGGACCTGTGGGGCTTGGGAGAGATGTTTGCCAAGGAATCTTAGACTCGGTGGGGAATTGGAGGAAAAAGTGAAAATTTTCCCTTTTGTCAAAAAGGTGAAAATTAAGTGTTGAGTTGGCACATCAAAAAGCTAATGCGGGCAGCGGACCTTCGGAGGTAAATGAGATTTTTGAATTTTTGTCTAAAAGTGTAAAATGAAAAAAAAGGAGCCCCGCCTCTACCAACCACAATGGATGCCACATCATCGAGGATTTCCAGAGAAAATTTCAAAATTTGGTGCGTTGTTTTTTGCCGAAAACGTTAAGGAAAAACTTAGAAGGCCATATCTTTTGATCTAGAGCTCTATTTTTGATGTTCTTGGTACCAATGGAAAGATCTAAATATTCTCTTCATCATGGAGTCTAATATTTTTGAGTTAGATAAATATTTGGGGGATAAATTTACAAAACATGTTTTGGCGTGGAAAAGACAAAAACCAGTTCCAACCACCAGATTTAATGAAGTATGGGTCATTTTCTTTGGTCTGCGAAGTAGATACATGGAATTATGAGATTTTACATCAAGCCCATCAATAGAGGAAGAATTAAAACACATTTTGAAAAGTGGTTGGAACAGATCCTACATTTTTTCCTCTCTTCTCACATTTTTATATAAAATTAAATAAAGGCACATAGTTAGAGGTTGTTCATTTTTCTTCTCTGCTCCCCATTATTTTCTTCCTGTGGTCGAAAATGGAGTTTGAACCCATCACCATTTGGCTATTATAGTTCTCTTTCTGGTTTGTAATGGCATTTTTGCCTCTTGTCCATGAAATGGTCCATCGCATGAATCGGAGCAATAAAAACATGTTTTTTTGATGCATTTGTCCATCCCGTGCTCGTTTTATTGCATCTTATTGCCTCTCTTCATTGCAGGGTATCTGTGCATGTTTTGAATGTTTATTTGCAGATCTGGGAGCTGTGTTCATGGTGTTTTGGAACATTTTCTATGTGAATCTGATCTATGGTCTGTGATACTACTATCCATCCTTTTTATTTCTCACCTCTCTTTGTTCCATGGTAGTTTAGTAGATGATCAACACTTTCCTTCTCTCGGTGTATCATTCTTTTACTATAGGCTATGTTTTTTATTTTTTTCTTTCTCTCCTTGTCTCCTGGAAGTTAGATTAGGATTAGATTATCTTTCTTGCACTAGAATAGCTTGTGGTGGGTAGTTTAGGAAGATGAACCACCCTTCTCTGGAGAGATTTCCCACTTTTGCAAGGTCCCACACCTTGGGAAAGTTCAATGTTATGCAATCACACCAAATGATTCTGCCTTAGAAAAGTATATTTTTAGAACTCATTTGGGGGTGGTGTGATTTCACACTAATAGTTTTGGCATGCCTGGTGGGACAGGTTTGAAGCACCTTACCACTTCACTTCATCAGGTTCGATGTGCTCTTGGTGAAGATTTCAGCCTTTGGAGGCACTTTCAAGCACATCTCGCAAATCCATTTGCTCAACAACCCATCCATTATCACCCATTATTTCTTCCATATCCTTCATCTTCTTCAATCCATGAAGTTTTGCAATCATGACTTCTTTCCCACCATGGAATTATCATTTTCAGTAATAGAACTATTTCCCTCCATCCCCACAGTTTCAAAATCCTCCTCCAAATTAGTTTTATAAGCCCCATTATCCCGAAAATGCATACAACCCCTTTCTTCTAACCAAAATGTTTATGAAGAATGGGTTTATGTAGATGATGGTGGAAACTCCTTGGTCAAAGATAATTTTGAGAGGTAGATAAAAAATATTGAGATGGACATGATGTATCTCAGAGTCATGTGCTCCATAGTGGTAGCTAGAGTTCGGTACAAGGCCCCTTGTCCATGGGTCGGCCCTATGCCAGGCTAGTTTAGAACCCAACACAAGTTGCACCTCATCACTGAGATGTTACCCCATACAGTGAGTGGGTGGAAGAAATGGAGGCTCAAAAATCTAGCGCACCTTCCATCCCTTTTGCATCCATCCTCCCATTTTCTTCCAAGTCCCCTCTTCCTAGTTGTACCATAAATGAACAACCCCCTACCAACGTGCCCTCCTAGCCTAACGTCATCATGTTTGATGACTGCAGGACAATTGAAGAATGGTGTGACTCATACAAATTCGATTGGGAAGAGGAAATCATATGGGTGCCTGTTCTAGACAAAAATAAGTTAGCTCTAGAGGGCACGGTTTTGGAGGAGAACCATATAGTTTCTAGAGGCAACAAGTGCATAGTAAGCCACATAAGAACCTTCAGTTCTTCCCCCACTTCATCCCATTCAAACTATAATGTCGAAGAAGAGTTTGATCTTTCAAACTTCATGTTTGAAGATTATGGGAACCATGGTGATAAAATTACAGATTCAAAGGACACCATGGAGGAGGTTGAACACACGTAGTAGGAGCTCGAGGAGGTAGATTATCTATCTGACTTGGAGGATTTTCTTGATTGAGAGGAGCCCGAGGAGATCACATCATTTTATCCTCTAGCATTTTTCCTTCCAAGAACATGAGTCTTCTGCTATAGAGGATAACATCCAAGGACAACAACTTGCATCTCGTAATTGGCCTCAGGAACCAAGGTTATCGGATCTTAATCTTCCATGTTCTTCTCAAGAGGAGGAAGGAAATAGAAAAGAACCCATCTCTCCCACACCATCAATCAAGAAGGTCCACAGGAAGACTCCATTATTGGAGTTGAAATTCAGAGTAACAGCACATCCATCAGAGTAGACAATGCCCAATCAGGTACTTGGCTTCATTGGAGCCAAGGGAGAAGCCAAAACCAGTCATGCCCACTCTAGGGCATGAGGATGAGCTACAAAGTACCAAGGATCAGCTGCCATACCTCTTCAATCTAAATGTAGAGAAACTAAAAGAGGTATTGGATTTGTCTTTAGTTGATACTTTGGTCATTTGGGTGGAAGATCAGCTTGTAGTTAGTTTTTCACTCATCCAACCAGCCATGTTCAGTGCCAAATCAGTTGCATGGCTGCCATTTTTGAGGAAGGGAAGCTATTTCTCCTGTCAGTTGTAGATTTTGTTTGAGTTCCCTTTGATCTTGGTTAGATTAGTGTAGGTAGGTTTGTTTTCAGCAGAAGAAGTTTTTTTGCACACTCTGCATGTTCCATTTGGAGCATGTATGATTTTCAGTTTGTATAGAATTTTTGGTGTTGTTGTATTGCTCTTGCATAGTCCATTTCCATTAGATTTTGGTGAAGATCAAATCAACTTTTAGTGGGTTCCAAAGTCATTTAGAGGTCATATTTTCAGAGTTAGATCAGAGAATTGGTTATTAGGCTTGATTTCATGCCCAATGGATGCAACTAAGGTCACTGATCATTCATCTAGCAGGAATATGACCCCTATGAGTCACCAAAGTTGTTAACCAAAATAAGCTCCCTCTTATTTTAGGTTAACTTACTCCCTTTTTTTTCCTTAGTCCTAATTTCACAAAGTTCAAGCACTCAAGGATTTCTTGAAAATACTCCATTAGATAGAGAATTTCTTCCCCTTTCTAGAAAGGTAAAGAGCTCTTTATAACTCCTTGTATTTTTGACTTATGGCTCGGCGGAGTTAGAAGGGAAAATTTTCCCAAGATGGACTTGTGGGACTTGGGAGAGATGTTTGCCAAGGAATCTCAGACTGGTGGGGAATCGAAGGAAAAAGTGAAAATTTTCCCTTTTGTCAAAAAGGTGAAAATTAAGTGTTGAGCTGGCACATCAAAAAGCTAATGCGGGTCGGCGGACCTTCGGAGGAAAATGAGATTTTTTGAATTTTTGTCAAAAAGTGTAAAATGGAAAAAATTATCCCCTGCCTCTGCCAACCCCAATGGATGCCACGTCATTAGAGGATTTGTGGGAGAAAATTTCAAAATTTTGTGAGTTGTTTTTGTCAAAAACGTTAAGGAAAATCTCAAAGGCCATATCGTTTATCCGAGCTCTACCTTTTATGTTTTTGGTAACAATGGAAAAATATAAAGATTCTCTTCATCATGGAGTCTTAGATTTTGGATTTTGGTAAATATTTGAGGGATAAATTTTCAAAACATGTTTTGGCGTGGAAAAGAAAAAAACTAGTTCCAACCACCAGATTTAATGAAGTATGGGTCATTTTCTTTGGTCTGCAAAGTAGATACATGGAATTATGAGCTTTTACATCGATCCCATCAATAGAGGAAGAATTAAAACACATTTTAAAAATTGGTTGGAGTAGATCCCACGTTTTTTCATCTCTTCTCGTGTTTTTTCTATAAAATGTAAACAGAGGAAGATAGTTAGAGGTTGTTCGTTTTTCTTCTCTCGCCTCCCCATTCTTTTCTTCCTGGAGGTTGAAAATGGAGTTTGAACCTCCTCCCCTAATTTGTAATGAAATTATTTTCCTCTTTCTTGTGAAGTGTTGCACTATGTAAATATAGAGCAATAAAACGTGTTTTTGTGATGCATTTTGCCATCCTTTTCTCATTTTATGCATCTTCATGTCTCTCTTCATCACAAAGTTATATGTGCATGTTTTGAATGTTCATTTGCAGATGTGAGAGTTGTGTTCATGGGGTTTTGGAATATTTTTATGTGTTAATTTTATCTATGGTCTATGATATTGTTGTCCATCCTTTCCATTGCTAACCTCTCTTTGTTCCATGGAAGTTTATTAGATGATAAACACTTTCCTTCTCCGGTGTATCACCGTTTTAGTGTATGATATGTTGTTTCTTGTTTTCTTTCTCTCCTTGTCCCCTTAAGAAGTTAGATTAGGATTATATTAGCTTGCTTGCATTGGAATAACTTTTGGTAGGTAGTTTAGGAAGAGGAACCAACCTTCTCTGGAGAGCTTTCCCACTTTTGCAAGGTCCCACACCTTAGGGATAGTTCAATGTTATGCAATCACACTAGATAATTCGACCTTAGAAAAGTATTTTTAGAACTCATTTGGGGGTGCTTTGTGATTTTGCACTAATAGAAAGTACTAAGCAAAATGGTGACATGAGATAACCATGGTTTTATGTAATCTTGCAAGGAAAATGCTACACATGCAACACTTGTTAGTGTTTTAGAGAGATATTAGTATGTCAAAGCATGTAAAAATAAGTGAAAATTAAAGTGATAGTAGTGAGAAGTAGTGAAGAATGTATCAATAGAAACTGTGTAGTATGTGATAATAATAAAATCAGATACACCTGTGTGCCTCGATGGAACTAGTAAAGAGTTGTGTTGATTTTATTGAATTCTTTTATATGTCTTTAATAGGTCCCACATTCACCTCAACATACCAAGTGATTTCACATGTGTATATAGAAAAAAAAAGACAATGATATATTAAGAATCCGGCTATCATGGTAAGCAAATTGCGACATGTACGTAGTATAAGTAAATGCGAGTAAACATAAAAAGATATGCAAATGTGTATATGGTAGGAGCATCATTTCCCCAATGGATGTCTATGAGATTTGGTTCATTTATAAATGCTCCCCAATAGTCAAGAATGAGCCAAAGAACAAAAGTGCATCATTGGAAATTGAAGGTGTTGTATGTAATTAATAGGAGATAATAAGAAATATGTATTGTGAAGAATAAAGCATGAAGTGTAGATGATGTGAGGTTCAATGATCAACTATGTCCTCAATAATGAAGTGTGAATTGTATCACTAGAGTGTGTCATTGGGTAATGACGATATAATGTGTGTACCAAAGATGTAATAATTCTTAGAAAGATACATGTATGAATTTGATTGAAGTAATCCAAGCTAATGAAAGGAAACAAACACCAAAATAGATTCCTAACTTACTAAATCAAACATAAAAAACATGATAAATCTAAAAATGAAAATACAAACTAATTTTGCATTAAACATTAAAATATTAAATGCAAACCAATCCTGTGATATTTGGATATGCTTTGTAATTATAGATAATCATGTATTGATCCGAATGTATCCATGTCCATGGAAGAGGAATAGATCTCACCAATATGACTTAATTTCCATGTATGGTTCTTCTCTTACCATGTTTTACCAAGTATAAGGTGGAAATGGTTGTTTGATCACTAAGCATTCCAATATTGAAATGTTATTTTTATATGCAGATGTCTTACAAGGATATGGTGTATGTTTGGACAAGGTGTACTAGGTTATTTATATAGCTTACCATTTTAGGAGAAGCTTGTAATAAGGTTAATGCAGGATAAAGGTAAAGTAGAATGAGAAATGGATACGTATGATTAGAAGAGATTAATTAGTGATTAAAAAATCATGGGAGTTTTAGGTGATTAAATTAATCGACTTGAATTAATTAATAGGAAACATTAAGCTCATAGAAGCCATTTGGAGATGATTTAAAATGAAATTAGTAGAATTTAAAGGTTTTCAAAGGGGATTTGACTAATAGGAAGGTTTATTAGTTAAATAAAATATTGAAAGGCTTAAGTAATTAATAATGGTTAATTAATATATTAAAATGAGATTATAACTAAGTAAGTGTTGTTAATTGACATCCAAGATGAGGGGAAGGGTGGTTAATTAAAAACTGTCATTAATTGACCAAAATGTTGGGGAATGCTAACTAATAAACAAGAAATCACTAATTATAATGAAATGATGTGAAAGAGGACAAATAATGCAATTTTAGTATAAAAACTCCGTAGTTAGATTTAGTTGTCTACAATATACATGAAGCTCAGAGCGTGAGATGTAGTAAAGAGAGTATGAGTGAATAATAAAGACTAATGATAGTGATATAGGGGGTTGTTGGTAAATATATATGATCATTATGAGCAATAACAACCATAGTATGTATAGTACACGAAGGATATATATAGTATATAGAAAGAAGTATGTTTATAATGAATAGATGGATCCATAACTAAGTATGAGTAAATAAGTGTGTATGGAGTAACATATGAGTGTATTGAGATTTACAAAGGTGTGATGATAGTGTATATATGAGAAATTACTTCTAGAAATATTGACATGAATTACAATGTAAGAGTAATTTATAGATGCATAGGTGAAGAATATGGATAGACATTTGTTGATTACAACATGTGACTATGAGGAGGGATAGTTTGATGCCCCCATGTGTGAAAGTGATTGAGATATATGTGATCATGCGATCGACAAAATTCCTTGGTGGTGGAATTAGAATAGGTAGAACATTAGTAAATGCAAGATCTATAAAAATTAATGTCCACATGCTTTGAGGGGAAAATCCAATAGTCCAAGATATGAACTGGATGAATATGAAGTGTATAAGAAATAAGAATGTACCCATTATGAAAAAATAGAATAGGTGTAAGATTGTGTGTGTTGGAAATAGTGAAAAATTAAGTGCAAACATAAGGATAAGTATGTGAGTTGAAATACGTGTAACATATGTAACGTTTGGTTGCTCATCAGTAATAATGAAAATTAATAAGTGTAATTTGGGAATATTAGAAGCAATAAAGCACTATGAACTATCCGCTATGATCAGAGAAAAAAATTTAGAAAGAGGGGAATAGATTCCCCACGAATATAACAAGATATGGTGCAAAATCTTGTAGAAAATGGGAGTAAAAGTAGTGTGTGGTTCTCTAATGTGTAATGAGGAAAGTGTGGGAAGAGATGTAAAATTGGAAGTAGTAAGCATAGGATCAATATAATTTCACCGAGAGTGAGACATAATGGGAGGATTATCATAAAATACCAATAGAAAACTATGCGTGTAAATAAATAACACTAGTGTGCATCACAAGAGGAGAAGGATGGGAAATGTAGGTAATGTCATGAACATCACGTGTAAAAGTAATATTACAATGAGTAACAATATGATATGTGGAATCTATTATATAAAAATGTGTAATGAGGGAATTGTGTGTTATAACATGGGTAGAAAGAAATGTATGCATAGTATGCAACCAAGGATGGCCTAAAATGATAGTATAAGGAACACCATGAGGCATAATGTGACATATAAAATTAAGAGTTCAAGATCCCATAATAAGGGGAAGAGAGTTTGTTCCCAACACTTGCTTAGGTATATTATGAAAGCCATGGCTAGAAAGAGTACATGGATATAAATGAGCATCAAAAAGTCCTATTTTATGGATAAAGGATAGAGTGTATATGGTAAGACTAGATCTAGGATCAACTAGACATGCTTAACAAGGATATTATGAAGTTGAAGCTAGATATACAATGGGGAATAAATAGAATCAAAGCGACGGGAATCCATGAAATATATTATAATGGGCATGTAAGGAACTAGATCACCAAAAGCTTTAATCTAAATTGATTTAAATCTAGATTTTATTACAACTAGTGTAATAAATGCTATGAAAATAATAAAATATAGAAAATAGACAAGAAACAAACATGCAATAATATGAAACCTTACGAAAGAGAGAAATAAATTTACTTAGGTTATTTTCACATAGTCTAGAAATTATCGGGTAGGTGAATAGGTGGAGCAGTCTAGAAGAATTGTTGTCAAGACTTGCTAGAGATTTTGAGACACAAACTTATGTAGGATAGAAGCACCCAAAAGAGGATAGGAGAACGTATCAATTCATGACTAGATCTGGGTGCTTGTGTCTACCCGATGCTTAGAGTATAATATTTCTATATAGGAGGAAATTTGCTCACGCTAGTCCGTAATTCTCACATCGTTTCACTTTAATGTCACCGATTGTAACTATAACTTGCCAATTATTTTTATAGCTTTACATATCCACAAACCACATAAAATCCTAAAAATAAAGATGGAGTATGTGGAGTCATAATAACCCCGATGGTCACTTGAATAGCTCACTTATATCAATCACATCACTACATTTCAAAATTCATGTAGTTTTGTGTGAATGTGTTTGAAATGTGTCTTATGATGCCCTTGTTAAAGTTGCACAAATGATATCGGGATGGATTTAGAATTTAGTTGATGTATAAAATGTGTGGGATGGAATAAAACAAACTTTTCCTTTGTGAGGAGGAAACAATGGAGACAAATTATAGATTTGATACCTCTAATCTATTCATATTAAAAACAGAAGCACGATACATATTATATAGCTGAAAGGCTTAACAATATTCTCCAAAATGGTAGGAGGGGATTATAATCTATGCGAGAAGAATGTGATATTATCTAATCTACACAATGTAATTATATAGAAGATATGCTACATAACCTTATGCCAACATTCTCCCCTTATTACATTATTCTTGCAAATATAACCCCTAAAAAGTTCAAATTTCACTTTTCCAAGGGATTTGGTGAGAATATCAGCTACTTGTGCTTCTATAGGATAGTACTGGAGCTGAATGTGATGGTTCAAGATGTGCTCTTGAATAAAATGAAAATCAATCTGAATATGCTTTGTTCATTCATGAAATACTGCATTCTACACGAGCTTCAACACACTTTGATTGTCGTAATAGAGAATAGGTGACTATTTTTTAGGAATTCCTATGTCATCCAAAATGTGACATAACCATATCATGTCACACAAAGATCCTCATACGGAATGATATTTTACCTTTTGGATGAGATAGAAACAATATTATACTTCTTACTTATCCATGAGATAGGTCCAGATCCAAGATTAAAATGGATCATGTGGTTGACTTCCTGTCATCAATAGATCCGGGTTGGTCCAAGTCAATGTATCCTTATAAGAAGAATTGATCATATTTCTTATACTCTAGAACATAATAAGTTATTCCTCATACATATCTCAAAACATGATTTTACGTAGTCCAATGACATTTCTTTGTCTCCTAAATGAACTTGGAAAGATAGATGACAACATAACATAGATCTGGTTTGGTATATGTCAAAAAGATGAGCCCTCCAACGAATTTTGTGTAGAGAGTAGAATCTATACTTGAGGTGAGTCCTAGAATCTTGAAAGTTATAAGCCTTTTTCCATGGTAGTGGATATAGGTTTATAGTTTGACATTCTGTAATTTTCTAGGAGTGTCTTGGCGTACTTTATCTAGGAGACAAAAATGTGATGCTCCTTTTTTCCATATCTCTGAGCCAATACAGTAATGTAGTATCCCCAAATATGTCATGTCAAAGGTTCTTTTGAGATCATTGTTAAGAATATAAACTGATCTTCTAAATTTATAGTGATCACAAGATCGTCCACATACACAACAATAATGACAATTTCTTTTCCTACCTTCTTTATATACAAATTGGAATCTGACGGGCTACGAGTGAACCCATGCTACAAAAGGTGATCATTGATCTTGACATACCATTCCCTTGGAGCTTTTTTCATCTCTATACAATGATTTGATGGGATGACATACCTTATTAGGATGTTCTTCATCAACAAATCCTTTAGGTTGGGTCATCTATACTTCTTCTTTCAGATCACCATTTAGGAAATCACTCTTGATGTCCATATGCTAAAGTCTACATCCTTTATGTGCCACAAGTGTGCCAACTACTACGATGGTCTTGATCTTCACAAAGTGGGTGCAAAGGTTTCTTCATAGTCAATGCCCTCTTTCTGAGCATACCCTTTTCTACAAATCATGCTTTATATTTTTTGATGGATCCATATTCATTATAATTTGTCTTGAAAACCCATTTTTAACCTACGTGTTTCTTTCCTGTAGGCAGATCGATAAGTTCCCATGTCTGATTTTTCATGAGCGAGTCACATTCTCGCATCCATGGCTTCCTTCCACTAATGTTGAATGAGTGCATCAGGAACATTATCAGGATTGGAGCTATTAATCAGTGAACTCATGAGTGAAAATTTTACCTCATTTCTTATCTAACTCCTTGTTTTGACTCTAGATGATGTATCTGGGAGTTATTGCAAATGTGAGTCCTTGATGGTGTTTTGTACCCACTTTGGATGAGAACTTCGCTAATTTTCAAAAGAACCTGGGTCATTGTAGTGTGAATTGATGTGGAGTCATGTTCTCTAGTTCTCCAAGGTCAACAAATAGCTCTCCGATAGCACATCATTTCTCTTAGTAATATCCTTTGGTTGATCATCTAATTCAGAGACTAGTCGGTGATATGTGGTTGGTAATGGTTCTTTAATTGTCACTACTGAGTCAAAGGATGACTCATTACAAAACACATTCTGAATCTTGTATATTTTATTTTTCTCAAGATCCATGAGATGATATGCCTTCGAGGTTGTTCTATAGCCAAGTAGGATGCATGGAAATATTCTTTAGCTTAACCTTCTTTCACTTTTGAGTTGGGACATGGATGTATGTTGTCAGGCAACCAAATACTCGTAAATGAGAAATTGATGGACTTATACCACTCCATACCTATTCTGGAATTCTATTTTGTAGAATATTTTTGGTTCCCTATTGAGAAGATATATAGCTTTCTATACTTCTTCATCCCAATAGCATTCCTCTAGCTTTACTGTTGTTAGCATGCAATGAGCCATCCCCATCACTATGTGATTTTGGTGCTCAAAATTTCCATTTTGTTGGGGTGTTAAGTGAGAAGTCAGGTTTTTCTTAACATCTTGTTGGTTTGGGAAGGCTAAGAAATTATTTGATGTGAATTCCCCCTCAATTTGAGTGAAGTAGAAGAAGTGGTTTTCCGGTCTCTTTCACAACACGATGATAGAAATTCTGAAAATGTTGAAGAGCCTCACTTTTCTTCTTCAAGAAAAACACCCACATCTTGCGAGAGTGGTCATCCATGAATAGTTGGAAGTACTTGTATCTTGAAAAAAGTAAGCATCGGGCCATTTAGATTGATGTGAACTACCTCCATATGCTTCTTATCATGGAAGGTGCTCACACAAAATGAATCCCTATGTTGTTTTCTTACAAGATATCCAAGGAAAATAGGAAAGGAACTGGAAAATTTGGGTAGTCCATGGACCATTGCTTTTGAACTCATCTAATGTAATGAACTAACTAAAAAGTGACCATATCTAAAATTCCAGAGGGCTATAGATTCTACTGTTGAGGTAGATAAAGCTATTGCAGAAGATGAAACAATATCTAAAGAAAATAACTTATCTTTTAGAAATGATCTAGCAATAACCGTACCTTTTCTTGAGATAAAACATGATTTGATGCCATTTTGAACAAGAAATTATACCTTTAGGTGATGATTCAAGAGCTGAGTAACTGACAAGAGGTTGCTAGTTAAGCCAGGAACATATAGTACCTTTGTAAGTGTACATTTTCATGGTCCCAGAGGAATGGTAACTTTTCCTATTCCTTTTGCAACGTACTCTTTGATATATTTTATCCAAACCTGATCTCTAGTGGGTTGTTCATTCAATGAATCAAATAGTTTCTTGTCACTAGACATATGCTTTCTTGTACCAAAGTCTATCAACCATACTTTCTTCATGGGTTGAGAAGTTTGAGAAATGAGTACAAGGTTCTTACCACAATTATCTCCTTCGATGTCTCTTCATCAGATTCATCATCTTGTTAGGTGTGAGATGTCCCTTCTACTTTCTTTGATAAGGACGTCGTTTGGATTTTTGAAAATATTTGTGCTCGAATGTGCTTGTTTGACTCTAAGACTCTATTTAAAGCCATTGTACCAGCAATGATTAGTGTTGCGAGTGTTGGTTCTACAAATGTGACACAAAATCTTTGAATTTTGATCTTTCTGTTGTTGATTTGGTTGATATTGAGTTGGCTTCTTTGGGGAACTATTTCAATTCATCGGCCATGGTATGGCTTTGAGAATAGGACTTTATCTTGAGTCTCCTCTTAGGGTGAATTGATGGCCTCTTCTTGTTGTAGCAAGTTTGCGAGCTCTTCGAGTGCCACTATTTGTTTAGATACATTTAGTGTCATAATGAACACTCCAAATTGAGAAGGGAGTTCTCTCAAGGTGATTAGCATGAGAAGTTTTTCATCCACCATTTCACCAAGCGCTAATAAATCCGATCGCAGCTCAACCATGCAACGTAATAATTCCTCAACTTTCTCATCTGACCCCATAGATAAAGTGTGCAACTTTGACTGAATATGGAGGATCTTAGTCTGATTTTTGGCTTCATAAATAGTTTCCAACTTGTCCTAGGCCTCCTTTGGTTCCTCCGCATTCTAAACATGCATTTGCACATCGTCACTGATATTGAGCATTATCAACATCAAGGCTTTGGCACTAGCCATCTCATACTTCATTAATTCATTAACGGCTATGGGGACTGACATAGATCCAGTGACGATGCCCCATAATCCTTCAAATTGAAGGATCATTCACATCTTTGTTTTCTAGGCCACATAATTCGGCCCTTTAAGTAACTGAGCATCCGAAAGTAGAATTTTTGGTGCAGACATTGGAATAAAATAAAATAATTTTTTTATTTAATTATTGATTTCCAAGAGATATTACAACTTTTACTCACTGATGAGAAGTACTAGCTCATAGATGCATTTGATACTTATGTCTTTGAGAGACGACGATGTTTTGTCAGGATCTCTTCTTCACCTTCATAGTCGACATCATACCCAGCTTCTAGCTCTTCCAAAAGTAACTTTTCTTGAAAGATGACATAGAAAAGAAAATATTAAATAATTCCTCTTCAAACTAGCTCATCAAAGACTATATTTTTGGTGTTGTGTAGCTTGTTGAGTAGTGCAAAGTATAATCCAGAGCTCTCAAGAGCTTTTGGATGGTGTTCTTTAGTGTGCGAATTGATGTTGCAACTTTAAAAATCTCAATCATGTCATCCACACTGTTCATGCGACGTGGTTTTGAGAGATTCCACATTTCCTTGGTAGATTATTCATTTCAGGAAACTAATGGCACACTTTTTTCATTATTACAAGTGACTTTCAGGCTTCACAAAACCAATTCTCCTCTCCTCGTGTTGCTCAAACTCTTTACAAAGGAACGTTTTATTTTTTGTTGTGACCTCTTTTTCTTTTGAAGGTATCTTTGTTAAAGACGATGTCAATCTCCATGTAGCAAGGAATACTTGGCTGTTATATTGATTTTTTTGTTTTGCATCGGACATATATTGCGGTGTTGTGTCCACATGCCATATTGTGATCCTTAGCCTCTAGTCATATGGTATGGTCATATGAGGGCTTAAAGCTTGTGATTCCTACTATTTGGTGCTTAACTTAAGCCCCCTTTCATTTTATTTGTTTTGTGAAGGAAAGAGCATTTTATTCTATTCTAGTAGCAATTAAAATAAATAGTAGAGCATAATATTGAAAAACATGTATATTTTGATCGGTAACTCGGTTTTGAGTGCCTTTTTTGAAAAGTGCTTTTTTATGCTCTTTCCATTGCAAATATTTATTTTGAGAATCACACTATAATTATAAAGTGCCAAAATTGGGGGATCTTGTTGCATTGTTTTGGGGTCTTGTTGCATTGCTTGGTTCTTACATTTCTTTTGGTGAATTTTTTTAGGATAGTGTCTTTATCTACTTCGCATTAGATCATGTTGAGCCATTAACAAAACATAATTATCACACATGGAAACCATCAATGGAAACAATAATTAAGTAGAAAGTATTATGGGCTTAAAATTCTTGAAACAACCAATGTTCACTACAAAATATGAGAAATTTTAGTACTAGTGCAAAGTTAATGAGTGTATGGGTTTGATAGGAATTTATGTAAGTGATGTATTTTGTTTCGTTTGGAAAAGTGTGTCTCTCCTTTCACAATATGGGAGAAATTGGAGGATTTATTTAGTAAGGTGGATCATATGAGAGCCATGCAACTTGAAATTGAGATCACCTCTCTTAATCCTGAAGATTTTCCAACAATTATAGACTATCTTACCAAGTTCAAGCATTTGTTAACACAATTGAAAGGGAGTGGAAGAGATAAGAAAGATGAAGAGTGTGTTTACTTGATTCTATCTAAGGTGAGAGGACCATTCCAAAATTTTGCTTATACTTTTTCTCTAGCATGGATTCCTTAGGTGACACATTCAAAATGCCTAACTTAGAAACATTTTGTGAAATAATTACTAGGAAGAATCCAAATTTTCTCACCTTAAGTCTTCCACCTCTCAAAAGGCATTTGTTACATGTAATCCTAAGGGCAAGGGAAAACCAAACAGTAAAACCAAATCCACAACTCCATCTCAAAATGTTCCTAAACCCAAAGAAAGTAACTCAAAACCTAAGAGTCTTCTAAATCCAAGAATAAGTCTATCCGTTCATGATCTTTTTGTGGGCGTAGTAATCATGAAGAACATAGGTGTTATAACCGAATGAAATCCTTAGAGGATGCGAGTCAAGAAACACAAAATTTCCATCAACTTTGCAAAGAACTTAATGTTGTTGGGATATCTCAGTCACCACTTGATGACAATTGGGTTATAGATTTTGGTGCTTCTCATCACATGACTTCTTCCAAGGAGTCTTTTGTTTCTCTAGGTTTGAGTTCTACTTCCAAAATTAAGGTTGGATATTCTTCCTTTATTTCTATTAAAGGAAAAGGTGATATACAACTTGATGGTGGAAGTATCCAAGATGCACTATATGTTCCCAACATCACTACAAATATGCTTTATGTATATCAAATTTGTCATTGCGATTAAGGAAAAACATTTACTTTTACACCACATGGAGCAGAAGTATGAAATTTGTTGGAGCCTCATTCACTAGTTTCTCAAGGTATTGATAATAAGAGTTCTAGACTATATCACTTTGAAGGTTTTGATGACACTTCTTCTATAGGGTTAGGATTGGTTTCTCATACAGATTTAGAGAGTAAGCTTTGGCATGAAATATTTGGACATCTCAATTATAGATATTTGAAGGAGTTGAACACTCATGGTATGGTAGATGGTATTCCTAGAGTTTCTTGTCTTCGGGAATTTTTTCATGGTTGTGCATCGGGAAACAACACCAAGATCCTTTTCCTAAGAATTATTGTAAGAGAGCTTCTTCACAACTTGAGCTTGTGTATAGTGACTTAATGGTTTTTCCTACCACATCTTTCAATGGAGCTAAGTATGCACTTACGTTTATTGATAATTTCTCAAGGCGTACTTGGGTTTATTTTATGAAGTAAAAAAGTAATGTTTTTCACACTTCAAATTATTCAAGGATTTGGTCAAGAAATAATCTTCTAGTAGAATAAAGAACCTTCATACTCATAATGGGGGAGTACTTCAACAATGAGTTTTATGACTTTTTGGTAACTCAAGGCATTATTTACCAACATTCTATTCCTCATACTCCATAATAGAATGGCTTAGCAGAAAGGAATAATAGAAATTTGAAGGAAATGGCTAACTCGTATGATGCATTCTAGAGATATACATCTTATCTATTGGGCAAAAGTAGTTATTTGTCTAACTACATTCATAATCGCACACCCCATATAACACTTGAGCATTTGAATCCTAGAGGAATCTTGGTCTAGCACTACACAAGATGTCTCATTTTTTTGAGTCTTTGGGATCCATGCTTGGGCCTTTGTGCCAAAGAAGAAAAGGAAAGCTTTGGATAAGAAGAGTAAACCCTTGTTCTTTGTAGGGTATTGAGATGATATGAGAGATTATCATCTTTTAGATCCTAATACTCATGATGTTCTTTTTCAAACACATGTTTAGTTTAATGAACGCTTCACTCCTCATGATTTTTCATCTTCTTCCATGCCTCCTTCTTCTTCATCTAATCTTGATGATCATTTCTTTGAGGAGATTAATGAGGAGGTTATAGATACCATTGAGGATCATATTCCCACTAATGTTGTCACTATGCCTAAGTGATCACATACTACATTTTGTGGGAAAAACCTTTCATAAAGGATCTTCCACCCACTAGGCATCATCACACACATTATACGAGTTTTAGAATTTTCTTTCGGGTAGTTTTTGAGGAGCCACAATCATTTTCAAAGGCTCATGGGATACAGAGTGGGATGATGTGATGTCGGATGAGTATTCTTCTTTGCTAAAGAATCATACTTAGGATTTGGTATCTCTTCCTAAAGGAAGAAATATGGTTAGGTGTAAGTAGGTATACCAAATCAAATATTCCATTGATGGGTCCATTGACAAGTATAAGGCTCATCTTGTTACAAAGGGTTTTTCACAAGTTGAAGGTATTAATTACTCGAGACTTTTACACCCATGTTGCCAAGATGGATTATGTATGCCTTGTACTTGCTTTTGATGCATCATAGGGGTAGCTCGTATACCAGATGGATGTGAAGAGTGCCTTCTTACATGGATATCTACAAGAGGAGATAGACATGAAGAAACGTACTAGATTTGTTTAGGATTATTATTTTATTTGTAGGCTCCTAAGGTCTCTCTACGGTCTCAAATAAGCCCCTCGAGCTTGGTATGAGAAGATGAATTATTTTCTTCTATCTATTGGTTTTTTCATCGCCATTCCGATCATAGATCCTATCTCTAACATGTTGGTAAGGATATTGTGATACTTGTATTGTATGTTGATGATTTGTTACTTACTTGGCATCTCTTCTTCCCACATTCAAAGTATTCGAGAGGGATCTTTACACAGTTTGACCTAACAGATCTTGGGATATTGCATTATTTCCTTGGTTTGTATATTTCTTAGACAAATTCGAGGATTCATTTGAGTCAAAGCAAAAATAAATGCATGATCTTCTTAGGTGCATTGATATGGCTGATTGTAACCCAAGTCCATCTCCTTTTAAGTGCTGGAGTTACCCTTACTTCCACATGTACCACACCACTTTGTGATCCTACATTATATAGGTAGTTGGTTGGGAGTCTCATGTAATTGACCCATACTCACCCTAGTATTTCGTTTACTGTAGGGCATGTATCTCGGTTGCACATTCTCCTCATAGTAGTCATCCTTTGGAAGGATGCTAAAAGGATTTTACGCTATTTACATGGCATTTCCCACTTTGGCCTACACTACATTAGGGGTTCCACTCAGTTGGTTAGGTATACATATTTAGATTGGGAAGATTCTATTGATGACAAAAATTCCACTTCTGGCTATCTTTTCTATCTTAGTTCTTCTCCAGTTGTTTGGGCATGCAAAAAGTAATAGGCTATTGTACTTTCATATTCAGAGGAAGAGTACAGAGAAAAATTTACAACTAGTCACAGATTATTTGGCTTCGTTAGTTATTGACAAATTTTGGATTCCCATAGGATTTACCAACTATACATTGGTGTGCTAAAAAAGTGCAATTCATATTTATCACAACCCGGTTGAGAACTAGCAGACCAAGCATATTGAGATAAATATCCACTTCATTCATCAACACATTCAATATGGAGTTCTTTTATTGGAGTACCTTCCAACTCAACAATAAGTTGTAGATATCTTTACGAAGCCTTTTGCATCACCTCACTACCTTGAGTTGCATGGAATTTTTGGGTTTTGGAAGTTGTTCTTAGGGGTGTTCATGAGAACATCTTCCTTCTTCTTCTTCTTCTTCTTTCTCTTTCATTCTAGTAGGATTCTTTCCTTCTTTTAGTTTGATATTTATTCATGGATATATTGTACATGACTACCTCATTAGGCCTAGTTTTTGGGACTCATCCGTGGACATGCCACTTCTATTTTGGCCCCTTGCTTCACTTGAGGGGGTGTTAGAGTAGGTATTTACTTTATCTCATGTTCACCTAGGTATTTATTTACCTTTATTGTATTTATCCTCACCCACTAATGTGTGTGGAAATTTTTATTTATTTATTTAGATATTAGGAGATATTATCTAGTTGTTAGGTATAGTTATTTCCTTGATATATGATATTGAATAGTTCTTTCAGAGATCTATGATATTGAGTAGATCCTTGATGTCTACTTCTCTTATAAATCTATGGACTAGACTAGTTCTTTGATGAATAGTTATTTCGATGATTTATGGCTTGATCTAGGACCTTGAGTGGTTATTTGATTCTTATTCCTTACCTATATAAGCAAGGACCAATCTCGTTGTATTTCATTGAGTTCCATAATAATATATGATATTACTACTCATTTGTTTGCATATATTTTGAGTAAATTTATTCGCGAATTGCTTTCATCTTATAGATCGTCGTGTTTGATTACAATTTGTGTTCTTAGCTCAGTACGATCGGTTATCGTTCCTTTTATCTTCCTCACGTAGATCCTTCAACATATAGAAAGATTTTATTTTCTCATTTAAACAAATGCTCTATTACTAGATTGTGAGGAGGAAATAATGGAGACAAAATAGAGATTTGATATCTCTAATTTATTCATATTAAAAATAGAAGCACGATACATATTATATAGCCGAGAGGCTTAACAATATTCCCCAAAATAATAGGAGGGGGTTACAACCTATGTGAGAAGAATGTGATATTATCTAATCTACATAATATAATTATATAGAAGATATGCTACATAACCTTATGCCAACACCCTCCTATGTTGTGTACACAGAAGAATGCATCCATTATCACTTGAGTTAATGTGCTAGATGAATGCTTCATAATGCTCTTATGAATTTAGATGAAAGATTAGGTGATAATATATAATGATTGTGCTTGGCCCATCATTCGAGAGCTATAACTATGTATGTATATATGATTCTATTAATTAAATTTCATGATTGAAAACTAGAAGGTCCACCTATAAGTGTAAATATGACCCAGACGTAAAAGAGACCCAAAAGAGTACGAAAGAAGAAAAGAGGTTCACGAATGCCCGAGAAGGGATAGGAATGCCTTGGAACTTCTATCCTACAATGTGAACTACAGTTTGAGGCCATAAAATATAAATTAGTCAAATATTTATAGGTATTCGGGTGTGTATGGTCAAAAACAATATAAGAGACAAAGTAAAAGGACTAAAAGACATTTTCAATTACTAATTTTCTCTCTTAGGAATCTTGTATATAATAATATGCTCTGGGACCAAGAAATGTACCCAAATGCATAGATTTTATGCTTACACAAAGTTGTTTTGTATGAGCTTTTAGGATTATTGGCTTGCAATGGTTATATGAATTTTCATTTCATTCTTAAATCATTTACTACTCTTGCTGATTTTTTGACTTAGTTTTATATGAATATTGGAAGGAAAATATCGTATGCATGAATGAATATAATTAAACAAGGATATAATGAAAATCTTAGTGATTATGTATTGTGTTACAAGACCAATCTTTCTAAAATGATAAAATGTATTAGCTAAATGTGAATTACAAGATCTCTGTTTATTGAAATTCTTTTCCTCCTTTGCAAGAATGTGTGTTGTTTATTTTGTATCATTGTTTTGACCATCTATTCCATATCTTTAATAATTGTGAGACTAAGATATTTTCTTGGGGAAACTCAAATATGGCTATAATACTTATAATCCTTCCTCTTCTAAATTGCCAAGTAAGGTTCTCTTTAAATCCAAGTTTAACGATGTTAATTCTACTTTCAATGTTGTTTCTCAACCTCTAAAGCTTCATCTCCAACCCCTCGACATACATTTAATCTATTTCCTTATCCTTCCCATACGCTATTGTCCCATATCATTAAAATAAATCTTATTTTTATTCCACCTTCTCTAGAGTACGATCCTAGTATTCCGCATGGTAAGATTTTTCATGAGCAAGAACATCTTGATTATCGTAGATTTAATGACAATTCTACTTACAAGTGTTTCAAGCTTCTCCATTTGATTCAAAATCTCATTGATAATAATTGTATTTAGTTACCTGAATGAACTACTTCCTATTCCAAATATACCAACAAGGTAAGTAAATAATTTCAATTACCGATTACCTAAGAATGAAAAATCATCCCTTAAGTCATCTTCGGATCATACCTACCACACATTGCCTCCTATTGGTTCAAATTATAATGCGTCACCTAATATCACTTTAACTAATGTTGATTTTCATGCCTCAATATTCTTCCATATATTACAATTTTTTTCTTTTGTTTGGCCCGATATCATCAAAAATATAATGGTACATCCTACATTCAAGCGCATTGCATGCTCAATATATCATGTAGTAAACTTACCTCTCTTTTATCTCATAAGACATGGAAATATCCCACATCTCATGGTCATATTATTCCATGCATTATTTTTGTCCTCTTATTATTTCTATTCCATTTAATATTCAATCTACTATTACACATTGTGACATGTTCTTATGAATCTCTTAGCTAAGTGCTACTAAATCCATTTTTTTTATTGTTCGCTTTATGCATTACATTCATCCATAAGTGCCATATTATTACTATTCGAGGAATTCCACCATTGAAATATCTATTAATGGATCATTTGGCCATCCTATATTTAGTATCTCCTACTCCTACCATATCTTATCCTATTCATGATGGGTCTTTATCCTTAAGACCTCCTATAAAAACTTTGCACATCCATCTCAATTTCCTTCACACATAGATTGTACTTATTGGCCTAGTCACATTTGTAGATCACGTAGCCAATGACACACAGGGGAATATCTTCGCATAGGTCATATGCTTCAAATTATTACTCTAGACATATTTTTCCTCTCTTTCTCCTCATTCTCACTATATACCTATTCCATACACTTGGCCTCATTCACTCTCCTTTGACCATCAAGTCATAGGCCATGTACATATGTAAGGTTAATTTATATCGATTGATTATGGTATCTTTCATTGTACTTTTATTACATGTATCATTGTGTCATTAACACTTTGACATCCTAATTCCCCAACACTACCCAATGACATCATCTAGTTTGTGATTCATGCTTGACTATTGAGGGAATCCTTACCTACATGAAGCTAAATTTACATGTGCGCACGCGCACACACACACACACACACTAGGGGGATTATTTTTCCTCGTTATAGAAATTCTATTTTGAATATTTGTAATCAAAATATAATTTCTTTTATTATATCTTTATTGCATTTACCCTTACTTCCTTTCAATTTAATATATGTTAAACCTTTTATTATCATGTTACTACGAGTTCCTAATATCTAAGTTATCATTTTTCATATAAAAATGCATGTTCACATGGTATTTTGAGTTGAATATTGCTGAATTACAGGTTGTTACACAAAAACATGATACTTGGTCATATTCATTACTAGTCCCACTAAGGCTCCAATGGCATTTACCTTTCCCCACTTACTAAAGGTTCTATATCATTGTAATATATCACATTTTCATTCATATATTTATATATTACATTTTGGAATACTATTTATGGCTAAGTGCACGAAGTTGGTGGACAATTCCGTGGACATAAAAACCTGAAATAAAGGAACCGCGATTGTGGTTTACATACCACGATCACGGTTCCTGAATTCTAGGTTCGGTAATTACCGAACCTAAAACCGCGATCGTAGTTTAGAACCATGAGCACAGTTATAAATAGCGATCGTGGAAATCTAAGACAAAATTTAGTAGTCCCACGACTCCTTATTTTCCTCATTTTTCATTTCAAACCACGATTTTTCCTAAACGTTTTTCACTCACGCTTTCAATACCACCTCAAAATTGCTCATCGGACTTCTGGATAGCGATAGATTCAACCATGCTGCCAAGACGAGGAGGTAAGTCCCCGATTGTAATCATTTTTTTACATTTTAGTTTTTTTTTTGCATTTTAGGTTTTTTTTTTGCATTTTCATGGGTTTTTTGAAATGTTTGTTTATGTATACAATTTTCTTGTTTTATCAGTTGGTCGGCAAGCTTAAAATCATGCAAACCATCAAAACATTCCTCAAAACCCACCGAACATTCCTCAAAACCCTCCTCCAAACATAGATCCGCCTCCTGTGGCTCCTTCTATCCCCACTGAGCCAGCAGGAATGCAAGATAATATCATTGGAAGAATCGAGAAAATAAAATTTTCATTGAGAACCTAATTCAAACTATAAGACAAAATCATGCTACAAATCCATCCCGTATGACTTAACCAATACATTACAAACATTGATTGGCGAAGTTTAGTCCGCAACCAACCAAATACATAGATGGAACACCTTTAGAAGTTATTGTAGGTGGTGGTATGTGGATAAATATCCCATGTGGCCGTCAAAGACAAAAAAATTGGAAAAGACCTCATTTGTGCATTATTTATCGACCCTAGAACCAATGCCCCCCCGAGTTACTTTGCAAATGGTTCCCAATCCATTGGTGCTTTATGATGATAGAATCAAAAACAATTTTTGGGACCGATGGTGGATGGTTTTGATTATCCACCATGCAACAACAATGAGGTTCCTCTTTATTTTTGAAGATATTATATTGCTAGTTCGTGCTCAATGAGGTCCCGAATTATTTTAACTTTTCTCGACTTTTTTGTCGAGGAGGTGGCTCTGCATGCAGTGCGAGACTGGTGCACGCGTAGGTTAGCCTAGGATCCCCATGCCCTAAAACCCCCACTACCTTCAGTTATCCCTCCTACAGTGAAGGAGGTTGTGGAGATTGATACATTGCATGCATTGAGGGAGCTCACTGACACTCTCACCCAACATAGTGACCAGATTGCATCTAGTGATGTTGGTGGAGGTGCCAGTTCTAGTGCACCACACCACTGTGGATCATGTGGTGTTGTATGCATTGCAAGTGAGACATCATTTGCTGGTTCACAGGATTTCTTTTCTATAGATGAGATGTTGGGGAATGTTTTTGGAACTGGTGCCACTGATATTGGTCTTTCACAGGTAAATTTCAAATAAATTTAAATTATATATATATATATATACAATAGTTTAATTCACATGTTTGAGATATATATATATATATATATATATATATATATATATATATATATATTTGATTGTACGTCATGTACATACATGTAAAAAACTAATTTTTTATTTTATTTTAAATAGCAAGAGCCGGTGAAGGAAACATCCAGGCGTCGACATGCTAGCTACTATGCACGGTGGGCGTGTTTCAAATGTAAGTTTCAAGTTGTACAAACTTACATTTTTAATTTCATTTGATTGCACTAGATTATTATTATAATGTTTCACGTGTATGTTGTACATGTATTAATATTTTCTCTTTATACACAAGAGCTCGGCGGGTCATCATCTGCTTAAGGAACCGAGGCTACTTGGCACACCTCACATGATTTTTACGCAGGTTAGTAAATCTCTTTACACTTTTTTTCTAATTATTGGAAGTTCACATGGATTACATGCTTTGGACCTCTGTCATGTAGATTTTAATATTGATTTGTACATGTTTTTTGTATAGCTTATGACTGCTAGAGAGACTCCTCCATATATGCAGACTGTGGAGGCTTGTAGATATTGCCATAGCATCTGTAGATCCACTAACTGAGGTACAATTTTTTAAATTTGTTAAATTTTGGAGGTTCATTATTTCTTATTAAACTTAAATCTACAATATCAAATTTTGTATGTATATGTGAAATATTTAATTTGAAAATTAATTATTTGTATGTAGCTTACCCCTCATGAGTCTATTGTTGTCCCTATGACACGTCAACAACAAATTGATAGGGATCATGACATTGCGGTAAGATTTCACATGCATTTTAACTAAATTGTACAAGTTTCTAAATTTTGAATGTATTTTAAAATTTTGGGTGTTAAAAACTTGTTGTTTATGAATGTGTAGGTTAGGTTGTAGGCATGCTTAGAGACACCTAGGACCACACGGATGAAATCCGTAGTGGCATCTCCCTCCACTACATCCCTAGGTCGTGGACGTGCTACTTCTAGCAGTAGGGCGAAGAGAGGGAAGATGTTTCATGAGTAGATTTATAGTCCACCTAGATGTACATATGTGGTCATGAGTAGATTCATAGTCCATTGTATATATATAGCCTTTTGTGACCGCATGTGGTCCCATATGTACATTATGACACGTGCTTAGTTCGAGATGTACACATACATTATGAACTTATACATATATATTTTCAGAGACGTGCATCTGGAGCACACTTTGTTTGATTCTTATATATATATATCCATGTGTGTTGGTTTTCATAATGATAAATCTGAACTATATATGTTTGATTTGATTTCATTGCATGTATGATATCCTTCTATTTATATCATTATAAAGAGTACTGTAAACTAAACAATTGATAAATAAAGAACATGATTCTAGAATAAATTGTGTTTTTGAGTACACATTAGTAACTAGATCAGAGGGAAGGAGAAAGGGCCACTCCTCTCGATGTGAATGGAAGTTTTATTTATTTCTTATTCAGCTATTCTAATGTTTTTTACTTCTAGTATTAATGTTCTTGAATTATCTAGACAATATTTTCATTCATGTATGTTTATGTTTTCATGATCATAGAATTAGAAGTATTGTCCCTAGCAGTTCTTACTATCTTAAATAAATTTAGAATAGATCCTTTAATCATGGAAGTTGTGTTATTTCCAGTTTGATTAAGTTTACATTCTTAATATGTTCCAAATCGTCTCTTCATTGCAAATAGGCTTGGACACAACATTGATATTGACAAAGTATTAAATTATTAAAGCGTGAGTATGATCCAAAAAATAGATCTAGAAGTACCAAATTATATGTATTTAAACTTTTTGAAACTTGAAAAATATACCCTCAACATGTTCATCGTTATGGAAAATGGCGAAGTAGGCACCAGCAGTTACGTAATTACCACGGTGATTATGCAAACACCTCCTGTAGAAAGTAGTGATTTTGTCCTTGACGATGCCAAAATGGGAATCTAAATAGTTGAAAATGTTTGGACTTCCCAAACCAGTTCGTTTCTCATCTCCTTTCATCCTTGGATATAACAACTATAAATGCAAGCACATAAATAATCATCTAAGTAAGTCATTTGGAGTGAATTCAAGTGTGAGAAAAGGGGGAAAGTTCTCAAATTGTTCTGGTTTTGTTCATAGACAACTAAGTTCTTTCTCGTTGAGGGTTATAAACAAGTGATGCAAGTAGAGAGATCTTAAATCCTTGTTAAAGGACATCTTTTGGTAGTGATCTTGTATTGTATTGTATTGGAGATTTATATAGTGAAGTGAATAAATTTCTTACCTAGCTAGAGTTTTTCCCACATTGGGTTTCTCTAGGATAAAATTATTGTCTCCTTGTCTTGCATATCTAAATTTTAGTATTGTATGAATGATTATTTCATAACATACTGTCCATAATAATAACTTTGGTAATTGTTCATTTATCATCACTAAGATAAGATCCATGTTTATTGTTTAAAAGATGCAGTTTATGGATCAAAGATTTTAAGATCAAGTGTTTTTGTGTGGTTTAACTTGCGTTGACATTTTTAGTTAGATAGCCCTCACCCGAGAAGGGTAGTGAAAGTGATGAAAGTGATGAAGGGTAGTGCGCGAAAGGGTCGTTCCTTCCTACCTACTTCGTTCGAGCGTAGTCCCTTAAGATCCCCGACACAAAAATATCGTTCAACTTCGATAGGTGACTACTTGGACTCTATGGCACCTAGAAAGGCCTCGTCTAATCTGGAACCTCGGCGCAGGGACCCTATAGAATATCCTCTCTCAAATTTTTCCTTCTCATTTCGGTGCTCTTGTTGTCCTACTATTTGTAAACACGTGAAATAGTGTATTTGGAGCCAGTGTAAGGTTGTCAAATACTATATTTTGCAAACGGTGGGTCGTGGCACCAAACCGATCTGCTTGGCACAAAGATGTTTGGGTGCCCAAGTGAACACTAGAGGAGGTAGTGTTTTGGTGCGTGAAAGGGTCTTTGCTTCTCAAGCTACTTCATTCGGGCGTAGTCCCTTAAGATCCTTGAGACCAAAATATCGTTCAACTTCGACGAGTGACTAATCGGAATCTATGGCACCTAGAGAGGCCTTATCTAATATGCACCTTAGCGTAGGGACCCTCTATAATAGCCTCTCTTGGGCTTTTCCTTCTCATTTCGGTGCTCTCATTGTCCTATTGTTTGTAAACGCGTAAAATAGTGCAGTTGGAGCTAGTGTAAGGTTGTCAAACGCTATATTTTGCAAACGGTGGGTCGTGGCACTGAACCAACTATTCCAAGCACGTCCGGGTGGCTAGGGTAACACTAGAGGAGGTGGTGTTTTGGTGCGCGAAAGGGTCGTTGTTTTTAGGCTACTTCATTTGGGCGTAGTCCCTTAAGAGCCCTGAGACCAAAATATCATTTAGTTTTGATGGGTGACTACTCGAACTCCATGGGCACCTAGAGAGGCCTTTTTATCCTACACCTCAATGTAGAGACCCTCTACAATATCCTCTCTAAGTTTTTTCCTTATCATTTCGATGCACACGCGTAGGTATGGTCTTGTAAACACTTGGGGAGGAGTCATTTTCAAAATTTACAACAAAAATTTACAACATTTTCAAAATTTACAACATTTTCAAAACTTTTTCAAAATTTACCACTTTTTCAAAATTTACAACTTTTTCAAAATTTACAATTTTTTTAAACAATGAAAGCTTCTCTTAGCTTCGAGAATTTAAAATTCTCTACTAACAGTGCAACCACGTGAAGGTGGAAGCTTTTCTAGCACCACTAACCTAAACATAAAATTCTTAGTCAAAGAAATTTAAGTTTCAAATCAAAACCATATACTATCTATATATGTACAAAATACACAAATTTAAAATAAAATATATTCAAACTTAAATCTAGATCTTTAAACTAAAAATTTATATATATATATATATATTGAAAAGAAATTATATATATACCAGACATGAGCATTGTAAATTCATTCCAATGAACCATCAGGATCGGATCTACTCTGAATAGCAGACAAGATTGCTTCATGATCTGACTCTCGAACCTTCCAAAGAATCTTGTTATTAGGCCTTCCTCGATATCTATACAACTGAATATTTGTCGCTAGAACTAGATGTGAATATAAGAGTATTTTCCTGTGTGTCTCAAAGTCTTCAAACACCTAAATAGAGGAGTTTTTAAATGGATACCATCGAAGCCAAGTTCCAAAGTAACTACCACTAACCTTGTAGGATACTCAATATCTTTTCCATCTATAATAGGAGAAGTCAACTTCTTTCTTTCCTCGATGCAATGACATAAGAAATAGTATGTTCCTTCTTCATTGTCTTCTGTCGTAATTACTGCAAACACATGTCCTACAAAAAAATAACCAAGGTTGAACAACTCAAATTTAAATTACATATTAAAATTTCAATGGACATAACTCAATACAAAAATTAAATAAATAACCATAAATACCTTGTCGCACCAAAATCAAAATTTTGTCAAAGTCCTTAGATGTTGTAACTTCATCTACAGAAACAAGTCGTAATGCTTATGGAGGTTGATAACTAGGAAGCGGAGTTAGAGGCCTACAAATCCATCCTTCCACCCATTCTTGTGAATCACACTCAGCAGTGAAAATTTGATACAAGATGCACAAAAACATGTCAACTTTCTTGTCCATACTACCCATGAAGTAGCGTCTGAGCTGAAAAATGAGTGCATATCACTGGACCCAAAGTGAGTGTTATACAATCCTCATAGTTAGCAAAATGTTGTTCCTCTATCAACCAAAAATATCTATGAACTATGGAATTTTTTGAGAACCTCGGGCCGGTTGTTGTCAAGACACCATTCCACTATGCTCTTTGCATATTTTAATTTAGCACCATCTCTATACTTCAACTCTTCTCTTGCAAGAGCTCTTTTCACACATGCCCTTGCATCGTCATGCTCTCCTTTTCCATGTCCAACCTCAGTGAAACTCCAAATATGTTGCACACCCATCTTGACATGCATTCTGCTCATCCAATAAAACATTCGTGCATTCTTAAACTGAGACGTGTAATTATCTGACCATATATAATGTTGTTTGAAGTGGATGTCCCTATCAGACAAGTTTCCATAAAATAACTGGAAACACCCTTGCACAAATTCAGTAGAATGAGTACGATCATCACTGATATAAAAGTGGTACTCTCTTAAAAAAATTTGATCATTCTGTCAGGAGAATGTAGAAATGCTATATGCACAAAAATGACAACTTGTACAGAGTTGTAATACTGCGATTAAACCTCCATTTTTGGTTGCAATGTGTAATTCTCTACAAAATCGACCACTAAAACAATAGTACCAATATGAAATGTGTCTTTGCATAGCTTGAATTTTTCATCCAACCATCAAGCTCTATGTGTATGCCTCGCATACTCATAAACAATTTCATCCTTAAATTTTCTCATAAATTGAAAAATGGGCATTTGTTCTGTAACTAGCTCACACCATTTCGACTATTTTCCATCTTTCAACTGGTATGCAACTGATTTATATTTATCAAAATCAACTAAATTATGTTTTATTGTACCTTCAATTTTCTCATGGATGCAACTTTCCAATTTAGGTAATCCGCCGCATGTACTACAACTTCCATCTAAACAATCCTGACTATAAAAAAATTGTCCAACTTATTTTTCACAAAATATAGTAGGAATGAAATCCCTGGAAGATATTGGTGGAACTTGAACACCACATTCGATAACATAGTTTCAGAATGAAAATTAGAACGAATACATAAAAATTTAGCATAATGCATCGCAAATTCAACATGTTTCCTACAACAACAAGTGGTGCGAGCATGGTTGATTTTCACATAGAATGGTTTCAACATTTCAAAAAAATGTTGACTAATTTTAATTTCAGATTCTCTTGTTCAAACTTACGAAAAAAATTTAGTTTGAGTCATATCTAAGAAATTCTTTAGATGTGGTTCACGATTAGTAGAACCAACTCTCCGTTTTATAACATCTCTTGTATTAGGTGAAACTCTAGTGTTATCATGCCAAAATTTAATAACAAATTCTCTTATAGCATCAGAATTATTTTTGTCCTTACGTGGTGCTCTAGCAGAAAATGCCCAAAAATTGGCATTATTGAGTGATTGAAGGATATTACATCTTTCAATTGCTTTCATTAGATTTTTTCGATTAACTTGCAACATTCGACTTGTTTGCGTAATCAAATGTTGTTTTTTTATTGATTCACTTACAACACTAGTAGCAAGTACATGACACACAATATTACTATCCCTAGTGCATCTCTTGACACCAACAATGTGATATGCATCATAAAGGTTTTCAACAATTGTAGAGGTTTGACCACGTATATTAGATGTTGTCAATCCTAAGGTGTTTAATGTAGGTCTCATTTTAATCAATTTCATCAAACTAACCAACAACTGACATCTTTGGGAATCATTTAAAATTTCAAAATGATTATCCCAAATTTTAGTGGCTTTTCTTCTGATTTGTCATTCAGAAAGTTTGTCAGACATTGGTTTCAAAATATTTTCATCAATTTCAATAAAAAAATTAGGTTTCTTACGTAAAATCCTAGGAGGTGTTTTTGTCAAATTTTGCTTGTCTATAGTTTCAACATGAATTTCCTTATTCACATTTTCATTGTCTCCTTCAATTTCAACATTTGCTACATCATGAGTATTTAATTCTTCTTCAACATTGACAGTAAAAACTTCTTCATCACGAGTATTTAATTCAACTTCAACATTGACAGTAGAAACATTACCTAGTTCTTCATTGCTTACAATAGTTGGGATTGAAGATGAACCTCTTCTAGATTCACGAAGTTTCCGCATTCGCTCAACATTTTGAATTTTGTTGGCCTCTAATTCGTTTGGTGTTTTTTTACTTAATGACTTCCTTTTTTGACTTCATTTTTTGTCTCCCATGATGTTTTGCTTCTAGTGATAAGAAAAACGTGCTAGAAAAAGATAGAATTTCATAGTAATTCATATGGTAAGGTCAGAGAGTAAAAATCACATGGTAATTCAGACATTGGGATGTGTGTAAATATGATTTATGAACCGCGAGTGCACTTTATAAACTGCGATTGCAGTTTATAAAGCACGCTCATGGTTTATGTTAAAAAACCGCGATCGCGCTTTATAAACCGCGATTGCAAATCTATCTACCGAACCTAAGCCTCGAAAAATATTTTTTTCCACCAACCAAAGCTATGGAAGGTCATTATGAAGTGTAAAAGGTCAAAAAACCTCAAATTTGCTCTTCCAAAGACTTGAAACATGCTAAAAAACTGAAAATATTTCACAAAAATGGTGCCATCGTGTAGGGGAGACTCTTAGCTTCGTATAAATATTGATTTTAAAGTGAATAGAATAAGATAAATATCATTTTATAATTTTTTTACTAACAATAGGTCTTTAAGACACTTTTTCCCGTGAATGTTCATGTCTACATTTAAGACTGCAACTTTTGTTTCACTTATCAAAATGTGATAAAACTTATACCATCCCAAGCATGGAAAAATTCTATACAAGTTAAAATAAAATATTTGATTTTGATATTTTTGATATAGTTATGGTGGGAAAACGGAAAGTGCTCCATTTTCTAAATATTTTCAGACCACTTTCACGGAAAAAATCATAAAAAAAAGATTGCTAAAAAAATACAAAATAAAATCCATCCCACGAGAGATAACTACATCTAACGTTTCACCAAAGGAAAAAAAAATTACAAGATTTGGTCATCCAAAATGCGGGCAAACAGTCTATAATCTTATAAGTTTTTTCAATAAAAAAACTAAGTCATATAATGTTAAGTGTTTAATATAGCTAAACGTGTCCAGTTTTTTTTTTTTTAAAACTAGTATTTTAGAAACTAGATTTCGAATGCTACGATTCATATTTATATAAATTTTTCTAATTTAGAGTTCGTGTATAGCTAATAATCCCTACAAGTTGAGATTTTGTTGTTTTTTGCAATACGACGTCCCACAGATGACCCTATATTTGTCCATCAACTTCCCGCATTTACCCTTATATTTTGTAACATTCTAGTAGGTGATTCATGTGTAGTATTTTCTTTACAAGAATCCCTCCAATCATGACTTTTAGATTTTCTTGTATCTTTTATGCTATTGTTTATGGGCTATTCACTATGTTTTCTTTTTTCTTTCTTTCACAAACCTTGTCTCATTTCTATTTTATTGTGACATATTGAGTGGTGATCCATATATAGAACCAAGTCCTCATTGTTTTATTATTTTTCATTCTCCTATATGCATTTAGGTGTTTCTATTTCTATGTGCATTTCATTTTTCATTCTAACCTATTATACGTAAGAATTTTACAATTAGTTTCCTTGCACCATGGTAACTTCCTATGCAATCTTTATTCCTCATGTAGAGATCCCGATATCATATATGCACATTAATTTAATCCTTCCTTATTTAGGTTATGTTCACTTTTTTAATCTCACAAACCATAAAAAGAGTGGGGCAAAGTATTAGGTAAACCATTTCTCCTCACAATAGTTAGGAAAGTAGATATAGTATCACATTTAATGGGAACATGAAAAATTAGTTATAGAATAGTAAGAGAAAAAAACTTGGCCAAAACACTCAAAGCATGGATAGAAATTTCTATTACAGGACAAGAGCATTGGGCACCTTGGTGTCCAAACTAGGAGATCATGTCTTCCAGAAAAATATTTATAGAGAAATTTTTAGTTGTATAGTTTTAATCTTCTTCAATTTCGATAGTTAAATTTTCAATTTCAAAAATAAGTAACCAACTAATTATTCTAGAACCAAAGTAAAGAAAGAAGGAATCAATAAGGAAGTGGCACATAAATAATATACAACACAATGATATACCCGGAAACGTATGTCACCCAAGGAAAGATACAAATAAGTTTTGTAATCATTTGTAGTGGAAATTATCCATGGAGAAGTGGTAATGGTTAGAGGAAAAGCCTATAAGATATCCCAATACACTTTCCCTTAATGGTGACAAGATGCATAAATCTAAAGTTTAGCATTGGGACGCTCAAATCCAAAATTTACTAATAGGATGCCAAAATCCATTGTATTATTCCAACCAAGTCCTAAGTAACAAGTCTAAAGAAGGAAAAAAATTCTACACCTTTTTCTTTATACATGTCGGGTTTATTTTAACCCTTTGGTTAATCTTTTCCTGTATGCATTTCTAATTTTACATATTGTTCAAGTTAAATTTCAATTTAATTTACCTACAAAATTAACTACACTAATTTTATTTTGCAATTCCTATTCTATCCCAACAAGGAAAAGAACACAAACAACCATGAATTAAATCTCAAACACTCTTTGAAGAAGATGATATTGTAAGGAAATACATGCACACATCATTATTACTCCATAAATGTAAAAATCATCGTAGAATCCTTATCCTTCCATTCCATTAGATTTTAAAAGTAAATGTCTCACACTATTCCATTTGACATGCTACAAGATTCCTTTGGTACACTACTCAAAGACAATATTCTTTTGACTCCCAAAGGTACACTTTTTTCTAGTTTATGTTACCAAATCCTTATTTACCTACATAAATTTGGGGAAACTTTAGTCACTAAATCACACAATTATTATGTACATCTAGCCTCTAAATAATTCATTTATATGAATGATTCCTAAAAAAGAGAACTACTCATTAATATCACTTTTTTTTCTTTGACATTGATTTTTTATATTTCCTATCTTTATTGCTTATCATTTCTAGAATTACACCTTACAATTTTGCATACTAGTTGACATCATACTCAGTCTTGATTTCATTGTTTTATTTTTCTTGCACCTTGTACAAAACCCCCCGTTAGGGTTAGGAGCATCTAAGTGCTACTATCCCCTTTGGGCACTTTTGTCCTCCATTTTTCTAAATTGTTAGATGTTACATCTTTCATGTGTTTTTTTACTACCCTAGGCCAGTGTTTCACTTGTTAATGAAGAAAATTAAGAGAAGGAATCATATATATACTATTAGTGTAGGTTATTATTTATCCTTGAATCTATTTATTAGGATTATTATTACACTTTTTTAGCCATACACTTGTTGGGTTAGCTTTCTTAGGGGTACTAGTTGTGTGGAGTTAGCTTTTCAAATATGTAGAGTTAGCTTACTAGTCTTCTAGAGTTAACTTAACTACTAGTATTAGTTAGTGGGAGTTCTTCACTAATAATTTAGGTAGTAGTTACACTTCCCTCCTATATGTATATCTTTCTTATTGAGTAATTAAATTTATTGTATTATAATGTATTGAACATTATGGATTATGATAGATTTCTATATATGGTATTTTAGTTATTCTTTTTGTAAATATAATGTGGTGTGCTATTATCATCTAATATCATGGATTTGAACAATATTCTTATCATTCCTTTCATGGTATCGAGTGATAGATGATGTAGACATCCATCTCGTAAGTTTTTCGCAAGAAATGGTTTATTATTTTCATGTATTTGGAATTCGTTAACACTTTTATGCAGCATGTATTTTTATGTAGCATGCATTTTTATGCGAAACAGTGCGACATTGGATTTGGAAGGTTTCAAAACCCTATAATCGAGTCTAAACATGACCATGTTTGTGAGTAAAATCTAGACACATATATGTACCCTCTAGGTCCATTCTTTTATCCATTCAAGTATAAGTGTGTACTTTACGGATGCATTCATTTACCCTCTAGATATTTGTGTTTTAGATGTAGTCTTTTATCCTCTGCGCATGTAGATCTATACCCTCTCCATGAATTCTTTTATCCATTAGATATAAGTGTGTACCTTCTGGATGCATTCTTTTACTCTCTAGATATTTCTTTTTTGGATGCAATCTTTTATCCACCGAACGCAGATTCTGCCCTCTCGACCTGCATTCTTTTAACCATTTGGATATAAACATGTACCTTCCGGATGCATTATTTCACCCTCTCGACATTTAGGTTTTGGGCCTGAGACTTTTATCCTTTGGTCGAAAGTATGTATCATGTGGATGCACTCTTTTACCTTTTAGACATTTGGGTGTTATTTGTAACTTTTAAAAAACATCAGCATTAAAATATTATTTGAAAAACAAAACCTTTTAGAGATCATAAATTTTGATCCATAGCTCGGACTAAGGTGATTGTTTTTTAAATTGTGTATTTTTTTAAATCTACGCATTGGTGAAATTTTTATACACATATTTCAAATGTAGAAGGTACTTTTACTCATTGTAATATTTACATGCACTTAATTATAAAGTGTCAAATTTTGGAGAGTGTTGTAATCACTTGTGGACTTAATTTTGGTGAGCTTCTGATGTCCTAAACTTTTGGGTGTAACATTCTTGTATCTATAGGTGTATACATTTATATCTCTCTTATTTGTTGAGATATTTTGGATCTGTTTTTTCAACACTTTTTTGGCATGTTGATAGACTCTCTTATGGAGGAGTTATTCTATTGAATCCCGCATTTTACTTTTTTTTTAGTGTTCGACAAGTTGATTTTGGAAACTCGAGACATATCTATGGTGTCACTCCACCCATTCAAAATTATGGTAGGGTGTCGTGTTGATACTAACTCTTTGCATTTTGTTTCCTTTCCTAGTTATGTGTTGATACTACTTCTTCGAGTTTTGTGTCCTTGCCTTGTTACCTTGGGTTTTCTTGGATTATGGCACTCCTATTTATTTGGATCTTGTGTCCTTGACTTGTTTCCTCGGTTATTTTTCTTGGATCATGACACACCTATCTATAGCAATTGATCTTGCTTCTTTAAATTTTGTGTCCTTGCCTTGTTATCTTGGCTTTTCTTGGATCATGGAAATCCTGTTTATTTAGATCTCGTGTCCTTGCCTTGTTTCCTTGGTTTTTATTTGATCATGGCACACTTATTTGTAATAGTTGATCCAATTATGTTTGGTGTATTTTTTCCACTTTCGACATCACTCCATTGATTGACAGTTTCCGTGCATAAAGCTATTCTTGTGAAGCCCCAATGTCGGTTGTTTTTAGTTTTATGATCGAGAGTGGATTCAAAGCACAATGTGTACCAAAATTCTTCAATATATTACAAGTTTTTTTGAGAAGATATTCTTACGATATCTTGGAGAGGAATTTTTCTCTCTACTTTGTTATTACTTGTTTTGGGAACCTTGCGGTGTCTAATTTTCTCACTTATTTTACGTGGGTACCTCATCAGGCCTTGTTGTTGGGACCCACCTTGTTTTCCCACCTAACTTATGCTTATGGGAGAGTGCTAGTGTAGGTTATTATTTATCCTTTTATTTATTTATTAGGATAATTCTTACACTTGAGTTAGCCCTACACTTGTTCGATTATCTTACTTAGGTATATTAGTTGTGTTGAGTTAGCTTCTCGGTTATGTAAAGTTAGCTTACTAGTCTTCTAAAGTAAATGTAACTACCAATATCAATTAGTGGGCGTTCTTCACCACTTATTTAGGTAGTAGTTACACTTACCTACTTCTAGATGTAAGTATTTCTTATTGATTAATTCACGTAATTGCTTGTAATGTATTGAGCATTATGGATTATGATGGATCTCCATATATGGTATTTTAGATGTTCTATTTTGCAAATCTAATGTGGTGTGTTATTATCATCCAAGATCGGGGCTTGGAACAATATTTTTATCTTTCCTTTCATATACATGTCTTATTTTACAACCTAAAGGGGCAAAAAAATTCAAGAGGCACATATTATTACGAGGAGCTAATATTTTCTAACTACTACATCAATGAGTACATTTTTTGGACTGCATACTTCACTACATAGGATGATTTTGTGAAAATTTGATTCCAGAAATTTTGCATTGGGAAACATTAGTTGTATCAAACTATTCTTTTTCGAATGTCGCTACGACATTCTAGCTCAAAGGACACTATTCCAATCATGCAAACAATAGAATTACATTTACTATGAAATGTAGTGTAGCACTCGGTGACGATCACATTGGGGTGACTACCGATGTTATTATGACTCGGGAATTTACATATTTTTATTCATCTAATGTGAACTTGAGTATTGTGTAGGTATCAAGGATTTTTTTCAAGTACATGTGCGACTAAAAACTTGTAGCAAACCTAATGTGACCTTAAAATAATAAGAAGTCACATAGAAAGAACTTGGACCAAACCTATTCCATAGACATTAACACTCGTAACAGATTATAGCACCAAGGAAACCATGTCTCTCTCCAAAGTGCTTCGTCCTAAGATCTTCACATTCTAGTTTCTAATATATTTAGCTTATAGAGTCTAGAATTTTCATTTCTATCCTTTTCATCAGTCTAGAATTAGTCCACACTTACATTTACAAGCTGATTCATGTTTTTCTAGTACTTTTAACTCTTGATTGAACTTATTTAGCTAGATATTGCATACTTATTATATATATATATATATATATATATATATATATATATATATATATATATATATATATATATATATATATATATATATATATATGATCGTATTGTGTTTACATTTATTTAAATTTAATTTAATCACCATGATTAATAGACTCATAGGGTAAATCATGATTTTACCTTATTTAATCTATAAGTACAATTCTATGATTCATTCTTCTATCTAGTAATTTCAATTTGATGTTATATTAATGTCCTTTACTTGTATGATACATATTACAACATGTAATGGGCATATGTGCATATCTCTTCCCCATTTTTCTAGAATAGGTGTACTTGCACTATATATCTCATTTTTTAAAACTAAGGGCGATGCTTCCATTATATTTGCTAAGTAATGTTAATACAATCTCTTGTCACAAGCACATACTATATCATATCTTATGAATCAAAACATATTTCATGTATTAATAATAATTAATATCAATCTATTGTTCTCTCCTAAGATATAAAAAGTCCAGCCATAACTCAAAATTTAAATCCTTGTATTCATACTATTTCGATTGGGTAAATTGTTATTCATATTTCAATCATCCTATTACGCATATATATTTTCTATATAGATTATGATATATTTGAGGTCTACACCTCCTTCATTAGTTATAGTTTGTTTTTCCCCTTGATCAATACTCTTCTCATGCAACTCTTATACTACCGCTCACCATGTGCATTACTTATATTGAAAAATACATATCCAAGACCTATAAATGTATCTTACAATATTAGAAATTTACACTACATATGGTGTTTGCTAGTATGGTTTGATTAATACCATATATTTTTACACTTTACACAAATGTGCTTTTGATGTATATTGAGCTTGATAAAAAACACATAAATCATTACATACTAATAGGATCCACTTGGTTCCTTACTTTTTTATCTTAGAGGCATCTCTCCACACTATATTGGTTATAATTTTTCATTATAGTTCCTTCGTACTCCATCATGAAAATTAATTAACATTGTAGTTTTTCAAATAATAGGAATAAGACATGTATGTCATGTAGTGCTAGAATCTCTTGTTTCATGTGATTTCATAATACTTATTGAACTTATCACGATTTGGCATTATTTTTGTTATAACATGTTAGTTATTTGATTGTTTTGTTGCTTTTCTATTTAATTATGTGTCCCGATTACCTTGCTTGTCTTGTGACACCATGTGTTTCCCATTATTGTGTCTCTCTACCTTCTAGTGTGGTATTGTTTCTCTTATAAGTAGCCCAAGTGTTGTGATTTCCTCATGACACTGCCGGGTGTCCAATGTTTTTGAATCTATGCCTAAAAGTGAATCTTATCTACACATTAGTACTTCTCTTTCCCACTTGATTGTTATATTTTATCTATATCTGATACATTACATCTACGTCTTTTATAATATTATCATTTTTTACTTTTATAACTACTATTAGTTCACTTATTGCTATGGTTTTTATCTATTTGCATGCCACATTTTTCACCATGAACAACACCTAAATTGTAGTTATGTGTTCTAAAAGTTGGTGACCACATTAGGATTCAACATTATCCTAATAATTATCATACATTAATTGTATGGGAAGATATATATTCTTTTGAACCACACTCTAATGTCCTTCTCTATTTTCCTCTTAAGAGGGGGAATTCATCAAGATATATTCTACACGAATAGATGGATTTCCAAACGCAGACATAGATTTTCATAGGGAACACATTCTCATAAACATGTCTAAATACAAAAATTTCATATAAATCACATTAGTGTAATACTTTGTAAAAAAGTTCAAGAGGCTGTATGAGCATTCAAGGCCTTAGCATACATTTATTATCTAGGGAAGCTACTACAAATGTTTTATTAATTTCATATTTCTCATGATTGATACAAGGGTTTTGCATAATCTTGGCTTTGTTGAAAAATTCAAATTATGTAACTAGGGGCACAAATATTTCAATCCTTGTCCACTTTAGTACTCGTTCAGTCACAAAATAGAAGTTTTTGATTGAATGCATCTCCTTCACCATGGAAATTTCAGAATACAACATACACTTACTTAGCAAGATAACACATAAGACAAGAACATGTAAACTAATTCTTTTTTATACCTTATGTCTATATATACAAAAAATTGTGTTTAGGTCCATCTACAAAGGTGTGGTCAATGCGATTATAGAAATTAGTGGATTGGGTTATTTCTTCATAGGCAATCTTTCTTGTCCACATTTCAGAGTTGAAAATATCAAAGTTAACAAAAACCTTTTTACATGATATTTTTCCTTGAAAAAGTTTAATAATACCTACATATTATTCTCTATTTATCTTTTATTTGATAGTGAGTTGCATGCACCCAATAATTTAGTTTTCCCTTTCGAAACTGATCACCCAAAATCCTTCAACAAAAATCTAGCAGCCAAATCCAAATCTCAAATTAAAAATGTAGAATGGGAACTCTTACCACTATAAAACAATTGTTAGCAATAAATGTTTTTTAATACATTAGTTTGTTGACAACCGACTTGGTCGGTTATTGCACCTGTTCGACGGTTTGCAAGGAATGTCACAGTTTCTAACTTCTATTTATTGTGTTGATTGCTTTTTTTTTATATCAATAAAGAAATATTTTTCTCCTCTCTATACCTAACATTGGTATCAAAGTGACCCGCAACATTGGAAACGTGGCTCTGGAAATTGGATTAACCAACAAATTTTTCATTGGAGTTTGGCATACAAAATTAAATAAATGGGACCTCTTTTGTAGTAGTTTTGGCATCTTATTTTCTTTGTCTCTGCGTGGCAATCGGACACGCAACCTTCTGCAGTCTGTATAGACCTTCGTGAAGACGCAACGTGGTATTAATAAAAGAAAAATTGTTTGGAGAGGATTTTAGAGCAACCAGCATTGGAAACAGAAGACTACTAGTCTCTTTTTTTGACAGTAAGTTCTTTTGCTTTTGACTTGGCGTCCCTTTGCTGGCGTGAAGCTTCAGAAGATCTATTTGTTTTTTTTTTTCTTGTTGTTCCTGTGTGGTGTGATTCGGTGAAGCGTGGCCTATTCCTGGTGGGATGGCCTGTTACACGGCCAGACCTGTGTTGAAACGTATACGTAAAGGAGGAAGACATATCACGACTTTTAAGCTCTGCTGCATTGCAAGAGGCGGATGAGGCTTATTTTCTAGGATTGTTTGAAGACACTAACCTTTGTGCGAGCCACAGACTAGAAATTCAGTGTTGTATCTGTTCTAAACATCAGTGGCTGCAAAAATAGTGAGGCATGTTAAAAGTGAAGAAACGAACGACTGTCCTTCACCGTGACCCCATTAGCAAGCACCTGCATTGAAGGCATTTGCTATGGAGTGCAACAAACATCATGTTTGCCCCCAAAATATTGCTCTGTGATGCCCAGCTCTAGAAAGGGCCAAATTTTGCTGCACAGAACAAAAGATGAGAACCATTCTCCTCTTTTAAAATCTCTAGGAAATCGTCATTGGCACAATCACTCGATCCACCAATGCAGATGAGCAAACGGAGTATGACAAGGATGATGCAAAAGCCTTGATGTTTATCACTCTGAGTATATCCGATGAGGTACATCCACACATTCGGAATGCGACAACGTCAAAGAAGGCCTAGCATAATTTGTGCATGATCTACAAAGCAAAGAATTTGACAAAAAATTTGTATCTCCAGTCAAACCTTCATACCATGAGTATGAAAAAGGTGAGAAAGTGGAAGAATTCTTGCGTCAAGTGGCGGAATTACGAGTAGAGATAGTTGCACTCGGAGAAGAGGTCGAAGATAAGTTTTTATCCCAATAACATTGTGAGCTCTTCCGTCCCAGTTCTACACATTCATCACCACGTTGATCATCATAGAAAAAGAGGTGAGCTTTTCCAAACTGGTGAACTTTTTGCAATAGGAAGAAGACATTCAGATAGTGTAAGAAGAGTTTGAGGACAAAGCATTGATCTCAAGGAGGAAGAAGAAGAGTCAAAAGCCTTGCAAGGGACAACAAGAGAAGAAGACACAAAAGAGACCACAAAAGCCTCACGAAGCGGACTTATCAAAAGGAGAATCGATGGTGTCACATTTGTACCATGAACACGCATGATATTGCAAAATGTTAGTAAAATGGTTGCACACAACACAATTCTAGAGAAGAGAGCACTTGTAGCCAAGGTTATTCAAAGAAATCAAACTGGAATTCTTACAAAAAAAATAAAAAGGACATGTCTCAACGCATCCAAATGATGACATGGATGACGATGTTCCAAAATCAGCACATTGTGGTGCACATGAAGATGATTTGGTTCTCATATCCCCAACATCACAACCATAAGAGAATGCTTGGTTGATAGAATCAGGCACCAGGAAGCATATGATGGGCATTAGAGAGTTGTTTGATACATTGATTGATCGACCCACTGGAGATTGGGTCCGAATTGCATACAACAAAGAGTATGTACTAGAAGGAATCAATAATGTGACCATTCCTCTTGGGATAAGAAGATGTACTCTCATGAAGGTTCTCTATGTCCCTGGCTTGACCACAAATCTCCTATCTATCTCTCATTTGTTGAATCACAAGCTCAAGGTGGAGTTCCTGGTTCAGAATGGCATCAAATCATGTCTAATATCTAAATAAGGTACAATAATTGCTAGATCTTTTTTGAAGGATCATTTATTTGCATTAGATGCAGTTTCATCCTCTGTAGTTGTATTATCTTTGTCCACAATGGAATCCAATGCACTCTGGCATTATCAGTTTGGACATATTTCATTCAGCTCCCTCTATCAGCTCAATTCAAAGTAGATGGTACAAGGCCTTCCTCCTCTCTCTTAGTCATTACCTCTTTTTCCTCGATGTCTGGTGAGAAAACAACATCTGGATCTACTCCATTTGAGTACATTCCATGCCAAGAACCATCTCAAGGTCATGCATACCAATCTTTGTGGACCCTTGCCTACCTCATTTAAGGGGTTTTAGTACTTCCAGCTATTCACTGATGATTATTCCCACAAGACTTGGGTGTTCTTTATGTGAAATAAGAGTGAAGCTTTTCCACATTTCAAGTTCTTCTACAAGAGAGTTGTTTAATAGTTTGGTAAGCCCCTTCTTGACCTCTACTCAGATTGAGGTGGGGAATTCACATCAAAGAAAATATTAGCATTCTTGAAGGAGAAAATCGCCACACAACACTTGACTGCCCCTATACTCCCCAACAAAATAGAATTGACGAACGCTGAACTAGACTATTGTGGTGATGGCTCGTTGCATGCTTTTCATTATGAAGTGAGAGAACATATTTTTGGTGGAAGCATTCTAGAATACAATATATTTTATGAACAAAGTACCTAGAAATATCTTGAAGGAAAAGACACCGGAAGAGGTATGGAGTAATTGTAAAACTTCTATTTATCATTTGAGAGTATTTGGATGTACTACATATATTTATTTTTCAAATAAGAAGAGGAAGAAACTTGATGAAAAAACATACCAGTGCATATTTTTGGGGTATAGTACTACCTCAAAAGAATATCATCTCATGGATCCTAAGATAGGAGATATATGAGAGCATAGATATTGTTTGTGATGAGTCATCATTTGACTCATTTCCACAGAAGGAAGATTCAACACCGACCTCCTCTCATAGATTTCTCACACATCTAGATGATGAGCATGAGGATTCTTCAAAGAAGAAGGATGAGCTACAAGGAGAGTTGTTCATTGATCTTGGGAATTTGGAAAACAATTCTTCACATCAGCAACAACATCAGTGTCTGAAGTGGGTCCAAAGAACCATGAGAGACTCCCACCTAAACTCTCTTCCAAACACTTCATCAAGAGTTTGTACAAGAAGACATGCGAGAAATGAGGTGAATCTCACACTTATGAGTTTAGTGGTTGATAACACCAAACCTGATTTAGTTCATGAGGCACTCAGTTTGCCAGAGTGGAAGAAGGCCATGGATGCAGAATATGACTCCTCTATATAGAATCGAACAAGGGAAATTTTTGATTTGTATGTAGGTAAGAAGTCCATTGGCTGCAAGTGTATTTTGAAAACAAATTACATGGTAGATGGATCTATCAACAAGTACAACTAATTATAAAGGGTTATGCTCAACTAGAAGGAATTGACTATGATGAGACCTTTGTACCCAATGTGGAGATCAAACCATTAGAGTTGTCTATGCACTGACAACACAAAATAGATGGATGTGAAAAGAACTTTCTTGAATGGTGATATCAAATAAGAGGTATACATGACACATCCAGAATGAGTTTTGATGAGCAACATCCTTAAAAGGTATGTTGTCTAATTAAGTCTCTTTATGGACTTAAATAGGCACCTAGGGCATGGTACATAAAAATAGATGATCACCTATTTCAAGTATGAATTCACTTGTAGCCCTCTTATTTTTATTTATAATATATATATATATATATAATATAGACAAAGAGATATTCATTTTTTTGTATGTAGATGATCTTGTGATCACATGGAGTTTTGAAAATCTCGTCGAAGATGTGAAGAATGATTTGAAGAAATCCTTCGACATGACAGATTTGGGGCTACTTCACTATTTTATTTGCTTAGAGATATGACAGAAGAAGAATAATTTTTATCTCGCAAATGAAATAAGCCTAAAAACTCATCTAAAAGTACGACATGTCATATTGGAAACCTATGTCCACTCCTATGGAAAATGGTTTGAGTCTTTCACGATTCTAGGATTCACCTCAAGTAGATGGTACTCTCTACAGATAGCTTGTTGGGAGTCTCATTTACTTGACGTATACCAGACCAAACCTTTTTTTGTTTTGAGCATTCTCTTGATTCATGCGGGAGTCCAAGAAATGTCACTTTGGGTAGTAGTGAGGCATGTGTTTAGATATGTATGAGGTACAGTTGACTATGGTATGGAGTATCAAAAGAACTCTCAGTTCTTCTTGTAGGGATATATGACTCAACCTATGTTAGATCTGTTGATGATAGGAAATCAAATTCAGGATATATTTTTCTCCTTGGGTCTATACCTATCTCGTGGATAAGTAAGAAGTAAAATATTTTTGTTCTCTCATCCTCTTAGGAAGAGTATTACACCGCACAAGGATTTGTGTGTGAAGCGATTTGGTTATGTCACATTTTGCCAGATATGTGCATTCCTGAAGAAAATCCTCCCATCATTTTCATTACAATCGGGGTGTGTTGAAGTTTGTGAAGAACCCCATTTCTTATGGGAGAACAAGCACATCAAGGTCGAATGTCAATACATCCTAGAAAACTACTTTAACAACAAAAATCAGCTCCAATACTTCACGAAAGATGCTAAAATTGTATATATATTAACCAAGTCTCTTGGCAAGGTGAAATTTGAATTGTTTTAGGGGTATATTTGTAAAAACAATGTATTAAGGGGGAATGTTAGCATACATTTTATTTAATACATTATTTTGCTAACAACTGACTTGGTCGGTTATTACACTTTTTTGATGGTTTCTAGAAAATCCAACCATTTTGATATCTATTTAGTGTGGTGCAAACTTTTGTTTCATATGAATAAAGAAATCTCTTTCTCTTCTCTCTCTACCTAACAACAATCAGAACAATAATTTCATGCTTCACATATCATTATTTCACTTTACGGAACTTAAATTTATATTTAAATATTATTTATAGTTTAATTTCTATTATGGATATTGAATACACTCTATGTTATAAGTTTCATCATGGACTGTGCCAATACAACAAAAAAAACCTCTAAGAAAAGAAAAACTTTATCTACACAATCATGCATTTTTTCTCTAAGAATGTAATTTTCATGTGATTCATAAAGATAGGATAATGCAAACAATCATATTCAAAAATTTGACACTTCTAATTGTGAATGTGCTTGTAGGATAAGGAAAACACACATCCTAACCCCACTTAGTGTATATTTCTATCTATTTCCTTGCTTTCTTACTCCCATACAATGATGTGTTGATAAATTATGAATACAATTTCATGAAATCAATTATAAACCTCTAACAATCATAGTGAAAATGTTATTTTTAATATATCTTTTACTATCTAAAACCGTACAATTTGGCCATGATGTGAACTTAGTTACATGAGCGATAAATTATCTAGATTTTTTTTTTTATGTAATAAATTTTGGGTCTTTTCATCTTCCTTATTTTTCTTCTTTATGGTAATTTATCTTCAAAACCTTTATAAGAAAATTCAAATAATCTCATTTACTCACCATGCATAACTTTAAAAACATATAGCAAAATAGTTTAGCACAATCATTGCAATACTTACAAAAGGCACTCAATTTTCCCTACATCTTCACGAGTTGATGTAAATATATTACATAATTCACTACTAAAATGTTTAAGTACTCAACTATGTTAACAAGGGAAGCTTCCCTCATTTCCATGCACACCATGGTTCCTACTTAAAATTCTTAGAAAGAGAATAATCTTGAAGCATGTTTAAAGTTTTTCAAGTTTTTTTATTAATGGAAAATAGTTTTGAAGGGACTATACCCTAATACAAAAAAGGATCAACAACTAGATATACAAGAGTAAGTAGCAAAAAAGGATCAGAATCCAGATATTACAATAAGCCAAACAATAGCCAAAAAAGGAACTACTAAGAAGGAGCAAAAAGGAATAAAACTACTAAAAACAACAGTTAAACAACAAACTAACAACAACAAAACAACATCTGCTCAGAAACCAAACTCCTCGGAAGAATATTATTCCTTGAAGCCCATCAATTCTATATTTAATAGTCTGAAGTGAGGTAAATAATGCTAGAGTAGTGACATGCGTAGGGTCATTAGCATCTAGTTGTGAGATGATCTGGTTCCTTTCATCTCCAATGCCCCAAATGGATTTTGACATGCCACTGAGCATAGTGATGCTTCTGACCTGTTGTTCAAGAAAATTACATATAGCCCTGAAAATTACAATTTCGTGATCATGTCGTTTCTTAAAGTTCCCAAGTATATTGTCTAGGAATTTAATTTCTTGTAAATTTAATTTATCAGATCTATCCGAATCTTTGTCATCCTCATCCAAGTTTCTTTTACCCCTTTGCTTAGTTAGTTGGTGCATGTCTTTTTTGAGATTCTCCACCTCTTTTTCCAATATTTCCATCCTATGAAGAAGGTTCTCCTTCTCGTGTTGAGTATTTTGTCTTTTCTGTAGGGGCTGATGTGCAATAAATTATGGGAAATTTCAACATCCTTACTACTCCTGGGACTTTTCCGAAGGAAGAGGGGTTTAATTTGGAGAAGGAAGGATTTTTAGTCTTGACTTTCTTTGAATGGAGATGGTGATCGTAGTGATAGCAGGAATAGGGTGAATGGGAATGTATGGAACAACGGGGTAGTAGGTATGGCAAGGTATTGGGTGAGAAAATGTCTGTGAAGGAGGAAGATAAGACCCTGATGGAGGGGAATGGCCAGGTGTGGTTTTGGAAATCAAGAATGGATCGCTTCGAAAGAGGTGTCAAAATATACACCGTTATCTACCTAACATGTAACATATTAAATAATTTCTCTATTTGGTAATTCAAAAGTGCAAAGTACAAGGAAGGAGTGACCCACCTCCATGTGTCGATGAGTTTCTATTTCGGGCAATGGGTAAAGAAAATCTTACACTTGTTGGTAAGTTTCTTGGATCTAGGCCCAATATTGATGCTATTAGGAAATGGGCCTTTAGAAGGTGGAAACCAAAGGGAGATCAGGTTATTACAACCATGCCTTGAGGTTTTTTCCTAGATAAATTTAACCAGAGATAGATCTGGAATTGGTGCTTCTAGGAGGGCCCTGGTGCATGGGAAATATGGGAATTTTCTTAAAAATATGGTATCCAAGGTTTGATCCAAATACAAAAACTATACACACCATCCATGTATGGTGTAGAGTAATTGGCCTTCCCCTTCAATTCTGGGATGATTAGATTTTGTTGAATATAGCTAAATCTATTGGATCTCGATTGGACTTGATGGGCCAACAAGAAATAGATCCAGAATTTCTTATGCAAGGTTTTGTATTTCATTAGAAATGGAACAAGAAATCCCAGAGCATAATTTTGCAATCTAAATTTGGCACATGGAAAAAAATATTGAATATGAAACTTTTCACTTTGGAGGTGCAAAAAATGCCATAGAATAGGGCATTTCACTAGAAAATGTCCCAATTTGGCCAAAAACAAGGAAGAAGGGTTACCTCAGGCTAATATGTTGGGAAAAAATAACATTATTAATGTTGGATCTACAGAGGCACCTAAAATAAGGAAAGAGAATGAGCCTTGGGTTCCAACATATGGTATTGATAGATGGGAAAAATCAAAATAAAAAAATGGAAGCAATTTCTCTGAATCAGCCACATCTGAAATACAAGAAGGTCAAAAAGGGGTTCAAAACTCCATTAAAGAAACCAGTGATATGTAGAAAAGACGAATGCCCTAAAACTCCTATGTCAAAAATAGTAGGAGCACTTTCAAGAGAAAAAGGAGATCTAGAAGTTGAAGCACCAAGTGCAACTAATTATGGATGTAGATGAAAAGAATGCTACAGTGAGAATCAATCTCATTTCCAAGGATGCAAGATGCATGATGAATCTAAAAGATCATACTAGATCGATGGATCAATTAAATGAGAGCAACTGTGAATCTGAAATATAATAGATAGCGGTAAAGGATATGGTTCAGAATAACTCTTTATTTATCATAGAGGAAGAGTTGTCTGATGAAAAAGAAAACATGGAACCAGATCTCTTCACAAAGGAAAATTTCTCTATGACAGAGCCTCTCTCACCCATAGGTAATCAACTTCACTTCAGCAACAAAGAAGCAAACCCACAGTCAAAAGAGGATCTAGAATAAAGTTTAAATGAGGAGGGTGAATTTACACCATACTCAAAAAGATTCTTTTTTACTGTGATAATGAATTGAACAATAGGTTTATAGAGGTCAAATAAAAAAAAAAAGATTAAAAGGATTTGAGGAGATCTCAGATGCTCTTTACAATGATAAAATAAAATAAAATAGGAAATTGGGGACCCTTAACTTCTAGAATAACTAGATAAATCTGCTAGAACAATAGCAGATTTTGAAGTAGCTACAAAAAGATAGACCTTCAAAGAAAGAAGTCGAAAGAAGGAAATGGATAAATATATTGCATATGGAACTCAAGGTCAATTGAGCCATTTGTAAAAGGCTTGCCCCATCATATTTAGATGAAGATAATCTACTTGAATATTAGAGGGCTGAATGGAAGCTCTAAGAAAATAATATTTAAAGAGTTAAGAATTTCAAGTAGACCTAATATTTTGATACTTCAGGAAACTAAAATGAAAAAAATTCCTAGAAAATGTAAAAAAAGAATGAATTTTTGGGAGAAAAATCTTCTTATTGGTATGGTGATCTTTGATAATATGCATCATGTTGATAAGTTTCATGTTATTGATAATAATTTTTCATGGATCCTCTCAAACGTTTATGCACCTAATACTGTAAATGGAAGAAGGAAACTTTGGGAAGATTTAAATCTCTTTATAAATCAATGTAAAAATGATAATTGGTTTGTTATGGGAGATTTCAACTCCCCTCTCAATCCTGGAGAAAAGCAAGGTGGTAATTCTAAATACTCCAATGGCATGGATGAATTTGTTGAATTTGTCTCTGATTATAATCTCATGGATGTGAAACTTCATGGTAATCAATTCACCTAGAAAAACAAAAGATTTTGAAGTGAAATGATCTAGGTTATATTAAATAGGGCACTTATATCAGCCAACTGGATTCTATATTAGGATTTTCATTTATCCTCTTTACCTGAATTGGCTCTGATCATAATTTGATAATGTTAAATATTTTCAACTGGTTCAAACCCACATATAGCTCATTCAAATTTGAAAATATGTGGATGGATCATTAATACATTTCAGATTAGATTATAGAATGGTGGAAATGGGATGGAGGGGGAACTAATCAATACAGGCTAATTTAGAAATTAAAAATGTTAAAAACTAGGTGAGAACTTGGAATAAAGAAGTTTTTGGAAATATTTTTGAAAGGAAAAAGGATTTAAAGAAAAAAATTCATGATATTGAATCTCAAATAACTACAAATGGTATGACATTGGAGGACCAGTTTATAGAAAAGAAACTTTTATCTGAGTTGCATACGGTTTGTAGTAGGGAAGAAATTTTTTGGAGACTCAAATCCAGGGCCATTTGGATGAAAGAGGGAGATAGAAACACTAATTTTTTTCATATGACCACTATGAAACATAGAGCATGCAATAGGATAACGAGAAGTTTCAAAAGGAAATGGTATTGTTATCAAAGACCCTAAGGACATAAAGGTTGAAGCTCTCTAGATTCTATGAAAATTTTCTCAAAGAAAATAGTGTGGATAATGGAGAGGCAACCTATTTTCTATTAGAGGCCATTCCGAGAAAATAGTATAGCTGAACAAAGATTCAAAAACCTCACCAAATCAGTCACTTTGGAGGAGCTTCAAAAGATATTTTTGCTCTTGAAGGTGATAAGGCACCAGGTCCTGATGGGTTTTCCGCTAATTTCTTTCAATTTTTTTAGGAAATATGTTTAGAAGATCTACTCAAGGAAGTAAATGAGTTTTATAGAACAAGATACCTCCTCAAGGAGCTGAATAACACTCACATTGTGCTTGCTCCAAAAAAATGGATGCTAAAGACTTTAAGGACTTCGCCCTATAAGTCTAGTAAATGTAATTTATAGAATCTTTACAAAGATTATTGCCATAAGAATCCAATCTATTCTTGCTGATATAATTTCAAAGCAACAAAGTGGATTTATAAAAGGGAGGATAATTCAAGATGAGGTGATCATGGTGCATGAAATTATTCATTCAATGGATAAAATTAAAAACTGGTATGGTAATGAAACTTGACATGAAAAAGGATTTTGAGAGAGTTTCTCGAACATTTTTTATAAGGTTCTGCCTAAATTTGGCTTTAAAAATAAATTCAGAAGGATTATTCAGGCTTGCATTTCTACGGTTAGATTCTCAGTAGTGGTCAATGGTGAGTGGTGGGCTTATTTGTTAGCAGCAGTAGGATTAAAATAGGGAGATCCTATATCCCCTCTCATTTTTTCGTCTAATGGCTGATAGCCTTATTAGATATATTACCAAATCTATCAATGATGGGATTTTAAAAGGAATCGACCTACTTCGCAAAACAACTTGCTTCACATCAGCAATTTCTTGATGATACGATTTTACTTTTTAATGGCCTCCATGCTTGAAACTATGGCTATTAAGTCTATCCTAAATTCTATGGGGTTTCCTTAGGAAAAGTAGTTAATTTTGATACAATTTCCATCTTATTTTTAAATACTCCACTGGAAAGGAAGAAAAGAATCAATCATATTTTTGGTTGTAAAATTAGTTCTTTTCCCACAACCTATCTGGGTCTCTCTCTTAGAACTAATAAAGTTTCCACAACATTCTGTAATGGTTTAATTGATAGGTTTCAGAAGAAAATGGCTAGATGGAAAGGTGTTATTCTCTCTAGTGCTAGAAAATGTCTCCTAAATAAAAGCACTTTGGAAAATTTACCTATTTATATTATGTGTCTTTACAACATACCTGCTACATTTATGGATAAAATTGAAAGGATTTAGAACACAACTATGTGGCAAGGAATGCAAGAAAGATTCGGGGTATCACTTGGTGGCATGGGGTCAATTATGTTCACCTAAAAGAATAGGTGGGATAGGCATCAAGGATATCGGGAAAATGAATATGGCTTTAATTGCAAAAATGGGATGGATAATGCTAACATAGGAGAAACCATATATTGAATTAATTAAATCCAAATACCTAGCTCAACTAAAATTGAATGCTTTCCTTTATGAAGATAAGCTACCTCGAGGTTTTTTTCTAGAATAAATTGATCCAAACGAGGAATTTTATCAAACAAGGGTGTAAATGGAAAGTGGGAAATGGAAGTGATATTAGTTTTGGAGTGATAATTGGACTAGTTTTAATTTAAATGATAAATTTGGCTCTATCAAAGATATTTTAGTTCAAAATTATGGAACTAAAGTCAAAGACTACATTGAAATGGAGGGAAATAGAAAAGATGGAAGCAACTTAGTGTGGAGATGAATGAGCCAAATTCCATGATTTCCTCACTCCAAGAGTAGTTAGATATCATCCCACTGAATCAAATTAATGTCAAGGATGAGCTTGTTTGGAATAACTCATTTGATGGAGAATACACTATCAAATTAGGATACAATTCCTTTTTTGAAAATATTCATTGTGATTTTAAATGGAGTAGAATTTGGTTGCCTAAACTAACTCCCAAAGTCAATTTCTTCTTTTGGCTTGTACTCAAAGGAAGAATTCTCATGAATGATAATTTAATCAAGAGAAATTTTATGATGGAAAACATGTTTTACATATGTAAAAAGGAGGCCAAATACATCAAACACCTTCTGCTACATTGTGAGTTTGCTTCAAAGATCTGGAGTTTTTCTTTTTCAAGGTTCAATATTTGTTGGACATTGCCAAAGGAATTTTCACAAACTTGGGAACAATGGGACCCCCATACAATCATTGCATAGTTAGGAGATTATGGAAACTAACTTTGCCTCATATAATATGGAGAATTTGGAAATTTAGAAACAAAGGATGATCTCGTAAAACAAGATTCAATAAGATTGGTAATGTAGTTAAAGATAATATTTAAAGATTTAAACCTCCTAAGAATAATAAATATCATAAAGATGAAGAGGTTATCTTTCAAATTGGAAGATTGATATTGAAAGTGTTCAGAAACAAAGAACTCTAGTAATTGATAGGTCTTTAATACGCTGGATCTCCCCTCGTAATTCTTGGTATAAACTCAATTTTGATGGAGCCTCTAAGGGTAACCCAGGTGTAGCTGCTAGTGGAGGAACTAAAGGGAATAAAAATGTTGTTTAATTTCTGCTTATACATGTAGAAGGGGCATCAGACCAATCATTATGCTGAAGATGTATTGGCTTTATGGGGTTTAGGACTTGTTAAAGAATGCAACATTTTGAACATTATTGTTGAAGGAGATTCCTTGAATGTAATAAATCATCTAAATCAGATTCATCCTCCAAGTTGGACAATTAAGGATTTCATCCAGGAGTCTATAAATATTTGTCATACCTTCAATAACCTTAAAATTGGCCACACCTATAGAGAGGGTAATAGTGTGGTGGACACTTTGGCTAATTATGGAATTAGTAATAACTTCATCACTTGGTATTATGAGGAAAATACCCCTATTGAAGTACAAAAATCTATCACCAAAGATAAATGTGATAGATCACATATGGAAATGAAAATTTGCACATGTGAGAGGAGTAGAGGCATCTATAATCATCAAAATTCACATGCTTGATGGATCTGCAGATGGATGGTTAAAAAGTGGTTCAGGGAAGACACAAATAACTTCTTCATGGGTTTCAAGTAGGTTACATGTAAAGGTAGGAAAATGGGGGGAGCTCCATGCCAAATAGAACCCAACTGTGATCCTACATGGAAAGAAAACATTGAGATGTGGAACTACCTACAAATTAGGGGGCACTAATTTAATTAAGAGAATATAAGGCCACGACAAAAACATCTATGTGTATTTGGCTACATACTAGAAAGAGTGGAAGGTAAACTATGGTGGGAAAAACATGTTGATGAAAGAGGAGCATATTGCATAGCTCACGAGCCTCACTTTAGATGGAATCATATTATTTATCAGAGAGTGGATAAAAATGTAGAAGCTAAAAAGTTTGTTAAAATAGAGGAGGAGCTTCAATTTTTAATGGTGGGTATAAAGGTTAGTTCCATCCCATAACCCTTTGATGAAATTGCTAAGATGATGGTTCACTTTATTTCTCTCAAAGGTAGGTACATCATTGTCCCCACAAAAAATCTGATTTTTCTTAACCATTTTAGGAGAAATCTTCTTAGTTGTTTCCCGCGAGATATTTTTCCCATTCAAATTTTATTTTGTTGTTAAATACATGGAGAATCAAATATTTTTAAAGCTATGCATTCAACTAGAATATTTTCACTTTAAGGAATATGTATATCGAATTTCTTTAAAAGAAAATTAAATGTGGCATGACCATAAATGTAAAATATCTATATCTATAACAAGAAAACCCAAAAATTTCATTGTTATACTTTTTCATATCAATGAAATATTAAGCAAAAGGCATACAATGTCACCCTTTTTCTTGTTTGTTATTTTTTCTCTTTGTAATATTTTTTATTGTTGTTAGTTTTTATTCTCTAAGATGACCAAGTAGTGACATTGGAAATGCCAACCTTACATTTGATTAAGGCCATTGAGGATGCCAACTTTACCAATTCATTGGACAAAAGAAATATGTACTTCGTGAAGTTGAATGAAGATAGATTACAAGTGGTTGTGAGAATATCATCTCATCAACTCAAGGTAAAAACATGTTTAATTGAAAGGCTAAACCCATAACTTTTCGAGGGAGATAACAATGTTTTCTTTGGGAAAAAGGCATGAACCTCAAGGCAGCCATGGTAAATTTCATTCCCTTTGGCTTGGTCCTTAAAATTAGAAATTTTTCTGTTGAGAACTCTTTTTACCTAGATTACATGGATGGTTCTCCTCTCCCACTTCCTTATATTTAGCAATTTTTGAAGTTATTCAAACCTAGGAGTTTTGGCGGTCCCTCCTGTACTTTTTGTATAGTGTTTTGCTTCCCCTTTTTTTTGGTTGGTTTCCTTTCTATTTTCTTTATGTGTTGGTATTTCTCATTTTGACTTTGTTTCCGTTGGCTAAGTTACTAATTCCCTAGAGTTCTCTAAGGTTCTTGAGTTTTCCTCTTTTCTCTGCCAAATCATCCCTAGAAGAGCTAGCTATTGTCCTCTCAATTTTCCCCACCCTTTTGAATCTAATTTCCAGAAAATTGGAGTGCTTCCATAGATTAAATTCATGTTTTAAACACCTCGGATGCTCATTTTCATTTCCCATGATGTTTTAAATCAAAATTCCCTCGAGTCTTTTGCTGTTAAAATGTTTTACCTATTTTAAATGGATAGAAATGATTTTAGTTCTTATTTTATGCGTTTCGAATGCATGGGACCTTGCATCTCTCTTTTTAAACTTTTACAGAGAAATAAATTCTTCATTGGGAGAAAATAATGGTGTTTTCTTATTTCGTGCAACTTCCTACATTCTTTTCCCCATCAAATTTGTTGCTCGAAAAAAGTGAATCTATGCATTTTTTCCCATTAGATGCGGTTGAGCGGTTTCCTTTTTGAAATTTTCAATTTTTGTGATTTTGGAACAAACGTCAAATTTTCCCCACATCCCCACTGATCCTTGATTGGCTAGAGTATTTTTAGAAGTTTGGGTGACGGATCCATTTTATTCTCTAAGGCATTACGAGAAAGGGCAAAAATTTCTATAGTGACCCATGGTTCCACCCATGCGAAAGGATAAATTCTGAGTTGAAGTCCGTAGTCAATCAGAAAAGGAAACGTGTTCATGTTGAAAAGTCAACAATGGGGGCATGGATTTCGGGGAAAAATTGGAATTTTGCCCTTCTCAAAATAGATAAAAAGCAAAGCACATCCCCAGTAATGAATCGAGATGTTGTCACTTGTTGAAGAATTAGAAAGCAGATCGTGGCCATTTTTCAGTTCACGAGATGCTTTAGAGGACTGACAGAGGACTTTCAGAATTTTAGCCTTATTTCCACAAAGGGAAAAAAGTTCTAAAATGGCCCATGCAACCTGCTCATCCGAAGGGAAAATTTCTAAGTTAAGGCCCGCAAAAATTAGGAAGGGACGCCTGGCTTACGTTGAAAAGTCAATGGCGGGGGCATGGGCTTTGGGGAAAATTTGAATATTTCCCCTTTTCAAAAATAGATAAAGTATAAACCGGAGTGTATTCCCGCACCCAATCAAGTGATGCCACGTGTTGAAGAATGAAATCGAAACAGTGGGCTCGTAGAGGAAATTGAGAATTTGAGCCTTTTTCACTAAAGGGTTAAAATGTTGCAAATTAAGCCGCGACCCCATTTCCAATCGTGGTGTGCCACGTGTTCACGTTGAAAAGTCAAAGTGGGCCGGCATAGGTTTTTGAGAATTTGAGCTTTTGTTCAAAAGAGTTTAAATGGAATATTTGAACCACGTTTCCTCACCCACTCGAGATGGCGTCACATTTTGGCCTTTGGTGAAGTTGCGAGAGGGTGGAGAAAAATGAGAAATCACACTTTTTCTCCCAAATGTTAGGAAATGTAGATTTCTTCCCGGGGCTATCATTGCTTGGATCTTGCCATGTGTAGGTTCCAAATTTGAAGGTAAAAGGGGGAAAATATAGCCAAATGCACTCATCTAGTTTTTAATACCATTAATGAACTAGAACTCGAAAAATGCAAAATTGGATCATTCTTCATTATTTTTCTCTGTATCCTTGTCATTTCTCCATGAGATGATTTTTTGGTTTATTTTGGAGCCAAATTGATAAGTTTAAAGGGATGTAGTGATTAATCATCAAAAACAAAGTTTATTGGGCATACACAATAAAAAAGGGATAAAACTTACCAAGTAAACACTTGAGTGCTATGAAAGTGGTTAAAAGGTGGGAATGGTAGGACCACATAGACTAGAAAATCATGAGACGTCCCTGCTAAAATAATCATGCTCAAACTGAAAAATATTCACCTTTTTGAACCTCCATTTTCATGAGTGCATTTGTTTCAAGTCACTTTCCAAAAGTGGATCTACAACAAACATTATTCCTTTCGGATATTCTTTTCTTAAAGGAAAAGTATGGATGTACATGAATTGTTATAAGAACATGATTTTGGCCATGGAAAAAGGGATTTTGGTTTTCTGGGAAGGTTGTAAATTTTGAAGTAATTCAATACAAAAATATTTTCTTTTCTTATTTCCTCCATTATATCTTTCTCTCTCCTTTCTCATTTCAATGGATCATTTGTTTTGCATTCAATAGAAACTTTGTGTTCTGGTTTGTGTAATCCTCAAAACTTTGTGTCTGGAGATTTACATCGGTGATGAAGTAATTGATCCTTTTCTATATTTTCTTAGTTTAATGTGAGTAGGGAAATACTCTACTATCTATATTTCCCAAAATAATTGTTGTTTTCTTCCTTCCCCCATCTCTATATTCTTTCATTCCTTCGATTCATAATATTTTAAGTATGAGAACATTCTAAGTTACTGTGGTCACAACATTGATAGTTGAAGATTTGTACATTTGTTTTTCTAGATTTCAATAAGGGAACCTCTCCCATTAAAGAGGAGGGACTTTTTGTCCCCTAACTATGGTTTCAACCCATGTTCCATTATGAAACCCAACACATAGGACCATGGAAACAAATTTAATCTTCTTAGAAAGTAAGGTGGTAAAAGACTCAAGTTCTTGATGATCAAGGGATTAATTGACCTTGAGGATGGAGGGTTCTCATAGAGTCCATATATTGATTTCAATGGTATATTTGTTGAGAATATTCAATGTTTCCAGAGGTATATAATTATGGAGATAGGAATCCTCTACCCCCATAAAGGAAAGAATAAAATCATCATTGGTTCATTGAATAATGTCAATGGTAGAGGAATCTTCCTCTACCATGTTAGGAAATTGAAAAGGAAGGGACCTAGTTTCACCTTCACATTGATAAGTGACATGTCTCAAACTGATCATGGAGATTATAAACACTTCAAAGAGATGGGCACAATTTAATCTATATCCATGGGCTCATTGGATGTAGAATAAGTAGATGAAGCAACAATATTCATGGGAGTTAGAGATGAAGAAGGATAGAGAGAGTCGATGGGTTGTTCTTTGAAACCTAGTCAAAACTTCTTATGGGATTTACTAGATTGGTTGATGAGGATATCATGCATAGCTTGTACATATCACACCATACCAAATCCTTTCCATTCACAAGGATTGAGATAGATGTAGGTGAAGGATTTTGATAGAGGAAATAAAATCCATTGGTGTATGGCTTGGTGTGACTTTGAGTGTCGAAATGAGAGGAAGGGTGATAGATGCCACCATAGATGAGATTAGTTTTTAGATGGGATGTTCCAAAATATATGATTTCTTTGATATTTGTTTAATAGATAGTTGCTTTGTTGGTCCTACAAAGTTGAATAGGTGTATGAAGGTAATTGAGAGTGGGGAGTCAATACTTCCCACCGAAAGAGGATGCATCACATTACTAATAGAATCATCATTAGGTATCTTAGATGCATGGACAACTAAGCTTTTAAATTCTTCAAAACAATTATGTTTAAGGATAATAATTTCATTTGGTGGATAATTCATGTGACAAGCGTTAAATTAGGGTAAATCAGCACGGAGTGTTAATATTTTCCCTCATTTTCATATTTGATGCACTGTTGATAGTTTAAGGGACACAAAACACAACATGGATCCATTATTTTCCAAGTAAGATGTTAAATTTAAATTATGTATCCATGATGTAAAATAGATCATGGAGGAGTCTTTCACCCATGTCATTGAAATTTTAACTTTTCCCAAAGAGAGGTCAATAACATCATTAAAGACATCAAGCATTGACGTGATTGAGTAAAAATGGGGTTGGGAAGCTTTAATTGATAAAAGGTATGGTATGATATGATGTTGATGTTTTCTCCATTATCTATCATGAAACGTAAAATGTGTATATCGTTGATGCGGAAAAAGATAAAAAGAGGGATATTTTTATCTTCAAGTGAGATATCAAGAATTTTAAAATCTTTTAAATATATGGTGGTTGATGTTGTGAGTGCACAAATGATATCCGCGGAAGGTCGAGTATCCTCACTAGTGATAGGGATATGTTGTATATATTTAATGAGATATTTTCTATGAGTGGGAGAGCTTTGGATCAGATTGTAGAGTGAAATACTCATAGGGGCTTGATAGAGTTACTTCTCAATACTTTAATTGACGATAGCAAGTTGTTGGGTACACGGGGCATGTAAATTGGATACATGAAGGTTTTAGATGAAGAAGAGGATTTAAATTTATCGGAGTCCTAGAAATGATGAGAGGATTATGAATACATGTGGAGGTAAGAGAGTGATCTTATTCAATGAGAAGTTCATCTTCTTCTATGATATTATGTATGAGGTTTTGAAGGGCCCTAAAATGTTCTATAACATGTCCATGGGTGTGATGATAAGAAAACACAACATTAGGGTCAAACCATATCGGTGATTTAACAAATATGGAATTTGTAAAACCTTAATTTCTAATTCACATATGATAAATAAATTTTAAACAACTTCGGGAATATAAATGACATAGGCAATAAGATAGATAAAATATTAAAACCCTAAGTGCCATATATGGAAATAAAGACTTAGTTGATTCTAAATTTCTGAAGATGATTGGTATAAGGGAACTAGGGAAATCAAGAAGATTAGATTGTCAACAACCTCTATATAGTAATGAAGCTCTTAGATGTGGTGAGACTATGGAACCTTGAATAGGAATAGGAACCGGGGTGTCATGCACCTCTTCGCTAGGTGGTTGTGATTACGTAGGAACTAAGAAACGATTTTTTTCTTATATTGTACAAGTTTCCTTATCCTTCACTTTTGGCCACTTGTATGTCGTTGCATGATCATTGCATTTTCCTATAACTGTAAAGAGAATATTACCTCTAAAAATCGTAAACTACATCAAATCCCAAAAATGAAAATATGCAATATAGGAGTCGATAGACCTCTGTGGTAACCCAATAGAAGGAAATTACAACAAATTATTGAAATACATCTTAGACTCCATGTAGTTCTTGTGCTTTTTGTAATAATCATTTCCTAAGAAGCCCTTTGTGCAAGTACACGTGATAGTAGACAATAGCTAGATGTATCAATGTAAATAGATGTTTGATGCAAAATGAAATTTCCCTCCTATGCGTGTATGTAGAAAATGCATCCCCTTTTCCATTGTATGAGTGTTGGATGAATGTGTTTGATTTTCTTAAACACATTTGGATGTAACCTTAGGTGGTAATAATATATGTTTACCACTTGGTTCTTTATTATGGTCACATAGATTTGTATTTATATGATTTCATTGGTTGAATTTTGTAATTGAAAACTAAAAGATTGACCCATAAGAAAATAAAATTCTAAAATTATAAAACATACCCAAAAGGATGGGGGTTGTATGATGGAAAAGTGACATGCAAGCATGGGAATCTACAAGCACCTCTTCCTCATACCCGACCTCCCGAGGTCATGCCGAGACGAATGGTGAATGTGGAATATATATGGATGTAGATAAACTAATTAGGAAATCTTATATCCTCAATACACAATAATGGAATTTGTGAATCTAAGGTGAAGAAGGCCATCCTAACCTGAATTGATGTAATGGATCATTTGGATATAATAGCTATTCGAAGGCTCCAGTCAATGTCGAGCTCTACCGAGATCCTGTTTGTTGGCTATTGGATACGTGGGAAGTGACCTGTAGGTGCTTCGTATATATTTCTAGACAAGGTCATCAAAAATGGTGATGGGAGGTGTAGTGGATTCTCTGGGATTTTATGGATGATTATCTGGTCTAGAAAAGAAATCTTTAGCTTGATTTCTGCTATGTTTAGTAAGGAGAATTGTGTAATAATGTCCGGTGGAAGTGGTGAGGACCTAAATACTAGTGTTCATAAACCAGCATCAATGTCTGATTGATTAGTAGGCCCATTGGGTTGTGGGTCCTATGGATCACAACCATAAGTTCATGGTTATGTCGGACCTCCTATGGTCATGTGAAGGGTTAATACCTTCTTTTGATTATCCAATAATCATATGCCTTTTCAACCTCTATGTTTAGAACTAGAAGTTGTGTAATTTTCTCAAAATACCTTACAGGTGTTCTAGCAACTTGAATGTGTAAGCTAGTATCTATGTCAATGAGGAGGTCTCCTGCATTAGGTTGTGGAACTAAAGGATCACAACCAAATGCTTGTTCTCTTTTGAGTCCTTGTATAGTCATATGAATATCCTATCAAGGTAGTCTATAGTTAGGATGATTTGACCAAAATGTGTATGCCTTGTCGTCTTCGATATTTAACTCTCTCAGTTGTTCACTAATTGCTCGTAGGTTTCTGTTTCTCGAAAGACCTATATCCTAAGGTCTTGATCTATATCAACTAGTGTTGTGGGTAGATTTGGTTGAGGCACTATTGGTTCAAATATGTATTCTTTGGGCTCTCTAGGTCCCATGATTGTCATACAAAATGATTCAACTTTTAACTAAAACTAATAAACTAATTATGAAAGATGTATCTACACTATGCATGCATTCTTTTATTTTTGTATTTTCGATGAAGTATTTTAATGAAATCAAAAAGAGAAGCTATTCTAATATATTTAGAAAATGGAAAACTAATCTAGTAACATAATTAAAAAAAACAAAGTAGCCTGGTGTGGCTATTTGCCTATGTAGTTGTGAATTTATCCTAAATATCTAAGCAAGTAATTGTTTTAAATTGAAAGACTCTTGATCCTACCTCAGAAGTGGGAATGAATTACAGTTTCTTAGAAACTATCAATCCCCATAGCTTCCCTGGTGATATCGAGAGTGAGATTTGACTGAAATAAAATAATTTACTACTCTATTTGATACGTTGTAACTAGAACTTTGATAGCGCAAACCTAGAGTTTATGAACAGTGGTAAATCTAGTTTTTTGTAACTTCATCCCCTCAAAGTGTGATCTTCTCGTTACTTTGTGTTCTCTTGAATCAAGAAAAGCATGTATATGATAGCATCAACAGAATAAGGCACTCAAACAATGGCAACTTTGGATATAAACTGAATACAATGCAAGTAAGAGAGAGATAGTGCAAGTGAACAGAGCTTGACTATGCAATTCCTAGCGGGATTTATTGCGGGGATACAACAAAATGTGTCGAGAGTTTTAGAAAATATCCTTTGTAATTAAATAAAACCCAACTCTAAATGGATTCCAATATAATAATGAAACTATCTTATTCTAAATTGACTCGCATGGAACAATAATGAAGCAAGAATGAAAAAGAAGATTGAATGACCTCTAAACAACAAAGGAAAGCTAACAATGGATGCAAAACATGAAACTATTGGAATTATAAGTAAGAAAATCAAAAGATGAATCATTAAACAAAGAAGGAGAGGGGCCTTTTTTTTAAAACAAGCTAGCTATTTATAGCAAATACATTAACTAGAAGGTAGCTTGGAATTGAACTCTTTTACCATTAAACAAAGTGAAAACACTATTCACGGGGTGGCCAAACATTAATGCAAAGCAAAGTAGCTAAAGAAAGTGGATAGAAATTCAAGATTTATGTTTGACACAATTGTCAGAACTTTATGGAAAACGTGAACAGGACCACCGCCCTTGCAGGCAGGCGGTGGTTATGGGACTAGCCTGTCTTGGGCGGTGGTCATGGGGACTCGCCACCTAGTCAAGGCGGTGGTATCATTACTTAAGACCAAAATGCAAGAATAAAGGGGGTAGAGGGCAGAATAAAGCACGTGGAGGCCGAGTGAGGCATACGGGATACAAACGTATACTTGGTGAGATTTTCTAGATCCTGAACACCTTGCGAGGAGACCTATATCATCATTGGGGTATGTGTAACATCTTTCCAGTGGTGCAGTACCCTATAATTTTGGGTACGTACATATTGCCCCCTCGGAGAAGTGTCTTAGCCATGAAGAGGCGTAAAACGGTGGATCCGAGTATGGCGGTCCCAAAATGGGGAGTTAGGAGTTATACCTGACATGCCCGTGTGTCGGAAAGTCACCATCCAAAATCTCACTATCTGTAAAATGAAAAAGGGGACTCAAGTGCAGCTAGATAAAACAAATTGAGAAATAAAAATAAATTGATATGAAATGAGGACTTACCATCTACGTGGGGTTTATAACTTACCTCCGTCGATGCTCCAAACGTATGAAAGATATTCAAAATTAATTTTAGAAAGCTATATATATAAATGAAATGATTTTAATATTCATTTGCATGGATTGATTTGATAGTATTTGAGATCTAGAACCCACGGTGATGGTTTTTGACGAGAGTATAGTCAAAATATTCATGGTGAGATAGTGATCATGCCTCCGAGAGCGGAACATCGACCCACAAAGTCTCAGGTTAGTTCTTCTCAATTTATTATTTTTGGACCTAAAATGTAAAAATGATAAAATATTTGTCTTTGGGGGAGGTATTTTTGAAAATACTAGTTTTAAATGAGTCTCTAGGGGGCACCCATAGGGTAGGTCTTTATTTTAGTTAAAATAGTGTATTTTTCTTGTTTTTAGGCATTTTTAGGGCTTCCGAGCCGTTCACGGGTTCGGGATAGGACCGCCGCCCACACAGGGTGGAGGTTATGGATCACCACCTTAGAAGGTGGTGGTTACATAACTGCCACTCTGCACATGGCGGCGGTTCACAAACAGAAAGCAAAAGAGATGCTTTACTTACTCATTTTTGCATTTTTAGCACTTTTACATGTTTTTGATAGCTTTTCCAATTGGATTTTGTCACTAACTTACTCTTTTTTTGTGTTTTTGGGTTTATGTAGAATAATGAGGAGTACATTAGATGGATCTAAGAGAGAGGGAGTGTGATTGGCTCCCGGTGAGTGTTAGAGGTACTCACTCATGCAGAGCAAGATACTCTTCAGAGGGTTGGTATTTGGAGGATTGCATAGGTCCCTCACGTTGCACCTGCTAGTCACATATTATGTGACTTATTTTCATATTGGGATGTGGATCGGAACACTTTTTGATTTCCAGGAGTTAGGGGTGAGTGGACCATCACCCTGGAGGATGTTTACCATATACTAGGGGTCCGATTCTTGGGAGGCGGTTGTCTCTCAAGACAACAAAGCATTGTCGAGATCTCTCGGTGGTTTAGTGGACCACTTATATGGGGGATGTTGTTGTTTCGATGGGGTTAAAGAAGGGGGTTAGGGTCCACTCCATTGTTTAGTAAAAAATTCTTGTGCTCTACAAGGCTATCATGGGCATCCTTGCTTCGAGATTGATTGGGGACAAGGGAGGGGACACTCTCTTATGTTGTTGGGCCCCCATCATTGCACAAATTGAGGGCCATGGATGTGTTTACGCTTGGGTAGAAGACATCCTCGGAACCACCTACCATGATTTATATAGGGTGGTCGATTATTATAAGGACAAGCCACCGAGTCACCCCACTCTTGTCATGAGTTCGGTGTATGAGCATATCACTCCGTATGGGAGAGGTGTAGAGGTAGAGGATCCTGGGGCTGTTAGGGCAGCAAGGTGGATAGGATGACGTTCTTAGAGCCCCTCACTAGCCAGTGGCCTCTTTGACCACCTGCAGACATGGAGGACACTCCTTATCAAGCAATGGCGATGTTATGGGAGAGGAGACTGTCACATTAATTGCTTGCCAGGCTGCTAGTCGGTGGTAGACGGGATGGGGAAGTTGGAGATCCACCCCTTTGATAGAGAAGTACCATAGAAGTTTGGCCTCCGATACATCAACATGTTTCCTCCAGCGGGGCTAGTGTATAGATCTATTCGTGAGGATGGGAAGGTCCTAGAGGTTGGGGTTGGACTACTAGTACTCATGGTGTCCCCATTATGGCTAGGAGGGTGGTTCATGCTCGAGGGGTAGCTAGTGCTCCTCGAGGCACCTTTACTTTGGATTATTTCCAGTCCTACCCATAGCGGTGATGAGCCCATTGACATGGACTCCAGTCCGAGGAGTTCACTAGGGAGAGGCAGAGAGAGGAGATAGGGGAGACGGAGACTAGAGGGACATGTGTGGAGGATGAAAGTGTCTCCGAGTGGCATTACACTTAGGATATCCTACGGGCCGAGAGGATGGAGTGGAGCACAGAGAGGGTGACTCTGATCTCAGAGGAGTTTCCCTCTCAAGATTTAGGGGGAGATGGTGAGTCCGTCGTAGGTCATCACATTGCTCCAGATGTGGGAGAGGGATGCCGGTCGGGCTGCAACATCGGTGGCGGCGTGAGATCCTAGAGACCCTTCCTGGAGGCCTAGAGATCCGAGTGAGTTACTACTCCTTTCTTGACTTTGCTTTAGTTAGAATTGTTTAGTTGTTATTTCCTTTTGTTGTTTCGTTTATTCTTGGTTTTATTTTTGATAGTTTTCTAACTTGTTTTCTCCTTTATTTGCAGCTGATGCTTGATGAGTGGCGAGACTTGATTCACGAGTATGTGTGGATACCTTGTTCTCCCCTCGAAGAAGACTCGGGTTGAGCTTACTGAGGACGTGGGAGAGCCTTCAGCAGCCGGTAGGCATACCGATATTTTCCCCATCTGGTAGGCGGAAAGGATCATGACTTCTCTCCGTGTTGAGGTAGCTAGATATAGGATGGCTAAGTGCTTGATGAGGAGGAGTCATTCTCATAGTGAGACGGTAGCTACTGGTTGTGACCGTGAGCTCTTAGTAAATTTAGAGCGTCGCGTAGTCGAGTCCTAGATGTGGTTGTGCGCCCTCTGAGGGATCCCATAGGGGTTGAGAGGCCATTTTTGTAGTGTTTTATCATATATTTATATGAGTGTTTTTCTACCTTTCGGGCTCATTGAGCATTTTGACCATGCCTAGATGCATGATGGCATATATATATATAAACTTGATATTATATATATATATATATATATATATATATATATTTTGGATTTAGACTCTTGGTGCCTAGAATTTTGTGACTCATTTCCACATGTATACTAGATGTTTTTAGAATATTTGTTTTCATGCTTTTTAGAATGTATGTGATGGATAACAAATGATAGTAAACAAAATGTTTTACTTTGTATGTTTTTGTAATGCTAATATGCGATGACGAACACATTGTAGTTTTGATCTTTCGACCTCTTTGGGCAATGTCTGTGATTTATTCTTATGTTGGAAAAATGTGATGAATGTATAGTGATAAAGAGATGAACTTGCCCCATTCCCAACTCCACGCAACTAGTGAGATGCAAGGGCTCAACACCAAGAGTTAGGAAGGGCACAAGTGTATGAGTTTGACTGAATGGAACGATGAGAGATAGAAAAACCGATGTGAAACCAAACTTAGACCTACACACTTTTCCTTACTCGGAACTTGTTATCCCATAAAATTGACAAGGGCAATTTTACCGATAACCATACCGAAATTTTGTTCCGATCCCTCGTTAGGGATCCCTTGCGTCTAAACGTTGCAAATCCCTTCACAGGGAAATCTGTTTTCGATCTTAAGTCTTTTTGGTCTTTTTGGTGGGCGCATGGAAATTATTTGTATCATCAATGTTTTTGCACCCCTTTTTGGTGCGCCAAAGGGCGCACATAATCTTTTGTCAACACACTTTTTGGTGCGCCAAAGGGCGCACATAATCCCATGTCGACATAGCTTTTGGTGCGCCAAAGGCGCGCTTAATTTCATGCTGGAAAACGCTTTCATGTGCCAAAGGGCGCATGCTTTTCCATGTCGACAGCTACTTTCATGCGCCCTTTACAAAGTGGGTGGCACATTTATGACTAGCTCAGCTATATATATATGTTTTTGCGCGCCCAAAATGTCATTTTCACTAGTCGCAGAGCACGTGATTTCTTTTATCAGAGCCTGTCAGCCCCTACGTGTCGTTTTCAACGCTTTGTGGACCCGTTACGCGTCTCTTACTATTTATCCAGGTAAGAGGTTCTTCTCCCTCTTGTGCGTTTTACGTTTTTGGTTCTTGTTGTGCTTGGTGGCCTGGTTTTGGTTTGAAATATTGAAATATTGATCTGGTTCCCTTTCCCCCCTCCTTCCTTTTTGTTGTCTGTCTTTCCATTTTCCTCCTCTTTCTAGAACTGCTGGTAGAGGGAGTTGTCTAAAAGCATGGTCTGAAACCCTTTGGATTGAACCATTATATCTCCCAAAACAATCTTGGAAATGAAAGGAAGAAAGAAGGGTTGAACCATGTAAAAACTATTTTTTCCTTTTGGCGCATCTGACCACCTTGCAACATGAACAAAACCGGCGCTTGATGGCGCACCCATTTTCTTCGCCGCATCATTAACTTCTGCGCCCTTAGGGCACGCCTCCTTCACATGCTGCAAGCGCTAAACTTGCGCCCCAATGGTGCGCCAACCTTCCTTGCTGCATCATGTTTCTATGCGCCAATGGCGCACCCAGCATCAGTGCAACACAGGCTTTATCCGCGCTAAGTACAAGGCTTTGAAGGCGCAGGCGCATCCCTCCTTACAGCAACATCATGTTGTGTTAACCCTTCGTGCGCTGCGCCATGGCGCACGAAAAGTTCCTGTTACACAAACCTTACATGCGCCAAAGGGCGCACCAAATCCCAGTGCAACATGAAAAGTCTATGCGCCAAAGGGCGCATCCTGTCTCTATGTAACACAATGTTTTCATGCGCCTTTTATAAAATGCACTCTGCAGTATCTATGCGCCATGCGCCTTTGGCGCCAGTTTAACCTTTGCAACACGCCTTTCCTGTGCGCCTTACCTATTTAGCCCTGTAAGCTGCAATTTTCATGTGCCCTGTGCCCTGAGCCTAATAATAACTAACTCCTCCTTCTGTTGGCACTTCAATGGGAAATCAAATGACTGATACAACCTTTCTACATTGGGTTTCACTTCTTCTTCATGCAGATCAGCAACTGAGTTCGAAAGAACATATGTCTACATCCAGCAAGAGACCCACCAAATCGAAAGGAAAGGCTAAGCTTACAGAGGAAGAAATGAAATATAAATATCAGAGGGTCAGAATGCCCGAGTCTCAGGCCGAGTGTAGCATGGACGTCAGAGATTCAGAATTAGGGCATATCGATATGGAGGAATTCTGGGCTAGGACTCAGAAAGTCACAAGGAGTCCATGGATGGACAAACTAATAGGCAGTGCCCTGCACTTCGCCGGAGGAATCCCAGTCAGCGCCGTCAACAATGAATTCTTGATGGTGATTGCCCAGTGTTACAACAAAGACACAAGATGTGTCGAAAACAACAAGGGCGAGGTAGTCATCAACCTCACTGCCCGTCACTTTGAGATAATACTCGGCATCCCTCACCACCGGCACTTTGTGGCCGTCAGCCAAGCGGAGTGCATTAAGGCCTGGGATGACAATGAGGATCAATGTATGCAACTAATGAATGAAGTCTATCTGAAGAACAAAAAGGTAGTAACCCGGTGGCCCCAAATCATCCACCGCAGTGACTTCTCAGAAGAGCTCAGCGACACCATTACATTCCTGAGCAGGGTCTTCGGGCTTTCTGATGCCCATTATTTCCATAAATGGATGTTGCGGTACTTAGAGACCATGAACAAGAATATGCCTGATCAGCGCTTTTGCTGGGGAGAAATTATAAGCAGCACAATCTCCGAACAGCTACAACAATTCAGCACAACGGGGACATTTCATATGAACTCCTACGTGGTCTACGTTGTAGCATCAGAGAGGGATTATCCAGGCCTGACGCGGAGTGGAGTTTGGCCTCAGGTCAAAATATACGAGTATTATCCAGAATTGAGGCTGGAGAATAGCATCTCCCAATTCACCAAAATCAACGATGCATTCTTCTACCACATCATCTGCCTGCTGAGGCCGAATATGACTTATGGTCGCACGACCAAAAGCATAGTGGCAACCATGAAAAAATGGGGAGCCTTGTTCACCCAGTTTCCTACATTCACCTATCTAAGGGCTGCCAACTTTTTGGGAGAGCCAACCAGGCTACCGAGGTATGCTGGACCTAAGCTGATTCTGCTTGGGAACCATCAAGCGCCTAATCACATACCACGAGAAATGCCTTAAAAGAAAGAAGGGTGGAACTCCGTTTCCCCCTCACAGTAGGCCGATATACATGTTCTACCCACCATAAGGCAAAGGAAATGTTTGCAGAGCTGGAGTTACTCAATTTGAAACATGACTTCCCAGCCAGGCCTACCTTCGACCCAAGGAGCTGTCTACCAAGGGTGAAACTTGATCCAATCCATGTTCCTCAGATCGAGGATATTTACATTGACGTCCTCCATGAGGTGGAGCTCAGAAGGAAGGATCATTCTCACCTAGCATTGGCAGAAATCATCCAATATGGGGTAGCCATTGTCCCCAAAGGCTTCCAAACTACGGAAGATGAAGTAGACAAGGTATATACTGACACAGATGGGGACGATTGGCCCTTTCCGGCCATTGATAGAACTAAGGCTCCTCAGACAATTGAGGAGAGGGTCAAGGAGACTTTGCGTAGGACAGAACATTGGTGCCGGATGAATGGCCTAATCTACCTCGGGGTTGATTTCACAACATCCCCATTGGGCAACGCACCTCCACGATCCAAAAAGCAGCCTAAAGGCAAGGGCAAAGGCGTAGAAGGTGAATCCAGCACCATTCAGGAAGAAGCCCCTGAGAGTCCTCCTTCCGCGGCACCCGAGCAGGTAATAACTCTGGATTCGCCAGAGAAAGAAGCAGAAGAGGAAGTTCCAATAGGCCCATCCACTCAGGATGTCGGCATTGCCACAACAACCGAGGTCCCTTCCATCCCTTCTTCTTCTCTTCCTTCCCCTCCTCGAGTGACTCAAGTGACCATCCCTTTGGTCGTGTCCTCTTCCCCTTCTTCTACTGTTTCCCCCGCCTCTTCATCTATCTTTTCTTCCCTCGTTGATCTGTCCTCCTCCATTTCTTCCCTCATCTCGAGCTCCCTTCCCTTCCTATGTCTTCCATAGCTGCAGTTTCCCTTCCTTCCGTGGGCACTTCTTCGGCTATTCTCTCAATGCCGCCGCCACGTGTCTCCACGTTTTTCCCCTCTTCTACTGCAGCTGCCCCCTCCTCTATTTCCGGTCCTTCTACCATAGGTCCAGCTTGGATCTCTCTCAATAAGTCAGCAAAAGAGGAAAGTTCCCATCGCTCCGATGGACTTTTCCATGATCCCATCTAAGGGGGTGAAGAAGTAGAAGCCTGTCACGTGCTTCTCTCAAAGTGCTGCAGGAGAGAGAGTTATGGAAATCGCATACCCCAATCCCCTCAAAGAGAAAAAGGATCTGTCTCGACAGATTTTACTGTGACCCAAGTCACAATGGGGACATCTTCCGAAAGTCTTCAGGGGGAGGCTCTTTCTGCAGTTGACGCCCTCTGCAAAAAGCTTCAGGAAATCAAGGAAGAGAAAAGGCAACTAAAGGAGCAAAACAAATATCTGCTCCAAGCCTTACAGAAGATGGGTAGTGCGCCTCCCACAACTGCGCCGAAACTTCTGAGCTTCTCAGCCAGGAGAAAATTAATGAGTATGCCAAAATCGGCGAGCAGGGTATGGCCGTTTCCGCTTGGAGGAGCCAAATCCTCAAAGACAGTGAAAAAGTGATCGCCGAGTTCTCCGACTTGTACCTGAACATCAGTAAGGCAAATAAAGAGCTCCAAGCATTAGCAGGGCCCATATCAGAAGAGCTGGAACATGCTAGACTGCAACACGAGGCCTTCCAACAAATGTTCGACTGTTTAGTCGAAGATCTAGTCAAGTTCGGTGTCTTCGCCATCCAAGGGCCCTCAACAAAATCATGTCCACTCTGGACTACCGGGTGGATCAGCTAGAATTTATTCTAGAAAAGATTGACAAAGTCAAGGAAGAAGCCCTGGATGCGATGCACCAAATGGAACGAATTGTTCTTAATATGTCGCCAGGGTTACTTACTCCTTCCTTCACTTTAAGGAAAGCTGATGAAACCACCCGGATCTTCAAGGAGATCGCTTCTCAAGGAACGGGGCCAGAGGTCACATTTGACACAGAATCTATCAACAACCTGCTGGCCTATAGGGACTTCATCGGGTTCCTCATTGAGGCGGAAAAGGACTATTCCAAACTCCCAGAGAAGCTCGTAGATGAGCGGGAGACTTGTGAGGTGATAAGTGATAGGCACAAGGATCCTTCCCAGGATCAACTAGGGCCAATAATCAACAAGTTCATGGAATACCGCTCTCAGTTCCATATCTCGTCACCTGAGGAGCAACAAAAGCAGTCCACCCCCTTTCGTCTGCAGGATGATGATGACGAATAGCTGCTTGCTTCTTCTTCTTCTTCTTCTTCTTCTCTTTTTCTTCTCCGTCTTTCTTTTTGGAAATATCTGGAGTATGTTGATACAAATGATGATGTCATCCATCAAGTAGTAAAAAGTCAACATGACTTTTAGATATTTTGTAAATATCTTTGTAAATAGTTGTTGGCTCCTTTTTGCCTTCTTTTCTCTTCTTCTTCTATATATACTCCAATACTTGTAGTATTGTGGGATGGATGGATATCTTTCAGATGAAAATAGAAGTGAAGAAAAAAGACTTTGAGCTTTCTTGTAATAAGAAAAAAAGAATACAAATATTGAGACTTTGTCTTTCAATAGTCATTGTGTTATGCATCGACCTTTTTATGTTAGATCCGTATGTGTTTATTCTGTTAGGTTCATATCTACTTTTTGTCATTTATTCATCATCGTATTGCTTTGTTTGTTTATGCAAGTAGGTTTGGCTCATTTACTACCAATCCCAAAACATAAACCTTCCCGACCTTCGCTTTGGAATTCATTTCTTTTCTTCCTTCGGACTGCTCTTTCTTCATCCCCTCTTCCTTTCCTTTCTTTTCGCAAAATGGAAACACCCCTATTGGGATGAGATCCCAAACCCCGAAGGTAGAATCTGTGAGACTTGCATAGATTCCCTACGGGTAGAATAGCAATAAGCCAATTTCGCTTTGCTTTGACTCAAAGAGGGGCTATGCCCGCACATCGTTGGCTCGCCTATCCATAGATCCGTCCGTGGTGATGATTTTCGGACCAATAGTTTTTGGTGACTCATTTGGGAACGAATAGATCTATTAGATCTATGATGGTGGTAGGATAGAAAATCAGAAAAAATCGAGAAAACCACATCTCTGTTTGCAAATCGAGCTTTTTGTCAAAAATCCAAAAATTTGCAAAAGTGCTCTCAATTGAAAATTTTCTTCTGAGATCCATAGATTTGGCCTAGTTACAAACCATTAGTTCGCTGAGTTTTTGTAAAAATCAGTATTTTACCGTAGATCTGAGTTTTTGACTGTTTGCTAAAAGTTTGAAACCCTTTGAAAAAAGTCAAAATTAGATCCGAAAATCAGCTTACTAATCTTCTCTGCCGTTTTATCCTCGCTGTTATTTGTCATTAACCGCAATCGGTTTTCTGAAGAGGATAGTTTTTAAATATTTAGAAAATTGCATCTGCTGTTTTTATTAGAAAAACCAGAAAATCAGCAAGTACAATCTGACCAAAAGAAAGTTTGAATCGCGCCATAATGTTGCAGATCTGGAAGGTACACTGGCGGGTGAACCTTTTACGCGCAGCAGGAGAGCCCATGGAGAAGCTGATCCTACTTTCGATCTGCTTCAAAGGCATAATTTCAGCATAACACCAGCACGCTTTTCAGTGCTAAGCTTGGCTGACCGGTCATCCAGAGTGTCTCACCTTCACGAAGAAAAGTCTTTCACAGGGGCATCCACATCCCTTTGTAGTGCCTTGTTACTCAGTGGAACCGTGCTTCCAGCTCATGTTCTCTTTCTAGCTTTTCAAATGGTAGTACCATGGGGAAACGCGATGGGTCCTTTGGCTTTACCACATCCAGTTCACGCACTCCCTCACGGAAACCGAAAGAATTTTCCCAAATTTGATGGGAGTGAAAACCAAAGTACGGATTCCCACATATCTGCATTCATCATGTCATGCAAAGTAGTTTGGATGTAACTCATGAGGATGTGTCGGTTCACCTTTTTTGAAACCCTACGAGGACTGCCGCAAATTTGAATGGTTTCAAGCATTTACCATCCGGGTCTATTACCGGTTGGGCCACCTTGCCGGATGCTTTCAAGACAAGTACAAACCTTCGAAGATGCATTTGCATTATTATCACGAGATCACTCACGAAGAAGGAGGCCAATGAGACCATGCGCGATTTTATCACCCAGTTCAATGCACTAATCAACCGTGTCCCTGTTGCCATGCTTCCAACACCGGAAAATCAAAAGTGTTTCTTCGTAAACGCTATGAGCTCGAAAGTTAGTTTCTTGCTCCTTCAAGAGCGAGTAGCTACCTTAATTCTCGCCCAAGCCGCTGCCATTCGCATAGAGGATAATTTGATAATATCTGGCGAAATGAAAAAGGAATCAGCCAAGCCTAAATCTTTGGGCCCTTCGCCCACTACTTCGTCTGATCCAGCCTTTCAAAAGATGGCAAATGACTTGCTTGCATTAAAGAAGCAGTTGGCCCAGGCCTCCCCCAGTTCCTCATACCGGGATATTCCGCAGAGGAATTTCGTTCCTAACAATGTTTCACAAAGGCCGCACTTACTGCCGCAATCGCTCCGCATGATTGGCACTTGAGGCTCCTCCGGCCAACGCTCTAGCTGAAATCAAGAAGAAGAGCAAGATATGAAGAACCTTCGTCTCAGGGTGAAGATGATCAAGATGTCGGTGAACCGACTGGCGACTCTACTATCGGGTATATGGAATTTGATGAGGAGGAATCTGATGAAGAAGAGGGTACCCAGGGATATGCAAGTGGACAGTCATACGTTGTTTTTACTCGCTCGCAAGGAAAAGAAGCAGAAGTTGCTGCCCATGTCCAGCAGGAGAAGGCCATGTCAAACGCGCCTCCGATCATTGCTAAAAGAGGTAATCCTCTTCCTACTCAACTCCCTGGCAAATCTTTTACAAGGAAACTTTTTCCCCCTATCTCTCCTCCAAATCAATCCTCTCACGTTCCTACCAAGGCCAGTAATCCTATTCCATCATCGCGAGGTGAGGGACTCATTCCTTCACCAACGCAACCCTTGGCCGCATTTGATATCATAGATCATGCAAAAAAGACCAAGATCCAAATGTCTGAAGCCGAGTATCTTCAGTCAAATCCCGAACAACTTGTGAGATTGACCAAGTATATTCAAAGTCAAGCTGTTGTATCTAATCAGGTTTCCCCAAAAGGAATCCTTTCCACTCCCCCTGAATCTCACATAAATGTTGCTTCAACATCTGCGTCAGGCAAGATAGAGCCTTTCTATCTTTCCCTCCTAATCAATGGACACAAGCTGAGTAACTGCATCATTGATTCCGGGGCTTCTGATAATGTCATGCCGGAAAAGGTCGCCCATGCTCTGGGCCTCACTCTTACCAAGCCTTTCGGCAGATGTTATTCCTTGGAAACCAAGCAGGTTCCGTTGGTTGGCCAAATTAAAGACGCGCAATTCGCGTTTGCGGCATTCCCAGATAAAAGAGTAAAGATGACAGTCCTCGTTGCTGACATTCCAGCAGCCTATGGAATTTTGCTGGGAAGAAGTTTTTGCAGCGAAGTTGGTGGGGAAATTCATATGGACTGGTCTAAAGCTAGAATTCCCGTCAAAGGCGTAATGCAGACTTTGGAGCCGGAATCACAAAAAAAGTACTTGGTTACTAGCTCTGAAGACCCCAAAGCTCAAATCCTTTTTGAATCATCAGGGATGGGGAACTATTTCTTGTCTACCGAGACGGACAAAACGGGTGTCCTCGTTCAGGAAAAAGATCTTAATGAGATCTGGACCTTGCAGTTTGATGGCAGTTGTGCAACCAGCGGATGCGGCGCCGGAGCCGTGCTAATATCTCCCGAGGAAGAAGTCATTCCTCTCTCTTTCAAGTTGCAGTTTTTTAACACAAATAATACTGCTGAGTATGAATCTTTGTTACTTGGCATGCAAGCCGCAAGGGAAAGAGGGATTAAAAATCTGAAAGTACAAGGTGATGCGGAGCTAGTTGTGAATCAAGTTAAAAGGATTTACCAAGTGAAGAATGAAAGGCTCAGGCATTACCGTAATGCGGTGTGGGACAAGCATCGAAGAGTTCGATGCTTTTTCAATTGAATCCATTCCAAGAGCTCAAAATGACATGGCCGATTCATTGGTCATTTTCAAGATCTCTCATGCTCCTCACCCAGGTTTGAAAACAAACAAATACACCATTGAGGTGGTTTTCCACCCGAGCGTGCTAGACAATTCTCAGCATTGGCAGGTGTTCAACGATGATAATTAACTCATTGCCTTTCTAGACAAGGCGGAAAATTTTAAAGAATTGCACTTTGAAGGATCTACTTCCACTTGCCATGAATCAGTCACCAATCAAGGCGATGAATCAAGGGAACGACGGCATATGTCAGCTCAAAGGGAATAAAATCCCAAAGGGCCTGGTTTCTCTGGAGCGGTTGTTTGACAGGCATGACCGTTTTGTGAAAAAGAAGAGGCGAGATGACCCTGACTCATCCCCAGAAACCGAACCGGTCAATATAGGTTCGATAGAGCACCCATAATTTGTGAACATTGGCAAATGTTGCACACCTGAGGAGAAACGGAAATTTGTCAAGTTGCTGAAAAAATATATGGACGTGTTGGCATGGTCCTATGCCGATCTAAAATCTTTCAAGCCAAAGGACGTTCAGCATGACATCCCATTGAAAGAAGATGTCAAAGCCTTTCGCCAGAAGCAGAGGCACTATAATCCTAAGATTTCGGGGACTATCCAAGCCGAAATTCAGAAGATGTTGGATGCGAGAATCATCTTTCCTATCCACCACAGTACTTGGGTAGCAAATATTGTGCCAATGCGCAAGAAAAACAGTGAGATACGCATATGCGTAGACTTTCGCAATTTGAATCAGGCTTCCTTGAAAGACAACTACCCACTTCCGATAATGGATCAAGTTCTGCAAGCAGTAACTGGATCAGAGATGTTGTCCATGCTTGATGGTTTTTCAGGCTATAATCAGATTGAAGTTTCAGCTGAAGATCAGTTTAAAACAGCATTCACTACTCCCTGGGGTACATTTGCCTACAGCAGGATGCCTTTTGGCCTAACTAATGCTGGCGCCACTTTTCAGCGGGCCATGGACTTTGCATTCAAAGGTATGATGGGGAAAGTCATTGTGGTTTATCTAGATGACTTAACCATGTTCTCTAAACAACGAAATGATCATTGTGATCATTTGGAGCAAGTGTTGGCCAGGTGCCGAGAACATGGGATTTCCCTAAACCCAAAAAAGTCTGTTTTTGGAGTCACGGAAGGAAAGTTGCTAGGGCATGTGGTTAGCAAAGAAGGAACAAAGATAGATACCGAAAGAGTTAAGGCTATTCAAAGCCTTACTCTGCCTACAAGCAAGACTGGTGTTCATTCTTTCTTTGGAAAGGTGAACTTTCTCAGGCGTTTTGTTCCTGACTTTGCTGAGAAGACTCGTCACATATTGAACATGATGAAGGGGTCACCAACTTTCAGATGGAGCGAAGAGGGGAAAAGGTCATTTGAAGAAATAAAAGCTTCCGTTGCTCATGCACCAGTCTTGGTATGTCCCGATTTCTCCAAGGACTTCATCATGTACAGTTACGCATCTGAGCATACTGTGTCCGCAATCTTGATGCAAAAGAACTCGAGAGGATGTTGAATCTCCGATCGCATTCATGAGTTCTCCCCTCAAGCCTCACGAACTAAAAATGACTCAACTAGAAAAGCATGCCTTTGCCGTTGTCAAAGCAGTGAAGAATTTTAGGTATTACATTCTAAACTCGCATACGGTGGTGCTGGTCCCTGACACGGCGGTGAAATCAATTCTAACTCAGCAGGAGTTAGGAAGCTTGTGAGGAAATTGGATCGCAAAGGTCCAGGAGTATGACCTGGATATTAAACCAACCAAGCTGGTAAGGGGCAAGGGCCTGTGTCAGCTAATGGCTGAAAACAAAGATTCAGAAAACCCCGATGAAAGGGGTGACTACACTGATGAAGCACACTGTAAGCAATTTGGAAGAGCCCGATTCTCTGCCTCTGGTTCTATTTGTTGCAACTAGTGATGAATGGTACTCCGACATCGCTTTCTTCCTCACCTATGGTGAATGCCCAATGCACCTAACTGCAAAGGAGAAGCGCACTATAAAGCTCAGAGCAGCTAAATATGTCATCCGGGATGACGGTTTATATAAACGTGGGATAGGCGACATCTTTTTGCGATGTGTTGACAAACCTCGGCAGTAAAAATACTTTGGAAGGTTTTCACAATTCAGCCTGTGGGGCATTTCTCTTCCTCCTCGACAAAGACACAAGATCATTCGAGCAGTGTACTATTGGCATACGCTCTTCCAAGATACACCACCGGGTGGCAAAGTGTGAACCGCTGCCAGCAATTCGTCGGCAAGCCCAAGTTGGCTGCCTTTCCCCTAAGGCCGGTCATTATCAATGAACCATTCAGGCAATGGGGAATTGATTTTATTGGTGCACTCAATCCTCAATTGAGTGCTGGACATAGCTATGTCCTTACAGCAACGGATTACTTCACCAAGTGGGTGGAAGCCATACCTATCAAGCATGCCACTTCTGAGGTTGTTTGCAATTTCATTAAAGAAAATATCATTGTCAGGTTTGGCGTTCCAAACAAAATTGTTGCTGATAATGCTTCTAACTTCTCCTCATGGGAAGTTATTGGCTTTTGCTATGAATATGGGATAACTTTGGCTCATGCCTCAGATTATTACCCTCAGGGAAATGGTCAGGCGGAATCCAGTAACAAGAACTTGGTGACCATCATACGGAAGTTAGTGGATGAGAATCAGCGGATGTGGCACAAGTCTTTATACGACGCTTTGTGGGCCGATCGTATCACTCCCAAGAGGTCTCTCGGCATGTCACCTTTTCAAGTGTTATATGGCACTGATGCCAAACTCCCCATTTCTGTGGAACTTCCTGCTCTGCGTTTGGCACGAGCTATCGAAGATGAAACTTTCCAAAATTCTCTTGAAAAGAGAATCATGTATCTAGCAGAACTTGAAGAAAAGAGAGTAAGGGTGGTCGACAAGATCACTGAACATCAGAATCAAGTTAAGAGGCTGTTTGATAAGAAGGCCAAGCAGAGGGATTTTCAAGTGGGAGATCTCGTCCTTTTGTGGGACAAGCGAAGAGAGCCAAAGGGCATGCACGGAAAGTTTGATTCCCTGTGGAGAGGGCCCTTCAAGATCAAGCAGCTCAACGGAGAGAATAGCTTCTATCTCTCATATCTGGATGGAACCGAGCTCCCGCTTCCTATAGCGGGCAGCATCGAAGATCTTCAGAAGTAGAGATTGCTCTTTTCTTTGTACAGTTTGCTTTAAGTTGTGTGTTTTCTTTCGTCGTGTGTGTTTGCTTTCGGTTTGTTGTTTGTTTCTTTTGCTCCCCCTCCAGTCGCCCTTATTTTTGACTCTGTTACCCAATGGATAGGCACATGAGATCTGGGATTCTCTACCCCGAGTTTGCTCAGGGATAGTCCCTAGAAAGAGCCAGCTGTTATCCCGTAAAATTGACAAGGGAAATTTTACCGATAACCATACCGAAATTTTGTTCCGATCCCTCGTTAGGGATCCCTTGCGTTCGAAACGTTGCAAATCCCTTCCCGGAAATCTGGTTTCGAACTTAAGTCTTTTTGGTCTTTTTTGGTGGGCACATGGAATTTCTTTGTATCATCAACATTTGTTGCGCCTTTTTGGTGCGCCAAAGGCACGCTTAATTTCATGCTGGCAAACGCTTTCATGCGCCAAAGGGCGCATGCTTTTCCATGTCGACAGCTACTTTCATGCGCCCTTTACAAAGTGGGTGGCGCATTTATGACTAGCTCAGCTATATATATATATATATATATATATATGTTTTTGCGCACCCAAAATGTCATTTTCACTAGTCGCAGAGCACGTGATTTCTTTTATCAGAGCCTGTCAGCCCCTACCTCGTCGTTTTCAATGCTTTGTGGACCCGTTACGCGTCTCTTACTATTTATCCAGGTAAGAGGTTCTTCTCCCTCTTGTGCATTTTACGTTTTTGGTTCTTGTTGTGCTTAGTGGCTGGTTTTGGTTTGAATATTGAAATATTGATCTGGTACCCTTTCCCCTCCTCCTTTTTTCTTTGTCTATCTTTCCATTTTCCTCCTCTTTCCAAAACTGCTGGTAGAGGGAGTTGTCTAAAAGCATGGTCTGAAACCCTTTGGATTGAACCATTATATCTCCCAAAACAATCTTGGAAATGAAAGGAAGAAAGAAGGGTTGAACCATGTAAGAACTGTTTTTTCCTTTTAGTGCATCTGACCACCTTGCAACATGAACAAAACTAGCGCCAATGGCGCACCCATTTTGACTGCTGCATCATTAACTTCTGCGCCCTTAGGGCACGCCTCCTTCGCATGCTACAAGCACTAAACTTGCGCCCTCATTGGCGCGCCAACCTTCCTTGCTGCATCATGTTTCTATGCACCAATGGCGCACCCAGCATCAGTGCAACACAGGCTTTATCCACGCTAAGTACAAGGCTTTGAAGGCGCAGGCGCATCCCTCCTTACAACAACATCATGTTGTGTTAACCCTTCGTGCGCTGCGCCATGGTGCACGAAAAGCTCCTGTTACACAAACCTTACATGCGCCAAAGGGCGCATCCTGTCTCTATGTAACACAATGTTTTCATGCGCCTTTTATAAAATGCACTCTGCAGTATCTATGCGCCATGCGCCTTTGGTGCCAGTTTAACCTTTGCAACACGCCTTTCCTATGTGCCTTACCTATTTAGCCCTGTAAGCTGTAATTTTCATGCGCCCTGCACCCTGAGCCTAATAATAACTAACTCCTCCTTCTGTTGGCACTTCAATGGGAAATCAAATGACTGATACAACCTTTCTACGTTGGGTTTCACTTCTTCTTCATGCAGATCAGCAACTGAGTTCGAAAGAACATATGTCTACATCCAGCAAGAGACCCACCAAATCGAAAGGAAAGGCTAAGCTTACAGAGGAAGAAATGAAATATAAATATCAGAGGGTCAGAATGCCCGAGTCCCAGGCTGAGTGCAGCATGGACGTCAGAGATTCAGAATTAGGGCATATTGATATGGAGGAATTCTGGGCCAGGACTCAGAAAGTCACAAGGAGTCCATGGATGGACAAACTAATAGGCAAAGGCTGCCCGCACTTCGCGAGAGGAATCCTAGTCAGCGTCGTCAACAATGAATTCTTGATGGTGATTGCCCAGTGTTACAACAAAGACATAAGATGTGTCGAAAACAGCAAGGGCGAGGTAGTCATCAACCTCACTGCCCGTCACTTTGAGATAATACTCGGCATCCCTCACCACCGGAACTTTGTGGCCGTCAGCCAAGCAGAGTGCATTAAGGCCTGGGATGATAATGAGGATCAATGTATGCAACTAATGAATGAAGTCTATCTTGAAGAACAAAAAGGTAGTAACCCGGTGGCCCCATATCATCCACCGCAATGACTTCTCGAGAAGAGCTCAAAGCAATACCATTACATTCTGAGCGGGGTCTTGGGCTTTCGATGCCCATTATTTCCATAAATGGATGTTGCGGTACTTAGAGACCATGAACAAGAATATGCCTGATCAGCACTTTTGCTGGGGAGAAATTATAAGCGGACAATCTCTAAACAAACTATAACAATTCAAAGACAATGGGGACATTTCATATGAACTCCTACGTGGTCTACGCTGCAGCATCAGAGAGGGATTATCCAGGCCTGACGCGGAGTGGAGTTTGGCCTCAGGTCAAAATATACGAGTATTATCTAGAATTGAGGCTGGAGAATAGCATCTCCCAATTCACCAAAATCAACGATGCATTCTTCTACCACATCATCTGCCTGCTGAGGCCGAATATGACTTATGGTCGCACGACCAAAAGCATAGTGGCAGCCACGGAAAAATGGGGAGCCTTGTTCACCTAGTTTCCTACATTCACCTATCTAAGGGCTGCCAAATTTTGGGAGAGCCAACCAGATACCGAGGTATCTTTGGACCTAAGCTGATTTTCTTTGAGGCTATCAAGGCAAACTAATCACATACCACGAGAAATGCCTTGAGAGAAAGAAGGGTGGAACTCCGTTCCCCCTCACGATGAGGCCAATATACATGCTCTACCCCCATAAGGTGAAGGAAATGTTCGTAGAGTGGAGTTACTCAATTTGAAACATGACTTCCCAACCGGGCCTACCTTCGACCCAAGGAGCCGTTGTCTACGATGGGTGAAACTCTATCCAATCCATGTTCCTCGGATCGAGGATATTTACATTGATGTCCTCCATGAGGTGGAGCTCAGAAGGAAGGATCATTCTCGCCTAGCATTGGTAGAAATCATCCAATATGGGGTAGCCATTGTCCCCAAAGGCTTCCAAACTACGGAAGATGAAGTAGACAAGGTATATACTGACACAGATGGGGACAATTGGCCCTTTCTGGCCATTGATAGAACTAAGGCTCCTCAGACAATTGAGGAGAGGGTCAAGGAGACTTTGCGTAGGACAGAACATTGGTGCCGGATGAACAGCCTAATCTACCTCGGGGTTGATTTCACAACATCCCCATTGGGCAACGCACCTCCACGATCCAAAAAGCAGCCTAAAGGCAAGGGCAAAGGCGTAGAAGGTGAATCCAAGTGCCATTCAGGAAGAAGCCCCTGAGAGTCCTCCTTCCGCGGCACCCGAACAGGTAATAACTCTGGATTCGCCAGAGAAAGAAGCAGAAGAGGAAGTTCCAATAGGCCCATCCACTCAGGATGTCGGCATTGCCACAACAACCGAGGTCCCTTCCGTCCCTTCTTCTCTTCCTTCCCCTCCTCGAGCGACTCAAGCGACCATCCCTTTGGTCATGTCCTCTTCCCCTTCTTCTACTGTTTCCCCCACCTCTTCATCTATCTTTTCTTCCCTCGTTGATCTGTCCTCCTCCATTTCTTCCCTCATCTCCGAGCTCCCTTCCCTTCCTATGTCTTCCGCAGCTGCAGTTTCCCTTCCTTCCGTGGGCACTTCTTCGGCTATTCTCTCAATGCCGCCGCCACGTGTCTCCACGTTTTTCCCCTCTTCTACTGCAGCTGCCCCCTCCTCTGTTTCCGGTCCTTCTACCATAGGTCCAGCTTGGATCTCTCAGCAGCTAAGTCAGCAAAAGAGGAAAGTTCCCATCACTCCGATGGACTTTTCCGTGATCCCATCTAAGGGGGCGAAGAAGCAGAAGCCTGTCACGCGCTTCTCTCAAAGTGCTGCAGGAGAGAGAGTTATGGAAATCGCATACCCCAATCCCCTCAAAGAGAAAAAGGATCTGTCTCCGATAGATTTTACTGTGACCCAAGTCACAATGGGGACATCTTCCGAAAGTCTTCAGGGGGAGGCTCTTTCTACTGATTGACGCCTCTGCAAAAGCTTCAGAAATGAAGGAAGAGAAAAGGCAACTAAAGGAGCAAAACAAATATCTGCTCCAAGCCTTACAGAAGATGGGTAGACGCCTCCCACAACTGCCGCCGAGACTTCTGAGCTTCTCAGCCAGGAGAAAATTAATGAGTATGCCAAAATCGGTGAGCAGGGTATGGCCGTTTCCGCTTGGAGGAGCCAAATCCTCAAAGATAGTGAAAAAGTGATCGCCGAGTTCTCCGACTTGTACCTGAACATCAATAAGGTGAATAAAGAGCTCCAAGCGTTAGCAGGGCCCATATCAGAAGAGCTGGAACATGCTAGACTGCAGCACGAGGCCTTCCAACAAATGTTCGACTGTTCAGTCAAAGATCTGGTTAAGTTCGAGCGTCTTCGGCCATCCAAGGGCCCTCAACAAAATCATGTCCACTCTGGACTACCGGGTGGATCAGCTAGAATTTATTCTAGAAAAGATTGACAAAGTCAAGGAAGAAGCCCTGGATGCGATGCACCAAATGGAACGAATTGTTCTTAATATGTCGCCAGGGTTACTTACTCCTTCCTTCACTTTAAGGAAAGCTGATGAAACCACCCGGATCTTCAAGGAGATCGCTTCTCAAGGAACGGGGCCAGAGGTCACATTTGACACAGAATCTATCAACAACTCTTGACGTCGACTGTAGGGACTTCGCCGGGTTCCTCATTGAGGTGGAAAAGGACTATTCCAAACTCCCAGAGAAGCTCGTAGATGAGCGGGAGACTTGTGAGGTGATAAGTGATAGGCACAAGGATCCTTCCCAGGATCAACTAGGGCCAATAATCAACAAGTTCATGGAATACCGCTCTCAGTTCCATATCTCGTCACTTGAGGAGCAACAAAAGCAGTCCACCCCCTTTCGGCCGCAGGATGATGATGACGAATAGCTGCGCTTGCTTCTTCTTCTTCTTCTTCTTCTCTTTCTCTTCTCCATCTTTCTTTTTGGAAATATCTGGAGTATGTTGATACAAATGATGATGTCATCCATGTTGCATCATGGGATGATGTCATCCATCAAATAGTAAAAAGTCAACATGACTTTTAGATATTTTGTAAATATCTTTGTAAATAGTTGTTGGCTCCTTTTTGCCTTCTTTTCTCTTCTTCTTCTATATATACTCCAATACTTGTAGTATTGTGGGATGGATGGATATCTTTCAGATGAAAAATAGAAGTGAAGAAAAAAGACTTTGAGCTTTCTTGTAACAGAAGAAAACAATAATACAAATATTGAGACTTTGTGCTGAATAGCTGTGTTATGCATCAGACCTTTCTTATGTTAGATCTGTATGTGTTTATTCTATTAGATTCATATCTACTTTTTTGTCATTTATTCATCATCAGTATTGCTTTGTTTGTTTATGCAAGTAGGTTTGGCTCTATTTACTACCAATCCCAAAACATAAACCTTCTGACCTTTCTGCTTTGGAATTCATTTCTTTTCTTCCTTCGGACCTGCTCTTTCTTCATCCCCTCTTCCTTTCCTTTCTTTTGCAGTTGGAAACACCCCTCTTTGGGATGAGATCCCAAACCCCGAAGGCGATAACTGTGAGACTTGCATAGATTCCTCGGTAGAATAGCAATAAACCGGTTTCACTTTCTTTGACTCAAAGAGGGCTATGCCCCGCACACTCGTTGGCTCGTCTATCCATAGATCTGTCTAGGTGACAGATTTTCGAACCAACAGAACTACCACCAAGCTCAGTAGGCCACTTACTTTCTAATTTATCTAGACTTAGATTTATAAATGGCAACCTGGTTGACAAAATCTGGTTTTGAGGATTTGATCTCTTTGGAATTTGGACATTTTTTTCTCTTAATATAATTTGATTTGTATTTTTAGAATACCAAGATTTGTTAAATTGTGTGAATGGACCCCCACACCCTGCCTCATGCCACTAGTAAGAAGCATGGGTTTGTCACCAAAGGCAAGATATAGGCGAGTAAGGGCACTTCTTTCCTTTCCCAACCTCACACCACTAGTAAGAGATGTGGGCTTATCACCAAAGGTTGGTGGGGCAAAGAAGTGTGTAAAATAAAATATTCTGTTTTGCTTGGCACTTTGATTCTATTTGATTTTTGACACTTCTGATCTGTGAATTTGGGATATCCTTTCTTTCAAAGAGACTTAAGAGGGATAGATGTGACACCAAGAAGCTTCTAGAATAGACCATAGGTAAGGACAACTTCACATAGTAGAAAGAAAGAGAAAAACCAAGTATGTAGGCCTTGGTATGGTTTTCATCAATACTTGTCTATCGAACTTGATGAGAAGATTTGAAAATACTTGATGATGTTTGAAGAGATGTGATTTGAATGCTTTTGCCAATACTTTCAGAAATTTGTAATAAATTGCTTAAGAGTAAGTTCTGGACTACAATTTTTATGAAATGAGTGGACAAAATGAAACAACTAAATGACTAATGCAATGTAGGTAGCTATAATGTACAAGTGGTGATTTTGATGTCTTATGTGTAAAATCATTTAAGATGTAAGGAATTGACAGTTTCATTGAATTCCTTACCTTCTAGTGTGCACAAAAGATATGCACCATTTCCGTAGTATTTCATGAATCAAGTATGGGCCCAACCACCTGGGCTAGAATTTCCTTCCTTAGTCGGTTTTCTTATCAATCCGGTTGTCTAGTCTTAGAACTAGATCTCCCTCATATATTTCTCACTCATAGAACTTTTTTGTTATACTACTGACACATCCAGTCGGCATAGGCTCTGTGTCGTTGTTCAGCATTTAATCTCGCCTCATCAAGGCTTTCCAGTTGAGAGAGGCATGCCTCCCTATAAGCTTCTTTTCCAAAATCCCTTGTAATGAGATGCGGAGACTGGGTATTTCAACCTCAAGTGGGAGAACTGCTTCTACCCCAAATACCAATGAGAAAGGGGTTGCTCCTATTGGTGTTCTTATTGAGGTTCAATGGGCCCACAAGGCCGAATATAGTTTTAAATGCCAATCTCACTTGTTCTCCTTGACTGTTTTGAGGAGAATAGCCTTTAATGTTTTGTTTGTTGCTTCAGCTTTCCCATTAGCTTGAGGGTAATAAAGAGAGGCCGTGTGATGGTTTATTTTGAATTTGCTTTGCATAACTCATGGACCTTGTAATTTTAAAAGGACGTGCCATTATTTGAGATAATGACTTATGGGACACCATACCTACAAATAATTTGGTTCAGTAATGAATTTGGTAATTACCAAACCTAGCACTTGTGGTGAGAGGCATGGCCTCCACTCATTTGGTAAAATATTCTGTGGCTGTAATTATAAAATTATGGCCATCGGTTGATGAGGGAGAGAATTTCCCTATCAAGTCTAGAGCCCACATGGAAAAGGGATATGGGGTCGCTACTCTTGGTTGCGAGGGATTATGTTGGCATGTGAATCTCATGAGAGAATTCTTGGCATTTGTGGCACTTACGTACAAAATCTATTGCGTCATGTTCGAGAGTGGGCCAAAAATAGCCCATCTGATGTATTTTGTGAGCAAGTGGTGTGACCACCGAAGTGGCCTCCACATATCCCACTATGGGATTCATAAAGAATATTCTTGGATTCTTTTGTGTCGATGCATCTTAGAAGCATGTTGTCGAAGGCTTTACGATAGAGTACTTGTTCTAAAACAACATATTTAGTAGTGATAATGGGTAACCGCCTTCTTTGTTTTGATGTGGCACTTTCCGGGTATATGTGGTCCATGATAAGATTAATGATGTCAGTGTACTAGGGACACGTAGAGATGGGGGGCCTAGTTTCAACAAAGTATATACACTCATCAAGAAAATACACATTTACCAGATCGCCTCCATCTAATGGTTTGTTGGCTAACCAGTCTATAATGATTTGTCCCTTAATGGATTTTTGGTTTACAAATGTTAACTCAAATTCGCCCATTAAGGTTATGAAATGCTCATCCTTTTTAGATAAAGACCCTTGCATGACGAATGTTCGTAAATGATCTGTCTTTACAATAACCCTTATTTCTTGGTTTATCATGTAATGTCTTAAATGTTTTTTTGCAAATACTATGACAAGGCATTCTCTCTCTTACTATGTATAACGTGCTTCATAATTGATCAACGTTTGGCTAATGAAATAGACTACACGTTCTTGTTATCATTGTCTTCTTGAGCCAACATGCAAGCTAGCGAGACATGAGTGGCTCGTGAGTATATGACCAAAGGGTGGTCTGGTTTAGGAGGCATTAGCATGGGTGGAGACAACAAGAAGTGTTTAACTAATTTGAAGCCCTCGCTGCATTATTCAGTCCAATAAATGCTATAATATTTTTTTAATAGATTGTTGATTGGATGAATGGAAAAACTTAAATCTGGGATGAACCTTTGGATTGCACCGAGTTTCCCAAGAAATGACCTGATTCCAGACTCGTCTAATGGTGGAATCATTTCAAGAACATCATAGATTTTGGCTGGATCAACATCAATCCCTCGTGAAGATATGATGTAGCCCAGAAGTTTGCCTCTGTCACACCAAACATGCACTTCTCTTGGTTTAATGTGACACCATATTCAATTAATCACGAGAGGATGATACAAAGTACTTCTGGATGATCACAACATTTCTTAGCCTTGGCCAATAAGTCATCCACATACAATTCCATGATTTTATGGATAAGATCATGGAATATGTATTTCATTTCCCACTGATATGTAGCACCGGTGTTCTTAAGACCGAATGGCATGACAACGTAGCAATAAGTTCCCCAGGGAGTTATGAATGTAGTTTTGGCTTGATCCTATTTAGATATTTTAATCTAATTATACCCTGAGAACCCATCCATGAGGGATAATAGTTCAAATCCAGTTGTTGCATCAATAATAACGTCAATGGATGGTAACAGGAAGTCATCTTTGGGACAAGCTTTGTTAATATCCTCGAAAATCTATGCAAACGTGTATCTTCCCATTCTTTTTGAGAACATGGACGATGTTAGATACCTATTGCGAATAGTCAACCTGTTTTATGAACCCCACTTGGAGAAGTTTTATTACTTCTTCTTTTACCATGAGAGCCACTTTTGGCTTCATTGGTCTTGACTTATGTTTAATTGGTTTTGCATTTGGTTTAGTGATAAGGTTATGTACCATGATGTGTGGTGCAAATCCTGTCATTTATTTATAGTTAAATGTGAAGGCCTTTTGATGTTGTTTGAGGATTTAGTTGTGTATTTCTATCTCTTCCGGAGTTAATGAGGATCCCAACTTCAAAAATTTTGGTTCTTCCTCCGTTCCAATGTTTATGTCAATGGTTTCTTCTATTAATGAAGTGTTACCTTCTTCAAATTTAGGTGGGGCTAGAGGTAGTTCCAAGCTTTCTCTGTCTTCTATCTCGTAGATATCAAGATCCTTTTGTGGAGGAGACTCTACCATGGGATTTCCAAAATAGGAAGAGGAATGTGGTATTAGGGAAAGATCCACTATGCGGTAAGCTAGGTGTAGCTCCGCATAGGCATTTAGATATTCGAGAGTGACTCTATCATCATCAAGGTGATCCATGATAGAAAAATCATCCTCAACTTCTCCATGAGTCCAGAGTGAGTTTGTTGGTATTTTATGCACTAATGGTTTGGTACGAAGTGATACTATGAAATTTGTATCTTCCAACTCACTATTTGGAGTGAAACGGGAAGCTAAGGTTTCTATTGAGTCTACGAGAAGGTTCTTCTCTCATGGGATTTGCTTCAATTGATATGAAGCTAAATCCCTTGCTTAGAACTAATACTGTTGTTTTATAGAGTTATAAATGTTCAACCCTAGTTTTATATACCTCGAGACTTGGTTTGCAACTAGTTGTAATTATCCTAGCACTCTAATGTTATCGACACACATTCTTTTGGGTAGGATGAGGCCAAGGAGGATCACTTCGTATTCAGCCCCTTTATTTGTACATTCAAAGTTTAATTTAAAGGAGAAAGGTACGATCTTTCCCACTCCAAAGTGACATCTAGCTCCATCAAAGTGGAGAGTCCAATATTTTCTTGGAAAAATGGATGATGGTGTATTTTTCATATCTATTTCTTTTGTTGTGGTTACTTCTACCATAAAAACTTCATCTGATGGAAGAGAAGCAATTCCCGTGGTACATCCCATACCCATAGAATCAAATGGTAGTAGAATAGGTGAGTCTTTCTCTAGCAAAGAACTCGACAATTTTGCAAGGTAGTCCCTAGTGACACTGTTTCTATGACGTTGGTCTCATTTTTGAGTGCTAGAATGTCCTCTCGCTAGATTTTTAATTTTCAATTCTGTGGTGGGTATCAACTTCTCTTTTGGTTTTGAATTAATTGGTTTGATAAGTTGATTTGTTGGGAGTTCAAACTCGGAGTGAATGCTTGGTCTCTTCTTCAAATCAGCTAGGTGTATATCGAAGGGTTTTGGGTCACCTTGTGCCACAAATATTTTCCCTAAGTGTAGAAATCTTATTTTTTGCAATAATTTGGAAGGGATTGCTTTCATGCGGTGTATCCATGGCCGACCAAGGATCATATTATAGTTGGTTTCCTGATCTATAATATAAAATTCAGTGAGGACCATCTTGGGTCCTAAAGTGACTGGTAAAACTATGGTTCCAATTGAAGTGGCCTTGAGGCTATCATATCCTCTTAGCGTATTTCATGTTGTGGAACAATTTGTCTCTCCATATCCTAACTTTTGAAGAAAAGAGAAGGGGACTATGTTAACTGCTTCCCCATCATCAATCATTGCACGTTTAACATAGTTATTGTAAACCCATACTTGTAAATGTAAAGTTGGGTCACCTCTTCATGCAATCTCAGCATCTATTGGCATTTTACTTATATCAAATATAAACTCAAAGCATCCCTATCGGCTTCCCTAGAGGGTAGATGTCAAATTGTACGTGATTTACATGCATTTCGAAGGAGGAGTGATGTTGATTAAATGACCAAGGCCTAACGCTTCTAAGAGGGCAGTCCTATGGGTGGGAGAGTTCTTTAATAAATCGAAAAAGGAGATGTGAGATAAGGTTTTAGTTAAGTCATTAATTAAATCATAGGCACCTATGGGTTTTACCAACGTTTGTTGAATGTTGTCTAGTTCCAATGGATATCTTAGAGTTGGTTGAGAAGAATAATCCGTGTTCTTGCTATGGTTTCTATGGGTAGTTCGGTGTCTAACTCCACTAGACCAACTATCTTAGTTTGGGGTCAAGTTCCTAGTTGGGGTGCAACTGGTGGATTTAATGAAGTTGAAGCTTCATGATCATTGTTTCCTATTGTAACACCCTTGTTTTTTCCGCTAGGATCTAGAATGTTATTGTTAGAATGGTTTGGGAGTGGATCATTAAAGATCTTGAGGGGTGAATTTTGAGGGGAAACTTCCCTATATAAGTGTTTGGCATGGTAACTATAGAATTTGCTAAAAACATATCTATAAAGAGTTGTTTTTGATCTTCTGGCAAGCGTTGCATGAATTTATTGTAGTCACAACAAGTACTAGTATCGTGGCCTTGAATATTGTGGAAGCCACAATACAAATTGGGATTATAATTTTGAGGCTATTGATTTAAAACCTGTTGTGGCCCAAAATTTTGATAAGGTTGCTGGTTTGTGGAGTTAAAATTTTTAGGTTGTTGCCTTTGGTTTTGACTCGATATCTAGTTAGGTTTTGATTTGGACCTTGTCTTTGGATTTTTCACTATTGTCGTTGTTGTTTTTGTGGTCTTGGTGGACAATTAAAATCCACCGAGTTCATTGTTGGATTAAAATTGTTATTTCATTGATTATTAACAGTGATGAAATTTTTACAATGTTTTCCTTTTAACTTGGTCGATTACTCCATCTATTGTAACTCAATTCTTGATAAGGACCTTAGGTCCTTGATTAGAATTCCTAGTATTAGGATAGGCCGCGGTGTTTTGATTGGGAGTGGTTAATTTCCCATTTGTCCCATATGTCTTATGACCACTATCTATTGCTGCTTGGTTGATTCGGAGAGCACTCTCAAGTACTTCATCATAAGTTCTTATTGGGAACTTCTAGACTTCTTCCTTTATCTCTCTGTTGAGATAATGAAGGAATAAATCACATAGTTCCATTTGATCCATGTTTGGAGCACTTGCTGATGAGTAGAGAACCGTACACCATCTTTGAATAAAATGAGTAGTGGATTCATTATATTCTTGTTTAATATGCAAGAATTCCCTAATTCACTTTTTTAACAATTTGTTCATGTCAAAAGCTTTGATGAACTCTGACACGAGTCGTTTAAATGAGTTTATCGAGGCTTAAGGTATTTTGTAATACCAATCAAGGGCAATACCCTCTAAGGTCTTAGGGAATATCTTAGCAACAACCACATCCCAAGGGAGTAATTCCCGTATGGCTATGGCATAGGCCTTAATGTGTGCATTTGGATCTCCTTCCCCTTTATATTTGGGTAAATTAGGAAGAGGTCTTGGAAGCATAATACTTCATATGGTGAAGTCTAGGGGCTCTTTTAAATATTCTGAATAAGTCCCTACTATGTAGGCTTCGACCATCGATGGTGCTTCTTTGAGGGGTTGGGGGTTGTATGCTTTATCGATATGGCATAACATACGTATTTGCAAGGACATAAGTGAATCCATGTGGTTGGATGAACATCCTGTGGAGGATAACATGTCTCCTTGTGGTGACTTTGAATAAATGTTTAGGTAAGGAGGAGCATTCTCCTGGTATGGGTTGTTTGGTGCCAAGCCGGGAGGTGTCATGTTTTCAACTGGAGTGGTGTTTGAAAACATGGTCCTAGTTGGCGTTTGTTGTGGGTAATTATACGGATGTTGAGGAGGCATGACTAACATGCCTGCTCCTCGTAAGGAGGTCAACTGATTGGGGTGATGCGGAGGGTTGGGGATTCCTCCTTGCCAAAAATATGAATTTTGGTTTTCTTGAGCAAGTTCTAGCCCTCTAACCTTTTCAACTAAGGCTGAAATGACCTCTATTGGTGAAGATACAGTGTTTTTCCTTAATGGAATTTTTGTATACCTTGAGGTTGTAAAGGGTATGGTACCCTGCTATGAATTTATCATTACCCTTCTAAGCTTCACCAAGGGTATTTCCCATAGGTGGAGGAATGGGGGTGTTTTCTTGGAATAGGGTATCGGATTGTATTTGCAAATTCCCTATAGGTGGGTACATGTTTTGGAAGTGTTGCTCACTTCTAGCATAGCGTGCTTAATAATCCTCATCCCAAAATGGGAGTGGATTTGACTGTCTACTGATATGTGGCATGAACAAGACCCGAGGAGATGAAATGGATTCTCCAGTAAATGTCATATTGTTAGAGCCCAAGGGATCTGATTGTTTTGTTTGTGCAAGTTGATCCAACTCCTCAATTCAGAATGAAGAACTAGAACTAGTTATTTGGGGGAGTTTGAGATTATAGTAATTACTTGAATAGTTATTAGCCTATGCGAACGTGAGGGTGATGGTTGTATACTTGTTTGACTATAGTTTGCCTCAAGACACGGGAGAGGTCTCCGCCATATTCATCATATCTGACATATTCGGGAGGTATATAAATACCCATAGAATAATGGGAAAGAGTGAAGGTGGATGAAAAAAATAAAAGAGGAAGAACTATTTGTTTCATGTCGAGTTCACACGTTTTGTACGATGGAAAAGTGACATGTAAGCATGGGAATCTATAAGTACCTCTTCCTCGTACCCGACCACCCGAGGTCATGTCGAGACTATTTGGTGAATATGGAATATATATAGATACGAGAAAAACTAATTGGGCAATCTTATATCCGAATACGCAATAATGGAATCTTCGAATCTAAGGCGAAGAAGGCCCTCCTAACCTGAATTTATGTAATGCATCATTTGGATATAATAGTTGTTTGGAGGCTGCAATCAATGTCGAGCTCTGCCGAGATCCTGTTTGTTGGCTTTTGGATAAGTGGGAGGTGACCTGTAGGTGCTTCGTATATATTTCTAGACAAGGTCATGAAAAATGGTGATGGGAGGTGTAGTGGATTCTCTGGGATTTTATGGATGATTCTCTGGTCTAGTCAAGAAATCTTTAGCTTGATTGGCTGCTATGTTTAGTAAGGAGAATTGTGTAATAATGTCTGGTGGAAGTGGTGAGGACCTAAATACTAGTGTTCGTAAACCAACATCAATGTCTGATCGATTAGTAGGCCCATTGGGTTGTGGGACCTGTGGATCACAACCATAAGTTCATGGTTATGTCAGACCTCCTATGGTCATGTGAAGGGTTAATCCCTTCTTCCGATTATCCAATAATCATACACCTTTTCCGCCTCTATGTTTAGAACTAGAAGTTTTGTAATTTTCTTAGAATACCTTACAGGTGTTCTAGCAACTTGAATGTGTAAGCTAGTATCTATGTCAATGAGGAGGTCTCCTACATTAGGTTGTGGAACTAAAGGATCACAACCAAATACTTGTTCTCTTTCGAGTCCTTGTACAGTCATATGGATATCCTATCAAGGCAGTCTATAGTTAGGATGATTTGACCAAAATGTGTATGCCTTGTCATCTTCAATATTTAACTCTCTCAATTGTTCACTAATTGCTCGTAGGTTTGTCGTTGCTCGAAAGACCTGTATCCTAAGGTCTTGATCTATATCAGCTAGTGTTGTGGGTAGATTTGGTTGAGGCACTATTGGTTCAAATATGTATTCTCTGGGCTCTCTAGGTCCCGTGATTGTCATACAAAACGATTCAAGTTTTAACTAAAACTAATAAACTAATTATGAAAGATGTATCTACACTATGCATGCATTCTTTTTTTGTGTTTTCGATGAAGTATTTTAACAAAATCAAAAAGAGAAGCTATTCTAACATATTTAGAAAGTGGACAACTAATCTAGTAACAAAATTAAAAAGACAAAGTAGCCTAGTGTGGCTATTTTCTGTCTTTGTTGTGAATTTATCCTAAATATCTAAGAAAGTAATTGTTTTAAATTAAAAGACTATCGATGCTACCTCAAAAGTGGGGAATGAATCATAGTTTCTTAGAAACTATCAATCCCAAAAGCTTTCCTAGCAATATCGAGAGTGAGCTTTGACTAAAATAAAATAATTTAGTACTCTATTTGATACGTTGTAACTAGAACTTTGATAGCTCAAACCGATGTTTACATAACAATTGGTAAATGCAATTTTGTGTGACTTCATCCCCTCAAGCAGTGTGATCTCCTCGTTCCTTCGTGTTCTCTTGAATCTAGAAAAGCATGTGCGTGATAGCATCAACAAAATAAGGCACTCAAACAATGGCAGCTTTGGATTTAAACCAAATACAATGCAAGTAAGAGAGAGATAGTGTAAGTGAACAGAGCTAGACTATGTAATTCCTAGCAGGATTTATTATGGGATACAACACAAATGTGTAAAGAGTTTTAGAAACTATCCTTTGTGATTAAATAAAACCTGCAACTCTAAATGGATTCCAATCTAATAATGAAACTATCTTATTCTAAACTGACTTGCATGGAACAACAATGAAGCAAGAATGAAACAAGAAGATTGAATGACCTCTAAACAACAAAGGAAAACTAACAATGGATGCAAAACATGAAACTATTGGAATTCTAAGCAAGAAAATCAAAAGATTGAATGATTAAACAGAGAAGGAGAGGGGCCATTTGTTTGAAAACAAGCTGGCTATTTATAGCAAATGCATTCACTAGAAGGTAACTTGGAATTGAACTCTTTTACCATTAAACAAAGTGAAAACACTATTCACAGGGCGGCCAAAACATAAATGCAAAGCAAAGTAGCTGAAGAAAGCGGATAGAAATTGAAGATTTACATTTGACACGATCGTCAGAACTTTCTAGAAAATGTGAATCGGACTGCCACCTGTGCAAGGTGGTGGTTACGATACCGCCACTCTTTCCTAGGTGGTGGTCATGGGACGGCTGCCTAGTCATGGTGGCATCTCATTACTTAAGACCAAAATGCAAGAATAAAGGGGGAAGAGGGTAGAATAAATCATGCGGAGGCGGTGTGGGGCATATGGGATACAAACGTATACTTTGCGATCTTTTTGGATCCCAAACACCTTGTGAGGAGACTGTATCATCATTGGGGTATGTGTAACATCCTTTCGGTGATGCAAGTACTATACAATTTTGGGTACATACTTGGGGCACTCATGGATTTACGTCTTGGATGGGCCCTGGTGTCTAGAGTCATGAAAAATAAAGAAATGAAGATTTGAATAGGTACATAGGGTGTAAAATAATAGAAAAAACTAGAGACAAAGAAAAAAATCCAAGGACAAATGTCAATAATGTGTTTATGGACCTAGAAAAGTACCCAAGTGTGTGATTTTTTGTCTACATTTTCCCCCACTTTATGTTATTGATTGAATACTCAATAACATAAAGTACATAAGATATGTATACCTAATAACCATGCAGAGTGTGATGATGATAGCATAACAAGGATACCAATCAAAGCGTGGTGATAAAAATGAAGTGTGGAAGCTAAGAAAATGGAAGTAATCATATGGGTGAAGTGTATGTGTTATACCAAGTTAAATATGATGTTTTGTAGCTTGTTGTGTGGTTGATTATTGTTACGTATTAAGGAAAAAACTACAAAAGAAGAGAGATAGAGTAGTGAAATTCATGTGTTATGAAAACTTTGTAAAAACATATAAACATATCTAAAAATTTGAAAAAGTAGTAAAAGGAAAGTGTACACTCAATCCGTGAAGACCGAAAAGGTTAGAAAATATCCCTAAAATATGGTAGATGAGAGATTTGTTTGTGTGATCTCACACCGGGAGTGACATTTATAGGAGATATCATGCCAATAATGTATTTATTGGGTGATCTCAAGCCAAGTGCAAGTTTTTAGGCAATATCGTGGCATGACGAAGAGTTTTGAGGAGACAAGTCTAGTGTTACTCTCCTTCCATGATTGCTTCCCAAATTTATATGCTACAGAAGATGGTGTGATCCATGTTTAGTTCCATGCTGTTTTTTGTTTTACCCAAGTAGAAAAAGGAGATATAATGCACTCGATTGTTGGAGGATTGTGCTCTACTATGAAAATTGTTCTCTCGAATTTCTTAAAATTGTGTTGATCTAAGAAAGTAACTATCTCTACCCCATGGTCATAGTTTCTCAGGAAATGTCAGGAGCACCCAAGTGCTAGTTTTTGTATCTAAAAGTTGGTGTCTATACTTTGCACCGAGAACCCATGTAGAATCTGGCTTATTCTCAGTATTCGTAACACTATTGTGTTACTATACTTTAGAGGCTTATATTGAAGCTCTAAGCTTTTGTATAGTGTGACTAATTCACCCAATGTATTCCACCCTTATTTTGGGTGCATACAACATTACTAGGAGGATGCAAAAAAAGGAGAGGAAAAGATGTAACTTTTTTAAATGATACCCTACAGGGGAAGAGAATGTGCATCGTATAAACTAAGGCACATGTAAAAAAGTGGCTAGATACAAGTGTTAGTAGAATAAATTGGTAAGAAGGCTATAGGAGACAATGTAAACAAGTAATAGCACTAAAAAAATATCGCAAAAATTGGGTTTCAAACATGGGACATAGCTCACAATGTCACAAGATAATCAAGGGTGAAGCGATTAAAAGAGAACAAGAAATGTTTAAGAACGAAATAAGGAAAAGACTGAAAATAATGTCATACACTTGAAAATAAGTACAAATAGTAACAAGAAAATTATCAAACAACCATGGTGGCTAATAGTTCCTATAAGGAAAATTTTAGACACGAAGAACACGTTAGCATGTTAGAAAGATAAAGAGTATGTAAATGCATATATAGATCAATGGAAAGTAGTGTCCTAGTAAGAATAGGATGTAGTATAAAATGAATCAATAACACCTAAGATGTGTAAGAGTGGAAATGTAGATTCCACCGGGAGCCTCTGTGGTGGGACTAATAAGAAGTACATTATCAAACAACATTACTAGGTGTAAATATTTATACGAATAATGAAATCACAAAAAAAGAATTATTAAATGTGCATGTGTATATATAGAACAATAATAACATATGAGGTATTTGTATAGGATGTGAAAACAAGTGTAAATGTAACTAGTTTAAGCAAACAAAAATATGTGTAAAAATGATATGCAATATGTTGTGAATGAGTAATGTTGAATGATATGCAATGTGAATGTGATAGGATAATATTTCCCCCGAGCACATGTATATGAATGTATATGAGATGAGGTTCATTTATAAAAGACCCCTTGATGGTCAAGAATGAACCATATAACAAGATTGCATCATAGGGAAATGGTTTGATAGTGTGCACTAGATAGATAAGTCAATGAAGCATAGAGTATAAAGAGTGTGAATGTGGTGAGGTTCATTTAAAATTTAGACCCTTGACATTCAAGTATGAACCATGGAACTAGAGTGCGTCATAGGGTAGTAACAATTAAAGTTGTGTATTAAGTTATGTATGTTTGATGCTTACAAATAAAAATTATAAAGAACAGAGTGTGATAGTAGAAATGAGAGGCACCTAATGATTTTATGAGGAGGGAAGTAAGCATGATGACACCAAGTGTATGATAATGAGTAATATATCCAACAAAATTAAAGGTAAAGCATCCTCCTCTTGATGCCCGTGGAAATAAAGTTTTGTGACCATGCTCGAGATCACCGATATATGATATATATGTGATGGAATTCTTGGAGGTGATGAAGTATGTGAAGGAGATAGAGGAGGTGATCAAAACCTATATGAAGTAGACTTATGAGGTGATGAGCACCTATATGAAGGTGGAGACCTATATGAAGGGACCAGGAGGCAATGAAGGTTGATAAGATGGACTAGTAGACCTATGATACTGAATAGTTCCAGTATGAATGGAGAGATACGTAAACAAAAGGCCTTAGATTTGAGAGTTCTAGGGATCTATATTATTTATCTTGTGTAATGACAACCTCAAGAGGAGGTTACGGACATGATGTGTACGTCTAAAGACCTTTAATGGTGATAAATTTCGTGTTGTGAATAAACTTTAGACATAAGTGATTCATGGAAATGATAGCCTAAGCAACAAGACGCCAAGGAAGACCCAAGAGAATGTCACAACCTTTAATTTAAGGTTGCACACCAAATGACACAAGCATGGTGAGATGCCTAACTAGAACCATAAATTTTACAAAACCATAAGATTTAGGAATGAGATATAAAATATGAGAGAGAGGCTAGTTGATAGAGATAAAGATTAGAATAGAGCACACACCCATATGATTTGATGGATCGATCGTTGTATTTATTATGAAGTAAGGTCTAATGGAATCCTTGATATGTAGTGTATTAGAAGATAATATAGCATCATAATCATTATCAGATAATGTAAATAATGGTGGTGATGCATTAGTATGAGAAACTACAAAATCAAGAGCCCTCGATGAAGGAGGAGGCACTTCAACATATTTGATTTGTTGAAGAGTCAACAACTTGTTTGTCATGCTTAGGGAGAGGATCATTAAATATTTTTGGCTTTGTATTTTCATTGATTGGCATAGATTTCGAAGCATGAAGGATCTCAATTGAATTTTTTTCAATAAGATTTGGAATGATATTTCATAGTTTTAAGCATCAATTTGTAGATAATCTAATGTATTGAGGATAGTCACATCTAGTACTTTTCATTAGAATTTCTTCCTTTATGGTGAGATAGATACAAATTAAGTGCGTAGGAGGAAGTGTAATAAGATTGATCTCAAGAATTTGTTACAATAAAATATGTGGAGTAAAATGTAGTATTGTGAATGTAGGTTTTTAGGATTCCATTAAAGCTTTTCAAGAATAGAGACAAGGTTAAGAACATATTTCTTCTTCAAATGGGCTTAGTTGATGACTTGAAAGTTGAATTCCTTACAAAATTATTAGAATATGATGGATCTTGATCATGATATTTGAGTTTTTCCATAGAGATAAGCTTTTCTTCATATATTTTAAGAATATGACATAATTAATCAAATGAATGTGACGTCTTAAAGAATACAAATATCTTGTAGAGGTGGTAAGATACTTTGGACAAATAGATCTTGAAGTTCCGAGTCAATGAGACATTGGCCATCCTAGCTAGGTTGTTCTTATATTGTAAAAGCCACTTGATGTCCATTTAATCCTTGTTTAATTAGTGGGATTTGAGTATAGGATATCTTAGAAATGATATTGATTAAAAATGAGCACTAACACCATTAGCTAAATACGTGAATAATGTTACCAAATGAATAGGTAGATCGTAAAAATAATGGATATCATAATCTTCAAGGCTTATAGGAAATATTTATTTTAGTAATGTATGGTCATCCACAAAAATTGAGACATGCCACATGATAAAATGTAAGATACTCTCGAGGGTCACCATGGCCATTAAAGGTAGGAAGCTTTTGGGCATTAAAATTTGAAGGAAGTGGATATTCAGAAATGGAAAGTGCTAAAGGAGTATAAAGGAGTAAGGTGGAATCAAGAGATGGAGATGCATGATAAGTAACTATTTAAAGTTGGATAATTTGAGTTTGCATATCCTGATCTAAAAATGTTAGATCATGGATGTTTGAGGAAGGTCTATGTTGTCTAGTAAAAGGATTAGATTTAATGATTAGAGTGGTAGTAGTGGGAATGGAAATAGGAATATGAAAGGATTGAGTGCTATAGAAGATGAGGAAGAAACTACAAATGTTGTAGAAGAATCATCTTGATTTTTTTGTAAGCCATCAAAGTATGGAGAATAGGCAAATGATTTTTTTGATTTTATTGATACACATTATTATCCTCATCATAGGATTTCTCACTATAAGACGTCACAATGTTTTTGAGAGGAAAATTTTTAGATTTGGAAAAGGGGTCGTCAGATTCATCCATTGATTTATATACCTTAAGGGTAGAAAGCGGGAGCTCTATATGCTCAAAAGACCCAAAATGAGCACTATGAGTGACGGGAAGAAGAAGAAAACCCTAGAGAGAACGTTGAAGTTGAGTGATGGGTTCACCAAATGATTTAACAAATATGGAATTTGTAAATCCCTAATTAGATAATCATGTATAATTAATAAATGATAAACAATTGCAGGAATATAAATAGCAAAACAAATAAGATAGATAAAATATGGCAACCCTAAGTTTCGTGAGAGGGAAATAGAGATATAGTTGATTCATGATTTCTTGAAGATGATTGGGACTTGAAAAAATTATTATCATAAAGATAAAATCATTACGATCTATCTATTAAATTTTGGAGCTATCGAATATGGTGGGACTAGGGTGCCTATTACATGAATAGGGCACTGTGCACCAAAGACCTCTTCTAGAAGCTTTTGTCTTTGTAGGAGATCATAAACTATTTTTTCTTATGTCACACAAGTTTGCTAACCTTCACATTTAGTCACTGTATGTATTTGGATCATAAGTGAATTCATATGTAACCTACGAAGAGAGGATGAACTACAAAACCCTCGGACTACATCATATCTAAAAAAAAGAAAACATGTAATATGGGGAGTGAGACTGACCCCAACAATCACCTGAAAAAGTTAACTTATGATTGAGTGTTGCACTACATATTAGACTCCATATAGTTCTTGTGAATCTAAGATAGAATCATGCCCTAGTAATCCCTTGTGCAAGTGCACGTGATAGTGGGAAATAGCTAGATGTACCAATGTAAATAGATGTGTGGATGGAAAAATGAACTTCCCCTCCTATGCAAGTATGCAAAAATGCAATTCCTTGTTCGTTGTACGAGTGCTAGATGAATGTATTTTATTCTCTTAAATTCCTTTGGATGTAACCTTATGTTGTGATAATTGATGCTTAGAGTTTGGTACTTTATTTTGGTCACATATATTTGTATTTATATGCTTCCCTTGGTTGAATTTTATAATTGATGACTAAATAGATAACCCATAAGAAAATAAGATGCCCAAAATATAAGAGAGGCCCAAAACGAGCGAGTCGGATAACAAGAGTTTGGGGGTTCCCTAGAGGGGCAAAGGGCATTGGACACATGAATCCTTGTTTGGTGTTGGTTCTTTGAGTCATGAAAGATAAATAAATAAACTACCGACTTGGCTATATGGTGTAAAGTAACAAAAAGAAAAGAGAGAAAGAAAAGATGCCAAAGGTAAATCTTAATTATGAGTTTTCTAACTTAAGAATCATATGAACGCAAGTATTTTTTATGGACCTTGAAATGTACCCAAGTGTATGATGTTGTTTCTATAGTTGGTTTTTTTTTCCATGTGATTCAAAGGACTTGATAGGAGGGATAGTGAAGGCAGATGCTTCAACAAGATGTTTAAGGATTTCATTGTAAGAACCGATAGGAGTATTTGAAGAAGAGGTTGTGTGGGTTGAAGATGGATTATATTTAACAATGGTGGATGGAGGTAAGAGAGGTTTTTCTATTTTTTAATGATTTTTGTGTTTCTAAGACTCGATTTGGTCTTGGGAGAAGAGGAGATGGATGGTTTTGATTATGATTTAGGGTTTAAAGCATATAAATGTGTCCCACTTTTTTCAGTTTTTTGGCTTCAATAAAATATGTCAAATGACCAATACTTAACTAAACACATATAAAATAAAAAGTATTTATTTTTAAGAGCTTAAATGTACCATGTAATTGTGGATCCAAAATTTACCTAAATTATTTGAGTTTTTAAATTATTTTTTAAAGATTTATTTACTAGTTAGATTTAAAAATATTTTTAGCCACCAAGTGGGACACACTACGATGCTTTGAATCTTATATTTGGGAGGAATAAAATGTGATCTTTATTTTGAGCTTTATAGGATCGGGCATTTAGACAAAGTGTTTAGCCCAATAATAGATGGATGTCCTCTAGATTGATGATGAGACATTGGATTTCTTAGAATGATGAAGTTTAATAGGTGGTATGTCCATATTCTTATGTGGATGAGTGTGAGATTTTTTAGTAGGAATGCTTAGGTTTTTTTTATATTTTCTTTGAAGGTTTAACATTAGAGGGAATGACGATGATTTCTACAAGGTAATGGATGATTTTTATGTCCAGATTTCATTGTAGATATAGGGTTTTAGAGTTAAGGTGATACTTGGATAAGATGTTTTATAATATTAGAAGAAATTTTGGATTCTAATGATTTTTAAGATGTCGATGGTGGAGTTGTTTAAGGCCCCATTGAGATTGATGTGTTATTTGTTATTGTATGAGGGGAGATGTTTATTCGGTGGGCTTGGATTTTGATGTGGGAATGGTTATAGACATATGTGTGGTTTTGGAACAAATATTGAAGTGAATATAGATGTAGGGTTATGTGAATAGGATGTTCGATCAACACTTGGGTCGATGTGGGTAGGGAACTAGATGTAATTGTTATAAATGTAGTAGGTGTAGATATGAATAAGGAAGTAGATGTGATTGAAGTATGTGTAGAAGAATTAGTATATGTATCTATGATGGATGTTGAAGTTGGTTTGGATAAATAAAAACTGCAAATGGAAAAGGAGAAATAACAATAGACATGGGTGAAGTAGATGAAGGGATGGTGGGTGGAGGTGATGATGTCAATTTTTGGCTTAGAGTATTGATCACGTGGGAATTGGGTGCCTAAGATGTAGGAGGGTATTTTGATTCTTTGGCCGATGGTTTAGGAAGGGTTGTTTTAATAAATATAGGCATTGATTATGAGGTGCTTTGGGGTTATCCAATTAAAGTAAACCATGGTCTATAAGTCATTGTATAGGATGTTTAAAGGTGTGTCAATTTTCAATGTCTTGTTCATAGACTTAATGGTAATTACAATAGTGATCCTTGCAATACCACGTGGGTTTAGGATGTAATTCATCAATGGGTTAGATAGGAGGAATTTGGATGAGATGCACATCCATTATCTTGTCTAAAATAGAACTATAAGATTCCCAAGAGAGGTATGGTTGGGAGGTTGTCTAGGAGCCATTTTAGAAGGATCTATATGGGATGTAGACATGAATGAAGATTTGACTATGATGGAATTGGATGATTTTTTAGATTTTTCACCATGATTATATGGCTTGGTGTATTTTGGTTTTGGTTTGTTGGATGGGATTTTTACATGGCCTTTCTCAAGGGCACGAAGTTAAAGTTTACAAGCCATGGTAAATGCCTACTCAATTGTTTAGAATGATTATATCTAAAGAGTTGATGAAATATGCTTTTCATATGACCACGAAAAGAGTTCTATTAGATCAATCTATAGAAGAGAGAAGTATAGTTAATGTATTATGCGGTGCCACATCGCGATGAAATTTGGGATAGATTCGTTGTGAAATTATTTAATGGTGTAGAGGTATGTAATGGTAATTTCATGTGCAATGTTAATATAAAATAATCTAAGAATAGTTTTGTTAGTGCTCGATTCAAGATCACCCTTTATCTATCATTGTATGCCTTCAACAAACTTTCTTTTACTAGTTTTACCATATAAAAATGTATACTTGAAGATATAATCATGTTGAATGGAATTGAAAACCTAGTGTTTAGGTGTGCATCCTATTTCTCAATTGAGGAATGTAATACTCATGTTTCTTCTTAAAATCCCTATGAAAAATCGATCATGGATCAGATTTAAACATGAAAATAATCCTTGGATATCACCTTTTTTCCTTTTTTTGCAAATTTCACATTTTTCTCTACCACCCGACAATACATGGCATGCTTCCATTGGCTGCACCATAGCGGACTTAGTTTGCAAAGCTACATCATTTACATAGTAACTACAAAGTGCAAGTTTGGCCCGAGGAACGAAATGGTTTACATCTCAAAATAATACTAAAGTGGGGTTTCGGGATGAATACACATTCCTTAATATTGATTTGATAAAATGAAAACCTGCAATAAAAACTCGAGACTCACTAAATACATGTGAAAAATTTCTAGATAAGGTCAAATGAGTAGGGTATTGGGTCATATTGTCAATCTTTCATCCATTAGGGAGAACAAAAAAATGTGAAAAATATTCCCACAATTTCATTTTGTATAAGATTCGGACATGTGTCAAGATCTAAGAGAACGTCAAATACTAATGCTCAAGTCAAAAATGTAGTTCGTAATTACAATTTTTTTTTGCTAAAATGGAAATACATTCCATGATTATGCCATTATTCAAGTAAAACACATGGCAACTCCTTATTAAAAGTGAAAAAGTGGGGGTGTGGGTCATGATTACATGTTTTCACCAATTCTAAAAAGAAATGATAATGTGAAAATAGACTCCCTAACCCCGCAAGAGACCAGGTTGATCCACATGGATGACCCATATTCAAATGGAAAAATTGAGATCGATGGTTAGGCTATAAATAATTTATCATTTCCACCATTAAATCTTTCTTTTCACAAATAAAGGTAGAATCATTAAAAGCTTCCAAGTATTTCAAATTTTATCATTACATGTGAAGATTTGGATGCCCTAGCTATGTTAATTGGTGAATTAATTGTCTGAGAAGCAAATAATTTGGGCAAATTAATTAGGAGCACGTAAGAAAAAGATAAATTCACAGAGCTCTTGGAAAAATGAGTAAGTTCTTGTTTTACCCCATTCAATTCTTAATATTCAAGTTGAAATTGAAGGAAGGACGAATTATATAAGATGAAGTATCTAGCGTCAAGTTTTCATGTGAATTCCAGTATTACTAGTGATCTAGATAAGGTCATGGACACGAAGTTGTTAAATGCTGACTTGGAGGATTTCCGAAGAAGATTGAGTGACCCAAATAAAAGTAAATGGATGGAAACCATTTATGCTAGTGACATTTCCCTAGTAGTTGTTTTCCCACCTTCTATACATGCTCCCGAATTCATGTGATTATGTGTGGAGAATTAAAACCTAGAAACGAGAGAGGTATTGGATGGAAGTGGAGAAAGAGTGATAAATTTAATACTGGAAGCCTTCAAAGTAATTATAGGGTTTCCAAATCTAGATCAACCGATAATTGTTATGGTTGTATCCCTAAAAATTGATTATAAAGTAAGAAAAGATGATTATGTTACAATATTAAATTCTCGGTGGTTGAAAGACAAAAAACCATCTATAAAAATAATCCCCTAGAGGTTGACCAAGGCAATGTTTTTGAATAATTTAATGACTTAATTCTTCTACTGAGAAGGATGGTTTGGCTTGAGGGGTTAATAAATTTAATGAATGGTTGTGAACTTTCATAATGATCATCTTAGAGGAACAAGGAAAATTTTGTTGGGAAAACATTATTTCAGCATCTATTCATGCTAAGTTTTTGACAATAATGGTAAAAACTACTAAAGGTAGTTAAGTTGATATTTATTTCTATATGATGTCATATTTTATATACAACATTGCTTGTTTTAAATCATTTCCAAGACTCCCACTACAAGCTATTTTTTATGATTATAGGGTGTATGATGTATATCCACAATTAAGGTTGACAAATTGGAAGGGGAATGTAAGGTTGGTGAATGATGCTTTTATTGCCCCTATGACCTACCTTTTCAATTTAGAATTGGATAAATATAGGTTATTCACTATTGTTAGGGAAACAATTAAGGAATATGCTTGTGTTTTCATATAATACAGGTTCTTCAAATACTTGAGGGTAAGTGGATTCGAAGGAAAACATTGTAAAATACCCGATATATAAGTGTAAAATGGGATTTAATGGAATTATCAATATAATTAACTTTTGTGCATAAAATATTTCAAAACATCAAATTCCCCATCCAAATTGGTAGGTATTCATGCCAAATCATAATAAAAGATATACTAGTGGAGGAAGAGATCCAAATATTTGGAATGGAGAGATTCACACCAAAACCAAACTATGATATTCGATGGGTTATTAGTAATGGTGAACATGAGTCTCACTTTGAAGATTATTGGATGAACTATCTAGATGAGGAAGAATTTAGATTAAGGGACTTCTCTAGAATGTCATTAAGACAAATTATTGATTTCAAGATTGTTGTAGTCCCATAGGGAATTATAGATGACAAGGATATAGTGGGATGATACTACCATGACCAAAAACTAGAATCAAAATAAATTAGCTCTATTGATTGGAAAGAAAAGGAACTAGATTTCCCTTATATAAGGATCTTCAATGTGCTGAGAAGAACATTTAATTGGTTAGTTGTCAAAGGTTTGGATTTATCTCTACATAACATGAAGGTATTAAATGATTTTTGTAATTTTAATATTTTGGAAGGAGATCTCCCCCCACTAAAGGAGGGAGAAAGTAAAATAGATCCTCTAAAAGGGAAATCCCCTCAGTTACCTAGCAACAAGCCCACCACAGAAACCATTGATGAATGGACATCAACAACTAGCAAGACTGGGACCTTGAGGTCTATTTTGGTCCAAAAAGATGAAGGAATACTTCTTAAAGCCATGCGGATGCTACTATAATCTGAAGCAATACTACTTTAAGAAAAGAGGGATGTCCTGATCACACAAAAAACTCCCTTATAAGTTTTACCAGGATCATTGGACTCTGGAAAGAAGATGAGAGGATCTCTAACATGTATAGATATTTAAACCAAATCATATGGAAAGCACTTTGAGAGATCCAAGAAGAAGGTTAATGTGGTGTCATAAAAACCTTTGACAAGGGATGTTGGTGACCATGTATCAAGAAAACATAAGCATACATAACTTTAGGTAATTGAGCCCTTATCTTGGTCGAAGATCAAAATAACGTTTTTGCTTCATTAGCTCATGAATCATTGTCATCCCAACATTTTTCTCCTCAATTTAAAATATTCTAGAGATAATTAGCAGTTCTCAAATATCTGGTCAATTAGTTGAAGTTAAGAAGGAAAATATACAAAATAAACTAGAAATTAAGAAATATAAAAATCCATCAAAAAAGATGATGATATAGTTGAATTGTTTAAATATGTGCATGATTTAGAAATGGTTGATGTAAATGTTGATATTCACACAACTGAATATATGAAAAAAATTTGAACATGAGGTGCATGGTCAAGATCCCCACCAAGCATAAAATGCAAGCATGAAGGGCCAACCCCAAAATGTTCAAAGTAAAGGAACGGGAAATGAGCTCCTTCAAGAGAAAAATGTTCTAGAAGGAGTTATAACTGAGGTATCAAAGGAAATGAGTAGACATGCTGAGATTCATCTTGAGAAAGATAAAGATCAGGAATTACAATTGGAAACTCAGCCAATAGGGCATAAAAGAGTTGAAGAACAACCTCAAGAGGGATCATCCGTTAAACAACCACCAATAGGGGGTGAAGATACTATGAAGAATAGTGAGCTAGTCAAAACCCCAAGTATGGATGAAGATGCTCCAAAATAAACTATAGATTCATCAAAAAGAACATATATCCATATGAATTAGTTACTTCTCCTGGGGATCCAAAGGAGGTGTCAATTGAAAATGTGGTTCTCATGGACAAAAAGAATCAGGACAAGGGAGCAATAGGTAGAAAAAAATAAAAGATGGCACTCAGTCATAGGATCAAGAAAAGAGTAAGGAGAAATCAGATGTTGTCACACTAGGATCATGAAAAGAAAATAATAAAAGTTAAAGAAACATCAAAATAACTGGTGTTATATTCTAAAACTCCACAAAAGGAGAATAAAGGAAATTTCCTATGACTTTATGGTTGGAAGGATTTTTAAAAAAGGGAAATGTAAATTACTCTAAAAACAAGATCTAAGTATCACTAGTATATCAATTCCAAATCCCAAAGATTCTTCAAAGAAAGCAAGAATTCTTACCAAGACAAGGGTAGACCAACATGGATTCAGAACTTTGGAGGTTGCAACTTCGATCGGGGGAAAAAGTATGATATCATGGAGGGTGATTATGATATTCAATACATCTAGTTGAGAAAACATTTTAGGGACTCATTGAAACATTGAGTGATAGAGGAAGTTGAAGGTTTTCTACAAATGGTTGAGGAAGATAAGGTATCCAAAATACAATTAAAATAACAAGTAAACAAATTAACCTCATTCTTAAATAGAATGATGGGACACAAAAATAAGAGTTCACTGTCATCACCCCTGAAATGTAGGAAAATATTAAAAAAGGTTCTAAGAATGTATAGGAAGTAGATAAGTGGATAGAAAATTTATCTCTAGATGGTAAGAAATTCATTAAAAAAAAACTCGACATATATGAAAATTTTGTAAATTACTTAATGATATTAACAAACTTGTTGGAGAGTGTGATAATGAGTTGTTCTATTGGGAAGTGATTTTCCATAAATTAGAAAGAATCAACTTGATCTTGATGTAAGATTAATGGAAAAGAAGGAATAGTGCCACCAGATGAAAAAGGGACTCAATATATAATAGAAGACTTGGAAATGATGAGGTACAAAATTTGAATCAAATCAAAGAAAATATGACAACTAAGAAGGGATGGGTAGGCATGACCATTGATGGTATAGATTGTATACTTATATAAATGGTATCTTATCAACAAAAACTAGTTTACGGAATTTGTGGGTTGATGTCTTGGTTCAATCCTTTGAAAAACATATTAAATAAGAACCATGTTCCTATGATATTTTCAAAAGGATCACTTTAGTGGAGAATAATATTACGGAGCTGAATAAAGGATTAATGATATATATATAGACCAAGGATGTCCGAATGCCTTTGATATATTAAATAAGAATCACTTGATATACAAGTATCACACCGTGACCTGATGAAGAGGAGATAATGCCACTATTTCAAAGGTATGATGCCTACATGGAGAGGCAGCCAAAGGAAGAGAAAGATGATGGAGATGAAGATTCAGATGTGAAGACTGATGAGAAAGCTTAGGCTTGTTTTTCTTTGAAATTTCTTTTCATCTTATTTCAATTATTACTCTTGTTTCATGAAAACTGAATATCACTTTAAAGTTGTTGTTTTTAGACATGAATGTAATTTGATACAATACACTAGGTTTTTATATTTCTCGATAAGATTTCAAATCTATTACGAAGTGTGGGAAATAATGTAAGCTGTTCGATGCATTTTGATTGTGGAATAAAGAAAAATTGTGGTTTATCGAGCCCTAACCCATGATGAAAAGTTGCATACATTTTGAAAACTATATAAAAAGAAACAAGAAAAGAAAAAAACATATTCATCTTCTACTTCCACTATAAAATATTCTCGAAATGGGGGATTTTAATCAACAACCTATTCTTCCTTTGTAAAAATTCTTGAATCCGAGATGTTTCAGCAAATACAACTCGACCCTACCAAATTCTAAGACATCCCCATCTCCACCAATGACTCAACAGTCATTCTAGTTTTGTCCATGATATTCCTCATCTCTATCTTCTTTTGATAAGAAGATACCCGTCAAAAGGTCCAAACCACTTGTAGGAAATGTTGTTTTCCTTTTCCTTCTAAGAAGTGGACCTGAATGGGAGTGGATGGAATGTGATAATTTGGAGTGGCTAAGAGAAAGCACTGTGACCCTTGGACTCTTTGGAGCAAGATATTTTGAACAACGCCCACCTTTGTACTTCCTCATGAAAGGTGGGTGCTCTTTTGGCAGAGGAACAAGAAAATGTCCTGATAATTTTTGCTCAATTAAAGGTGCCCGCTGCACTTGATGAATAGAAGGTTGGAGAGTAGACTTTCCCTTGTCCTCCTTGATGGTAGAAAGTGATGCCTTAAAATGTTGAGGAGATGAAGGATCTACTTCTTTCTCATCAATAATAAAAATTCAGGGTTTAGAGATTTATTCCCCTTCTTTCTTCTTGATGGTGGTGCTAGTACTATTTATTATTGAAGTGACACAATTCTCGATCAAACTTATTCCGGAGAAATGATTCATTTCTCCAATTCTTCTATTTTGTGAGAAATAGAAAAGAATAGTGTCAATTGAGGTCTTATCATAGAGTATGTAGGATTCCCAGGGAACCTCTTTCAACAAAAATTCTTCATTACACAGAAAGGGAGATTCATATTTAGTCATTTCTCCTACAATAGGCCTCCTTTCAATCTAGAATTTGTCTAATTAGTCTGCAATTTTCTTGTGTTCCCACCAAAAAAATGGTAATACATGGATTGGAAGGATGAAAATACATGATTGACCTTGATCAATCTTAGAAGAAGGGAAAGTTTAACCTTCTAATAGGTCAAGGGCTATTTATTGTCTCATGTATCTACAATTTCAAACAAAGCACTGATAGAGGCTTCATCTGGGCTAGTTAAGTTTAAGATTTGATTTAAATCTTCGACAATATTTAATTCAAGTTATTCGCTAAAACCATCCTCTTCGTTTCATCAATAATGGGCTCTGCAAAGTAATTCCTAACATTCAATAAAATAAAAAGGATGCATGCTCGAAAGAAAAAAATAGTTGGATTTATAATGAGAATGGAACATACAAGCCGTGAGTCGAGAAAAATCACTACTATAAAATGAAGAAATTTTTTTCACTCACTCGATAAAAGAATTAAATTTTAAGGAAATTGACATTGTGCAAAAATAATATGTTTGATTGATGTGATACAATTCATGTGAGAATATTCATCTCTAAAATATATGAACATAAGTATGTAGTGCTCAAATTTTATCCTCAAAAGGTGAGGGGATTTTATATCACATCAAGCCATATGGAGGCATAGGGGAACTATCAAAAAATATTTTGTTCCTATGAAAAGGGAGAAACGATTAAAACAACTATCAAAAGGAATTAACGTTATCCCAAATTTACCCCTCAAGCTAAATTTGGATTTTTAGGCTTGAGCTAGTAAAATTGGTCAAAGTCCCAAAAATCAAGTCTTGGGGTCCTTTGGCTCTTCTCTAACTTCCTTATCCAAATAAAAATCCAAGAAGTTAGAAAAGGTTGAAAAAATCCCAAAAAATTGCCTCTTTTAGTGTAGTGTGGAAAAAGTGGAAGTTTTTGTCGAAGGATGCAAAAGTTCACACAGGACAGTTAGGACCCAAAAATCTAAAATGGCCACATTCCTTTGTTGTGTAGAAAAATTAGAAAAATATGTCCTAGATGGTTCATGAGACATCGGGACATCAAGACACACATCACCGAAATGGTGCAGCAGTAGTTCAAATTAGTGAAATTAGATATTTTTATCCCGTGTGATCTCGGGACACCAGGACACAAATACATGTGGGACCCATAAAGGAAAAAATCTGATCAGCAGAGAGTGTGACAAAAACGGAGGTCAATGGCCCCGACGACTTTGTCAATGTCAGGACAAGCGAGACACCAAAAGCATAAATTACTACACTAAGAGGGAATCGGAAAAAGTAGAGAAAGGAGTCCCAGACGCCCAAGTACGCACGGGAGATGAGTTCCCAAAAATTCCAAAATGCCCGCATACAAAGGAAAACTTAGTGCTTGACCCTCCCAAACTTCAAATGGCCATAACTTTTGACATCGAGCTTCAATTTTCAAAAAATTTGACTTTCTGGAATGATCTTATGTAGTGTGATACATATGAACTAACCTTTTCCCTTGTGATGGATTTAGATAGATTCAAAATGAACCTTTGATGGATGCAACCTTAGGTGATGATAATAGTGCCTAGTGTTTGGTCCCTCATTATGCTCCCATAACTTTATATTTATATGGTTCTTTTGATAAAATTTTGTAATTAACCACGAAAAGGCTAACCACTAAAAAGATAGAAATCTCAAATGGCTAGAAAATGCCCAAAAAATGATGGTAAAGATTAAAAAGGATCAGGTTTCTCCAAATGGGATGAGGTCTTATGGAGCACCCTAGTATTGGGATGGGCACCCCATTCAAAGATAAAATGTCACAAAATGATAAAACCGATCAAGCGAGTACATGCGATGTTATGTTTGTGGAGCCTATTTTCATGTTAGAGTTTGGTAAACCTTCCATGTGTTACACTCGGATATTTTGACAGATGGTCCCGCTCTTTGGTGAGCGGGTCAAGGGATTTGGGGCGAAGCCCCTGAAGAAAATTTTCATGGGTGGTTTATTAACCCATGGGTAATGGGTAATCTGTTATGGGTTGTTTTTGGGCCCATGGCTTTTCGTTTCCATTGTTTTGTAAAACCACCTCTTCAACTACCTATTGATGTAATCATAAATAGATGGACATACAATAGGATAAACATCAGATGTGTTTTGTGAAGGTGAATAGTGTGTGTGAATTCAAGTGCAAATTTGGGAGGGTTTGTTGAGCGCAGCTCCCAAACAAGATCTTATTATTGTAATTATGAAGAATATTGGCTTGTAAAAAAATCGAACAAGTGTTCTTGGTGGATGTAGCCCACATTGGGTGAACCACATTAAATATTTTCTTCATGTTGTGCATATTTCATTTCTATAATTCTATTCATACTTCTTATTATTGCGATTATGAGGAATTATTCAGCATTAGATTCTATTAATTCCAAACATGCGAGAGGTTAGCAAGTGACAACAAAAAGAAAAGTAAAATGGTCAAAGGACACATTCGAGTTAATTAATACTTTATTCACTCAATTATCATATGAATTGTAGTATGATACTAAAGGACTAAATAATTCCCAAAGTGTGTAATTTTGTGTTTACATGCGGGAAGTTTTTTAGGATGTTTTCTTTTAGATTTTTTATTTTCTTAACTTTTTGAGATTTTGAAGGTTGATTAATGAGGAAGCCTTGTACTATCATGATAGAAGATAATAACCATGCTTCGAGGGATTAGTCTACATGCTGAATTTTTCTTTTAATATAAGTATTTTGTCTTTTTAGATGGTAGGATATATGATAGCTATCCCTTAAGGGAGAAGTCTATACTTTTGACAATTTTCTATTTATGAATAATTGTTTTCGAGGAACAATTTGTTTCTTGGATTTGATAGATTTGGTATGATCATATGAAATTTTTAATTTTTCGATAGAGCTTGGCATAACTAGGTAGACCACTTGGGGAGGGTATATAATATGTACAAGTTACACATGTGGACCCTTATCATGGTTTCAAAGCAAGTAGATAAGAAGAAGACAAAAGTGATTATTGCATGTTTTCCAACTAAAAGGAGGGAATTTTCTAGGAGAAATATGCTATGTGCAACATCATGGTGCCCATATTTAAGGTCACATATAGGAAAGTGATGTTAGACCACATAATTAAAAAACATTGCAATAGACATGGAAAGGTTGGTGAAGGAAGTAAGATTGTTGATAGGGTGAGATCACATTGGTAAGTATGTTAACAGTAGAAAGGATGCAAGTGAAAGGAATTTAGAGTTGTCATTTATGGTTTACCATTAAGGGAATCTAAACAATAGGATATTTACCCATACTTATGAGATATAATTTATGGTCTAATCTAGTTTGGAGAAAACTTTCCTCGTTGACTCATTTCTATAGTAGTGGTGTTCTAATTTTATTTTAAGACAAGGTAAGCGATATTAAAGTTACATTCATTGTGATATATGTTATCGGAACATTTGATGTAATCTTAATAAACATGATGATCTTGAAGATTGATTAAGTGATGTTAATCTTGTAATTCAAGCTTTGATAGATGCTCCTGAAGATAGTCCTCATCAGAGATGAATTGGTGAAGAGAAAATTGAAAAGATGGGATTCGAACTTTAAGTTAAAAAACTAATTCAAAACCATAGACAATAGATAAATGAGTTGAGTATGTAGAGGGTTGAATGCTAGTCTGATAATCCCAAAGAGAGAAAGGTATGTGAAGATGCTGATTTTTGACCTTCCTTATCGACATGTTTCGCAAGGATGTTATGAAGAGTCTTTATAGTGTATTTTTCTTGGCCTTTAGCTTGAGAATAATAAGGGGATGAGAAGCTAATATTTATGTTAAAAGAGTTACAAATATTCTAGAGGACTTTATTTTTAAAGGAATTTCCATTTTTCATGATGACGTTATGAGGAACCCGAAACGAGTGATACGTTGATAGAAAAAATCAACAATTTAATTATCTTTAGTGGATGAGAGTGGAATTGTTTCCACCCATTTGCTGAATTATTTAGTTACATGATGATGATACAATAATGGTGTTGGGAAGAATGTGGATTGACAAGGGCAATGAGGTTGAGTCCCCATTCGAAAAATTCCATAAATCATGTGTTGATTGCAAGGCATGGATAGGGATGTGGATGAGATTAGAGTAATGCTGGCATTTGAAACACTTTTAACGTATTCACGGTAGTATTAATTGAGTGTGTGCTAATAATAACTCATGTGAAGAACATTCTTGGAGACATCCAAACCACTAAAGTGACCACCACAAATACCATGGTGGACTTTGCGATAGTGCGGGTATACTCATGAAATTTTAGGAATTGTAACAAAATGCCATCAAACCCACATTTCTAAAGAAAAGTGTCATATATGGAGGGGATAAAATTCATGACCGATGGTGTAGATAGACTCATATAAAAAACTGCTCATGAGATAGATGATTTTTAGGAAGAGAGGATTCAATTAGCTAATTTGTTATGACTTGTCCTTATATGTATTTATGAGAGAAAAACTTGATTTTAAACTCGGTCATGAGCATAAACCGTTGAGTGATGTAATCATTATGATAAGGTTTAGATTGCATGGTTTTGAGAGGATGAAAATTAGTGATGACATAGGTTTTGTGACTAAGAAGATAATGACCATGTTTGGAGGTGGGGAAGAAGAGAGCACAACATTAATTTTGATATTCATTGTAATGAGTCTCATAATTATGAAGGGTGTGATTGATGTAATAGAAGTCATGTTCCCTTCCCTACCCATCATAGAGTGCTAACATGTCATCCAAAGCATGATTGAAGGTGTAGATGTAAAGATAGAAAAGTTCCACCTCACGTGGAGGTGTCTGCGTGCATTGACAGAGAGATGAGCTACTTGCTTGGTATCATAAAATTCCTTTTTGAAATAATAATCCTAATTTAGGTCAATGTCTTTATAAAGAATAGGGTGAAAAGGTTTGGAACAATTAGAGTGTTTTGAGATGAAATGAATAGCTGATTTGATTCAGCCTTGGAGACTGAAGCTCTTTTAGATTAGAAAGAGGAGTTTCTAAGATTTCCTTAATTTTTAGGGTCAACCTCAATACCCTTAATAGAGATGATGAAAAAAATAATTTTACCAGTTAAAACTCTAAACACACACTTTTTGGGATTAGGATAGAGGAATAATTGAATAAGACATATGAAGGGGATTTCAAGGATGGAAATATGATCCTTCGATGCTTGGATTTAACCAATAGTTCATCGACATATTCATATAAATTTTTATGGATAAGGTCATGGAAGATGTAAGTCATGTTATGGTGATAGGTGGAACTCATATTTATTAAATCGAAGGGCATGACGTGATAGCATAAGGTCCCCAGAAGGAGTGATGAAAGAAGTCTTATGTTTGTCTACCAATGTGACGAGGATATTATTCCATAACAAAAAGAATCTCATGACCATTTTTAGGTTGATAAGATGATCACTATTACAAAGGGGGAAGTCATCCTTAGGGTAAGTGAGATTTCAATCTCAAAAATTTGTAAAGATGTGAAGCTTCCCAAAGGATTTGGAAATCGGTACCATATTGGACACACATTTCTTATAGTCGATATTAGTGATGAATTTTTCACAAAGGAGGTGTTGCAATTCATATTTAATAATGACAACAATGTAAGGTTACATGCGGTGAAGCTTATGTTTAAATGGCTTAGCATTGGAGATGGTAATAATTTTATCTACGATGATTAAAGGATCAAGGCCCATCATTTCAGTGTAGGACCATGGAAAAGGATTTATTTTGTAAGAAAGTAAGGCAGTAAAAGACTCAAGTTCTTGAGGATCAAGGGATTGACCAACCTTGAGGATGGAGGGTTCTAGTAGATTCCATGTATTGATGTTAATGGTAGATTTGTTAAGATATTCAATGTGTCTAGAGGTAAAGAATTATAAAGATAGGAATGCCCGCCCAATAAAGGAAAGAATAAAATCACCATTGGTGCATTGAATAATGTCAATGGTAGCAGAATCTTCCTCTACCATGTCGGGAAATTGAAGAGGACGAGACCTAGTTTCACCTTTACATTGATAAGTGACCGGTCCCAAAGTGATCATGGAGATTAAAAAAACATAGAGGAGATAGGCACAATTTAATCTGTATCCATGGGCTCATCGGATGTAGAAGAAGTAGATGAAGGAAAATGTTTATGGGAGTTAGCAAAAGGAATGAGAGATTCGGTGGGTTGTTATTTGAAACCTAGTCCAAACTCCTCATGGGATTTACTAGATTGGTTGATGAGGATATCATGCATACATTGTTCATATCACGCCATACCAAATAATTTCCATTCACAATGATGGATATAGGTGTGGGTGAAGGATTTATTATAGAGGAAATAAAATCCATTGGTGTATGTCTTGGTGTCACTTTGAGCGTCGAAATGAGAGGAAGGGTGATCGATTACGCCATACATGAGATTATTTTTCAGATGGGATGTTCCAAAATATACGATGTCATTGATATTCATTTAATACAAAGGTGTTTTGTTGGTCCTACCAAGTTGATTAGGTGTATAAAGGTAATTGAGAGTTAGGAGTCAATATTGCCCCTTCGAAAGAGGATGTATCACATTACCAATAGAATCACCATTAGGTATCTTAGAAGCATGGACAACTGAGATTTTAAATTCTTTAGAACAATTATGTTGAAGTATAAGAATTTCATTTGGTGGATAAGTCATGTGACATTTTTTTAATGGGGGTAGATCGGCACGGAGTGTTAATATTTTCCCCTCATGTTCATATTTGATGGACTTATGGAGATTTTAAGGGACACAACACATGACATGGATCCATTATTTTCCAAGTAAGATGTTAAATTTAAATTCATCCTCCATGATGTAAAATAGCTCATGGAGGAGTCTTTCACCAATGTGGATTGAAAAGGATAAATTTTCCCAAAGAGAGGTCAATAACAGCATCGTTAAAGACATGAAGCATTATGTACGTGATTGAGTAATAACGAGGTTGGGAAGCTTGATTGATCGAGAGGTATGGTATGATATGATGTTGATGTTTTATCCATTGCATATCATGAAATGTCAAATGATTAAATATATTTGATGTGGAAAAAGATAAAAAGAGGATATTATGATCTTGAGTGAGATATCAAGAATTTGAGAATCTTTTAAATAGATGGTGGTTGAAGTTGTGAGTGCACAAACAATATCCATGAAGGTCGAGTATCCTCACTAGTGATAGGGATATGTTGTATATATTTAATTAGATATTTTCTATGAGTGGGAGAGCTTTGGATCATAGTGTAGAGTGAAATCCTCATAGGGGCTTGATAGATTTACTTCACAATACTTTAATTGATGATAGCAAGTTGTTGGGTACATGGGGCATGTAAGTTGGATACCTTAGATTTTGAAGACTAAGTTGAAGGGGTGGGATCACTAGATAGAGTGTTGATGACAACCATTTTCCTAGGCTGAGTAGGTGGTTAAGAATCATGAGGGAGAGATTGCCTCCGACACAAACAATATCAATAAATAGAGGAGGACCTTGTTGAAGAAGTAGTGTTGTGAGGGGGATAGAAATGAAGTTTTTAGATGAATAAGAGGATTTAGAATTTATAGGAGTCCTATAAATGATGAGATGATTATGATTAGATGTGGAGGGAAGAGGGTGATCTATTCAATGAGAAGGTCATCTTCTTCTATGAGATTATGGATGAGGTTTTGAAGGGCCCTAAAATGTTATATAACATGTCCGTGGGTGCGATGATAATTAAACACAAAATTAGGGTCAAACCATATCGGTGATTTAAGTAATATGGAATTTTTAAAACCTTAATTCTAATTCACATATGATAAATAAATTTTAAACAAATTCTAGAATATAAATGACATATGCAATAAAATAGATAAAATATTGAAACCCTAAGTGCCATATATGGAAATAAAGACTTAGTTGATTCTCACTTTTGAAGATGATCGGTACTTGAAAAATTGAAGATCAAGAAGAGTAGATTGTCACAAAAACCTCTATATAATTTTGAATCTCTCATATATGGTGGGCCTAGGGAACCTCTAATAGGACTAGGGCACCTACACATCATGCACCTCTGCTAGGTGGTTGTGACTACATAGGAACTAAGAAACATTTTTTCCTATATTGCACAAGTATCCTTAACCTTCTCTCTTTTTTCTTACGTATGTCGTTGGATGATCATTGCATTTTCTTGTAACCTATAAAGAGAAGATGACTGTAAAACCCGTAAACTACTTCAAATCCCAAAAAAGAAAATGTGCAATATGGGGATTCGATAGACCTTTATGGTAACCCAACGAGAAGGAAATTACAACCAAGTGTTGCAATACATCTCAGACTCCATGTAGTTCTTGTGTTTTTTTGTAAGAATCATTTCCTAGGAATCCCTTGTGAAATTATAAATGATAGCAAACAATAGCTAGATGTACCAATGTAAATAGATGTTTGGATGAAAAAATGGAAATTCCTCCTATGTGTGTATGTAGAAAATGCATCCCATTGTCCCTTGTATGAGTTTTGGATGAATGTGTTTAATGTTATTAAATGCTTTTGGATACAACCTTAGGTGGTAATAATATATGATTAGAGTTTGTTTCTTTATTATGGTCACATAGATTTGTATTTATATGATTCCCTTGGTTGAATTTTGTAATTGAAAACTAAAAGGTTGGCCCATAAGAAAATAAAATTCCCAAAATATAAAACAAACCCAAAAGGGCGACACTGGGGTTAATGTCTTGGCTAGGCCTACAGTGTCTGAGTCATGAAAAATAAAGAAATAAATAACCAAATGGGCTCTAGGTTGTAAAATACTAGAAAAACCAAAGACAAAAAAAAAATTGAAATAGAGATGTCAATTATGTGTTTATGGATCTAGACCTAGAAAATTCCCCAAGTGTGTGATTTTTAGTCTACATTTTCCCCACTTTATGTTGTTGATTGAATACTCAATAACATAAATTAGATAAGATATGTATACCTAATAAACATGTAGAGTGTGATGATGAGAGCATAACAAGGATACCATTGAAAGCGTGGTGATAAAAAATGAAGCGTGGAAGCTAAGAAAAAGGAAGTAACCCTATGGGTGAAGTGTATGTCTTATACCAAGTTAAACATGATGTTTTTGTAGCTTGTTGTGTTGTTGATTATTGTTACATATTAAGGATGAACCTATAAAATAAGACAAATATAGTAGTAAAATTCATGTGTTATGAAAACTTTTTAAAAACATATAAACATATCTAAAAAAATTCAAAAGTAGTAAAAGGAAGTGTACACTTGATCTGTGAAGACTGAAAAGGTTAGAAAATGTCTGAAATATTGTAGATGAGAGATTAATTTGCATGATCTCACACCAAGTGTGACATTTCTAGGAAATATCATGCCAAGAATGAATTTTTGGGTGATACGAAGCCAAGTGCAATTTTTTTGGGCAATATCATGCCATGAGAAGAGTTTGGGGGAGAGAATTCTAGTGTTACTCTCCTTCCATGACTGCTTCCCAAATGTATATGCTACAATAGAACGTGTGATCCATGTTTAGTTCTATGTTGTTTTGTGTTCGATCTAAGTAGAAAAAAGTAGATATAATGCACTCTAATTGTTGGAGGATTATGCCTATACTACAAAAATTGTTCTCTAAATTTCTTAAAATTGTGTTGATATGAGAAAGTAACTATGATCGCCCCATGGTCATGGTTTCTAGGAAATGTCAGGAGAACCCAAGTGCTAGTTTCGTATCTAAGATTCGGTTTTTGCTTTGAACCGAGGACTCAAGTCAGAATATGGCTCTTCCGTGTCTCAGTAACTCTATTTTTTTCCTGTACTTTGGAGGCTTGTACTGAATCTATGAGCTTCTGTATAGTGTGAATAATTCACCCAATATATTCCCCCCTTATTTTGGTTGCGTACAATATTACTAGGAGAATGCGAGACAAAAGGAGAGGAAAATATGCAACTTTTAAAATTATACCCTATAGGAGAAGAGAATATGCATGGTATAAACTAAGGCACATGTAAAAAAAGTGGCTAGATATATGTGTCGAGTAGAATAAAGTGATAAGAAGGCTATAGGAGACAATGTAAACAAGTAATAACACAACAAAAAATACCACAAATAGTGGGTTTCAAACATGGGACATAGCTCACAATGTCACAAGATAATCAAGGGCGAAGCGATTAAAAGAGTACAAGAAATGATGAAGAACGAAATAGGAAAACACTGAAAAATAATGACATACAATGGAAAATAATTAAAAATAGTAACAAGAAAATTATCTAACAACCACGATGGCTAATAGCTCCTATAAGGAAAATGTTAGACACGGACCATATGTTAGCATGTTAGAAAGATAAAGAGTATGTAAATGCATGTATAAATCAATGGAAAGTAGTGTCCTAGTAAGAATAGGAAGTAGTATAAAATGAAAAAATAGCACGTATGATGTGTAAGAGTGGAAATGTAGATTCCACCGGGAGCCTCAGGTGGGACTAGTAAGAAGTACATTATTAAACAACATAATTACGTGTAAATATTTATACGAATTATGAATTCACAAATAAAGAAATATTTAAACATGCATGTTTATATATAGAAAGATAATAACGTATGAGGTGTTTGTATAGCATGTGAAAACAAGTGTACATGTAACTAGTATAAGTAAGCAAGAGTATGTGTAAAAATGATATGCAGTATGTCATGAATGAGTAATGTGGAATGATATGCAATATGAAGGTGATAGGAGAATAGTTCCCCTAAGCACATGTATATGAATGTATATGAGATGAGGTTCATTCATAAAAGACCCCTTGATGGTCAAGAATGAACCATATAACAAGAGTGCATCATCGGGAAATGGTTTGATAGTGGGCAATAAATAGATAGATCAATGAAGCATAGATTTTAAAGAGTGTGAATGTGGAGAGTTTAATTTCAAATTTAAACCCTCAACATTCAAGTATGAATTGTGGAACTAGAGTGCGTCATAGGGTAGTAACATTACAAGTTGTGTATCAAGTTATGTAATTTTGATGCTTATAAATAAGAAGTATAAATAACAGAGTGTGATAGTAGAAATGAGAGGCACCTAACAATTCTACGAGGGGGAAGTAAACATGATTCCACCAAGTGTATGATAATGAGTAATCTATCAAAAAAACATAAAGGGAAAGGTTCCTCCTCTCGTTTCCTATGGAAATAAAGTTGTGTAACCATGCTCGAGATCGTGATATATGATATATATGTGATGGAATTCTTGGAGGTGATGAAGTATGTGAAGGAGAAATAGGAGGTGATAAACACCTATATGAAGTAGACTTAGGAGGTGATGAGAACCTATATGATGAGAGAGAGGAGGTGATAATCACCTATATGAAGGAGACCAGGAGGAAATTAAGGTTAAGAAGATGGACTAGTAGACCTATGATCTTTGGATAGTTCGAGTATGAATCGAAGAGATAGGTGAACAAAGGGCCTTAGATTTGAGAGTTCTAGGGGATCTAGATTATTTATCTTGTGTAATGACAACCTCAAGAGGAGGTTATAGACATCATGTGTATAGTGGAATACCTTTAATGGTGATAAATTTCATGTTGTGAATTAATTTTATACATAAGTGATTCATGGAAATGATATCTTGAGAAACACAAATCCAAGGAAGACCAAAGAGAATGTCATAACCTTTTATTGAAGTTTGCACACCGAATGACACAAGCATTGTGAGATGCCTAACTATAAGTGGAATATTTACATAACCATAAGATTTAGGAATTAGATATAAAATATGAGAGAGTGGCTAGTTGATAGAGATAAAGAGTATAACATAGCACACATCCATATGATTTGATGCATCGATCATTGTATTGTTTATGGAATGAGGTGTAGTGTATTAGAGTATAATATAGCATGATAATCATTATCAAAGAATGTAAATAATGGTGGCGATGCATCAATATGAGAAAATACAAAATAAATAGACCCCGATGAAGGAGGAGGCACTTCACAATATGTATGATTTGTTGAAGAGTCAACAACTTGTTTGTCATGCTTAGGAGAGGATCATTAGATATTTTTGGCTTTTTATTTTCATTGATTGGCTTACATGTCAAAGCATCAAGGAGCTCAATTGCATTTTTTCAATAAGATTTAGAATGATATTTCATAGTTTTAAGCATCAATTGGTAGATAACCTAATGCATTGAGGATAGTCACATCTAGTATTTTTCATTATAATTGCTTCCTTTAAAGGGTGAGATAGATACGATTCGGTGGAGGAGGAAGCGTAATAAGATTGATCTTAATAATTTGTTGCAATAATAGATGTGGAGTACAATTTAATATTGTGAATGTATGTTTTTAGGATTCAAAGGTGAAGCTTTGCAAGAATAGAGAAAAGGTTAACAATAGATTTCTTCTTTAGTTGGCGTAGTTGATGACTAGAAAGTTGAATTTCTTACAAAATGATTAGAATAAGATTGATATTGATCATGATATTTGATTTTACCCATAGAGATAATTTTTTCTTCATGTATTTTAAGAATATGACCTAATTGATCAAATGAATGTGATGTCTTAAACATGACAATATATTGTAGAGGTGGTAAGATACTTTAGACAAATAGATCTTGAAGTTCCAATTCAATGAGCACATTGGCCATCCTATCTAGGTTGTTCTTATATCATAAAAGCCACTATATGTGCATTTAAATCTTGTTTGATTAGTGGAACTTTAGTATAGGATATCTTAGAACTGATATTGATTAAAAATGAGCAATAAAACCATTAGCTAAATGTGTAAATAATGTTACCAAATGAATAGGTATATTGTAAAACCAATGGATATCATAATCTTGAAGGCTTATACGAAATTATTTTTTTACTAACGTATGGTCATCCACATAATTGAGACACACCACATGATAAAATGTAAGATACTCTTGAGGGTCACCATGACCATTAAAGGTAGGAAGCTTAGGGGTGATGAAATTTGAAGGAAGTGGATATTCAGAAATGAAGAGTGCTAAAGGAGTATGATGGAGTAAGGTGGAATCAAGAGATGGAGATGCATGATAAGTAACTATTTAAAGTTGGATAATTTGAGTTTACATATCCTGATCTAAAAATGTTAGATTACGGATGTTTGAGGAAGGTCCATGTTGTCTAGTAAAAGAATTAGGTTTAATGATTGGAGCAGTAGTAGTGGGAATGGAAATAGGAATATGAAGGGGTTGATTGAAAGCCATAGAAGCGAGGAAGAACTGCAAAGGTTAGAGAAGAATCATCTTGATTTTTTTGGTAAGCCATCAAAGTATGTAGAATAAAGCAGAGTTTTTAGATTTTATTGATAAACATTATTATCCTCATCATAGGATTCCTAACTATAACATGTCACAATGTTTTTGAGAGGAAAATTTTAGAGTTGGAAAAGGGGTTGTCAAATTCATCCATTGATTTATATACCTTGTGGGTAGAAGGTGGGAGCTCTATATGCCCAAAATACCCAAAATGACCACTATGACTTACAGGAAAAAGAAGAAAACCCTAGAGATAAGGTTGAAGTTGAGCGATGGGTTCACCAAATTGTTTAACAAATATGGAATTCATAAATCCATAATTAGATAGTCACGTATAATTAATAAATGATAAAAAAATTGCATGAATATAAATAGCAAAACAAATAAGATATACAAAATATAAAAACCCTAAGTTCTAGAGAGGGAAATAAAGACTTAGCTGATTTATGCTTTCTTAAAGATGATTGGGACTTGAAAAACTGATGATCGAAAGGGAATATCGTTACGATTTATCTATTAAATTTTGGAGCTGTCGGATATGTTGGGACTAGGGTGCCTATTACATGACTAGGGCACTTATGCACCAAAGACCTCTGGTAGGAGCTTGTGTAGTTTTAGGAGATCATAAACTAGTTTTTCTTATGTCACACAAGTTTCGCTAACCTTCACATTTAGTCACTGTATGTATTTGGATCATAAGTGAATTCATATGTAACCTTTGAAGATATGATGACCTACAAAACCCTTAGACTAGATCATATCCAAAAAATAAAACATGCAATATGGGGAGTTGGGTGACCCCATCAATCACCCGACAAACTTAACTTATGATCAAGTGATGCACTACATCTTAGAATCCATGTAGTTCTTGTGAATCATTCATAGAATCATGCCCTAGTGATCCCTTGTGCAAGTGCATGTGATAGTGGGAAATATCTAGATGTACCAATGTAAATAGATGTGTGGATGGAAAAATGAACTTCCCCTCCTATTCAAGTATGCAAAAATGCAATTCCTTGTCCTCTTGGAAGAGTGCTAGATGAATGTATTTTATTCTCTTAAACTCATTTAGATGTAACCTTATGTGGTGATATTTGATGCTTAAATTCCTTGTCCCTTTGGTTGAATTTTATGATTGAAAACTAAAAGGATAACCCATAAGAAAATAAGATGCCTAAAATATAAAAGAGGCCCAAAACGAGTGAGTCGGATAACAAGATTTTGGGGGTTCCCAGAGAGGGACGGGGGCACTGGGCATTGTAATCCTTTTTGGTGTTGGTTCTTTGAGTCATGAAAGCTAAAGAAATAAACTACCAAATGGGCTATAGGGTGTAAAGTAACAAAAAGAAAAGATACAAAGCAAAGATGCCAGAGGTGAATTTACATTATTAGTTTTCTAACTTAAGAATCATATGAATACAAGTATGTTTTTATGGACCTTGAAATGTACCCAATCGCATGATTTTTTTCTATAGTTCATTTTTTCCGTGTGATTCAAAGGACTTGAAAGGAGGGAGATTGATGACAGATGATTTAACAAGATGTTTAAGGAATTCATTGTAAGAACCAATAGGATTATTTGGAGAAGAGGTTGTGTGGGTTGTAGATGGATTGGATTTAAGAATGGTGGATGAAGGTAAGAGAGATTTTTCTAGTTTGTGATGATTTGTGTGTTCCTAAGACTCAGATTTGGTCTTGGGAGAAGAGGAGATGGATGGTTTTGATTCGATTTAGGGTTTAAAGCATATAAATGTGTCCCTCTTTTTCTCACTTTTGTGGCTTCAATAAAATATTTCTAATGACCAATACTTAACTAAACACATATAAAATTAAAATATATGTATTTTTAAGAGCTTAAATGGACCAAGGAGCCTTGGATAGAAAATTTACTTGAATGATTTGAGTTTTTAAATTATTCTTAAAGATTTATTTACTAACCAGATTTTAAAATTTTTAGCCACCAAGTGGGACACACTACTATGCTTTGAACCATTGGGAGGAAGAATATGTGATCTTTATTTTGATTATTTGAGGATAGGGGATTTAGACAAAGTGTTCAGCCCCAAAATAAATGGAGGTGCTCTAGATTGATGATTGGACATTGGATTGCTTAGAATGATTAGGTTTAAGAGGTGGTATGTCCATCTGTTTATGTGGATGAGTGTGAGATTTTTGAGTAGGAGCGCTAAGGTATTTTGATCTTTTTGTGAAGGTTTATCATTGGAGGGAATGACGATGATTTCTAGAAGTTAATTTTCCTAGAGGTAGAATTGGATGATTTTTATGTAGATTTCATTGTAGATATAGGGTTTGATAGTGAAGGTGGTACTTGGATAAGAGGATTGATAATAGTAGAATAATTTTTAGATTCTAATGATATTTGAGATGTCGATGGTGAATTTGTTTAAGGAAACATTGAGATGGATGTGTTATTTGTTATTTTATGAGGGGAGATGTCTATTTGGTGGGCTTAGATGTCGATGTGGGAGTGGTTATAGCCATAGGTTTGGTTTTGGAACAAATATTGAAGTGAATATAGATGTAGGGTTATGTGAATAGGATATTATGATCAACACTTGGGTAGATGTGGATAGGGAGCTAGATGTAATTGTGATACATGCGGTAGGTGTATATATGGATAAGGAAGTAGATGTGATTGAAGTAGGTGCGAAGGATTATTAGATGTATATATGATGGATGTTGAAGTAGTTTTGGATAAAGACAAAACTATAAATGGAAGAGGAGAAATAACAACATACATGGGTGAAGTAGATGAAAGGATGTTGGGTCGAGGTGATGATGTAAATTTTTGTCTTAGAGTATTGATTGTGTGGGAATTGGGTGCCTAAGATGTAGGAGGGGTATTTTGATTGTTTGGTGATGGTTGGGGAAGGGTTGTTTTAAAAAATCTAGGGGTTGATTAGGAGGTGCGTTGGGGTTATCCAATTAAAGGTCACCATGGTCTATGAGCCATTGTATAAGATCTTTAAAGGTGTGTCACTTTTCAATGTCTTGTTCACATACCTTGTGGTAATTACAATAATGATCCTCATGCAATACCACGTGGGTTTAGGATGTAATTCATAAATGGGTTAGATAGGGGGAATTTGGATGAGATGCACAACCATTAACTTGTCAAAAATAGAACTATAGGATTCCCCAAGAGGGGTATAGTTGGGAGTTGGTCTAGGAGCCATTTTATAAGGATCTATATGAGATGTGGACATGGTTGAAGATTTGACTATGATGGAATTGGACGAGTTTTTATATTTTTCACCATGATTATATGGCTTGGTCAATTTACGTGTTAGTTAGTTACAAGCCATGATAAATGCCTACTCAATTGTTTCAAATGATTAGATCTTAAGAGTTGATGAAATATGCTTTTCATATGACCATGAAAAGAGTTCTATTAGCTCGATCTATATAAGAGAGAAGTATAGTTGATGTATTATGTCGTGCCACATCATGATGAAATTTGGGATCGATTCGTCATGAAATTATTTAATGGTGTAGAGGTATGTAATGGTAATTTTATGTGCAATATTAATATAAAATACTCTAAGAATAGTTTTATAGTGCTCGATTCAATCTCACCCTTTTATCTAGTGTATGCCTTCAAAAAACTTTCTTTGACTAGTTTGACCATATAAAAATGTATACTTGAAGATATAATCATGTTGAATGTGAATGAAAACCTTGTGTTTAGGCGTGCGTCCTTTTTTCAGTTGAGGAATGTAATAGTCATGTTTCTTCTGAAAATCCCTATGAAAAATTTATCATGGATCAGGTTTAAACTTTAAAATCATCCTTTTATATCACCTTTTTGCCTTCGTTGCAAATTTCACAATTTTCTTCGCCACTTAGAACAATACATGGCATGCTTCCATTTGTTGCACCGCAACACACTAGGTTTGCAAAGTTACATCATTTACATAGTAACTAAAAAGTGAAAGTTTGGCCCCAAGGACCGAAATGGTTTTATCTCAAAATAAGACTAGAGTGGGGTTTCGGGCCAAATATGCATTCCTTAATATTGATTTGATAAAATGAAAAGTACAATAAAAAAATCTCGATACTTGTTAAAGACATGTGACATATTTCTATAAAATGTCAAAAAGAGTAGGGTATTAGGTCATATTTTCAATCTTGCATCCAATGGGGAGAACAAACAAATATGAAAAATAACCCCACAATTTCATTTTATATAAGATTCAGACACATGTCAAGATCTAAGAGAACGTCAAATGCAGATTCTCGAGTCAAAAGTGTATTTCTGGACTTACGAAAATATTGGCTAAAATGGAAATACATTCGGTGATTACACCATTATTCAAGTAAAACACATGGAAACTCCTTATTAAAAGTGGAAAAGTGGGGGTGGTGGGAAGGATTACACATTTTCACCAATTCAAAAGCAATGATAATGTGCAAATAGACTCCCTAACCCCGCAAGAGACCAAGTTGATCCATGTGGATGACCCACATTCAAATGGAAAAAGTGAGATCGATGGTTGGAGTGTAAAGCATTTATGATTTCCACCATTAAATATTTCTTTTCACAAATACAGTAGAATCATTAAAATCTTCCAAGGATTTGAAATTTTATCATTACATGTGAAGATTTGAATGTCCTAGTTATGTAAATTGGTGAAGTAATTGACTAAAAGCAAATAATTTGGGAAAATTAATTCAGAGCATGCAATCAAAATAGAAATTCATAGAGCTCTTGGCAAAATGAGAAAGCTCTTGTTTTACCCCATTAAATACTTAATATTCAACTTGAAATTTAAGGAAGGAAGAGTTATATAAAATGAAGTATCTAGTGTCACATTTTCATGTGAATTCCAAGATTACAATGATCAAGATAAGATCATGAACACGATGATGTTAAATTTTTACTTGGAAGATTTACAAAGGAGATTAAGTGACCATAATAAAATTAAATGAATGGCACTTGATTATCTTCGTGACATTTACCTAGAAGTTGTTTTCCCACCTTCTATACATGCTCCTGAGCTCGTATGGTTGTGTGTGGAGAATTAAAACCAGAAACAAGAGAGGTATTGGATGGAAGTGGAGAAAGAGTGATAAATTTAATATTGGAAGCCTTCAAAGCAATTATAGGGTTTCCAAATCTAGATCAACCGATAATTTCTATGGTTGAATCCACACAAATCAATTATGAAGCAAGACGAGATGAGTATGCTACAATGTTAAATTCTCAGTGGTTGAAAGAAAAAAAACCATATGTAAAAATAATCCCTAAGAGGTTGACCAAGGAAATGTTTGTTGAATAAGTTGAGGACTTAATTGTGCTATTAAGCAGGATGGTAGGGCTTGAGGGAGTTAATGATTTTCATGAATGGATGTGCCCTTTCATAATGGTCATCTTAGAGGAACAAGGAAAGTTCTGTTGGGAAAACTTTATTTCAGCATCTATTCATGCTAAGTTTTTGACAATGATGGTAAATACTACTGAAGGTAGTTCAGCTGATATTGATTTCTATATGATGTCATATTTTATATACAACATTTCTTGTTTTAAATCATTTCCAAGACTCCCACGACAAGCTATTTTTAATTATAATAGGGTGTATGATTTATATCCACAATTCACGTTGAAAATTTGTAAGGGGAATGTGTGGTTCGTGATTGATTATTTTATTACCCTTGTGACCTACATTTTCAAGCCAGAATTGGAGAAATATAGGTTATTTTCTATTGCTAGGGCAACAATTTAGGAATATGGTTGTGTTTTCATACAATACATGTTCTTCACATACTTGAGGGTAAGTGGATTCGAAGGAAAACCTTACAAATTACCCAGATATGTAAGTGAAAAATGGGCCTTAATGGAATTATCAAGACAATTGAATTTTGTGCATAAATAGATTTCCAAAAGGCATAAGACAAACATCAAATTCCCCATCCAAATTGGTAGGTATTCATGCCAAAGTATAATAAAAGCTAGACTAATGGAGGAAGAGATGGAAATATTTGGAATGGAGAGATTCACACCAAGACCCAACTATGATATTCGATGGGTTATTAGTAATGGTGAACATGAGTCTCACTTTGAAGATTATTGGATGAACTGTCTAGATGAGGAAGAAGTTAGATTAAGGGACTTTTCTAGAATGTCATTAAGACAAATTATTGATTTCAAGATTGTTGTAGTCCCATAGGGAATTATAGATGACAAGGATATAGTGGGATGATACTACCATGACCAGAAACTAGAATCAAAAGCAATTAGTTCCATTGATTGGAAAGAAAAGGAACTAGATTTCCTTATATAAGGATCTCCAATGTGCTGAGAAGAACATTGAATTAGTTAGTTGTCAAAGGTTTGGATTTATCTTTGCAGAACACCAAGGTATTAAATGAGTTTTTAATTTGAATATTTTGGAAGGATAACCCCCTTCACTAAAGGAGGGATCAAGTAAAATAGATCTTCTAAAATGGAAACCCCTTCAGTTACCCGAAACAAGACCACCGTAGAAACCATTGATGAATGGACATCAACATCTAACATGATTAGGACTTTGAGGTCTATTTTGGTCTAAAACGCTAAAGGAATACTTATTAAAGCCATGTAGATGCTCCTATAACTGAAGCAATAATGATTTAAGCAAAGGGAATGGCACGATCACAAAAAAACTCCCTTATAAGTTTTACCAGGATCATTTTACTCTTGAAAGAAGATGAGAGGATCTCAAATCATATGAAAAGCTCTTTGAGAGAGCCAAGAAGATGGTTAATGTGTTGTCAAAACAACCTTTGACAAGGGATGTATGTGACCATGTATCAAGAAAACATAAACATACAGAACTTTAAGTAATTGAGCCCCCTGTCTTGACTGAAGATCAAAATAACGTTTTTGCTTCATTTGCTCATGAAACATTGTCATCCTAGACTCTTGAAAATGTGTAATCTACTCCTGGTGTGAAGTTTCTTGGTATGGTATCATTTTCCTCCCCAATTGAAAATGTTCCAGAGATAATTGGCAATACTCAGATGCCTATTCAGTTAATTGAAGTTAAGAAGGAACATGTACAAAATAAACCAAAAAGTAAGGAATATGAAAAGCCATAAAAAAAAGATGATGATATAGTTGAATTGTTTAAAGATGTGCCTGATTTAGAAATGGTTGATGTAAATGTTGAGATTCATACAACTGAAGATATAAAAAATCTTGAACATGAGGTGCATTTTCAAGATCCCCACCAAGCATCAGATGCAAGCATGAAGGGCCAACCCCAAAATGTTCAAAGTAAAGGAACAGGAAGTGAGCTAATTTAAGAGAAAAAAATTTCTAGAAGGAGTTATAACTGAGGTATCAAAGGAAATGAGTAGACATGCTGAGATTCATCTTGAGAAAGATAAAGATCAAGAATTACAATTAAAAAATCAGTCAATATGGCATAAAAGAGTTGAAGAACATCCTCAAAAGGGATCATTTGTTAAAAAACCACCAAAAAGGGAGAAGATACTATGAAGAACAGTGAGCTAGTAAAAAACCCAAGTATGGATGAAGATGTTCCAAAAGAAACTATAGATACCTCAGCAAAGAACATAGATACATGTGCATTGGTTACTTCTCCTAGGGATCCAAAGGAGGTGTCAATTGAAAATGTGGTTCTTTTAGACAAAAAAAGTAGGACAAGGGAGTAATAGGTAGAAAAAAACTAGAAGATGGAAATCAGTCACATGATAAAGAAAATAGTAAGGAGGAATAAGATTTTGTCACATTGGATCATGAAAAGCAAATAATAAAAGTTAAAGAAACATCAAAAGAACTAGTGTTATATTCTGAAACTCCATAGAAGGAGAAGAAAGGAAATGTCCCCATGGTTGGATGGTTGAAAGTATTTTCTCAACAAGGGGAAATGTAAATTACTCCAAAAACAATATCTAAGTATCACTAGTATATCAATTCTAAAGCCCAAATATTCTTGAAGAAATCAAGAATTCTTACCAGGACAAGGGTAGACCAACATGGATTGAGACCTTTGGAGGTTGCAACTCATGATCAGGGAAAAAAAGTATGATATCATAGAGGGTGATTATGATATTCAATACTTCCAAATGGGAAAACCTAATAGGGAATCATTGAAACATGGAGTGATAGAGGCAGTTGAAGGTTTGTTACAAAGGGTTAATGAGGATAAGATATCCAAAAAGAAATTAAAAGAACAAGTAAAAAAATTAACCTCATGCTTACATAGAATGATAGGACACACAGAATAGTTTTCACTGTCATCACCCCTGAAATACTAGAAAAGATTGAAAAAGCTACTAAGAAAGTTTAAGTAGTAGATAAGTGGATAGAAAATTTATCTCAAGAGGGTAAGAAAGTCATTGAAAAAGAAACTGATAGGTATGCAAAACTTTCTAAATTACTTAATGATATTAATGAAGTTTTTGGAGAGTGTGATAATGAGTTGTTCTATTGGGAAGGGATTTTCCCTAAATTAGAAAGAATCAACTAGATCTTGATGAAGACTTACTAGAAAAAGAGGGAATAGTGCCACTAGATGAAAAAGGGACTCAATATATAATAGAAGACTTGAAATGATCAGGTTAAAAATTTGAATCAAATCAGAGAAAATATGGTAATTGAGAAGGAATGGGTAGGCAAGACCATTGATGGTATAGATTGTATACTTAGAAAAATGGTATCTGATCAGCAAAAAATGGTTTATGGGAATTTGGGGGTTGATGTCTTGGTTCAATCCTTTGAAAAACATATTAAAGAAGAACCATGTTCCTATGATATTGTCAAAAGGATCACTTTGGTGGAGAATAAGATTATAGAGCTGAATAAATGGTTAAGGGAATCTAGACCAAGGATGTCTGAATGCATTGATATATTGAATAAGAATCACTTGATATACAAGTATCACACCAGCCCGATGAAGAGGAGATAATGCCACTATTTCAAAGGTATGATTCCTTCATGGAGAGGCATCTTAAGGAAGAGCTAGATGATGGAGATGTGAAGATTGATATTTTATTTATTACCCTTGTTTCATGAAGACTAAACATCACTTTGAAGTTGTTGTTTTTAGACATGAATGTAATTTGATACAATACACTAGATTTTTATATTTCTTTGATAATATTTCAAATCTATTATGAAGCATTTGAACTAATGTAATTGTTAGATGTGTTTTTATTGTGGAAAAAGAAAAATTGTGGTTATATAGGGGCCCAACCCATAATGAAAATTTTCATACATTTTGAAAACTATATAAAAAAGAAACAAGAAAAGAAAAAAACTTATTCATCTTCTACTTCCACTATAAAATCTTCTCCAAATGGAGGGATTTTAATCAACAACCTATTCTTCCTTTGTAAAAATCTTTGAACCCTCAAATTTTTCCACAAATACAACTGACCATACCAAATTCCGAGACATCCAAATCTCTATCAATGACTCAACAATCATTCTAGGTTTATCAAGTATATTCCTCATCTCTATCTTCTTTCGATAAGAAGATACCCGATCAAAAGGTACAAACCACTTGTAGGAAATTTCATTTTCCCTTTTTCCTTGTAAGAAGTGGACTGAATGGGAGTGGATGGAAGGTGGGCATTTAGAGGGGCTAGAAGAGAAAGTAGTGTGACCCTTGGACCTAGTGGAGCAAGATATTTTAAACAACACCTACCTTTGTGCTTCCTTGTGAAAGTTGGGTCCTCTTTTAGCAGAATAACAAGAAAAGGTCCGAGATAATTTTTCTCCATTAAAGGTGCCTACCGCACTTGATGAATAGAAGGTTAGAGAGTAGAATTTCCCTTTTCCTCCTTAATGGTAGAAAGTGATGCCTTGAAATGTTGAGGAGATGAAGGATCTACTTCCTCTTCATCAAAAATAATAATTAGGGGTTGAGAGATTGATTCCCTCCTCTTTCTTCTTGATGGTGGTGCTGGTATTGTTGATTGTTGAAGTGGCACGCATAGGTCCTTATCAACCTTCTTCTAGAGAAATGATTCATTTATCCAATTCTTCTACTTTGTGAGAAATAACATGCATAGTCTCAATTGAGTTCTTATCATAGAGTACGTAGGATTCTTGGGGAACCTCTTTTGATAAAAAATTATTCATTACATAGAAAGGGATATTCATATTTAGTCATCCCTGCTACAATAGGCCTCCTTTCAATCTAGAATTTCTTCAATTCTTCTAGATTTTTCTGGTGTTCCCACCAAAAAAGATGATAATACATGGATTGGAAGGATGAAAAGACATGATTGATCTTGATCAATCTTAGAAGAAGGGAAAGTTTAAACTCGTAGCAGTCAAGGGCCATTTGTTGTCCCGTGTATCGAAATTTCAAAAAAAGTGTCTTGACAAAGGCTTCATTTGGGCTAGTTAAGTCAAAGATTTGATTTAAATATTTTGATGATATTTCCTTCAAGTTATTCACCACAACCACTCTCACCATTTCACCAAAAAGGGCTATGCATTAATTCCTCACATTCAAGAATAGAAAAAGGATGCATATTGGGGAGAAAATAGAGTTGAATTTATAATGAGAATGGCACAGACAAGCTGAGTTGAGAAAAATCACTACCATAAAATGAAGAAATATTTTTCACTCAGCTCACATGAAGGAAATAAATTTGAGGGAAATTGGCATTGTGCAAAAAAATATGTTTGATTGATGTGATACAATCCATGTGAGAATATTCATCTCTAAAAGACATGAACATAAGTATGTATTGCTCAAATTTGATTCTCAAAAGGTGAAAGGGATTTTATATCACATCAAGCCATATGGAGGCGTAGGGTAGCTATCAAAAAGATTTCTTTCTTGTGAAAAGGGAGAAACAATTAAAACAATGGTCTAAAGGAATTATTGTTGTCCCAAATTCACCCCTAAATGTAAATTTGGATAACCTTCTTAATGTTTTAGGCTTGAGAAAGTAAAATTGTTCAAAGGCCCAAAATCACATCGTGGGGTCCCTTTGGCTCTTCTCTAACTTCCATGTCAAAGAAAACATCCAAGATGTTAGAAAAGGCTGAAAAAATCCCAAAAATGGCCTCTTTAAGTGTAATGTGGAAAAAGTGAAAATAAATTCCTAGGCCACAAAAGTTCATGAGGGATAGCTAGGACTCGAAAACCTGAAATGGCCACATTCCTTTATTGTGTGGAAAAATTGGAAAAATATGTCTCGGACGGTCCACGAGACATTGGGACATCCAAGACGCACATCACTGAAATGGATGTAGGTAGTTCAAATTAATGAAATAAGATATTTTGGTCCCATGCGGTCCATGGGACACCTAAGACACAAGTACGCATGGTACTGCAAAGGTGAACAAGTTGATCAGCATAGCGGTGTGGCAAAATCGAAGGTCAATGACCCTCACGACCCGGTCAATGTCGACAACCAAGACACCAAAAGCCAAAATCGTTGCACCAAGAGGGAATCAAAAAAAGTGGAGAAAGGAGGCCCAGAAGTTCCAAGCACGCACGTGACCTAAGTTCCATGAAATGCCAAAATTCTTGTATATAAAGGAAAACTCAGTGCCTGACCCTCTTGAACTTCAAATGGCCATAACTTTTGACTCCGAGCTACAATTTTCACAAAAATTGACTTTCTGGAATGAGCAAAAATTGGACTTTTTAATTTTGATGAGCGTAGATTTGTGAAAATAAAGGAAACATCTTCAGCTACGGTAAAGTACATGCTCAGTCTCCCGTCAAATGAAAGAAATGCCTAGAGACCCAAAATAATTTGCTTTCGCACTCAAAAGGCCATAACTTTTGTATTTATTAAAGAAAATGCACAAAATTTGGACCGTTGGAATTTTTTTCCAAGCCCAATTCACAAAAAATAAATAAACTCATAATTTGATGAGAAATAGATGTGATTTTTTTAGAAAACGTGGCCAAGTTCGAATTATTTGGTAGTTAGGATGCATTGAGTGAAGCATGGGCTGACATTTCTCACTGCAAGTCATGGGGTAGTATGGGAGGCATTTTGCAAGAAACAAAACATCATTTCACTCCATTTACTACCTTTTACAAGGGGTTGAAGGACATATTTCGAGATTTATTTTTTTCCCCTCTCTCTCTCCTCATAGAAATCTATAAATTGGAGTGTTGGCCTCATTGTAAGGAGGTAGTTTTGGGTAGAAAAATTTGTCAAAATTATTTTTGAAGATAATGTGTTATAGGCCCTTATACTGGACTCCTTGCATGTTGATCCAAGCCCTTATTTTGTAGTAGATTGAACTTTGCATATCAATGAAAGTGATAGATACAAGTTTGTGGATTTCTCTTCCCCTGGTGTGTTTGTTGGCATTCATCTTGCCTCTTCAATATATTTGCATAAATATATATTGTGTCTATCTTATTCTGTTGTAGGGATTCATTATCATTATGTGTTCCTAAAATATTTTTGAATGCAGTTGCTAGATTGTGGAGAAATGTTATCACCCCTTCTAGTATACATTTTGCTTCTACTTTTCACACATTGTAAGACTATTCTCAAACTCTCCTTTTCTAGTGTATCACCTCTTTAGTGTAGGCTTTGTTTTTATGCACTCTCTCTCCCTAGTCCCTTAGATTAGGACAAGATAGTTTTTCTTGCATTAGAGTAGATGGTGGTAGGTTGTTTAGGATCAAGAACCAACTTTCTCGAGAGGTCTATCTCAAGTAGCAAGTCCCACAACTTGAAGATAGTAGCCATGTTATCCAATCAAACTATGAGCTCAAGAACACACACTTGTGCAAACCATAGGGTTCTTTGATTTGGTGATAATAATTACATGGCATCCTAGTCATATCTGAGGAAATGAAAAACGTGAATAGCTCATAACTTTTCTACATAGAAATATAAGATGGGATATTTTCAGGATAAGTAATAATAAATTAAACTATATGTTGTGAGGAATAATATTCTCTTAGATATTCATTCTTTTGGGGGGAAATGGAGAATGAGTGAATGATTGAAATTGTATAAATGCAATGAGAATACTCTCGTATAGGGGGTTAAATTTTCTAAACTTTAGAGAAAAAGGAGAGAACTTGTTTTTACTTGTTGAAACTGAACCAACCTGAGATACCCAAGCTTTGTTCACCTATTCCAAAACCTTCTCACCAAGATTGTATTATACAATCATTGGCATATATTGAGGTCATAATGTTGTGTCCCCTTATTGGAGAATTGGAGTTTATTGAATTAATTCGTGGTTATTATCGCGAGAACTATTAATTTGTTTGAAGATGAATTATTTTGAATCAATTGTTTACATTTATGTCATAATCTTATGCTAATTAATATCTATGAATTAAAAAAATCCTTGTTATAAAACTAGAGACATTTTGGTAACTATAATTACATAATTGATGGATCTTTCCTTCATAATGTGGTAAATGATTTTAAATTAAATTTGTATCTATTTGATCTAGGATTCTTGTCAGTTCCTAAGTGTATTTGATCATATCTTGTTAGTATTTTATTGATAATTTACCATGATATTTTGTGTTTGAATTCTCAAATTTTGTGTGAAATAATATATTCTTGGGCTTCCATGAATACAAACCTTCTAGTTGAAGGAATTCTTTGGACTGTGTGATCCATATTTTACATCAGGAACAATTATATGCAGTATTTGTAAGGTTCATTTGAGTTCTTTATATAATCAACTTTATCCTATTTAACTTCCCAACAAAACATCAAAATTACAACCAATAACCATCAAATCCACCTGAATTACCCCTGTTTGCACTGTCAATGCATTACTATGGATATTTGTCAATTTTTTTAACTATTTGTCCTAAGTACGCAAGAGAAAGCCGGAAATATCACTTTCTTTAGTAACCTAAGCCTTATTTTGAGAAAATATTCATTTTCTATTGTGACAACTCATGAGAGTTAGATGATGTCTACATTTACCATGTTTTATTGAGGTTGTCTTTTCACATCCCTAATAAAGAGAGTCCAAATATTGTTTTTTATCCATTTATTTCATAAATACAGGTTACAAAATGGGTCATCTCACCCGGTTGTGGGAAAAACCTAAAGCAAAAGAGGGTAGGTCTTACCCTTAGTGAGATGCTCTCAATATTACTTGAGTCAAAGTGAAAAAGAGATTTCTAGATCCATCCTCTGGCTACTGAAATGATTCAAATCCTAGTCTATCTCTCTAACAATAATATTCAGCTCATTGATGTTGCTTGGATTACAAGGTGGGACTAATTTGGGTACCACAACACCCTCATGGAAGTTTTTCCAGGGACTATTTTTACAAATTCAAAGATACATCAATCTCTGGTAACATATTGAGTATGTTTAGATGCAAATACATGATCTAGACATCATCCTTTGTCAAGCTTTACAAAAAATGGGCTTAATCAGAATTATTTGCTTGATATTTTCCTAGTCTAAGAAATATTTCCATTAAATTTGACTTGGCTAGGGGTAAATATTGATAAAGGATGCTAAGATTTGCCAAGATTTGTTGAGATTGATCATTAAGTTTCAGTTGGCAAGTTGTTTATAGTGATTTTCACATCTAAGGTACAAGACCTTAGTGATGAATCCACATTGTCAAGAAATTCTTGTAAATACCAGTTGTTTTAAGTTTCTAAATATTGTAACTTGTCATTAAGATCTATAAAGATGGAAGTAAGAAGGTCCCTCTTCAAGATAGATCACGCAATAAAAAAATTTCCACAACTAAGAAGGAAAAATCTAGTGAAGAAACAAGTCCAAGAGACTTGGGTGATCAAAGATCATATGAGAAAGTAGTGTCTATCATGAGAATGATCATCCATTGATAGAGGATTACTCTAGTTCCTAAAACAGTTTTGGATCAAGAAGTCACTACAAAACTTTGTACACTCCAACTAGTGAGGGGCCTTCATTTACAACTGGTATAGGTATTCCTCATCTCCCTCCATTGTTACTTAGGGGTAATAGATTTTTTGGTGAAAATGATTCATTAATTGACCATTACTTTGAAGATCATACACCATTTCCTTAGGACCTCTTGTCCTACAATGTTTTTACCCTTTAGTTAGGACACCTCCTCAAAATAATATGGCTCACCCTCCACCTAGACCCATCTTTGTTGTAAATTTTTTTGGACCCATATATTTCCATGGTATGGTGGGTTATCCTAATGCGAGTTCCACAAGAAGTGAGGAATAGGTTGCCTAAATTTCAAGGAAATAATGCTATTACTGGTGACCAGTACCTTAGACTTTTGTTAATATTATGGAGGATTTTGAGATTGAACATGAAGATGTGTATGTCAAATTGTTCATTCACACCTTAGAAGAGGATTCTCATGATTGGTATAAATCCTTACCAGATAATTCAATTGACTCATGGACTGAAATGAAAAATGCATTTAGGTCACAATATGGGGATAAGACTGATCCTAGATTTCTCCTATCTAAGTTTGAAAACATAAAGAAGAATCCTAATGAACCTGTCCAATATTTTAGTACCAGATTCAACAAAACCTTTTTTTTTACCAAAATACCTATAATTTTAAGGCCAAGTGATGAATCATGTCTGATAAAATACTCTGATGCCTTTGATAAGAAAGTTGCATATTATTTGAGGGATAAAAACCCTAGGACTTTGAGACAAGATTTCTCTATGGTAGTGCAAATTGAGAATAATATTAAGGTAATAGGGAAACCTCCTAAGAGGGATGGTGTCAAGTTAGTAAATCCTGAAAATCCTCAGGCTAGTAAGGGAGTTGATTTGGAAGAGGTAGTTAAGACTTTAGGAGGAGCAAGTTGAAGGAAATAATCTAAAAACTTACTAGAACAAAGAAGGGAATAGAAAAAAATTTCTCATGGCTAGATGCAACCTCATGGTCAAGGTAGATTTGGTAATCATCCTATAGGTGATCATATATTAAATGACTCGAGGAAAATGTCCTATGGGATATTGAATTAAATAACCACATCCAAAGGAGAAAAAATTGGTCCCTGATCCTTTAACTGCTAGAGTTTCCATGGTAGAGGAGAACCATATTATTGAGTGGTGTGATAAATGTTTCTTACCACACTCCCCATGTGATCTTAATGAAGAAAGTTAAGAGGTTGTTGATGATGAAACTTTTGGTGATGTAGTCATTTCTTCATATACCATATTTATACCCAAAGTGCATCGACCTATCACCCAACATGCACTTTCAGGTGCTCACCGAGACGTGCATGGGAACTAAGCCCCTCTTTTATGTGAGTTTTTATGATGGTCAGTCATTGATGGAGAATGAGTTGCAAAAATGGAAACATATATGTTCACTCAAAAACATAAGATACAAATAATAGAAACAATAGATGCATCATAAATGGAAATGAACATTGTAAATAAGCATAATGAAACTAGATCTGACTCAGAATAATATGAAGAACATAAGGGTTTACACTTTTGAGCATGAATAACCAGAATCACACACCATATATTGATTTATAAACATTTACAATGGCTCCATTACATCATGAGGGTCATATAAACTAAATACATCAAGGGATATTATCTTAAACCCTATAAAAATAATCTACGAGAGAGAGAGTTCTTAGCTATTATACCCATTACAACCCTTTTTCATACCCAAATCCATGCCTAATATTCTTAAAACCCTTCTTGCAAGCATTTCTATAGCACCTTGTCACTACTTAAAACCCTCCTTAACCCTTCATTTCCCTAGCACTTCATTCTCACCCTCTTCTCCCTTCATTTCAAACCCAAACACTCCTTTAAATAGGATCTAGATGCACCACCTTGGTTTCCTTCATGAGAATATTGCATGCCAAGTGGAAGTGTGGTCCTCCATGGTTGAATTCCTATGCCAACTTGCAAATGCCTCCACTAATTGTAATGATCATCCTGGGAATATTCCTTATGTGGAATATTATTTTCTTGACCTCCAAGGATATAAGGTTTCACCTTATCCATTTACCATGCCTACTCAGGATATTCATGTGTTTATTTTGTTACAACTCCTTAAAAATATGGCTCAGTCCCTAAACCTTCTTGCTCTCAAGCAAGCCAACCTCTTATACTGCGCACTTTTACCTTGTACACTTTTTCCTAAGTGCATTCCTTATTTACCCCCTCCCACATGCTAACATCTTCCTTGGGACACATTAGTGTAGCATCACAACACCCCGAAATAGCACTTTGGGTGTGAAGTGGGGCATTTGGTGTGATTGCACAACATGGGACCATCTCTTAAGCTATGGGACTTGAAAAACTTGAGATGGACCTCAGAGAAATTCAGTTCTTGCTTCCTAATCTACCTGCCACAAGCTACTCCAGTTTAGGCAAAACCTATTCTATCCTAATATAACCATTCCAAGAGAAGAGAGAGAGAGGGTGAAAAATCCTACACTAAGTGGTGATACACTAGAAAAGGAAGTGGTTGAATCACATATCCAATTGCACGAAGTGGAGAGAGGTGAGGATAGGAGAGGGTGGAAAAGATGCACCATGACCAAAGATAGTTTTCACATAGAACACCACTTTTAATTCCGTTAAGCAAAGCTCCTAGAACCTACAAGAAACATTAGAGTATGAAAAATATACCTGGAATGATGAGAGGTAAGAAGAGATAACAAAATAAGCCAAGGATGGATAGATGCATCACGAAATAGATTTTATTGCTCCAAAATGTTACACGGTACATCATCAGTGGGAAAGAGGCAAGAAAATTCCATTACAGAGCCATGGGAGGAGGCTTAGACTTCGCATTCTACCCTAAGGAAGAAAGAGAGAGGGGGGTAGAGGAGAAACAATGACCAACACTTTGAATATGCCCCTTCATTACAATATATAGGAAGAATGAGAGAGAGGAGGGAAGAATTCGAATCCTACTTCAACCACCTTGAGATATGCATTGAATCCTTCTTTGAAATATTAACCACCATCAATCAATACCCCCTCTCAAATCCACCTAAAATGTTGATTTTGATTCCCTAGTGGATCAAATTAAATCTAGTCTAGTAGTTGAAGAAATCAGATTCTACATTAATGGCTTAGAAGATTTTTTCCCATTTTTCACCTATTAAATAATATTAAGAATGATATTTTATGTTTCCATGGTGTAGAGGGTGTCGAGACATTTCCAAAAATTCTTCTCCCACCCAAATCTGAGTTTCTAATCAAAATATATGGCCATTTGAAATTTTGGGTCACGGAGAGGCAATATTTAAAGAGTTTGTCCATACAGGGTCCACGTGGCGGCCTTGCGCATCTTGGAGATTCAGCTCCTTCCTTATGCTCTTGAAATCATGCCGAAATGACACATGGCAGCTTCCACAAGCTCCTTGGGCTCCTTTGTATTTTTCCAAAGTCTCCTTGCTTGGTGGGGCCAAAAGTCTGACCCTAGACATGTGGAGGCTTAGTGCTTATTTGGAAACCCACCCCAAATTTTACTTTTGAAGTAGTGTTGTGCTTGACACTTGGCTCCCTCCACCGACCTACCTCTACTTTGACTATTCAACCCCCAACTTTGTCCCTTTTTGTAACTAGTACAAGTGGCAAGATTGCGCTCATTTGGAGACTACCTCCAGAATTTCCTTTGAAATTATGTCGATGAGACACGTGGAGGCTTCTATTGGTTCTCTATACTTAGTCATTTTGGGCCCACTCTATCCTTTTTTTTAATTTGGACTATGTGGCGAGCCCATGCTCATTTGGGTCTCCACTCTTTGGATTTATCTTTGAAGTAGCGTCATTTGGACACTTGGCACCTTCCGTTGAGTCAAATAATTTTCAATGGATGGTGCAACTTTTGGGGCTTTGGACATGTGGGGGCTTGGCGCTTGTTTGAGTCTCCCTTTGGATTTAACCTTTGGAGGTGTGCCACTTGGACACTTGGCAGCTTCCGCCAACACCTTTATACTTAGCCAATTTTGGGGCTCATTCTAAATCATTTACAGAGCCCAAAGTCTTCTTGAGCCTCTGGTTTCTTTGACATTTTCTTCTCTTCCCCAACCCTACTATTCCATTTTAGAGCCCGCCTGCAACTTGTTTGTTGGATTTGAAGTGTGGGTTCATTTGACGGATCCATTTCTTTAATTTCTTCTTGCATGGGGTTGTGTTTGATCAATTTTACTGGGGAAAAATTGGGATAACAATTTGGTGACTCTCAAGGACATCTTCTACTAGATGAAGAGACTAGTGGCCTTGAAGCATCCATTGGGCATGGAGTCGTGAATGATAGCTTGGTACTAATCTTTTCCTAAAATGGACTCCCGATTGCTTGCACTTGCTGACCCTGAACCTATCCCAGAAATAGATTGTCTTAAAAACATTTTTAGTTGCTTTGCATTTGTTTTATTTTGAAATTAGCAACTGTTACAGAAAATATGGGTCCTTTTTCCATGAATAGTGAAGGGCTTGGCCTCTGCACCTCTGGAGAAATAAAAAAAAAACTTATGTACAAATACAAAAACATACATGCCTAAAATGAGACATGTAGAGTGTGTACAAACAATTGCTCTCTGAAATCAAGCGTACTCCTACTCCTACACTAACCAGAGAGAAAGAAAAGCTTAAAAAAATCCTGCCACAGGTAGGGAGAAATAGCTTCCTTTTCTAAAAAGGGGCAGCCATGTAAATGGTTTGTCACTGAATATGGCTGCTTGGATGAGTGAAAAACTGACAATAAGTTGGTCCTCCACCCAAATCATCAAGGTATCAACATCAATGGAAAATACCTCCTCAAGCTGATTTGCATTGGACTCTGGAGGCATTGATGGTGACCCTTGGCACTTTGAGGCTCTTCCTCATGCTTAGAAGCAAGCATGACTGGTTTTGGCTTCTCCCTTAGCTCTAATGAAGCCAAGTATCTGATTGGGCATGGTCTGATCCCTTGAATCTGCCCACTACTATGATATTTAACTCCAAAAATGGAGTCTTTTTGTGGACCTTCTTGGATGGATGGTGTGAGAGGGATGATGACATCCTCTTGATCTTTCCCTTCCTTCTCTTTTGAAGAACATGGATGCCATCCTCTTTGCTATTATGAAGTGTAGGCTATTGTCCTTGAATGTCCTCCTTCATGGAAGCAGGCTCATGTGCTTGGAAGGTGGATGATGGAGGATCAAATGATGTAATATCCATGGGCTCTTCTCCATCAAAGCAATCCTCCAAGTTAGATAGATAATCTGTCTCCTTGTTGTCTGTTGTATGTGCTCAACCTCCTCCATGGTGTCCTCCTAATCTGTAACTTGCTCACCATGGTTCCCTTCATCCTCCAACATGAAGTTTGAAAGTTCAAAATCCTCTTCAACATTATAGATTGAAGGGGATGAAGTGGGAGGAAGAACTAAAGGTTCTTCTATAGCCTACTCCACACTTGGAGCCTCTTGAACTGTATGGTCCTCCTCCATCATGGGTTTATCAATCAAATTAGGCCCTTGAAATGAAAGAAAATAATCTTCAATGATGCTTTCTTCATTGAGTGGGTTAAACACCGATTTGATCTCTCCCAGCTGCTTCTCTTCAATGGGACTTGGAGCTGATTGTTCCTCCTCTTTAATTGGTTGTGCGGCTTGGATTAGATCATAATTCTCTTCAAACAGAGTGCCATTAGGGACACTATATTCAGAGAAAAAAAAAATATTGATCTTCTTCTTGTTTTTTTTTCCATCTCAAACTCTGCTGCAAAAACCATTGGCTCTTCAACCTTGACCTCCTCTATTGGTTTGACCATCAAGGGGATCTTTGTAAACCCAATTCTAGTAACCCAACTCTTCAGATCTTCTATCATTTTTCTTCTCTGTAGGGTTCCTCCTCTTCTTTTCTCCTTTAATGGTATTTGGAATATCTCCCCATATGGAATTGGGAAGGCAAGAGGAGTGGTAGGTTGGGGGTTAACCAGCTTTGCAATTGTTTGTGGTGGGGGGGAGGTTGAACTTCTTGTTTGTTTAGAGGGGATGACTATTTGGAATACAAAAATGTAGAGGAACCGAGGTGGGATGGGAGATCGGGAGATGGAGAAAAGAAATTAACACTTGGGGAAGTGATGAGGGGCTTGAATCTTGATCATGATGAAATGATAAAGGTTGAGAAAGAGAAAATGAAGATTTAGGAGGTGGTGGACTTACCCATTGACAAGGTTTTCTTGTGTCCAACTCATAAGCCTTAATATCCTCAATCCACCATGTAAGTTGAGGCAACATTTCAACCATGAAGTCAATATTCTCCTGAGGGCTGTAATATCTTTGAAAAGGGTCTCCCCATGGACAAGGTGTCCTGAAACCAATCACGAATGCCTTCATCTATGTTTTACCCCTGGATTGCACCATGCTAGCCTCCATTATTTGAATCTTCTCCAAAAAACTAGCATTCTCCACATAGTTGTCACCATTGTATGCATCCCCTTGTTCTTGATAATCTTCATGGCCAAATTGACTTTGACACTGCTCATATGGGTAAGCATAATGGTTCTAGATCTGATCATAATGCTAATCTAGAGGAGTTGGGAAATGCATTGGAGGTGAACTGCATTGTTGTAGGTGTGAATTCCATGAAGGAATGAAGTCATAATTTCATAACTTCATAAAATGGAAGAAAAGTGGGAGATGTGAAAGAAAAGTGAATGAAGATGGGTGGAAATGGATGGAAAGTTCTACAACTTTAAAGAAGGGGTTGTTGACCGGATGGAGTCGTTAGATGTGCTTACATGTGCCTCAAAAGGCTAAACCTTAACAGGAACACACAAACCTACTAAGATGAAGTTATAAGGTGCTTCAGACCCATCCCCCACTGTGCATGAAAAACATGTTAGTGTAGAATCACAACACCCTCGAATGGCCTTGGGTGTGAAGTGGGGCATTCAGTGTGATTGCACAACATGGGACCATCTCTCAAGCTGTGGGACTTGCAAAACTTGAGATGGACCTCTGAAGAAAGCCGATTCTTACTTCCTAATCTACCTACCATAAGCTACTCCAGTGCAGGCATAACCTATTCTATCCTAATCTAACCATTCCAAAGGGGAAGAGAGAGAGAGAGGGTGAAAGAGCCTACACTAAGTGGTGATACACTAGAAAAGGAAGTGGTTGAATCACATATCCGACTGCCTGAAGTGGAGAGAGGTGAGTAGAGGAGAGGGTGGACAAGATGCACCATAGACCAGAGATAGTTTTCACATAGAACACCACTTTGAAATCCATTAAGCACAACCCATAGAACACAAAAACATCAGTAGTATACAAGATACCCTTCAATGATGAGAGGTAAGAAGAGATGAAAAATAAGCCAAGGATGGAAAGATGCATCACAAAACAAATTTTATTGCTCCAAAATGTTACATGGTACATCATCAATGGGAAAGAGGTAAGAAAACACCATTATAGAGCCATGGGAGGAGGCTTAGACTCTGCATTCTACCCTAAGGAAGAAGAGAGATGGGGGTAGAGGAGAAACAATGACCAACCCTTTGAATATGCCCCTTCATTACAATATATAGGAAGAATGAGAGAGAGGAGGGAAGAATTCAAATCCTACTTCAACCACCTTGAGATATGCATTGAATCTTGCTTTGAAATATCAACCACCATCAATAAATTCCCCTCTCAAATCTACCTACAATCTATCGATTCTAGTTCCCTAGCGGATCAAATTAAATCTAGTCTGGTAGTTGAAGAAATCAGATTTTGCATTAATGTCCTGGAAGAATTTTTCCCATTTTTCACCTACTAAAGCCTATTAAGAATGATATTTTATGTTTCCATGGCATATAGGGTGTCGAGACATTTCCAAAAATTCTTCTCCTACCCAAATCTAAGTTTCTAGTCAAAATATATGGCTATTTGAAGTTTTGGGTTGTCCGGGAGCACAATATTTAAAGAGTCTATCCATACAGGGTCCACGTGGTAGCCTCATGCATCTTAGAGATTTGGCTCCTTCCTTATGATATTGCAATCACACCAGACTGACACGTGGTGGATTCCATGAGCTCCTTGGGCTCCTTTATATTTTACCAAAGTCTTCTTTCTTTCTTGGGGCCAAAAGTCGACCACTGGTCACATGGAGGCTTTGTGCTTGTTTGGAAACCTGCCCCAAATTTTACTTTTGAAGTAGTGTCATGCTGACACTTGGCTCCCTCTAGTTTTTATTTCTGCTTTGACTATTCAACCTCTCGAATCTATCACTTTTTGACTGGGACACATGGCGAGACCGCGCTCATTTGGAGATTGCCTCAGAGACTTTTATTTGAAATTACACGATGAGACATGTGAAGGCTTCTGCTGGTTCTCTATACTTAGTATTTTTGGCCCGCTCTATCTTAATTTTTAATTTTGACTACGTGTCAAGCCCATGCTCATTTGGGTCTCCGCTCTTTGGATTTATCTTTAAAGTAGCGTCGTTTGGACACTTGGCACCTTCCACTGAGTTGAAGACTTTTCAATGGCTAGTGTAACTTTTGGGGCTCTAGACACGTGGGGCTTGGTGCTTGTTTGAGTCTCCCTTTTGGATTGAACCTTTGGAGGTGCATCACTTAGACACTTGGCAGCTTCCACCAACACCTTTATACTTAGCCAATTTTAGGGCTCATTCTAAACCATTTATAGATCCCAAATACTTTGAGCCTTTGGTGTCTTTGATACTGTCCTCTCTTCCCTGATCCTGCTATTCCATTTTAGAGCCCTCCTGTAACTTTGTTTGTTTGATTTGAAGTGTGGGTTCATCGCGTAGCCATTTCTTGAATTTATTCTTGAAGGGGGTCATGTTTGATTAATTTTTCCGGAGGCAAAATTGGAATAATAGAGATGATCAATTTCAGGGACAAACATTACCCCACACTATGCATGTTGTTCATCCTCATAAACCCTTTTTCCTTCCACCAAATAATAAAGAACATGGAAAATGAAAGAATCTAGGAATGAATAAAGAATGGAAGGATGGAAGAATCCTTCTACTAGTGCATGAGAAGTGGGAAATATTTCTTAACTGGGGCTTCAATCTTAACCCAAGCATCCACCTCTTTTTGTGCCTATTGAAGTAATTCACCCACCATTGGGCTAAATTCATCAATAATCATCTCATCCCCCTTAGCCTTTAGTGTATCTTCAATGCTTTCCATATGCTTGCTAAGGTCTCCTAACACGTCCATCCTGTGAGTGAATTGGGGGTACAAATATTTCATTTTATTTTTAATCAAAACCTTTAAGGTTTCGATTACCCATAATTTCCTCTCTACCTTGGCTAGGATCTTGTCCCACTCCACTCTATTACAATTATTTTTCTCTTGAAATTGTTTGAGATCGCTTTATGGATGGTAACTAATATGCTTACTACTCTTTTCCTGTCACCACAATTGTCATATACAACTTCTATCATTTTAACTTTGTACTTCACTAAGGCAAGGAACTCATAGTACTAAGTTAGTATCTCCCCAATCTTCAAAATTTATCCCTTCTTCTCACACACCATTACTTCTTTAGTTAATTCTAATGTAAGTGGTTGCCTCTCCATAGTGAGTATCATGATAAGTCTTCCAAAAAAGCATGGTTCACTTTTTTTTTTGCTCGGGTGGGGCCACACCCAGGTGTTTTAAGATAGTGGCATTTGAAATGGCCTCTATCTTCTTATATACTTTATGCACCTTCACCTTTACATCCCTCAATTCATGCCTTAACTACGTAATGAAAAATTCCTTCTATTTTATCTCCCTTTCCCTCTCAAAGATCTCCTCATTATTTTCTCAAGCTCCTCCTCTAAGACCATTATTCTATCATTCCTTCCGAATAGTCTTAATTCCACCTCCACCGATAATTGAATGCATTGTAATCTTTCTCATCTAAAAATTTCTCATAATGTACAAGAGGGTTTATTCCCTTGGTATTTTGTGTCTTCATCAATACATCATGATTTACCTCGAACTTGGGCTCATATACGTGGGATTCAAAATCCAAGGATAGAATTTTCCTCATGAGTGGGTATTGTTTTCATGCAAATGTAAAACAGGAAATTGGAAGTTGCAAGCATGAAAACTATACCCCTATGTCAAAATTTTCATGTTTTATCACTTCCAGAACCCAAGACAAATCCATCAAGATGGTCACCTGATATTTGATTTCAAATTGATCCCTTAGGTTATTTAGGAAATTGTATTCATCCCCCTAGGTGATTTTAGGGAGCTTGAAAAGATATTATCTTTTGGAAGTATTGGGAAGGCTATCACCTGCCTTCCCAGGGGACTGGACCAACCAACTTGGAGTGGAGCGGAAGGATAAAATTATATATGAAGGTAAATTTAATACCTTATAAAATCATGGAAATTATTTTGGAAGGCTTTGAGAAGTTTTGATAGACTTGGAGATCTTAGTGAAAATAGGGTTCACAACCGTAGGCGGTTCAACGGCCTAAAGCGATTCCTGGGCTTCAAAAAAAGATTTTAGGATCTCCCAATAGAGTTAGAAGTAATAAAAAAATATCCAGAAGGAGGATTCCAATACCTACATGATGGTGAAATAATGTTTTTCACAACACCTTGGTGAATAAGATTTGTAGGTAGGTTTTATCAGGCACAAGTAGAGCCTCAAATGAAAAATATGATTTTTCAAGGATAATATGGTTGAATAAAGACATGATACACACACTATTGGATTAAAAATGCTATTTCCAATCATGATCATATAAAATTTTACCAAGAAATTCCACCAAGAGCTCACATTATCATCGTTTCAAGTTTCCCTCTACGGGACTTAGTCATTTTTCGGGTGGACAAACTTGTGGATTTCTTGCCAATGCTCTTGAAATCTAAGTGCCTCTACTTAACTGGTGCAGTTTTCATATGTGCATGCATGAAAAATTTTGATTTATGTGGTGGCCTTTCGACTGGGAACCAACGGGGCACTCCACCGACCTGCGGCAAAGCTTGCAGATACACTGTAAGAGAGAACTTTATCTGAAAGTGGGAAAGGGAGTGAGAAAAGAGGTAGGAGAACTAATGTTGTAGGTAGGAAATTAGATTCTTTCACATGATAGTTTAAAATTCATCACATGCATTCATGATAAGAAACAACTTTGTAAATGACAACAAGACCAAATAGAATGTATTAATGACAAAGTATCAAGAAACTCCTTAGTCGATGACAAAGCTAGAAACTCCATCTTCTTGTATTGATTGCTTAAACCAAAATAGTAAATCTTTGTGGGAATGGAAGAATTTTGAGAGCAGAGGAAAGTAGAAGAAGATGGCTATTTCCTTTACCTTCTCTAAGTACAATGCACTCTTGAGTTTACAATATCAATCGCCAACCCTTTGAAATGGGAAATTTATAGAGTAGACATGAATCCTCATCTTCCTCGTGACCTTTTGAATATGTTAATATGACTTAAGACTATTTATTAGAAGAATTTTGAGAGCGAGAGGAAAGTAGAAGAAGATGGCTATTTCCTTTGCCTTCTCTAAGTACAATGCACTCTTGAGTTTACAATATCAATCGCCAACCCTTTGAAATGGGAATGGCTTTACAATTTATAGAGTAGACTTGAATCCTCATCTTCCTCATGACCTTTTGAATACCTTAATATGACTTAAGACTATTCATATTCCACTTTAAATATTTAAGTCCCTTTTATAATAGCAAGGTGACTTAATTTACATTATGTTTCTAAAGTCACTTAAGTCATATTAAAAAGTGTAACCCCAACGTAAAAATATAACATCGAAGAGAGAGATTGTCATATGAGGAGTGCAAGAGAGAGAGAAAGAAGAGGACGAAGAAGAAGAAGAAGAAGAATTATGTCGAAGGATGACTTGCTCAAGTGGACTTGGTTCTATTCTCGACTATTCTCCACTTCGTGATCGAGAGAAGGCTTCTAACCTATACACTTTAACTCCATATCTCCCTTAGGTAAAATCAACTTAGTATTTTTAGTAAGTGTGAGAAATCAAGTCCCGATCTTCAACTAGATGGTGCAGATCAATTATCCTCTTTCTCCCTCCATTCCTTGTTCTTACTAGATCAACTTTCTATTTTTAGCAGGTGCTTGAGGGCCCACTTACTATTTTTAGTAAGTGCAAAAAATGTCCAGTTTTGGTGAATTCTCAGCTGTAGTGCACCTCCAATGTCTTCGTCTACTTCATTGGTTCTTACATTATGACTTTCCGAAATAGTAGCTCTATGTAGTAGACCTACTATTTTTAGAAAGTTGGCTTTTGGGAGTCAGATTGACATGGAAAGAAGTTTTTTGATATGGGATTTTTCCCAATATCACCCCTCTGAAATTTTGGGCCCACCCGCTTAATAGTCTAGAGATTTTAAAGTCTTAAATTTTGGACCTAACAGGTGCTTCTTACTGATTCTGCTGTGACCATTAATGGACCTCAAAATTGTAGGTCTAGTTTTCTCCTCCATTTGCAAATAAAATTATATATTTGATATGGGTTTTTTGTTTTGATGCTTCACATGTAATTCTACTTCATTTCACCCAACGGTTTGATGGGAAATTGGATTTTTTCTTCGTTGAGCTAGAAGTGGGATTTCTTCACTATGGATGCTCTGTTACATGAGAGGAGGGTTTTAAGGTGTCTTATTAATGGCCTTGGGTATATTAATGAAGATAAAAATATATCTTTTTGTTTCATGCATCCATTTGGGAGATTTCTTCAACTTCTCATTTCATGGTTATGGAGTTTTATCCTTTTTCTCTCATACGTGTTCTTCATTTCTCCTTCTTACCTTGATGAGAATTCTTTCTCGAGACATGTACATCATTGTGGGAAATTTTCTTCAGTTTTTTGGGAGTTTATGTGGCCATGGTGGAGCTGGTTCAAAGTAATAATGGTGGACCGGGTGTCAGACAATCATGCTGAAAGTCATTATAATGTATGAAGTTGTGAAGGAGAAATGAGGGGGAAGAAATGGCCAAGTTCCATATTTAAAATTTTCAAAAATGCACATGGAGGGGATTGGATAATTTTTTTCCTTGATGTCTCTGACCTCATGGATGTGAGGGACATCAATTTCCATGGTGGTCAAGGTGATGCCATGTGTCATCGATCGACGGTAGGGATGGATGCTCCAAAATGCATGGGGGTGAAAGTACGTCACGTGGGTGTCCGGAGAAGAATCCTCATAGTGGCTGGGAACATTTTTAAAGGTCTGATGTCCCTCACCTTAGGGACATAAGGGAAATCAGTTTCCATGGTCGTCTTAGAGCTAACACGTGGCGCCTGATTCGACAACAGTAGGGAATGGATGCTCCAAAAATGCACACAGGGGTGGCTTGAAATCACACAGGGGTGTCTAGAAGACTCCCATAGGGGCTGGGAAAATTTTTCCATGTCTTATGTCCCTATCTCAGGGAAATAAGGGACATCAGCTTCCATGGTGGTCCTAAGTGACACGTGGTGCCCGATCAATGGTAGGGAATGGATGCTCCAAAAATGCACGGGGGCTGAAGCTGTTGAGTTTGGAGGTCATATGAGGTCAAAAGCTAAGATGGGGGCTGGGAGAATTTATCAAGGGTTGGTGTACCTTAACTTAGGGACTTCGGGGACATAAAATCCGCCAAGCTCTAGTGTGACACGTGTACTCCTAAAAAATGATAAAGTCCCAAAGAGGGCAACTTGAAACGATGATAACGTGAGCTCCTGGTGGAATTTCTTGGTGAAATTGTATATGATCCTGACTGGAAATAGAATTTAGAATTTAATGGTGGGGGTATATTGTCTTTATTCAACCATATTATCCCTGAAAAATATGATTTTGTATTTGAGGCTCCACTTATGCCACGATAAAACCCGCTACAAATCCTCTATGCCAAGATGTTGTGAAAAAAATTATTTCACCATTTTGTAGGTATTGGAATCCTCTTTACATAGATGTTTTTAATTACTTATAACTCCATTCGGAGCTCAGAATCTTCTTCTGAAGCCCAACAGTTGTTTTAGGCTGTGAACTGCCTAGGCTTGTGAACCCTGTTTTCACTCAGACTGCTCCAAGTCTTTCAAAACTTATCAAATCCTTCCAAAATAATTTCCATGATGTTATAAGGTATTAAATTCACCTCCATGTTTAATTTTACCCTTTCATTCCGCTCCAAGGTGGTTGGTCCGTCCTGGGAAGGCCAGTGATAGCCCTTCCCAATACCGCCAAAAGATAGTATCTTTTCGGCACTCCCTAAAATCACCTAGGGGGAATGAATAGAATTTCCTAAATCACCTAGGGGACCAATTTGACATCAAATATTGGGTGACCATCCTGATGGATTTGTCTTGGGGTGCTAGAAGTGATAAAACATGAAAAATTTGACATAGGGGTATAGTTGTCATGCTTGGAAACTTCCAATTTCCTTGTTGCACATTTACACAACAACAAATAGATATAGCTTGGGGACATGACATGGAATGAGTGCAATGAAGACATGGCATGAAGAATCCATAATCTCAACTCACAACATATTGACCAGTGCCTTATCCATTGGGCCTTGTGGAGTCATGTACAACCTATAACAAGAGAGAAAGAAGAAGGAAACACACATGCACATGAAAAGGATGAAAAGGAAACACACGACACATAATAGGAAGGGAAAAAAACATATAAATCACCTATGGTACAAATCAGGGGACAACCCACTTTCATTGAGGCACTATCTATTTCTCAAAATTTACCCGTGAGTGGGAAACACTGAGTGATGATGTTCTGTAAAGCCATTGACGGGTTCCAGAAAGTACCCTCCCCTCCTCAATTGTTTATAGAATATAGGTGCTTCCATGATTGTCCTTTTACTTTGTAGGAGTGATTCCATGTGAACTTCTTGAAGCTTAAGTCCTTGCTTAGAATTTCCACTACCTTAGTTTTCTTTGAAGTCAATTTCATAGTGCGTTTTCTTCCATGTTTATGCATATAGCTGATTCTCCAAAGAACATCTCATTTCTTCCCAAGGGCTTATTTTCATTCAAATTCCTTGTATATTCTAAGTTACTTTTGTTTCCGGGTCTATTCTCATTGACATCTTCTCCATTAGTAACATTTGATTCATCCTTTATCTCTAATTCACTGTGAGGAATTTGAGTACTGATGGGAGGATCAGAGGCAAACTCATATTTGTCTTGTATGTCCATGACACTAGTGAAGAGATCAAGAATCAGCTCAAGATCTTCCACAACTTCTACTGCATCCAATATTTTTTGCATGGAGTTATGCTTCGTTGTTTCTGTAGCTCCTCTTTGTATGCCTTTGAAGGATCTTTATTTTATAGCTCAAGGAAACTATCTGGAGGGATTACCTCATCATCTTGGGAACCTCTGCATTTTATCACTCCTTTTCTAGAGGAGCTTCAAATTTAAAGGCCTAAAAATTCTTTCTTTAGTTTTTCATCATGGAAATATTCTTACTCTTCAAATGGGAAATAAAATACCTCCATTTTGTTATTTCATCCATCAATCATTAGCTCAAACTTGTCATCATATTTTCAATATGGCCAACCTTCACATTGGTTAAGGATTCCAAATCAGCTTCACACTTGTCTTGTAGATTTGTGGCTTACATCAGGAGATCAAGACCGATCTCGGGGTCTTCTATTTCTTTTGCAGCTCTTAGCAGTCCTTGTATGGATATTTCTTTCAAGCCTTTCAAAGGCTCATCGCAAGCTGATTTTGTCTCTCCATAGATGGCCTGACTGAGATCATCTTCATCCCCAAATGGGAATGAGAATAACTCCTCATCTTGGAAAAGCATATAGGCTGATTTTTCTTCTTGAAAATCATCAATAACAATCTCCTCTTCATCCTAGTCTGCATCATTTGGCAATTCAGGGCTGCCCTCTTGTAACTTGAATCTCCTCAATTATTCTTCAAAATATGAATCTTTCTAAGAAGGTATATATGTCCCTATCAAGATGGGTATATCTTCTTCCTCCTTAATTGTCACCAAGTGATTTATCTACCTAGTATTTTGGTAAAAATGTTAGCTTATGGGCTTAGAGTTTTGCACAATGTACCTCATCTTCTTTTCTAGAAGCAATTTCTCCATGTCTCCCTTCACTAGTATGGTTGCAGATGACCAATTCATCTAAATTTTACCTCCCAAGTCTTGATAAAAACTTCTACTTAGCAACATTTTGAATGAGGCTGGGACGTCTACTACCAGAATCATTGTTGAAACTTTCTTGTCTAGAAATTTGGCGAGAGACACTTGTGTATCTTTGACCTTCCCTATAAGTGGGAAATTTCTCGACTCAAAGAGTATTAAGATCCACAAGGTAAATTCATGGTAAGTTTGAGAGCCTTGGTGAACTTCAAAGGCATCATGTTTTACGAGGCATCGTAACATATTATGCAATTGTTCAAGACATATTCTCTAACAAGAAGGGGAGACATAGAAAGGTTCAACTTTATCGAGTCTTTAATGCACTCAAAGAAAGCATGTTTTGTGAGGGAGGTGTAGGTGAGTTTGGTAGCATGCCTTTAGAACTATATGTTGCTTTGGGTGTTATACTACCACTCCTAATATATCGGATGAACCTCTCAAATTTTTAGGATGAGTCTGCAAATATTCACTTTCAGTAATCTGCACTTTAGATTTGTTTACATATTCTATGAATTCAAAGGGAGAAGATGTGGACAAGGGGGATGAAGGGACTGATTTCGGAGTCTAGTTAGGCTTGGGAGAAATATTTGATGTTTGAGGGATGGATGGTATTTAGAATGACAAAATAGGAGCTTTCAAGGTATTAAATTTTGCAGGAGTAGATTTGGATTTAGAATTGGGAGAGGTAGAAGAGGACTTACTTAGCCTTCTTACTTGCTTCAGGATCATGCTCCAACAATGTAGAATTCATGGAAGAAGGATTTGGGGATCCTGAATGATTATTTTATTTTCGGAGTTACGACATGAGGATCTTGAGTCTTCTTTTTCTTTACAATTGTTGAAGGATATTTTCCTTTCTCAGAGTGAGAAAAAGTTAATACCGCACATGAGAAACTAGGTACATCTTCTTTTTCTTCTTCATCACATCCAGAATACTCACAAAATCTGATTTGTGCATTGTTTTCAAACTCATCACTTTCTAGGAAATTACCACCTTCACTTTCTTGTTCAAGCTCTTCTTCACTTTCTTGAAATCTATAATTTACATTCATGGGTGGGGCCTCCAAGGTGAGCCTTTAGGGTGCTCCTACAATCTGATTTATGTTGCTTCTTTGAGAATATACTCATTTAAATAATTCCCTCTTCAAAGATGCCATCTCATTTGCCAAATTTTATAGCAATGTATTGGTTCTCTCATCTCTAGGATGTTAGGTTTTTCCCTTTCATGGATTCTTGATATTTCTAGAGATTTTGAGATCATCATCAAGTTCAATGGCCATCCTTTGTGCTTCTAAAATGTTCCTTGGTTGGGATATTCACATTAAAAACCCTAATTTTGATGATTGAGCATTGATGAAGAATCTCTTGACATTGTTTTGAGATGGTGAATCATCTTTATGTATCCTACAAAGTAACCATTCGAAATGAGCTAGGAAGTCTCTCATGGTTTCATTTTCTCCTTTGTTCATTTGAGCCAACTACACCAAGAGGTATTGACCATCTTCAGTTGATTTAAATCTTTCCTCGAAGGTAGTCTTGATTTTGTCCCAATCAATGATGGATCAGGCAGGCAAGAAGTAGAACCATTTTGTCTGCTTTTTCTTGGAGGGACTCCAATAAAAATATTTTAGCAACGTATTCATGTTGGACACCAAGAATTCCACATGATGTCATGAAATCAGCGATGTGTCCTTCAAGATGTTGTGTGTTGTCACCTTTAAACTTTGGAAATTTCTTGTGGGAACCCATTGGTAGATCGTGAAGAGGAGGTTCAAGAGAAATCATTCCCATATTCTTTCCACATGGACCAATGGGTGGGGTCTTTCTTTTCATCTTCCATTTCGTTTCTACTTCTAATCTTGCTTCTACAAATTATTCTTATTTTGGGAGCTCAATTCTCAATGGTGGTTGAAAAATGGGAGAATTTGAAGGGGTAGTATCCATAAGAGTTTTCATATGATTTCTCGGAGAACTTCGTGAAGAACCGGATGGAGAGGATGCTTGAGAGAAGAAGTATGGATTATCTATAATCCATTCTTGCTGATTATGTGAAGCCTCGAAATTGAAATCATCAAATCCTCTCGACATGGTCAACCTGGTGTGTCTTCCTTCAGACAACTTTTTGAAATTCTTGAAGTTGTAATATGAAAAGACACGCGTAGAAATCAGTAGTATTTCTTTTAGCAATGGAATTTCAAAAAATATTTTTTCTATTTTCAATATTTGATTTTTTTTGAATTTTCAGTCCTTGCGGTTGTACATTGGGTGTAGATGCTACTAAATCTACCCCATGGTGGGTGCCAAAAACTATTTGTTAGAAAAAATTTTGGGTAGACAAAGTTGTGGATTTCTTGCCAACGCTCTAGGAATCTAATTCCCTCTACTTAAGCGGGTGCAGCTATCATATGTGTATGTGCTAAAAAAATTCAATTTTTATGGTGGCCTTTTGGTGGGGATCCAACAGGGCACTCCACTCGACCACTGTGGAAAAGCTTGCAGATACTTGCAAAGAGAGAAATTTATCTTAAAGTGGGAAAAGGAGTGAAAAACAAGGTGGAAGAACTAATATTGTAGGTAGGAAATGAGATTCCTACACACACTAGGTAGAAAAATCATCACGCGCATTCATGAGAAGAAACAACTTGGTAAATGAAAACAAGACCAAATAGAATTTATTGATCACTAAGTATCAAGAAACTAAAGGTTGCTAAGATATATTCAGAAATGGAAAGAGGAAGAATGTTTCCATGATGAACAAACTAAAGCAAGAAGTTTGGAGGCATTTGAATTTGAAGCTCCTCTAGACAAAGCGGTGATAAAATGTAGAGGTTCCCGGGATGATGAGGTAATCCCTCCGGATATTTTCCTTGAGATGAAAAATAAAGATCCTTTAAAGGCATACAAAGAGGATATGAAGGAAACAATGAAGCATAACTCCGTGAAAAAATATTGGATGCAGTAGAAGTTATGGAAGATCCTGAGCTGATTCTTGACCTCTTCAATAGTGCCATGGACATACAAGACAAATATGAGTTTTCCTCCAATCCTCCATCAGTACTCAAATGCCTCACAGTGAAGTAGAGATAAAGGATGAATCAAATGTTTCTCATGGAGAAGATGTCAATGAGTATAAACCTTGAAACAAAAGTAACGAAAATATACAAGGAAATAGAATGAAAAGAAACCCACAGGTAGTAATGAGATGTTCGATGGAGAATCAACCATATGGATAAACATGGAAGGAAAGTGGCACTATGAAACTTACTTCAAAGAACATGAAGGTAGTGGAATTTCCAAGAAATGAGCATCAAGAAGTTCACATGGAATCACTCCTACAAAGTAAAAGGACAATCATGGAAGAAAAATCCTATCCCAAAGAGGTCTTGATAGTCTTCGGGAATGGCAAGAGGAATAATATTTTAATGATGAAAAAATTAAAGAAAGAAGTGTTGAGGCTGTGTATTTGAAGCTCCTCTAGACAAAGGAGTGATAAAATGTAGAGGCACCCAAGATGATGAGGTAATCCCTTCAAATAGTTTCCTTGAGATGCAAAATAAAGATCCTTCAAAGGAGTACAAAGACGATCTAGAAAAAAAAAAAAAGCATAACTCCATGCAAAAGTATCGGATGTAATAGAATTTTTGGAAGATCTTGAGTTGATTCTTGATCTCTTCACTAGTGCCATGGACATACAAGAAAAATATGATTTTTCCTCCGATCCTCCCATCAGTACTCAAATGCCTCATAGTGAAGTAGAGATAAAGGATGAATCAAATGTTTCTCATGGAGAAGATGTCAATGAGCATACACCTAAAAACTAAAGTACCTCGGAATATACAAAGAATTTGAAGCGAAAATAATTCATGGGGCAGCAATGAGATGTTCAATGGAGAATCAGCTATATGGATAAACATGGAAGGAAACTGGCACTATGAAACCGACTTCAAAGAACATGAAGGTAGTGGAATTTCCAAGCAAGGACTTGAGCATCAAGAAGTTCACATGGAATCACTCCTACAAAGTAAAAGGACAATCATGGAAGCACAAGCATGTCTCGAAGAGGTCTTGCAGATCTTTAGTTTATTGATACTTTTTGATCAATAAATTCTATTTGGTCTTATTGTCATTTACCAAGTTATTTCTTCTCATGAATGAATGTGATGAATTTTCTAACTAGCATGTGCGGGAATCTGATTTACTACCTATAAAATTAGTTCTCCTACATCTTTTCTCACTCCCTTTACCACTTTCGAGAAAAAGTTCTCTCTCACAGTATCTGCAAGATTTTCCACAGGGTCAATGGAGTGCCCCTGTTGGATCCCCAGTTCAAAATCCACCACAAAAATACACATTTTTTCATGCATGCACATATGACAGCTACATCGGTTAAGTAGAGGGACTTGTATTTCAAGAATGTTGGCAAGAAATATACAAGTTTTTCCACTAAATTTTTTTTCTTGCCAATAAGTATACACCATCTTCATCCAAATAATACCAAGCAAGGAGTTGGTTTCCATTCATGGTATTATGGAAGTGTGCACACAATACCTTTCTTGGATCATTAATATAATTCATATTGTGTTCCTACACGATTATTGTTCCCTTCGAACTATGCATGCTTCTATAAGGAACAATACTGTTAAGTTGGGGTCTCTTCCCATGCTCCCATATTCATCTCGTACACTTACTCTCTCTTGATTTCCTTGATAAATTCTTCAGTGCTTCACTCTACCCCATACTCCACTAACTGTTAGATAATACCCAACACCTCCCTCTCTACAATTTTATTTATCTACTCCTTGTTCATAGTCGGGGTCTTCTAATCACACATTTTACCTCCTCACTTCCTCTTTTGGTATGGGAAGCATACTCATACTCATCCTCTTCATCCTCTTATTTTCTAGACTTGCATACATTTAATAGAGAAGGATTTTGATATTCCACGTACTCTTCATTCTCTCCTTAATTTTCCTTCTCAGAATCATCATTCTTATTTCTATTTGTCTTCTCTCATTCTCGAACCTTGCGCCACCCTTTACTTTTTCTTCACTGGTGACTCAAACACAGGGGAATCCTCCTTTTCAAGTGACTCTTCTCTGCTATGAGACTCTCTCTTCCTTCTTTGGAAAATCCTTCCTAACGGGAGATTTTTTTCACCGAATGTATATTCATGTACCTACGACTTACTCCTACACCCCTACAACTTCCATTGTATATATGCCTAGCGCCTTCTCTCTGCAGGAGTGTCTTCCCATTATTTCTTCTTAATTACAACCTTATTTTTCCTCCTAATAGGGTCCTCATGGATTGAGAGTCATCCTCAACATAAGTTCCCTTCTCAAACTTGGGCCTTAGCCACACATACACCATTTCCGCCATCCTACCTATAATAGGCAATGTCACCGATTTTACCATGTGTACATCATGAGATACGTACTTTTCTACATAGGTGCACTTCTTGGGATACACCAAGGTCTGGATCATCTCATAGAAATATTGATCTACAACAATTAGATCAAATATTACCTTCTTCATCTCCTTAAATATGTTTACCATACCTTGAAAATACTCCGCTATGATGGAGAAGGGTAACTTACATCAATCACCCTTGTTGGCATCTGTCACGGTAAACCTACCGATAATATTTTTTGGTATATGGTGAATTCATCTTCTCTATCCGCTAGTACGAGGAAACTATACTAGTATCCTCTATTCATCTCCCAATGTGTGGCACATTCGTTTATCCCATTTATCTAAGCATTCCTTATGAGAGGTTTTCATGGTGTCACAAGAATAAGCTTCAAAACTCTTCACGGGAGAGGAGTTCTCATCTAGGTATTCTAAAAAAATATTATCCGGCACATCGGCACATTAGGCACTCCAATTTTTGAAAAATACAATGGTAAGGAGGACATTACCAAACATGATCTTCTCCTCATCATGCGTTGTATAAATAATATCCTCCAAAATGAAAGCCGAGAGGTCATAAATGGTTCCCTCTAGGATATTATGATAGACATTCAACCCAATTTTGTTTATCTACATCCATCTCTCATGCCCATTCATCATTGTCACAAAACCCTCGGCAATCCTCATAACAGGTCGAGTCATTATCGTGATGTGAAAGTACCACAAACACTTCTTGTAATCATATGCCTCAACAATTTTATTTGGTGGACTCCTTATCACACACCTACTCATCCAATGAATCTCCCTCAAAAATTAGAATAGTAAACTTAGAAATCAAATTTGGGGTTATACGCATCCTCCTTCCCTGCAAAATAAAAGTATTCCTCATGTGAACATGACATTAACCACTAGTATATTCACTCCAGTTTTCAAAAATAAGACAACTCATTAAGTTACTGAGAAGCCCATCCTTTTCTAACTTCACTTTTACTTCATCATCATAGATTGGTTTCCCATTTGACATCCTCTTTTCCATTGGGTTAACCAATTATAGAGTCATCTCCTTTTCGTGGTGTTCCTATGAGGATTGTAATTACTCATGGCCATCTTCCTTATATGCGACATCCACTCTTTCCCTAGCAGCACACCATTTAGGTACTACATCTCTGCATACCATTCTTCATTGAAACTTGTGGAAACAATCAGTTTTCCTTTTCCCTTTCCCTTACCCTTCTTCAGTTAAGTGGTCGCTACTTTCCTTGGTTCCATTTTCTCTTCCTTTATCTTTTGTAGTTTCTTCTTTCTGTAAATTTATATTATAGCTCAAACCCTTGGATATACTTCTATGAAATTTCCATAAAAACTCATGCCCTAGCTTGTAAACCCTAAATTAGAGCACTTCCATTCCATAAGATAACATATCCACCCATGTGAATCCACAAACAAACTCTTTCACGTATGCCTGTGCACTTTTCCTCCACATTGGTTCAAAATTTCTTTGATTTCTTCAACTCCACACACTACTCTTCGTAACTTATTTGCAAGAATCACCTTAAAACGCAAGAAATTATTTGATAACAAAATGTAAGGTGAAATAATACCTCAACCCTAACCTTCCATTGATACCACATAAACCTCAAAGCCACCTACCAACGTCACAAACACAATAAAGTTGGATTTTTCCAACACCATCATTTTTACATTTTATCCAACGCTTTTCCTCTACATGCAAACCTACATGAACACTTCCACAAGCTTCGACACGGAACTACCTCGACCATAGAAATATTTGCACTTTCTCCCTTGTTGAAGTCAATCTTCCTCTATGTCTTTTCCAAAGTTCATTCCACTGCCTACCTCATGTTGTTCCTACTTTTTTTTATCCTTGTACGTGGTTTTCGCAAATCCTTTTGAAACTCATCTCCTTTAATGATCACCTCTACTACACACAACCTTTTAACCTCATTCGCATTTGACTTCACAACCAAAGCCACCACATCAACAATACTCTAGGAAACTCTTCTAAATCTTACCATGTCCTAGTTGCTTCCCCTTTATGTTCCACCCCACACTAAAAATATGTGTGGTCCTCTATGCATAACACCTTGATGATGTAATTAGCCATTGATGCACACATGCACCCAAAACAAATGAAAAGGAACAAAGAAATGAGAAATGGAAACAAAAAGAAAGGAGAATGCATTAAGTGAAATCCTAAGATAATTGGTAATAATTTCTCATTTACAAATACCTGGAAGGCTTATTTATAGTAGGGTTTTATCCTACCTCCATTAAAATACCAAGGAAGTCACATTCCATCTAGCAAATGTAGCTAGAAATCACCTGAATGAATCATATGGGTAATATAATATGGTCACAACCAATGGACCTTAAGCTTCCTAGGATGGCATAGGAACATAGAATGATAAAGTAAAACCATCTACCCAACCTCAAATTGGTTTTTATTTTGTGACAATCGGGTAAGTGCACCAAGTTGGGGGACAATTAAGTGGACATCAAATCCCGAATTTTACATTAAAAACAAAAATAGAAAATTTAGTTTTCCACGGACTTGAACCATGCCGAAAAGTAAAACATATGTTATAAAAATGGTACCATTGCATAGGGGATACTATTAGCTTTGTAGAAATACTGATTTTAAAGTGAATAGAATAGGATAAATATCATTTTATAATTTTTTACTAATAGTAGGTCTTTAAGACACTTTTTCCCATGAATGTTTATGTCTACGTTTAAGACTAAAAATTTTGTTTCACTTATCAGAATGTGATAAAACTTATACCATCCCAACTATGGTAAAATTATATACATGTTCAAAAAAAAAAAAATTATTTGATTTCAATATTTTTTGATGAAGTTATGGCGGGCAAACAGAAAGTGCTATGTTTTCTTTATGTTTTCATACCACTTTCACGGAAAAAATCATAAAAAATAAAATATTGCTCAAAAAAGTACAAAATAAAATTCATCCCAAGATAGATAGTGGCATCTAACTTCTCACCAAAGGAGAAAAATATATATCAATTTTTGGTCATCCAAATTGTGGGCAAACGGACTATAATCTTATAGGCGTTTTTAAAAAAAAATACCAAGTCATTGAATTTTGAGTGTTTAATATAGCTAATCTTATCCATTTTAAAAAAATTAGTATTTTAGAAACTAGATTCTGGATTCTACAATTCATATTGATATATATTTTTCTAATTTTGAGTGTATGTATTGCTAATAATCCCTACAAGTTGATATTATGTTGTTATTTGCAATATGATGTCCACGTATGACCCCTTTTTTGTCCCCCAACTTGCTGCACTTACTCAATCATTCTAGGGCTTTTGTCTTGCCTTCTCAATATTCTAACTATATTAACTTGTCAATGTGCTCTTGCAAATCCTATTCATTAGCCAATCCTCCTACGCACATAATATGCATAGAGGGTAGCATCAAATATACCATAAAAATAACATCGGTGCCAAACACCAATTAGAACGATGTGGATTTGTTCAATATCTTGTATTTTTTTATACGCCCATAAATATGACTAAGAATTTTCATCCCAATCCTTCCTGCCAACATCACAAATATTGGTATGACTCGATGTCTTGTTGAATGCCTTAGCAAGTACCATTAGCCTAAGGGTGATAAGGAGTAGTCTTGTGATGAGCCACCATGAATTCTGCCAACAAAATCCTGACTATCTCATTCAAAAAATGAGTACCCTGGTCACTAGTCAAACTCAAAGGGAACCCATACCTGCTGATTATATTTTCCCACAGGAATATTTCTATTGTGGCCACCTTACAATCCCTCATAAACACTTCCTCCACCCACCGTGTTAGATAATTAAAGAAAATATTAATGTACTTTGAACTTTTCCTTCTTGGGATAGGTGAAATAGGGCCTACAAAGTCAATTTCCCATTTCTCAAATGGTTCAGCACTAGCTATTGGTCTCAATGGAATTTTATCCCTTTTTCCTAGCTTACCAAGGTGTTGGAAATGATCACAGGCCTTGCAATATTTAATACAATCCTTGTAAACCATCTCCCACCAAAGGACAACTAAGAGGATCTTTCTTGTAGTCACATTCCTCACATAGTGTCCTCCTGTGATTAAACCATGAGCCTCTTCCATGATTGCATTACGCTCATGGCCTAGAACCCACCGACGTAAAATCTCATTGCGACGTAGATTGTATAAGTGTCCACTAATTAACATGTAGTGTGTGGAACATATGGGTAAATTCTTCCTTTCTAAATTATTCATTCCCTGCAGTGCAACACCCATTTTGATAATGATGGAAATATTTTCCAAGTCGGAGGGGGTGCAAGTGTAATCTAAATAGTCATGTATACGGTATTATATCCTCAATGATCTACGTGTCCTCTACTGATTCAATCCTCAACAAATGTTTAGGCCCTAAATTAATATTACCCAATTTAACAACCATAAACTCAAAATCCTGAAACAATAAGACCTACTCGAATATGTGCCCTTGCAAGATAGGCTTGTTCACCAAGTACTTTAATGCCATGTGTAATGTTGGTATCGAAATTTGTTCTCCTTTTCAGTCTGAGTAGCACCATAGATATTTCATGGAGCTTAAAGACATATTACACCATGTTGTACATCATTGGTAGCAGGGGATATGGTTTAGCTGGCACCCAATTTTGTGGAGAAATGGATAGCACTCCAATAGGACTTGATATTATCCTAGCTATTTTAGGTTGTGCCTACAACCAAGGTACAAGGACCTATTTTGTAACCTTGTAATGGTGAAGGAGATGAAGATGTCCTTCTCTTTGCTTGAAATTATATGATGGAGACCTTGATGAAAACATGATCAACACCCCATATTTGAACTCTCACAAGTTTTCACTTCTCAAAACATGGGTATGTTCTCAAAACAAGGCAAAGGTTACTAGAGACATTGGAAATCTTGATCTGTTATGCATACTTTTACAAATACATTTTGATCTTCTATGGGTATGAAAATGCAAATCAGGGGTAGTAATTGATAGGATATTTGTTGTTGGATGATTTTTGGTGGGAAATTGACAAGACACAATGGGATGGATCAAATCTTTGACAATCTGTACAATACTTGAACAACTATCAAAGGAAATTCCTAAAATAATTAAGATGTTATTTCAACCAAAAGAGGCACAAATGGAAGCCCAGGTTGCACTCTTCACACAATATTTGAGAAACTCAACACAAAAGATTGTAGTAAAGAACTCAATTACAAACAAAAATCCATGATCAAACCATGCCTAAGGTACCCCCAAAGGCTTACAAGAAATCTCTGTAGTCAAGGAAGGTAAAGTGATTTTAAATTTGTTTATCTCCTTATCAGATGAAGGCTCTTCTGAGTATGAGATTGCAAATGCCACTAAACTATCAACCAGAAATGGAGATCATGTGTGACTTCTAAATAATTTCAATGCAAGATTGCAACAAGAGCAATAAAATTTATTTGGAGGCATTTAAAATTGATAATGACATCATATTGCCCAAAGAAAAACACAGATTTAATTCAAAACTTGTTAGATTCAATAGTAGGGGAGAGTTACATGAACAATATCAGAGTTGTGTGGTGGCTATACACTTGTAACCAACCCACATACATGAATTTTCCAACACATGAGACATTAACCTAGTTCTTTGGTGGATTTTATCAGAAAATGAGATTTTTCTCAAAATTTGCTCATGATTTTCAACTCCCAACCCTTTACAATTTTTCCAAAATGCATTATATACCTCATGCCATATTGGAGTCTTCCTACAAAAAAATATGCTATAGGATCAAATTTGTTACAAAAATCTCATGATTTAATGACAGTGACACCAAATGGAAAAACAACTCACAGGTTGCCAGGTATGCACAAAAAGTTAAATCATTGCACAAATTCAGATCATTATCTACCCTAGGGACACATTTTTATCATTCAAGCATTCAAGCATCTTTCATTCATCATTTTACCTTTTCCTCTTTTCAATTTTACCTTTGCAACTTTTAATGTTGACATTTCACATTTTTTCTCGGGCCTGAGCAAAAATTACAAAACACCATAGATTGAATAATTAGGTCATGAAAATGATGCCATTGTTCTCAGAAGGCCAAGGTGACACAAAATCATATAATATTTGATGAAATTTGATGAAAAAATCATGATTCCAAGCTTCTTGAAGCTCCCACGATGGCCCAAACAAATAAATGCAAAGTAACTGTCAATCTCATCCACCTTTTAATATCATCCCTCCACGTGGAAAATGCCATTTAAAAAATAAGCTCAATATTACCTTTTTAAACTTTGGATCAGGTGGGACACGTGTCAAAAATGATTAGATCGGGCCCATGCCTTTAAAAAAAGCATTTGTGACCTTTTGAAAATTTGGAAAATTTTGTAAAATATCCCCGCTTCTCCCCTAGACCCGCCACGTGTCCAAAGGTGGGTCCCATTGAAACCGCAGACCAATTCTAACAATTTTACCTCCTTTTGGAAAAAATAATTTTTTCCCAAAATCCCCCACACTTCTGTCTTCCCGATGCCATGTGGCGATCTCTGATTCGCTGCGGGGCTAAGTCTCCCTTTTATACTTTTAACCTATTTTGCCAAAAATGCAAAAGTGCCAAAGTTCCCCCGAAGTCTGAACCTGCCTCTTCATTTTGATCAAAAATTCACACAAGGCATTTGACTTTTGAATTTTTGGACACGTGTCTCCACCTGATTGGAGTGGGGCTATAATCCATTTTTCACTTTTAGAAAACAAAGAAAAAAATCATCAAGTTTTCCTTGGCCCCTTCCTTCATTTTTGCAAATTTTGGACACGTGTCCTCTTTTGATTGGTTCCAAAACTTCAGCCCAATTTTTCACTTTTACCATTTGAAGTTAAAAACTTCAAAGTCATCACGAAACCCGCTGCCCCATCTTGACCTTTCCTAGACACGTGTCCACCTGTGATTGGCCGAGAGTTTCGGGCCAAATTTCCACCTTAACACTTTGAGCCATAAAACATCAAAATTCTCCAAGTCCCCCTGCCATCCACATGCCCTCCGTGCCATGTGTCCTCTCCCTATTTACTACGGGCCTTGAGCAAAATTTGATTTTGAAAATTTTGCATAATGAAAAAAATTTCCTAAGGAAAGCCACGCCACACTCGCGCCAATCCCTAGCCAATCATAATGTGCCACATAAGCACCTCATTTCGTAAGGTAGAGTTGCGGATCAAAATTTTCCCTTTACCAAAATTTCAAAAAATGGTAAGTTAGAAATATTTCCCAACATCTCGGCCAATAGGAACACGCCACGTTGCCATTACCTTGTGATGATAAATTTGACGGGCAAACGACACCCGTATGACCGTCAAATCGTGAAAAATTTAAAGGATGCCCTAGAATTCAAAATTTTCAACAAGGATGGCCGATTTCTTGATTTTAAACCAACTAAAGCATGATTTGTCATTATTTTCAATCTTGGGATTGGGAAATTAATTACATACAATTTAGATTGGATCAATTTCAATTTCTCACACGAATTGACAAAGGGAAAATGACACAACCCAAAAATTGGAAAATACCTAGGGCGCAAATAAGAGCACACATGGATTTCTCTTTTAAACTAGGGCAGAACAACAATTTTATGGGAAATTTTGAAACATTCAATGGGGGAGAAAATGCAAATCACCAATTTGAGAAATAAAACGTTTCTGAGAAAAATCAGACATAAAAATTAGGGCACACAATGCAAGCTTAGACATGGCACTAACATTGGCTCTTGTCTGAGGATGGGCACTCCCAGTGAGTGCCACAAGGATAAATCATAGACCAAGTGCCAAAATATCAATGGGAAAAGGAGTCAAAACACAAGGCAGCTCCAAAACTAGAACCAACCAACAAAAATGAGCTGAGAAACCAACCAAAATGGCTGCCAAGAACAAAGGGCAAACCACAAACCACCAAATAGTAAAAAAAAAAAAAAACAAAGACTATACAATTGTACAATTTGTGCATACCTCACTTTGGGGATTAATCCAAGAAATGTTTTAAATGTCTACCATTAACAAGAAGCTCCAACAATTCCCCATCTAGATCTTTGAGAAAAAAGGTATGTTCACCAATTCTGATATCAATGGCATAAGGGCCCATCCATAATGCATCAAACTTGCCATGTTTGCCCTTGTCTTCATGCCTACTATCCCACAGCAAAACCAGATCTCCAATATTGAAGGCTCTAGGAGTGACCTTCTTGTCAAACAATTTCTTCAATTTCTCTCTAAATCTGATATGCCTTTGATGGGATGCTCTTCTCTCCTCATCAAGCTCAATAATATGATTGATCCTTGATTCATATGGGCCATGCTCTTGATCCTCCAACTATTGGGAAAACTGAAATGAAGATAATTGCAGGTGTAAGGGAAGCAAATCCTAAGTTCCATACACCAATTCAAATGGGCTTTTACCAGTTTCTCTTTTAGGAGTTATTCTATCAGCCCAAACTGCAAACTTCAATTGTTCTCCCCACTTTTTCTTGTTCATTTCCAAGGTTCTTCTAATGATCTTCAGCAAGTTCTTATTACTAGACTCAGCTTGTCCATTCCCTTGGGGGTTGTAGTTTGAAGAATAAGTCAAATTGATTCCATATTCATTGCACATTGCCATTAAAGGTTTGGCTCTAAAGCACATGGCATTATCAGATACAATCTTAACTGGAACTCCAAATCTACATATGATATGATTCAATAAGAAGTCCACTACCACTTGGTGTGTTTCCTTTTTAGATGGGATTGCTTCAACCCATTTTGTAAAATAATTAGTGGCTATAAGAATCCACTTATGACCAGCACTAGAAGGATCTAAAATCTCACCAATGAAGTCCATTCCCCATTGTTTGAAAGGAGCTTCAATTGATACAAGCTGCAAAGGAAGGAAGCTTGAAGCTTTTAGTCTTCCAAAGAATCGTTGGAAACTATCACATTTTCTAACCAGTTGGGTTACATCTTTGAAGAGAGAAGGCCACCAATAACCAAATCTCAAAATCTTATGTGTTGTTACTCTCCTAGCAAAGTTTCCTCCACAAAATCCCCCATGGAAATCAACAACTATCTTGGGAACTTCATCTTCAGCTATGCATTTCAAGAGGACACCTTCGGGGCTCTTCCAAGATAGCCCAAGGTCTGTAATGATATATTTTTGAGAAGCCATCTTTAGGGCTCTCTTCTGATTTTTATTTAAATGATTAGGCAGTAAAGGTGTCTAAGGTAAAATATTACATCCTTGTACCACTTAGAATTTACCAACTTTGCAAGCACATCTACCCTTTCTTCCTCTAGCTGATTCACTTCCACATTCCACAAGTTGCTCTCAACCATGAGCTTAGCAAGACCCAAACCTCTTTCTAACTTTGTGGTTTGGATATCCATATCATGCTCTTGTAGTTTTTTCACCCATCTACATATTTTACTTGAGATCTCCATCTCTGATAAGACGTCTTTCACCATGGTGTGGGGAACATAGGAAATAACTTTTGAACTCAATATATAAGGCCTAAATTTTTTTTTGCTTTCACCAAGGAAAATGCTTGTTTCTCCATGATTTTATACTTTAACTCAGCATCTTCTAAAGCCTTTCTGAAGAAGGAAATAGGCCTCTCAGCCTCATTCTCATCCTTTTGCAGAAAAATAGAAGCAATGGTATACTCAAAGGAAAGGAAAAGATTTGGAAAGGCTTCTTATAGTTTGAGGCTGCTAAAACAAATGCATGTTTAAGTGCAACCATAATTCCTTCAAAGGCTTGAATGGCAGCCTCCTACCATTTGATAACTTGGTCCTTCTTTAGTATTATTGTGATTGGAAGAGTCAAATCAGCAAAGTTGGAAACAAACCTTCTAATAAAATAAATCTCACTAAAGAAAGACTAGATTCCTTTCTTGGTTCTTGGGATAGGTACCTTGTTGATTGCTTCCACTCTCTCGGTGGTCTATCATAGCACCATATTTTGACACAATGTGACCAAGTAGTTTGTCCTTTTATATGCCAAAATGACACTTCTTCAAATTAAGAGAAATTCCATACTCCCTACATCGATCGGTGGCTTCTCTAAGTGTTACAAATGATCACCTCTCTGCCTTGAAAATACAAGTCACATCATCTTGGTAAACTGCAATGAACTCATTAATGTAACCAAAAAAGCAACATCCATTTCTCTTTGAAAAGTGGCACCAAAATACATCAAACCAAAGCACATCCTAACAAAACATATGTCCCCAGGCGTAGTGAATGTTGTCTTAAGTCTTTCTGATTCGTTAACTACCACTTGATTGTATCCAAAGAAACCATCCAATGTAAAAAGCAATTCAAACCTGTCACAAGCTGCAACATATTTTCCATATTTGGCAAGGGATAGTTGTCCGTCATGGATGCTTTATTTAGATTTCTAAAATCCACACAAAGTCGATGCCTCCTTTCTTCTTTCTAAGCGGCACAAGGTTTGCAACCCAAGATGAATATCTAGTGGAATGAATAATATTTCCATCTCTCAACTTCATTATCTCCTCTTTCATTTTCATGGAGAGAAGTGGATTAATTTTCCTTTTCCTCTGTCTAAATGGTTTGGCATTTGTTTTAAGAGGGTCTCATGCTGAAATAAATCTTCCTTGTATGCTTTTAGCTCGAGTAGGACCAAACAAGGAAGTCCCTGATCTTTTTTCAAGAGTTGGGCATAAGACTGTTTTTCTTCTTTACTTAAATTGCTTTCCAACCAAACCTTCCTTGGTTTTTCCTTTGTTCCCAATTCATGCTCTTCCACATCCCTTGAGGCAGACATGTTTCTATTTATGATGTAATCAACATTGTTAAAATTTTACTCAAGTGCAACAAGACCTCTTGGAATGGTGTTTGTTTTCAATTGGATGATATATTTTCCAAACAAAGTTTCTCTTCTTTCAATCATGCATACCATTGGATCCCAATCAAAATTCTAATTTGTAAACTCGCCTTGGTTTTGCAAGAACTTGAGCACTTGAGCATCATTGTTGAAAACTTGCAAATGTTTCACATTATCAAGGACAACTGGCCTAGTCAACACTTCAACATTGTAATCACAATAAGGTGAACGGTGTAATTTTCAAATCTAGAACCCAACACTTCCAACTTATTAGCGGTAGAATTAAGACCTCTATCATGGTAAACAATGTTAAACAAATCAAAAATTTTAATTAGATCCCAAAGTACAATCTTATCTTTTTTCATATGCTGATTTTTTGTAGCATATAGTTTTCTTATTTGTTTGACAACCATCTTTGAATTTCCTTTTGCAACAATATCTTTCACTCCATACTTCCATGTAATCCTTAACCCCAAAAAAATTCCTCATACTTAGCAACATTTTTATTGCATTCAAAATTAAGTTTTAAGGAAAAATCAAACTCTTGCAAACTAGGAGAAAGAAGAACTATACTAGCACCATTTCCAAATTGGGAGCAAGCTCCATCAAATGGCAAGGTCCAAGGAGAACCTACCATATCAAGGCACTTTGATTTTTCCATCTTGTGTTATTTTCGATCAATAAATCCTATGAAATTCTTAGCATCTACATAAGCAAACAACACTTCATAGGAAGCATTGTTGGGATCTTTAATTAGGTGCCACATCTTCTTTTCACCATAAATTTTGACCAAGTTGCCTTCAATGGGAATGGTGGAAAAAGACATATCCATCTGAATGCTGACAACAACACTTGTAGCCCATTTTATTGACAAAAGAATACCCCTTTTGGTAGGGCAGCCAATAATTACAACATCCAGTTTCAAATTCTTACCCGGATAGGCTGCAAGTTGCACTACCAAACCCTTCACACAACCAACCACTGGCACTTCCCTTGAATCCCTGGTAGTACACTTCCCATAGGTAGTTGTCACCTTGATATCCAACTCATTCATGACTTCTAGAGTCATTACATTACATGATGCTTTGGAATCAAACATATAATTGTGAAGTAGCCTATCTTATATGAGAAAAGTTGTATAAAATGGATGAACATTCAATTGGTAATCAACCAAGGATGTCCCAAAATATTCCTCGTGTCTCTCTAAGATCTTCCATTACCGGTGGTGTTTCAAGGCTAGCAATGATTTGAAGAGGAGTCTCAACAACACTTACATTTCTACTCGGGGTGATCTTATCTTCTTTCAATCCTAAGTACTCAAATGCTCTCTTCGTATGCTCAAGAATTATAAGAAACTCAATGATCGGAACACTCACTTAATTTGGCTCAATACAGGCTATGTCATAGGGTAAAATCTTTGGAAAAACAACATTGGAAGGGATACAAGAAGAATCATCAGATGGCAAAGGATTCTTGGCAGCTTGGGCATGATGAGGACTGTAATTTTTGCTCGGGACAACAGAGCTTCTAGCAAGTGTTTCTTTCCTAGGAGCTTATTTCAGAATGCTTGTGAGCAAGGGTGTTTTAGGTTTGGCTTGAGGCCCAACTCCCTTAAAAACTTTACTTCTAGTGTTATAGTCTTTCTCTTGAGCTACAACAACATTCATTAACAATTATCTATCTTCCTCCGAAGGGATACCACCATCATATTTCTTAATCATCAAAGATCTCAAGTATTCAAAGTCATTGTTAGGAATTTCAAAATATTGCACTACATAAAATTCAAGAGCATGAGGGGGGAGAAAGAATTGTACCCATTTTATGCAATCCCAAAAGGCAAGCAGTCCTAGCACTTATTACTTCAGTAGATGTTGCTCCTCCTTGTGAGCTTAAAGAATAACCCATCTTGTAAATATCATCATCAATTCCATCCTCATTATTGGTCCACTTCACATGGAGGATGAGGAAGAAAACATCTATCACACCAATCCATATCAACAACTTCATCAACAACAACAACCTTGGTAGTTAGAGGGTCAGGAACCAATCTATTTTTGCATGTTTGGGGTTGTCTATATGTATATCCAATAGGTCCTTTACCCTTGTCATCAAACCTCTTCTCATTCCTATGGTGATTGCCAAATCTATCTTGTGCCTACTGCCTAGGCTAACCTTGTGAATTCTACCCAATTCCCTTCTCAATTGTTGCTAACTTGTATGAGATTTCTTTGATAGCCCCTGCCAAAGTCTTCACAACCTCTTCTAAATCAGCACCCTTGCTAGCTTGAGGTTTTTTAGGGTTTATCAATTTTACATCATCTCTATTAAAAGGTTTCCCAACAGCCTTGATATTGTTCTCAATTTGAAGTGCCATGGTGAAAGGTTGTCTTATATTGGTTGGGTTCTTGTATCTTAGGTAATGTTGTTGCAGACTCACAACACCCCGGATGTAGATCAAGTTTCTAGGTTGATGTTCGTGCATCCAGTGTGATTTGACAACATGGAATCCTTTCTCCAAGTGTGGGACTTGTAAAGATGAGAAAGCATTCTCCAGAGAAGGTGGTTCTATTCCTCTGTTCAGATGCATACAAAAATGTAGAGGGTTTACTAACATCTAATCTAACTTGCCAAGGAGACATGGTAAGAAAATGCAAAGAACAAAACCTTAACTACAAAGGTGATGCACCAAGGAATGTTAGACACTTGTTTTGCAAATTTAACATGAGACCACATAGATGCAATACAAACACCATGCACAGGTAACCAAACTGCAATAAGAGATCAAAATGACAACAATGAATACATGAGAGGGTTGAGAATCAATCACAAACATATATATTATTGCTCAAGAGTCGATACAGTACATTGTAGTGGCAAGAGGAAAAAATATCGGCATTAAAACCCATATGGGAGGTTTGAAAGCTCCACAAATTCTCTTACAAGTGAGGGAAGAAGGGAGGATGCAAAACAAAAATGTCTGACATGTTTAAAAAGCTCCTTTTTACAATATATATGAAGAAATGAGAGGGGAGAGAGAGGAAATATAGAATCTACCCCAACCACTTCTTGGTAGCATTTAAAATCATCTCATTATGGTAGAAGTGGCGGATTCTGGAAAAACGGTGGGCTGTCTAATAGGAGCGGTGAGTTGTCTGCTGCATTAAAGTTGATAGTTGAAACATTACTTCTGTCTATCACCACGCGTCGAAACATTTTCTTAATTTTTTCCCTCAAGCTGCACCATAATGCAAGATTGACCTAGAATCATATAGAGAACTTCAACAGCTTTCCGTTGATATAAAGAACGTGCAAATCCAAGCTCTGGATCGAAAGATATGATGATCTGAAGATTTAGGCACGCACTGAGCACGGTGAAAATGGATTTTTAAATTTCTTTTCGCGCTCGCCATCTGACGGACGACACATGGCGAGCTCTGGTTCGCTAAGCAATTTTCTCTCTCCACCTTTTCATGGGATTTTCTTGTGGGCCCCTTAAACTTGGACACGTGGCACTATTTCATTGGTTCGGATCAATGCTCGAAAACTCGCCCCTTTGACTTTTTGGACCTTTTTCCTTGGCGAAACATGTCATGTTGTGATTTGTCCACAGAACTGCGGATTTTCACGTCCACTTGTGTCCTTTTGTCCCAGATGTCCTAGTGCTTCACTGGAGGAGAATCCTCTCGATCCACCCGTAATGGGCTTCCTCGTCCCTTTTCTTGCCGGTGACACGTGACGTGATCGATTGGCTTTCGGCCCCTTCGGCTATCCACGTCCGCCTGCGTCCCTTTATCCCAAATGTCTTTGTGCTTTGAAGTTTCCTATTTTGGCCGAACCGGCCGGTTCATGTCGCTTGTGTCCATCTATCCCAAATTTCCCAGTCTTCTGATTTCGTTCCGGCCGAACGGCCGGCTTCAGGTCCTCGCGTACTCTTGTCCCGCTTGCTCCCGGAAGGACTTGGACAAATTTCCTTTCTTTCGGCTGATTCGAGCATTTCACGTCCATTTCTCCTGATGTCCCTTTGTTGTTTGGGCCGCATGTAGGATTTTCAGCCGATCCGCACCTTTTTCGTCCCAAATGTCCCGACTATCGTTTGGACTAGGACTTAGCCGATTTTCACAATTTTTTTTCGGCCCAAGCTTATTTTCTGCAATTTTCTCACATTTTCTCAGAGCTTGTTCTTTTCAACCTAGATAGGGGAGTTAAAAAAAATTCGGAAGGGACCCTAGAAACATGATTTTTACCTAGATCAATCAATTTGCCTGGGATTTGAGAATCCTGATGTATGTTATCAATTCAACCCTGGGGGGTGAAATTGGATAACAATTTTGCAACTTCGTAGGGTCATCTGCTGCTAGATGAAAGGACCAGTTACTGAAGTAGTCCATTGGGCATGGAGTCATCAAATATTCTATTTAGAACCTCAATGACTCGAGAATATGCAAGGAGGAATATGGAATGCCACCGATGAAAGCAATAGACTCATGAAAACATCTCTATAAACAGCAAGCTATGCCAAAGAACTTAGGGAAAACAAAACTAACCTACAACAAAACAATGTGCACAAGCACTTAGAGGACGGAAAATCTAATCTAATATTTACTGAGGTAGTGAACTTCCCTCTAGAAGCAACGCTTGAGATAGATTCCATTGACCTGGAATATACAGCTTCTTCACCATCCAATGAGTCTAATTGGAAAGCATTGTTGTTCTTGCACTTTGTGACCATGTATGGGCCACTCCAAATGGCATCAAATTTTGAATACCTTCCCAGTTTTTCTCTGTCCACATCCCATTTCAACACTAGATCTCCAACTTGAAAAGATCTATCTTTGGCCTTCCTATCAAAGGTCTTCTTGATCAAAGCTTGATCCTTTTCCATTGCTTGGGATGCCTGATTTCTAATCTCTTGCAACTCCATCAACTCTGCATACCTCACCTCCATGGGCTCAAATTCAAGTAACTCCAGCTACTTCATGAGTTCCAATGTTGGCAACTCAAGTGACATGGGCAAGATTGCCTCTCTTCCATAAGACAAGCCTGAATGGAGAGTTACTGTGGATCTTTTGGGAGTGATCCTATTAGCCCATAAGAATGATTTCACCTTGGTATGCCGAGACCTCTGATTCTCATCAAGAGTTCTCCTAATGATCCTCAACAAGTTCTTGTTTGTAGACTCGGCCTGGCCATTACCCTGAGGGTAATAGTTTGATGAAGTGCTTAGGTAAATACCGTTCTTGACAACCCACTCAGTCACCTTAGATCCAATGAATGCCAATGCATTATCAGAGATTATTGTGGTAGGTACACCAAATCTGGTTGTTATTCCCTCATAAAAGTCTAAGATGCTAGACTCATTTGCCTCTTTGAGTGCTACTACTTCTATCCATTTGGTGAAGTAGTCTGTGGCTGTCAAAATCCATTTATGCCCTTGGCTTGAATTGGGATTAATGACTCCAATGAAGTCCAAACCCCATTGCATGAATGGTTGGTCAACTGAGATTAGATGCAATGGAAGGGCAGAAAGTCTTTCTTTTCCTGTGAAGAATGCACAATTCTTACACCTCTTGATCCATGCATAGCAATCACTGAAAATTTTAGGCCAATAATAACCAGCCTTCATGATTTTTAGAGCTGTTACTCTTGGTGCAAAATGGCCACCAGCTGGTCCACCATGAAACTCTTCCAACATTCTTTGAATCTGACCTGTGCTAATGCATCTCAGCAGTACTCCATTTACATCTTTCTTGAACAAAACTCCATCAACAATGGCATACGGGACAGCCTGTAATCTGAAGTGTCTCCTTTGGGTCTTGTTCATTTCTGGGGGGCACTGGCCTGTACCTAGGAAGTGCATAATATCTTGGGTCCAGCAAGGAATGGGGAAAGCATTGTCTTCTTCATGATTGCCACTTGGCTCATGGCTGTCCTGGACTGTCAAAACAGCCTCTTCTTCATTGCATACTTCCTTTTGCTTCCCTAAAACCAGCTGCTCACATAGTCCTTTCCCTCTTACCAGCTTGGTGATCTTGATCTCAATGTCATACTCCATGACATGGGTGATCCAACCTGCCCTTTTCTCATTCAAATCCTTGTTGAGGAGGAAGTCCTTAACTCCAGCATGTGAGACCAGCAACTGGACCTTGTTGTTTGAGACTAAATGCTTGAATTTCTTCAAGCTTCTGATTACTGCAAGTACATGCTTTTCAATAAAAGAGTACCTCGCCTCACAGTCATCTAGGCTTTGGCTAAAAAAGGCAATCGGCTGCTCATCATTATCTTTGTTCTGCTATACCAGAATGGCAGAAATAGTGTCATCACCTCCGAATGCATAGAGGATGAAATCCTTGGAGAAGTCTAGGTTGGTGAGAGTTGGTGCTTGAGAGATAGCTTCTTTAATTGCTTCAAAACTCTCCTTGCCTTCTGTTGTCCATTTAAAAGCCATGCTCTTCTTTAACATTTTGGTGATGGGCTTGACAAGGGCTGAAAAATCTGGGATAAACCTGCGGACAAAATTGATCCTTCCCAAGAAACTTTGAAGAGCCTTCTTGTGACTTGGCAGTGGTAGTGCTCTTATGGCTTCAACCCTCTCTGGATCAATTGCCAGTCCCTCTTTGGAGACAACATGGCCTAGAAGTTTCCCCTCGTGAGCCAGGAATATGCATTTTTTGGGATTCAATGATACTCCGAACTTTCTACACCTCTGAAATACCTGCCTCAGATGAAAAAGGTGATCCACTGCATTTTTGGAGAATACAGTGATGTCATCAAGGTATATCAGCACTATCTTGTTGATCAAGCCTTTGAATGCCATGTCCATTGCCCTTTGAAAGGTAGCACCAGCGTTGGACAGCCCAAATGGCATCTTCTTGTAAGCATAAGTTCCCCATTTGGTGGTGAAAGCCATCTTGAACTGGTCCTCTTCTTTCACCATCACCTGATTATACCCTGAGTAGCCATCTAGGAGAGAGAATCTCTCTGAACTAGATACTACTTGCAATATTTGTTCCATTGAAGGAAGCGGGTAATGATCTTTGAGAGATGCCCTATTGAGGTCTCAGAAGTCCACACACAACCTGATTTCTCCACTCTTCTTCCTGACCGGAACCAAGTTAGCAACCCAGCTTGAGTGCTTGATCGGGAATATAATGCTTGCCTCTATTAGCTTATTTAGCTCTTTCTTCATTAGAGGCTCAATGTGAGGGTTAATAGGTCTCTACTTCTGCCTGATGGGCTTAGCATCTGGATCCAATTCTATGGTATGTTGTGCCAAATTCGGATTGAATCCTCTCAAGTCTTCATAGCTCCAAGCAAAGACATCTGGAAATTCTTGACAAAGCTGAACAAAGTCAGATTTCTCTTGTGAGGTACTTACTTTGCCAATCTGCAATGTTTTGCCTTCTTCCACTAAAATAGGCTCTGAATCTTCACCCTTCACTTGAATATTTGCTTTCTCCTTCCGTAATCGATCATTCGGGTTCAAAGATTGACTCAGTGGTTATGAGGCCTTTTGGTAATTTGTTAGTCTTAACTGTACTACCTGATCACCATATTGCTGCTCCAGCTTGTCTTGATTTCTGGCGGAGAACTCAGCTTCTTCTTGTAGGAAATTAACAATTTGCTGATCATTCTCGAAGACTTGCCAACTTGTGTTGTTATCTGGAACAGCTGGTCTCACAACCAATTTGATATGAGGCTGAGATTTCTCACTTTTGATACTCTCTGCAACATCAAACGCAGCCCCAATTGCTGCAAGTCTGTCAGCGGCTTCATTCTTTTTCCTTGGGATGGAATTGATGCTAAAAGCTTCAAAATCTTCAATAAGATCCCATACCCGATTTTTGTAGCACTTAAGCAGATCATTTTTGGCAGCATTTTTTCCTTTGACTTGGTTTATGACCAGCTCACTATCACCAAATACTTGTAAATTCTTGATGCCTTTCTTCATTTCCCAGTGTAGTCCATGAATTAAGGCTTCATACTCAGCCGTGTTGTTTGAATAGGAAAACTGGAAATGGAAGGCTGAGTAATACCTTATACCTTGTGGTGAAATGAGCATAGCTCCTCCTCCTACACCTTGTCTACTCCTTGATCCATCAAAGAACAACCTGCCATACTTCATTCTTGTCCGTATGACTTGGCTTAGTGACACTAGGAATAGGTTGATTTTCTTCGTGTATCTGATAGACTCCTAGCTCAGATTCTTCTACTTCTTGATAGGGATCAAAAGCATGTATCTTTTTTCCCATTCTTCAAGAGTTAGGTGCGGGATACTTCCAACCTTGGTGTCAGCCTCATCAATACTAGGGTGATCTTCTTGATCAAATCTTTGAGCAATTGGCATTAATCGACTTGGAGTGTAAGGTTCAATATGGAAGTTTGCAATAGGTTCAGACCTAATTGTAGCCTTAGTTCCATACCTTGTTCTAAATAGCATGTGAGACCAATCGTGAGATATATACCCCCAATCTTGGCTATGAAGTCCCTTAACAAGCAAAGGGCAAAGAGTGGTGGAAGGTCTATGATTGATATATCTTGTAAGACAACAACATTTGGACATGCATGCAAGGTAAGACTCAAGTTTTTAATCACTCCAAGCTGCTCCTATTGCTGTCCCATCCAATTCGCACCACCCTTTAGATATTACTTCATATTGGAGACCCAGTTGATCACTATTTGCTTGGGCATCATCAAAGCTACTTGCCCGGAATCAATCATGCAATTGTGTACTAGTTTATCCCCAATGATTAATGAAACATAGAAAGGAGGGGCTTCAACATTTTACCTTTTTGCCCTCCATGGCTTCTTTCAGTCAAGCATTTGTAAGCACTTTGTCTTGCATCCGAACTCTTGATTCAAAGTTGTCCAATCCTTCATGGCAGTTTGCAGTAGGTCTCTTTGTCCTGGGATGGATAGGGATTCCCACATTGATATATTGACGTTAGTCTTCTTCATCTGTTCAATGATACTAAACGGGGATGAAGTATCCTTTTGTTGTCCCTTGGTTTGTACACTTACTCCTTGTACGTGGGCAGCAACAACTGGCATTTGAGTTGGCCTAGGGGCTATTCTTGGCTGCCCTTGTGTATTTGAAACTGGACTCTGCTTGCCAATCATTTGTGGAGCCGTGGAAGGTTGTGGATTGGCTGGGGCTAATGGCTGTTCTTCACCCAAATTTCTCCTCTTTGACCTTGTGTTGGCTGCGACACCTTGAGAAACTGCTTGATTCATGCCACAAAAATCTTCTGCTTGCCAGTTCACCAACGTGGTGTCATTTGGGGCTGATTGCTGTTGGAATGTTTCTTGTTGTTGACTATTTCCTTGACTACCCTCGCCCTCCACACCGTGAGTTGTCACCATCAATTGCTTGATTGAGAGCACCATTGAAACACATGGATTGGTTATGAGGCTTGTTGCATGGAAAGCACCGGTCATATTCCGAGCAATGTTGTTTTGTGTTGGCACTAATGCCTTAGAGGTAGATATAGCATTTGGATTATAGGGTGGAGTGGTCTATTAGCGAGAGGCCTTGTTTGATTCACATTTGCAGCTGGATTAGGTGGCCTTTGTGGTTTGTATGGCTGCCTATTAGGCTGAGCTTGAGGTTGATAGGAAGGTCTGAAACCTTGGGCTTGTTGCCTCTTAATAGTAACTAGCTCATTTCCCAAATTTTACAACTGTTTCATGACCTCTTGGAGTTCATTTGAAGCACTTGGAGATGAAGTGGAAGCTTCATTTGAACTCTGATTTCTAGGAGTGGGAACAGGAGCCAAAGTGGGTGCTTGACTAGTGCTTGGATTTTCTAAGTTTGGATATAAGGGCATGGGAGGCCTAGGAGCCAGTTTACCAGCTTGAATAAGACATTTTTCGGCTCTAATGGCAATGCTATAAGCCATAGGGATTGTTGTGCCTCCCATGGACTGAATTAACATAGAAATATCAGAATTCAAAGCTTTAAGGTAATATAGAAAAGCACCTTCTGCTGTTGGCCTGACTGCCACTGGAATCCTATCCCAAGACCTTTGAAATCTGAAGTTGAAGTCAGTCAGCTGCTCGTTGGGGGCTCTCTTGATAGTTGTCAGCTGCTCCAAAAGAGACAAGTTGTCTCCCTTCTCTCCAAATTGCTCGTGAAGTGTAATACACAGCTGATTCTAGTTTGTGATAGAACCACTCAAGGCTCATAAACCATTGTAATGCTTTACCCTTGAAGGAAGATGCCAGTAACTTGATAGCCACTTGCATTTCGTTGATTTCATGGATTACACAAAGGTTAGCAATATCTTTAACATGATCACCTGGAGTAGTCTGATTTTCTCCAGTGAAGTAGGGAATGTTCTTCAAGGCTACAATAGGAACTGGATGTTGTGCATTGAGAGCAAGTGGGTTGCTGCCCGTGAAGTTGACGTAGGGATTGTTACGAGCCATTCTAATCGGTCTTAAAACCCTTGTATCTTGAATGAAAGGCCTGTCATGTGGAGGAATCGAGAGAAATCTGTTTGGTGGAGATGGAGACCTTTGAATCCTTCTTCCTCTTTTCCTTCTTCTTAGAGATAATGCAGTACTCAAACAAGCACTTCTTCTCCAACTCTTGACCTTGTGGTGATTCTTCTCATGAGTTTTCAGGCCTGCACTGCTGAAACTAGTTGATTCTTCCCCTTGGAGTCACCAGATATGCAAATAATAGCTCTTATAAGCAAGAAAACTGCAGCAGATGCATATCAACTTTGCTGCAATAAAAATGAGACCTCTAGTGTCCCACCAGGCGTGCCAAAATTGTTGTTGCAGACTCACAGCACCCTTGGATGCAGATCAGGCTTCTAGGTTGATGTTCAGGCATCCAGTGTGATTACACAACATGGAATCCTTTCTCCAAGTGTGGGACTTGTAAAGATGAGAAAGGATTCTCCAGAGAAGGCTGGTTCCTATTCCTCTGTTCAGATGCATACAAAAAATGCAGAGGGTTTACTAAAACCTAATCTAACTTGCCAAGGAGACAGGGTAAGAAAATGCATAGAATAAAACCTAAACTACAAAGGTGATGCACCGAGGAATGTTAGACACTTGTTTTGCAAATTTAACACAGACCACATAGATGCAATACAAACACCATGCATAGGTAACCAAACTGCAATAAGAGATCAAAATGACAGCAATGAATACATGAGAGGGTTGAGAATCAATCACAAACATATATATTATTGCTCAAGAGTCGATACAGTACATTGCAGTGGCCAAGAGGCAAAAATACTGGCATTACAACCCATATGGGAGGTTTGAAAGCTCCACAAATTCTCTTGCAAGCGAGGGAAGAAGGGAGGATGCAAAACAAAATGTCCGACCTGTTTAAAAAGCTCCTTTTTACAATATATATGAAGAAATGAGAGGGAGAGAGAGGAAATCCAGAATCTTCCCCAACCACTTCTTCGTAGCATTTAAAATCATCTCATTATAAGCAGCAGATTCTCGGAAAAACGGCGGCTATCTAACAGAGCGGTGAGTCATGTCTCTGCATTAAAGTTGGTAGTTGAAACATTACTTCAGTCTATCACCACACGTCAGAGACATTTTCTTAATTTTCTCCCTCCAAACTACACCAAAATGTAAGATTGACCCTAGAATCATGTAGATAACTTCAACAGCTTTCCGTTGATATAAAGAACGTGTAAATCCGAGCTCTGGATCGAAATATATGATGATCTGAAGATTTAGGGCACAAAACAGGTGAAAACGGATTTTTAAATTTCTTTTCCCGTGCTTTACCATCTGGATGACACATGGCAGGCTCCGGTTCACTGAGTAATTTTCTCTCTCCACCTTTTTGAGGGATTTTCTTGTGGGCCCCTTAAACTTGGACACGTGGCACTATTTCATTGGTTTGGATCGGTGCTCGAAAACTTACCCCTTTGACTTTTGGACCTTTTTCCTTGGCGACACGTATCATGCTTTGATTTGTCCATGTGCCCGTGCGGATTTTCACATCCACTACATCCTTTTGTCCCTGATGTCCTAGTGCTTCATGGGATAGAATCCTCCGATCCGCCTGTAATGGGCTTGCTCATCCCTTTCGGTGCCAAAGTGACACGTGGCATGATCTCGATTGGCTTTAGCCCCTTTGGCTATCCGCGTCTGTCGTCCCTTTGTCCCAAATGTCTTTGTGCTGAAGTTTCCTATTTCGGCCCGAACCGGCTAGTTCAATTGGCGTCCTTCACGTCCATCTGTCCCAAATGTCCTAGTGCTACGCTTCTGTTTCGTTAAGCAAAGGGCCGGTTCGGGTCCTCGCGTACTCTTGTCCCACTTGCTCCCGATGAAGGACTTGGACAAATTTCCTTTCTTTCAATTGATTCGGGCATTTTGCATCCATTTATCCTGGATGTCCCTTTGTTGTTTGGGCCACTGTAGGCTTTTCGCCGATTCTGTGCCTTTTCGTCCCAAATGTCCTGACTGTCGTTTGGACTAGGACTTAGCCAATTTTCACAAAATTTTTCTGGCCCAAGCTTATTTTTTGCAATTTTTCGCATTTTCTCGAGCTTGTTCGTTTCAACCTGACAGGGAGTTTAAAAAAAAATTCTGAAGGGACCCTAAAACATGATTTTTACCTGGATCAATCAATTTGCTCGGGATTTGAGAATCCTAATGTATGTTATTAATTCAACCCTCGGGGTGAAATTGGATAACATGTAATAGGCTAAATGTTTATTAAATGTGTATCGCATATTTGATTAAACAAGATTCATCACAAGGCCTCAACCCAACAGACATCCTTCTCAAAAAATTTATGAACCTTGTGTTGAAGTCTTGGATTGATTCATTAGGGTTCTTCTTGATATTCTCAAATTCAAATAGAAGAAATCTAGGATCAGTCATGTCACCATATTGCAACCTAAATGCATTTTTCATTTTAGTCCATGAATCAATATAGTTATCGGGTAGAGCCTTACCAATCCAATCCCTAACATCTTCTTCTAATGTATGAATAAACAACTTAATATACACATCTTCAAACTCTATCTCAAAATCTTCCATCATATTATCAAAAAGTTTGAGATGTTGATCACCAGTAATAGCATTATTACCCTGGAATTTTGGCAACCTATTTCTGACATCTTGTGGGACAACATTTGGGTAACCATCCATTCCTCTAAAATTTATAGGACCAAAGGTGTTAACAACAAATGGAGGTCTAGGCTGAGCCATATTGTTTGGTGGGGGTGATCTTGGAGGTGAGACAAGCTGATGAGGAGTGCTATGTCTTTGGGGCTCAAGAATGTGATTCACAAGACTAGTATCCTCTAAGTGCTGATTTTCTTGGAAAGTTTTACTCAAATTAAAACACAGAGGTGTAGATTGGAGAAGGAACTTTACTAGGTACAACAAAAGGACCTTCACTAGTTGAGGTAAACAAGTTTATGAGAGGATTGCTTGAATCAAAATCACTTGAAGAAGAGTGATAATCATCTACTAAAGGTTGATATCTCTCACCAATGGCTATATCTTTTCGATGCCTAACATTTAAAATTTTTTTGAACTCTTCTCCTTCCAACTCTGAATTTCTTGAATCTGAGATAAATTTCTTTCACCTTTGTCTTTAAGGAAGAGAGATCTTCTTCCTCTAGTTTTGTAGAGATCAACAACACAAAAACATGACAGAAAGCTTAAGACACTGGTATTTCCAAATTCAAAGCAGCATGGAGTCGCCACTAAGTAATTTCACCTCAGTTGTGCAAGAATGCACTAAAATAATTTTGTCAAATGTTTTCTAGTACTGAAACCCTTGCAAAGCCTTACAAATCAGACCTTCTTCTTAAATCAATCAATCACAATGCACCCAAAGTGTACGAATCGCTAGTAAATGGAAAAAGTTTAGACAAAACTTGAAACCCTTGTTTAAAAACTAGCAGATCTGAAGTATAGGATGATATTTTAACAATGTAGCAGCTCAAATACTTGAATACACAAAGGCTCAAACTCTTCAAACACTTCAAAAACACAAAGAAATTCAAAGAATTCCCCAATAGAGGTGCCACTCATGTTGGTATCCAAATTTGTTCTGCTTTTCAGGTCTAAAAGACCATAGATATATCATGGAGCTTAAAGCATGATTAAACCATGTTGTATGTCATTGGTAGTCGAGGGATATGGTCTAGCTAGCACCTGTGTTTGTGGAGAAATGGATAGCACTCTAATAGGACTTAATATTGTCCTAGTTGTTTTAGGTTGTGTCTTTGCAACCAAGGTAAGAGGACCTATTTTGTAACCCTGTAATGGTGAAGGAGATGAAAATGTCCTTCTCTTTGCTTGAAATTCTATGATGGAGACATTGATGACAACATGATCAACACCCCAGATCTGAACTCTCACAAGTTGTCACTTCTCAACACATGGGTATGTTCTCAAAACAAGGCAAAGGTTACTAGAGACATTGGAAATCTTGATTTGTTATGCATACTTTTGCAAATGGATTTTGATCTTCTGTGGGTATACAAATGCAAATTAGGGGTAGTACTTGATAGGATCTTTGTTGTTGGATGATTTTTGGTGGGAGATTGATAAGACAAACTGGGATGGATCAGATCTTTGACAATCTATACAATACTTGAACAACTATCAGATGAAATGCCTAAAATAATCAAGATGTTCTTTCAACCAGAAGAGGCACAAATGGAAGCCCAGGTTGCACTCTTCACATAATATTTGAGAAACTCACCACAAAATCTTGAAGTAAAGAACTCAATTAAACATAAAAATCCATGATCAAACCACACCTAAGGTACCCCCAAAGGCTTACAAGAAATATCTATAGTCAAGGAAGGTAAAGTGATTTTAAATTTGTTTATCTCCTTATCAGATGAAGGCTCTTATGAGTATGAGATTGCAAATGCCACTGAACTATCAACAAGAGATGGAGATCCTATGTGACTTCTAAAGACTTTCAATGCAAGATTGCAACAAGAATAATAAAATTTATTTGCAGGCATTTAAAATTGATAACAGACATCATATTACCTAAAGAAAAACACATATTTAATTCAAAACATGTTAGATTCAAAAGAAGGGGAGAGTTACATGAATAATCTCAGAGTTTTGTGGTGGCTATACACTTGTAACCAACCCACATACATGAATTTTCCAACACATGAGACATTAACCTGGTTCTTTGGTGGATTTTCTTAGAAAATGAGCTTTTTCTCAAAATTTGCTCGTGATTTTCAACTCCCAACCCTTTATAATTTTTCCAAAGTGAATTATATACCTCATGCCATATTGGATTCTTCCCTCCCAAGTAATGAATATGCTATAGGATCAAATATTTTACAAAAACCTCATGGTTTAATGACAAAGTGACACCAAATGGAAAAACAACTCGTAGGTTGTCAGGTATGCACAAAAAGTTAAATCATTACACAAATTCAGATCATTATCTACCCTAAGGGAACATTTTTATCATTCAGGCATACAAGCATCTTTCATTCATCATTTTACCTTTTCCTCTTTTCAATTTTACCTCTGCAACTTTTGATGTCGACATTTCACGTTTTTTCTCAAGCGTGAGCCAAAATTACACCAAAAACACCATAGATCGAATAATTAGGTCATCAAAATGATGTCATTGTTCTCGAAGGAAAAGGTGACATAAAATCATATAATATTTGATGAATAAATCATGATTCCAAGCTTCTTGGAACTCCCATGGCAGCCCAAACAAATGAATGCATAGTAACAGTCGATCTCATCCACCTTTAATATTATCCCTCCACATGGAAAATGCCATTTAAAAATAATCTCAATATTACCTTTTTAAACTTTGGATCAAAGGGACACATGTTAAAAATGATTATATCGGGCCCATGCCTTTAAAAATAACATTTGGAACCTTTTTGAAAATTTGGAAAATTTTGCAAAATATCCCTGCTTCTCCCCGGGTGCCACTTGTCCAAAGGTGGGTCCCATTGAAACCACGAGACCAATTCTAACAATTTTACCTCCTTTTGGAAAAAATAAATTTTTCCCAAAATCCCCCACACTTTCATCTTCCCGATGCCATGTGGTGATCTCTGATTCGCTATGGGGCTAAGTCTCCCTTTTATACTTTTAACCTATTTTGCCAAAAATGCAAAAGTGCCAAAGTTCCCCCCAAAGTCTAAACCTCTGCCTCTTCATTTTGATCAAAAATTTACACAAGGCATTTGAATTTTGAATTTTTGGACACGTGTCTCCACCTAATTGGAGTGGGGCTATAATCCATTTTTCACTTTTAGAAAACAAAGCAAAAATCATCAAGTTTTCCTTCCCCTTCCTTCATTTTTGCAAATTTTGGACATGTGTCCTCTTTTGATTGGTTCTAGAACTTGGCCCAATTTTTCACTTTTACCATTTGAAGTTAAAAACTTCAAAATCATCATGAAACGCTGCCCCATCCTAACCTTTCTTGGAAACATTTCCACCTGTGAGTGGCCACGAAGTTTCGGGCCAAATTTCCACCTTAACACTTAGAGCCATAAAACATCAAAATTCTCCAAGTCCCCCGCCATCCACATGCCCTCCATGCCAAGCGTCCTCTCCTATTTTGCTGCGGGCCTTCGGGCTAAAATTTGATTTTGAAAATTTTACATAATGAAAGCAACATTTCCTAAGGAAAGCCCACCACCGCCAATCCCCTAGCCAATCAAAATGTGCCACATAGGCACCTCATTGCAGAAGGTGGAGCCGTGGATCAAAATTTTCCCTTTGCCAAAATTTAAAAAAATGGTAAGTTAGAAATATTTCCGACATCTCCTAGCCAATAGGAACCCACCACGTTGCCATTACCTTGCGATGATAAATTTGACTGGAAAACGACACCCGTATGACCGTCAAATCGTGAAAAATTTAAAGGATGCCCTAGAATTCAAAATTTTCAACAAGGATGGCTGATTTCTTGATTTTAAACCAACTGAAGCATGATTTGTCATTATTTTCAATCTTGGGATTGGGAAATTAATTGCATATAATTTAGATTGGATCAATTTTGATTTCTCACATGACTTGACAAAGGGAAAACGACACAGCCCAAAAATTGGAAAATACCTAGGGCACAAATAAGAGCACACATGGATTTCTCTTTTAAACCAGGGTAGAACAACAAGTTTATGGGAAATTTTGAAACATTCAACTAGGGGGAGAAAATGCAGATCACCAATTTGAGAAATAAAATGTTTCTAAGCAAAATCGAACATGAAAAATTAGGGCACATAGTGCAAGCTTAGAAATGGCACTAACATGTTTTATGTAAAAGAAAAGGCATCACTAGAAAGTACTTCCTAAATTTTTTGGAGCACGTAGATCATCAATAATGCCTCGTGCTCAGTATTAGTATAGTTCTATTCTGTTGGAGTTATCTTGCTACCAACAAAGCATAAGGGATGGTCAATAATTTCCTCTTTAGGTTGTGATAAGATTTCTCTAATCACCATCCTTGAAGTACCAATTTGTAAAAGGAATGGCTTATCCCAAGAGGGAAAACGTAATATGGGCGCAACGACAATCCTATTCTTCAATGTTTCAAATGCCATCTGTTGTGCCTCTCCCCAATAAAATTTACTTTTGTGCTTCACAACTTCTCTAAGGGACCAACGATTTTGATATACCCCTTAATAAATTTCTTGTAATACCCCTTATGTCCAAGGAATCCATGCACCACGCTCTAGTTGGTAGGCTGTCCCAATCCTACAATAATGGAAAATCTGGTAAGATCCACTAGCAAGCCTTGTTTACATATGATATGTCCCAACAGGTACTAAATGGAGAAGCGAAAACACATTTGTTAATGTTGAGACATATACTCAACCGCCAACATCTCTCAAACATCAACCTCAGATTGTCACAATGGTCCCTCACCAATCTATATAGTATCCATCATCCATTTAAACTTGTAGAAATTTTTAGATGAAGTCCTAAAATACCTAAAGGACAATGCATGAAAACACAACAAGCATGTTATTCAGCCCAAAAGGTATGACCATACAGAAAAAAATCCATTTAGTGGAAAAATTTATCTTCTCTTGGTCCTCCTCAATTCTAATCTAATGATATCCTAAGAATCCATTGTGAAAGAATACATCTCATGTACATATTACTCCTTCTAGGATCTTTTCGATGAAGGGGGTTAGAAAAGGATCAATGAAACAAAGTGCATTCAAATCCCTATAATAAAAGCAAATCCTTATCCTCTCATTATTGTTAATGTTGATGACCATCAAACTTATCCATTCGGATTCCTCAACAACCTCAATGATGCCTGATGTGATCATCTTGTCAATATCCTCCTTAAATTTGACGTGTAAATTCAGATTCAATCAATATGGTCTCTTCCGAATTGGGCACACACCTTATTTTAACTTGATCTTCATTTATCCAAACGAGTGGTGAAATCCTTTAAGTTTATGGTACTGCGTGGGAATAAATCCTAGAATTCACATAATAGATCAATAATCTACAAGCATCCCTTTCGTGAAGTAATCTCCAATAGTATCTTCCTTAGGTTCCGCCTCCGAACTAATGTTAACCTTATTATTTTCATGGGTTCATGGTAATTACACGCTTGTTCATCAACACTACCCATAACCTAGTGCATTTCAATAGTATGGTTAATATCCAAGTTTTGAACCTCTTCACCATCTATCATGTAGACCAACTTTCCTATCTCCTTTTCCATTAATATGCATTCAAGTTGTACCTCTTCTTATTCTTTATCATCGAAGCACACTTCCAAGCTAGGTTCACCCAAAAATCCAAGTACTCTATCCTCCGATATGACATTATCTCCCATATTTATACTCTTAACAACCTATAATGCCTTATCAACTGATGAATTAGTACTACGATACTCGAAATCCTAAACGAGATCAGCCATCAACTCCTACAAATTTTTTGTCCGACAACACAAATCTGAATGAATATACCACATGCGCGCATAAGATTATAAGGTGGATTAAATCCTATGCACCCATTAAGATGAAGGAAAGGCTTATTCACCTTCCATCACTACCATTTCACATTCTGAGCATGAAATGAGTTGGTTTACTTCCCATGATAATCTTGTATAGTAGTAGGTGTATTACTTTGGAAACATAATAGAGAATATGATTCTCACCTTGTGGCACTATAGAAGGTTATCTTGATGGGTTTCCCACCAACGTGTTGTGGTCCTAAGAAAAGTATAACTAAGCATACTTCTCATTTTCATCACACATATCCATTGGGTCTTTATTTCTCACAAAACAACATCATGATTGGCTCCCCGATGTAACTTGGAAACTGTTTTCCTTGGCACTTCGATTTGAGTGTGTCTTTGTTACTCTCCTCACGAGAGTCTCTTATCTCGCATTCTAGCTCACTAATATGTCCCGTGTGCCAAATTATCACATGCCACACTAGTTGTATCATTTATAGATTGAGTGTCTTTGCATTTAATAATTATTTCTTTTTTTTTTGCACAACCTCAAGGTCCCTAATAGTGTACACACATAATTATTCTAGGTATTCTTCTCCCAAGGATCAGTATAGGGTGTTGACTTTCCATCTATAAAAGGAATGATAACATGTTCCTCCTTATTCTGAAAACTTATATACCCCTTATTGAAATGTGTATAGACATTGTTCTTATATTACAGAGGTGCCCAAGTAATGCTGGAAAAATTTTCACCTCAACAAACGCAAATACTACTGAAGTCTCCAAGAATTTCAGCCCTTGGATATTTATAGTAGCATCCTTTAAAATACCAATGGGAATTGCCTTTGTATTATTAACCATATAAAACTCATTTGAAGATGGTTTTAATGAAGGTCTTCCCATTTGATTCCATTTTTCCGAGGTGAGAACATTAAATTTCATGCCTGTGTTAATAATAATATTACTTAGGAACAATCCATCAACAACTCGCATTCAAGGTAATCTCCTTATCATAGTGAAGGATATGAGGATGTAGATTAGGATGCAAAACCTTCCTCTCACGCTCTCCTCCGACACTTGGTAATTTTCCCTTCAGCCACTCTTCTAACAGAGGGATGATATTCTCCTATCTTAGCAACTTATAAGCTTCCTTGACTTCATATATATCTTTATATGGAGCTTCAACACTCTTCTTCTTCCATAATCGCCACAATTTCTCCTTTAGAAAATGGATATCTCTTTGTAGGATTTGAATAACATCCATGGTTTCTTGATAAAACTCCTTTTGATGCGTAGGGTCTACATACTCCCCATGTACCACTTCTTCTCTTATAATAAGCTATCTCTTTTTGGTATCTCCCGATGTGTCCAACCTCATCTCACATCCTCACTATTAAATGTTATAACTCTAACTCTTACTCATACACCACCCTTTACATCCACTATTTATTAGAATGCTTTACACTCACTTGTCCTAATTCCCTTATCCTTTTACATCTCTTCGGATCATGTATTCAAACAATTCCAAGCATTTTTTCATACTTGTGATTTTTCCCACACCAAGAGCATTTTAAAAAATCAAGACACTTCAGATTGAACTTGTAATGTTCTATAGATCCATAGTTATAGTAGGTTAGTGAGGGAATTCACTCCTTCAACCTCCATGACCTCTAAATCCTCTTCTAATGAGGGAAATCCTCCTCGTAAAGCCTCTACCTTGACCTCCTCCATTTACACACCCTTCATAATAATGACCATCATCCTTGGAACTACTAGAAATGCTAGTCCAGGAGTAATCGTATTAATGACATCATGTATCTAGTCAATCAATCTACAATCCTTTGTGTCATGAGTAGTAGAGGTACAAATCTTGCAATAGAAAGATACATTCTTCTAGATCACACACTACAATAGTAGACATCTACTTGCATCATGATCTCCATGGAAAATTTCATATTCCACCGATAGCAGGTGGGAAAATTTCACATTCCAACAGACCTTCATAAGAAACTATCCTTTGTATGACCCTCTACTTTCACAATCCTTACACCATAACCCATTGTGAGTCTCATGAGTCAAGTTTGTAGAAAATTTCTCCACTATTTTGTCATTATGGAAATTTGGGCTTCTAGGAATGGAATAACTCCTATCTTAATGCTTCATACTACCTAAATTTATAATGCATCCTCCAAGGCCTCGTGCAAATATTTGAAAGTCTCACATGAAAGTTCCCTCTTAAATAGTTTCACTAGTCCTCTAACAAACCAATGAGCACGTTGTGAAGGGTAAATATCATAACACAACTTGGATAAGAGTTTCTTGAAACATGTGTCATGTTCCTCCCACACTCTCCACCATTACTTTATGAATCTCCTTCAGCACATTGATGCTTTTTTGTTCAAACTTAGGTATGTGGAGCTCGCAATCTGCAAAAAGAAATTACACATCTCAATGTAATCCACCACTATTTGGTGTGGATCATACTTCCTATACTAGTTATGTGCATGCCCTTGCAACGTGGTTACAAATTGAATTTCTTTCCACTCCTATAAAATGATTTCCTTAGTACACCATAGTGACTCGTACTTGTTTACATGTTCGTGGATTCCTCAACTCCCTGTAATCAAGTAAGTGGAGTGACATCTCATAAAAATCCTATTGATAGTGTTGTGGACCTTTTTTCGCTAGATCCAGACCTTATTTCTCTCGATGTTGCCTCCACCATAAAACTCACTAGATCCAATGGTTACAACTCCTCCAAATCCACCGAGATCCTTCTATCATAGGTAAGGGCCTAATATAGTTACACCCGGTGAACCCACCACCATATTAAACTATGCGCTACCGATAGTATTTGATACCTGAGTGACTTCCGGATGTGTTTCATGAATCGGTTCTAGATGCGATAATCAAACCTTGTGAGCCCACACCTTGCCCAAATTTTGTGCCATACAAAATACCTCCAAACAAAATAAATGACTATGCAGCCATAAATATACTAAATGAAAACTTATACCTACTAGGTGTCACTCAAATACCAATACCGATACCAATTAGATTATCAAAACTTATCTTAAGAACTAGAAAAATAAGCACAAGGTTTGGTCACCATGTGGAACCTCAAATCCTTCCCGGACAACATCTACCTCTATTAATACATCACTCTTATAGATTCACGCTTTCTTGCCATCTCCCTCTCTTGAGATTCATTATACATGACCTACATCTCTCTCTCTCCATTTCCCCTGTAAGGTACACTATCCTCTACCACGCTAGCTTAGGCGCCTACCACTTAGAGGGAGTCTTAGCTAGCCATGGAAAAGGATTCCAAACTCAAAGTAATGACCGTGATATTAATACCCAATGGAATAACATGAAATAATGATCCTTTAGCCTCCTTACAAAACTCAAACTTAGTAATATTTGGGAAGAATACATAGAAATAACGTATTCCAAGGTATAACTAGTTAGCACTCTACTCCACTAGTGATCAATAACACGGGTCCATGTTAGATCGGAATCCTATAGCCTATGATATTCCTCCGGGTTCAAACATGAGGTCTATAGTACCTACTTTTCCTTGATGCATATCCCGAGAGCCATTTATACAATTGTATCTTTGGGAAACAAAAGAAGAATGTCTCATGGAGTTTGTGATATACAAGGTTGTCCTCCACCAATTTTCATGCATCAAACTCACATCTCATACTAAACCTATGAGAAAAATCATCCTCTTTAATTTTAAGCGAGTCTTTGACATTGTCTAAGGCTATACACTCCTTCATCACACATCATTCTCACAACAAGATTCAAAAAGGAGGCCGATAATGCAACATAACCAAAATGTATTCATTTCTTCATATACTTTTTTTTACCCCAATTACATATTCCTCTCACCCAACATGCTTTGGGTACTCACCTAATGTTCCACAGAGTGCCAAGCCCTCCTTTATGTGAGCTTCATGAGAATGGTCCTTGTTTGATGGAGAGAAAGTTACAAAATGGAAACATAGACATTCACTTAAAAATATTAGATACAAACAATAGATCCATACATAGATGCATCATAAATGAAAATGAACATTGTAAATAATCATAATGAAACTAGATAAGAATTAGAATAATATAAAGAACATAAGGGCTTACACTTTTGAGCATGAATAATTAGAATCACAAAACCATATCTTGATTTATGAACATTTACAATGGATACATTACATCATGAGGGTCATACAAACTGAATACATCAAGGTATATTACCTTAAGCCCTAAAACAATGCTCTGAGATAAAGAGAGAGAGACAAAGAGAGAGTTCTTAGCTATTCTACCAATTACAACCCTTTTCATACCCAAATACATGCCTAATATTCTTAAAATCCTTCTTACAATTATTTCTATAGAAATTTTCACAACTGAAAAGCCTCCTTAACCCTTCATTTCCCAACACTTCACTCTCACCCTATTCTCCCTTCATTTCAGACATAAAGAAATCCTTTAAAAAGGATCTAGATGCACTACCTTGGTTTCCTTTATGAGGAGATCACATGCCAAGTGGAATTTTTTTCCTCCATGGTTGAATGCCTATCTATATCTTGTAAATTCCTCCACTACTGTAATGATCACCCTAGGAATATAACTTATGTGGAATATTATTTTTTTGACCTCCAAATCTTGAGACTTATACCTTATCCATTCAACATGCCCACTTAAGATTTTCAACATGTTTTTCTTGTGAAAACTACTTCAAAATATGGCTAAGTCCATTAACCTTCCTGCTCCCATGTGTTCGAATCTCTTCTACCACTCACCTTTCCTTGCACATTTTTGTTGAGAACCTTCCTTCTCTATTGCCTCCCATGCGTGTTGATTTATTCCTTGAGAATTAGTTAATTTCATAGCCCAATAGGTGATGAGTACATGATGGAATGCCGTGATAGTCACAATAAGGAGCCGCTTCTATTAAATTACTAAGTATCGGGACTATGGATTTTTTTGGGATTACATAGATCGGGAATCTCCTCTTCCTTCTACTAGTAATCTTGAAGTTCATATGGTTCATGATTTCTTATTTCCTAATCATGATTTTGAGTATTTAAGGGCATTGATGATTAAGAAATATGATGCTGGAATTCCTTATGAGGAGGATAGGTAGTTATTAATGAATGCAATGTTATCTCAAGAGGAGTATAATTTGTGAAAGATGACTATTAAAATTGGAGCACCACAAGCCAAGAAAGATACTCCCCTACTCACTAATATCCCAAATGATTCCCAAAGAAATATATGCCAAATAAAGGCCCAAAAATGCCAATAAATCCAGTACCCTTGTTCAAGCTCAAGCTATGAAGAACCTTATTCAAAAGAGAAATAAATCATCCTTCCTCTTAATACAACATTACCGAAATATACCCCATGTGATATGGCTCAAAGTTTGAGTCTCGATAAAAATTATTTTACCTATTTTTAAGTTTCTTAGGATCCTGAGCATATAAGTAGGGAATTTGAGTACTTGTGATTCAAGGAGGAAGAAACGGCTCTAGGAAAGGATGTTAATAGTGTCAATCTTCCCTCTATAATTACATAATTAGAAGTGCCACAAGCATTGGAAAGTTTTGAAGAATCTCCTAAAGTTTATTTAGGAACTTCCCTTATTGATTCTTGTTATGTTGGAAAAGTAGCACCCAGGATTTGCACATTACAAAACCCTACTTTCGACTAACATGGGATTATCTCAAGGTGTAGGACCTTTTTGATTGAGACAAACCTCTTGAAGTCTAGTTCCTGACTTATTCCAATGCTGATCTACTCATAAACTAGCAATTCTAAGGGACTAAAGGAAGAGAAATACATAAAATGTAAATTCTAAACTAAGGAGGTGATAACAACAAAATGAGGCTAAAGATATTCCTAGTGAGTGAAAGTGGAGGGAAATGGGAAAGAAGAGGGTAGATAAAATTCCACAGTTCCAAAACACATTCAAACCTCCAATCTCATGTAGCACAACAAATTTAGCCCTATAAAGGATCACAATATGCACAATATACCTACAAAATATAATAGAAGGAAAAAAAAGGAATATAAATTAAGCTAGGAAGGAATATCCAAAAACACTAATTTTATTTCTTAAAATGATGCACAATCCATTACAATGTAGGAAAAAGGTAATAATCCTTCACAAAATCCATAAATTTGAGGGTTGCAGCACAAAAACATGCTGGAAATTTTTTGATAGAGTTCCTTCAAAATTTCAAAATCCCTCCTTTTTAGAAATGATGGGAATTTATATATATATAGAGAAAAGGAGCTACCAACCAACATCTTTCATTAAATTCATGTATGTAGGTATGTGAAGCCATGATGGTTCACTTTTCAATGGTAATTTTCTTGCACGATGAATAGGGGTGCCATACCTCATTAAACTAGTTCTTGAGATACCTTGTATGGTATCATTAATTTCTAGCCATATTTAAAACTCTTTGTTGTCACCTGATGGAAACCACTAGCTGACGCATGAAAAGAAGGGAAGATTCACTGCTGATAAGGGGAAGGATTTTCATATGAAAAGAAGAAATGTTATTGCATGAAAGTGAGGGGAGGTTGACATGTGACAGCAAAAAAAGGTTGACACATGAAATGAGGCAACAAGGGAAGGTAGAATGACACATGTCAAGGAGGGAGGTTGATGAATGACAAGAAGAATGGTATTGTTGGGTGATAGATAGGGGTAGTTGATGAGTGATAAGCGAAGTGGTCGATTCATGCTAGGAGGAAGTGTTGTCACATGATAGGAAGAATGGTGTTGTCACACGATAGCGAAGGGTGGTTGATGCACAATAGGAAGAAGTGATTGATACGTGACAAGAAGAAGCAATTGACGCACGACAAGAATAAGTGGTTAAAACATGATAAGAAGAAGATTTTGATGTGTGATAAGAAGAAGTGGCGATTAATAAGAAGAAGTGATTGACGTGTGACAAGAAGAAGTGGTTAATGTGCGATAAGAAGAAGAAGTTGACACGTGACAAGAAGAAGTAGTTGAAACATGACAAGAAGAAGTGGTTGACACATGACAAGAAGAAGTTCTTGATGAATGACAAGAAGAAGTGCTTGACACAAAAACAAGCATAAGTTATTGAAGTGTGAAAAGAAGAAGTGGGATGCATGACAAGAAGAAGTGATTGATGCATGAAAAGAAGAAGTGATTGACATGTGACAAGATGGTGAAAATCTAGACATTTCTCTAGTTTGACCATTAATGCAAATATTGTTCTAAACCTTCACCACGGTGAGCAATCTTGTTGTGAGATACCCTATAAACTGATCCCATTAACTATCAATGCCCAAACCTATAGGTTGATCCATTTTTCAAGGGTTGTAAAAATGGATAAAAAATGGTGACTTACGTGGAGATGTGACTAATATATTTGAAATACTAATGATTTTTCATCCATTGGGTAGTGAGTCATTCTGATTGTTGAAACTGGTCTGATGTCTAAAACCTCTTATTTCTCTAGAACACTACTGAGACATTACTTCATCATCAGATCTTTCTTGAAACTAGAAAGTGCAACAACAACAAAGCACAACCATGTACAAATAAAAAAATCATACATATCCCAAAATGGAACATGCAGAGAGTGCACAAGAACTTATCTGAAAGAAAACCTAACTACAACAGAACAATGTGTTGCAAGCACTTGGAGGAATTACAAACTCTAAACTAATATTTACAAGAAAGATACTCCCATCAGTAATAATTCTTGAGATAGATGCCATTGAATGGAATCTGCAATTCTTCTCCATCCAAATTTGTCAATTGGAAAGCATTGTTTTCTTTGCACCCTGAAATCAAGTAAGGGCCACTCCATATTGCATCAAACTTGGAGTGCCTTCCTAGTTTATCTCTATCTACATCCCATTTCAGAACTAGGTCTCCTTCTTGAAAATTTCTGTCTTTTGCCTTTCTATCAAAACTCATCTTGATTTGAGCTTGGTCCTTCTCCATTGTTTTCATGGCCTAGTTTCTTAGCTCTTCCAGCTCCATGAGCTCTGTATATCTAACTTCCATGGATGGAAACTCAAATAACTCCAACTACTTGATAAGCTCCAAGGCTAGTAATTGAGGATATTTGTATCCTTGCTTCCGTTCTATAAACCAACCGAAAGGGAATAACCAATTGACTTCTTGGTTGTTATTCTATCATCCCACAAGGCTGATTTCAATTTTGTATGCCAAGCCCTCTGATTTTCATTGAGGGTTTTTCTTATGATCTTGAGAATTTTTTTGTGGACTTTTCTTGCCTTTTACCATGGTGATGCAACCTAGAATTGTTAGTTAACATATATTCACGCTGGCACATCACTCAACCTAGGTGAGCACTCACTAAAGCGCACAAAGGTACAGGTCCTCTTAATAGTTGTAATAGTAGAATGGTGGTATGATAAAATAGTAAATATATATTTTAGGAACCAACCCATCCATTCACCATTTTATCCAACCAGATCTATAAGGGCTAAAAGTATATCATCATGAAAGTAATAACCATGAAAGTAATAACATGTATTGATAAAACACATCACACACTTTGTTTGACCAATTTCCTTTATCTATTCATTGAACCAACAATACAATAGCTTCATACAATACCACGAATGTGCGCATGTATCTATTATAATCATCCAGTCACATGTGGTTCCATCCGTTCTCTATGTATATCTCTCTATATCTCCTTTAAGTAGTTCATTACATATATATATAGGGAGGGAACTAACCCTTCACCACTTAACTCTACCAGAAATAGGTTGCATGCTAATAACATCCATGTGCCTTTTTACAATTATAGCCATACATGTAAGTATGCTATCTATAGATTGTTGATAGTTAACTGAAGTGATGGATCTATGCTTAACTTATGTCCATGCAAGAGTGAGTTGACATGTCCTTCCAAAATCCCCATGAAGAGTGGTGTGCAAATCTTGACATCACTTTGTGTACTCCACATCCAGTCTCTAAGAATAGACCTGATCTCCAAAATTGGCTAAGTCCTTGAGAGTCTTACCCTACATCTCCGTGCGTGACGCCTTCCTATTACTTCACGCTTTTTCTCCTGTGCCATTCTTCCGCATGGACTCTGAGTGCAAGTTCAACTAAGTGTTTTCTCTGATCAACATTACCCCACACTAATCTCATTATCGCCCCAACAATGGCGATGCTCAAAACTTATACATAGAATGGATAAATAAAGAATAAAGAATGTTGAATAAGAATCTTGAATAAGAATTTTGAAGAAGATATACACAGCTTAAAAAAAATTTAGGCCTCAGGCCCCTCCGTCTCATCCTGAAGCATCAACTCTGGATATTCTTCTTTGATATCTACTTCCAGGTTCTCCCACGCTGTTGTTAGTGCTACTCCTGTTGTTTTTGGAACATCCTGTAATGATGGACCACATCTCTTCTATGGAGATTTTCCCTTGCTCATTTTGTATTACAAGAATTACACTTGACATAGAGGTTTTCACCCCTTCCAGTACATCCATCCTTTGAGCAATGAGCTTTCCTAGCTCCTCCAACCTCTCCTTATGTGGTGCCTGCGCCGCAGCTAGTGCCTCATGCTTGCTTTTACCAGGACTAGGCATTCAATACGTGGCGTAGGAAGCATCCTTCATCACTTTGTGGACCTCATTTTCTTCCTCCAAGGTTTTCACCATGATCAGTGCATCTGGGGCTATGCATATGGTTAGCGCATGATCGGCCTTCTTCAGTTCATTGCGGGTGGCTTGCAGTAGACCTTCATAAGTAACAATTTTCCTAGCTACTGTAGCCTGCACCTTTTTTGTCTTTTCCCTAGAGTCCTTGGGCTGTGAGGATTCACCACCTTTGCATCCTCCAACACTAATGTTATCATTGTTTTCACATAGTGCATTGTAGAAAGAAATTCTTTTGGTACCCGAGATTCTAGATTGGGGCTTACATTTAAAACATCATCTCCAATTTCCTCTTGCCATACTAACAAAAGTGTCATACTTTATTTTGATCAAGTCCTTTTCCTGGACTATGCATGCTATCTCCACATCCTTTGCCTTTAATCTCTCTGTCAGTGCCTTGATGGTAGCATATTTATCTATGTTTCTTCTTACTACCTCGGAGGATACTTTTACTGGAGCATTGCTCACATGCTCATCCGACATCATTATTGGTTTGATTGTCATGTGGCACATTTCAGGTGCCTTCTTCAACTACCCGTGACGTGCACAATTCTTCATTGACATCAAAGTCGGGCTCATCCATGTGTGTGTGCATAGACCATGAGAGTTACTTCCTTGTGCATAGAGTCACCTTGTCCTCGTCCATGAACGCCATCCAAATAAATCCTTCTATTCGATGGTACTCTAGAACCAGGTCGAATGATCATCTTTGGGTCTTCTACATACCCCATGGCATGTGCCTTGGCATCCTCCCCTATTCGACGGGATCGGGGTCCTCTTGGAATGGCTGCATCAAGGTTGGGAATACTAGATGTATCCCCACCCTTGTCCTGTGTAGCCTCTGATTGACCCCCTTCTTCTCCTTCCATCTTCTCCTCCTCATGTTGAGGCTCCTCCCCAGTTGGATATGAAGGCACTTCTCCTCAGATTCCTCCATTTCCTCACTTAGCCTAAGTTTTCTCTATTTCTTCTCCTCTGGCTCCTTCACCTGCTGGGTTCCTCCTTGTGCCCTTGTGTGCTTAAACACCTTCTTGAATATCTATGCACCCTGATCCTCCCCGTAGCTCCTTTTCCCTAGGTATTTATCATGTGCTCCCCCTCCTGGTTAGATGGTTGCTTCCTTCTCTACACCAGGCCACCACTATCTTTGGGTTCTTCATCCTCTTCCTCCTCATCTTTCCTGGGCACAGAGGGCCTAGGTGCTAGAATGTTCTCCATAGTATGCTTTCCCTTCAATGGCCATGGAAGCACAAATTTGTTCTCCACATACTTGTTATTATCCATTTTAGGCTTCATTTAGAGATATATTAGCATGGCCCCGATATCCGTGATGGCCACTATCTCTGGCTTAATGCTTAAGATTTCGAGATGTTATTCTCATTGTATGCATTCCTCCTAGATATCCATAAGTCTTTCTCAGGGTGTGATACTCACAGTCTACCTTGTTTGCATTAAATACCAACCTACGTGTGTTGGTGAATCGATCAACTACAACTTTGAATAACTATGTGGGGAATGCATATGGAAATTTACACCAAGGGATCCACGAACCATCTACCATTGGAAAGTGCAAAATACGAAATGTTGGTAGACTGCAAATTGTACCTATTTTCCCAAGACCGAGGGAAAATCCTTGGGTATGCACCATTCTTCCCTAAATGCCACATGGAGCCTATCATACCACATCTCAGTGCACTCCTTAACCTCCTCCATCATCGACCCTTTGCAAAGATATTTTCTGAATTGCTCAGCTGGAGACTTATGATTCATGGGGTATTCCCATATGTTCTCCTTTGGGCCATCAGGTACCCCGATCTCCATGAAGACTAAACTCAATAAGATACAACCAAAACTTATCTTACTCCCTTCGCGCTTCCTCGACTATCTACTTTGCAATGAATCCGGTGATGTTATAAGTGGTTCCCTCTAACATGTGCTTGGTCACATGCAACCACATAGAATTGACTTGTGACCAATGCTCTTGGTCATTCAACTTTGTGGTTAGATGTGCTACTACCTGTACTACTAGACAATTTTTCAACTTGTCAATGTCCATCCCACACGGTCCTTTCTGATAGCCCAACACCTTCGTGTCTCCAAAATGGCACTTTTGTCAACTAATTCGGTCTTAATGTCTTCGTCTGTTGCCTGTAATCTATTAACTATGGCAATGAGGATGGGTGTCAGTATTACCCTCCGTCTTGTGAAGTAGAAGAAGTCCTCATGGATTGGACTCATCGACAATATGTCTAGAAAGGTGCATATGGAAGCTCATAAAGCTGATAGACACCATTTCCTTTGAGTAGCTTTTCCCCAGCATCATCATATATCGGCATGCCATCTTCAGTGTGCCTGTTTGTTCGAGTGGTGAGTAGGTCATATAACTCTTCTCGGTTTTAACTATTTTGGTGATTGCATTCACTTATCTTGCTCTGTCTTATGTGGGTATTCCATTCCTGCCCCATAATAACCTCTTTAGGGTACTATATTTCAGAGAAATTTCTCTCGAGGCCATCTCCTCCCCTTCTTCCACCACCACCTTCTTCTTTTATTTTATCGGTGCTACTTTACGCTTTATTGCCTTTTTATTATAGTGTTTTGTTTTATAGGTCGATTGTGTGTGTTTTGAGTGATTTTCTTCAAACCCTAACCCGATTCCTCCATGCCCTAATTTTTAATTATGAACTTGCACACCATAACTCTGTTGTATTACTCTGCTTTGTCAAACCCTTCTTCTAGGGGATACAAACCCTTCTAATACACAACTCTCTTCTCCGCGCATGTTTTGCTTACTTCACACCTCGAATCAGTTAGCTTTATGCTCTTCGCGTATAGGCTTCTATCGAATTCTTGTAGTCACAAGGGTAAAAATGAAATCACATCTATCCTTATATAGATTTCTACTTTTGCTACATTAATTGCTCCTCCACCTACCAAATTATTCTCATTTATGACCCATTTTTATCATTTCCTTGTGGTATATTTTTGTGTGAAAGTTATAACCTTCTAGCGTGCATCTTTACCCTCTATCATGGACTTCTCTTCAACGTGCCCCTTTGCACCTGAGTACCTCATCACTGCATGATCTCCTGGTAACTACCATGGCTGCTGCTTACCTCGCGTTATACTTTCCCTTATCCATATTCATTCTTTCTTATCTTGAGAAGAAATCTTTTGTCAGTTACCCTTAGTAACCTTCTTTCAACACCCATAGCATGATATCTTCACAATATGTCCCTAAGAGTCACCAAAAATCCACCCTACATGAAAAGGATGTGCAGTCCTCTACGCATCAACATGCTTCATATTGTAGTTAGTTTCATGTGCACAAGTGCACTTATTTACACAAACAAGAGCTAAAATTGACAAAACATAGTGACGATGAAAGAAATACATTAAGGAAATGTATAAAGGGAAACCTAATGTATCATGACAATACTTCCTTATTATAAATACCAATAAGACTTATTTATAGTAGGGCTTCACCTTACTCCCGTTAAAGTAACCAGAAACTATGTGCCATCAATTGTTTCCAATTAGCAAGCATCGACTCAAGGATATGAGTGATAACATATGGCCCCAACCAATGCACCTTGAGCTTTTATGGATGGCCCAAAACTTGGAGTCATATAGAAGTACCAGTTGTCCCACCACAAGTTTCTTATCTCGATGTGTTGATCATGCCATGCCTTTTGCCGTGCTCTCTCATGTTTCGACTCCAGCGTGTAATGGCGTGGCACTCATCGAGCTGAACCATCTTTGCAATCCATTCTTCCAAGGCCTACTCATCAGCTAGACCTCCAGTGCGCATAATGTGCAAAGTAGGTAACATAAATTCTAGAGGCAGAATAGCTTCCATGCCAAACACCAATTGAAAAGGTGTGGCTTTGGTTAATCTTTTGTATGTTGTTCTATAAGCCCAAAGGACAGCTGATACTTTATCATCCCAATCTTTCCTCCCAACATCACAAATCTTGGTCAATGTGTGGCTCAAAATCTTGTTAAATGCCTCAGTAGTTCCATTTTCCTAAGGGTGATAGGGTGTAGTTTTATGGTGGGCAACCATAAACTCATCTAAAAGAATTTGTATTGTCTCATTTAAAAAATGTGTGCCCCTATCACTTGTTAAACTTAAAGGACAACCATACCTTGTGAGGACATTCTCCCATAAGAACTGTGTTGCTGTAGCCAATGTACAGTCCTTTATAGGTGTTGCTTATGCCCATCGGGTAAGATAATTTGTACAAGTGATGATATAGTGTGACCGAGTCCTCTGCGCAATAATTGGGGGAGATAGGCCTGAAAAATTCAATTTCCCATTTCTCAAAGGGTTCTACACTCATTATGGGTCTTAGGGGCATCGTATCCCATTGTCCTAGTTGACCGAGATGTTAACAATGGTCACATGTCTTGCAATACTCTTTATAATCCTTATACAATGTTTCCCACCACAACCTGACAAGTAGGATCTTGCACGCCGTTGCATTACCTACATAATGGCCAATGCAATACCACCATGTGCTTCTTCCATTATGTCATTTTTTCATGCTCCAAGACATAACAATGTAACACCTCATCTCTACCTAGCTTATACAAATCACCACTAATTAACATGAATGGTGCCGCACGAATAGCAAGTTTCTTCTTTTCTAAAGCTTTCATGACTTTGGGAATCATACCAGTTCTCAGAAAGACAACAATGTCCTCCAATTCCGATGGCATGTGTTGTAACCTATACAATTGTGCATCATACATGGTCACTTCTATTGTTTTTGCTTTCTTCCCCGATTGAATTCTAGACAAGTGATCTGGTCCAAAATTGCTTTTGCTGGTTTTACCATAACCATAAAGTCAAACTCTTGAAATAAGAGTACCCATGGCATATGTGCCCCTATAAACGGGATTATTCACCAAATATTTTAATGCCATGTGATCTATATAAAACAAAAATGGTGTTGCCAACAAATACGTGTAGAATTTGTGCAAGGCATAGATCATGGACAAGGCCTCGTGCTCTCTAGTTGTATAATTTGTTCTATGGCGTCAACTTCCTACTAGCAAAGAAAATGGGATGATCAATGATACCTTGGCTGGTTGAGCTAAGAAACACCAATGGTTGTGCAGGAAGCATCCACATGAACATAAAAAGGTTTATCCACTAAAGGAAAAACACAAGATAGGCGCGGTAGTAAGTTTCTACTTCAATATCTCAAACGTGTCTGTTATGACTCCCCCTAATAGAATGTACCTTTTCCTTCGAGAAATTCCTCTCTAGGGGGTGAAAATTTTGCATACCCTTTGATAAACTTCTAGTAATACCCTGTATGACCCAAAAATCTGTGCACCTCACAATGACTAGCCGATGCTTTCAAGACAATGATGACTGCAACTTTAGCTAGATCAACTAAAACCCTTCCTTATAGATGATATGTCCTAAAAGTGTGCCAAATGGAGTAGAAAGATTCACTTCTTGATATTTAATGAGATAATCAGCTGTCGACATCTTTCAAACATTAAGAGCAAATTGTCACAATGATCCTTAATCAGCCCATAAATGGTCCAATCATCAAGATAGACCTATAAAATTTATGAATAAAATCCTTGAAGGCTTGTACCACTATTCTCAAAAATATAGCAGTGCACTCTTCAATCGAAAGGGCATCACAAGTATAAGAAAAGATTCACCATTCGGTAGTGATAGTGGTCTTCTCTTGATCTTTGGGTAATCCTAACTGATGGTACCACGAAAACCCATCTCTGTAAATGAATATATTTCATGTCCAGCCACTCCTAATATTTCCTCCGTGAATGGTGTAGGAAAGGGATTGTAACACATGCTTTGCATTCAACTCCTATAGTCAACACAAATTTGAATCCTGCCATCCTTTTTATACTTATCACCATAGGATGACCCATTCGACTCATCCGGTGGTCGAATAATCCGGATTTCAGCATCTTGTCAATCTACTCCTTTACTTTCTCGCAAAAAATTGGGATTCATTTGATATGGTCTCTTCCTAACAAGGTGCGCACCTTCCTTGAGCTTTATCCTCATTTCTCCAAGTGATATATGCATGCCTTTAAGTTCATGGTATTCTCTTGGGAATAATTTATCATAATCACAAAGTAACTCGATGATCTTTGCTACTTTTGATTCTAACCACTAATCCCCAATTATTACCTCCTTAGTACAACTTCACGTGCCTATATTGACCTTTTTTTCTTCATAGGTTCATGATATGCACACGCATCTACATCCACACTGGATAACACTTCACGTGTTCCATGTGAATGATCCACATCCAAGTGCTCAACTTCCTCCTCATCAATTATGTATACCATCTTCCCCTTATCTTTCTCCAAAGAAGCACACTCAAGTAATATGATATCATCTTCTTCATCCGCAAAGCATGCCCCTGTCTTTGTCTCACCAAATAATTCCTAAACAAGTTCCTCCACTTTCCCACTATCTCCCATGGTTAAGCACTTGATAAAACTTAAAGTTGTGTTCACTGGTGGTGTAGATGAAAAGAAGTCAAATGTTTGGATCATCCTTGCAGTCAAAGTTTTCCAGTTGTCCAGTGTCGCGATGTAATTCAACATAGACATACCAAGCACGTGCATAACCTTTTAGAGTAGAATAAAACCGATGCACCCAAAGTGAAGGTGGTAATGCTTCCTGGCCTACTGTCTAGAGTCTCTCACACTGTTGGATATGATGTTGAGCAGGTTGATCACCATGATAAGGGTGTATGTTTGTAGGTGCATTACTCCTTGAAAACCTGGTTGATAAGGTGGTCCCAATTGTTTTGCATTCCAAAAGATTATCCTTGTGGACTACCCACCTGCGTGGCCATCCCACCTAAAGTATATGATAACATAGTGCGTCGTTTAAGTTTGTCAGCCCAATTTGTTTCTATGGCTGTAAGAAACCAGCCAAATATTTAGATCCGGTATTGCGGGGTATTGCGTGACCTATATACATCGAATAGAGAAAGAACCCATCTTGTCAGTAACCATGTGCTTAACTTCGCACCCCACTAGTTCATAATTGCCATGAGACCAATTATCACAAGCAATACTAGTAGTATCGCTGACTGACTGAGAATCTTCCCAATGAAGTATTCCTTCCTTGGATGGATCATTAACCTCTCGGGTCCTAAATACACACATATAGATTCTGTTCAAGTCTTCTTCACTTAAAGGTTCCACATATGGCACAAATTTCCCATCTTTCAGGGTATTATGACCCATTCCTCCTTGTTTCGAATCTGATATACCCTTTGTTAAACCTAAAATCAGCATTGCTCACATAACACCAAGGGTGCCCAAGGAAAGTTGGGAAACTATCTACTTCCTCAAGTGCTAGCACTTCAAATTCTCCTGTGAACTTGGCCCCTTGTATAGTGATAGATGCATCCTTTAAAACTCCTATGGGAATAGCTTTTGTTCTATTTGCCATGAACAATACATTAGATGATGGATACTGATGGGGTCTCCCCATTTATTCCCACACATCCAATGTAAGTACATTTACTTCTACACATGTGTCAATAAGAATATTCCTCAGGAGCCACCCATCAACAACAACATTCAAAGTGATCTCTTTTCGTAGTCAATTCTATTAGGAGGGAGATTCACATAGATTATTTGTCTTCTAGTCTCATTCCTTATGCGTAGAGTATTCCTTTCAACCAATTTCCTAATAAGTGAATAATATTCTCTTGGTGAAACATTATACATAAATCTTTGATGTCATCAATATCCGATGAGGCTTGTTACGTATCCTTGTGCTCTAATATTCGAGACTACTCTTTTAATCCTTGTATCTCACCTTGAAGGCTTCTAAGGACCTCCATTGTGTCCTGATAGACTTCTTTCTGATGAGTTGGATCTAGATATCTAGCATGCAAAACTTCCTCTCTAGTGATTGTCGGCTTCTATTGCAACATCTCTCTTGCACGTGCTACCTCAGCTCATGTGGTTATCTTGACTGTTACCACCTCAGGTTCTAGTGTTAACTTTGGCATCCAATGATTCTCTATCACACGCTGGATTCTAACCATCCCCACACCCTTATTTTCTTACTTGTGTTACTTACATCGAGATGCTCACCCAAAGTCTAGGAACTCTTTATAATTATGCCCCTTCCCACAAAATGAATAGGAAATATTCTATGGGCATTCACACCTATAATTGTCGGGTGAGCCACATGTATAGCAATTCCTTGGGGAACTAACTCCTTCCTCCACCTTAGCCTCATCCTCCATATCCACCTCTATATCTTCGTCCCTTTCATGATCCCCTTCAAACCTTTGTCATTCATGTCATAGTGGGTTTTATTATAATCCCTATCCTAATGCTCATTCTTCCCTTTAGAATTATCAGCCACACTCACCTGTCTGACCCCAATATCAATGGCATCATGGATCTTACCAATCGATCTACAATCCTCGAGTATCATGGGTTGTGGACCTACAAACTTTACATAAGGAGGATACATTCTTCCCGATCATATGTTGTAGGAGGGGGCAATGACTAGCATCATGGTTCAAATGGAAAATCTCACGAGTCTAATAATAATAACAAATGTACGAGTTCTAAGAGGGAAACTATCCTTAGTGTTCCTTCCACTTCACAATCATGTACACGAGATCCACGAGCACATTTTATGAGCTGAGTTTACCGATAATTTCTCTAACTGTTTCGCCATAGCCACTATCTCGAGCTTCCAAAATGGACTAACTCAGTGTCATACTCCGAACTCGCTTCAGCATATAAAGTTGCTTTCCAATGCTTCGCAGATTGGTATAAGTTTTATGTGACAGTGCTCTCCAAAATTGAGTAATCAGTCCCCCAAAAAACCATTGTGTATGCTGACTTGCATGAATTTCATAAGAGAGTTAGGATAGAAGTGTTTTAAATCATGCATCATACTCACGTACACTTTCAGTAGTGCCTTGCTTTATATCCTTGAGTGCACTTATACTCTTATGCTCAAACTCAGGGATATGGAACTCTTTTAAGAAAGCATCTTTCAATGTTGCATAGTCAATATAAGTGTGATTGGGGTCAAAATTCCTATACCAGCTATGCGTGTGCACCTACAATGTAGTAGAAAATTGACTTGCCTTGCGTTCATGTAGTGTAATATTTTTTATGTGCCATAATATTTCACACATATGAACATGTTCAGTAGAATCCTCGATACTCTCGTATTCACGGGAGATGAAGGAAATCTCCATATAAATGTTCTAGGGTTGTTACGGGCCTTAACCACTAACCAGAACCTCCTTGGTTTCCTCTTCCTCTAATATCACCTGAACCACTGGAAATAGAACTTCAAATACCACTCAATCCTCCTCCAAAATTTGGAATAGGGCCGTGGATGCACTCCCCTGTTCCCCAACTGTGGTACTATACTAGACCCCTATAGTCTGGGAAGTGGTCCTAGCTCTAGAAGTGATTCCCACACTTGGTGCACTCATATTCTATGTAGATGATGAGCTTGATAACGTACCCCCAAAGAATAACGAAGCTATCTGTGTTGCCATTGGTGTACTTATTGTCTGACCTATGTCTATGCTTTCACTTCCTAAATAAAAATTACTTTTACCTGTTGTACTAGATACTGGAAAACCAAGCGCAAGGGCTAGGTCAAAAGTTGGCTTAGAAGTGTGCTCGAGGCCTAGGACATGTCTATTGGGTGCACTTCCATGTGAGGCCAAAGAGGGTTCTCTATCATGCTTCCCTAGATGGGGGAGTTCCTGATGCTCTTGCTCTTCTTCCTCCTCATGAGCCTCAAATCCTTCATGAGCCATCTCTCTCCATAATACCATCCATTTGCAATTTCTTACCTCTTACATAATTCCCTCTTACGTGCATCATTATACTTTAGTCACCTTTCTTCCTCTGCAGTCTCTGTCGTGCTGCCACTAGGTCTTCCATCTTTCACCAATCTTATTCCTACCCCCGCGTGTGGAGATTATTTATCTCTCCATGGTTTTAGCTTCTAAGCTCAATGTTACCATTAGTATTTTGATTTCTAGTGGAATACCTTACAAATATGTCCCTCTAGGATATAGTAGAAAGCTGGAACTTTGTTACCTCAGAGCACAAATAAGTTGAAATTGAATACTCCAGAATATAGTTGTTTAGGACACCACGAAATAAAGTATCTATCTAAGCGAGTCCATCTTAGGTCAACATCATAGATTTTTGAAATTCCTCTTGTGTCCAAACAAGTGCATGATACCTCTAATTCTACTTAGATGCATATATGTAGTCAACCATTCGTACAACTATACCTGGAAAGATAGCAAAGAAGCTCTCATATAAACTATCATATAGATTCTGCTCTACCCAAGTATGTGTGCTAAATCGGATCCAGTGTCAAACCTCCGTGCGTATTCTTCCTCCAGATCATGAATCCATTCTTCAACACTTTCCAAGGTTAGCCGGTATGTCTTCATCGTGAACCATTCTGAAACAACTAAAAAAGAGGTCCCGGAAATGGAACCAATGATGCAACCTAGAATTGTTAGTTAACACCTAGTCATGCTAGCACATCACTCAACCTAGGCTGAGTGCTCACCCAAAGTGCAAAAGGTACCAGGTCCCTCTTAATAGTTGTAATAGTATAATGGTGGTATGATAAAATAGTAAACATATATTTTAGGAACTAATCCATCCATTCACCATTTATATCCAACCAGATCTATAAGGGCTAAAAGTATATCATCATGAAAGTAATAACATGCATTGATAAAAAACATCACACACTTTTTTGGAAAATTTACTTTATCTATTCATTGAACCAATCAATACATTAGCTTCATACAATACCGGGCATGCGCACATGGATCTATTAATATCATCCAATGTGGTTCCATTCTCTATGTATGTATCTCTATATCTCCTTTAAGTAGTTCATTACATATATATATGGAGGGAACTAACCCTTCATTAATTAAGTATACCAAAATAGGTCACATGCTAATAACAACCACGTGCCTTTTTACAATTATAGCCATACATGTAAGTATGTTATCTATAGATTGTTGATAGTTAACTGAAGTGATGGATCTATGCTTAACTTATGTCCATGCAAGAGTGAGTTGACATGTCCTTCCAAAATCCCCATGAAGAGTGGCACAAATCTCAGCATCACTTTGTGTACTCTGCACGCCAGTCTCTAAGAATAGACCTGATCTCCAAAATCAGCTAAGTCCTTGAGAGTCTTACCTTACATCTCCATGCATCACGCCTTCCTATTACTTCACACTTTTTCTCCTGTGCCATTCTTCCGTGTGGACTATGAGTTCAAGTTCAACTAAGTGTTTTCTCTAATCAACACACGGGGTAGTAGTTAGAATAAGTGCTCAAATAGATACCATTTCTAATAGCCCAATTAGATATCTTTGTTCTAATGAAATCTAAGGCATTATCTAATAATTTAATGAAGGAACACCAAACCTTGTTGTAACACCTTCATAGAAATATAGAATTCTAGCTTCATTTACTTATTTTAAGTCCAATTGCTTCTATCCACTTATTGAAGTAGTAAGTGGCTATAAGAATCCACTTATGACCTAGGCTAGAACTTAGATTGATCATACCAATAAAATAAAACCCCAATTGCATGAAAGGTTGCTCAACTGAGATAAGAAGGAGTGAGAGGGATGATAAATTCTCTTTACCTATGAAGAAGGCACACTTCTTGCATTTCTTGATTCATGAGTGGCAATCATTAAAAATATTAGGCCAGTACAATAAACAACCGTCTTGATTCTAATATCTATTTCTTTTGGGGAAAATGACCACCTGCCTCTCCATCATGAAACGAGACAATTCCCTCTCTATTTGATCTATCTTGATGCACCTTAGGAGGACACCATTCACATCCCTTCTAAACAAAATATTATCTACAAGCACATATGGGATGTAATGAAGTCGAAATATATCCTTTTGGATTTAAATAATCCCTGAGGACTTTGACCCATTTGAGGAAAATATATAATATCTTAAGTCCAACAAGGAATGGGTATACCACACATGCACTGTTCTTGAATATCTTATAACTTAATTTCTACCTCCTCTCTTGATTCATCATGTTGGTTAGAAGCTAGTGATCACATAACCCTTTTCCCCTAACTAATTTTGTCACATTTATATCAATATCATACTCCATCACTTTGGTTATCCAATCATCTCTCTTTTCATTAAGGTCCTTGTTCAAAAGAAAATCCTTTACACCATCATGTGAAACTAATAGATGAATTCTGTTATTTGACACTATATGTCCGTAATGTCCACTTTCTAATCGAATACCTTTCACCTATTTTGTCAACCCAACGCCAAAAGAAAAATATAAGGGTGACGTAAGTTATAATAAATTATTATAAATTGTTATAAAAAAATAAAAATAAAATTATTAAAGCATTTATAATAATTTATTTATCTTAGTAAAAATAAAGCTGTAATCCTTATGGAAAATATGATTTACCTTAAGGGGAAAAGTCATTGTAAAGGTATTTACTATATTTTATTCCTCCTAGAAAGGATAATGGAGACTTGGGCCAAAGGGGAGTAATGAATCCTAGGAAAGATAAAACCTAACTAATTTATGTATTTCCCGTAGAGAAATGCGATTTGCACTAGGAGGGAAATGTTGTTGGGAAAAACATTTAATATGGGAAAATAGTAAATTTTTGGATAGGGAAAATCATGTGAGCTCATTGGCTGGATTAGAGGTTGGGTTTTTCCCATTTTCCTTTAAAAGGGAAGTCGACTTGCCTCTTCCATAATCCATATTTTTATATAATATTTCTCTTTCATTTGAGCTCTAATATTTTGTAAAAACAATTCCAAGGAAGAAACCTCTTCTAAATTCTACCTCTTGTGGATGAAAACACCAAGAGTTTGAGAAGTTTTTCAATCAAAAATTCATGTTAGTGTAGAATCACAGCACCCCTAAATGGCCTAGGTTTGAAATGGGGAATTTAGTGTGATTGCATAACATGGGACGATCTCTCAAGTTGTGGGAATTACAAAACATGAGATGGACCTCGAGAGAAAGCTTGTTCTTACTTCCTAATCTACCTGCCAAAAGCTACTCGGTAGGAATAACCTATTATATCCTAATCTAACCATTCCAAGGGGACAAAGAGAGAGAGAGAGAGAGAGAGAGAGAGAGAGAGAGAGAGAGAGAGAGAGATGAAGAGCCTACACTAAGTGGTGATACACTAAAAAAGAAGTGTTTGATTAAAAATCCAACTTCCCGAAGTAGAGAGAGGTGAGAAGAGGAGATAGTGGACAAGATGCACCACAAACTAGAGATAGTTTTCACACAAAACACCACTTCGAAATCATTTAAGCACAACTCCTACAACCTACAAAAAAAGGTTAGAGTATTCACAGTATACCCTGCAATGATGAGAGGTAAGAAGAGACAAAAAAATAAGCCAAGGATGGAAAAATGCATCACGAAACATATTTTATTGCTCCAAAATGTTACATGATACATCATCAGTGGGAAAGAGGTAGGAAAATTCCATTACAGAGACATGGGAGGAGGCTTAGACTTTGCATTCTACCCTAAGGAAGAAAGAGAGGGGGTAGAGGAGAAATAATGACCAACCACTTGAATATGCCCCTTTATTACAATATATAGGAAGAATGAGAGAGAGGAGGGAATAATTTGAATCCTGTTTCAACCACCTTGAGATATGTAATGAATCATGCTTTTAAAGCTCAATCACCGCCAATCAATTCCCCTTTCAAATATGCCTACAATTTGTCAATTTTGGTTCCTTATTCCTATTTGGCGTGTTGAGGAAGATGAATGATAGATAAAATCAATCTAATCTAGTGGTTGAAGAAATCGGGTTTTGTGTTAATGGCCAAAGAGACATTTTCCTAATTTTCACCAACCAAACCCTCCAAAAAATACTATTTTATGCTTTCATGGCATAGAGGGTGTTAAGACATTTCAAAAAGTCTTTTCCTACCCAAATTTGAGTTTGTAGTCGAAAGATATGGTTTTCCAAAGTTCCTCAGGTCAAGTGCCTAATTTTTAATAGAGTCTGTCCACACAGGGTCTACGTGGCACCCTCGCACATCTTGGAGATATGGCTCCTTATGCTTTTGGAATTTTGCAAGATTGACACATGGTAGTTTCCACAAGCTCCTTGTGTTCCCTTATAATTTTTCCTAAGTCTCCTTTCTTGGCGAGGACAAAAATTCAGACCTTGGACACGTGGAGGCTTTGTGCTCATTTTAGTCTCCACACTTGGACAAAAATTTGGTGTTTTGCCGAGATGTCGCATGGAGGCTTCCACTGGCATGTCTCAAGCATGGACTTTTCAACGACTAGCTTTGTTTCCCTTTTGGAGCTGCGACACGTGGAGGCTCCATGCTCGTCTAGGGACCGTATTTTGTTTCGACTCTTGGAGGTGTGCCATTTAGAAACGTGGAAGCTTCCACTCATTCTTCCATACTTAACCAATTTGGGCTTGCTCTGAATTTATTTGTAAATCCTTAAGACCTTGAACCTTTCTCTGATTCTTAGTTCTAAGCCCCTAGTTTCCTTGACATTGTTTACGTCCTTGTCGACCTTTCTCCTCCATTTTCAAGCGCACCTGTAACCTAACTGTCGATATTTGGAACATAGGCTATTTGGAATGAGATGGCCTTTTTATTTCTTCCTATGTAGGGTTGTGTTTTCTCCTTTGCGAATCTAGTTTATTTTATGTTGTTCAGCCTCATTTTGACCCTGCGCTCCTTGAGTCAAGCTTGCATGTCCCTTTATTTTCATTCGAAATGTGAGCTCGTGGGTCTGAATCATCCCCTTCATATTTTCTTTATGTGCGGGGTCTTTTTGATGAATTTTTTTGGGGGTGAAATTGGGATAAAAATTCCCATTGATTGTAATCAGATTTTTAGAGTTATTTTTTCGGTCATTTCTAGTAGTGTGTTTTGACAAAGTATTTTGAAAATGAATTGCATTAGTTCTTTTCTATTTGATCAACCCAAATTGGAACTGATTTGGCATGTTCTTTGAGGTATTTAAATCTGATTTATATTATCAAATCATCTATATATTTTTGTGAAGTGAAGAAAAGAAATATTTAGAGGGTTCTCAAAGTGGTTTTCAAGCAGTTTTATAATCAAATTTCAGATCTGATTTCTGATCATTTATGGCTTCTAAAATTCTTATTTTAAAATATTTAGGCTTAAAACAATATGAAAATTAGTTTGTGAAATGAGTATAATTGTTTTAGAGTGATTTTCATTGGTTTCTCATCCAAACCCTAGTCACCTTTCCTCTATTTAAGTCATATTTTTCCTATCTTTATTATCATAGGTATCAAAAAGTATGTTTTTATATTTGTGATTGGAGAAAAATTCATTTTGGGTAAAAAAATCGATTGGGAATATTTCGGTGGTATAGAGCAATGTACCTCCCACTTAGAGGGTCTTTGATTTGATGCAGCCATAATAGGTTGGTGATAGAGTTGAATCATGGGAGTTTAAAAGAAAAACTTTCCATGGGATGCGGACAGAGATCTTCTTAGGACTATGATTACTACCCAAAGTAGCTAGCACATTCCATGTAGAAGATGATGCAGAGGATGGCCTTAGATAGGCCAAGAGATAGAAAAGATAGTTTGAGAGCTAGACATGATCGAGTCCTAGATCATCATAATTTTCTATTCACAAAGGTACAACACTACAGGAAAAGGAAGCATAAGTGATTAGCATATTTGAGGAGTATAGCATTCTTCCTCAAGATGTTAAGGAGAATTTTCCTTTCATGGACTACATGGACATGCACCCAAGTATTGGCTACAAGACTGAGCAGGCAAGGAAGGAATATCACACTATAGCTTCTAAATGGTTGATACATGGAAGGAATAGAGAATCTTCACAAATGGATGATACAACTCTTCATGAGAGAGTTGTGGTGTCTTCAAGTTCCAATGAGGTATGCAAAAATTTATATGATGAATTTGATAGACATGTTGATTTGGCTCAGGAAGACATGGGAAATGTCTTACCTACATCATCCTTGCAAGAAGTTTCACTGGAAGCTTCTACTTTAGAGGCTAGCATAGAGCATGTTAGTGTTATGGATAGCAATTACATGGATTCATTGGGTGATCATAAGGCATATTCTAATATGGTAGTCACATCATCTACACATGGAGAAAAATCATATTATAGCAGCCATGGATGTTCTGAACAAAGGCCTATGATTTGGGAAGAGGTTGAGGCTTGTAATGAAAGCATGGAGGAGGATCCCAAGAGTCTGATTTGGGACAATGTCCATTTATCTCCCCACTCTCATGAGATGGAATCCCTTACACATGAAGAAAAAAATGAATAAGACTCTACAAATTTTGACATTCAAAGTGCATGTGTTGGATATGAAAATTCCATGGAAGATGCACTTGTGAATCTTGAAGACATGGCAAAATATTATGACATGTATTCTAATTTGTATGAAAAAACAGTCATGTTTCTTTACCCCATCATGAGAGGATGTTAATTTTCCATGAGGATGACAATTCCACGGGGCCTTCCATAGGTGGCATCCAAGAAGCTGCATGTTAGAAATGGTTTTATGTGATAAATTCAAGTCATAAGAATTATTATTTTTTATATCAAACTTGGGAGGATGTGGAAAAGACACAAATTTTGTGTGATATATGGTCACAAAGGGCCAAGGAGGCTAAGTTAGTGGCTGCCCTTGCAAACCAGCATCTGCAACATGCCAAAGAACAAGTTCACTGCATAGATCAAAAGAAGAAAGGGGGAGAATATTGCAGTAGTTGACTCATAATATTCAGCCCATTGTAGACACAAATGCTCAAAATTTGATGCAGTGAAGCCAAGTCATCATGGAGATAGAGAATGATGATACTCCAAGGTATGTAGTGGATGATAATATGTCTAATTTGTTCTTACACATTCAGATTTCTTTCCCTCATGAGAAGCATGACAAATTAGAGGATGATGTTTACATTATGGAGTATGTTGAACCATTGGTCCATACTCATGAGCATCATGACAAATATATTTTGTGGAAAGATTTGTTTCAATTGACATGTACATGTGCTAGGCTTGTGGATCACTTCAACATGTTTTGTCTATTGTGCATGGCACTTGGACAAAAAAATTAGAATTGCTTGAGGGCAAGCAATTTTGGGAAGGGAGGACTGTAATGTCCCCTTTCCAATCGAAGACCTTTGGCCTATTTTTTCAACCCAATGGCCAAATGAAAAATATAAGGGTGACGTAAGTTATCATAAATTATTATAAAGTGCTATAAAAAATAAAATAAAATAATTAAAGAACTTGTATTAATTATTTAGGTTAATAAAAATAAATTGTGATCCCTATGGAAAATAGGATTTTCCTTAAGGTTCAAAAGACATTATAAAGGGATTTATTATATTTGGGCTAAAAGGGAGTAATGAAGCCTAGGAAAGACAAAACCATAATTAATTTATGTATTCCCCTTAGAGAAATGTGACTTGCACTAGGAGGGAAATGTTGTTCGTAAAAACATTTAATATGGAAAAATATTAAATGTTTGCATAGGGAAAATCATGTCAGCTCATTGGATGGTTTGGAGGTTGGTTGTTTCCCATTTTCCTTTAAAAGGGAAGTCAACTTGCTTCTTCCATAATCCATATTTTTATAAGATATTTCTCTTGCATTTGAGCTCTAAGATTTTGCAAAAACAATTACAAGGATGAAACTCCTTGTGAATTCTACCTCTTGTGGATAGAATCCCCAAGAGTTTTAGAAGGTTTTCACTCAGAAATTCCCATTTATTGTAATAAGATTTTCAGAGTTATTTTTAGTCATTTCTAGTAGTGTATTTTGAGGTTATTTTGGAAAATAAATTGCAGCGGTTCTTCTTCTATTCGATCGACCTAGTTTGGGACTGACTTGGCATGTTCTATGAGGTACTTAAATCTACTTTCTATTGTCAAATCATCTACATATTTTTGTGAAGTGAATAATTTGTTTTTGGAGGGTCTCACAATGGTTTTCAAGAAGTTTTATAATCAGATTTCAGATATGATTTCGATCATTTGTGGCTTCTAAAAATTCTAATTTTAATATATTTGGGCTTAAAAAATATGAAAATTAGTTTGTGAAAAGAATATAATATTTTGAGAGTGATTTGCATTGGTTTCTCATCCAATACCTAGTCACATTTTATCTATTTAAATCATATTTTCCTGAGTTTTATTGTCAAAACTATAAAAAAGTATGTTTTTATATTTGTGATTGGAGAAAAAATCATTTTGGGCAAAAAGATCTATTGGCGATCTTTCAATGTCTTAATTTATTTAGACTTATAATCACAAAAAGGACATGCTTCTCACTAAATGAATATCTCACCTCATAATCCTAAAGGATTTGGTTGAAGAATGACATAGGATTCTCCAAGAATTCTTGATTTGGTTGTACCAATATGGTGAATATTGCATCCATGCCTCTAAAGACATTTAAAAACATATATTTCAAGAAATCTATATTTATGATGGTTGGATCTGTGTAATGGCCTACTTTATAGATTCAAAGCTTTCTTTTCCTTCAAAGCAGTCCATTTGAGAAACCACGGTCTTCTTTAGCAAAATCATTAGTTGCTTGAAAAGATGGGAAAAGTTGGGAACAAACCTCCTCTCAAAATTATTTTCCCTAAAAAGATTTGGAGAGCCTTCTAGTGACTTGGAAATGATAATGCTCACATGGCTTATAGCCTTTCTAGATAAATTTCCAACAAGTACTTAGACACGATGAGGCCTAAGAGATTTACTTCATGAGCTAAGAATATACACTTTTTCAGATTCAAAGAAAATCTAAATCTCTTGCATCTTTGGAACACTTTTCTGAGGTGAAAGAGGTGACTTGTTGCATTCTTGGAGAATATAGTGATGTAATCTAGATAAAGAAGAACTATTTCATTGATCAACACTTTAAATGCATTATCCATTTCCCTTTGGAAATTTTCTTTGGCATTTGATAGTCCAAATGGCATCTTCCTATAAGCATATGTGCCCCACTTCGTGGTGAACGTTGTCTTGAATTGGTGATCTTCTTTCACCATGATTTGATTATAGCCCGAGTAGCCATCCAATAATGAGAACCTTTTGGAACTAGCTACAACCTACATGATTTTCTCCATGGAAGGAAGTGGGTAGTGGTCCTTGAGAGAGGCCCTATTCAAGTCTTGGAAATCTACACATAATCTGATTTCCTTGTTATTTTTCCTAACGGAAACCATATTTTCTATGCATGAAGAGTGCTTGATTGGAAAGATGATGTTTTCTTCAATGAGTTTGTTTAGTTCTCTTTTCATGAGAGGATCTATATGAGGATTAACTATCCTTTTATTTTTCCAGATGGGTTTAGCTCCGAATCTAGTTTAATCATGTGTTGTGTCATATTAGGATTAAATCCTTTCAAATATTCATAGCTCCAAGAAAACACATCTGGAAATTCTTGGCAAAGTTGTATGAATTGATATTTTTCTTGTTCAATGCTTACCTTGCCAATTTGAAGTGTTTGTATTTCTTCAATCGAAATTGGCTCGAATCCTCACTTTTGAGCGTCAATGTTTTCTCTTTCCTCTCGCAACTAATCATTAAGAATTAATATTGACTTTAGAGTCACTAAACCCTTTGGTATCTTATTTGTCCTTAGTTGAACCACTTGATCACCATATTGTTGCTCCAATTTATCCTAATTTATAATAAAGAACTCGGACTCCTACAAGAAATTAATGATTTTTTTATCATTCTAAAATACCTGCCAGCTCATGTTATTGTCTGCTACAACTAGCTTCACAATTACATTAATATGTGGCTTCCCTTTATCACTTTTAATATTTTCCACAACATCAAATGTTGCTCCAATTTCTGTAATCCTATATGTAACCTCATTCTTCTTTCTTGGTATGGGTTGATTATTGATCCCATACCCGATGCTTGTAGGATTTGAGTAGATCATTCTTAACAACATGTTTTCCCCTGACTTGGTTGACAATTAACTCACTATGCCCAAAACTTGCAATTTTTTATATCCCTCTTTATTTCCTAATTGATCCATGTATAAAAGCATCATACTCGGTGGTATTGTTTGAACAAGTAAACTAAAAATGGAAAGCTGAATAGTACTTCAAATATTTTGGTGAAAAAAGCATTGATCCTCCTCCAGCACCTTGCCTGCTCCTTGAGCCATCAAAAAATATCTTCCATAGTTCATTATCACCCTTACCATCTAGTTTGGTGAGGATAGGAAGGGGTATGTTTTCCTCATGCAAACAATAAATTCCCAACTCAGACTCCTCTATTTCCTTAGATGGATCATATCCATGATTTTTTTCCCATTCATCAAGATCAAAATCTAGGATACCCCAACTTTGGTATGTATTTCTTGAGTGTTTGGTCAATCCTCTTGATTAAAGGCTAGGTAATTTATGTTGATTGGGCTTAGTACATGAGGTTCAATATGGAAATTTCCATTAGGTTCAGACCAGATTGTATTCTTAGCTCCATACCTTGTTTTAAAGAGTATATGTGACCAATCAGCTAATAAGTAGCCTCGAATTTTGGAGGTGAAGTCTCTGGAAAAACACACTACAAAGAGTGGTGGAAAGTCAATCACTGATATATCCTGTTGAACTGTGACATTAGGAAATGCATGCAATGTAAGGTTTAAACCTTTATGATCCCAACAATCCCCACTACTGTCCCATCTAACTGTACCACTCCTTTGGAAACCATGTCATATTTCAGGCCCAACTTATCGCAACTGTTTTGGTATTATAGAACCGCTAGCCCCGATTCAATCATATATTTGTGTACAATATTGTTCCAAATAATAAAAGATATATAGAATGGAGGAGGCTTCATGATTTTACCTTTTTGACATCCATGAAATCCCTCTTTTGGAGATGCATTAGTGAGCACCTTTTCTTGATTCCGATAACTCATTTGATGTTGACCAATTCTCCATGGTCTGCTTGTAACAAATCCCATTGGCCTGGAATTTTCAATGATTCCCACATAGAAATTCTTACATTGTTATTCTTCATTTTATCAATAATGTTAAAAGGAGATGGATTCTCCTTCTGCTACCCCTTACTCAACATGTCTTTCTCCTATGCATGGGCTATTGTAACCGGTACTTGAGTTAGTTTAGATGGTAGTTTTGGCTGATTTTGAACATTTGGGGTTACACTTGGATTGTTTATACCTCGAAGTGTGATAGAAGGCTAAGAATTACTTAGATTAGATGACTTCCCTTCCTCTATATTCCTCTTCTTAGACCTCATGTTGGTTGCCACACTTTGAGAAGGGGACTGATTTATTCCACAAAAATCCTCAGCTTGCCAATTCACAAGTGTTGTCTCGTTTAGAGGTGCTTCCTGATTAGCTACCTACTGCTAACTTTCTTCTTGGTTTGGTTCTTGAGGAACACCCACCGTAGTCACCATCAATGCTTGATTTAAAGCACCATTAAAGTATGTTTCTTGATTATGTGGTTGGCTACATGGGAAACACCATTCATATTCTTGTGCTATGTTTTTTTGAGTTAGAACCAAGGCCCTAGATGTTGAAACTACATTAGGGTTATATGCTTGGAATGGCCTAACAACTTGGGGTTGTCCTTGGTTCTAGTTAGCAGCTTGAATAGGTGGCTTGTTTGGCTGATATGGAGGTTTATTAGGTTGAAATTGAGGTTGATAAGTTCTCAAATTTTTAGCTTGCTACCTCTTAAGAGTTACCAACTCATTTTATTGAGTTTTGCAATTGTTTCATAGCCTCCTAGAGTTCATTTGAAGGACTATAAGAAGAAGTGGAAGCTTCATTTGAACTCTAATTTCTTAGAGCTCTGGGATTATGATTCCCCATATATAGATAGAGAGGCATACTTGGCCTAGGTGCAAGTTTACCGACTTGAATTAGGAAATTATAATCTCTCTAATAGGTATGGCATAAAGCGTACTGTAGGGTTATTCCCTTGATAGATTGTATCATAACAGATATATCAGAATTTAGAGATTCAAGAAAATAGATAAATACACCTTTAACACTTGGTCTAACCATAATTGGGATCATTTCCCATATTATTTGGAATCTAGAATTGAAATGTCTCATCTGATCAGTTGGTGCCCTTTTGATTGTATTCATCTTCTCTAAAAGGGATAAGTTGTCAACCCTCTCCCCAAATTGACCACATAGAGTTGTGCACAATTGATCCCAATTCTAAATTGATCTTGTTCCCAAGCCTTTTAAGCACTTAATGCTTTTCCTTCAAAAGAAGAAGCCAACAACTTGACCACAACATCCATCTCGACAATCTCATGTATGGCATAGAAATTTGTAATGTCTTAAATGTGGTTGATGGGAGTTGTGTGATTTTCTCCAGTGAAGTATGTGATATTTTTAATGTTGTTATCGAGAACCTGATTTTTAGCATTAATGGAAATTCGACTATTGATTGTGAAATTTGCATATGGTTTTGGAGGTGGCTTATATGGTGGTTGTAAATGAGCCATCCTGAGTGACTTGAGAACCTTAGTTGATTGAAGAAAGGGTCTGTCACGTGTAGGTGTTGATAAAGTTCTATTTGGTTGAGATGGAGCCCTTTGAGCTCTTCTTCCCATTCATGCTCTATCTGGGGATAAGTGTAGATAGAAAAATATTCCCTCTTCTCAAGTTCTTGAACTTGTTTGGATTCTTCTCATGAACTTGATAAACTTGGGCTATTAAAACCACTAGATTTGGGTGGAAGAGTCACCATATGTGTTTTGGAAAGCCTCCAAAGGCTAGAATTTCACAAAGACACACCCAATCTTGATAAATATGAAAATATTGACTTCGTCCCACTAGGCGTGCCAAAACTATTATGTTAGAAGGGTATCACCTTGGGATTTTCACATTACAAAACCCTACTTTTGACTAACATGGGATTGTATCAAGGTGTGAGACCTTTGCAATTGAGATAAACCTCCAGAGAAGGTTGCTTCCTAACTTATTTCAATGTTGATCTACTCCTAAACTACTAAATCCAAGGGACCAGAGGAAGAGAAATACATGAAATGTAAATCCTAAACTAAGGGAGGCGATAGCACCAAAACAAGACTAAAGAGATTCCTAGTGAGTGAAAGTGGTGGAAAATGGGGAAGAAGAGGACATATAAAATGCCACTATTGCAAAACACATTCAAACCTCTAATCTCGTGGAGCACAACAAATTTAAGCCTTGTAAAGGAACACAATATGCACAATATACCTACAAAATATAATATAAGGAAAGAAATGCAATATAAATAAAGCTAAGGAATGAAGAGCCACAAAACACTAATTTTATTGCTTAAAATGATGCAAAATTCATTACAGTATAGGCACAAGGCAATAATCCTTAAAAAAATGCATAAATTTGAGGGATGTAACTCACAAAAAGTCTTTGGAATAATTTTGGCAGAGTTCCTTCACAATTTCAAAATCCCTTTTTTTCAAATGAGGGGAATTTACATATATATAGAGAAAATGAGCTACCAACCAACATCCTTCATTAAATTCAAGTACATAGGTATGGGAAACTATGATGGTTCACTTTTCAATTGTACTTTTCTTACATGGTGAACAGGGATGCCATTCCTAATTAAACTAGTTTTTGAGCTACTTTGTATGGTATCATTAATGTCCTGGTATCTAAAACTTTTACTATCACCTGATGGAAACCACTAGCTGATGCATGATAAAAAGGGAAAAGTCTATGTTGATGAGGGAAATGCTTGTTGTATGACAATAAGAAATATTTTCACACAAAAATAAGGGAGGTTGACGTGTGATGGTAAAACGAGGTTGACACATGTTAGGAGATGACTAGGGATGGTAGAATGACACATGTCATGGAGGGACGTTGATGTGTGACACAAAGAATGGTATTGTTGCATGATAGTGAGGAGAGATTGACACACACTAGGAAGAAGTGGTTGATGCGCAATAGAAGGAAGAATTATCATGCAATGGGAAGAATGGCATTGTCACATGAAATCAAGGGGAGTTTGATGCACGATAGGAATAATCGGTTGACAAGTGATAAGAAGAAATTATTGATGCGTGACGGGGGAAGAAGTTGTTGATGCACAAAACAAGAAGAAGTTAACATGTGACATGAAGAAGTGGTTGACATGTCTCAAGAATAATTGGTTGATGCATGACAAGAATAAGTGGTTGATGCACAATAATAAGTAGTTGACACACATGACAAGAAGAAACATGATTGGACGGGTGCTACGCCCTTAACCTATTCTTGTATTAGGATATGAGTAGCTGAATTTTGGCTTACCATATCATTTTATTATATCATTTATACTTTATCATGCTTAGTAGGTCGGCCTTGGTGATGGCCATAACATATGAATAATATATATAGGGGATTGTAGGTAGTAGTTCATCATCATTTGGAGCATTTGAGTCTTATTATATGGTTTGGAGGTTGCCCCCTCCAAGTGGCGAAGCTATTATAATTACATATTGAGATCATTATTTTGGAATATTATGTTATTTGGTGTTATATTTCTGCTCATGATCTGAATTATACAAGTAATTTCATTACAAGTGGTATCAAAGCTGTGATTTGGGCCAAAATTAGGGCAAAAACCCTAAGTTTTTGTTTCATACATATATTACGAACCAAAGTGTATTAGTGGGAGATATTTTTCCCGAGTTGTGAAACATTTCAAGTAAGGTTTCTTAAAATTGTGAGACTTTTTTGATTTATTTTGCAAAATTTATTACAAATTTAGGGTTTTTCATTAAATCACTCCTTAGGATGCAAATTGTGGAATTTTTTTCAAATTTGTTACATTTTTAGAAAGAAAAAAAAATTATTTGGAGTTTGTTATTTAAGTGTTTTTATATTTGGCCGAATTCATATCAAAATCAAAAACCCTAAAATTTGACCCTAATCCCTATATCCTACTATCTTGGGGCATCATGGTGGGGCCTTCCATGAGAGGAAAAAAGAATCCCATCACTCTAGGTAAAACACTAGAAAAGGATGAGATATTAGTTGAGGAGTTGGAGACAGAAGATATAACTATAGATTCCTCAAGATTAGGGTTTACTTCAAGAACATAAAGTAAGACAACTTGAGTTTAATCGGAGAGACCTCGAATCTCAAGTGGAAAACAAAGATTATGTGGATAGGATTGGAAAAGATTGGAGGAGTTCATGCAAAAATTGAGCACGCATATGATGGGTAATCATACTAAATATACACATGATCCAAAGTGGATCTTCGAGTGTGCACAATCCAAATACGAGCACTCTGCAGGCCCGTACTATGTTTCTAAAAGTGGAGATGTGAAAGTTTGATGGAAATTATCCACTCAATTGGATCAACCAAATGGATAATTTATTTAAACTACATCAAATTCCATCAATAAAAAGGTGACCATGGTAGCTTTATATCTCGAACCTGATGAATTCATCTGGAATCGATGGTTATGTGCTCAAAGGTAGAAGAGTGGTCTCAATGTTACATGGATAGTCTTCACTGAAGAGTTACAATTACACTACAGTTCTAGTGTGTTAGATAATTACTTCAACTAATTAGCAAAGTTGAGATAGATAGGATCTGTTAAGGATTACATTCATCACTTCCAAAACCTTTCTTTATGGGTGGAATACATTATTGAAGAGAATATGAATGACCTATTTCTTGGGGATCTTAAGGATCACATTGAGCATGAGGTGCGTATGTTTAATCCTCATAAGGTTTTTGATTCGATGATTATGGCAAGAAGGGAAGAGGAGAAATTTGTTTCAAGTAGGAGACAACATTTCACTTATACCAGAGATCACAACACCTTGGCCCCAACACTCCCTCGACTAGTTAGATTGACACCTCAAAAAATTGAAGAAAAAAATAAAAAGGGTTATGTTTTAACTGTGACAATAAATTTGGACCCGGACATAAATGTGCTGAAAATAAGTTGTTCTACATTGATGGGCCTAGTGAAGATGAAGAGAAGGATGAAGATTTAGAGTTAGAGGTCTTGGTTGAGCTAGAGGAGGAGTTAGGAGATCCTCAGCCAATGATCTCATGCCATGCAATTTTAGGTATTAACACCCCCAAACCCTAAAGGTGGTTGGATTCCTAAAAAAATAGAGGGTCATAGTGTTGATTGATTCAGGAAGTACTCACAACTTTATCAATCATAAGTTAGTAGTGTGCCTAAACTGTTTCATTTATCCAACTCTTGAATGTCAAGTAATGATTGCTGATAGAGGTATTGTTACTTGTTTTGGAAAATTCCATAACATTAAGCTTTCCATGGGAGATTACATACTAAATAGTCCCATGTATGCCATTTGTATGGGAGGAGCAGACATTGTGTTAGGGGTTTAATGACTTACCACTTTGGGATCCATTGAGATGAACTTCCAAGACTTGTTCATGCGATTTCACTCTGAAGGAAGGACTTTTGAGCTAAGGGCTAAGAGAAAAGTATCCACAAATAGTTAGTTCTAATCAGATGCACAAAATGCTAAAAAAGGGTGCAGAGGGATTTGTGGCACAACTCTTTTCATTGGAGGCGCATTATTCTAAGGAAATTATACCATTAGATATGCGAAGTGTTGGATGCACACTCTGTTGTATTTGAAAATATACCAAAGGGACCTCCAAAGAGAGATCATGATGATGTTATTCAGTTATTACTAGGAATTCAACCACCTAACATCAGACCTTATAGGTACCCATATGTGCAAAAGAGTTGAATTGAGAAGATTGTACAAGAAATGTTGGAAGCAGGAATCATCCATCATACTCAAAGTGCTTATTCTTCTCTAGTAGTGATGGTACAGAAGAAAGATGACATGTGGCACATGTGTCCTAATTATAGGGAACTTAATAAGTACACAATCAATGATAAGTTTCCTATTCCTGTAATTGATGATTTGCATGGTTCTTTTTATTTTACAAAGTTTGATCTTCATTCGGGATACCACCAAATCAGAATCAAGGATGAGGATGTTCATAAAACTACCTTTCAGGCACATGAAGGCCATTATGAATTCTGAAGTAATGCCTTTTGGACTAAAAATGCACCTTATACATTTCAAAGTTTGATGAATTCTATTTTTAAGTCATTCTATGGAAGTTTGTCTTAGTGTTTTTGATGATATCTTAATTTATAGAAAAACATGGGAGGAACATTTGCATCATGTAAATAAGGTTTTGGAAACATCTTGAGAAACACCACCTTATGCAAAGCCCTCTAAGTGTTCTTTTGGACTCAAGGAGGTTGAATATTTGGGTCACATTGTCTCTCATGAAGGGGTTAAAGTGGATACTAATAAGATCAAAGCCATGATGGAATGGAAGGTTCCAAAAACCATAAAAAATCTACGAGGATTTTTGGGGTTTACAAGTTATTACCAAAGATTCGTAAGGCATTATGGAAGTATAGTTGCACCTCTCACAACTTTATTAAATAAGGAATCCTTTCATTGGAGTGAGGATGCAACCAAATAATTTGAGCAACTAAATAAGGCCATGTGCACCACTCTGGTCTTGGCTACTCTAGATTTTTCCAAAACATTCATTGTTGAATGTGATGCATCAGGGTTGGGTATGGGGGCAGTTCTCATGTAAGAAGGCCAACCTATTTCATTTTTGACCTGTCAATTCAAAGGTAAGAATCTTTCCAAGCCAACTTATGAGAAGGAAATGCTAGTTATACTTCATGCAGTAAAGCAATGGAGACCATATCTCATAGGAAGACACTTTAAAGTGAAGATAGATCATGATAGTCTGAAATAATTCTTGGAGTAGTTTTTATAATTTGAAGAACAACAAAAATGGGTTTCCAAGATATTGGGATATGATTTTGAGATTATTTATAAGAAAGGGAAGGAGAATGTAGTTGTGGATGCTCTTTCATAGAAAGATGAATCAACTCCGGCCTTGTTATGTGTCATATCCATATTACAAGAAGATTCAATAGATGAGCCAAGGTCTGAATGGAGAAATGACCCAACCACACAAAACTTCATTCATCATCTCTAGAATGATCCAAGCATGTCCGAAAAATTTGTATTGAAAGGGGGTGCTTTATGGTATAAAGATATATTTTACCTATGTAAGAAATCCACTCTTAAAAATAGGATTCTATCTGAGCTTCACTCTTCTACAATAGAGGGGAACTCTAGATTCTTGAAGACTTATCATCGAGTCAAACAAGATTTCTTCTAGGAAGGGATCTAAGGGGATGTCCAAAAATTTGTGGCAGAATGCATGGTTTGTTAGCAAAATAAGGGTGAAACAGTTTGATCCCTAGGTCTTCTACAACCTCTATCTATTCCTAGCCAGTGGTGGGAAGAGGTTTCCATGGACTTTATCACATGATTTCATAAATTTGAAGGAAAAAATTTCATCATGGTTGTGGTGGATAGACTCACCAAATATGCTCATTTTTGTGCCTTGGCACACCCATTTGCTATAAGCACGGTAGCAATAGCCTTCATGGACATAGTTTAGAAGCTTCATGGGACACCAAAGATTATAGTAAGTGATCGAGACCCTATATTTACTAGTATTTTTGGACTAATTTATTCTCATGTTTGCATACTCAGTTAGCTCCTAGCTCTTATTATCATCCCAAGTATGATGGGAAAACAAAAGTTGTAAATAAGTTTTTAGAGGGATATCTCCACTGCTTAACATCAGATAAACAAGCAAGATGGGTCCAATGGTCGCACTTGAAGAATGGTGGTATAACACTTCCTCCATACTTCATCTAAAATTTCTCCTTTTTGGCACTCTATGGTTACCATCCACCATCCATAACATCATCATTGAGAGGACAACCGCGGGTTAGAGTAGTAGAAGAACACATTAGTATCAACAAGAGGTCCTCTATAGTCTTAAGGAGAACTTGGTCATGGCACAAAGCTGGATGAAGCAACATCTGATCAACATCGCACGGATAGGAATTTTGAAGTCGGTGATTGGGTTTTTGTGTGGTTACAACCATAGAAGAAAATGTCTTTGAAACAACCAAAAAGGATAAAAACTTTCACCTGAATTATTATGGCCCCTATCAAGTAGTATGAAGATTGGTATTGTAGCATACAAATTAGAACTTCTATAATCAACCAAAATACATCCATTCTTTCATGTTTCTTTCCGAAGAAAGTAAGTAGATAGAGAGAATCAACCTTAACGAGTGTTACCTAAGCTCGATGAGGAGGGAGAGTCAATGGAAAAGTGACAAGAAAGCATGGGAATCTACAAGTAACTCTTCCTCGCACCCGACCTCCCGAGGTCATGCCGAGACAATCGGTGGGGATGGACTATGTGTGGGATGTAGACAAGCTAGTTAGGCAATCTTATGTCTTCGACACGCACTAATGGAATCTGTGAATCTAAGGCAAAGAAGGCCCTCCTAACCTGAACTGGCATGATAGATCGGTCGGGGAGGATGACTGCTTGAAGGCTCCAATCAATATCAAGCTCTGGCGTAATCCGGTCTATAGGTTGTGGGATACGGGAAAATGACCTGGGATTGTTTCGTGTATATCTCTAGATAGGGTCATAGGATGGATGATGGATATAGTGGACTCTACGGGTGATTCTCCGGTCTAGTCCAGAAATCCTTAGCTTCATTAGCTACTATATCCAACAAGGATAACTATGTGATGATGATAGGTGGAAGTGGAGTGGATCTGAATACTAATGTGTGTAAGCCAACAGTCAACGTCGATTGACTGTGGACTCGGTGGGTTGTGGGATTTGTGGATCACAATCGTAGATTCATGGTTGTTGTGGACCTGCTATGGTCATGTGTGGAATCAGTCCCTAATCCCTAGTATCCAATAGTCGTATGCCTTTTTGGCCTCTATGTTTAGAACTACAAGTTGTGCAATCTTCTCAGAGTACCTTACAGGTGTTCTGACAACCTGAATTCTTAAGCTAGTGTCTATATCAGTGAGAATGTCTCCTGTGTCTGGCTGTGGGACCAAAGGGTCACAATTGAATGTTTTCTCTCTTTCAAGCCCTTCTACAGTCATGTGGATTTTTATCTAGGGTAATCTGTAGTTTGGCTGGTTTGACTAGAATGTGTGTGCTTGGTCGTCTTCTATGTTTAACCCTCTTAACTGTGAGCTGATCTGTTGTAAGTCTGTTGTTGTTCGGAAGACTTGGATTCTAAGATTCTGATCTATATCAGCTATTTCTGTAACAAGATTGGGTTGAGGCACGATTGGCTCAAATATGTATTCTCTGGGCTCTCTAGGTCCCGTGATTGTCATGCAAAAGAAACAATGTAAATCTAACTGTAGCAGAGTAGAATTGACTATGTAAAGTATATCTACGACATATATAACTTCTTTATTTTTGTATTTTTGATGAACTATTGAACAAAATTGAAAGAGAAATTATTTAAAATATCTAGAAATTAACAACTAAACTAATAATGAAATTAAAACAAACAAAGAAATTAGCCGAGTATAGCTACTTTCCTGTGCAGTTGTAAATCTATTCTAAATAACCAGATAACTGATCTAATCTATTTGAAAGACTCTCGATCCTACCTCAAAAGTGAGGAGTGAATCATAGTTTCTCATAAACTATCAATCCCCACAGCTTCCCGACAATATCAAAAGTGAGATTAACTGAAATGAAATGATTGACTACTCTATTTGATATGTTTTAACTAGAACTTTGAAAGCTTGAACCTGGATTTTGCAGAACAGTGGTGAATCTTGGTTGTGTGTGGCTTTGTCCCCTCAGTATGATCTCCTCATTCTTTCGTGCTCACGTGAATCTAGAAAAGCATGTGATGTTAGCATCAACAAAAGTTGGTATCGAAATAATGGCAGCTTAGGATGCAGACTGAATACAATGCGAGTAGGAGAGGGATAGCGCAAGAGAACAGAGCTTGGCTTATGTAATTCCTAGTGGGATTTATTATGAGTCATACAACATAAAACATCCAGAACCTGAAACTATCCTGCTTGATGAACAAGACCTGCAACTTTAATGGCTTCCTACTAAAAATCAAACTATCCTATTCCAATGAATTACATGAAATAGTAACTACACTAGCACAAGAAGATTATGTGGCTTCCTAACAGCTAAACAACACTAACCATGCATACAACAAATGAAACTATGAATCCTAAGCAAAATTGAAAGGCTAAGCTATTGAAATGAGAAATTGAGAGGCAAATTTGAGGGGCCATTTGCTTGAGCACAAGCCAACTATTTATAGAATCCCATTTACCCAAAGGTGAAAACCAATTTGATCTCTTAAACCATAAACAATGCAAAAACACTATTCTAGGGAACCAGAATCATAAATACAAGCAAAGGCGGTGAAAAAAGTTGGTAAATGTTGAAATTTTACATGAGTCGCATTAAAAGAGCATTCTGGAAAATGCGTGCAACCCCGAGCAGGGTAGCGGTTACCGCCGCAAGGCGGTCATGAGACCACCACCTGTGAGGTGGCGGCGGTTTCATCACTGAAGACCAAAAGCAAAGGAAAAGAGGGGGAAGGAAAAAGCAAAGCACAAGGGCTAAGCAGGGCATGTGGGATGTTAACGCATACTTGGAGAGATTTTCTAGATCCCGAACACCTTACGAGGAGACTCGTATCATCATTGGGGCACGTGTAACGTTGTTCGGTGGTGCAACACCCTACAATTTTGGGTACATACATATTTCCCCCTCAGAGAAGCATTTTAGCCATGAAGAGGTAAAATGGTGGGTCCGAGTATGGCGGTCCCGAAATGGGAAGTAAGAAATTATACCTGATACGCCCATGTGTCGAAATGATGCCCTCCGAGATTCCCGCTACCTGCAAAATGAAAAGAGGAATCAAGTGTAGATAGACAAAATAGATCGGAAAATAAATACTAAAATAATATGAAATGAGGACGTACCATTTGTGTGGGATAAGAACTTACCTCCGTCGGTGCTCCAAACCTGTGAAAAAGGGGCATTCAAAACAAGTCAGGATGCTATATATGTAAAAGTGGGCCCATTTTCCTATTCATTTGTGCATGTCGATTTGATTGATTTTGAGCTCTGGGACCCACGGTGATGGTTTCTAACATGAGTATAGTCAAAATGTTCGGGATGAGATTGTGATCATGCCTCCACGAGTGGAACACCGACCCATGAGATCACAGGTTAGTTTTTCTTGATTTACCATTTTTATCCCCAAAATGTTAAGATGGTGAAATCTTTGTCATGGGGGGATTATTTTTGAAAATGTCAGTTTTAATAGGGTCACTTAGGGGGCGCCTAATGGGTAGGATTTTTTTGGTCAAAATAGTCTTTATTTTGCGTTTTTAGGCATTTTTAGGGCACGTGACCCATGTGGAAATTTGGGACACGATCGCCGCCCCAGTAGGTGGTGGTTACACAACCGCTTCGCCGCCCGATCAAGGTGGCAAGAGTTATAAGACCACCGCCTTTAAGGCGGTGATTATGGAACCGCCGCCCTGCTCAGGGTGGTGGTCCTTCACAGAATGCATAAACAACACTTATTTGAATTCATTTTTGCATTTCTAGCATTCTTATATGTTTTCATGATTTTTCTAATGTCATTTGAATACTAACTTACTCCTTTTTGTGTGTTTTTGGGTGTATGCAGGCGAAGGAGGAGTATATCCGATGGAGCCGAGAGAGAGAGTGTGATTGGCTTCCAAGCAGTATTGGATGCCCTTTCTCAGGATGAGCAGGACACTCTTCAGAGGGCTGGTATATTGCGCATATCACGGGTCCCGCATGTTACACCTTCTAGTCACATACTTTGTGACTTGTTTTCATATTGGGATGCTGATCGGAACACTTTCCGATTTCCAGGAGTCAGAGGTGAGTGGACCATTACTTTGGAGGATGTTTACCACATCTTGGGGGTCCCGATCATCGGGAGAGATGACTCACACTTGAGACAGCAGGTTCACGGGCTCAGATAGCACAGTGGGCTTCATATATGGGAGACGCAATTATCTCCACTGGTTCGAAGAAGGGGGTGAGGGTCCGATCTATTCCTAGCCTACCTATCCCCTTGATTCACCAGGCCATTATGGGGATCCTTGCCTCGAGATTGATCGGGGACAAGGGAGGAGACACTTTACTTTATTGTTGGTCCCCCATCATTGCACAGATTGAGGGACATGGCCGGATTTACACCTGGGGAGCCGACATTCTTGGGACCACTTATCATGATCTATACCGGGTGGTTCATTTATAGGGTAGTCCTTGAGCCATCCGACCCTGGTTATGAGCTGGGTCTATGAGCGTTTCATCCCCTATGGGAGAGGTGTAGAGGTGGCAGATCCTGAGCCGTGAGGGCAGCCAGATGGACAGATATGTCGGTGCTCAGAGCACCCCACCAGCCAGTCACCTCCTTGACCACTGATGACATGGAGGCCACACCCTATCAGGCCATGGTAGGGTTATGGGGTGAGGAGGCTCTTACTTTGATCTCTTGCTCCACCACAGGGCAGCTTGTGGACAGGATGGGGAAGGTGGAGATACATCCTTTTGGTCAAGTGCCTCAGCAGTTTGGCCTTCCTTACGTGGGTATGCTTCCCCAGTGGTGCTAGTATACAGATCGGTCCGGGAGGCTAGAGGAGGTCCTAGAGGCCGAGGTTGGATAGTTGTTACTCTTGGTGTCCCCATTGTAGCTAGGAGGGTAGTACGTGCTCGAGGGAGAGCCGGTGCTCCTCTCAGCACCCTTACTTCAGATTTCCGCCGGTCCCGCCCACAGTAGTGATGACCCCATTGATATAGAATCTGAGTCCGAGGAGTTCACAGGGGGAGAGATGGAGGAGGAGACCGAGGCTGAGGTCAAGTGAGTCGGGTGGAGAGGAGGACAACGATCCTGAGTGGCATGACACTCAAGATATCTTACAAGGTAGAGAGGGCGGAGTAGAGTGTGGAGAGGGTGACCCTAGCTTCAGAGGAGCCACTTTCTCAGGGCTTGGGTGGAGAGGATGAGTCTGTAGTAGGATGTTATGTGGCCCAGGCATAGGAGGAGCACACTAGTCAGTGGTGGCATCTGTGGCAGGTGCTGACCCTAGAGATCCATCTTGGAGGCCCAGAGATCTGAGTGAGTTATCATCCTTCCTTTTAATGTTTGTTTTTAGCTATGATTGTCTTAGTTTCTATCTCTCCTTTTGTTTACTCTTGTTTTTATCTTTTGAGTATTTCTAATTTGTTTTCTCCTTTGCTTGCAGAGACTGCTGATGAGTGGCGAGACCTGATTCACCGGGTATGCACCGATACCCTGATGATCCCCATGGAGAAGACCCGTGTGGAGCTATCCGTGGATGCAGGGGAGCCCTCAAAGCAACCTGGTAGGCATACCGACATTTTTTCCCCTATCTGGCATGTGGCCAAGATGGTGTCTACCCTCCATACCGAGTTGGTAGGATACAGGACAACAGAGCGCCTGATGAGGAGTCACTCTCATGGCGAGGCCGCAGCTGCTCCTCGGGATCGTGAGCCCTCCGTGCACTCAGAGCGCCGGGCGCATAGCCGGAGCCCTAGACGTGGGCATACACCTTTAGAGGGATCTCATAGGGGTTGAGAAGCCACTTGGCTCTCTTAGATTATTTGTATGATGTATTTTGTATTTCTGGGCTCTTTGAGCATTTTGACCATGCTTAGCACATGATGGCATTATACAGGAAATGTTGATTATATATATATATATAGATATTCTTTTTGGATCAGACTCTTGGTATCTATGTTTTTATGATTCATTTCTACATGTAAACTACAATGTTGTTTTTATATGCTTTTCAGAATGTATGCAGTGGAGAACAAATGATACAAGTGCTTTCTTTCTTTTTGTATTTCATGATGTTGATATATGATAATGTAGACATAATGTGATTTTGAACTTTAGTTTCTATAAGAAATTGTTTGGTACTTCATATTTGTTTTGACAAAATGAGATGATAAACTAGTATGATGAGTAGATGAACTTGCCCCATTCCTAACTCCACGCAACTAGTAAGATGCAAGGGCTCATCACCGAGAGCTAGAAAGGGCACAAGCTATGAAATTTGTTGAATGATAGTGATGAGAGATAGACAAAGATTTGGTGGAACCAAATTAGGATGCTACAAACCTACTCTACTCAAGTGACTCCATAGTTTTAGAATGCTACTTGCTTTGCGGTTTATCTAGACTTAGATCCGTAGATGGCCACATGGTAGACAAAATCTAGTTTTTGGGGTTTTGAGCTCTCTTGGAATTTTGGACATCTGATTCATTTGTTTTTGACTCAAGATTTCAAAGGTTTATTTGAATTGTTTGCTTATGACCTTCAACATTTATTTGTCAAGAGGACCCCCTACACCTTGCCCCATGCTACTAGTAAGAAGCATGGGTTTATCACCATGGACAAGGTATAGGCGTGAGTAAGGGCATTCCCATCCTTTCCCAACCCTACGTCACTAGTAAGAGATGCAAGCTCATCACCGAAGGTTGGTAGGGAAAGGAAATGTGTAAAATAAAATTTTTTTTGATCTATGTTTGACTTATATATTTGAGCAAAATGTCAGTATGTTCTTATTTCCAAAGAGATATGCGTACGGGATAGATGTGACACTATGAAGCTTCTAGAACAGACCATAGGCAAGACACCTATCCTAGGGAGAAACCAAAAGTGAGAACAAGCATGTAGACCTTGGTATGGTTACCATTAAGACTTTGTCATATCTAGCTTTGTATGGATGAAATGATTCTGAAATGGTGATGATGTTATGAAAATGAAGAAGTATGATTGGAATGCTAATGCCAATACCATCAGAAGTTTGTAATGAATTGCTTTGAGAATAAGTTCCTTGATCACAAAATTGTATGAAACAAGTGGACAAAATGAACCTAACTACATGAAGATGCAATGTAGATATAATTATACAAATAGTGTTGGTCACTTATGCATAGAATCGTTTAAGGTGTAGGGAATTGACAGTTTCACCAAATTCCTCACCTTCTAGTGTACATAAGAGATATGCACCATTTCCATAGTCTTTTGTGACTTGGTATGGGCCCAACCATTTGGGCTGGAATTTCCTTCCTTCACCGGATATTTTTATCGATCCAAATTCTAGTCTTAGAACTAGATCTCCTTCATATATATCTGATTATAGACCTTTTTATTATACTACCGGTACATCCGGTTAACATAGACTCTATGCCATTGTTCAAGCGTCTAGCCTGGCCTCATCTAGGCTTTCTAGTTGAGAGAGACGTGCTTCTCTATAAGCTTCTTCATCCAGAATCCCTTGTAGTGAGATACAGAGACTGGGTATTTCAACCTCAAGTGGGAGAACTACTTCTGCTCCGAATACCAATGAGAAAGGAGTTACTCTGTGGGTGTTCTTATTGAGGTTTGGTGGGCCCACAAGGTTGGGTATAACTTTAAATTCCAATCTCATTTATTTTCTTTTACCATTTTAAGGAGAATAGCTTTTAATGTCTTATTTGTTGCTTCAGCCTGTCCATTGGCTTGAGGGTAATATAGGGAGGCTGTATGATGGCTTATTTTAAATTTATTACATAATTCATGAACCTCGTCATTCTTAAAAGAAGTGCCATTATCTGAGATAATGATTTGTGGGACATCGTACCTGCAAATGATCTAGTTCAAAATGAACTTGGCGATCATGGCACCTGGTACAGTGGTAAGAGGCATAGCCTCTACCCATTTGGTAAAATACTTGGTGGCCGTGATTATGAAGTTATGGCCATCTGTAGATGAGGGAGATAATTTCCCTATCAAATCTAGGCCCCATGTAGAAAAGGGCCATGGAGTTGCGATTGGTTGTAGAGCTTGTGCCGGCATGTGAATCTCGTGGGAAAATTCTTGGCATTTATGACATTTGCGTACAAACTCTACTACGTTGTGCTCTAGAGTGGGCCAGAAATAGCCCATCCGATGTATTTTGTGAGTGGTGGCGTGACCACCAAAGTGGCCTCCACATATTCCACTATGAGATTCGTGGAGAATCTTCTTGGATTCTTCTGTGTCAACACACCTTAGAAGCATTCCATCGAAAGCCTTATGATAGAGCACTTGTTCTATAATAACGTATTTAGCCATGATAATGCGTAACCGCCTTCTTTTTTGTGGTGTAGCACCTTCTAGATATGCATGGCCCATGATATAATTAATAATATCAGTATACCATGGACATTCAGAGATGGGAGGTCTAGTTTTGACGTAGTATATGCATTCATCGGGAAAGTCCAGATCTACTAGATCGTCTAACTAACTAACCAATCCACAATGATTTGTCCCTTAATGGACTTCTGATTTACAAATGTTAATTTGAATTCACCCATTAAGGTTATAAAGTGTCCAACCTTTTTAGACAAGGACCCTTGCATGAGGAAGGTTCGTAAATGGTCTGTTTTTACAATGATCCTTGTTTCTTGATTTAACATGTAATGTCTTAAGCATTTGGTTGCAAAGACTATGGCGAGGCATTCTTGCTCTACTTGTGTATAACGTGTCTCATAATCAAGTAATGTTCACTAATAAAATAGATCACACGTTCTCTCTTGTCATCATCTTCTTGAGCCAACATGCAGGCTAGCGAGACATTGGTAGCTCATGAATATAAGATTAAAGGGCGGTCTAGCTTAGGAGGCATTAGCATAGGTGGTGACAACAAGAAACACTTAACTGCTTCAAAAGCCTCATTGTAGTCTTTGGTCCAATCGATATTGTACTCTTTCTTGAGTAGATTGTTGATTGGATGAATGGAAAAGCTTAAATCTAGGATGAATCTTTGATTGCACCAAGTTTCCCAAGAAACGACCTGATTCCAGATTCATCCGATGGTGGGATCATTTTAAGAATAACCCATATTTTAGTTGCATCTACATCGATCCCTCGTGATGATATAATGTAACCTAGGAGCTTCCCTCCTGTCACACCAAATACACATTTTTCTGGGTTTAGTGTGATTCCATATTCTATTAAATGTGAAAGAATGATGCGGAGCACTTTCAGTGATCACAACGCTTCTTGGCTTTGGCCAACAAGTCATCTACGTAGGATTCCATGATTTTGTGAATAAGATCATGAAATATATATGTCATTTCCCACTAGTATGTAGCGCCAGTGTTCTTGAGACCAAATGGCATAACGGCGTAGCAATAAGTTCCCCAAGGAGTTATAAATGTGGTTTTGGCTTGGTCTTGTTTAGATATTCTGATTTGATTGTATCTTGAGAATCCATCCATGAGAGACAAAAGCTCAAACCCAGCTATTGTGTCAACGATGACGTCAATGGATGGTAATGGGAAGTCATCCTTAGGGCACGCTTTGTTAATGTCTCAGAAATCTATGCAAATGCGTATCTTCCCATTCTTTTTGAGAATGGGAATGATATTAGATATCCACTGAGAATAATCAACTGGCTTGATGAATCCTACTTGGAGGAGTTTCATTACTTCTTCTTTCACCATGAGAGCTACCTTGGGTTTCATTGGCCTCAATTTTTGTTTAACTAGCTTTGCATCTGATTTGGTGACAAGGTTGTGTACCGCGATGTGTGGTGTAACCCCTGTCATTTCTTTATAATTAAATGTGAAATCCTTCTGATGTTCTTTGAGGATTCGAGTGTGTATTTCTATTTCTTCTGGAGTTAACGAAGATCCTAGTTTTAAGATATTTGGTTCATCCTCCATTCCGATGTTAATATCAATCATTTCTTTGATTAAAGAAGCATTACCTTCTTCAAACTCAAAGTGGGTGGAGGTAGTTCCAGATCTTCTCCATTCTCTACCGTGTATATGCCGAGTTCTTTTTGTGGGGGAAGCTCTATCATGGGATTCCCGAAGTAGGAAGATGAATGTGGGATTAAGGACAAATCTACCATGTGATGGGTGAGATGTAACGCTGCATAGGCATTTAAGTAATCAAGAGTAGCTCTATCACTATCAACGTGATCCATGCTAGTAGATTTGTTCTCAGCTATGTTCGTTAAAAGTGGGTTTGACACTTTCTTCACTAATGGTTTAGTGTGAAGGGATACTATGAAATGGGTGTCCTCCAACTCACTGCTTGGAGTGAAACATGAAGCTGAGGTTGCTATCAAATCTGTGAGAAGATTTTGTTTTCATGGGATTGCTTCAATTGATATGAAGTCAAACTCTTTGCTCAAATCTAATACTACTATTTTGTAGAGTTGTAAGTGTTCAGCTCTGGTCTCATACACTTCAGAGACTTGGTTTGCTACTAATTGAGAATCTCCTAACACCCTGATGTCATTAACACCGAGCCTTTTAGCTAGGATGAGGCTAAGGAGGAGGGCTTTGTATTCAACGCCATTATTTGTACATTCAAAGTTTAATTTAAAGGTGAATGGTAAGATCTTTCCTTCGGGTAAAGTAAAGATCACACCTACCCCAGCCCCATAACGACATCTAGCTCCATTGAAATGGAGAGTCCAATATTTAGTTGGGAAGATGGACATTGGGACATTTGCTACATCAACTTCTTTGGTTTTGGTTACTTCTACCATGCAGAGATCCTCTGCTGGAGAGAACCAACACCTAGGGTATATCCCATGCCTACATAATCAAATGGTAGGAAAATTGGTAGATCCTATTCTAGCAATTCGACAATCTTTGTAGTAGTTCCTAATGATACTATTTTGACAATGTTAGCCTCATCCTTGAGGGCTAGGATATTCTTGACTAGGCTCATAGTTTCTAGTTCTGTTGTAGGTACCAGCTTTTCTTCTGGTTTCATGTCGGTTGGTTTATTAAGTTGGTTTGTTGGGAGTTCAAACTCAGAGTGAACGCCCGGCCTTCTCTTTAAGTCAGCTAGGTGTATATCGAATGGTTTTGGATCACCTTTGGCTACGAATACCTTTCCTAAGTGCAAGAATCTTACTTCTTGGAATAATGTAGAAGGGATTGCCTTCATACGGTGTATCCACGGTCGGCCGAGGATCATATTATAGTTGGTTTCCGATCTATAATATAAAACTCAGTTAGGATTGTTTTGGGTCCTAAGGTGACTGGTAGTATTATAGTCCCAATTGACATGGCTTTAAGGCTATCATAGCCTCTTAGTGTATTCCGAGTTGTGGAACAATTTGTTTCTCCATACCCTAGCTTTTGAAGGAAAGAGAAGGGGACTATGTTAACTATTGCCCCATCGTTAACCATTGTGCATTTAACGTAATTATTATAAACCCACACTTGTAAATGTAAGGTTAGATCACCTCTGCATGCAATCTCAGTGTCTGTTGGCATTTTGTTTACTTCGAATATAAACTCGGTATCCCTATCCGGCTGCCCCGGAGGGTGGATATCAAAGTCTATATGGTTTACTTGTGTTTTGGAGGTGGAGTGATGTTAATTAAATGACCTAAACCTAATGCTTCTAAGAGAGCAGCCCTGTGGGCAGGAGAGTTCTTCAATAAATCCAAAAAGGAGATATGAGAGAAGGTCTTTGTTAGGTCATTAATTAAATCATAGGCACCTACAGGTTTTACTAATATTTGTTGGATGTTATCTGCCTCTAGCGGGTAACTTGGATTTGGCTAAGAGGAATACTCTCGTGTCCTTGTTATAGCTTCTATGTGTAGTTCGGTGTCTAACTCCACTAAACCAACTATCTTGGGTCGTGGCTGACTCCCTAATTGTGGTGCAACTGGTGGGTTTAGTGAAGTCGAGGCTTCATGATCATTGTTTCCTACCATTATGCTCTTATTCATCCCATTTGGATTTAATTTTTGTTATCATGATTTGGGAGTGGATTGTTGAAGATCTTTAGGGGTGCATTTTGAGGGGAAACTTCCCTCGTAAATGTATTTTGGCGGTGGTGATGTAGGATCTGCTAGAACATATCTATGAAAAGTTGTCTTTGTTCCTCTGGCAAGTGTTGCATGAACTTATTGTAATCATGGCAAGTCCTAGTGTCGTGGCCTCAAATTTTGTGGAAACCACAATACGAGTTAGGATTGTAATTCCTAGGTTGTTGGTTTGACACATATTGTGGTCCAAAACTCTGATTAAACCGTTGACCATTAGGATTTTGTGTTTGTTGTCTTTGGTTTTGGTTTTGGTTCTGATATCTAGTTGAATTTTGACTTGGACCGTGTGTGGGTCTTCCTTTGTTGTTGTTGTTGTGGATGATTAAAATCCACTGTATTGATTGTCGGGGTAAAGTTGTTGTTTTGTTGATTGTTAATCGGAGGTGGAGCATTTACAACATTTGTTTTTTTGTTTGGTTGGTTACTCCATCTATGGTTACTCCATGATTTTTGTTAAGGATCTTAGGTCCTTGATTGATGTTTTCTGGTAGTAGGATAAGTCGTAGTATTTTGGCTGGGGGTGATTAGCCTCCCATTTGTTCTCATACATCTTGCAACCGCTATCTATTGCCGTTTGATTTATTCAAAGAGTGATCTCAAGTACTTCATCGTAAGTCCTTAGTGGGAACTTCTGGACTTCTTCTTTTACCTCTCACGAGAGAATGAAGGAATAAATCACATAGTTCCATTTGGTGCATATTTGGATCACTTGCAAAAGAATAAAGGACTCTACGCCATCTTTGGATGAAGTGAGCAACAGATTCATTGTGTTCTTGTTTAATGTGCAAGAACTCCCTAATTCCTATTCTCAACAGTTTGTTCATGTCAAACACCTTAATGAACTCTAAAACGAGTTGTTTAAACAAATGTATGGAAGCTTCAGGTATTTTGTAATACCAATCGAGGGCAATGCCCTCTAATGTTTTGGGAAATATTTTAGCAACAACCCCATCCCAAGGGAGTAGTTCTCGAATAGCTGTGGCGTAGGCCTTGATATGTGCATTCGGGTCTCCTTCTCCTTTGTATTTGGGAAAATTAGGAAGAGGTCTTGGAAGCATGACGCTTCGTATAGTGAAGTCTAAGGGTTCTTTCAAATATTTTGAATAAGTCCATATCGCGTAGGTTTCGATCGGGTGATGGTGCTTCGAGGGGGTGGAGGTGGAATGGGTTGTTGATATGGCATAGCATATGCATTTTCAAGGGTATAAGGAAATACCTATGGTTGAGAAAACATGCCAGGAGAGGAGAACACATCTCCCTGTGGTGATTTGGAATACATGTTTATGTATGAAGGAGTATTTCCTAGGAATGGATTATTTTGTACTAGACCGGGAGGTAACATATTCACCACTGGAACAATGTTAGTAATGGCGGTTCTAGTTGGCATTTGTTGTGAATACTGAGGAGGCATGCCCAACGTGCCTATTCCTATGAGGAGGTCTACTTGGCTAGGATGACGTGGAGGATTGGAATTTCCTTCCTGCATGAATTGAGAATTTTGACTTACTTGAGCAAGCTCTAACCCTCTAACCTTTTCTACTAAAGTTGAGATGACTTCATCTGGTGAAGTTATAGTATTTTTCCTTAGTGGAATTTTTCGTATATCCTGAGGTTGTATAGGCATGTGGTACCCCACTATGAATTGATCATTGCCTTTCCATGTTTCCCCGAGGGTATTTCCTATAGGTAGCGGCATGGAGGTGTTTTCTTGAAACGAGACCCCGGGTTGTGTTTGTAAACTTCCTATAGGTGGGTACATACTCCAAGAGCATTGTTCATTCCTGGCATAATGCACTGAATGTTCATTATCTAAAAATGGATATGGATCCAATTGTCTACTAATTTGTGGTCTAAGCAATACCTGAGGAGATGAACCAGATTCTCCTGTAAACGTCATGGCATCCGAGCCTGAAGGCTCTGGGTGTTACATTTGAGCAAGCTGATCCAACTCCTCTATTTGGAAAGAAGAACTATATCTAGTCCATTGTAGGGCAGTTTGTGTTGACAATTGGTTAGTTGAATAATTGTCACCCCATGCTGAGAGTGAGGGTGATGGTTGTCTATTCAGTTGATCGTAATATGCTTCAAGACCTAGGAGAGGTCTACCATATGCGTCAAATCCTGACATATTCGGGGGTATATGAATACCCACAGAATAATGGGAAAGAGCGAAGGTGGATGGAAGAAAACGAAACACTAAAAGGGGAAAGGTGAGAGTGAAACAACTGTTCCTTTCATGTTAGGTTCACCAATTTTGTTGGTGAAGCTGATGCGAAAGGCTAATGAGGTGGAAAAGATGAAAACGTTGTTTGTTCACATCGGGTTCACCAATTTTGTACGATGGAAAAGTGACAAGCGAGCATGGGAATCTACAAGTAACTCTTCCTCGCACCCGACCTCCCAAGGTCGTGCCGAGATAGCCGGTGGGGATGGACTATACATGGGATGCAAACAAGCTAGTTAGGTAATCTTATGTCTTCGACATGCACTAATGGAATATGTGAATCTAAAGAAAGAAGGCCCTCCTAACCTAAACTGGCATGATAGATTAGTTGGCTGTAAGGATGAATACTCAAAGGGTCTAATCAATATGAGCTTTGGTGTAATCCGGTCTATAAGGTGTGGGATACGGGAAAATGACCTGGGATTGTTTCGTGTATATCTCTAGATAGGGTCATAAGATGGATGATGGATATAGTGGACTCTACGGGTGATTCTCTGGTCTAGTCCAAAATTCCTTAGCTTCGTTAGCTACTATATCTAACAAGGATAACTATGTGATGATGATAGGTGGAAGTGGAGTGGATGTGAATACTAATGTAAGCTAAGCTAGCAACGTCAGATTGACTGGTGGACTCGTTGGGTTGTGGGATTTGTAGATCACAACCGTAGATTCATGGTTGTTGTGGACCTGCTATGGTCATGTGCGGAATCAATCCCTAATCCCTAGTATCCAATAGTCGTATGCCTTTTCGGCCTCTATGTTTAGAACTACAAGTTGTGTAATCTTCTGAGTACCTTACGGTGTTGCGGTAACCTAAATTCTTAAGCTAATGTTTATATCGGTGAGAATGTCTCCGTGTCTCGCCGTGGGACCAAAGGGTCATAATCAAACATTTTGCTCTCTTTCAAGCCCTTCTAAAGTCATGTGGATTTTTATCTAG